>CM038674.1:313938515-315177146 GCA_021605145.1 Aegilops bicornis | reverse complement strand
TGACCGGAGGGGTGGGCTGTGATGCGGTAGGCATGTGGCCGGGTATGCCGGGTGCCCGTTTGGTGTCGCGGAACCCTGTACACATCGTTCAGGGCCTTATGTGGAAACCTCGGCCAGACTCCCTGTGAATGGAACCTGAATAGGCGATAAACCTGGATAGAGACTTGAGTGTTTTGGTAGGCTGTGGCCGACACCGACGTTGGGCTTCCGCTTGAAGGTTGCCGAGTACATGTCGTGTAAACAGCGGTAAGTGGTGAGAGCGTGTGTGAAGAAGTACACCCCTGCAGGGTTAACATCATCTATTCGAATAGCCGCGTCATGATAAAGGACCTCTGGGTTGCCTGCAGTTCATAGACAAGTGAAAGTGGATACTTTAAAATGCGCAAGATAAGCGTGAGTGCTATGGATGGCGTTCTCGTAGGGAGACGGGAGCGGATCCATAGTGGTGTATTGATATGGTGAATATGTGGACTCGTGTGCGCCACCTCAAAATGGTTACATTGAAGTCGTAGTTCAGGATAGCCACTGAGTCAAAGCTGGCTTGCTGCAGTTAAACTCCACCACCCCCCTTTGTTGATACTGATGCATATGTAGCTAGTTCTGATGTAAGTCTTGCTGGGTAAATTTGTACTCACGTTTGCCTATTTTATGTTTTGCAGAGAGACTTCAGTCTCGCTAGTAGTTCCGTGTGGACTTCGACGTTTAACTTGATACCTCAGCTACGATCTTGTGCCCTCGGCAGGATCTGGTAGATAGTCAGGCTTCTAAGCCTTTTCAATTTGTAGATGTACGTACTTTCGGACATGTTAAGCTTCCGCATGTGCTTTGATTTGTATGCTCTGAATGTTGGGTCATGAGACCCATGTTTGTAATATCTCGCTCCTCGGGCCTAATGAATAAATACTTGAGTCGTAGAGTTATGTTGTGATGCCATGTTGTATTTACACATATCGAGCATATTGTGTGTATGATTGAAATGCTTGGTATGTGTGGGATCCGACAACCTAGTTGTTTATCCTTGGTAGCCTCTCTTATGGGGAAATGTAGTCTTGTGCTTCCATGAGCCATAGTAGTCACTTCTGAACCGGTTCACTTTGGAGTCCTGCTAGCCCAAAGCACTACTACTCCGGAACACTTGGTGGCGGCATGTGATTCACTTCGTTTGTGTACATTCTTCGGGAAATGTCACGCGGTGACATCCGAGTCTGCCTAGCCTGCTACAGCCCGGGTTCCCGAGTCTGTTAGCCAGTGCTACAGCCGGATTCGCCGCAGCTGGCGACCGACATGCTCGATGTTGATTCATGTATGCATGTCCCTATAAGTTAGTGCCACTTTGGGTTCACGACTAATCATGTCGGCCCGGGTTCTCTGTCATATGGATGCTAGCGACACTATCATATACGTGAGCCAAAAGGCGCAAACGGTCCCAGGCCATGGTAAGGCGACACTCGTGGGAATACCGTGCGTGAGGCCGCAAAGTGATATGAGGTGTTACCGGCTAGATCGATGTGACTTGGAATCGGGGTCCTGACAAGACGGCCGCCGCGTCGGGTGCTGCCTCGAGGACAACGACAGCTACGAGGTGCTTGGCCTTGGCGACGGTCAATATGAGGGTGAGGATGGTCTTGCCTTCGATGCTGGCCGCTGCTCGCCCAGCTAAAGCGATTCTCCCTCCGGCGACAGCTCAAGAAGCGGCGGCTACGGCTAGCCGCCACGCCGCCGCGCCCGCTTAGAGGGTGGTAGTGGGTCATCTCGTTGCCGCACCCGAGTGAAGCGCGAGGAGGGGTCCGGCTGAGCTCAGGAGAGCGCCATGGGTCCATCCTCGCGAGATGTTGCAGGGGCATGCGCCGCTTTTGTTTTGTTCTTCCTTTTCTTCCTGCATTAAGAGAGAGACAAGTATGGGGTCGCATAGGTGCGTGCAACGAACCATGGTTTCCAAGTTGCTATGCTATGTTTACTGTTCCTGTGTTGCGTTGCAGCATTAACGTTTTATGTAGGCGCGTAGAAATAACTTAGCTTGACACGCTCGAAGTAGTCTTTGCTTCGTGAAGCGTGTGTCGGTGTTCTAGGAACGGGGGTCCCCAAACTTGCCTGCCTGCGGCCCACGGCGTGGCACTGCGAGCGGGCCCGTATGGCCCATCTTCACCAACAAGCATTCGAGACCCTCGCGAGGGGCCAAGCCTCACGAGGCGGACGACACAAGACCTTCTCGGGAGCAGCCTCACCAGGTTGGCTCGCGAGGGGCGGAGAGATCAAGGCAAGGCAAAACTCGCGAGGTTCCAATGACGCAAGCCATGACGATCGAGACCAGGCGGGCGCCAGCGCGCACAGAGTCCTTGCTTCCTCCTTGGCGCTAAGGAGGCAAGCGTAGTCGAGGAGTACCGAGGCATCAGGCAAATGTTTCTATATCGGTGCAACGAGACCAAGACCAACAGGACGGCAAGACGTAGTCGAGGAGTCCCTGCTGTGTATGTCAGCTAGCAGCCCTTTCCCCTGTTCCCTGGAGATACAACGTAGGGAAACGTCATTCCGCTGCTTCCTGTATAACTAATCGTCCTGGATGCAGTACGCCATGGCCTGCCGAGCCACGCGCTCCGTGTCCTCCTCCTTCGTCCCTTGCGACAGGTATTCCTTGAACTCCTTGGTCCAACACACCTCCTGAGGCTCGAGCGCCAAGAGTAGGCGCGCTCCCGAGGTCGGGCCACAGGCCGGGGCTTCCGAGGCAGGTGGTTGGGAGAGCTCCTCCCGAGGCAGCACCCGCCTCGAAAGTGGTGGTGTTGCCGATGGCTTGAAGAGCCGCTCCTCGAAGACACCAGGCACTTGGGGTAGCCGCTTGATGCTCTCTTGGCGATGTCGCCGGCTTCCTTGTTGGTGGGCACGTGCTGCAATTCAGGCCCAAGAACTGCTTTTCCATTTTGAGTACCTCTGCGAGGTATGCCTCCATGTGCTCGTCCCTCGGCTCATATACCTTGTTGGAGAAGTTGACGAGAAGCTGCGAGTCGCCCTTGATGGTGAGGCCACCCCCAGGGCCACCGCAGCCTTAAGGCCAGCCATGAGGCCTTCGTACTCGACTATGTTGTTGGTGACCTTCTCACCCTGCTGGAAGCAGAGCTGCACGACGTAGTAGAGCTTGTCCTGAGTGGGCGAGATGAGCACTGCTTCAGCCCCTGCGACCTGGAGCGCAAGTGCGCCATCAAAATACATCACCCAGCCGTCCGGCGCTTCGCTTCCCGGCGAGAGGGACCGGTCCTCGCCTGCCTCAAGCTCCTGGGCGTCCGTCCATTCTACTCGATATTCCACTCAGCGACTCTTCCAGCAGCGTTAGGGCTCTTGAGTACCCTCTCCAGTGGGTATGCCGAGACGACCTTGATTGGGTGACCTTGAGAGTAGTGTCGTAGCTTACGTGAGGCCACCAAGAGCGCAAGCAAGAGCTTCTGATGCATGGGGTACCATGCCCTTGCATCCCGCAGTACCATGCTGACGAAGTACACCGGGTGCTCGACGAGGGCGGGTGCGTTGACGGGACCCGCGTCTGCCAGAGGTTGGGGCGCCTCCGGAGGTGATGGGACCTCCGGAGCCTGGTCGCCCATTGGGGCCTTGGCGGTCCTAAGGTCACCATCCTGCTGAGCTGGGTCATTCGTTGGCGTTGCTGCAGCTCCCGCGGTCTCCTTCAGGTCTTGCGCCGACCCGGCTTGGGGCACGGTTCGGGCCGACGCGTCCTTGCCCTGACGCTCTTCCCGAACTGCTACCAGAGCTGCACTGGCTGAATAAGGAGTGGCGGCGAGGTAAAGCACCAAGGGCTCGAGAGGACGGGGCGCCACCATCACCGGAGGGCTGGTCAGATATTTCTTGAGATCTTGGAACGCTTGATCAGCCTCCGGGGTCCACTTGAACAGACCATTCTTCTTCATCAGCTTGAAGAACGGCAGGGTGCGCTCTCCCAGCTTAGAGATGAAGTGCCCCAATGAAGTCACGCAGCCGGCAAGCTTCTACATCTCCTTGAGGGTTTGCGGCGGGCTCATGTCTTCAATCGCCTTGACCTTCTCTGGGTTGGCCTCAATCCCCCTGTGGGACACGAGGAAGCCCAACAGTTTGCCGGAGGGGACACCAAATACGCACTTTTCCTGGTTGAGCCGCAAGTCCACCTGGCGCAGGCTCGTGAAGGTCTCCTCCAGGTCCTGAATCAAAGTTCTCGCCTCCCGAGACTTCACCACAATGTCGTCGACGTAGGCTTCAGCGTTCCTCCCGAGCTACTGGCCCAGGGCGATGTGCATCAGCCATTGGAAGGTCGCGCCCACATTGCGCAGCCCGAACGGCATGCAAGTGTAGCAGTATACCCTGCAAGGGGTCAGGAAGCCATCTTCTCCACATCCTCTACTGCCATCTTGATCTGGTGATAGCCTGAAAACGCATCCAGGAAGCACAGCAGGTCACACTCGATGGTGGAGTCAACGATCTGGTCAATGCGTGGAAGCGGGAACGGATCTTGGGGACATGCTTTGTTGAGGTTGGTGAAGTCGACACACATGCGCTCCTTCCCGCCTTTCTTGGGTACAACGACGGGGTTCGCCAGCCACTCGGGGTACCGAACCTCGCGGATGACACATGTTGCCTCCAGCTTGCGGGTTTCCTGTATGATGAAGGACTGCTTCTCTGTGGACTATCGTCGTGCCTTCTGCTTCACAGGGCGCACATTGGGGCACACCTTTAAGTGATGCTCGATCACCCCTCTTGGGACCCCTACCAGCTGATTGGGCTCCCAGGCGAATACTTCCTTGTTCGCGCGCAAGAACTTTACCAATGCTTCCTCTTGATCTGAGTCGAGGTTGGAACCTATGGTGAAGGTGGATCCAAAAGACCCATCTTCCTCGACTGGCACCTGCTTGGTTTCCACCCGATCTTGAGTGAACAACTGCTTCTTCTTGGCCGGCGCAGCCTCCTTAACTCTAGAGGTGGCCTTGTCGGCCAGGCGTGCCGTCGCGTCGGCTTTGAGGGCAAGCCTGAGCGCCACCAGAGCCTCCTTGGTATCTCCAACTACGGTCAGGACGCCCTTGCTCCCGGGCATCTTCATGAGGTTGTAGGCCGGATGGGTCGCCGCCATAAACTGATCCAGAGCTGGGTACCCGAGGATGGCGTTGTACGGAAGGCTGATGCAGGCGATGTCGAAGTCAATCAGCTCCGTGCGGTAGTTGTTGTGGGTGCTGAAGGTCACGGGAAGACGGATTTGCCCTAGGGGACTGGAGGAGCCGCCGCCGACCTCGGAGAAGGTCTTACAGGGGCGGAGCCGCTCAAGCGGTACGTGAAGGAGGCTAAAAGCCTCCACAGAGAGCACACTGAGGACGGCACCACCGTCGATGAGGGTCTTGGTAACGGCCACGCTGCAGATGGTGGGCGTGCAAAGCATTGGGAGCACGCCCGAGCCGACGGTGGTGACGGGGTGATCTCCCGAGTCGAAGGTCAGGTCGGCCTTGGGCGCCGCCCAACCTGGAGGAGCCCCCTGCCGCGCGGAGGCGGTGCCGATATGGCGAAAGAATGGCTTGGCGTGGAGGTCTGAGGGTAGTGCTTTCGAGCCACCGAGAAGGGCCGCGACAGCGTAGGGCGCCAGTGCCGCGAAACGTGCAGCGAAGAGGTTGCGCAGCTCCTCCCAAGACGCCACCCTGGATCCTGGGAGGTTGAGCATCCAGGCGCGCAGTGCACGAGTGAGGGCCATGGGAAGCCTGTTGGCCATGACTTTGTCATCACCCCCAGCCTTCAAGACGGCCCCTTCATACGCCAGCAGGAAAGCCGACGGGTCCGCCACGCCATCGTAGCGCGGCGGCATCTCCAGCTTGAACTTGGGTGGCCACCGCACCTGCCGTAAGGCGGGGGCCAAGGCTCGGAGCCCCCTGGACCCGCCATGGGCATCGGTCGTCGTAGCCGGAAGAGCAGCACCGGCCATGGGAGCAAGGTGCGGTGATGGCGAAGCACAGATCGATGGAAGGAAAGCTCTGGCGCACCCCTACCTGGCGTGCCAAATGTCGGATTTTGGGTTTGGTAAAACCCTAGAGGTTCGAACACTGGGGTGCGCACGAAGATCTCTCTCTCCCTAGATCGCTCTCGCTACAATCACAAGGCCTAGCTCGACGAACCCAAAGAACGAGAGACACAAGAGTTTATATTGGTTCGGGCCACCGATGTGGTGTAATACCCTACTCCAGTGTGGTGTGGTGGATTGCCTCTTGGGCTGAGGATAAACAATTACAAGGGAAGAACAGCCTCCTGAGGAGAGGTGTTCTAGTGCTTGGTGAACTTGTGTGGTAGAGGATGATCTGAATGATCCGTCCCTTCCTATGGTGGTGGTTAGTCCTATTTATAGAGGCCCTGGTCCTCTCCCCAAATATTGAGCGAGAAGGGATCCAACAACGGCCAAATTCGAAGGGAGACAACTAGTACAAGTTATCCACGACTAAAGGTGGTCTTCGCAGCCAAAGGCTCTGGTGGTGACGCCGTCTTGGGCTCCACGGTGACCTCATCCAGTCGTCCTGCTGGTCTTGGTCTCGTTGCACCGATATGGAAACCTTTGCCCGATGCCTCGGGACTCCTCCCCTGCGCTTGCCTCTTTAGCACCAAAGAGGAAACGAGGACACTGCGCGCGCTGGGCCCGCCTGGCTCCAGTCGTCATGGCTTGCGTCACAGGAACCTCGCGAGGTGTCCCTTGCCTTGATCTCTCTTCCCCTCGCGAGCCAGCCTGGTGAGGCCATCCCGAGGAGGTCTTGTGTCGTCCGCCTCGCGAGGGTCTTGAGTGTTTGCTCGTGAAGATGGGTCGTACAGGGCCGCTGGTGGAGCCACGCCGTGGGCCGCAGGCAGGCAAGTTTGGGGACCCCCGTTCCCAGGATGCCGATAATTGCCATATGATTTAATTATGTTATCATTGTTGAGAGAACTTGCACTAGTGAAAGTATGAACCCTAGGCCTTGTTTCCAAGCATTGCAATACCATTTTTGATCACTTTTGTTACTAGTTACCTTGCTGTTTTTTTATTTTTAGATTACAAAAACCTATATCTACTATCCATATTACACTTGTATCACCATCTCTTCGCCGAACTAGTGCACCTATACAATTTACCATTGTATTGGCTGTGTTGGGGACACAAGAGACTCTTAGTTATTTGGTTGCAGGGTTGTTTGAGAGAGGCCATCTTCATACTACGCCTCCCATGGATTGATAAACTTTAGGTCATCCACTTGAGGGAAAATTGCTACTGTCGTACAGAACTCTGCGCTCGGAGGCCCAACACAAGTCTACAAGAAGAAAGGTTGCGTAGTAGACATCAGCATTGCAAAGGGAAACGAGTAACAAATGTGATCCAGTGGGCTTGGAAGTAGTGGTGCAGTTTCCTTGAGGCCATGATGAGGCTGAAGATCAACTGTTGCACCCAGAGTACCTTGACGTAGCCCCCCTGCAATAGGGAGCTAACATAGTAAACTGGCCGCTGCACTACCTTCTTCTTTGCCCTGCCTTCAGAACTGCTACTGCCAGCTTGCCTTGTTTCTCCCTGATATATATCCAACCTTGCCATGACTGGCTCAATTCCTTCTTCGGGGAGGACAGTAGCTACGGTTGTTCCTTCATCCACTTCCTTTGCATCACCGGTATTTGCACTAACCACTTGATTGGTTGCCGCCAAGTATAGCAGCAATGGCTCTTGTGGTTTAGGAGCGACCAAGGTGGGAGCAGAGGAAAGATAGACTTTCAAGTCGCGTAGCGCTGCTTCTGCCTTCGGGGTCCACTTTATTGGCCCTGCCTTCTTCAGAATTTTGAAGAACGGCAGGGCATGCTCGGCAGACTTGGAAATTAACCTACTCAGCGCAGCAACACATCCAGTTTAAACGCCTCACCTCCTTGACTATCTTGGATGCTTGAATCTGATTGATTGCTCTGATCTTTTCGGGGTTGGCCTCTATCCCCCGGTGAGATACAAAGAAGCCACGTAACTTGTCGGAGGGAACGCCAAACACACATTTCTCAAGGTTCAGCTTCAAGTTAATCTTGCGTAAGTTTGCAAAGGTTTCTTCCAAATCCTGAATAAGTGTTGATTTGTCCTTGGTTTTGACCACTATATCATCCACGTAAGATTCAATATTCCAGTGCTCTAAGGCTCAAACCCAATTTTTACTGGTCTTGCAAAAGTGGATCCAGCGCTTTTCAACCCGAAGGGCATCCACATAAAGCAGTATGTGCCACGTGGAGTTATGAACGCGGTCTTCTCCTCGTCTTCCTTGGACATGAATATCTTATGGTATCCGGAGTATGCATCCAAGAAGGAAAGCAGATCACACCCGGAAGTGGAATCCATGATCTGATCGATGCGCGGGCAAGGGAAAAGGGTCCTTCAGGCAGGCCTTGTTCAGCTCTGTGAAGTCTATGCAAAGCCTCCATTTCCCATTTGCCTTGCACACCACCACCAGGTTCACCAACCATGTCGTATGCAACACTCCTCTGACCAAACAAGCCGCTTCAAGTTTCTTAATCTCCTTAGCAATAAACCGTTGCCGCTCCAAAGCTTGTTTCCTGACCTTCTGCTTGACGGGCCGAGCATGAGGGCAGACAGCAAGGTGGTGCTCGATTACCTCCCTGGGAACACCGGGGATGTCAGATGGTTGCCAAGCAAACACATCGACATATGTCCGCAGGAAGGCAACGAGCGCGCTTTCCTATTTGTCATCAAGGGTGGAGCTGATGGTGAACGTACCATCAGCACCATCCAGCAATGTCGGGATCTTCTTCATAGGAGGCGAAGAAACTTTGGATCTCTTGCTGGTGGAACTTTCTGGCAAATCATCGACGGGTGCAACGCACTCCGGAGAGGCGCGCTTCCCGGATTCCATGCCGGCATCTCTACTAACCTTCTTTCCTTTCTTGTTTTCCTTGGTGGGAGATGCAGCTTCAGTGGCTTCGACAGCCACTGCATCCAGGTACATCTTATCCATGGATATGATTGCATCCTTCTTGTCTGACAAAATGGAAATGATGCCCATTGGCCCTGGCATTTTCAGTGTGTTGTAGGCATAGTGAGATGCCGCCATGAATTTTGCCAGAGCTGGACGACCAAGAATCCCATTATACGACAAGGGGAGCTCAACCACATCGAACACAACCCTCTTGGTCCGGTAGTTCAGTTCCCCTGGCAAACATCACCGATAGCATAATCTTACCATAGGACGACTCCTGCCAAGGTTGATTCCTTGAAACGTGCCAGTAACCTTGAGCTCTTCATATGATAATTGAAGTTTGCTAATCACCTTGGGGGAAATCAGATTCAACTATGTCCCGCCGTCAACTAGCATCTTTGTGACCTTGAGGCTGCGGATTGTTGGTGAAACCAACAACGGCAGACACTCTACCGCAGTGGTGCGGTCAGGGTGATCCTCTTCGTCAAAGACGATAGACGTGCGGGACCATTTGAGTGGCTTCCAGGAATCTGCTGCTGGCTCTACAACATTGACCTCACGCGCCCATTGTTTGAGCTGGCGGTGAGAGGAGTGCAAAGATGCGCCTTCGTCAATGCACAGGGCCTCAGTTGCTTTCTGGAACTCCTGCTCACTGGTTTCCTCTCCATCCCCTTCATCACTTTCATCATTAACTTCCTTCTTTTCACGACCTCTAGCAGGCTTTTCTTGTTGCTGGAGAGTCTTGCCGCGGCGGCCTCCTCTGCCACCTCGGCCCTTCCCGCCAGCACCTTCTTGGTCCCTCTCCTTATCTCACTTCTCATACTCAACCTTGTGCTTCTTGACAAGTTGCTCAATTTGATGAGACTCTTGGAGATCATGGCCCTTGGTTCAATGGATCTTATAGTACGGTCTGTCGGTCTTCCCGACTTTTTCGGCCGTCGTAGCCTCCCGGCAGTTAGTGCACACGACAACTTCCTTGTCGGGGGCTTCTGTCTTGGCTTTGTTGCCGGTACTAGGGGTGCCAGAACCCTCAACAGCTAGTACTGCCTTGTCTTTGTGCTTCTTTTTGTGCTTTTTACTCTTCCTCTTCGGGTGAGTGGCATCGTCGTCATCCTCTAAGTCAACTTTGATGTCGTCTTCTTCTCCGGGGAGTCTCCTCCCTTTCTCTATACGGGCGCACTTATCTGCCAAGGTGTATAGTTCATTCATAGTCTTGGAAAACCGGACGTTCATCTTGGAACGTATCCTCCTGTTGCACATGTTTGACTGGAATGCAGCAATAACAGCCGCCGGGTGCATATCTGGAATGTTCCTGTGCACCCGGCTAAACCTCTGCATATGCTTTCGCAAACTTTCCCTCGCCTTTTGTGGGAGGATTTGCAAGTCGCTGGGCCATCCTGGTTCTTGGTGGCCGCCTGTGAAGGCACCAACAAACTCATTGCACGGGTCAGCCCAGGATGAAGTGGAACTCTCCGGCAGGTGCATCAGCCACGACCTTATGCTTGGCTTGAGTGCCAAAGGGAAGTAGTTGGCGAACACCTTCTCATCTCTTCCTCCGGCGGCTTGAACAACAATTGTGTAGATGCTCAAGAACTCTGTCGGGTTCAACCTTCCATCATACTTTTCTGGAATTTTTGAATTAAAGACGCGGACAGATGGCCAACCGACCTGCCGCAGCTCACGAGTGAAGGCAGGGCCCCCAACCTTGAAAGGCAAGTATCCACCTTCATTGGGCGTGGGTTCGTCGACGTCTGGGCCATTGCGCCTGTCAAATTGGCGTCAGGTTTCGCGGAGTCGCACTATAGTGATGTGCGCATCTTCCCTCCGCTGATCTTCGAGGATCTGCCTCTCGTCTCGATGGGCCCGAGGATCAGACGAAGCCATTGATGCCTCATCGGGCTCCTAGTAGCCCAGTTCTGGTTATAGCCTCTGCGCTGGCTGCCATGGAGGGGATTGTTCCGTTGGCGTGGCCCCTTCGGCACGATCAGCAGCTCGGGCCGTTGTTGTTGCTTGCGGGCGCTGCGGTGGGCCCGCCTGCTATGATCCTTCCGCCTCAACAAAATCGACCAACTCTGGATGGTAGCTCTCCACTCATCCATTTGACCGGCTGCTGGCGGGAATCTTAGCAAGAGCTGGGCTCGCGCCATGGCCTCCAAAGTAGTGCTTGGCATAGATGATGAAGCAGACCACGATGTTGCATGACTCCTAGCAGTACCAGTAGTGGCGGCGCCGCGTTCTCGTCGTTGTGAGCCAGTCGCTACGGCAGTACTATGGCGAGAGGGGTGTGCCTGGGGGTTGACGACCCCGTTCGGCGCTTCGTCTTGGTTACTTGCCCCGGGGCAAGGCATGTGCCCCGTAGCTGCGCCTGTAGCAGGGACAACTAGGGGGTCGCGACTCACACTAGAGCGCGCATTTTCGCTGCGGTTGCGCCCACCAGCGCGGTGGGGAGGTGGAGACTGAACATCCTCCCCACCCGCGTCTTGTGGAACACGGCCGTCGGGTTGTTGTTGATGTCGCCCTCCCCCGGCTTCTTCCGCTCTTGGTTCAGCCGCAAGGGGGATGACGACAGCTCCGCCTGTGCCAGCCGTGTCCCCTACGGCACCCACGTCCGCCAACGCTGCCGCAGCACCTGCGGTATTAGCAGCCGCATGCGAGGGGGCCTTCAAGGTGGAAGGATGAGTTGTTGCGCCGGGCTTCTTCTTGGGCGCCATGGATGATGAAGTCGATGATGAAGAAGAAGACGATGACGATTGACGCGTTGTTCACAACCTCGGATTGCGCACGCGCTCCCCCAACCTGGCGCGCAAAAGATGTCGTGGTGGAACACGATGACCTATGGGGCCATCAGCCCCTTGTGGTTCGGCAAGGGGGATGGTCACGTTGCATGAAGAGAAGAAGCCATGAAACAACACGATATGGGTGACGCTAGTGGTTTTTACCTAGGTTCGGGCCGTTGGGAAGCATAAAACCCTACTCCTGCTTTGGTGGATTGAGGGGAGGACCACAATAAACGCGTTGCGCTTAAGCCCGGCAAGGTCGCCTCGGGGGGAGCAGCTACGCGCATATGAGTATACAAGGGCCTGAATCCTTTTCTAGGTAGCCATGGCCCTCCTTTTATAGGCTAAGGGGTAACCACAGTGGCAAAGCAGTCATTATCTAGTGATTAGATAGCTAACAGTGCTATCATACCTAACTCTGGCAGTTAGGACAAAGTGCAATAAATGCACTGCTAGGTGTCGCATTGAGGATGTAGTCCGGCAAGCCTTCCGTGCCGCTTAATCATCTTCTACCAATCTGCTTGACACGCCTCTGGACGGGTGTCGTCTAGGGGTAATCTGCCTTCCAAATGGCCGCCATGTGCCAAATGACGGCCACTTAATCACTTGGGGGCTTGACACCGCGCTGATAGATGACTTGCGTAGCGGTGCGGTGGAGCAGTGGAACGGTGGAGTCTTGGAGATTCGCCTTTAGCGGCCCCGGCAAGCCTGCTGGAAAAATCTTGGATTCGTCCTTGGGGAGGCCTCGACCTCACCAGGCTCGCCTGCCCGGCAAGGGAGGCTTTCCCCTAGTGATGCCTTGTTGTTTTGGCTTGTCTTGGTCTTCTTGATCCGCCCTTTGATCTCTCAAACAGCTATTTGTCTGGCTTGGTTTTGACTTGGATACTTGGTGAAGTTTGCTTCCTTTGCCATCGTGCATGTTTACAATCCGGGCGACATATGCAAAGGTTTGTTGCACCGACACCGCCTAACATTGTTTGTGACACTACAAATCGTCTCGGAAAATGGACATGCCTAGCGACACCCTAAACTGTCACGAATTTTAGCCTAGAATGTTGCCAAAGTTGCCGAGGGCACTACCCCGGGAGGAAAACACCTTGTGACAGTGGACCGTCACAGAAAATGATTTGAGGCGACATTTCCTCTTTCGTCACTAGGATTTTTGTCACTGAATAGAGAAAAAAAATTAGTGCCAATAAAGGTCATTATCATAAGGGGAAATGTTAAAGTGATGTTCCGTTGCATTAAGAGCTTGCACATCGAACTTAAAAGCACTTGACAACTTCTGCTTCCCTCTATGACGGGCCAATCTTTTACCTTTAATATTAAAAGCTTTACTTTTATGCTTGAGTCGAAAAGTTTTCCTTATTCCAATATCAATTACTCTCCACTTGGCAAACATCATGTGGTGGGGAAAGATCCAGGCACATATACCCCATTGAATATATATGACCATGAGTTATTATTGTTGAGAATTATCTTTGTGATAAGTAATTTCGAGGTGAAACACTAAACATCCATCTTCCTTTGTGTTCGATTTAAAACAGTTTGCTCTAAAAATATGTTTTGAGTGCCAGCAATCATTAGAAGATTATATGATAGTTGAATATGTGAAGTTTGCTAAACAAAAGCTCTTCTGTAGACTCTTTTGGAAAATAAGATGAATTGTAATTGTTTGGTGACTGAAAACATAGGTTGGGTTTCAAGAGAGTTTATGGTCCATATTTTAACATGTGATTAGCTTCCTACTTGATCATGAGAAGTTTTATGAATAATTATTGATGTTAATGGTATATTGATTGTTAATAAATATGATGTTGACATGTCTGTATTTTCTTTTATCCGCACCTCTCTCTATAAACATGTTTTCACGTTTACCGAGTTTGCTATTCGCTTGAGACAAGCTGAGTCTAACCTTGGGGGAGTTGATATGGCCATTTTGCATCACAATTTCCTAGTGTTATTTATCTTAATTGGATGCTATATTTCATAATATGATGCAATTCTAATGCCTTTTCTCTCTTAAAATGAAAGATACACCAAGAGAGGGGGATCACCGACAGCTGGAATTCTGACCTGAAAAAGATACAACAGAGATAGCAATTCTTCAGAGCTCAAAATGATGCATGAATTTACGAAGATTTATTTTGGAATATAAAAAATACTGGAAGAAAAAGTATTGAAGAAGTGCCAGAGGGGCCCCACAAGCCCACGAAGCGCGGCCACCGCCCAGGTCGCGCCACCCAGGATTGTGGGGCCCTCATAGCTCCTCTCGTGAGTTCCTTTGCTATGTATTGCCTTTTTCCCTAGAGAAAAAAATAAGGAGAACGTTTTCGGGAGATTCCGCTGCCGTCTCGAGGCAGAACCAGGGTAGGAGAACTTTTGCTCTCCAACAGAGCAATTCTACCGGGGAAACTTCCCTCCGGGAGGGGGGAATCATAGCCTTCATCATCACCAGCACTCTCATCATCATGGGGATGATCATCTTCACCAACACCACCTCATCTTCAAACTATCTATCAAAACCATCTAATAGCACATGAACTGAAATCCTTGTTGAAAATTGCCTATCAATTCCTTCTGCTCCTCATTGGTTCGACACTTTTACTTATCGGAAGGACTACGATTGATCCCCTATACTTGTGGGCCATCGTACTCCCTCAAAATCATACAACCAAAGCATGATGTAGAGCGTTATCTCTTTGAGAGGAGGACGAACCTGGGGAAAATCATGTGTCCCTGTCACCATCGTGCCAAGGGTACCAGCTCAGACCCCCTACATGAGATCTGTTGGATTTGACTCCATCATCCTTTATTGCCATGGTGTCGCCACGGCAACGTATGAGGTCGCCAAGATCTCATCACACCTCACCATCATGCCCTGACGCCATGCGCCAGATGTTGTCTCTGCCGCCAGTACAACTTTGGTTGTCCCGCCGCTGGCCGGCCACCGCACCACGCGAGATGCCCAACCCACACCATTATAGACCACCCACTAGCAGGAGCCCAAATGGACCCCCTCCACCACCCTGCGCCATTAGCCGGCCTCCCGACTGAAGATTCGACTAGACCCCAGCAGACCTGCACACCACCGCCGGTCGTCGCCCCCTAGTACTCGTGCAACAGCTGGCAGCAGCGCCGGCTGCCAGCAGTGCACCGCCTAAGCATGAGAGCCACCCGACCCAAGCACCAACCGCACTCCAGAGTAGCCTCACACCGGACGCAGTCGTCTGCATGGGAGAGGGAGCCGCTACGCAACCATTTGCACGCCCTGCAGCCACCGCCAACATGCACCGTCACTCCGCCACCCTTGGGCAGGAGCGCCATCACGTGCCACCGCGCCACTCCGCCACCCTCGGGCAGGAGGATAGATGGCCCCGTCACTGCCTAGGCCTACCATACTTTGCTCGTCAGCACGAGTCGACGACGGCGAATAGCGTAGGAGGAGGGGGCTAGTGGTGGTGGATCTAGAGCTCCTTCCGCCTGGCCACAGGGACGGCACGAGGACACACACACACACACACACACACACACACAGAGAGAGAGAGAAGTGTTTTGTGACCCGCCGGTGGAACCCACCATTATTGATAAAAATAGCCTAAATGATAACGCCCACACGTGTGACACTTATCAACATGGCCCAAACGCAGTCGATGACGTTCGATTCATTTGCACGAATATTGCAGCAATTACTATCTGGGTCGAGAACCACGTAAGCACTCAGCATCGTGTGGGTGTTATCATTTAGTGCCACACGTGTGGGCGCTCCTCGCCCGAATGGACACACGACGCTCGCCTGAACGTGTGGGTAAAATTGCTCTTTGCCCACACGACGCTTGCATGATGATAGATGGCAACTACAGTTGTGCATATGTGGCAACTAGTTAATTACACATGGCAACTATGGTAATACGTGGCAACGATGGTTTGACCACATGTGGAAACTAGTTAATCACACACGGCAACTATGGTCGACCATACATGGCAACTATGGTTTGACCACACATGGCAACTCCAGTTAGTTACACATGGCAACTATATTTAATGATACATGGCAGCTAAAGTTAATCACTCGTGGCAACTACAGTGATTAGACATGGCAACTATAGTTAATTAAACATGGCAACTAAAGTTAATTAGACACGCGCGCTCACGGGTTGTGGTTGGGTTGCCAGCTGCCATGTGGTCGTGGTCGTCGTAGCTGCGCCCGAACGTGTGAGTAGTTTTAATGTTCGCCCACACAGAGTCGTGTGGGCTGACTCCTGGATACGACTGGACAAGTCGTGTCGTCGGGTGTCCATTGTGTCACACGTGTGGTAGTTATTGGCGTCCGAAAATAATAGCATTCATTTTTCAGTCAGGCAGAGTACTTTGTCCAACCTTGCATCATTTTCTTGAGCATCATTTGAAACCCGCCTGAACTATCCCGCCTTTTATCGATTTATCAAATAAACTTATGTTTTCTTTGGTAAGCTTATAATGATTACAAAATAAAATCCTAAACTACCTTTTATTGATTTATCAAATAAACTTGTGTTTTCGTTGATAAGCTTACAATGATTACAAAATAAAATCCTAAACTAAATAGTAAATCACTAATAGGATTTGATAAACAGTTTCTAACTCTCATATTAGTATAAACGGTTAAATCATGGTCAGTGATAAATTAAACCATGAGCTAATGTACTAGTAGAATATTGATACCTGTTATAATGCACAGGCAAGTGGTATCACCAATCCATCGAAGTTTAAGTTCTAGGTTTGACATTGATACTCATATTTTCTGGATTTATTCTAGGTCTTTAGTAATGTGTGTTCAGTGGGAGGAGAGTTTCTGTCGACAATGCTACTTCGTAAATCTTAAGATGATATGACGGTTCAATCTCTCGGAGGTACTCATAGGGATAGGATGTGCGTGTGAAGTGGCGGAGCTATGTTGGGGTAAGGGGGGCGCTGCCCCCCAGCCTTAAACAAATTTCTGAAGAATTTTTTTAAAGAGACTTAGATTAGATTTTTTTACATTTGGCCCCCCAAACACTGATAATTTGCGTCCCCCCCCCCCACCCCCAATGATTTTCGGCTAGCTCTGCCATTGTGCGTGTGTACGTTCATAGTTGTAAGTGTATGTGCGTAAACATAAGCGTATGTGTATGTAATTTGTTAAATAAACAATGCAAGGGCAAGTGAAAAGAGAAAAAAAAAACACCAAATAACCATGGCTTGGTCAGGCTCCTGCGGTCCTATTGTCCATGTTACCATTATTCGTTTTGAAGCCTTAGCCACGTCGCTACGATCTGGAAGTATCACAGGACCCGCATGAGTTTAATAAGATCGTCACCATGTGTTGTAACAAATGCACAAATATCCCGCAGATCGCATCGGGCCCGTCACCATGTAGGAGTAGGAGTAGGATGAATGGTGGCCGTCCAAAGCCGGGAGCGAATTGACCAGAGTAGGTTGGTGGCGACAGTCCCGGGCTTGACAGATCAGTTCCTGGCTGGCCCCTGGCACACCTCTTGGCCGAAGCGAACTTGTGTGCGCATGTGTTGGCCACCAAGGACAGAGATCTCGCTTGTTCTCTTGCAAGTAAAGGTAGGATCTTTGGGCATCTCCGTCGCCGATGCGTTCCTCACCAAAGTGGATCTCGGGTTGTTTCTCCGGGTGGTCATTTCTTTTATTTCTCATTGGCTGCCGCGCTTGGAAAGAATTAGTGGTGGCCCTTCAAAAAGGAATTACTGGTAGCCATTATTAATATCAAAAGAAAGAATGGTAGAGTACTTGTTTTCTTCCTTTCGTATGGAGTAAATTGCAAGAAACCATCATATTGAGGACTAGATTAGCAGAAATCACAACTTTACAAAAAAATTTGGCAAAAACACCATGTCTACGGTAATCTTTTTGCAAATAACACTGATCGGCGAATTTGACTTCATTGAACAAGATTTATGACAGATGGCGCCCGTCACCGCGCTGACGCAGATCACTTAACATCTCACGTGTAACGGTGATGTTTGGTAACATTATCGTCATATGTGGTCGTGTGCGGTCCATCTGTCTTTGGAAGAAAAGAAAAAGAAAACAATCTGGTTCGTGCTCCTTTGGCGTTACATGTACGAACTGGAGCTGGTCTCGCCATCCCAAGCTTCGCGGGCAGGAGTCGGGTGCACCCGACCGCGTCGGCATCTTATAGGACGCGCACGCGAGCTCATCTCGTCCCCCTACAATGGTCGTTGGTGCGAGCTCCGAGACACCGCCTCGTGCTCCAGGTGCTTCGAATCTTCCATGGACTTGACGATAGCGCTCCAGGCAACGTCGGGATCCCTGCGTCCTCGCGAGCCACGCGATGCCTCCACCGTCAAGGGAGGTGCGGCTAGGTGCACCAAGTAAGATCTAGCTCGCCGGGGAGCTCCTCATCTCTCAAATCCGTCATCGCACGTCCCGCCCCCGACCAAGGCAGAGGCCACCGTCGCCGTTGCCGCACGGAGGCAGAGGCCGCCGCCCATCCCGCCCCCGGCCGAGGCAGAGGCCTCGCCGACGCCGGCGCTCTCCCGCGGACTGGCGTCATCCTTGAGCGGGGCGGCCCTGTCCCGGCACGACTGTTATTCGGTCACGTCGAGGGCGTGCACGACAATGGCGGCGCCTGGCGCGCCCTAGCTGCCATCGACCTGGACCTCAAACAGGAACATCCACGACAACGTCACCACGTGCGGGCCCTCTTCCACCGCCCTTGACTTCTGGCGCCTGGTTGAGGCGCGCGGCGGCGGCCTTCTTCCGTCGGCTTGTGCACCCCATGCAAATTGAGATGAAATGTTGAAGAAAGACTTGTTACTCTGACAAGCGGTCCCCACGTGCAGCAAACAATTCAATGTAACTATGTGATAGCAAGATATATAGCATGAAACACTATGGCTATCATAAATTAAAGTGCATAAGTAAAGGGTTCGGGTAAGAGATAATCGAGACATGCGAAGACAGCGATGTATCTCGAAGTTCACACCCTCGCGGATGCTAATCTTCATTCTGAGCGGTGTGGAGGCATTATGCTCCTCAATAAGCCATTAGGGCTACCATAATCTCCTCACGCCTTCACACAATGTAAGATGTCGTGATTCCACTAAGGGACCCTTGAGGGCAGTTACCGAACCCGTACAAATGACAACCCTTGGGGGCGATCACCGAACCCGCACAGTTTGGCAACCCATGAGGGCGGCCACCGGAACCCGTACAAATTGCTCGGGGCAATCTCCACAACTTAACTAGAGACCCCGATGCTTGTCCCGGAGCTTTTCATCACAACGATTGAGCTCCGCGACACCACCAATCGTATAGGGCACCCAAACACCCAAGAGACACAAGATCTAGGGTGCCCAAACACCCAAGAGTAATAAGCTTCTCAACTCTAACTTCCGCGTATCATCATGAAGAACTCAAACCGATACAAATAATGAAATGGCAAGAACACGCCAAGTGGTCAAGTCCCTCACTCCCAAATCCCACCACAAGAACAAAAGCTATGGAGGAATATGAGAGCAAGAACAAGGAGAACAATAAGAACTCCAAGATCTAGATCCAAGGGGTTCCCCTCACTTAGAGGATAAAGTGATTGGTGGAAATGTGGAAATGTGATTGATGAACTCCAAGAACTAGCAAGAATCATTGGAGGGATTGAGAGATAGTAAGCTCGAAGAAGGTCAACAATGGGGGAAGAATACGAGTTTGAAGGATAGGGACCATTGGGGAAGAAAGCCCCCTTAAATACCACCCCCCCCCCGCGAATCCAACCGTTATGCCCACACAAGTCATGCTCAAGCAGTACTACCGCTTATATTATCACGGTCAAACCAGCCCAACGAGACCGAAAAACAAGAGCAATAGTTCTGCCAGACTGCTCAGGGGAGCAATACTATTGCTCTACTACCGCTCGAGTAGTTTGGGCAACAAAAGCACAAAAGTAAGCAGAAGTGGTTGCCGTAGAA
This sequence comes from Aegilops bicornis, assembly GCA_021605145.1. Taxonomy (NCBI): domain Eukaryota; kingdom Viridiplantae; phylum Streptophyta; class Magnoliopsida; order Poales; family Poaceae; genus Aegilops; species Aegilops bicornis. Next base: position 315,157,460 of record CM038674.1, on the reverse strand, counting down.
GGAAGCGGAAATAGCGCACACCCGCTCAGGGGAGCAGTACTACTGCTTAGAACTGAAAAACTATCCAAACAAAACAGAAGGAAGCTCCAAAACTGAAACTGCTATAACTCCTGGAAACGGACTCTGAAATCAGCAAACTCGAGCTTGCTGGATAGAAGAAGTGGCAGGAAGAGTATGCCTATGATATGGAGGTGCGAAATCTCCATTATAGAAGAACTGGCATAAATTCCAACACCGAAAACATCATAGAAGATGCATATGAACTCCGTATTTGATGAACTTGAGCTTGTCCTGAAGAAGAACATAAGCTCTAAAACTCACAAAGAGAAACAACAAACAAGAATCAAGAAAGATGATGCAATGGTTTGAGCTCTCTATGAACGATATGATCAAGCTACTCACATGAAAGCCCCCCTTGATAGTACGACAATCGATCCTATAACCCGGTCTCCCAACTTTCACCTTGAGACCGGTAAAATAGAAAACCTATCAAGGGCAAACCTTTTCCTTGCACATAGTCCACTTGAGCTAGATGATGACAATCTTGACTTCCTCAAGTTGGACCAACTTTCTTGATTGTGTTTGCTCGATAAGACAAGTTGATCGCTCCTCCATACTCCACTATGGGTGAGCCACTCTCCAGCACATCTTCACAAGTCCATTGTCACCACAATGTATGGCAAGCTTCAAGCATGCGATCTCTTCATGGTGCTCCACATGAACTTGCACACGCAAACTTGGTGATGATCACCACTTTATGTCATCCTCCATGGGTTGTACTCCCTCCGTCCCAAAATAAGTGTCTTAACTTTGTACTAACTTTAGTACAAAGTTGTACTAAGGTTGAAACACTTATTTGGGACAGAGGGGGTATGGGAGCTTCCTCTTGATGCAAACCATGGAAACATAACTAACCCCGCATAGAACTATCACGTAGACCATGGGTGAGCACAAAAACCATAATGGACAATGTTTACCATACCATGGGATCACTTGATCCCTCTTTGTACATCTTGTACGCTTTGTGCGTTGATAAACTTGACTCGGTCTTTGACTTAGTCTTGATCAACCTTGTATGATTTATTCTCTATGACCAATCTTTGTATAATTCCTTGAATAGCACCTTGGTCAACACATAAACTCATTGAAACCAAAAAATGGACTTCAAGAAACACATTTGGATAAATCCTACGAATATAACTCAAGGCAACCATTAGTCCATACATAAATGTCATCAATTACCAAAACCACACATGGGGACACCATGCTCTTTTAATCTCCCCCATTTTGGTAATTGATGAAAATCACTTTTAAGAGAGTTTATATAAGGAATTAGGCACAACCATGCAAAGCAACAACCAATAATGCATGAGCATGAGATACAAATGCTTTAGAACAAATCCAAAGTATGCAACAAAACTCTTGAAACTTCTCCCCCATTGGCATCGATTACCAAAATGGGCGAAAAACTTAGAAGGCCAATATGATATTGGTTCCTCCATAAAGTGTGTATTTCTCAAAATATGAGTGGAATGACATACACATATCCAATGGTAACTAGTTGGAGGAAGACAAACTATATTGAGGATACGAAGATTGCAAGAGGATGATATGGCACAAAGATATACCAAGGAGTGAAGCAAGCAAACAAATGATACCAATTGACACAAGCAATCAAATGATCCTACGAGCCACATGACTAAAAGATATTATGATATGGGCAAAGGAGTGTTCTAAAGAAACTAGAGAAGCTCCCCATGATTTGTGCATTATTTAGTTTTGTATTTGGATACAATATGCACAAAATAGGATCATCACTCCCCCAAAATCAATAGAAACTCACAACAAGTGGAAGTGAGCATAGATAAGCAACAAGGCATAACACTTGCAACAAGCATATGGTTGAGAAACATGTAAAAGAGGCAACTTAATAATAGGCTCAACCAAAATTATGTGTGTGAGCCATGGAAAAGCACTTGCGAACACTAAAATAAGGATGAGTGCAAGACAAGTCCTTCCCATACAAATTCAACAAGCAAATGGGTTCACAAGCTCACTAATATGTGAATTAACAATAAAGCTTGTGACAACCCATGGTGAAGATAGAGTATGATAGCTTTGTCAAGAGGAGGGATACCAATTGACATGGCAAAAGCCTCGTCAAGACAAGCATGAGGGAAACGATCTTCACCACAAAAGAGTGCATCAAGATACAAAGATATAAGAACCGCACTCAAGGAAAATGCTTTCGTGAACCCACCAAGGAACTAATAACACGATAAAGAAAAGGTGGACGTGAAAGAAAGAGGATATTGACCAGAGATGTAATTTCTCTAAAGTGTATAAGATTCTAGGTAGATATATGAGAATCATGATGATATATATCCACAAAGAAGGATGTACAGATGAAATATTTACAACAAGAAAGAACAAGACATCCAAACGGAAGTCATAAATATACCAGTAAGATCTTTGCTTGACGCATAGCACATGTCCTAATATTGTCTTATTGTATATCAATGAACTCCAAACACACAAACATCAAAGACATCACAACTAGAAATAAGAGATCATTGTTGGGATGATTTGAGAAAGGAAATCAGTATCGCAAGAAAGAATGAATTTCATGCCATGATGCAACCTACACAAGGTTGAGTGCAAGAAAAGTACGCATGAAGTAGGTAATGATACTTGTTACCAAGATATCATTGGAGTGATGTAGTAGATAATGGTTCATTGATCATCCTAGCTTGGCTCCAATAAGTACATGGTGACAACACCTTCCTTGTGAGTGTGCCAAGCATCCAATGCATCTTCAATTGTTCCTAGAGCAACAACACAAATAAAATGGCACACAAACTCATAGGGACCAAAGAGTTAGCGAACCAACAATACATAGGACAAACTCCACATAAATATGTGCAAATTCATATGAAATTGAATTTCATGCACATCTTAGTCAATTAGAGACTTGGTGCAGTTTCCACTATAATTGGGTCAAAGAAAGAAAGCATGCCAAAGAATGTACATCTAGTAAATATGCATGCTAAAGACTTCCAAGAGCCAAATCAAAACATGATTGATAAGATACCAATCGAGGAGTTACCAAGTGAAAATAAGATACATAATGAATAAATCATCACTTGAAGGATACCAAATAAAAGATGCATCAAGGAATGGGGGCACACTAAATAAAACATATCAAACTCCCAGAAGAGAGGAAGGTTACAAACAAACCAAACCCTCTACATAGTTTCATGATGGCACAAAGTACCAAAAAGAAACAGCTTTCCTTCCACCAACACACACTTGATAAGGATCACAAGATGAGTGTTCTAAAGAAAATAGGATAGCTTCCCCAAGAGTTGTGCATTATAGAGAATTTGCATTTGAATACAAAATGCACAAGATAGGATCACAACTTTCATTATGTCTTAGAAAGACACTAGACAAGATCAAGAAATCAACAAGATCCACAAGTGGCACGAAAGGCAACGGGATTTGACACATTCCTTGGTAAGAGATAAGGAAATAAAAAAAGCCAAAGTAAAGATGATCAGCAATTTATACCACATAAATGATTACCAATTGTCAGGAGACAAGAAGTATTTGGAAATAATTCCCGATGGTAGATTGCAAACATATCCAACATCATCTTCACACAAAGCACATAAGCAAATTGCAACTTGTAGAGCTAACATGCCACCTAGAAACAAGATAATTTACAATATCAACTATAAGTGGCAATACCTCAGATGTACACATTTCTGAGGCTTGTAATATACACATAGCATATTACTCCGCCATAATGTGATACCAAAGAAAACTTAACAAGAGGCGGATAAAAAGCAACAAGAGATAATTAATGGACCATTTAGAATTTGAATTTCTCATGAGAAGACATACTACATAGAGACTAGATAATCTTGTAATATCAATACTAGGTCATATTACTCATCTACACACATTTATAGGATCGTGAAGTGCACAAAGCACATCACTCCCCCAAAATGGGATGTTCCATTAATCTCTCACAAGAGCCAACTAAGATAGAAACAAGATGTAAAAAAGGCTCAACACAAGACTCACATGTACATGATGTGCAAACCAACATAAACATACTTGATTACTCAAGATAAGCAAATTGGAAGCACAACATATAAAAACACGTGCAAGGTACAAAACCAAAACATGCGAAGGGGCAAGTAACTTCCAATGTAAACAATTTAAGTACAAGTTACTGCAAAGAGGCACATTGGATATAAGATATAAACTTGATGATCCAAATGACTTGGCTTGACATAATATGAATGATGAAGATCCCTTAATTCTTCATGATGTAGCCAAGTCGCCAATGCCCTTCAACAACACCTATTGATCAAGTTCGAGCTTGTTAGTCCCCAATCAAGTTGGTCCTAAGAGGTTAGACACAATAGGCTTGGCTACCCAAATGGTTCTTTTCTTGCCACCACTTTGAGTACCAACAAACTTGGAAAATAGATTGCCAACCATATCCTTTCTAAGAGAATAAATATCATCAATCATAATGGGTTTGGATACGGTACAATTAGGGCATGAAGAAGCAACATCACCCTTCTCACGACATAAGTAGCACCATCTACTCTTCACTTTCTTCTCGCTTGATTTCTCAACTTGAGAAGTATTAACTTGAGTCTTCTTGGGAAGTGGTCGTTCTTCAACTTGATTTTGGACTTGAGGCCTCTTCCCATGTTGCTTGTCACTAACGCGCTTCTTCTTCAATGGGCAAGATCTAACATGATGCCCTTCAATTTTGCACTTGAAGCAAATAATATTGGCCAAATTCTTGACTTGCTTTTGTCCCTTCTTCTTGTTGCTCTTGGACTTCTTCTTATTATTCGAGTTGAATCCAAGTCCACCTTTTTCATTGGGGGATTTTTGCACACTCAAGATATTGTTGAGTGTGGACTTCCCTTCATGACACTTTTGTAAGTCAATCTTCAAAGAAGTGACTTGGGACTTGAGCTCTTTATTTCCTCTACATGGTTAGTCTCAACGCAAGTACTCGAGGAAGTATAAGCTTCATCGTTAAAGCAACAAGGAAAGGAAAGTAATTCATCACAAGATGTAGCAACATTGTGAGTAGATGAATTACGAGGACTAGCACATGGCAAGATAGCATTTTGACTTGAAGTAGTGCTAGTATCCACATGAGGCTCACTAGATGTTATGTAACATCCCACAATTCTAACTTTTGGAATGTTAAATAAAATAAATAATTTTGAATTGTTTGTTTGATTTTTGTGTGATTGATTGTATGAAATTGAGTGAAATTTGAAACTTTTTGAAAGTTGAATGTCAGGGACTAAAAGGACTTTCCCAAACTTTCATTCTTGCATTTGATCTCCTTGAGTTCAAATTAATTTCATCCCAAAACCCATGAGTGAAGATAATATGACTTCTTCCAAAAAACAAATGAAAAGTGATATGAAAATGATTTGAACTCCATTTGAAATATTTTCAAACCAGAAATTGTATGCCACTCAAGGATTTCCATGAGGGATGATAATGTGACTTCTTCATAAATAGAATAGAGTGGGAAGTAAGGAATCACTTTCAAAATTGCATTAGAGCTACTTTTGGAAATACCCCATATGGGTTTCAAAATCTTTTCCAATTATATTTCAAACAAAATAAAGAGAGAAGGGAATAGGACTCCTTCAAATATTGGAAATAAATATGCAAAATGAATTATGGACCCAATCCAAAATGGTTTGAAAAATATTTGAATCCAATTTAAATAGCCATTTTGGACTTAATTGAATATTGCTTTATTTAGTTTTTATGCAAATAATTTTCCTAAATAAAATGAATATAATTATTTGCATAAAAATTAAATAAAGCATTCACTGGTACAGCGAGCTGCTATACAAACGGTTTTTAACCGCTTTCCGCGACGGCATTTTAAATCGTCGCCTTGCTAGTGTGGGCGATAGGGGGTCCTTCCCACACGACCCAGAAACCATTGGGGATAGGGAGTCGCAATGCATACGTTTTGCATAACTAAGTGTATGCGATGCCAACATCTATTCCAAACATGAGTCTTCAGACAACTGTTTGTGATATCTCGAATATCCCAAACGCTCCATCCTTGCTACTCGTTTGTGCTCGCACTACCATCGCATTCGGTATTATGTGGTGCTACGTTTACGATGCGCTCCCCATCACAAACAGTTCACGATTATAGAATGTGTATGATAAGCAGAAAATCATACACATTTACTTTTCCTCGACTATATGCGATTCAATGTAAGAGTGCATATTGCCGTGGTTTTCTCATGGCAGATGTCCTCGTGAAAGGACTTAGTCGTGAGGTCATCGCCACAAGGTAGTAGCTTGAATGGGGTTGATCAGAACCGAGAGACAAGGGTTTGCCCAGGTTCGACCCCTCTCGATGGAGTTAATAGCCTAATTCCTGCTTGATTAATATTGGTGATGATCATCTCGATTACAAGGGTGCGACTTGGCTATCCTAGTACTCGAGAGCTTGTAACTTAACTTTCTGCCTCAGGGGATCCCCTTTATATATAGGTTGAGGCCCTGGGCTTACAACAGAGTCCGGGCCGTACTATAATTCGTGCTTTAATAAGTTTTCTATGTCTTATTTCCCAAGTAAGAGAACTACGGCGCCCTTCGGTGAGCCGCCGCCTCAGGCGCCGGGCCATGAGTCAGCCCTCATAGTGAGTCGCCACGTGGGTCTTGAGGTCTTGGTCACCACAGAAGTATTTCTCTTCAGGCCGCCATTGGATAACCCGGCCCTAAACGGGCGGGTCATACCATGGAGTTATATGCCCAACATTAGCCCCCACATTGACTTGGCTTCATCGATGTTAAATCTTCATATTCATAATATTTCTGGGTCATCTCCCTTTCTTGAATCTACATCATGGACGGGTCATATATTCTGGCTTATGATACTTCCGCACTTGACATTTTCTACCTCCTTAAAAATGTGATGTCATCTCCCTGAATTTTTGGAACCCAAGTATGACATCACAATGGATCTTTTGCGTATATCTATCAGGCCCAAAAATTGAGGTGTCCTTTACTCAAAAAGTTATTATGCCTCCTCTATTTTCGCACCTGTCTTTCCTCCTCTTCTCCTTATAAATATACCCAAAGGGGTTCGCTTTTTTACTGCTATTACTTCAGCCCTTGCTCTACTTCTTCCTCTCGCCAAAGCCCTCTTGCTACCGGAGCTCTACCACCATGCGGCGGTGGGTTCTCTGGCGATGTCAACTTCATCCTTCACATTGCATGCGTCACCGTCGAGGCTGCTCAAGAACATCTCGGAGTCGTTCGCCGTGCCCAGGTATGCTTCATCTCCTCCATTAGATCCATAGCAAGGCCCCAACGTTCTTCGTAGTTCATCAATGTTCTTCGGTTCATACCGCCATTGCCTGCTATTTAGATCTAGAGTCAAATGAAACTCCCATAGAAATATTTCATTCGTGATAGCAACACCAATTTTGCATCTGGAAACTTCATATCCTTGTTAGACCCCATCAATAGGTCAGCCGATGCTACCATTGTATACTTTAGGTTTGGCAAATATTTTTCTTTTTGAACCATTTTGTAGATCCATAGTGGCAGCAGCTTTCACCAGAAACTCGTTTCTTCCAAAACTTAGCAGAAAATCATAAAATCTCCAAGTAGAATGAGTCGCCTAACGCGTTGTCGGCTTATTGTTGCATGTTGTAACTTGTATAACTCAATAGTCACAGCTGTACTTTATCCGTTTGGCTCAATATTTTGGCTAATTTTGGCAACTCGTTAGTAATAGAATGACCATGTTGACTCGCCACGAAATCGTAGCAACCTCATTATTCTGCCAACTCATCATATAAACCAATTGGTGACTTATCTCTCATACAAAATGACCCGCCAGTCACATTTTGCCCGCAGGTTTAACTCTTTGAGCGACTCATCAAGGCCAAGACTGACAAGGCTAAGGTCGATAAGGCCTGCAACTGGGTCCAATCTCAAGTTTCCACTCTGGTACTTGATGACCTCATGGGGCAAGGTCTTGTTCCGGCTCAAGTACTAGTTGGCTAGTAGGAGCCTGATGAAGAGAGCATCCCCCCAACCCGGCGAAGGAGAAGCCATTGTGTTCACTGATCATCTTCATAGGGGCTTCTTACCGCCCGGGTCGAAATTCTTTCGGGATTTCCTTAATTTATTCAATCTCCATCCTCAAGATATCGGTCCCAACTCTATGACCAATCTATGCCAATTCCAGGTCTTCTGCGAGGTTTATCTTTAGATAGAGGCAACTACCCCTCTCTTTAGGGAGTTTTTCTATATCAACAACCAGACCGAGTTTGCAGACGGTCCTAGCATAGAGCTTGGTGGGGTTTTCATGCAGAGACAGAAGAACTGTCCTTTTCCAGAAGCTAAACTAGTGAGTCATCCAAAAGGATGGAATAGAACCTGGTTCTGCTGCAAGAATACTGCTCCTACTGGCAAAAATCCATTGTTGGGTTACAGATTGGAGCGACTTAATGCAACCGAAGCTTTTCCTGGTTGGCCTTCTAAAGAAGAGCGATAACAATTCTCCCATATATACTCTAAATTGAGGGCCTTGTCAGGAAACGGCCTCACTGGGATCGATCTGGCCCGGTGCTGGATCAGCTGGATAGTTCAGCCATTAAGTCGGAGGGGCGACTTAATGTGCAATTATACCAGCAACTCAGCCGGCGTTCAACGCTTCAGCCAAGTTGACTTGTCAGTTGATGACTTAAACAAGGCCGTGAAGAGACTGCTAGGAGAGCCCCAAGATGCATGCAACAAGACGGGGCTTGCTCCTTTCTGTATTAAAAACCCAGCACCTCCAGTAAATATGTTTGTATTCATTTATCCTACTTATTAATCTTTGCTTGACTCGGGATCACTTCTTAATCTTGTCAAAACGTGCAGGTTGACTCCCCATTCTAAAAAAAGGAAAAAAGGCCCCGCTCCGGTGCCAACTGAACAAGTGAATGCACCAGTTGGTGATGACGGGTCGGCTGCTGGAAATGGTCGGAGGTAGAGCTTAACTCGCTTGGTCATTTATTTATGCAATTGGTTGATGCCCCTTCTTCTCAGGATCACATGGAGAATAGTCGAGCCGACCCTGTTGAGGTAATTTCCATCTCATCCAGCTCGGATATTTTTATCCCGGAGAAAATGAGACTAGCCATCAGAAAGGTTCCTTTTCACATCTAGATGCTCACCCAGATCCCAAATTTCTTTTGAAGACAACGCAACAAGTAGGTACCTCCAAGCTCAAGCTCCGAAGTGATTTTGGCGAGCTATCTGTCGGCTTGTCACATAAACCAGCCATCCGCAAACGACTAAATGAGGTGCCTCATAGCCCAACTCCGTCTCTTCCATGAGCCGGCCTTTTTAGACAACCCGTTAAACCTTATGATTCGAATTATCAGGAGTCGCCACCGTCGTCTGGAGGTTCATCCGTCTCACATCTCCCCCCATTGGTCATTAAGCATGGTTAAGTACTTAGTATTTTTATTCTTCATCTTAACAATTGCTTCGTTATCTTGAACATTCATATAATTATAGGGCGAAAGCCATTAAGAAAAGGAAAGTGGGTGAGTCGTCTTCTTCTGCAACCATCCCCGAGTCTCAAAACCCGCCTTTGGCAACTCCAGAGGTCCAGGATATCAATACAAGTGAAGCCAAACTGGATCAAAGGATTGAGCCGCCTCAGCAGAATGAGCCGGCTAACATTGAAGAAACAACAACAGTGGAACCAATCCAAATGGACAGTCAAGTCGGCCCGGATGATGCAGCCAACGAATATTAACCCGCCAAGCCCTGCTCATGCCTCCAATCTAGTAAAGGCGACTGAAGATGTTCCATCGCACACAATGACTAATGACGAGGTCACCATTACTGGGGAGGCACATAAAGCTCCGGAGACATTGAATGTGCTGGCCAAGTTCGTGACCAAAGATGAGCCGGCCGCATCTGAGAAAGGGAAGACAAAACTAGAGTTGCCAAACTTTGAAGATCTTAGCACGGACGAGCTTCATCAAGGTTACTTGACCCGGCTATCTACGAGCCGGGATATGGAGGCAAGCATGGTTAACATGCTAAAAAGAAAATATGAGGTATGGAGAGCTTCCTTTGTTCAATACTATATATTTATATAGCCCTCGAGTCTTAGATATAGGAGAGGATGAGTGTGTGTGAGACTTGCAAATAATGTTGACAAGCCTGTTGTAGCCCCCAAGGGTCAGGTTGTTATGAAAATAACAAGCCGGTTCTTTCAGAATATGTCCCCATGTAGATTGAAGTGGCATGTAGCCCCCAAAGGCTGGCTCATCTCCAGGAGATGAGCCGGATCTTGTCTTTGTATTCTGTGGTGAAAAATGTCACACGGTAGCCCCCAAGTTCCATGTAGATTGCTGACAACTGCTCGGGACTTAAAATGTAGAATAAGTGTTTGCCTCTTGTAACCCTTAAGTACCGGGTCATGCGATTATGCCGGCAAGAAATTCTAGATTGTTAAGACAGAGCATGTGTTGTGTATGTCAGAATATGGTCAATGAGGCTGAATCAAAAGCCGACAGTTTTCAAGAGCAGTGGAAAGGAGAGAAAAAGACTACATGGAAAGGCAGAATCATCCTCTTCTGCATTGCAGAAATCATTATTGATTGACTGATAATTCGAGCTCTTTGAAGGCTTCATACGAGGACAAAAAACATCATTGTTGAAATGTGCTGAGGAAGTAGAGGGCCGGCTTGAGCCGGTCACAGAAGAGTTGAATGCGTTAAAACACCACATCACCAACATTAATGTGGCTATCTTTGGAAAGTAGAACTGTCTTGATAAGTTTATGTTTAACTGACTCATCTTGTGACATACTCACATGCATCTTCTTGCAGGAAAAAGAGATGGCAGAGGTGTCCAACTACCTGTAATAAGACTGAAGGAAATATATACTTATGTGGAGCAGTTGTACATGGGTGGCATGTACGCCATCATGGCAGTGAAAGACGACGATTCATACCCCCCGAGGATCAAAGATATGATTAAGGATTTGTCGACATCCATACATAAGTGAAGGACGGGAAATAGGTTGGGACAGAGAGAGAGAGAGAGAGAGAGATAGAGAGAGAAAGGGAGAGAGAGAGGAGAGTGTAGGATCAAAAGTATGTCTAGAGGGGGGGTGATTAGACTACTTGACCAAATAAAAATCTAGTCTTTTCCCAATTTTAAGTCTTGGCAGATTTTAGCATCTTTAGAACAAGTCAAGCAATCAACCTACACATGCAAGTCTAATAGTATAGCAGCGGAATGTAAAACATTGCATATGAAGGTAAAGAGAGGAGTTTGGAGGGACCAACGCAATGTAGAAACGGATATTTTTTCCCGTGGTTCCGATAGGTGGTGCTATCGTACATCCACGTTGATGGAGACTTCAACCCACGAAGGGTAACGGTTGCGCGAGTCCACGGAGGGCTCCACCCACGAAGGGTCCACGAAGAAGCAACCTTGTCTATCCCACCATGGCCATCGCCCACGAAGGACTTGCCTCACTAGGGTAGACCAAAGTAGGCGATCTCCTTGCCCTTACAAACTCCTTGGATCAACTCCACAATCTTGTCGGAGGCTCCCAAGTGACACCTAACCAATCTAGAAGACACCACTCTCCAAAAGGTAATAGATGGTGTGTTGATGATGAACTCCTTGCTCTTGTGCTTCAAATTATAGTCTCCCCAACACTCAACTCTCTCTCACAGATTTGGATTTGGTGGAAAGATGATTTGAGTGGAAAGCAACTTGGGGAAGGCTAGAGATCAAGATTGTTGTGGTTGGAATGGAATATCTTGGTCTCAACACATGAGTAGGTGGTTCTCTCTCAGAAAATGTATGCTGGAAGTGTAGGCATGTTTCGGTGGGAGACGACACCTATGGGATCACAAGAATCCCTACTACGGTTGCCGGGGCGCAGGGTTGCAAGAAGAGCAGGACTAGTAATCAGCACAAGGATTGTTTACTCAGGTTCGGGCCGCGAGGATGCGTAAAACCCTAGTCCTGATTTGGTGGATGTATTGAGTGTTCTTGAGCCTTCCAACTAGCTACGGTGGCTGGACCGATCCAAAGAGCCAAATCCCCCTCCAGTACGCCATGGGCCTCCTTTTATAGTCGAAAGGGGCTGCCACAGTGGCACACGGGAGGTGGGAAGGCATACAGTGCTATGATACGTCTCCAACGTATCTATAATTTTTTATTGCTCCATGCTATATTATCTACTGTTTTAGGCAAAATTGGGCTTTACTTTCCACTTTAATATTATTTTTGGGACTAACCTATTAACCAGAGGCCCAGCCCAGATTTGTTGTTTTATGCCTATTTTCAGTGTTTCGAGGAAAAGGAATATCAAACGGAGTCGAAACTGAACGAAATCAACTGGAGAAGTTATTTTTGGAAGGAAATCTACCAGATAGACTTGGACCCTACGTTAGGAGATGAGGGAGGTGCTCACGAGGGTGGGGGCGCGCCCACCCCCCTAGGGCGCGCCCCCTGCCTCGTGGGGCCCCCGAAGCTCCACCGACGTACCCCTTGCACCCATATATACCTATGTATCGTAAAACTTCCAGAACAGAAGATAGATCGGGAGTTCCGCCGCCGCAAGCCTCTCTAGAGCCACCAAAACCTCTCGGGAGCCCGTTTGACACCTGCGGAAGGGGAACCCATCACCGGTGGCCATCTTCATCATCCCGGCGCTCTCCATGACGAGGAGGGAGTAGTTCACCCTCGGGGCTGAGGGTATGTACCAGTAGCTATGTGTTTGATCTCTCTCTCGTGTTCTCTCTCATGTCCCCTCTATGGCACGATCTTGATGTATCCCGAGCTTTGCTATTGTAGTTGGATCTTATGATGTTTATCCCCCTCTACTCTCTTGTGATGAATTGAGTTTCCCCTTTTGAAGTTATCTTATCGGATTGAGTCTTTTATGAGAACAATTGATGTATGTCTTGTCGTGCTTATCCGTGGTGACAATGGGATATCATGTGCATCTTGATGTATGTTTTGGTGACCAACTTGCGGGTTCCGCCCATGAACCTATGCATAGGGGTCGGCACACGTTCTTGATTCTCCGGTAGAAACTTTGGGGCACTCTTTGAAGTACTTTTATGTTGGTTGGATGAATCTGAGATTGTGTGATGCATATCGTATAACCATGCCCACGGATACTTGAGGTGACAATGGAGTATCTAGGTGACATTAGGGTTTTGGTTGATTTGTGTCTTAAGGTGTTATTCGAGTACGAACTCTTTTATAGATTGATCCTAAAGAATAGCTTTGAGGTGGTTTCGTGCCTACCATAATCTCTTCGTTTGTTCTCCGCTATTAGTGACTTTGGAGTGACTCTTTGTTGCATGTTGAGGGATAGTTATGTGATCCAATTATGTTATTATTGTTGAGAGAACTTGCACTAGTGAAAGTATGAACCCTAGGCCTTGTTTCCTAGCATTGCAATACCGTTTACGCTCACTTTTACCGTTAGTTACCTTGCTGTTTTTATATTTTCATATTACAAAAACCTATATCTACCATCCATATTGCCCTTGTATCACCATCTCTTCGCCAAACTAGTGCACCTATACAATTTACAATTGTATTGGGTGTGTTGGGGACATAAGAGACTCTTTGTTATTTGGTTGCAGGGTTGCTTGAGAGAGACCATCTTCATCCTACGCCTCCTATGGATTGATAAACCTTAGGTCATCCACTTGAGGGAAATTTGCTACTGTCCTACAAACCTGTGCACTTGCAGGCCCAACAACGTCTACAAGAAGAAGGTTGTGTAGTAGACATCATGCTACGAGCTTATCACTCGTAATATAGGACAAGACGCATTTAATGCATCGCTTAGGTGTCCCCTTGCTTTATCGGTGACGGGAACGAGGCCCGTCCCGTCCATCGCCACTCCTCCTTGCTTCGACACACGCCCTCGCCAGCGATGCATGCGGCGCCATGTAGGCAGGCAGGCAGCTGAGGTGGCGCGGTGGTAAAGTCTTCGCGAAGATCTGCATGCCGCCACGCAGCGTTCTTGAGTTAGCTGGAAGTCGCATGTTGTCACGCAGGTGCCTGCCCAGCTGGTTGGGCTGGCAGCTGCATGCGAATGGCGGTGGAGACTTGGCTGGTGCAGGCCTGGAAGTGGCCCTGCTGGCGCCCTTAGTGAGGGCCTTGCCGGGTAGCCCGGCAAGGGCCTCGCCGCGGCGTGCTGTCGTCCCCGGCAAGGATCTTGCCGGGGGTCTTGTGGCTCTCCTCGGCAAGGATCTTGCCGAGGATCGTTGTCTTTTAATCCTTATCTGATCGTGAGTATTCCTTGTCTTCACAAAGATCTACATGCCACCATGGAGGTGCCTCCCGAGCCACAGGCTCAAGGGTGGTGCACTCCGCTTCGTGTTGGATTTGAGCCGCAGCAAGGACCTTGCCGGGGTCATGGAGGCTGCCCGGCAAGGGTCTTGCCGGGGCCACGAGGCTGCCCTGTAAGGGTCTTCTATGGGGGAACCTGCTTCCCCTCTGTGCTTTGTGGTCTCGGCCTTGCTGTTGCTCTAGCTGTCTGGCTTCGGTTTCACCTTGGTTCACCTCCCATTACGCTTGGTGCGGCCGTGGGCGCGGCTCCGACTGTCCGTGCATAGGTAAAGGGGTACAAAGGTGTGCCCCTTCTTTTGTACACCGACAGGAGCCCCCGGGCTTGGGCCACATATAAGCGCGACACGTTGTTGGGCCAGGCCCAAAACGGTGCGCGTGCAGTTGGGGCGGTTTTTACCGCGGTAAAACTTTTCACGCGCTGCGCTTCCCACGACCCGTGTTTGAATGCGCGACGTTGAGGGGTGCACGTGACGTGGGCAGCATGCGTGGGGCGGTTCCCGCATGCATGCGTCACATCATGGTAAAGAGGCGGCTCGCTCCTTCCCCGTAAAAAGAGGGAGGCGTGGAGGCGCGGCCCAACAACGTCTACAAGAAGAAGGTTGTATAGTAGACATCAAGCTCTTTTCTGGCTCCGTTGCCGGGGAGGCTAGGTAAGTGAAGGTATATCTTTAGATCTTGCAACCGAATCTTTTTGTTTCTCGTTTTAGCACTAGTTAGTCTATAAAAGAAAATTACAAAAAAAATGGAATTGAGTTTGCCTCATACGCTTCACCTTTTTAATATCTTTCGTGAGAATGATGGAAAGGAAAATTCTGCCAAAGTGATAGAAGAAGAATTACATAGAATGCTTGGCATGAAATATGTGAATGATGAGCATGATTGCAATGTTATTAGTATGAATTCCTTGAATATCCATGATGCTAATGATATGCAAAGCCACAAGCTTGGGGAAGCTATGTTTGATGAAGATGATATTTTTTGTCCCCCAAGCTTTGATGAGAAAATTTACTATGATGAAAGCATGCCTCCTATCTATGATGATTATTGTGATGACACATATGCTTTAAATAATAATGATAACCATGAAACTTGTCATCTTGATCTTAATCTTCAATCACACGATAGTTATTTTGTTGAGTTTGCTCCCACTATTATTCATGAGAAGAATTTTGCTTATGTGGAGAGTAGTAAATTTTCTATTCTAGTAGATCATGAAAAGAATGCTTTGGGTGCTGGTTATATTGTTGAATTCATTCATGATGCTACTGAAAATTATTATGAGGGAGGAACATATGATTGTAGGAATTGCAATAATATCAAGTTTCCTCTCTATGTGCTTAAAATCTTAAAGTTATGCTTGTTTTGCCTTCCTATGCTAGTTGATTATTGTTCCCATAAATTGTTTAATCACAAAATCCCTATGCATAGGAAGTGGGTTAGACTTAAACGTGCTAGTCGTATTCTTCATGATTCTCTCTTTATGTTTCAATTCTTCTCTTTTATGTGAGCATCATTGAAATCATAATGCCTAGCTAGGGGCGTTAAACGTTAGCGTTTGTTGGGAGGCAACCCAATTTTATTTTAGTTTCTTGCTTTTTGGTTCTGTTTAGTAATAAATAATCCATCTAGCCTCTGGTTAGATGTGTTTTCATGTTTTAATTAGTGTTTGTGCCAAGTACAACCTTTGGGAAGACTTGGGTGAAGTCTTTATGATCATGCTGTAAAAACAGAAACTTTAGCGCTCACGAGATTTGTTTCAACTTTTTACTGGAGAGTGATATTTAGTTGATTCTTTTTGCAGATGATTACTAGACAAATTCCCCAGGTCCACCATTTTATTTTGGAATTTTTGGAGTTCCAGAAGTTTGCGTTAGTTACAGATTACTACAGACTGTTCTGTTTTTGACAGATTCCGTTTTCATTGTGTTGTTTGCTTATTTTGATGACTCTATGGCTAGTAAAATAGTTTATAAACCATAGAGAAGTTGGAATACAGTAGGTTTCACACCATATAAATAAATAATTAGTTAATTACAGTACCTTGAAGTGGTGTTTTTTTTTCTTTCGCTAACGGAGTTCACGAGTTTTCTGTTAAGTTTTGTGTTGTGAAGTTTTCAAGTTTTGGGTAAAGATTCGATGGACTATGGAATAAGGAGTGGCAAGATCCTAAGCTTGGGGATGCCCAAGGCACCCCAAGGTAATATTCAAGGACAACCAAGAGCCTAAGCTTGGGGATGCCCCGGATGGCATCCCCTCTTTCGTCTTCGTTCATCGGTAACTTTACTTGGAGCTATATTTTTATTCACCACATGATATGTGTTTTGCTTGGAGAGTCATTTTCTCTTGTTAGTTTTTGCTTGGTTAGTTAGAATAATGTTTTGCATCTTTGGTTTCAATAAAAAAGGTCAAGGATAGCCTTTGCCATGCTTATTTTGCTAGTATACATGTTGTTGTTTGAAAATAGAAAGTTTACAGCTGTTGCAAAAATTCCCTAGAAAATTCAGAGAGTGGTATAATGTTGAATATTTTTGCATATTGAGCTCTGATAATTTATTACAGTGGGAATTTTAGTTCATAATTTTTGGTTTTAGGGAAGTATGGTGAATCTTGCATTCTTTACAGACTGTACTGTTTTGATAGATTGCTGTTATGTTTGCATTGTTTTCATATGTTTGTTTGTTTAATGATTCTATTTGAGGATAGGAGTATTAAATATGCAGAGGCATTTAGTATGCAATGTTGAATAATAATGTTAGTGATTTGTTACAGTAGAAAATGATAAGGTTTTGCATTGGTTTATACTAACCTATCTCACGAGTTCTTGTTGAGTTTGTTGTGGATGAAGCTTTTGATAAAAAGAGAAACCATGATATGAGAGGAATTAAGGAGACACAAAAGTTCAAGATTGGGGATGCCCAAGGCACCCCAAGATAATATTTCAAGAAGTCTCAAGCATCTAAGCTTGGGGATGCCCCGGTAGGCATCACACATTTCTTCTTCAACAACTATCGGTTAGTATCGGTTGAGCCTAAGTTTTTGCTTCTTCACATGGGTTGTGCTATCCTTGCAATGCCATTTTATTTTGTTTTGCTTGCTGTTTGGATACAATACCAAGATCTTAAATTCTTAAACGAGAGAGAGTCTTCACATAGTTACACAATTATTTAGCTACTCATTGATCTTCACTTATATCTTTCGGAGTAGTTTGTCATTTGCTCTAGTACTTCACTTATATCTTTTAGAGCATGGTGGTAGTTTTATTTTGATGAAATAGATGAACTCTCATGCTTAACTTATCTTATTTTGAGAGTCTTAAATAGCATGGTAATTTGCTTAAAATCCTAATATGCTAAGCATACAAGATTTGTAAGAATTCTTATGAGTGTGTTGAATACTAAGAGAAGTTTGATGCTTGATGATTGTTTTGAGATATGGAGACGGTGATATTAGAGTCATGCTAGTTGAGTAGTTGTGAATTTGAGAAATACTTGTTTTAAAGTTTGTGATTCCCGTAGCATGCACGTATGGTTAACCGTTATGTGATGAAGTCGGAGCATGATTTATTTATTGATTGTCTTCCTTATGAGTGGCGGTCGGGGACGAGCGATGGTCTTTTCCTACCAATCTATCCCCCTAGGAGCATGCGCGTAATACTTTGCTTTGATAACTTGTAGATTTTTGCAATAAGTATATGAGTTCTTTATGACTAATATTGGGTCCATGGATTATACGCACTTTCCCCATCATTTCTAGCCTCTCTAATACCGCGCACCTTTCGCCGGTATCATACACCCACCATATACCTTCCTCAAAACAGCCACCATACCTACCTATCATGGCATTTCCATAGCCATTCCGAGATATATTGCCATGCAACTTTCCCTCGTCCCATTTATTATGACACGCTCCATCATTGTCATATTGCTTAGCATGATCATGTAGTAGACATCGTATTTGTGGCAAAGCCACCGTTCATAATTCTTTCATACATGTCACTCTTGATTCATTGCATATCCTGGTACATCACGAGGCATTCATATAGAGTCATATTTTGTTCTAAGTATTGAGTTGTAATTGTTGAGTTGTAAGAAAATAAAAGTGTGATGATCATCATTATTAGAGCATTGTCCCAGTGAGGAAAGGATGATGGAGACTATGATTCCCCCACAAGTCGGGATGAGACTCCAGACGAGAAAAAATAAGAAGAAAAAAAGAGGCCATAAAAAGAAAAGAAAAGGCCCAAATAAAAAAATAAAAAAATGAGAGAAAAAGAGAGAAGGGACAATGTTACTATCCTTTTGCCACACTTGTGCTTCAAAGTAGCACCATAATCTTCATGATAGAGAGTCTCTCATTTTGTCACTTTCATATACTAGTGGGATTTTTTCATTATAAGAACTTGGCTTGTATATTCCAGTGATGGGCTTCCTCAAAATGCCCTAGGTCTCCGTGACCAAGCGAGTTGGATGCACACCCACTTAGTTTCTTTTGTTGAGCTTTCATATACTTATAGCTCTAGTGCATCCGTTGCATGGCAATCCCTACTCACTCACATTGATATCTATTGATGGGCATATCCACAGCCCGTTGATACGCCTAGTTGATGTGAGACTATCTTCTCCCTTTTTTCCTTCTCCACAACCACCATTCTATTCCACCTATAGTGCTATATCCATGGCTCACGCTCATGTATTGCGTGAAGATTGAAAAAGTTTTGAAAATGTCAAAGTATGAAACAATTGCTTGGCTTGTCATCGGGGTTGTGCATGATTTAAATATTTTGTGTGGGGAAGATGGAGCATAGCAGGACTATATGATTTTGTAGGGATAACTTTCTTTGGCCATGTTATTTTGAGAAGACATAATTGCTCTGTTAGTATGCTTGAAGTATTATTATTTTTATGTCAATATTAAACTTTTGTCTTGAATCTTTCGGATCTGAATATTCATATCACAATTAAGAAGAATTACATTGAAATTATGCCAATTAGCACTCCGCATCAAAAATTATCTTTTTATCATTTACCTACTCGAGGATGAGCAGGAATTAAGCTTGGGGATGCTTGATACGTCTCCAACGTATCTATAATTTTTGATTGCTCCATGCTATATTATCTACTGTTTTGGGCAATATTGGGCTTTACTTTCCACTTTTATATTATTTATGGGACTAACCTATTAACCAGAGGCCCAGCCCAGATTTGCTGTTTTTTGCCTATTTCAGTGTTTCAAGGAAAAGGAATATCAAATGGAGTCGAAACGGAACGAAATCAACCGGAGAAGTTATTTTTGGAAGGAAACCTACCACATAGACTTGGACCCTACGTCAGGAGATGAGGGAGGTGCTCACAAGGGTGGGGGCGCGCCCACCCCCTAGGGCGCGCCCCCTGCCTCGTGGGGCCCCTGAAGCTCCACCGACGTACCCCTTGCACCCATATATACCTACGTATCGTAAAACTTCTAGAACAGAAGATAGATCGGGAGTTCCGCCGCCGCAAGCCTCTCAGAGCCATCAAAACCTCTCGGAGCCTGCTCCGGCACCTCACGAGGGGGGAACCCTCACCGCAGGCCATCTACATCATCCCGGCGCTCTCCATGACGAGGAGGGAGTAGTTCACCCTCGGGGCTGAGGGTATGTACCAGTAGCTATGTGTTTGATCTCTCTCTCTCGTGTTCCTCTATGGCACGATCTTGATGTATCCCGAGCTTTGCTATTGTAGTTGGATCTTATGATGTTTCTCCCCCTCTATCCTCTTTTGATTAATTGAGTTTCCCCTTTTGAAGTTATCTTATCAGATTGAGTCTTTTTATGAGAACGCTTGATGTATGTCTTGCCGTGCTTATCCGTGGTGACAATGGGATATCATGTGCCACTTGATGTATGTTTTGGTGACCAACTTGCGGGTTCCTCCCATGAACCTATGCATAGGGGTTGGCACACGTTCTTGATTCTCCGGTAGAAACTTTGGGGCACTCTTTGAAGTACTTTTATGTTGGTTGGATGAATCTGAGATTGTGTGATGCATATCGTATAATCATGCCCGCAGATACTTGAGGTGACAATGGAGTATCTAGGTGACATTAGGGTTTTGGTTGATTTGTGTCTTAAGGTGTTATTCTAGTACGAACTCTTTTATAGATTGATCCGAAAGAATAGCTTTGAGGTGGTTTCGTACCCTACCATAATCTCTTCGTTTGTTCTACGCTATTAGTGACTTTGGAGTGACTCTTTGTTGCATGTTGAGGGATAGTTATGTGATCCAAGTATGTTATTATTGTTGAGAGAACTTGCACTAGTGAAAGTATGAACCCTAGGCCTTGTTTCCTAGCATTGCAATACCGTTTACGCTCACTTTTACCGTTAGTTACCTTGCTGTTTTTATATTTTCAGATTACAAAAACCTATATCTACCATCCATATTGCACTTGTATCACCATCTCTTCGCCGAACTAGTGCACCTATACAATTACCATTGTATTGGGTGTGTTGGGGACGCAATAGACTCTTTGTTATTTGGTTGCAGGGTTGCTTGAGAGAGACCATCTTCATCCTACGCCTCCTACGGATTGATAAACCTTAGGTCATCCACTTGAGGGAAATTTGCTACTGTCCTACAAACCTGTGCACTTGCAGGCCCAACAACGTCTACAAGAAGAAGGTTGTGTAGTAGACATCATGCTACGAGTTTATCGCTTGTATTATAGGACAAGACGCATTTAATGCATCGCTTAGGTGTCCCCTTTCTTTATCGGTGACGGGAACGAGGCCCGTCCCATCCGTCGCCACTCCTCCTTGCTTCGACACACGCCCTGGCCAGCGATGCATGCGGCGCCATGTAGGCAGGCAGGCAGCTGAGGTGGCGCGGTGGTAAAGTCTTCGTGAAGATCTGCATGCCGCCACACATGTGTTTGCTGAGTTGGCCTGGAAGCTGCATGTTGTCACGCAGGTGCCTGCCCAGCTGGTTGGGCTGGCAGCTGCATGTGAATGGCGGTGGAGACTTGGCTGGTGCGGGCCTGGAAGTGGCCCTGCTGGCGCCCTTACTGCCCGGCAAGGGCCTCACCGCGGCGTGCTGTCGTCCCCTGCTAGGATCTTGCCGGAGGTCTTGTGGCTCTCCTCGGTAAGGATCTTGCCGAGGATCATTGTCTTTTAATCCTTATCTGATCTTGAGTATTCCTTGTCTTCACAAAGATCTACATGCCACCATGGAGGTGCCTCCCGAGCCCTGGGCTCAAGGGTGGTGCACTCCGCTCGTGTTGGACGAGCCGCCCCGGCAAGGACCTTGCCGGGGCCGCGGAGGCTGCCCCGGCAAGGGTCTTGCCGGGGCCACGGAGGCTGCCCCGGTAAGGGTCTTGCCGGGGGAACCTGCTTCGTCCCTCTGTGCTTTGTGGTCTCGGCCTTGGCGTTGCTCTAGCTGTCCTGGGCTTCGGTTTCACCTTGGTTCACCTCCCCTGTTCTGCTTGGTGCGGCCGTGGGCGCGGCTCCGACTGTCCGTGCATAGGTAAAGGGGTACAAAGGTGTGCCCCTTCTTTTGTACACCGACAGGAGCCCCCGGGCCTGGGCCACATATAAGCGCGACATGTTGTTGGGCCATGCCCAAAACGGTGCGCGGGCAGGCGGGGCGGTTTTTACCGCGGTAAAACTTTTCACGCGCTGCGCTTCCCACGACCCGTGTTTGAATGCGTGACGTGGAGGGGTGCACCTGACGTGGGCGGCATGCGTGGGGCGGTTCCCGCATGCATGCGTCACATCGTGGTAAAGAGGCGGCTCGCGCCTTCCCCGTAAAAAGAGGGATGCGTGGAGGCGCGACTCATTTACTAGATGGACTCGGGTCGCAGTCTTTAAGGCGCCCATGCCCCCCTGGTCACGGGGAGGGGAACGGTCGCCTCACCCGTCCTTTCGACCCTGCACGCTCGCCACGCGTCCTTCATGCAGGTGGCGAGCTGTGGAGGCGGGAAACCGGGCCGTCGCTGGTTGGGGCAGCGGGTCGTTCCTGATTCCCTGCGCCCCTGATGGCTGGATTGGCTGAGGGGCGGCCGAGCCCCGACCCCGCCCCTTTATAAGGAGAGGGAAGGGGGGGAATGGAACTCCACACTCTTCTATCTTCTATCTCCTCTTGCTTCTGCTTCTTCCTCTCATCTGCCATGGAGAAGGGGAACCGCGGTCCCTCGATGGTGGCGGCGAGGGTCGTCTCTCGACAACGCGTCCCTCCTCCTCCTGAGCATGCGGTGGCGGAGCCGGCCGCGAGGGGAAGGGGGAGGGGCGGGGCCATGGGCGAGGTCATGGCAGAGGTCGTGGTGCTCGGGGAAGAGGAGGACGGGGCGGCGCGCCGGCCTCGCCCCCGCCAATGATGCCTTTCCCGGTGGAGGGCCACGTTGGAGACCAGCCTCGCGAGTTCTTTATCAGGCTGCACCAGCCTCCGCGTCATCGTCTTCGTCTTCCCGCCCCGCTTGCTCGGGAGATGGAGCGTGACCCGCCCCAGACCCTCAGATTGCACATGAGGGGTTGTGGGAATGGGGGCACGCGGGTCGATGTTGACTTCCCGGCTCCTCGGGTCATGTACCTCCGCCGTGGATGGAAGACGTTCGCTCGCATCCACAGCTTGATGGCGGGGCTCGTCCTCTACTTAAAATTAATGGAGGACGGCCTGCTCTCCGTCAAGGTCTTCGTGGATCTTGGAACTCGCCTGATGTGCTGCGTGGAGAGCTCCTCCGACGGAGATTCCGACGATGGAAGCTCTTCCTCGAGCGAAAGGAAAGAGGGGGACAGCGGGGCAGATGACGGGGACGAGTACGACTAGGCGTCGGAAGCCCCGCGCCTGGGCAGGTGCGGCAGCAGCAACATCTGCACCTGGCTGCTCCTCCGGCGGAGTTTCGTCGGGGGAGGGGCCAGCTCCTTGAACTTCTCGGGGCCGTCTCCTTGGGCGGCTGGCGTCGGGGGGCTGCGGAAGAGGAAGAGGGCGGGCGGCAAGGCCGTCAACTCAGAGTACGCGGACACCGACGCCTTCGTCGCGTGTTCGGTGACCTGCCGCCTCGTCTTCCAGCTCCTTTCCCGGCACCGTCATCACCGGCCCATCCATGGGCGGCCACCGGGGTGTTCTCTTGATTCTTTCTGCTACTCGTAGTTTGCCTAGGCGCCCCTTTTGCCCTTTCGCCTCCTTGACCTGCCCCCTGAGGAGAGGGACAAGAAAGGGATCACGGGCATCTCATCTCTTTTTTAATCTGTAAGCCTTTGGGCTTTGTTAAATTTAAAGCTCGTAATCCCCCTTGTTCATGTTTTTCTTTCTGTACGAACTGTACCTGTATGGGATGTTTTTAATGAAAAAGGGTTCTTGCCGGGTTCTTCGTGCGTGAGCGAGGCCCATGCCAAGGATGAATCCTTGTTATTTTCATAATAAACGTTATCGCCCGGCAACAGGCCTTGTCGTTTCTCTTCTTCGGTCGACCGTTCTTGCGCTTTTGGCGGAGGCAGGGGCGAAGTATAGTTAGGCTCCTCGTTCATCCCTTCACCACCGCAACTACTACCAAATTCCGACCCAGGAGGTAACTCTCGGGTACGGGGGAAAAGGGAGTACGGCGGTTTTAAGACATAAACGAGGCTTCACATGTCCCAGTTCCATATGGAAACGTACAACAGGGGGATGGAAAACTTATCTGAATCCACAGCCCGCGGCAACCTTGGCTCTCCGTGGTTGGATCCTTACATCTTCAGGCCCCGGCAACCTTGTCTTGACGGGGTCGGAGCGTCAGTTCGTTCTCCTTTTCCCAAGTGGCTCAGCAGAAGTGCCCTACGAATCAAAGAAAACAGAAAAGACGCACACCCGACCTCTAGGCTAGGGATTAGTTGCCGCTAAGCACTATCAACCCTAACCGAGGAAGAGACTCAAACTAGCATGCATGCTATGACTTAGGGCGCCAGCGCTTCGTTTATTTATGCTTAGGGTCTGCGCCTGGCTTTGTACAGAGGGTTACATGCCTTGCCGGCAAAGCTTGTACAAAAGGTGGCTTGACGGGGGGCCCAGCAAGCCGCGCCTCATGGGTAAAACTTGTGAAGATGCTCGATGTTCCAGGAGTTACTCACTGGGACAGCATCTTCGTTCTCTAGGCGGACTGCACCGGGCCTGGTGACTCGTAGTACCCGATAAGGGCCTTCCCACTTTGGCGTCAACTTGTTGGTATTCTTGGCCGACTGAACGCGCCGAAGAACAAGGTCGCCTTCCTCAAAAATTCGGGCATGAACCTTGCGGCTTGATAGCGGCGCAAGGCTTGCTGGTAGCGTGCTGCTCTCACAGCCTCCCGAAGACGATCTTCCTCAAGGAGCATTGTGTCATCTTTCCGCGACTGCTCTTGCTCAAGCTCATCATAAGCGAGCACTCGAGGTGACCCGTATATGAGTTTCGTGGGGAGAACTGCCTCTGCCCCATATACTAGGGCAAAGGGTGTCTGACTGGTGGCTCGATTTGGCGTCATCCTGATCGACCAAAGAACCACCGGCAACTCATCAATCCAGCGCCTTCCGCTCTTGTGCAGCCTGTCAAAGGTCTTCATTCTCAGGCCTCGCAACACTTCATCATTCGCCCTCTCCGCTTGGCCATTGCTCTCGGGGTGTGCCACGGAAGCAAAACTGACCTTGCTGCCGAGGTCTTGAACATACTGCATGAAGGTGTGGCTCGTGAATTGCGTGCCATTGCGGTGATAATTCTGCTTGGCACACAAAAGCGGTAGACCAGTCCCTTGAAGAACTTGACGGCTGACTGTGTTGTCACCTTTCTCACTGCTTCCACTTCCGGCCACTTTGTGAACTTGTCGATTGCAATGTACAAGTACTCAAAGCCCCCGATAGCACGGGGGAAGGGGCCCAGTATATCGAGCCCCCGGACCAAGAATGGCTAGGATAGAGGGATTGTTTGAAGGGCTTGAGCTGGTTGATGAAGCTTCTTTGAATGGAACTGATGCTTCACACTTGGTTACTAGTGTCGTCGCATCCTGGAGGGCGGTGGGCCAGAAGAAACCTTGCCGGAACGCCTTGCCGGCAAGGGCCCTTGACCCTATGTGGGAGCCACATATGCCTCCATGGATCTCCGGCAATAGCTCCAGTCCTTCCTCCTGAGGGATGCACTTCAATTTCACACTGTTCGGCCTCCTCCTGTACAGGACGTCATCGACGAAATGGTACAGGGCAGATCGACGGGCTAGTTTTTCCGCTTCTTCCTGCTCTTCAGGAAGCTCCCCTGTTTGGAGGAATCGGGCGGTATGTTGTGCCCATGCCGGAGCCTGGGGCTCGACGGCAAGGACCAAAGGCATCTCTTCTGCCATGGGAGCGGCTGTCTCCACGGCCAGGGCTTGACGCCCTGCCAGAGCTAGTTGCTCTTTGGCAGGCTCAGTGTGCACGGCAACATCCTTGCCAACAGTCCCAGGGGGCTCGGCGGGAAGGTACTTGCCGGGACCTGATTTCCTCCGCTTGTTCTGCCCCATTGACGGTTCGACGGATGGCTGAGTTAACCGGAGCAAAAAGGTACCTGGTTCCACAGGTAGCTTGAATGCGGCACGCTTCGACAGGTAATCAGCGATGTCGTTCTCCGCTCGGGGAACGTGCTCCGCTTGGATACCGTCGAAGCGCTCCTCCAGCTTCCTCACTTCATCTACGTAGGCCTCCATTAATGGGCTCTGGTAATCCTTGTTGACTTGCCTGACTACAAGCTGCGAGTCACCCCTGACGATGAGCTTCTTCACCCCAAGGTGCATCGCGATTACGAGGCGGCAAGCAGCCCCTCGTACTCAGCAGTGTTGTTTGTAGACATCTCCCTGGGAAAGTGCATCTGGATCACATACTTGAGGTGCTCTCTGGTGGGTGCGACAAGCAGCACACCGGCACCGGAGCCTTGCAGCGAGAAAGCCCCATCAAAGTACATGATCCAGTTGTGGTCTGCTTCCTTGCTGGGGAGAGCGGTCTCCTGGATTTCTTCATCTGGCGTTGAGGTCCATTCTGCAATGAACTCCGCTAAGACTCTGCTCTGGATTGTCGAGGTACTTTCAAACTTCAACCCAAAACTTGACAACTCAGGCCCATTCCACAATCCTTCCGGTTGCATCTGGGTTATGCAGTATCCGTTGCAATGGGAGGCGGTGACGACAGTGATCTCGTGGGCTTGGAAGTAATGACGCAGCTTCCTCGAGGCCATAAGGAGGCCAAAGAGCAATTTCGCGCAAGACCGGAGTATTTTGACCTAGCCCCTCGCAAGAGGGAGTCGACAAAGTAAACCGGATGCTTGCATCATTTTCTTCTTCGCACCACCTCACTTGATCAAGGCGGGCCTTGCCTTGGTGGCATCAGACTCTGCCGGGGGCCTTGCCTTGCCGGCACCAGGCCCTGCCGGGGGAATCTTTGGCTTGCCATCCGCTGGTTCTGTTATCGCCACTGCCTCCTCATCGACCTCCCTCTGTGCCACCAGTGCGGCCTGACCACTTGATTCGTCGCCGCCAGATACAGCAGCAACGTCTCTTGTGGTTTAGGCGCAACCAGTATTGGCTTGGAGGAAAGGTATTTCTTCAGATCCTACAACGTCGGCTCGGCTTCTGGGGTCCACTCCACCGGGCCTGCATTCTTGAAGATTTTGAAAAAGGGAAGGGCGCGCTCGGTGGACTTGGAGATGAATCGGCTCATGGCGGCGACGCAGCCGGTGAGCTGACGCACATCTTTGATCTGCTTGGGCGCCTCAATCTGTTCAATAGCCTTGATTTTGTCTGGGTTTGCCTCGATCCAGCGCTGTGACACGAAGAATCCGAGAAGCTTGCCGGACGGAACGCCGAAGACACACTTCTCAGGGTTCAGCTTAAGGTTGATCTTGCGCAGGTTGGCAAATGTCTCTTCCAGATCTTGCACAAGAGTTGCCTTGTCCTTGGTTTTGACCACTATGTCATCCATGTATGCCTCCATATTTCTATGGAGCTAGGGTTCAAAACCAATTTGGACTGCGCTTGGAAACATCGAGCCAGCACTCTTCAACCCGAAGGGCATCCGTAAAAAGCAATATGTACCACATGGGGTGATGAATGATGTCGAGGAAGATTTGGTGGTAGCTCGAGTAGGCGTCGAGGAATGACAACAGATCACACCCGGCCGTGGAGTCAACAATCTGGCCGATGCGCGGCAATGGGAAGGGGTCCTTAGGACAAGCCTTATTGATGTCTGTGTAGTCAATACACAGCCTCCACTTCCCATTTGTCTTGCGCACCACTACCGGATTGGCCAACCACGTCGGGTGGAGCACTCCTCTCACCAAACCTGTTGCTTCCAACTTCCTGATCTCCTTTGTGATGAACTCCTGCCTCTCCAGAGCCTGCTTTCTGACCTTCTACTTGATGGGCCACGCATGAGGGCAGACAGCTAGGTGGTGCTCAATCACCTCCCTGGGAACACCGGGGATGTCGGATGCTTGCCATGCAAACACGTCGACATTCTCCCGCAGGAAGCTGACGAGCGCACCTTCCTATTTGCTGTCGAGGGTGGAGCCTATGGTGAAGGCCCCTCCCATGCCATCCTCCATGACGGACACTTTCTTCGTCTGCGGTGGCTCAACTCTAGATTTCTTGCTCTTGCCGGTAGAGCTCTCTGGCATGTCCTCAACGGTAGCGCAACACTCCGAGGAGGTGTGCTTGCCGGAGTGGGTGCGAGAGGTCTTGCCGGGCTTCTTCTTCCCTCCCGGGCCTTCAGCGGCAGGAGCAAGTGCCTTAACAGCAGCTGCTGCAACTGCTTCCTGGTAGAGTTGGTCGGCGCAAATCAGCGTGTCCTTCTTGTCGGAGGGGATGGAGATGATGGTCAACGGCCCGGGCATCTTTAGCATGTTGTAGGCGTAGTGTGACGCCGCCATGAACTTGGCTAGTGCCGGGCGGCCGAGGATCCCGTTGTAGGGCAAAGGGATCTCGGCCACGTCAAAGACGATCCTCTCCGTCCTGTAGTTCAACTCTCCTCCAAACGTCACGGGCAATGTGACCTTCCCCTTCGGCTGGCTCCTCCCCGGATTGACCCCTTCAAACGTGCCTGTTTCCTCGAGGTCTCCATTAGGATTTGCAGCCTTTTGATCACGACGGGCGAGATCAAGTTCAGGCCGGCCCCGCCATCGACCAACATCTTGTTCACCTTGAGGTTGCGTATCGTTGGTGAGACCAACAATGGCAAACACCCAACCGCGGTTGTGCCGTCAGGGTGGTCCTCGCTGTCAAAGATGAGGGGCGTGCTCGACCACTTCAGCAGCTTCTGAGCATCGAACGACGGCTCCGCCGTTGTAATCTCACGCGCCCACTTCTTGAGCTGGCGGTGAGAAGTATGCAGCGAGGCGCCACCATCGACGCACATGGCCTCTGTAGCCTTCTGGAACTCTTGCTCACCAGACTCATCATCCTCGTCATGATCATTGTCTTCTTGCTTCTTATCACGGCCCCGGGCGGGCCTCTCTTGCTGGTTGTCCTTGCCGGGGCGGCTTCCTTTGCTGCCACGCTTCTTGCCGGATCCCTCGGCACCGTCCTGACCTTTCTCCTTGTCCCACCTCTCATGCTCGGCCTTTTGCTTTTTAGCAAGCAGCTCGACTTGCCAGCAGTTCTGGAGGTCGTGGCCCTTGGTGCTGTGGATCTTGCAGTACTGCTTGCCGGAGCCCCATGGCTTGTCGGCAGCTCCTAAGGCCCGGCAGGCGGCGCACCCGGCAATCTCCTTGCCGGGGATGTCTGCCTTGACCTTCTTGGCAGCGCCGGTGTCGTCAGATCCTTCAACGGCAAGTACGGCCTTGCCCTTGCGTTTCCTGTTGCGACGCCGGCCCTTCTTCGTCGGGGCGGCGGCGTCTTCGCCGGTAGAGTCGGTTTCCGCACCGGCGTCTTCGCTGGGGTACTTCCTTCCCTCTTCAACCCGGGCGCATCTATCGGCCAGAACGTATAGTTCGGCCACATCCTTAACCTTGGTCATCGCCAGCTCTTCGCGCATCTTGCGGTTGCGCGCGTTCTGATGGAACACGCTGGTCACAGTGATAACCCACAAGTATAGGGGATCGCAACAGTTTTCGATAAGTAAGAGTGTCGAACCCAACGAGGAGCTAAAGGTAGAACAAATATTCCCTAAAGTTCTATCGACCACCGATACAACTCTACGCGCGCTTGACGTTCGCTTTACCTAGAACAAGTATGAAACTAGAAGTACTTTGTAGGAGTGATAGGATAGGTTTGCAAGATAATAAAGAGCACGTAAACATAAACTAGGGGTTGTTTAACTAAAGTAAATATGGCGAGTGTGGAAAAGTGGTGGTAGGAGTTGTGGAATTGTCCCTAAGCAACTGACTACGTAACTAGACCGATAATCATTATTGCAATTTCATTTGAGGGAGAGGCATAAGCTAACATATCATCCCTTACTTTGAATTCTATGCACTTATGATTGGAACTCTAGCAAGCATCCGCAACTACTAAAGATTCATTAAGATAAAACCCAACCATAGCATTAAAGTATCAAGTCCCCTTTTATCCCATACGCAAACAACCTACTTACTCGGGTTTGTGTTTCAGTCACTCACGCAACCCACCATAAGCAAATCATAAACATATTGCAAACCCTACAGCTGAATCCCTCACGCTATGCCGACACGGAGGGCACAATAGGACAGAACCAATAATAAAACATGCAACTCAAACCAATCATAGCAATTCATCAATCACCTATAGGACAACGGAAATCTACTCAGACATCATAGGATGGCAACACATCATTGGATAATAATATGAAGCATAAAGCACCATGTTCAAGTAGAGGGTACAACGGGTTGCGGGAGAGTGGACCGCTAAATATAGATGGGGGAAGGTGATGGAGATGTTGGAGAAGATGACGGCGGTGTTGGTGAAGATCGCGGTGATGATGATGGCCCCCGGCATCGCTCCGGCGCCACCGGAAGCAAGGGGAGAGAGGCCCCCTTCTTCTTGTTCTTCCTTGACCTCCTCCCTAGATGGGAGAAGGGTTTCCCCTCTGGTCCTTTGCTCCCATGGCTTGGGAGGGGCGAGAGCCCCTCCAAGATTGGATCTATCTCTCTGTTTTTGCGTTCTCTGATTCTTCCCTGGCACCGTTTCCTTTATATCTGGAGATCCATAACTCCGATTGGATTGAAACCATTGCCCAGATTTTTCTCGTAAAATTAGCTTTCTTGCGGCAAAAGAAGGGCATCAACCACCTTACGGGTGGCCCACGAGAGTGGGGGGCGCGCCCTCTTTAAGTGGACATGGGCCCCTATCTCGTGGCCACCTCGGGCATCGTCTCGCGTTGATTCTTCCTCCCAAAAATCACAAATATTCCAAAATAATTCTCCGTCCGTTTTTATCCCGTTTGGACTCCGTTTGATATTGGGTTTCTGCGAAACAAAAAACATGCAATGCATGTAAACCGCACCGGCAATCGGATCAATATGTTAGTCCCAAAAAATAGTATAAAAAGTTGCCAAAAGTATATAAAATTTGAATAATATTGGCATGGAACAATCAAAAATTATAGATACGACGGAGACGTATCACACAGTGGCGGGACGAACGTCGGGGATGTTGTACTGCACCCGGCTGAACCTCTGGATGTACTTGCGCAGGGTTTCCCCTTCCTTCTGGGGAATGATATGCAGATCACTGGCCTGGCCATGAGCTTGGTGGCCTCCTGTGAAGGCGCCAACGAACTCATGGCACAGATCCGACCAAGAAGAAATGGAATCCGTCGGCAAGTGCATCAACCAAGACATAACATTGGGCTTCAGTGCCAGCGGGAAATAATTGGCAAGCACCTTGTCGTCGCGAGCTCCGGCAGCCTGCATAGCGATGGTGTAGATGCTGAGGAACTCAGACCGATGGGTCTTGCCAGTGTACTTCTCGCCGACGTCGGGCTTGAACATGCGGTGGGACGGCCACTGGAACTGCCGCAGCTCGTGGGTAAAGGTCGAGCAGCCCACCTCGTAAGGTAGGCCGCCGGAGCCCCTCGGTGCTGGGTGGTCCATAGTGGGTCCCGCCCGCTTGTCCGACTGGTGGCGTGTATCAAGCCAACGCTCAATAGTGGTTCGAGCATCTTTGTGAGCTCGTTCTCAAAGAACTTGGCATTGGTCGCGGTGGGTCCGCGGGTCAGATGACGCTATAGAGATGTTATCACAAGCGTCGTCACGACGGGCCGACGCCCGCGGCGGCTGGCGGGGAGGAGGAGAGTGCACCGTGACCGCAGCTCCCCCGGTCCTCCCAGCGCTGGCATGTGGTGGCTCGGTGGAGCGTCGGCCCGAGGGTCCCGCTGGTCGCGGATCGTCTTTGTTGGCGGCAATGACGAGGCTCCGGATGGTGGCCCTCCACTCGTCGAGCTTCTCCGCAGCAGGAGGGAAGTCGAGGAAGCGGTGCAGCGCAAAAAGCTTCTAACTGGCGTGGGTGGCGGCGACAGCTGCGTGGACCGTGGCGCGCTTCGACTTCTAACCACATTAGAAGGAGCTCCATCACGACCCAGCGGCTGCGCGCCATTTTCGCCAGCACTTCGGCGGGCATGCTGAACTCCTTCATCCCGCGAACGATGCACAGGGCTCTTCCCACGGTGGTGCACAGGATAACCGGCGTGGTGACGCTGCTCGTCGCGCACACCATGGGAAGAGCGCGCAGTGGTCGCCGGCGTGGGTGTCTTGGAGGTTGCTGCGCCGCCCGTGGGTGGCATAATGACACTCCTGGAGGGCCCCGTGCCGCCTGCGGTGGCCAAGCCCCATCTTTAGACTTGGTGGTGTGCGGCACGTCGCCTGGCGCGCGAACGGCGCCGCTCACCAGGCTCTGACTGCCAGGGCGATGTTGGTGCTCGCGGACCGCTGCTCGCCCGTACTGGCACGGGCCATTCGGCCCCCGACGAGCCGATCGATGTGGCCGTCTTCTTCTTGGGAGCCATGGCGATGAAGAACGCTAGGCTAACTTCTAGACCAGATTCTTACAATTGCGCCCCCTACCTGGCGCGTCAAAGATGTCAGTGGGAAACGACACCTATGGGATCACAAGAATCCCTACTACAGTTGTTGGGGCGCAGGGTTGCAAGAAGAGCAGGATTAGTAATCAGCACAAGGATCGCTTACCTGTGTTCGGGTCCACGAGGATGCGTAAACCCTAGTCTGCTTTGGTGGATGTATTGAGTGTTCTTGAGCCTTCCAACTAGCTACAGTGGCTGGATCGATCCAAAGAGCCGAATCCCCCTCCAGTACGCCATGGGCCTCCTTTTATAGTCGAAAGGGGCTGCCACAAAGGGCACATGGGAGGTGGAAAGGCGTCTGATCTCTGAGCTTATCGCTCGTATTACAGGACAAGACGCATTTAATGCATCGCTTAGGCGTCCCCTTGCTTTATCGGGGACGGGAACGAGGCCCGTCCCGCCCGTCACCGCTCCTCCTTGCTTTGACACGTGCCCTGGCCAGCGATGCATGCGGCGCCATGTAGGCAGGCAGGCAGCTGAGGTGGCGCAGTGGTAAAGTCTTCACAAAGATCTGCATGCCGCCACGCATGCTTTTGCTGATTTGGCCTGGAAGCTGCATGTTGCCACGCAGGTGCCTGGCCAGCTGGTTGGGCTGGCAGTTGCATGTGAACGGCGGTGGAGACTTGGCTGGTGCGTGCCTGGAAGTGGCCCTGCTGGCGCCCTTAGTGAGGGCCTTGCCGGGTAGCTTAAGAAGGGCCTGGCCACAAGGCAGTCTTGTCATCCCCTGCAAGGATCTTGCCGGGGTCTTAGCTCTCCTCGGCAAGGATCTTGCCGAGGATCGTTGTCTTTTAATCCTTATCTGATCTTGAGTATTCCTTTTCTTCACAAAGATCTGCATGCCACCATGGAGGTGCCTCCCGAGCCCTGGGCTCAAGGGTGGTGCGCTCCGCTGGTGTTGGACGAGCCGCCCCGGCAAGGGCCTTGCCGGGACCGCGGAGGCTGCCCCGGCAAGGGTACACATTCCTAATCCATGCCATGCCAATCATTGAACTTTCTGAAATGATCATCTTGAAATAGTATTAGTTCAATGAGCTATATGTTGTTAGTAATTACCAAAACAACCCGGGGATAGTTGCACTTTCAATCTCCCCCTTTTTGGCAATTGATGACAACATATAGATCAAAGCTTCGACAAATGATAATAATATTGAAATACATCGTCGCTTTGAGAAGTATGTGATATCCCCCTAAATTTGTGCATTATTTAAAAATTTGCTTTTGAATGCAAATGCACAATCGATTAGGATCATGGGTTACTCTTTCATGTCACATACATCTTGGTGGAGCGCTCAAAATGATAGGAATTAAAACATGCACTCATCACCAAGCAAAGTGAATGATCATAAAGGAATATAAAAGATAATATCATCCAAGTAGACATTAAAGTATGATATGATCAAACACATGACCATGCAAGTATCTCACACACAGACATAAAGTATCAAACGATCACACACAAAAGTTTCAACCAAATAGCAAGAGAGACAAAAAGCAACACTCTCTCTCGAAGCATATGATCTATACATTTCTCCCCCTTTGGCAATAAGTTACCAAAAGATTTGAAAATGCATAGTGCTATGCGTCTCTCTAGGCTTGATCTTCGGGAGGTGGTGTAGAGAGGACTCCAAGGACGAAAGCATCAGTAGATGTTGTTGGAGCTGGTGGAGTGGCAACTGGAGGTCGTACTAAAGCTGTTGCTGCTGGTGCTGAAGTAGTTGCTCTGGTTTCAGGCACTGGCACCGCAGCAGATCTCTGACCTCGGGGAACTCTCTGAAAAACTTCTATAGTAGCCTTCCCCTTCTTCTCCTCTGCTTCCTCCTGGAGCTGCTCAACAGTTGTTTGTATCTCAGTTACTTTCAGATCAAGATCATAAAACTTGGTTTCAATGATCCTCTCCAAGCTCTCCTGATTCTGATTTAGGGTGGCCAAGCCCTTCTCAATCCTCAAAGTTGCTTGAACCAGATAAGCCAGCTCATCTTGTTTGCTCTTTAAGAACACTTGAGATGCCTCTTCAACACTTGGCATCTTTGCAGTTTTTTTGCCTTTGCCTTTGCTCTCTTCTCTTGTGCTTGCACTGAGGTAGGATCATCCTCATTCATCACAACTGTGTTATCTTCAAATTCTGGCCTCAAGGGTAAGTGCTCCTTGTCCAACAGATAAGTGCATGTGCCCATCTTGGAGTTGATGAGCACCTGAATGTGTGGAGCATACCCACAAGATCTCTTCTGATCAGCAGCTGTCCTCTTGATTGTTTCCACAATCAGGCTCATGACCTTAAATTTCCGAGGAACATCAAATATATGCAGCAAGTTGATTGAATGGCCTCTGATCATCTTGTGATCTCCAGATTTGGGTAACAGAGTATGCCTCAAGATTGTGTTGATTGTAGGTAGACCGTATAACAAATAGTGCACAGATCCAAACTTGTGTGTTTCCAAAGCTTTGTCTGGGATCTCCTTGTACATATTTGCCATAGAGTTGTGGTCTTTCTTCTTCTTGGCATACACATCCAAATCATCCTCATGCTCTTCTGGGGCTTTGATCAATTTGGCCCATTCATCAATAGTTGACTGGTACCTTGTACCTTCAGACATCCAAACAACTCTACCATCTGGATAGAAATGAGATGTAGAATAAAACTGTATTATGAGCTCATCATTCCATTTGGTAAGCTTCTGTCCAACAAACTTGTCAACTCCACAAGCTTTGAAGCTTTCATGCACTCCTGGAAAATAATCTTCATTCTCATCAATGAAGTCCCAATCAACCCACTTCATATCACGGACTATAGGTTTCTTGTCCAACAAAATGGTCTCATAGAAGTCCTGTTGTTCTTTGGTGTGGAACCTGTAATCCACGGCAGTCTTCCTCCTCACAGCATAGGGATCGGACTGTCTCCAAAGTCTCAGACCTACATCCTTCCTGATGCTCATATCCTCTGCCACTGGATGAGTGTCATTGTGGTCTGGAATCTTTGGTTTTAGTTTTATCAGCACTTGGGCTTCAGCATCTTCTTCTTTGACTTCAGGCACTGGAGCCTTGTTCTTCTCTTCAGCTGGTATGTTCCTGGTGCTTCTCTTGGTCTTAGAAGGCTTCTGAGCTTGAGCAGTAGCTTTAGGAGCAGTTTTGGGCTTTGATGGAGCAGCCCCTGACTTGATTGCATCCCCCATAAGCTTTTGGGAATTGGGTGCTAGTGCAGCATCCTCTTCCTCTTCATCTTCTTGTTCTGGATCTCTAAACATAGAGGATCTCCCAATGACTCTGGCAGTGGTCTTCTTGACCATCTCTTTCCTCTTCTTACCCTCACCAGCCTCCTTTGGTTCAAGTGTGAACTCCATGGTTTCCTAAGTGGAGTATCTGGCCTTAGACATTGGAACTCTTTTAGCTAGTGCCTTTGAAAGTGCTAGTTATCGACTAGAGGGGGGTGAATAGGCGATTTTTAGGAAATTCTTCGAAACACGGATATTTCGAAGACAAACAATAGAAATGACCTAATTGATATGCAGCGGAAGATAAACTACAACAAGCAAACCATAGTCAAGTATGCAATAACGTGAAAGTACAAGACTAACAGCAGCTTGGTAGTAGGATCAAGATGGAAGATAGTGAGAAGCCAATCAACAAAAGTAGTCAAGCAATGAAGTCAAACAGGTATGACAAATAGGCAATGACTTCACGAAGACAAACTCTAAGTAAGGAGAGGGAGAAGATAGAACCAGTCACTTGTTGAAGACACAGATTTGTTGGACCTGGGCCCAGCTTGTTGTGACAACTGTACATCCGGTTAGGGAGGCTGAGATTCAACTCAAGACCGCGTCTTCACCTTATTCCCTTGAGCTAAGGACACACGGTCCTCGCCCAATCACTCTGGTAAGTCTTCAAGGTAGACTTCCGAACCTTCACAGCATCGCGTTCACGGCAATCCACAATGACTCTTGGATGCTCAGAACGCAACGCCTAACCGTTGGAGGATTCACAGTCCTCAAGTGTAATAAGTCTTCGTGTCACACGATGTAAAGACTCCAAAGTGATGCCTAATACTCTTTGGCTCTGGGTGTTTGGGCTTTGTCCTCGCTAGGATTTCTCTCTCAAAGGCTTCGAGGTGGGTTGCTCTCAAACGACAAAAGCCGTGCACTAACTCCGAGCAGCCACCAATTTATGGTGTAGGGGTGGGCTATTTATATCCACTAGGCAACCCGACCTCGATATGTCCGAAATGACCCTCATTACTAAGGAACCGACACGTGTTCCAACGGTCGATTTCAAACACACGCTGCAACTTTACTTGGGCTACAAGCAAAGCTAACTCATCCAGATTTGGATAAGTTTTGCTCTAATTGTCTTCGCTCAAGACATAGGATTTGGGTTGAGCATCACTACCATTCTGACTTTGATCACTTGGACCCCACTTAACAGTACGGTGGTTGCTATGACTCAACAAAGAAGAAAAGGAAACAACGAAACGACACAGTCTTCGCGCTCCATAGTCTTCACCCAATGTCTTCTCATGTCATAGACTTCAATATGAATATCTTCACATACCACCATTGTCGTCAATGTCTTCATACATTTTAGGGGTCATCTCCGTAGGTAAACCGAATCAATGGGGACACTACTGCGTTATCCTGCAATTCTCACAAACGCATTAGTCCTCAACCACATTTGTCGTCAATACTCCAAAACCAACTAGGGGTGGCACTAGATGCACTTACAATCTCCCCTTTTGGTGATTGATGACAAACTGGTTGAAGTTTTCAACGGGATAAAGTATGTGAAATTGTAAAGGATAGGGAATTGTCTTCATAAGTGGCAAAGGCTCCCCCTGAAGATGTGCATATAAGTAGTTTGCTTTTGGAATGCAAATGCACATGGCAGGTTGTACTTGTGGAGATCCTCTTCAACTTATGAAGATAACTCATCATGCATGAAATGATATAACAAAGAGAATGACATGCATAATGAAAAATGGACGTCTGCAGAATGATCTAAGTGCAGAAGTTATCATCGCACATGCGGAATTTATCATCGCACCAGAGTAAAGCAAATAAGTAGCAGACGACCATCGAGTTTAAGTGTTACAACTCAAAGAACCAAATGTATCAAAAGCGAGAGTTGTAAACACTAGGCAAAATATTATGCAACCTCCCTTATGAACCCGCTTGAAGACTATCAAACTCATATGCTTCTCCCCCTTTTGTCAGTAAGGACCAAAAAGGTTTGAAGACATAGAGCATCTACTCGCTTTCATCAGGAGAAGGTGAAGCAGCAGGGGTTGTCGTGGTTGTTTGGTGGTGCGTATTTAACTTGGTGCAAAGGTCGGCGCGCGTAAGTAGGGGCGGTGAAGTAGCATCGGCTTAATCATCGATCACTCTGGCATTCACCGTTGCCGCGGAGGAAGAATAGTCAGAGTCTTCAAGTGATGGAGTTCGTCGCAGGACTGCATTCCGTGGAGGAGTGGAGTCAAACTTGAAGCGTTCAGTGAAGCCATCATCTTGAAGATCTGCTTCTGCACTGAGCAGTGTCAAACTCTTCCATGATCACCGACAGGTCTCATGAGTGACAAAAGCATTCTTTGTGGCAAGATTTCGAATGCGATTGACGTCCACCAAGAGGCTTTGCATCTGTCGCTTGAGCCAGGAGTGATGCTTATCTTGTTTCTTGTCGGATTTCGGGTTCCGGCAGACCCTTGAGGTTCGAACACTAGGGTGCACGCGGAGATCCAACCCTCCACCGTCTCGTACCTCGCCGAATCGCAGGGACCTAAACTACTAAAAAGAACAGCACAAGAGACACAGGATTTATACTAGTTCGGGCCACCGTTGTGGTGTAATACCCTACTCTAGTTTGTGGTGTGGTGGATTACCTCTTGGGCTGATGAAGAACAGTACAGGGAAGAACAGCCTCGCGAGGGTCTGTTCTTGGTGGGCGTGATGAACTACTAGGTGGTGTCCCGTCGCTCTAGCTACTGATTCCTTGGTGAGGCTCCCGATCTCATACTGGGGCGATCCAGATCCCTCTCTGAGTGTGGCTACTCCTATTTATAGGCGAAGGCCCTGGGCCTCTTCCCAAATATTGAGCGGGAAGGGCGCCAACAATTGGCCATTTTGAAGGGGGACAGCGGGTACACTTATCCTGACTAAAGTTGGTCCTCGCCTGCCAAAGGCTCCGGTGATGACGCCTGCTTGGGCTCCACGATGACTCCCTTCCAACCGTTGGGGCTAGTCTTGGTCTTGTTGCAATCAAACGGATGCCTTTGCTTGATGCTCGCTGCGCTTGCTCCCTTTGCACCAAATAGGAAAGGAGGACGCTGCGGCCGGGCGCCTGACTGGGCGCCCTTGGTCGTCATGGCTTGCGCCATGGGCACCTCACGAGGTACCGCCTTGAACTCTCCGCCTCCTCATGAGCCATTCGACGAGGCCGTGCTCGAGGAAGCTCCTGGTCGCCCGCCCATGAGGCTTGGCCTCGCGAGGGTCTTGAGCTTGCATTGATGAAGATGGGCCATCCTGGGCCTCCTTTGAGCCACGCCCGCAGCCGCAGTGCAGCAAGTCTGGGACCCGTTCCCGAACGCCGACAGAGCCGGGCCCACGGCGCGCCCGAACTTGGCCGTGCAGAGAGGCGGAAGGGCAAGTGCGAAGCGTCGCGGGCCCTAACAGCCTGCGGCCTTGGGCGACTTGTGGCGGTTGATTGGACGTGGGCGGCACTGTTCCCCCACGCCTTCTTATTTTGTGCCTTGCTAGGCGGACACGCTGCTGTACACATCCGCCCTCCTCTCTGCTGCTTGTGCGCCCCTGTCCTTCCCTCTCTCGAACTCCAGCTTCCATTTTCAATCCAATCTCGAATCCCCCCCCCCCTTTTCAATCGCCATGGCTCCGACGAAGAAGGGGAAAGGGAAGAAACATGTGCCTCCGCCTCGCTCGCCGCCGCCGGCGGCCTCCGCCGTCGACCCATCGATCATACTCAATCTAGAGGGCTTGGGCAAGGTCAGTTCGGCTCTGGCCACCTCCTTCAACGAATGCAGGAGGACGACGGCCTGGCCCAAGGCCCCACTTCTCCATCGACAGGATAGTCACCGAGGTCCGGTATTTTGTCGACGCTCGTGGGCGGGCTGGTTCCCCTTTCCGATTTCTTGAATGCCGTGCTTTCCACTATCGATCCACATGATGCATCCGGGTCCCGAGTCCATCACTCTCCTCTCGGTCGCCTTCGCTTATGCGAAGCAATGATGGGCATCCTTCCTTCGGTTGCCTTGTTGCGCCACTTCTTCTCTCTGCGCCTTTGTCAACCCCATCCAATGCTCGGCGGCGTGAGCTTCCGCCGCGCACCAGAAAGCGGCCTCGGGATTGACTTTAGCCTGCCTCTCCGCCATGTTGAGTTCCGCGAGAGGTGGTCAGACGTGGATGTGGGGTGCCCAGCCTCGCTATCGAGCCAACCTCGCTTGTTGTCCCCAATTCAGCCGGGGCCAGGCAGTTTCCAGCCCTCGGCTCATTTTGTCTGCACCGCTTCGAGTTCTCGAGAAAGCTTGGCGGATGGCGCCAGGTGGTGAAGGAGTTCCTGGTGTGCTGCGTTGCTCCTCTCCAACGCCATTCCCACCGGATGTGGGCCTTCAGCGGGCCTGGTGATCGTATGAGGCTCCAGGAAGAAGACCTGACGTCTGAAGCGCTAAGGAAAGTGCTCCTGGTCTTGACTGGCGACCCCAACCCCGGTGGCATCCGGCATGGAGGGGCCTTGTTGTATCTCTGCCAGAACAGGGGTGATTTCATGAGCCAGATGCCTATCTTCGATGAATGGGGGCCGCGCCCCGCTGGTCTCCAGGGGCCTCGCGAGAATCCAGTGATGGTGACAGCCCTTCCAGTCGGCCAAGGCGGCTCCTCCTCAAGTGGCGGAGCAGGGAGGCACGAGCCGCCAGAGGTCAAGGGACCCCCACGGGTGACAGCCACGGGCGATGCTCATGGGGGCAGCTCTCGAGGCTCATGCCGCTGCCGAGGGCGGCAGTAGCCGCCTCAGCTGGCCGATGGAGCCCCGAGGCCCCCGCCGCTTCTCTTGGTGAGGCGACCAGCGTCAAGGCCAGCGGACGCCTCGACGCAGGTTGCCTTGATGCTTCTCCTCGCCGCAGCTGACCTCGCGCTCAAATCTTGGGTCGTTTCCGCGTGAACTTCGAGGCCCTCCGGAAGAGAAGGGAGGCCCTGGGCGATGATTACCCTTGTCGTCTGCTGAAGCGTAGGAAGTACTTCGCCACTGATGAGTAAGCCTTCTCCTTCTCCAGCTCATGATTCTTCTGCTGCTTGTACTGATCCTTGCCCTGCAGGCCCTGAGCTCGCGGAGACGGGTGAGGAGCCGTCCCCTCCCCCGTCCTTGAGTGCTCCAAGCAGTGGAGCCCTTGTGGTGAGGGCGACCGGGGAGGTGAACCGTCCCGTGGCGCGTCGTGGTCCTGCGCGCCTCGCGACCCTTCCTCGCGAACCTTCCCGTGGCATAGCTAGCCTGTCGTGGGCTTCTCGCCGGGTCGTGGGCGGCGATTGGCCGAGGCGCTTCGCGCCTCGCTTATGGATGGGCTGGCTCTGTGCCGGCCTCTGGCGCGGGCGTGCCCGGCCGCGAGGTGCCAGCCTCACCGCCCGGAGGGGGAGTGTTGATTCGCGGCTCCCGGCGCCCGCCTGGGGCGGTCGATGGTGTGGAGGACGTGCACGAGCGCGTCCGGGAGCACCGCGCCCTTCGCCAAGGATTTCTTCGAAGGGCGGCTGATGCGGTGAGCCTTCTTGGTGAAGAGCTCGCTGACGAAGACGCGCGCTTGAGGCCGAGGGCTGCGCTGGCCGCAGAGAGGCGTGAGCTGGAGGGCGCCGCCGCTTTGCGCCACCAGCGCGATCTTGTTGATAAAGAGGCCAAGGCGTCACTGGCAGCCTCTCGGGAGGCCCGTTCTAGGGCCGTCGAGGAGGCCCGGGAAGCTAACAGGCGTCGAGAGGCGGCGGAGGAGCGGGCACGGGAACTCCTGGCCCGTGTCACCATCGGAGGAGCAAGTGGAGCTGCGCGGGGCAGCCCTCGCGTCGATGAAGGTGGCCTTTGGCGACCCGGCGGAGCTCCAGAAGCGTGAGGAGGCGCTGACGCTTGAAGCCGCCGAACGCGCGCGCGAGTACGAGCGCTTGGAGACGAGGGAGCGCTTGGTGATGCGGGCAGAGGATGAGGTTGCTGCACAGGAAGCCCGCGTCCTGGAGGAGGTCGGACGCCGAGTGGCGGCGGCGCGCACGAACCTCGAGCGCGAGTTTGAGGAGCGGCCGGGTTGATCAAGGCCGAGGCCGAGGGCAGGACTGCTGCCTTGAGGGCCAAGCCGGAGGAGGCAACGCGGGCGGGCCGATGCTCTTCGGGCCGCCTTGAGGTGGCGCAGAGGAGTCCACCACCTCTCAGCCGAGGCGCCTTCTTCGCCAACGGGTGGAGGAGGCCAAGGCCGTCAGCGCTGAATCGCGGACGAGATGCGTCGTGGCGAATCTCGGAGCATGAGCACGGCCCCATGCTCGCCACGCCCAGAAAGAGCCAACACAGCCTTTGGGTAATATTCGCGAGGCGGCGGTTGGCGAGCCGCACGCTGTTAACTCACGCCGCAACCTTTCGCTTCTTCACCGACGTGGTGGCGCTACCGGAGGCGTGGTCGGTCAGGCCAATAGGTTGGTGGAGGAGAGGACCTGGCGCTGCTTGGGCGCCGCTTTTCTCGTGTCTTCAGCCATCTCTGTGACATGGACCCCACTTCGACTTTGACGCATTTATCGCCTTCAGTTCCTCAGGCCGTCCGGGCGACTCGCGCGACCGGGTGGAAGACAATGTGGATGCTATCGTCCGGGCCTTCGCTTCGGACAACGACGACGTGGTCGTGGCCGCCGATGAGGGCGGCGTGGTGAACAGCCCAGACGCCGCCGACGACCATGCAGACAGTGACGGCTAGGCCAGCGACGCCAACAACGGCTCGGGAGGTGCTCCTGAGGACGCATTGGGGGATTTATCCGACTGATTATGTATTGTCCCTGTTCTGTTACCCTGCATGAATAGAACTCAGGTTTTGGCACGATGGCTGTGAGAGCATTTTGGGAGGGGAGCCTCATGTAAAACTTGTGTTCATCAGATAGCAGGTGTTACATCGCCCATACGCCCGCCGCCAAGTGGTTGGCTAAGCGACGTGCTGGTTGGCCGGTTTACCTTTGTTTCAGACGAGCCCCGAGATAGCCTCGGTGGGAGGCTGCGGTGACTGAGTGTCTCCCGATCGAATCCATAGGATCTGCAAGAAAAACCCTCCGGAGAGGACGCGGCGGTGACAGTCGGGCTGTGCACAAGCTAGGCCTGGCCCGGCTTCATGAGGGGCTCGCGAGGGAGGCAATGAGGCGGAGTGGTAAATCAAACGCGAGAGATTTGCTCGAACGAGACTAAGCACCCTTCCCGAACACACGCAAATCTCAAATTCAATCCAACTTAAATCCTGGGAAAGCGACAATCAAATGGAAAGGTGAAGAAAGCGAAGAAAAGCCGCGTCCCGGCACCTAGTCTAGTCTTGGACGCCTTCTCACCAAGCTGAGCTAAGTGCTGCCATCGGGCGTGGAGGGAGCCCAGGGGCTGAGGCCGGCACCTCGAGACTCGGGCGTGTACAGCCCCACTCATTATTACGTGAGAGTGTCACGGGCGGCGAAGCTTCACGTGCACCGGGCCTTCTTCACAGTGTACCGCCTTGCTTCATATCGCCAGACGAGGCCCCGCCTTGCGCCACACTCTAGTGCCATCAACGACGACCGGAAACTGTGACGCTGCCGATGGGGTAGAGCGGTCGCCACGGTTCCCCGACGACCACGGGTCCTCCGCCAGGGGCAGGCCCTGAGGCGCCTCCCCAGCAGAGGGCCTACCTCCTGAGAACGCCTTGCTCCAAACGCCGCGGTGGTGATGTTGGATCTCTACCCCTCTCCGGCAGCCCCCTGCGCCCCCCTCCCGAGGGGTAGGAGACTGCGGGAGCGGGGCAGCCGCTCGTCGTGGCGACCTGTACCTCCTGTGACCTATGGTTAGCGTATGTTTGCTCTTGGAGGAAGTAGCGGTATCCGATAATCGTCGCCCCCGGCGTGACCAGTGGGACCGTCTCGAGGCTCCTGGAAGAGCTCGGCTTCTGGCGCCTCATCCCAGCTCAGCCGAGGAGCGAGCCTTGTTCTCCCTCATGCGGGTGCCCTTGGTCCATCATGTGGGGCATATTCTTCTGGCGCCAT
The DNA here is from genome assembly GCA_021605145.1 of Aegilops bicornis. NCBI lineage: Eukaryota > Viridiplantae > Streptophyta > Magnoliopsida > Poales > Poaceae > Aegilops > Aegilops bicornis. The sequence continues at coordinate 315,113,816 of CM038674.1, read as the reverse complement.
CATCCCGAAGGCCACGCCAGTAGTGCCTTGGCGTGCCATGCTGTCACTCGCTCGATGCCCCCACCGTGGGGTGGTGGCGCGCAGTCCCACACCAGTGGTCGTGAGTTACGCCGAGTCCTTCTTCTCCGCGGGTCGGGCGGGGCAGCCCGCCGCCTGCCCGGCCGACAGCCCGATGTTGGAGTAGCTTTGGAGCCCGCGGGCACGCTGGAGCCCCGCGCGAGCCGCCTGGGCCCGAGATGGAAGTTGGGTGCGAAGGGGTGAGCCTCGAGGCGGCGGCTTCCAGAGCTCGCCACTCGCTTCCAAAGAAGACATCGCGGCCGCTCTCCAGCAGCTCGCACCGCAGCAGCTCTCGGCCACCGTGAGCGCTGCCTCGAGTTCGCCTGCCCCGGCGGTGTACGGTGATGTGGTCGCGGCGTGATTGGAGGCCCTTGATGCCGACCGCGCTGCGCTGGCGTGAGAGCTGCCGAAGCTCGCCGCTGGCCGCCTGCGCCGCAGCTGCGGACCGCGAGCTGCCTCGGGCACGGGGTCGCCCGAGGCGAGCGGATCTGCGCGAGCGGGCCACGCCGCCGAAGGATCTGGGTTGCCCGCTTGGTCGCCGGACATGGTGATGATGATGCGACGGGACACGAGGTGGCAGAAGGCGGATTCTGGTGCACCCCTACCTGGCGCGCCAAATGTCGGATTTCGGGTTCCGGCAGACCCTTGAGGTTCGAACACTGGGGTGCGCGCGGAGATCCAACCCTCCACCGTCTCATACCTCGCCGAATCGCAGGGACCTAAACTACTAAAAAGAACAGCACAAGAGACACATGATTTATACTAGTTCGGGCCAGCGTTGTGGTGTAATACCCTACTCTAGTTTGTGGTGTGGTGGATTGCCTCTTGGGCTGATGAAGAACAGTACAGGGAAGAACAGCCTCGCGAGGGTCTGTTCTTGGTGGGTGTGATGAACTGCTAGGTGGTGTCCCGTCTCTCTAGCTACTGATTCCTTGGTGAGGATCCCGATCTCATACCGGGGGGGCCGATCCCAGATCCCCTCTCTGAGTGTGGCTACTCCTATTTATAGGCGAAGGCCCTGGGCCTCTTCCCAAATATTGAGCGGGAAGGGCGCCAACAATTGGCCATTTTGAAGGGGGACAGCGGGTACACTTATCCTGACTAAAGTTGGTCCTTGCCTGCCAAAGGCTCTGGTGATGACGCCGCTTAGGCTCCACGATGACTCCTTCCAGCCGTTGGGGCTGGTCTTGGTCTTGTTGCAATCAAACGGATGCCTTTTCTTGATGCTCTCGCATGCGCTTGCTCCCTTTGCACCAAAGAGGAAAGGAGGACGCCAGACGGGCTGGCGCCTCGATCGGGCGCCTCTTGGTCGTCATGGCTTGCGTCATGGGCACCTCGCGAGGTACCACCTTGAACTCTCCGCCTCCTCATGAGCCCGGCTCGACGAGGCCGTGCACGAGGAAGCTCCTGGTCATCCGCCCCGTGAGCCTTGGCCCCTCGCGAGGGTCTTGAGCTTGCGTTGATGAAGATGGGCCGTCCTGGGCCTCCTTTGAGCCACGCCAGGCCGCAGTGTGCAAGTCTCTGGGACCCCTGCTCCCGTAACGCCGACATTTCGATGCAAAGGCGACAAGAAGTTCTCGATCATTGAGGATGCGAGAGCACTTCCTGGGTCTTTGGCCAATTGTGCTCTCAGTAGCTTCAGTCTGCGCACGGTGAGGTAGACGTGTGTTCCCAGCCAGAGGATAAACACGAGATACTTCTTGGACGCCTTCCATGGGTTGAGAGAAGCTATGGTGATCTGCATTCTGAAGACAAAGTGGCGTTTTGGCAGGCTCACGGTATATGGCTTCAACTGACATATCAACCTCTGGTAGAAAGATCAGATGATTGCGAGCAGAGGGTTGATAGTTGATAGCAGAGTGCATCTTGATGAGGCGCATGACCCATGGAGCATAAAATTTCAGACCAAAAAGATCAGATCCAGACGCAGCCAATTGCCGGATGAAGAATTCTTGCGTATTGCAGCCGATGCCATTGAGGATGTAAAAGACCAATGTCTTCATGGCTCCTTCAAGTTTTGCAGATGATGAATGCCCTTTGATAGGCCATAGAGTTCGCCTGATGATGTGATATATTGTACGAGGCAGATACTCAAGGTCATCAACAAAGAATTCCTGAGGGTATTCAACGTCATGTGGCGTTGGCTTCATCATGCTCAACATCCGACTCATGTTGGGCTCGGCTTATGAAAGATGCTCTCCAAAGGCATCGTGGTGGAGTTGACAACTGTGTTCAAACAGCTCTCCGGAGTGGGTAGGCCTGTGAGCTCAATGACGCCAAGAGCTTTGGCTTCATGACGAACATTTCCTGTCATCCACTCGAGAACCCATGTCTTTGTATCTCTGTAGTAGCCGCGGATGTGGACGGTAGCATAGAATTGAAGCAAAAGTTCTTCATTCCAGTGTTCTTTGTCTGTCACAAAGCCTAGCAGACCAGCATCACGAAAGTAATCAAGTGCTTCCTCTAAGGTGGCAGTCCCAAAGAATGGCTTTAAAGGTCGAGGCGCATATGAGGGAAAATGCGCCCTTGATCATACTAACGCAGGAGTAATAGCTTCGTACGATAGCTCCAGAAACGGTCAGATGATATTCTTGGCCTTGTGTAGGGGTTCTTTGCTCTGTCAAAGAAAGTGTTGTGGGCTTTGAAGCCATTTGCATTGAAAGACCATGTAGAGGTGGCAGTGCCTGGAAACCTTGGCAGTTGTGGCTTTGGTTTCTGGACCAGAGGCCTATGCCCAACATGATTTTCAAACTGAGGACCAGAGGCATGAGGCGGAGGGACCAGAACGGGCCATCTTACTGTGGTTAGCTAACCATAGTTGCATGCTTGCTCAATTGTGTAGGGCCTTGGTGGCGGGCTGAGCAAAGTGGCAACAATTGAGGCTTCAGCAGCTCGGCCAGATGCTTCAGAGCAGTTGCCTCATTGGCTTCAGGCACATTTGGTGCAGGCTCCACATTTGCTTCAGCCATGACTGTGTCATTGGCTTCATTGGTGTTGGAGGTGGCAGCCTCAATGTTTTCAACCTCCACTTGAGGAGCTGGAGGGTCGGGCATGGGCACGTTGATATCAGGAATAACTTCTTCAATAACAGGGGGTGTAGGGACACGTTCTTCTTCTTCTTGGGTGTCTTCGGCTGATGCAGCCGGATTGTCTTCAGCAGCTTTGGCTTCAGACTCGGAGACATTCACAGTTGGGGTGGCTTCTGAAAACACTTGACGTGCAACAGGTTGGTGGTGCACTTCTCCTTCTGGAACACTCGAGAGAGGTACTTGAGGCCTTTGACCTTTGCGAAGCCTGCGAAATGCTGGCGACGCCTTTGGAGATGGAGTTGGCTGGGCCTCAAAGTCTTCCTCTTCTTCTTGTTGTTGTTGTTATTGGGGAGTGACTTGTTGTTGGGGAGTACTAGGGGAGTCTTCTGGTTGTGGGTGATCAGCCCATGATGCATTCTGAGCAATTGGCGTCAGAGCATGACCAATGTCGATGAGTTCATTGTTCGTGAGAACAAAGCGATGATACCGGGTTTGGTTTGATCTCGAGGAAGAACTTCATCATCTTCAACATTGTCATGATGACCAATGTCTTCAAAAGTGGTGGGATCAAGCTGGCTGGAATGTCTTCAGCTTCATGAGCCTCTATGGAAGCAGGCTCATGAACTATCATCCGTCGTTCTTGGATTTCAGATGCAGGGCGAATCACAGAAATAGGGTCAACAACCAAGGGCTCTGTGGGAGCAGCCCGATTCTTCTTGCTTTTGAGTTTCTTCTTGGAGGGAGCACCATCAGAGGCTTCATGATTTTTCCTTTTTCTGGCTTCAGCCTCAGCAGCCCTCGTCTTCTTCTCGCTCGAAGCGGTTGATCCGACCTTTGGCTTCGAGCCACCATGCTACTTGGGAAGACTATGCGGGTTCTTCCCGCCTTGAAGGTGCAGATTGATCAGTTGATAGCTTCTTCCTCTTTGCAGCCATTCTGGGGTCAATGCCAGGACGGCCAAGAGCCTTGCGCTTCTCAGCCTCATTGTAGGCTAGCACACACTTGTCAGCCAGACTCTTCATGCGCTCACGAGAGCCTCTAGCTTCTTCACGCTTCTTGAGAAAGGCTTCTTTGAGCTCGTGCAGCATGATCTTGAAGTTTTTGACATCTTGCACGCTGAGCGCAGCCATATGCTTCTTGAACTGGTCCTTCTCATAGTCAATCTTATGCTTCAGTTCAACAATGCGCTGAGCAAGAGCTAGCTCAGAAGCAATGGCGCCATTGAAAGAGACACTGAGGCCAGTAGGAAGTTGCAGATCTTCAAAGCTGATGTTTGGGGTGTCAAACCACTCATCAATGAAGTGATGGATGATTGCCACATCAAAGAGAGGCAAATTGTTGAAAATTTCGCTTCTTCCTTGCTCTTGATTAGTTGCTCAAGTGCATCATCTGCAAGATCTTCATCACCGGACAGATCAATGTGCTCTTTGCGCAAAATGGCAGCAGGAGTCGATGTCGGTCAAGATTCTTGACAATTTTCTTTTTCTTCTCCGTCCTCTTGGAGATACGTGATTGATCTTCGCATCGCGACCGGCTTCGTGGAGGTGCGATGGCATAGTGGCTTCACACGTGAAGCTTTTGGAGGAGCGGTGACTTTGAAGCCTTGACTTTCTTTTGCTTCTGCGGCTTTGGAGCAGGAGCAGGAGCAGGAGCTGGGGCTTCATCAGAGTCAGCATCGTCATCAGAGTGATCCACTTGGGCACCTTGGACCGCAATGTGAGTGATGAGGCCATCAAGGTTGTAGAAGGGACCGATGACATTGGGTTCGGCGTCACGTGAGCCGTCAAGACGGGAGCAGAGGGACCAGGTTGAAGTCTAATCCCAATGACTTCTTGTTTTCCTTGGTCAAGCCTTTGCGTCTTTGGAAGTTGCGCTTGAAGAGATTATCGCCACGACACCGTGAGCAATGATGTTGGGTTGGCATTCTCAGGCTGAGGTCCACGGACCATACAAGGATAGAAACCCTGTGCAATAGCTTCATCCCTGTTCTTGGGTGGAAGGCCTCGAAAGAGAATATCACCCCAAGGACTTTTGATAGCATTCTTCTCGGCGTATTCCTGGGTCACAAACTTGTACTTGAACCATTGTTCAGCCCAATATCGACGAATCCATTGGATTCGCGTCTTGCGCTGATTGTAATTCTCTTCGGGATCTGTCTTGTAAAGCTCTACGAGGTCATCAGGCAGATCTTTTGAGGTTCCCCCATGATGTTGTCTGCCGCCCTTCCTAACTGATTTATCTGTAGCCATGAACTTCAAACTGAATGGCTTCAATACATTCAAAGGCTTCAAAGGCTTGCGTTTGCTGGACAAATAGGAACTGGCTTCGGGAGAGTTAATTTGATGCTATAAGAATTCTGCAAACGAATGCAGACTATGAGAACCAAAGGATTCTCCCACGGACATGTACCGTGACAAAGATTAGAGATGCGAGGGAAGGGAAGAGATCATATGCATTCTCGTAAGATTTTGAAGACAAATCAGTTTGAAGACATTGACCTCATGATGCGAAGACATTCACTTATACGCCGAGAGTTGGTTCCAGATTTGTACGAATCCGTGAATAAGTACAAGTGAGGAATCTAACTAGTTGTGAAGCTTAAGTGAATATACTAGGCGTTATGAGATGCGCATGAATAGATCTAACATTGTATAGGAAGAAACCAATTTTGGTAAGTAGGATGAATCTTTGAGGATCAAAAAGATGGTAAAAATAGAGTTATATTTACCACTCGAAGAACTGCTAGACGGGAAGAAAAGGAGATCGAGCAGTTCAATCCATCGTGCCCTAGCTTGGCGACGGAGGACACCTACGGCGGCGGCGGAGAGGACGATGTTCGCGGCCGGCGTGAGGACGGCGTCGGAGAAGTCGTGGCAGCTAAGCGCTTCGTCGCCGGTGTCGTCGAGAGCTAGCGGTGGCGCTAGGGTTTTGATGAGGTGGAGAGGTGGAAGAAGGTTTTCTTTGCCGCAGGGGACATGTATTTATAAGGAGGTGTGCAGCACAGCGCAATTACGCAGGTGCCCTTGGAGGTTCACATCTGAGGGGCACGTGGCAAGCATGCAACATACTCTGAGTTGTCCCACGTTCCCACGCCCGCCAGATTTGTCGGATGGTCGTTCCGGCTTCTCCGGATTTCAACAATAAGGATGAATCATTTAAAACAGACTTAAAGTTTGTCTCTGTGTCTTCTGCTGACAAGGACGCAGAGAAGACATTCGACAGTTTCAATAGAATGCATATGATTTGGACAGATAGAGTTTGATATAGAAAGCATAGAGAGATTAGGGTCCGATCACATTCACTTAGTTCAAAAGATTCAACTAGGAAGACATAGCTATAAGTGAATGCTGTAGAGGATGAACAATATATATATATATATATATATATATATATATATATATATATATATATATATATATATATATATATCACACAGCAACCAAATCAACATAGTGAAGAAAATCATGAAGATAGGTTGAAGTTGAAGACAAATCAAATGTGAAGGTATTGCAGAAATAAAGCCGTGAGTGAAACACTTCAAACAGAGAAATTTGGTGGTGGCGTTACCCACCGTATAGGAAGTATTAGACCTGGAACTACAAGCACAATTATCGTGGGCGCTCAAGTCAAATTCCATGTTAATGTATTCACACTCAGAATGTAAGTATTCATTGGTTGAAGATATACTTTACTTCGTGTGTTGCACATCTAAGTCATCAACATACATAAGTGTTAGGATGTGTGCTTGATCACAGGACATTTAAGGATTCCAAGATATTTAGCTCACATCGTAACTTGGAAAACCTTTTCTCATCCAAGGGCTTTGTGAAGATATCTGCCAATTTCTCTTCAGTGTTGACGTGAATGATGTCAATATCTTTCTTCATGACATGATCCCTGAGAAAATGATGACGAATTTCAATGTGCTTTGTCTTCGAGTGCTGGACTGGATTGTTGGCAATCTTGATGGCGCTTTCATTGTCGCAGAAGAGAGGTACTTGTTTCAGATTGATGCCATAGTCCTTGAGAGTTTGCTTCATCCATAGAAGCTGAGCGCAGAAAGATCCAAAGAAGAATGTATTCAGATTCAGCAGCTTGAGAGTGATACAGTTACGCTTCTTTGAAGACCAATGCAGACAAGTGATCGTCCCGTAAAGTGACATGTGCCTGATGTAGACCTGCGATCCACCTTGTCACCAAAGCATAATCAAGATCCCAAAATCCAACCAAATCAAATTTTGAGCCCTTTGGATACCATAATCCGAGTGTTGGGGTATGAGCCAAATATCAAAGAATTCGCTTCACAACTAAGTGATGCGATTCCTTTGGTGCCGCTTGGAATCGAGCACACATGCAAACACTAAGCATAATATCTGGCCTAGATGCACATAGGTAAAGTAAGGAACCAATCATGGAGCGGTATACCTTTTGATCGAACTCTTTACCATTGTCGTCGGGACCCGTATGGTGTTTGGTCGGCATTGGTGTCGTGTAACCTTTGCAATCTTGCATTCCAAACTTCTTCGCATAATCTTGGAGGTATTTTTCTTGAGATATAAAGATGCGATTCCTTTGTCGATTTAATTTGAAGACCAAGGAAGAACTTGAGCTCTTCCATCATGGACATCCGATATTGTTCTTGCATCATGTATCCAAATTCATCACTATACTTACGGTTGGTGCAACCAAGATAATGTCATCCACATATATTTGGCATACAAATAGTTCACCATCATATGTCTTCGTGAAGAGTGTGGGATCAAGGGATCCAGGTTTGAAGCCTTTGCTCTTCAGGAAGTCTTTGATCGTATCATACCAGGCGCGAGGAGCTTGTTTGAGGCCATACAGTGCTTTATTTAGCTTGTACGCCATATCAGGATGTTTTTGATCTTCAAAGACAGGTGGTTGAGCGGCATATACTTCTTCTTCAATCTTGCCATTGAGAAATGCACTCTTCACATCCATTTGATATAGCAAGATGTTGTGGTGGTTAGCGTAGGCTAGTAGTATGCGAATAGCTTCAAGCCTAGATACAGTAGCAAATGTTTCTTCAAAGTCAATTCCTTCAACTTGAGTATATCCTTGAGCCACAAGACGTGCTTTTTTTCTGACGACTTGACCATGCTCATCTTGCTTGTTTCGATATATCCATTTGGTGCCAATAATGTTATGCTTGCGAGGGTCAGGACGCTTGACAAGTTCCCAAACATTGTTCAGCTTGAACTGTTGAAGTTCTTCTTGCATAGCTTGTATCCATTACGGTTCCATAAAGGCTTCAAAGAACTTTCTTGGGTTACGATATTGACACAAAAGAAAAGTGCCCACGGAAATTTTCTAGTCTGTGTTGCTCTTGAGCGAGTAAGCGGACCAGTGCATTGATGCTATCGATTATCTTCTCAATCTGTACTTCATTTGCAACTCGAGGATGAACTGGACAAAGACTTTGCTCTTGCCGATCATTGTCATCATTGGGAGGATTGTCTTCGCATCGAGCATTGTCTTCGTGTTGGTTAGGTGCAGAAATGATAAGTTCTTCTTCGTGCTGTGCTTGAAGGCATGATTTCACCGGCCCCATGAGCTTGATAGATTCGCTGGGTGGAGCTTCGTCTAGTGTACTTGGCAGCAGCTCTCTTTGTGAACCATTGGTTTCATCAAATCGCACGTCCACAGTTTCGACGATTTTGTAGTGATAGAGGTTGAAGACTCTGTAGGAGTGCGAGTCCTTTCCGTAACCGAGCATGAAGCCTTCGTGAGCCTTGGGTTCAAATTTTGACTTGTGATGGGGATCCTTGATCCAAAGACTTAGCCCCAAATACTCAAGTAGTCGACATTTGGCTTCTTGCCGTAAAGGAGCTCACAGGATGTTTTGTTCGTAAGCTTATGGACATAAACATGGTTGATGACGTGACATGTTGTATCAATAGCTTCAGCCGTAACTTTCTTGGTGTCTTGTACTGCCGAGCATTGTTCGAGCCATCTCAATGAGGGTTCTGTTCTTGCGCTCCACGATGCCATTTTGCTGAGGTGTGTATGGAGCGGAGAACTCATGAGTGATTCCCATGGTATCTTGATAAAGATCAAGTCCGGTGTTCTTGAATTCAAAGGTCGCTTGTCACTTCTGATATGCTTGATCTTGACGCCATAATTGTTCATTGCTCGATTGGCGAAGCGTCTGAAGACATCTTGCACTTCAGCCTTGTAGAGAATTATGTGCACCCATGTGTATCTTGAGTAGTCATCAACAATGACGAAGCCATAGAGACAAGCCATTGTTGTGAGGGTAGAGTAGTGAGTAGGGCCAAACAAATCCATGTGTAACAGCTCGAAGGGTTGAGATGTCGTCATGATTGTCTTCGAGGGGTGCTTTGCCCTAGTCATCTTTCCAAATTTTGAGCACCACACAAATGATCCTTCTTGAACTTGACACCTTCGATGCCTATGACATGCTTCTTCTTGGCGAGTGTGTGTAAGTTCCTCATGCCAAGATGCCCCACCTCCGATGCCAGAGCCAGATTCAAGCTTTTGCAAGAAGACATACGGCAAGTCAGGACCTGCCGAGAAATCTACCATGTATAGATCATCTTTCCTATACCCTTCAAAGACTAGAGACTTGTCGATTCCATTAGTACAAGGCAACGATATTTTCCGAGTATCACAATCATGTTCAAGTCACAAAGCATTGAGATGGACATCAAGTTGAAACCAAGGGATTCAACAAGCATCACTTTATCCATGTGTTGATCCTTTGAGATTGCAACTCTACCTAGACCCAATACCTTGCCTTTACCAGTGTCAGCAAATGTGATGTGACTCTTGCTTGATGGACGTAAGGTTGAGTCCATGAGAAGACTTCGATCACCAGTCATATGATTAGTGCATCCGCTATCCATAATCCATTCTGAAGCATGAGGTGTCATACCCTACAGTACAGTTAAGGGGATAGGCTTCACCAAGAGCATTGTGAAGCATAAACATTTGACGGGCAAGTGGATTATTGAAGCTCAAATCAAGATTAGGACTGATAGGATGAATGGCAAACAATTCAGGAACAAAATACATAGTGAGATCATTTGGGCATTTGATCTTGCGTCCTACAAGATGTTTTAGGTCCCCAAAGAATAGCATCGACGCCTTTTGATTTTCTACCGAGACCCTTCCCCGCAAAGAGAGTTAATTCTTCTTAACCACCCACATCTTCAGGGGTGGCTTAGAAGCAATGAGTCTAAGTGCAGCATCTGAGAACTTCGGCTTTGGAGCCCTAGCAAATAGCCTCGCAGGAGATGAATGATACTCATATGAATAAGCAGAAAAATTCTTAGTTCTATGAACATAGCAGTTTGAAGACACACGCTCATATTCATAAATTTGAGTACGGTTTCCCTGCAAAACATTGGCGTTAGGGTGACTCAGTGAGTCCTCCGTTCAGTATGAAGCCTTTGGACCATATGACGCCTTAGGTCTGGGGTTTGTCTTCTTCCTGTGTGGTATCATGATGACATTCACTGGAAGATTCTCAAGACAGCTTTTGGGAACCCAGATCTTCTTCATAGGTGGTCCATTCCTGCAGTTAGTACCAATATACCTGGCAAACACTTCACCATTTTGATTCTTGAACAGCTTATATTTTGCATCAAAGGATTGATCAATGATAATAGGATTAGCACAGGTAAAGCCAGATAAGGTGGATGAATCCACTGAAGGTCCCTTTGCAGCAACCCATGTGGTTTTGGGATACTGCTCAAAGCTTCCAAGAGGAACCATCAACATTCATTTTCCTCTCTAACCCAACACCCTCTTTCCTAGGGTTTCGGTTTAGAATCGCTTTTTGAGGACATCGCAAAGTGTCCGATGCCCTTTCGCACTTTTATACATCCTCGTTTCAAGCAATGTCTTCAACCTAGCATTTTCATCAGCAATAGCAAGTGGTATCCTCCGCAGAGGGGTTAGTTACCACATTAGTAGTTGAAGACAATGCAACAAGAGCAGCAGTTGAACATTCAACAGAGGTAGCGATATCACGCTCAAGACATTTTAGACATGGTGGTTCAAATCCATCCTCGAAAGGAACTGATCATTGAGCTGAAGTGAATCATTCTCTTTTTGAAGATCTTCATGAGCCTCTCTCAATTTCTCAAGCTCTTGCTTCCTTTGAAGATAATCATAGGAGAGCTTTTCATGAGTAGTTGAGAGCGCTTTCATGACGACTTTCAAGTTCTTGGTACTTAGCATGAAGATTTTTAATGTCTTCAACTAAGGATCGTGGAACGTGTCATTTCCGCGGCCCAATGTGTCATCGCTTTTGTCTAACAGTTTTTGAGTATGTTCCATAGCTCTTTGTTGTTCGGTTGCAATTTTAGCAAGTGTTCTGTAGCTGGGTTTGGATTCACAATCAGAGTCATCTTCACTTGATGTTTGAAAGTAAGCATCACGTGATTTTACCTTGGCACCACGTGCCATGAAGCAGTAGGTGGGAGCAGGGTCGTCCTTGTCATCAGCTTTAGCGTTGGTGTGGAAGTCATTGTCTTCATGTTGAAGATGGACTTGGCAACATAGGCTGTGGCTAAAGCCAGACTTGCAACGCCAGGGTCGGACTCCCCTTCAGACTCCACCTCCACCTCCTCAGAAGCAGACTCCTCCTCTGAATCCATTTCCTTGCCAACAAAAGCACGAGCCTTGCCAGATGAGATATTCTTATGAGAGGAAGACTTAGATGAGGACTTGGAAGAAGACTTTGAAGATTTCTTCTTCTTCTTGTCATCAGAATCATATTCCTTGCTCTTCTTCTTATTCTTCTCATTGTCCCACTGTGGACACTCAGAGATATAGTGTCCAGTTTTCTTGCACTTGTGACATGTTCTCTTCTTGTAGTCATGAGTGGAAGCTTCATCATTTCTTGAGCTGGATCGTGAAGACTTTCTCAAGCCTTTCTTCCTAGTGAACTTCCGAACTTCTTCACAAGCATAGCAAGTTCCTTTCCAATGTCTTCAGGATCATCGTAACCGCAATGATTGTTCTTCGATGAGGAAACAACTTTTGCCTTCAAAGCGCGAAGTTCGCCGTAGTTGGGACCATAGATATCTCTTTTCTCGTAAAGCTAGAACTCATGTGTGTTGAGCCTCTCAAGTATATCGACGGATCGAGTGTCTTGAAGTCAGGGCGTTCTTGTATCATGAGGGCAAGGGTGTCAAAAGAGCTGTCAAGTGATCTCAGGGTGTCTTGACGATTTCATGCTTGGTGATCTCAGTGGCGCCGAGAGCATGAAGCTCATTTGTGATGTCAGTGAGGTGATCAAACGTGAGCTGGACATTTTCATTGTCGTTTCTCTTGAAGCGGTTGAAGAGGTTGCGAAGAACACTGATCCTTTGATCTCTCTGGGTTGAGACGCGCCGTTGACCTTGGATAGCCACCCCTGCACTAGCTTCGACGCTTCAGAAAGCACTCACATGGCCATACCGCCCTTTGGTTAGATGACCACAAATGATGTTCTTTGCAAGAGAGTCCAGCTTGAATGAACTTCTTGACATCGCCAGGGGTGACACCTTCACCAGCTTTTGGGAACGCCGTTCTTGACGACATACCGTAGGTCGACATCAATGGCTTCAAGATGCATGCATCTTATTCTTCCAAAGAGGGATAGTCGGCCCATCGAACACGAGGCAAGCAGCGGAGACTTTGATTATCCTGCAATCGACATAGCTAAAACTCCGGTGGTTAAATCAAATCACACGTAACAAGGGAGTACCTTGCTCGATACCAATTGAAAGTGCTAATTATCGACTAGAGGGGGGGTGAATAGGCGATTTTTAGGAAAGTCTTCAAAACACGGATGTTTCGAAGACAAACAATAGAAATGACCTAATTGATATGCAGCGGAAGATAAACTACAACAAGAAAACCATAGTCAAGTATGCAATAACGTGAAAGTACAAGACTAACAGCAGCTTGGTAGTAGTATCAAGATGGAAGATAGTGAGAAGCCAATCAACAAAAGTAGTCAAGCAATGAAGTCAAACAGGTATGACAAATAGGCAATGACTTCACGAAGACAAACTCTAAGTAAGGAGAGGGAGAAGATAGAACCGATCACTTGTTGAAGACACAGGATTTGTTGGACCAGTTCCAGCTTCTTTGTGACAACTGTACGTCTGGTTAGGGAGGCTGAGATTCAACTCAGAAGACCGCGTCTTCACCTTATTCCCCTTGAGCTAAGGACACACAGTCCTCGCCCAATCACTCTGGTAAGTCTTCAAGGTAGACTTCCGAACCTTCACACACTGCGTTCACCGGCAATCCACAATGACTCTTGGATGCTCAGAACGTGACGCCTAACCGGCTGGAGGATTCACAGTCCTCAAGTGTAATAAGTCTTCGTCACACATGCATGTAAAGACTTCAGTGATGCCTAACACTCTTTGGCTCTGGGTGTTTGGGCTTTGTCCTCGCAAGGATTTCTCTCTCTCAAAGGCTTTGAGGTGGGTTGCTCTCAAACGACAAAAGTCGTGCACTAACTCTCAAGAGCCACCAATTTATGGTGTAGGGGTGGGCTATTTATAGCCACTAGGCAACCCAACCTGATATGTCCGAAATGACCCTCGGTCACTAAGGAACCGACACGTGTTCCAACGGTCGATTTCAAACACACACGGCAACTTTACTTGGGCTACAAGCAAAGTCGACTCATCTAGCTCTGGATAAGTTTTGCTCTCATCGTCTTCGTCGAAGACATAGGATTTGGGTTGAGCATCACTTGGTCATTCGACTTTGATCACTTGGACCCCACTTAACAAAGACGGTGGTTCCTATGACTCAACAAAGAAGAAAAGGAAACAACGAAACGACACGCCTTTCAAGGCCCATAGTCTTCACTCAATGTCTTCTCATGTCATAGACTTCAATATGAATATCTTCACATACCACCATTGTCGTCAATTTATTCATACATTTTTAGGGGTCATCTCCGGTAGGTAAACCGAATCATTGGGGGACACTACCTGCGTTATCCTGCAATTCTCACAAACGCATTAGTCCCTCAACCACATTTGTCGTCAATACTCCAAAACCAACTAGGGGTGGCACTAGATGCACTTACAGCCTTCTTGTGCAAACCAGGCTTGGTTGCAGCAGCAGTGCCATATTCCTTCTTCAGGACTTTCTTCTTGGAGCTCACTTCCTCCTCTGTAGCCACATAGTCCTCATCCTCAGAATCTGAGGTTTTCTTCTTCCTTGATCTGGTGACTGCCTTGGGCAAATTACTGGGAGTGCTCCTGCTGCCCTCATCATAGCTGCTTGAGGGACTAGTGCCCTCACTCATTTGCACTTGCTCTTCTGATTTGATCTGGCTATCACTCTGGTCAGACATTCTGGCAAGCAAACTGACAGCAGACCCTGTGAATAGATATAGATGAGGTAGAGTGGATGAGCATCACAAAATGCAGAGTTTTTGCAAAACAGATGAGTCAAAAACTTAGTTTTAGTTCTCCATAGAAAGCATTTCGGAGCTACCGATTTGTTAAACTCGGTGACATCGAAGCAACTTTCGGAGTCTAAACTAGTGAACTCGGTCAGACCGAGTAACAGTTCGGTGGCTCCGAGATTGCTAGGGTTTCACTGAGAGTTGAACTCGGTCGCACCGATTTGCAATTTTTGATCAGACCGAAAAGTGCATGTGCAATGGCCTAAGCCAAATCAGTGAGACCGATTTCTACAACTCGCTTGGTCCGAGATGGGTTCGGCGTAGACCTAATCCTAAATTTTCGAATCAAACCTAACCTAAAGGAGGTTTTCTCTGGATAGATTGATTTCATACGTGGTAATGATCATGGCAAAGCAATGTGCTAGGAATCAGAGTAAGAAATTAGCACAAAGGATCGAACTCATACCCTAGTTTGCCGGGAGTACGCTACGGCGACAAGGCGGGGCAGAATCCCGTTGATGGCGATGGAAACCAGCGGCGGGAGGTCGCTGGCAACGAGAAGACGATCTGGAGACCCGAGGTGGCAGAGCAGGACATACGCGGGATGGTGGGTTTTGAAGAGATTTCCAAAATCTCACCCGTGGGTATATATATCCAGACCCTGTCGGTGTGACCGAGTGGAACAACTCGGTGGCACCGACATGCAGAATCGCAAGCGGTTACTGCAACTCGGTGTGACCAAAAAGTTCAAATCAGTTGCACCGAGATTGAAAACGTAGATCAACTCAATCAACTCGGTGTGACCGAAGTGGATGGATTGGTCATACCGAAATGCACAGAGAGGTTTTGGAAGTTTAATTCTATGACTAATCGAGGACTCCGAGTGCTCCTCACACGGAGTGGTCCAAATCTGACTTGATCAAACTTTGTGATGTAGCATGAATAGAGTTTGAGACGATAAAAGCATAGATAGCTAGAGGAAGTTCTTAGGCGTTCTTGTCCATCCACTTGGCAAAAGAGAAAAAGTCAAACAATCAAAGCAACAAGTGGATGTCCTTGAATGAGTAAAATATGCAATCAACATACTCACACAATAAAATGGCAAATGGAATATGTGACAAAGCATGCACAAACACTCTAGCATCTATCAAGCAATTGGCAATGACTAGGTCATCTATATATGAGTATATTGACTTAGGAGTCAAATGAGAACATTTGATCATAGGTCATACTCATCGCTTAAGCACAAGTGGGGTTACCGCTTACATAAAGCATTGTTGTGTTCACACCATTAGAGTTGCTTTAGCTCAACTGATTAGAGTAAAGCTCCCCCTATATGTGATATCCCCCCTAAGAGGGATGAACTAACCTTGGGTTTTGTCGATGATGACTTCATGTAGATGTTGAAGATGTGGATGCTCAATGTTGATGTAGATCATTCGGAGCAATCTGTTGGAGTGAGTTGCACTTCCGATACCTATACGGGTTAGTCCCACAAGGAACAAACAAGGATATCCATAGACATAGAGTGATGTACACACAAGATGGTGTCCATGAAAGCATTAGGTTACCTTGTACCTTGTCTTACCAACAAGAGGGTTTGTGACTCCTTGAACTAGTGCAAGATGTGGAAGTTGTTTGTACTTGTTCTTGCCAAGATGATATGAGTGAAGTATGTTGGCAGAGTCACCCTCAAGAACTCTCTAGTTCTTCTTCTTTGGGATCCACATCATCTTGATGGGAATCCTTGGAGTTGTAGTAGTACTTGATGAAGTAGAACTTGATGTAGTCTTGGGAACCCACTTGACCAAAGCCTTGGGAGCTTCTTCAAATGCATCAATCTCCTCTTGAAGCTTGTCCTTGCCTTTTTGCTTGTGGTCTTGTGCTGGAAGATCATCTTGAGCTTGTGTCCCTTGGAAAGAAGTAGGATCATACTTCTCTTATTGAGGAACAAACTTCGTCTTGGGGTATTGATCTTCTTCCCACTCAACTCCATTGGCATTGAACTTCCGTTCAAAACCAACACCTTGATTCTTCCGGTACCTTCCTTGCTTGCGTACATTTTCCTCAAATTGCTTACTCCCGGCAAGGCTCTTGTAAACACCTTTCTCTATAGTTCCCTTCAATAAGCTATTTTTGTTGCTCAAGTGTAACTTGGCTAAGAGAATCATTAGTGGAATCATGAGAACTACTAGAAGCAACAACATTGGACTTAACATGACTATTGTTACTACTAGAAGAAGAATCTTCCTTGCTCTTGTTGCTAGATTTAACTTGTGGCATGTAAGTAGACAAGAGTAAACGCTTGGCAATGTAAGAATAACTTTTTTTGCGAAGATCATCATTGATCGCTTTTAAGAACCCATGCTCTTGCTCAAGGTTGAGCTTTTCAAAGCGTAGCTTCTCATGAGTCTTTAAAAGTTCTCGATGATCTTCCAAGGTAGTTTCATGAGCTAACTTAAGAGTGTTTAGTTCTTTAGTTAGACGCTCAATCTCCTTCTTATCATCGTCATTCGTTTTATCTTGATTATCATGATTAATAGCAAGCTCATCATAGTTTTCGTCACTAGAGTTGTCAACAAGTAAATCATCATCACCTAGCAAATCATCTTCATCACTATTGAAATCAACATATTCGGGGTGTGATACCTTTGGGCCTTTAGCCATGAAGCATCTCCCAATTCCTTCATTTGGTGAGTCAAATATGTCGTAGGAGTTGGTTGACACAAGTGCTAGACCAGCAACACCTTCATCTTGAGTATATTCGGAGTCGGAGTGATAACTTCTTTCAGAGTGATGGTCGGAGTTGGAGCCGGATACCCATTCACCAACATGAGCTTGATGTCTTCGTTTCGTGTAGCTCCTTGATGACTTGTCCTTTGTTTCCGAATCCTTGCTTCTCCAAGAGGTTCTTCGTTCATAACGATCATCTCTGCTCCTTCTCTCTCTTGGTGGTGATTCCTC
This sequence comes from Aegilops bicornis, assembly GCA_021605145.1. NCBI lineage: Eukaryota > Viridiplantae > Streptophyta > Magnoliopsida > Poales > Poaceae > Aegilops > Aegilops bicornis. The sequence continues at coordinate 315,096,353 of CM038674.1, read as the reverse complement.
TTTTCTACTTCTCCTTTTGGGTTAATCTTCTCTTATTTTGTAGGGGTCGTACACTCATTGGAGTAGTGTCCGGGTCTTCCACAATTGTAGCAATTACGCTCACGACTCGAAGATCTTTTATCATTGTAGGACCTTGACTTGGAACTTCTTTCCTTGCTTCTATTCTTACAGAACTTGTTGAAGTTCTTCAACAATAGGCTCAATTCTTCATTGAAGGTTTGTTTCTCACTTGATGATGTAGGAGCATCACATGAGGCTTTGTAAGCACCACTTGACTTGTTGTGGAGCTCTTCCTTATCCTTGAGTGACATCTCATGAGGAATAATTCTTCCAATGACTTCCGTTGGCTTGAGATCTTTGTAATTGGGCATCATTTGGATCAATGTGCACATGGTATCATATTTTCCAACCAAGGCTCTTAGGATCTTCTTGATGATGAATCTACCGGTCATCTCTTCACTTCCTAAGCCGGCAATCTCATTTGTGATGAGAGCAAGCCTAGAGTACATTTCAGCGACACCTTCACCATCCTTCATTTTGAACTTGTCAAGTTGACTTTGAAGCACATCCAATTTGGATTCCTTGACGGAGTCGGTACCTTCGTGCATATCAATCAAAGTATCCCAAATTTCCTTTGCATTCTCAAGACGGCTGATTTTGTTGAATTCTTCGGGGCACAATCCGTTGAAGAGGATATCGCAAGCTTGAGCATTGTATTGCAGCATCTTCAATTCTTTCGCGGTAGCTTCACGGTTCGGTTCTCTCCCATCAAAGAATTCACCTTGCAAGCCAATACACACAATAGCCCAAACGGCGGGGTTATGTCCAAGAATAAGCATTTTCATCTTATGCTTCCAACTAGCAAAATTAGTACCATGAAAGTAAGGACCTCTACGGTGGTAATTTCCCTCGCTAGACGCCATACTCTCCTAGGTTGTGAAACCAATGCTATGATCACCAAAAGCTATGGAAATCAAGGCAAATGGAGACCAAAGCTCTGATACCACTTGTAGGACCGGAAGTATGTCTAGAGGGGGGTGATTAGACTACTTGACCAAATAAAAATCTAGCCATTTCCCTATTCTAAGTCTTGGCAGATTTTAGCAACTTTAGAACAAGTCAAGCAATCAACCTACACATGCAAGTCTAAGAGTATAGCAGCGGAATGTAAAACATTGCATATGAAGGTAAAGGGAGGAGTTTGGAGGGAGCAAACGCAATGTAGACACGGAGATTTTTTTACCGTGGTTCCTATAGGTGGTGCTATCGTACATCCATGTTGATGGAGACTTCAACCCACGAAGGGTAACGGTTGCGCGAGTCCACAGAGGGCTCCACCCACGAAGGGTCCACAAAGAAGCAACCTTGTCTATCCCACCATGGCCATCTCCCACGAAGGACTTGCCTCGCTAGGGTAGATATTCACAAAGTAGGCGATCTCCTTGCCCTTACAAACTCCTTGGTTCAACTCCACAATCTTTTCAGAGGCTCCCAAGTGACACCTAACCAATCTAGGAGACACCACTCTCCAAAAGGTAATAGATGGTGTGTTGATGATGAACTCCTTGCTCTTGTGCTTCAAATGACAGTCTCCCCAACACTCAACTCTCTCTCACAGATTTGGATTTGGTGGAACGATGATTTGAGTGGAAAGCAACTTGGGGAAGGCTAGAGATCAAGATTCTTGTGGTTGGAATGGAATATCTTGGTCTCAACACATGAGTAGGTGGTTCTCTCTCACAAAATGTATGCTAGAAGTGTAGGCACGTTCTGATGGCTCTCTCCACGAATGAAGAGTGGGTGGAGGGGTATATATAGCCTCCACACAAAATCTAACCGTTACACACAATTCACCAAACTCGGTGGGACCGAATCAGAAAACTCGGTCAGACCGATTCGGTTCAAAATGTGAATGTTAGGCTTTTCGGTGGGACCGAATCAGAAAACTCGGTCAGACTGATTCGGTTCAAAATGTGAATGTTAGGCTTTTCGGTGGGACAGATTCCATTAGGGTTAGGGCATAACGTAATCTCGGTGAGACCGACTACACAAACTCGGTGGGACCGACTTTGGTAATAAGCTAACCAGAGAGTTGGTCAGGCAAACTCGGTGGGACCGATTCGCTCATTTCGGTGAGACCGAAACGTTAGAAAAGGGAAACAGAGAGTTTGCATTGCGAACTCGGTGGGACCGATTGCTCATCTCGGTTGGACCGAAACATTATGAAGGGAAACAGAGAGTTTGCAATCCCATCTCGGTGAGACCGAGATCCCTATCGGTGAGACCGAAGTGACTAGGGTTTCTGGTGGTGGCTATGTCAAGTGAACTCTGTGGCGCCGGATAGATCAAATCGGTATGGCTGAGTTTGACTTTGGGTTTGGGACATATGTGGATATGAGAAAGTGGTTGAGTGTTTTTGCAGTATATCACTAAGCATTTTGAGCAAGTAAGCGATTAAGCAAAACCTCATCCCCTTTTAATAGTATTGGCTTTTCCTATGGACTCAATGTGATCTTGGATCACTAAAATGAAAATGTAAAGTCTTGAGCTTGAGCCAATATGTGTCCTTGCATTTTGAGGGGTCCACATTCCTAATCCGTGCCATGCCAATCATTGAACTTTCTGAAATGATCATCTTGAAATAGTATTAGTTCAATGAGCTATATGTTGTTAGTAATTACCAAAACCACCCAGGAATAGTTGCACTTTCAGAGAGAGAGAGAGAGAGAGAGAGAGAGAGGGAGAGGGGTAGAGTGTTGGATGGGTGGTGGAGTTGCTTCTCGAAGATGGTGGGAGAGGCCTACTAGACAAACTGAGGGTAGAACTGCAATATTATCAATAAGAGTGGGGATGTGTTTCTGTGTGTGCGTGTGCGTGATAGATATGTCTAGAGGCATGCATGGATGATGAAGGGGGGCCATGTGTTTGGTAAGTAGACCTAACTAGATCGATAGATCAATTGTTGTGAGTCGGAGGAAGGGAGAGACAAAACTAATGAGGTAGATGAAGGAAATATGCCCTAGAGGCAATAATAAAGTTGTTATTTATATTTCCTTATATCATGATAAATGTTTATTATTCATGCTAGAATTGTATTAACCGGAAACTTAGTACACGTGTGAATACATAGACAAACAGAGTGTCACTAGTATGCCTCTACTTGACTATCTCATTGAATCAAAGATGGTTAAGTTTCCTAGCCATAGACATGAGTTTTCATTTGATTAACGGGGTCACATCATTAGAGAATGATGTGATTGACTTGACCCATTCCGTTAGCTTAGCACTTGATCGTTTAGTATGTTGATATTTCTTTCTTCCTGACTTATACATGTTCCTATGACTATGAGATTATGCAACTCCCGAATACCGGAGGAACACCTTGTGTGCTACCAAATGTCACAACGTAACAGGGTGATTATAAAGGTGCTCTACAGGTGTCTTCGATGGTGTTTGTTGAGTTGGCATAGATCGAGATTAGGATTTGTCACTCTGATTGTCGGAGAGGTATCTCTGGGCCCTCTCGGTAATGCACATCACTATAAGCCTTGCAAGCAATGTGACTAATGAGATTAGTTGCGGGATGATGCGTTACTGAACGAGTAAAGAGACTTGCCGGTAACGAGATTGAACTAGGTATTGAGATACCGATGATCGAATCTCGGGCAAGTAACATACCAATGACAAATGGAACAACGTATGTTGTTATGCAGTTTGACCGATAAAGATCTTCATAGAATATGTAGGAACCAATATGAGCATCCAGGTTCCGCTATTGGTTATTGACCGGAGATGAGTCTCGGTCATGTCTACATAGTTCTCGAACCCGTAGGGTCCGCACGCTTAACATTATGTGATGATTTGTATTATGAGTTATGTGATTTGATGTACTGAAGGTTGTTCAGAGTATCGGATGAGATCACGGACATGACGAGGAGTCTCGAAATGGTCGAGACGTAAAGATCGATATATTGGAAGGCTATATTCGGACATCGGAAAGGTTTCGAGTGATCCGGATATTTTTCGGAGTACCGGAGAGTTGCGGGAATTCGCCGGGGGGGTCAATGGGCCTTCATGGGCCTTAGTGGAAATAGAGGGCAGCAAGGAAGTGTGGGGTGCGCCCCCCCCCCCTAGGCCCAAACCGAATTGGTATAGGGCTTTGGGGGCCGACCCCCTCTTTCCTTCTCCCCTCCTCCTCTTTCCTTCCCCTCCTAGTTGGACTAGGAAAAGGGGAACCAACTCCTAGTAGGAGTAGGATTCACCCCTTAGGGCGCACCCTATGAGGCCGCCGGCCCCCTCCCCTTGCTCCTTTATATACGTGGCCAAGGGGCACCCCATAGACACACAAGTTGATCATTGATCCCTTAGCCGTGTGCGGTGCCCCTCTACACCATAATCCACCTCAGTCATATCGTCGTAGTGCTTAGGCGAAGCCCTGCACTGGTAGCTTCATCATCACCGTCATCACGCCGTCGTGCTGACGAAGCTCTCCCTCGACACTCTGCTGGATCGTGAGTTTGTGGGACGTCACCAAGCCGAACGTGTGCAGATCGCGGAGGTGTCGTACTTTCGGTGCTAGGATTGGTCGATCATGAAGACGTACGACTACATCAACCGCGTTGTCATAATGCTTCTGCTTACGGTCTATGAGGGTATGTAGACAACACTCTCCCCTCTCGTTGCTATGCATCACCATGATCTTGGGTGTGCGTAAGATTTTTTTTTTTTGAAATTACTACGTTCCCCAACAGTAGATCGATCGGTGCGTGGGGAACATGAGTTATAACGGCCTAGCTAGTTATATGTATAGCGGAAGACCGGTCAGTGTACATCCATTTGTTAGAGGCAAATAAGGCCCAGCGAGACGGATAGACAGAGAGAATGGAGCTAGGAGGTGGTGCTAGAGGCCTACTAGCTAGATAGGGGAGGAGTGTGTGATTGTGAGATCGATGAAAAGAAGGGCGAGAGTTTACACGTGTGTGGGACCGTATGAGAGACACGAGGCATGGACACAGAAAGGAGGAGATGGAAGGTGCGTGTGTATGTGGTAGGCAGACATCGCTGGAGAGGTTTATCGATCGGTGTGTGTCGGAAAGGAGCTGTGGAGACTGTGGGAGAACGACCTAAAGAAAAAAATGAATGCACGATGGATAGAATGCTAAGGGAGGGCGAGGGCGAGGAGGGCGTGTGCATGCACGAGAGAAAGTTAGTCCTAGCTACAAAGGTTAGAGGATTGTGTGGGTGTAAGAGACTAACAAAGATCATAATTCGATACGAAAGTGGATTCACATATTTGAATAGTTAGATATGCATGCATGAATATAGCAGTGATACGCGCGGTGTGGTTTTGGACATGTTATACCATAATGTGATAATGCGTGCCGTTTGCGACTCACAGCTAAATATCGAACAATCTAAACCATACTATACATCAAGCAATCTCACATTTTATTTGAATTTGTGATAATGTGTGGCATTTTCAGCTCACAACTAAATATCGAACAATCTAAACCATACTATATATCGAACAATCTCACATTTTATTTGAATTTGTGATAATGTGTATGCTTGCAACTCACATCTAAATACTTGTAGGCATAGGGGGCGGGGCACCATACATTATGTGATAAACACATTATACATATGAGACATGGTTTAGATTATAAAGATCTAACTAGAGCTTGAAATGTACTATGATTTGAAATCAACATAAAGTGGATTCAAAAAATCGAGTTCGAGTTCATATAGTACACATAGTTCATATCTAACTCGACAGTAATCATGTGGTGTGCTATGAAGATAATATACAAACGATAGTTTAACTTGACAATAGTGATGATTGTAGATCTTGTTAAAATAGATAAATGAATTCAAATGGTTTAACTTGACAACAATCATGATTGTAGATCTTATCAAATAGAGAAACGAATTCAAAGTTAGTTCATATTGAAGCGGTAGTATATACGTTTGGAATGCACTCAAACGTTCATTTGAGTAGCAGGTTGCATGCATTATACATGTAGCGAAATATTTTAATTGAACATAACATGAATTCAAAGTTTTGAATGGCATTTCTAGTACGAATTGATTTGGTACATTACATGGGACTAGACTCTCTTGTGTGGTGTGAATTGATTTCTTTTTGTTTTTTCATCGAGGGAAGTGCGAACTAATTTGGTACAGTACACGTTAGGCTTGTGTGAAAATTTCAACCCGCGCCTTGTTGCCCCGAAATATTTAAGATATATCTTTGTCTTGTTGTGCTCCGAAAATTCCCTTCATCTCAACCGGCGCCTTGCTATCCCAAAATTATAACGCACGCAAAAACTCTCACCTCCTGCGAAATCCTGACACGCGAAATGCCCGTGATACCACTGAACCGAAAGAACCGCCTAGCTCAAATTGGTGGGGGTACTTTCGTAACATACCCCACATTTCAGACAAGCGCGTACCTAAGCCATGGTTCCCCCTCCCATCCCATCCGCCGACCCATTCGTACACCGAGGCCGCGAAAACCCGTGAAGCCCCACACCCTCCTCCGTCCGCCACCCAGCCGGAGCCTCTTCCCCGATGACGTCGTCCACAGCAACACCTCGACGTCCCTCATCCACCGCACCGGATGAGGATCCGTTGTCGATCTTATCATCCCACCAGTTCAGCCACCCTGTCCTCCACCTCCAAGGAGCTGCCCCGACGTTCCCCACGTCTTTCGCGCCACCTCCATTCCCACACCGCCGTCTTCACCTGCACCACTTGAAGAGCAGCATCATCACCGATTCCTCGGATGAAGATGAGGCCTAATCGGTGCCACCATATTCGATCTCATGCTGCTGTCGGCGCTCGGTCCTGAGCCGACATGGCGCGGCTCCATCCACGGCGGCGTCACCGGCCACTTCCTCCACGGCGTTGCTCCCTCGGCGGCAGCGTACACATCAATAGGAGCTGCTGCTGCTTTGGCTCTGTCTCGCGCTGCCGCTCTGCTCTTGCTCTCCGTCCCCTGCCTGGTTTGCTCTTGCTCGCGCTGCTGCTCTCACTCTTGCTCTTGCTTGTGCTGCTGCTCTACTCTTGCACGCGCTGCTGCTGCACGAGCAGCAGATCCTGCTCTCCCTCGAGCCCCTACAGCTGGTACCCAAGATGCTGCTACATGACCAGTTGCCCCGGCTCTCGCACGTGTTGCTGCTTTTCTGCCACTAGTGCATTCAGTTTCGATAGTAAAATTCAGTTTTGATAGCAAAATTCAGTTTCGACGGTTAAATTCATTTTCGACAGTTAAGCTCAGAGATGAGCGGCTAATGTATTTTACATCTAGCACTTTGTGGTTATGTATTTTACGTCATCTATTGGAGATGCTATTAGAATTCCACTCAGGCTAACGTTGTCTCTCTTGTCCTACTTCAGCCTCGCCGTCGTACAACTCACCGGAGCTGCTCCAATGACGAAACCCTCCATCACAGCGGAGCAGTACCCTGGGCTCCATCTCTAGATGCCTAAGATCTTCTTCCCCTCCTCTAATAGCCAAATCAGTTGGAGCATCCTCACCGACCAACCCAATCACACTGAGATCTACATGGCTTCGCCAAAGAGGTTGTAGACTTGTTGCATCGCTTTTTTACTCTACATGTTACATATATTGTCCACTGAGCACACATAGTAACATGAAATATGATTAGTTTCTCCTACTATATGACAAGCAGTGAGGTACCAGGAAACTTAGCTATCTGTGATGGACTCTCTTGAACGCCATCATTATTTATCTCTGCGCGTTTGAGATGTGCATTTGTAGATGAGCCTAGGAGTTGAACTAGTAGGGCAGTGGCCTGGGTCCAAAGTAGTAGAAGTAGCATAAAAACATTTTTTGAGTGTAGGCTTTTTCCTGCTCAAGCCTGCCTACTAGAATCGCCAGTGCTTGAAAGGAAAAGTGAAGGAAAAACATAGGAATTGGAAAGTTTCTATGGTACTACTATTCATGCATTTGGTTCAAAGGAATGGAGCAAAGGAAAACTATAGGATTTGTTCCTTTAGTGTCTCCATGAAAGAAAAATTGTAGGAATTTTAATATCCACTTGTCTTCATTTTCAAATTCCTATTCATGAAGCACAAGACTAAGAGATAGTAGCATAATAGCATTATAACCGTACATATTCTTTTGGTTTGACTTAATCTCACCATACTTATTTGCATCATGTGATCTTCCAATTCTTGTGAACCAAACACCCAGATTGGTAGAAATCCTGTGTTTTTAAATTCGCTATTTTGCACGTGCATTCCTATCTTATTATTGTGTATTTCCTATCCCTGCATTGTTAGAATCCTCCAATTCAAATGAGCCCTTACAGAATTACTTCTCTTACAGAGAATTTTCAAAGAAAACCTTGTGTGGTTTGTCCCGCTCCTGCCGCGCTGGCGTCCACCCTAGCTCAGTTGCTCCAATGACAAAAGGGTCCACCATAGCAGGGATCCGGCCTCCGGACTGTCTTTCGCCACCTCAGATCTTCTTCCCCACCGCCAGCAGCCACGACAACTACATTACCATCATCAACCGAGTAGATGACCTCGAGGACTACACGGGTCCGCAAGAGAGGTCGCACTCTTTCGTTTCTGCTTACGTTATGCATCGCTTAATATTACATGCTACTTTATCGTCCTGTTCACCGATTAGACTCTGAGTCAGCTCCAAACTAATGCTCAAACTTGAGTTTTTAAACGGTTCTGGGGTACATATTGGGGCCGCAATCAATAGTATCTATCTACTATCTGGTTAATCTCTGGTCTCTACTATGAGTTTCATGTTGGGTGGGAAACAAACAGTAAAGAAGCCATTATTTGTATTTTTAACTGAAGCCATTATCTGCCTGCTATCATTGGTTTTGGGTCTATCAACAAGTTGCTACCATCACTCTGGATTTCCGCATGCACTCCTTACATAATCTCACTATGTTTTATTCCTATGCATGTCAGTTATTGTACACAATGGAACTGAACATGTAGAGCAAAAGAGACGAGCCTTGCGTGGCAATAAAATTTCATGTAGACATCGCTCAATGTTAGGCGCAAAGGCAGCCCCCTCCACCCATTTCGGATTGTAATCAAGAGGAAGATATCTGTTCTGAGGGGGATTCAGAAGGAGAAGACCACTCCTATTTACCCCCGAGGTCTTCGCTCTAACTTGGCATGCTGATGTTGGTAATATCATGCATATGGTGCCTTGCATTGCTTACTTTATACATCAAATATGTCATCTGCTTAGTTTAGACATGCTTTGTGTGAATGCCAACTGTTTAGTTTCTTTATCGTATATGTGAATTATGCAACACATCTTCTTTAGCCAGGCATCATATATGTGAATTTTGCAATATCATCCTACTTAGCCAGTCATCTTATATGTGAATTATATCATGCCATCCTTTTTTCGTTGCGTCAACAATGTTAGTACATTCATCTACTCTTCGTGTGCATCAGCCATTTGACACGGTGATGGAAAATTCTTGAGTGAAAACAAGGTCTTCAGAGCAGCCTATGCTATCTGACGAAGCGCATATCTCGCTGGTAACGGATAGCTCCTCGGAGGAGGATTCAGAGACAGATGACCAGTCCTATCCCCCCCCCCCCGAGGTGTATGCTCTAACTTGGCAGGGTTATGTTCCTCATATTGTGCGTATGGTGTCTTGCATTGCTATGTCATTTGCTTAGTTTAGACATGCTTTGTGTGAATTCCACCTGTTTAGTGTCTAATTACCATATATGTGAATTATGCAATGCCATCTTGTTACAAGACATTATATATGCGAATTATGGAAGCTATCTCGTTGCAAGGCATTATATATATGAATCATGCAATGCCATGTTGTTTAGCCAATCATCATATATGTGAATTATATCATGCTATCCTTTTTTTGTATTACGTGTTCCATTTGTCGACAACGTTTGTATATTCAACTACTCTTCCTGTGCATCAGCCATTTGAAGCGGTGATGGAAGTATCTGGAGTGAAAACAAGGTATTCAAAGCAGACAATGCTACCTACTGAAGCATACATCTTGCTGGTTATAGATAGCTCCTCAGAGGAGGATTCAGAGACAGATGACCAGTCCTATTTCCCCCCTGAGGTGTATGCCCAAACTTGGCAGGGTTATATTACTCATGTCATGCATGTTTTCTTGCATTGCTTAGTTTTTACATCATATATGCGATTGTCATCTGCTTACTTGCTTAGTGTATAAATCATATATTTGAATTATATCATGCCATCATGTTTACATAGACAAAGATCTATCCAATTATGGCATGCCAACCCATTTAATAAAAACATCATATAGTTATTTCATCTCATCATGTTTAGTGTTTACAGTCACCATACTTTGAATTATGTCAGTCTATCCATGAATTATATCATGCTGTCATGTTTCCATAGTCGGCATGTATGTGAATTATGGCATGCAAACCTATTTAATAAATACATTATATGGTTATATCATGTCATCATGTTTACATAGTCATCATATTTTGAACTATGTCTTTCCATCCTTTTTAGTTAGCCATCATATATGTGAAATTGTGTCATGCTATCCTGTTTGGTTAGACAACATAAATGTGAATTATTTCATACCCTCTTTTATTCCCCACTATCCATTGCACCTGTCTATCATACAATGTCTGTACATTCAATTACTTTTCTTGTTTATCGGCCATTTGAATTGGAGAGGGTGATGGCAGTATCTAAGGGAGTAACAACACGGTCTTCAAAAAAGATAGTGCTACCAGTCGGTGCAGACAGAACCATGGTTGTACTTGCCCAAGAACCAGCCCCACCACACATAACCCAGACTCTCGCAGATTGTACCCCTAACCAGTTGGACAGAGAACCAGCTACACCCCTTCTAACCCCAACCCCAGCAGATAGTAACTCAGTTCCAGTTGACACAACACTGTCTCCACCACAGAGTACCCAAACACAAGCATTTAGTAAGGGAACTGCAGTGCCCAAAGCATGAGGACCACCACTCTGAATCCCAACTCAATGCTTAAAGCAGAAGAAGAATTGTTCTCAGGTCAGATTCTGTAGCTATGGTTCATACTCCTTTGCTCTTGCATCACCGTACTTACTCATACCAACTATTTTCAAATTTGAAGGATGGAACTGAAACTCCAATGGTGCAATAGGTATTTTTTAAACCTGTTTCTTTAACTGGTTTGCTGTTGTAACTTGCTCTATGTTGATTTCAGTTTCAATTGAATAAACAGTTATGTTCTCATGTCATGCACATTACAAGTGTTGTTATTGCTCTGTAGTTTCCCACACTTACATTTTGTCTATTCTGCTTTGTCTTAAAAAGATATTATTTGAGCGGTGTCTATATCTTGATTTGGCAACAAAAACTAGAATTATATAGACCAGGGTACATAGATATATGTTTGTTTCATGCTATTATCCTGTCCACTTTACTACTGAACTGATTTACCGAAATGAGTTTCATATACAACATGGTAAACCTGTAATGTGTCTGCTTGTTTCTCTTTTAGAATGCGGACAAAATATTGGAGAAGGGTACCCCGTTATGCAATGGTAAAGGAAGTAATGGAGATAAGGTTCAAGATAGCAAGACATCCCTGTTGGTCTCCAAGAAAGCTGATAAAAACTATCTTAACGACAGTGAGACAAACCCAGAGTCTTGTCCTGATGTAGTGTTCGAGTTACTGGCCACTACAGCTGGCACAAGCTCTTCGAACTTCATACTGAATGGGTTCGTCTTCTTGAGTCTCAACTTCAAGTTGAAAGACATCGATCAAATGTGTCATGACAAAGAAGTCTTTGGAGGATTTAAGCGCCAAACAAGAGAAAGTTAATAAGCTTGCTAACCATCTTGCCAAAGATTATGGGTACCTGTGATATTGTTTCTTGAGCTCTTCTCAAGTGGTTTGATTACGGACTTGTTTTGTCTTGGCGTTTATTTGCACCGGTCGCCAACTTTGACAACCGGTGTATGTGATATGTCGCTTTGTTCCCTATATTTGCACCGGTGGCGAACTTTGATGCCCAGTGGATGTAATATGTGTAATAGTCGTGATAGCCTAGCATAAGTTGCTTGCTTATTTATTTCCTTGTTGTCTTGTTTATTTGTTTGCTTGTAGTCAGTGCAGTTCTTTTTCCACGGTTTGCTAGTGGCCGCAATCTAATTTTTCAAACTAGGCCACAATAACCATGGGCTACATATTTACTGTAGTGATCATGGGCCTCCTACGGGCCGTAGAAACAATGGGCCTTCTACGTGCTGTAGAAACAATGGGCCTTCTACGCACCGTAGAAACAATGGGCCTTCTACGCGTCGTAGAAACAATGGGCCTTCTACGGGCCATAGGGCCTTCTACGGTCAGTATGATCGATTGGCCAAACATGGGCCAATAACAGACCGCATTATGGGATATAAACGGGCTAGAGTTGGAATCGTCCTTTAATGGGCCGACCATAATGGGTTGTCGTTAATCGGCTGTATTTGATGATGCTATGAAAATGGCCCAACGGATTAACGGGCCACAAACAGGCCGACTGTAACCACGGGCTGAATTTGGCCCACAAGCAGAAAAGGCCAGTAACGGGCCGTTAGTAACCGAATGCTGGAAATGAGCCCAAGAATAAATGGGCCCTGAGAAGGCCGAAAGATAACACGGGTTGGAAACAGCCCAATGCAATAAGTTAATGGGTATAAAGCGGTACACTGTTCATTATGGGCTAGTTTCACCACAGGCCGTCAATGGGCCAAGAGTTACAAAGGGCCTCATATGGGCCGAAAGACGTCATGGGCCATGCATGGGCCGGAAGTTACAACGGGCCGGAATCATATTGGACGGCCTAGATGAAGCTACTGGGCTTAATTCGGATAGGCCGTAAATGGGATATATACGGACATGCCATTAACAGGATTTCCATGGGCTATGTCGGTGTACAAAAGAAGGGGCGCACCTTTGTACCCCTTTACCTATGCACGGACAATGGAGCTGCTACCCCACTACCGCACCAACCGTAAGCAGGGAGGTGAACCAAGGTGAAACCGAAGCCCAAGACAGCCAAAGCAACGCCAAGACTAAGACCACAAAGCGCAGAGGGGAATGAGGTGTTCCCCAAAGAAGACCCTTGTCAAGGGCGTCCATGCCCCGGCAAGGCCTTTCACGGGCGGCCAGATACAACACCAGCGGAGCGCACCACCCTTGAGCCCACGGTCTCCAACACCAACAACCACGTTGGGCCAGGGCTCGGGAGGCACCTCCATGGTGGCATGTAAATCTTTGTGAAGACAAGGAATATTCAAGATTAGATGAGGATTAAAAGACAACGATCCTCGGCAAGATCCTTGCCGAGGGGAGCCACAAGACCCACGGCAAGATCCTTGTCGGGGACGACAGCACGCCGCGGCGAGGCCCTTGTCGGGCCACCCGGCAAGGCCCTCACCAAGGGCGCCAGCAGGGCCACTTCCAGGCCCGCACCAGCCAAGTCTCCACCGTCGTTCGCATGCAGCTGCCAGCCCAACCAGCTGGGTAGGCACCTGCGTGGCAACATGCAGCTTCCAGGCCAACTCAGCAAACGCCTATGTGGCGGCATGCAGATCTTCGCGAAGACTTTACCACCGCGCCACCTCAGCTGCCTGCCTGCCGACATGGCGCCGCATGCATCGCTGGCCAGGGCGCGTGTCGAAGCAAGGAGGAGCGGCGACGGACGGGACGGGCCTCGTTCTCGTCCTCGATAAAGCAAGGGGACACCTAAGCGATGCATTAAATGCGTCTTGTCCTGTAATACGAGCGGTAAGCTCGTAGCACTGTACACCTTTCCACCTCCTGTGTGCCACTGTGGCAGCCCCTTTCGACTATAAAAGGAGGCCCATGGCGTACTGGAGGAGCATTCGGCTCTTTGGATCGATCTAGCCACCGTAGCTAGTTGGAAGGCTCAAGAACACTCGATACATCCACCAAAGCAGGACTAGGGTTTTACGCATCCTACGGCCCGAACCTGGGTAAACGATCCTTGTGCTGATTACTAATCTTGCTCTTCTTGCAACCTGCTACCAAGAATCGTAGTAGGGATTCTTGTGATCCCATAGGTGTCGTTTCCCACCGACATCTTTGGCGCGCCAGGTAGGGGGCGCAATTGTGAGAATCTGGTCTAGTAGTTAGCCTAGCATTTCTTCATCGCCATGGATCCCAAGAAGAAGACGACCAAAAGGACAGCGCGAAGGGCGCCAGAGCGGCGACAAGAAAGCTAAGTCATGTCGAGCCTTTAAATATTTCCCTTTTTTATATAAGGTTATTGTCCTCAGAGATCCTGCCTACGTATGGAAAACCTGGACGCAAAGGGGCCCTCCTGCGATTGGCAATGCCCTTGTTCTGTTTCGAGTCTGCTCAACAGCTCGAGCGGCCGCATCGATAGTGGCGGGGTAGCCTTCCGCACCTGGCAACGCTCTCGATTCTGACTCAAGTTAAGCTCGACAGTTCGGGCGGCCGCGTTAAGGGCGGTAAGGTGGTTCGCCCGACAGCAAGCACACCCGGCAGGCCAATGGGGATCCGTCCCCAAGACGCCGCCCTGGGTTTATGCGCCGGCAGGCCTACCCAGTTACATAGGGTGGACATACAAAGGAAAATCAAACAGGAAAATAACATGCATAACATCAAAAGTATTGCAGAGTTATATTACATCAATTGTCGCCGCGGTTCAACTAAAGATAGAAATTGTCTTGGCCATGAACCTGCAGCGACGATAAGAAACGGGGAGCCTAATCCCAAGACTGCCCTCCACCTCGTAATTCCGCCGACACACGATGATGGGCTTCATGCACTCCCTGAGCGATGCGAGGTTAGTATCCTCCGGCAAGCTCTCCAGCGCGGCGGCGAAGTCGAGGTTGGGGTAGCAATACGCCACCTTGGTGAGAACCTTGGTCATGGCACCCTGGCAAAGCCTCCGGGCCTCGCCGGCCAGCGAGGCGGCCCGGTTGGCATGAAGCTGCTCCAAAGCACCGACGACCTTCTCAAAGAACAGGGTCATGCTGCAGTTGGCGCTCACACTCTGCTCCGGGACGTACCTCATGTCCGGCATCCCCATGGTGGCCAGCTGCGCAGCGGCCTGGTTGGCGACGGTGGTGAGGCCATCGAGCCAGCGGTTCTCGCCCTCCACGTGCTCCTTGAAGTTGAGGGCCTCGTTCTTCCACAGCTGCTTCTCGGTCTCCAGGTTTTTGGTCAGGGTCCCTCCGGGCCACGGCCTCCAAGAAGATCTTCTCAAGACCCTCCAGCTTCAGCTTGAGGTCTTTGATGGAGTTGTTGGCCTCGGAGAGCTCCCCGGCCCTACTGACGGCCGCGCCCCGCGCCTCCGTCAGGGCGCCGTTAAGCGTGTCCCTCTCCTTTAGCCCGTCCCGCTCCACCTCCAGCTCCTTCACCTTGTTGGCGTGAACCAGGGCCTGGGCATCGAGCGCCTCTTTGTGCCTCTGCTCCGGCTCATGGGTCCGCTGCAAGACAAGCTTCCCCACCTCTTCATCCTTGTCGCGAAGCGTGGCGGCAAGCTTCTCCTCGCGTGCGGCAAGGTCCTCCTCCTCGGAGTTCAGTGCGGCCTCGTGCTGGGTCCGGGCGGCCTCGGCGGCGGTGGCCAAGTTCTTCGCCGTCTCTTGGGCCTTCTCGACGCCGGCTAGCTTCATGGTGAGCTCCACATCACGCTTGGCCAGCTCGCCCTGGGCAGCCTTCAGCTCGTCGCGAGCCTGGCGGAACCAGTCCTGCGTCTCGGCGACGCGCTTCTGGAGGTCCGCCTCCGCCTTCTCCACCACCGCCGTCCTGGACCTAGCCTTGTCCAGGCGGGCACGGTGGAGCGCCTGGAGCCTCTGGAAGTTGGCACCCATGGCCTGGAGCAGCTGCTCCTCCTGGGAGCCGCCGCCACCAACGCTCGGCTCGTCGATGACCTCGAGTCCGGTGGAGGCGAGCACTTCGTCGTCGAACACCTCTCCCTCGACGGGGGCCCTGGTGCTTGACGCGCCGGGGAGGTGGACGAAGAGGTCGTCGCTCACCTTTAGGTACCTGCCGGAGCTAGAGGCGGCGGAGGAGGAAGGCTGGTCATCGGCCACCTCCTCCTCGGTGCTGACCTTGCCAGGCTCCCCGGCAGGCCCCTTGCCGGCCTCCTCGGGGGTAGCCTTGCCGGGCTCCCCGGCAGCCCCTTTGGCGGCATCCTCCGCAGCGCCCCTGGAGGCCTCCTCGGTGGCGATCTTCTCGGCCTCCGCTGCGGCGTCCTTGGCCACGTCCTCGATGATGGTGTCCAGGTCCTCCCGGTCCACCGAGAGAGGATCTGGATATCAAGAAGAAGGTGGGGTAGAGCCAAGATCAAAGATTCAAAAAGAAGAGAAAAAGCAGGGACGAAAGGCCAGAGACTTACCGGTGCCAGGCTGGGAAGCATAAGTACCCTCCCAGCCAACATCTGGCGCCGAGGCGAAGCCACCAGCGCCCAAGTTCTCCTCCTCCTCCTCCATGTGTGTGAGCTTGGTGCTTGGCGCCCTTGCCGGGGATGCCCCTCGGGGTGGTGTGGTTGATGGGGGCGGCGTGGTGGGAGTAGCCCTCTGTGGCTCCTCCCGCTGCTGCTCTCCTCAGCACCAAAGTATCATACCCCTGACACATGTCGACGAGGAGTGAGCGGTGAACTTACGCTGGGGGCTGCGCCGGGGGCTGCTGTCCGGACTGCTCAACACCACCAGCGGCGCCCTTGAAGCACCAGCCGGGGGCTGGCCGCCCGCCGAGGCCTTGGCCCTCTTTACCCTTTGGGCCAGCGCATCCGCGTCCCTGCAAGGATGAAAATAAGTCAAGACATGCGGCACGAACTGAGGAAACAGAGATGGCGAAGAGGGGCAAGTTGCTTACTCAACTTTCATCTCCTCCTCTGTTGCCTTCCTCTTCCTCCTTGGGCTAAGGGACCCAAAATCAAAGGTGACCCCCGCGTCAATGTCTGCCGAGGGAGGGGAAGGAGGTGGCGTCCGAACGCACCTTGCCAAGGAAGAAGCGGATGCCCTCTCCTTCGCCGCCGCGGCCGTTGCCACTTTCTTTGCCACCGCAGCCCTCGTCTGGCGTGCGGACATCTCCCAGGCCTGCCGCAGCTGCACGGCCCTGCCAGGCCGGACCGGCTCGCTGGAGGTGGCCAGCCGCAGGACCCGTCCTCTCCGCGTGGCTAGAGGATCGACGGCCACGACCTCCTCCTCCTCCTTGGCCTCTTCCTCCGACGACTCGTCGGCCGCGTCTTCGACAAGAGGAGCCCCGGTGCCGGCGCTACTGGCCTCCCCAGCGGCCTCCGCCCATCGGGCGAGCTCCTCCTCCTCCGCGGCCGCCGCAACCTTGTCCTCTAGGCCACCAGCGCTGCCGGCCTCCTCGGCAAGCTGTGCCTCCATCGCCCTGGCAGCGATGTAGTCCAACTCCGCCTGGGTGGTGTCCTGGATGAGCCGCGGCTCATCAGTGACATACCCCTCGTGCAGGGTGTCGAAGAACTGCTGCACCTGGATGTCCTCCGGCTCGACCCAGCTCGGGTCAGGGCCGTTCGCGTTGCTGTCCGGCATCATGGCAATAATATTGGTCCGGCACGAGTTATTGCTCAGCGGGACCACTCCTGCCGGCAACTTGAACAAGGGCCCCTTGACGACCTTGCCAGCCTTCGCGGCGGCCCTCGCGACCTTGCCGGTCCGCTCGACCTCGCCATCGCAGCCCACATCGACCTGGAAAAGCCGCTGGCAGAAGTGGGCATGCCCCATCACTGTGAAGTTGTGGTCGAGGCTGGGGCGAAGCCGCATGATGTCGGCGGCGTTCGTGAAGAGCCAGGTCGGCCTCCCCTTGTTGTGCAGTGGAGCGATTCGGTGGCGGATGAAGTCCGCCCCGATCATCTCAAGGGTGAGCCCGGCCTCGGTGAGCCAAAGGATCCTAGTGGTGGCGATCGTGAGCTTCTCGTCGTCGGCATCAACGTCGCTCCAATCGCTTCTGCGGACCGGCGGCACCCGACGAACTTCGCAGAACGCCGGTGGGTCCTTCTCTTCAATCCAGCACCACCGGCCCCGCCACTCTTCCCACCTCTCCTTCATGGCGCCATCCGGGTACGCTCCCTTGGACCTTGGCATCCAGGTGATGCAACCGGAGATGGCGCCCCCTGTTTGGATCCGAGGGAAGTAGTGGCGGAAAAGCGCCGTGTTGGGGTGCACCCCGGCGAAACCTTCACAAAGGTGCACGAAGAGGTCCATGCACGCCACAACATTTGGGGTAAAATCCAAGAGGCAGAAGCCAAAGGTGTGCATGATGTCGCTAAAGAAATCGGAGAAGGGAGGACAAAGCCCGCAGGAGAAATAGTCGACAAAGAAGGGGTACTGATTCGATGCAGCCTCGGCGCAGTTGGCGGGGATGACGCGCGTGGCTGGGTGCCCCGACTTCTCTCCCCCCGTCTTCACCCCCCATAGGGGCTTGAAGGCTTCCCGAAGCTTGAACACATCAACTGTCGAGGGGAAGTAGGCGGATTGCGTCCTCTGCACCGCCAGCGCACTCTCCGGCGGCTCCGTCGCTCCGGCATCCTTAGCCACTCCCTTGCCCTTGGTGGATTTGGGCGCCATGGCAGCTGGGGGAGGGGGCAAGAAATAGAGGACGACGGGAACGCGACAGCGGCAAGCAAGAGCGAAGCTTAGGGAAGAAGAGGAAGACGAACGGAGACTTCCAAGATTGGGATTGCGCGGAGGGTAAAGCAACAGTGCGCTCACGGTTATCCCTTTTTATGGGGAAGGTGCGGTTCGCGCTGCCCATTTACTGCGATGTGACGCATGCGTGCGGGAACCGCCCCACGCATGACCCCCACGTCACGCACACCCCTCCACGTCGCGCATTCAACGTGGGTAGTGGGGAAGCGCAGCAGACGCAAAATTACTGCGGTAAAAACCGCCCCTCCTCCTCGTGCACCATTTTGGGCCTGGCCCAACAACGTGTCGCGCTTATGTGTGGCCCAGGCCCAGGGCTCCTGTCGGTGTACAAAAGAAGGGGCACACCTTTGTACCCCTTTACCTATGCACGGACTGTCGGAGCCGCGCCCATGGGCGCACCAAGCAGAACATGGGAGGTGAACCGAGGTGAAACCAAAGCCCAAGACAGCCAAAGCAACGCCAAGACCGAGACCACAAAGCGCAGAGGGACTAAGCAGGTTCCCCCGGCAAGACCCTTGCCGGGGCAGCCTCCGCGGCCCCGGCAAGGCCCTTGCTGGGGCGGCTCGTCCAACACCAGCGGAGCGCACCACCCTTGAGCCCACGATCTCCAACACCATCAACCACGTTGGGCCAGGGCTCGGGAGGCACCTCCATGGTGGCATGCAGATCTTTGTGAAGACAAGGAATATTCAAGATCGGATGAGGATTAGAAGACAACGATCCTCGGCAAGATCCTTGCCGAGGGGAGCCACAAGACCCCCGGCAAGATCCTTGCCGGGGACGACAGCACGCCGTGGGGAGGCCCTTGCCGGGCCACCCGGCAAGGCCCTCACCAAGGGCACCAGCAGGGCCACTTCCAGGCCCGCACCAGCCAAGTCTCCACCATTTGATGCATCATTTGCCAGCCCAACCAGGCAAGGTGCACTGCGTGGCAACATGTAGCTTCCAGCCAACTCGGCAAAGCGCTGCGTGGCGGCATGCGAGATCTTCGTGAAGACTTTACCACCGTGCCACCTCGGCTGCTGCACGCCTACATGGCGCTGCATGCATCGCTGGCGGTGGCGATGTCGAAGCAAGGAGGAGCGGCGACGGAAGGGGCGGGCCTCGTTCCCGTCCCCGATAAAGCAAGGGGACACCTAAGTGATGCATTAAATGTGTCTTGTCCTGTAATACGAGCGATAAGATCGTAGCACTGTACGCCTTTCCACCTCCTGTGTGCCACTGTGGCAGCCCCTTTCGACTATAAAAGGAGGCCCGTGGCATACTGGAGGGGGGTTCGGCTCTTTGGATCGATCCAGCCACTGTAGCTAGTTGGAAGGCTCAAGAACACTCAATACATCCACCAAAGCAGGACTAGGGTTTTACGCATCCTCGCGGCCCGAACCTGGGTAAACGATCCTTGTGCTGATTACTAATCCTGCTCTTCTTGCAACCCTGCGCCCCGGCAACCGTGGTAGGGATTCTTGTGATCCCATAGGTGTCGTTTCCCACCGACAGGCTGGCCCACTACCTTTTGACCAAGTCAAACAAGCCGGCCTTTTCATCGGAATGGGCCTCTGTTGGGCCGTGCCATGTGTCAACGTATCATAGGCGCCTCATGTCCAATGAGTGGATGACATCTGCCCAACGGTGAGCCGACACGTGGTTCCTTTGGCTATTGAGAATTTTACACGTGGAAAATCCCCATTGGTCCGGGCTATTAATGGTTATCGGATCCAAAACCGAACCCGATAGCTTAACGGTGACCTGTTACGGTGGATGCCACGTGTCGGTTGCCCTTGACGAAAGCACTTCCATGATGCGTCATTTATCGTCATGGAAGTGGACACTTCCATGATGATAATTTTGGTAATGTCATGGAACACTTCTACGACAACACAGGTATGACTATCTTGATTCTGTCATAAAATTGTCATGGATGTACATGCATGACAAAAAACGTGACCTACTGTGACAAACACGTATCATCATGGAAGTGTATTTTTTGTAGTGAATGGTCGCGAAGTAAACAAGAAGGGTGCATTTCTTAAAATTTCATTTACCTCTGTTTTAAAAACTTGAGCTGTGGCACCGCTGCAAATCACTGCTTCCCTCTGCGAAGGGACTATCTATTTACTTTTATGTTGTGTCATCACCTTCTCAAGTAAGCGCCAGAACCTGAGAGCACTATTGTCATCCTCATGCATTGTGTGTAGCTAATGTTGGGTGCATCATGACTGGATCTTTCCTACCATGAATTACAATGTTTAGTCGCTGCTTGAACTTTGGAGGTGCTCTGCATTTATGTTTTTGCGGTCTCAGAAAGGGCTAGTGAGATACCACTATCGTCATATTATGTCATGGTTGTTTTGATAAAGTGTTGTTGTTTGAGATATCTTATTATTAGTTGCTCGCTAGTTGATTATGTCATTGAGATGAGTTAATATAATTTTTAAGAGTTATTGTCGACATGGTTAGTTATAATCTTGGTTGAAAATATGGGTGCTACTTAAGCTTATTTATGTAAACAAGAGCAAAAGAGTTCGTAAAAGGTTTTCTCTTTCACTTTTAGTTTATCAACTGAATTGCTTGAGGACAAGCAAAGGTTTAAGCTTGGGGGAGTTGATACGTCTCCGTCGTATTTACTTTTCCTAACGCTTTTCCTCTTGTTTTGAACTCTAATTTTCATTATTTGAATGAAACTAACCGGGACTGACGTTGTTTTCAGCAGAACTACCATGGTGTTGTTTTTGTGCAGAAATAAAACTTCTCGGATTGGAACGAAACTTTGCGAGGATTTTTTATTCAATAAATAAGAATTTTTGGAGCCAAGAACCACCGGAGGGGGGCACCTGGGTGGGCACAGCCCACCAGGGCGCCCCCCCCCCCCTCCAGGCGCGCCTAGGTGGGTTGTCCCTACCCGGTGGCCCCGCAGGCCTCAACCTTGATACTATAAAATCACATATTTGGAGAAAATTAGGGAGAAAGAATTATCATGTTTCACGAGACAGAGCCGCCGCCACCTCCTGCTCTTCATCGGGAGGCCAGATCTGGAGTCTGTTTGAGGCTCCAGAGAGGGGGATCTTCGATCTTCGTCATCACCAACCCTTCTCCATTGCCAATTCCATGATGCTCCCTAACGAGAGTGAGTAATTCCTTCATAGGCTTGCTGGTCGGTGAGGAGTTGGATGAGATTCATCATGTAATCGAGTTATTTTTGTTACGGCTTGATCCCTAGTATCCATTATTTTCTGAGATTGATGTTGCTATGACTTTGCCATGCTTAATGCTTGTCACTTTGGGCCCGGGTGCCATGATTTCAGATCTGAACCATTTATGTTATCACCATTATATCTATGTTCTAGATCCGATATTGCAAGTTATAGTCACCTACTACATGTTATGATCCGGCAACCTCGGAGTGATAAAAGTCGGGACACTTCCCGGTGATGACCGTAGTTTGAGGAGTTCATGTATTCACTATGTGTTAATGTGTTCCGGTTCTCTATCAAAAGGAGGCCTTCATATCCCTTAGTTTCCAATAGGACCCCGCTGCCACGAGAGGGTAGGACAAAAGATGTCATGCAAGTTCTTTCCATAAGCATGTATGACTATTTACGGAATACATGTCTACATTATAGTTATGAACTAGAGCTAGTGCCGTATCGCCCAAGGTTATGACTATTATATGATGAAGCCAACGAATTCACCGATCCAATGCCTACGATTCTCTTATATTGTTTCCGCTAAGTTACTACTGCTACTGTTAGTATTGTACTTGCTACAAAATCATTTCTATCACTGTTACCGTTACAATTGATGTTGCTACTACTATCAAAACTATCATACTACTTTGCTACTGATCACTTTGCTGTAGATAATTAATCTCCAGGTGTGGTTGAATTGACAACTCAGCTGCTAATTGCAAATATTCTTTGGCTCCCCTTGTGTCGAATCAATAAATTTGGGTTGAATACTCTACCCTCAAAAATTGTTGCGATCCCCTATACTTGTGGGTTATCAGTAACTCGTTCGGTTTGGTCATCGTTGACGACTTTTCAAGATTTACGTGGGTGTTCTTTCTTGATGGCAAATCGCAGGTCCAAAAGATCTTCAAGAACTTCGCTAGGAAGGCCCAAACCCAATTTGAAGTGAAGATTAAGAAGGTTCGAAGCGACAATGGAACGGAGTTTAAGAACGCTAATGTCGATACCTTTCTTGACGAAGAAGGGATTTCACACAAGTTCTTGGCTACGTACACTCCTCAACAAAATGGAGTTGTTGAGAGGAAGAACTGGACACTTATTGAGATGGCAAGAATGATGCTTGACGAATACAAGACGCCAAGACAATTTTGGGCGGAAGCGGTTGAGACAGCTTGTCATGCTACGAATCGACTATATCTTCACAAGATTCTTGTCAAGACGGCATACGAGCTTCTCACCGGTAACAAACCCCAAGTTGGATACTTTTGAGTATTTGGCTCAAAGTGTTACATTCTTGATAAGCATCGTCGCTCAAAATTTTCTCCTAAATCTCATGAAGGTTTCCTACTCGGTTATGGCTCAAACTCTCACACTTACCGTGTCTACAACAATTTCACCCAAAGGTTGAAGAGGCGGTAGATGTGAAGTTTGATGAATCTAACGGCTCACAAGTAGAGCAATTGCCAATTGATGTAGGAGACAAAGATCCTTCAGAAGCAATCCAAGATTTGTCCATTGGCAAGATTTGCCCAATGGAGCTGGAGAGTACTTCATTCGTCCAAGTGGAAGCCTCAACTTCACATCAAGGTGAACCACAAGTTGATTCGGAGGCATCCACAAGTGGAACACGTCAAGACGGAGGAAATGAGGAAGTGCAACAAGATGAACCACATCGACCTCCCTCTCCACCTCCACAAGAGAACAACAACACCAACAACAATGAAGGAGGACAAGAAGAAGAAGAAGATAATGAAGAGGATGTTCCACCCCAACCCAAACAAAAGCTCTCACGAGTTAGAGCAAGAGTCACAAGAGACCACCCCGTCGAACAAATCTTCGATGATATTCAAACCGGGAGAATTACTCGCTCTAAAACTCATTTGGCTAGCTTTTGTGAACACTACTCATTCATTTCTAGTATTGAATCTATGAAGGTTGAATAAGCTCTTGAGGATCCGGATTGGGTGAACGCTATGCATGAAGAGCTACACAACTTCGAGAGGAATCAAGTGTGGACATTGGTTGAAAAGCCGACGACAAGCACAATGTCATTGGAACCAAACGGGTGTTTCAGAATAAGCAAGATTAAGATGGACAAGTTGTACGCAACAAGGCCCATCTCATCGCTCAAGGCTACACTCCAATCGAAGGTATGGACTATGGTGAGACATATGCCCCCTTTGCTAGACTTGGGTCCATACGCATCTTACTTGCTTATGCCAATCACCATGATATCACTTTATACCAAATGGGCATTAAAAGTTATTTTCTAAATGGAGAAATTGAGGAGGAAGTTTATGTGGAACAACCTCCTGGCTTTGTCAATCCCAAGAAACCTAATCATGTCTACAAACTTCACAAAGCTCTTTATGGTCTTAAAAAAGCTCCTAGAGCATGGTATAAATGCTTGACCAAGTTTCTTATTGAAAAAGTCTTTGAAATTGGGAAGATTAATTCTACACTTTTTACTAAAAGGGTTAATGGTAAATTATTTGTGTGCCAAATTTATGTGGATGATATCATATTTGGTTCTACTAACCCCCATTTTAGTGAAAAGTTTGGAAGGCTATTGTCGGATAAGTTTGAGATGTCTATGATGAGTGAACTCAAATTTTTCCTTGGTTTGCAAATCAAGCAAACTAAGGAAGGTACCTTTGTTTCTCAAACAAAGTATACCAAGGATCTCATCAAGAAGTTCAACATGCAAGAATGCAAAGGTATGAAAACACCCATGCCTACTAGTGGACATTTTGACTTGACCAAGGATGGAAAACCAGTTGACCAAAAAGTTTACCGCTCTATGATTGGTTCAGTGTTATATCTATGTGCCTCCCGTCCCGATATTATGCTAAGTGTGTGCATGTGTGCACGATATCAAGCGGCCCCTAAAGAGTGTCATCTTAAGGCCGTGAGAAGGATAGTGAGATACTTAATTCATACACCAAACTTTGGCATTTGGTATCCTAAGAGATCATCTTTTGATCATGTTGGCTACTCCGATTCGGACTATGCGGGAGACAAGGTTGATAGAAAGTCCACTTCGGGTACTTGTGAATTTCTTGGTACATCCCTTGTGTCTTGGTCCTCCAAGAAACAAAACTCGGTATCCTTATCTACAACCGTAGCGGAATACATTGATGTCGGATCATGTTGTGCTCAATTACTTTGGATGACCCAAACCCTTAAGGATTATGGGATGCATGTGAAACATGTTCCATTGCTTTGTGATAATGAAAGTGCTATTAAGGTTGCTTACAATCTCGTGCAACATCCTCGAACTAAGCATGTTGAAGTTCGTCATCATTTCATTCGAGATCATGTTGCTAAAGGATACATCAATCTTAAGCATGTTCGTACCGGTAAGCAATTGATGGATATATTCACCAAACCGCCTGATGAGAAAGTAGTTTTCCGTTTGAGAGGTGAATTGAATATCATTGATGCCTCAATCTTGGAGTAGAAGCTCCATTTGGATACATGCAAGGCATGAGCCTTTTATGACTAATCCTTGGTATTTCTCTTATGATGATGATCACATGTCTTAGATCTATACTTGTACCTTTGCATGTTATCTAACCCTTGCAGGTACTTGGCTGAGCCCAAATCCATGAGATTGCAAGTCACTCATATTTTGAGCAATCTCTACATCACCAAGTCCCTACTATATGGTTGTTGAATATAAGGAAGCATGAACTCACTCAACATATCCTTTGACAATTTCAATATATCAAATTTCACTTGGTATCATGCTTCATGTTCGTCATTTTGGATACATAAGTTCTCTTCCTTGCAAGACTAACCCATGTAGGAACATGAACTCAAACTACTAGTGGTGCTCCCAACTCTTGATGGACAACATCAACCTTGAGCATCCAATACAAGTTCGACTACATGATCAAGATCAACACCACAACCCAAGGTATGTCATTCCATCTTAGAGAAGCTTTGATCCAATTCATGAGATAAAGAAACTCAACAAGGTGTGAATACATCAAAATGCTTAAACGAAAAATGGTAACCCCATTTTGAGCTTAAACGATGAGTATGACCTATGATCAAGTGATCTCACTTGACTCCTAAGTCAAAATACTCCAACATAGGTGACTTAGTCGCCGACCCCTCTCTAGATGAAGTTCTCTAGTGTCCTTTTGCTCATTTGCTTTTTCTATTTGCATACTTTCTTTGCAATTTTGTCTCTCTCCAAAAAAACTTCATCTAGATCTCTTTTCTGTTTTTATTCTGTGTTTAATTCATTGCAAATCCTTCTGTAAATTCCTTGCAAATCCTTGTGAGATTTCATTTGCCATGTGAGCTGAGTTGCCAAAAATTTGCTCTATGTTGAATTCGGTCCCTCTGATCCAAACCCATCGGCTCGACTGAAACACAAGGTCTCCTTGTAAACAGTCCTCAGTACAACCGACATGGACTGACTCGGCCTCACCGACCGGGGCCTTCTGTGACTCTGTCATTTCGGCATCACCGACGGAAAACGAATCGGCTTCACCAATTTCAACTCTGAGAAAATGTTTTGCCATTTCTTAACTGCCTATTCTTTTCAGCTCCACTCAATGATTCTTCTCTCTAAGCATCACAAAATACCTACTGCCTTGTAGTGTCTCTCGAGGACCACACCTACTTGACTCATGCTCCAGAAGTACCCTTATTGGAAATTGATGTCAAAGGGGGAGAGAGAGAGCATCAAAGCTTATCACATGAGCACATCGAAGCTCTTCCAGATGCTAGTAAACAAAGAGGAGAGAAGTCACATGTCTTTTAGAGGGAAAAGACATGTCAATATATCTGATCCTAGCTATTGCTATGATTCTTTCTTGTTGCTCTGATTTTAGTTGATATTACCCCATTTGCTCTGATTTTATCTCACCCTACCATATCTTTTCCCATTATCCAATATCAGATTCAGGGGGAGAAAGAGTCCATGTCTAAGGGGAGAAAAATCTTTGGGATTATTTGCACATCTTTAAATCTTTGGGGGCATGTCTATATCCTAATGGAGTACTCAGTACTCACCCATTACATGTCATCCCAGTCTTGGTATCTTTTGTGATTTTCTAAAACTGCTTTACTTAGGAGTGTTCTTGTGTTATCTAATCTTGTTTTCTCAAGCCCACTCTTCCCAAAGCCAGCTCAAAATCACAAGGTGAGTATATGCATCACACTCATGTGCATAATGGTCTCTTGCTGATGTATATATTGTTTGCAAGGAGGATTCATAAACATGAGGTATACTTCTCTACCACATCATTTGCTCTGATGCATATAGCCAAGATACATGTAACTCTTTGCTTGATCTGTCATAATTATGCATTCACATGTTCTTGTATTCTATCTTCACATGATTGCATATATGTAGGGGGAGCTTATGCATGTTACTTGTTTCTCCAAAGCACCTGTTACTCTTCATATCATTTACCTAAAGCTTTGATGTATGTTGTCATCAGTTACCAAAAAGGGGGAGATTGAAAGCACAAGTGCTCCGTGGGTGATTTTGGTAATTAATGTCAACATATCTCTTGTTGGACTAATGCTTTTATCTAGTGTATTTCAGACAAATTCAACAATGGCGTGGAAAGGACTAGAGATGCGGACCCCTCAAAATGCTAAGGACACATATTGGCAAAAGCTCAAGACTCATCATTTATATTTTAGTTATCCAAGATCACATTGAGTCCATAGGAAAGCCAATACTATTAAAAGGGGATGAGGTGTTGCTTAATGGCTTGCTTGCTCAAAATACTTAGTGGTATTGCTCCAAAGCCCTCAAGCACTTTCTCATTCCAAATATGTCAAAACCCTAAACTCCAACTCGGCCCCACCGATTCTTTCTATCTGGTGCCACCGAGTTCATTTGACATAGCCACTACCCTAAACCCTAACAATTCGGTCACATCGATACGGATCTCGGTCTCACCGAGATGGCCTTGCCAAGTCTCTGTTGCCTGTTGCAATTATTTCGGTCTCACCGAAATAGCGATCGGTCTCACCGAGTTGGCTTGACATCTTCTCTGTTGCCTTATTGCTTCACTTCGGTCTCACCGATTTCATGCAATCGGTGTCACCAAGTTGATGTTTGCCCTAAGACCTATCACATCGGTCCCACCGAGTTGTTCCAGTCGGTCCCACCAAGATTCCTAATGTTCACATTTTGAACTAAATCGGTCTCACCGAGTTTCTATTCGGTCTGACTAAGTTGGGTCAATTGTGTGTAATGGTTGGATTTTGGAGGCTATATATATACCCCGCCACCCCTTCTCCATATGTGAGAGAGCCATCCGAAGGTGCCTACACTTCCAGCATACATTTTCTAAGAGAGAACCACCTACTCATGTGTTGAGATCAAGATATTCCAATCCTACCACAAGATTCTTGATTTCTAGCCTTCCCAAGTTGCTTTCCACTCAAATCTTCCTTCCACCATATCCAAATATGTGAGACAGAGTTGAGTGCTTGGGAGACTATCATTTGAAGCACAAGAGCAAGAAGTTCATCATCAACACAACATCTATTACCTTTTGGAGAGTGGTGTCTCCTAGATTGGTT
This sequence comes from Aegilops bicornis, assembly GCA_021605145.1. Lineage (NCBI taxonomy): Eukaryota > Viridiplantae > Streptophyta > Magnoliopsida > Poales > Poaceae > Aegilops > Aegilops bicornis. The sequence goes on along the minus strand of CM038674.1, from coordinate 315,067,933 downwards.
AGGTATCGCTTGGGAGCCTCCGACAAGATTGTGGAGTTGAACCAAGGAGTTTGTAAGGGCAAGTAGATCGCTTACTAAATGAAGATCTACCCGAGTAAGACAAGTCCTTCGTGGGTGATGGCTATGATGGGATAGACAAGGTTGCTTCTTCGTGGACCCTTCGTGGGTGGAGCCCTCCGTGGACTCATGCAACCCTTACCCTTCATGGGTTGAAGTATCCATCAACGTGGATGTACGATAACACCACCTACCAGAACCACGCCAAAAATCGCCGTGTCTTCATTGTGTTTGCCATAGCATGCTTTACTCTTTCCGCTGCTCATACTCTTGTCATGCTTGCTTGAAATGTATTGTGAATGTTTAAACTTGTGCTAAAACTCCCCTTTAACTTAAAGAACTTAAAACTTGCCACTTTTACTTGTTGAGGGTCTAATCCCCCCTCTAGGACCCTCTTCTCGATCCTTTCAAGAAGTGGTTGTGGTATAAGGAAGCGGAAGTACCGCGCAAGTGGTACTACTGCTGGAGCAGTACTGCCGCTCGGGGGAGCAGTACTACCGCTTAGAACTGAAAAACTATCCAAGCAAAACAGAAGGAAGCTCCAAAACTGAAACTGCTATAACTCCTACAAACGGACTCCGAAATCAACAAACTCAAGCTTGTTGGATAGAAGAAGTGGCAGGGGGAGTATGCCTATGATATAGAGTTGTGAAACCTCCATCATAGAAGAACCGGCATAAACTCCAACATCGAAAACATCATAGAAGATGCATATGCACTCTATTTTCTATGAACTCGAGCTTGTCATGAAGATGGACATAATCTCTAAAACTCACAAAGAGAAACACCAAACAAGAACCAAGAAAGATGATGCAATGATGCAATGGATTGAGCTCTCTATGAACGATACGATCAAGCTACTCACTTGAGAGCCCCCCTTGATAGTACGATAATCTATCCTATAACCCGATGTCCCAACTATCACCATGAGACCGGTAAAATAGAAAACCTATCAAGGGCAAACCTTTGTCTGCACATAGTCCACTTGAGCTAGATGATGACGTTCTTGACTTCCTCAAGTTGGACCAACTTTCTTGATTGCACTGGCTCAATGAAGACAAGTGGATCGCTCCCCCATACTCCACTATCGGTGAGCCACTCTTCGACACAGCTTCACAAGTCCATTGTCACCACAATGTACGGCAAGCTTCAAGCATGTGATCTCTTCGTGATGATCCACTTGAACTTGCTGGCGCAAACTTGATGACGATCACCATTTGATGTCATCCTTGATGGGTTGTATGAGATCTTCCTCTTGATGCAAACCCACGGAAACATACCTGACCCCACATAGAACTCTCACATAGACCATGGGTTAGCACACATAGCATAATGGACAATACTTATCATACCATGGGATCACTTGATCCCTCTCGGTACATCTTGTACTCTTTGTGTGTTGATCAACTTGATTCACTCTTTGACTTAGTCTTGATCAACCTTGTATCATGTCTTCTCTATGACTAATCTTTGGATAATTCCTTGAATAGCACCTTGGTCAACACATATACTCCTTGAAACCAACAAATGGACTTCAAGAAATGCATATGGACAAATCCTACGAATATAACTCAAGGAAACCATTAGTCCATAGAGAATGTCATCAATTACCAAAACCACACATGAGGACACCATGCTCTTTCAATTACTTAAGTAATACTGTTCTTACAATCATTCATGATGATAGTGTTAATCTCTTGAGGACTATTTGCTAACCAACATGTCGTTTTTGTTGTTGACATCCAATGGCTGCCACGGCATGCCCAAGCTGGTTCTCTGTTCTCTTGATTTTTCTGATTTCAGCTTGCCTCTTCTTCAACGGCTCTGCTATTACAGCCACCTGGTACATGTTCCTTGAACGATCAAGTGACCATGCATTCACTAAGGACGGGATTTCAGTGCAGTCTGTCTCCACCAGTATTGGTTTTTTCTGACCACTGCAGTGCCAACTTGACAAAAATATACACACCTTGATCTGTTGTTGTTTTTCATGCGGAAATCAAGTTAATTGCAAGATAGTACCATAATTGGGGCTAGGTCACAAACTGTACCAACTTTCGTTTCTTTACTGATCAGTGCCTATTTTGGGTCGAGTCACAACAACTCACACTAATTTTGTTTTGAACTTTTTTTACAGCCAAACTGACGGTGGAACCCGCTCACAGGGATGAAGTGGCAAAAAATAATCATGTTGACTCTTTCCCTTCCACCACACCTTCGATCTTCTTCACCCTTCTCGGATTCAAAGGCAACTCAGCCGGGGCACACCACCACCGCTAGGGCGCGCCACCACCCTCCTCATCGGCCTCTCACTGACGTCGCTGCATGCCACCACATCCAACCTCTAGCGCACCATCTCCCCTCCCTTCTGCACCCCCTTCTTCTCTCGATCTGGATCCATCCTCCATCGTCGGCGGCTGTTGTAGTACTGTTCCCGTCTCAGGTCAGCCCCCTATACACCGTCGCTCAAGCAGCATCCCCTATTTAGCATTCTCACATGCATACCCTCTCTAGGACGGCACCCCTCCCACACTATGAGCTGAAGCGGTTAATCTCGAGGCTTGAGCACTTCCCGCCAACTAAAAAGTGCGCCTGTCTCTAGCCTTTCTCTAGAAGGCCGTCGCCGGCCATTCCTCCCGGGCTACCGTCGAGAATGACCCAGCCCTTCCACCGTCATCATCAACGGCCACCAGTAGGAGCCCCGAGCCATGGACGCTCTCCTCCACCACCTACTCCAAGCAACCCAACAAGGATCGAGAGAGGATAATGGAGATCCACCGCCCCTCACCCCGTCAACCATCACCAAGCTGGCCATCCCCAGCATCCTGCCTCGGCTCGGCCCCTTGTTCTCCCATCGTGGAGTAGTTGGCACTTGGTAGAGACCCATGGGAGTCAGGATGGTTTTTTTTTGTCACGCTCATCCTCAAGGAAAGGTGCTCCACTTATCGGTTCGGTGATCAAGCAGTTCAAACGAGAATTAGTGTGATTTGTTACAACTCGACCCAAAACCAGTACTGATGTGCAAAAAGAGAAAGTTTTTTTTCGAATACAATACAAACGCAACCACTCATGTATACGCACATACACTCACCTCTATGAACACATACACGCACACCCCCTATCCTTATAGTCTGAGCCGACGTATCATCTTGAGATTGGCGAAGTCATTATAGGCGTCTCGTAGTCGACGAAGACATATCCTCCTATTGAACATGCATCGCCCGAAATTCCTGAAATACATCCGGAAAAATGCTAACACCATGGTTTGAACCGTGGTGGTATGATAATAATGAAAGTTGGTATTCTGTAAACAAATCTAAGAGCATTTATATCACTAGATTAGTGATCTAAACGCTCTTATATTTCTTTATGGAGGGAGTACCAATTTGTTGACATGGTACTAGTATCTTCTTGCAATTAAGTCGTGGAAATCACGTATGGCCGATTATATACAGCTGTAAAATAAATACACAGCTGTAAAATAAATTACACCGATTCGATTCCAAGCGGGGCATCAGCCTTTTGTCGTCACTCTCGCGGGGGGGACGCTGCTGGCCTTGTCTTCTTCTTTCCCGGTGGCAGCCAGGGGCAGTGAAGGAGGGGTAGCTCTTGGCTCCTATTTGAGGCGGCTTCGCTCGGTTCTGATCTACCGCACCACACCACCACACCACACCAGGGGCCTGCCGCTTCTTGGGCTTCTCCATCTCATCTCCTTGGTTGGTTCTCTACTAGAGAGGTAGGCGAGATTTTTCATCTAAATAATCCCAGCTTGTGGTGGCTGGTTCCTTTATCTTGGGCTGGGTTTCTGCGCGCAGGCGCAGCTGCAGGGATCCTTGGTGGAGAGGAGGGAAGAAGATGTCGGGTGCTGCACTGGTCGCGATTGCGGCTTCCATTGGCAATCTGCTGCAGGGGTGGGACAATGCCACCATCGCTGGTAAGTAGCCCAGATTTGTTTTACCACCTTGTTAGATCACTCCGGTGAATTTGGGGTTCTTGTTTTGGGAGCTTCCTTTATAAGTAGTTTAGACCAGATGCTGTTCAGTACTACTACTACTAGTCTTCTTTGGAACAAAAGACGGGTGATTTAAACTGATGACTTGTTTTTCCTTCCTAAAAGCAACACCGTACCAACCAATTGTCAAGACAAGTTTGGATTGTGAACATCTCTCATCTGTAAACTTGCTATCCTTTACTTTTACTCAAGTCACAGATTAACAGAGCATGCTTTTCGTCTTCAGGTGCTGTTCTGTACATCAAGAAGGAATTCCAGCTCGAAAATAATCCGACTGTGGAGGGGCTCATCGTGGCCATGTCGCTCATCGGTGCAACCATCATCACCACATTCTCGGGGCCAGTATCAGACTGGGTTGGCCGGCGCCCTATGCTCATTCTCTCTTCGCTTCTCTACTTCCTCAGCGGCTTAATCATGCTATGGTCACCCAATGTCTATGTGCTGCTCCTGGCACGCCTTGTCGATGGCTTTGGTATCGGCTTGGCCGTCACACTGGTGCCTTTGTACATCTCAGAGACGGCTCCTTCGGAGATCAGGGGAAGGCTCAACACTCTTCCACAGTTCAGTGGGTCGGGAGGGATGTTCTTGTCATACTGCATGGTGTTCGGGATGTCACTCTTGCCATCACCTGATTGGAGAATTATGCTCGGGGTTCTCTCAGTTCCGTCGTTGTTTTTCTTCGTCTTGACGGTATTTTACCTGCCAGAATCTCCGAGATGGCTTGTCAGCAAGGGCCGAATGGCAGAGGCAAAGAAGGTGCTGCAAAGATTACGGGGAAGGGAGGATGTCTCAGGTCTGTTTTTTCGCTCAAAACTCCATATTCATTTCACCTGGATTGCTACAGAACCCTTCTTTAAATTCATCCCTGATAGTGGATTGCTTTTAGTTACCTAAGTGATATGCACTAGTGTTAACTGTTATATTTGGGTTGCACAATTTTTTAACAAAAAATCATTAGACTGTATAACAGATCATAAATGACCAAAGAGTAAGAAATTATGTTGAGTCTTGTTAACATTAAATCATGTTGGTACTTTGCACAACACAGAATGTCGAAGTAGTAGTAGTAGTAGCCTCAGTGGAGGCTTTTTTTGCTCTTTAATAAATGACCTTGTTGACAAAGCTCTGATGAACTGTGGCTATATTGGTTGGTAAATGGACACAAGTATGCAACTTAAGTTAAGAACTTGCATAAGCTGCTCCTTTCAGTAAGGTATTAAAGTCAATTATGATAGTTTCTAAAGATATAATGTTTGGGTATCCCTCGGAAATGATTTCACAATTCGGGTTTCAATATATGTTTCTAAAGATATAATGTTTGGGTATGTTGGAATCTAAGTGTTGGTAAATTTCAGTTGGTGATTTACGAATAACTATGAGTAAAGTTACAGTTATCATTGCAAATCAAATTTGTGCAGGAGAAATGGCCCTTCTTGTTGAAGGTTTGGAGGTTGGAGGAGACGCCTCCATTGAGGAGTACATAATAGGACCAGCTAATGACCCAGCTGATGATCATGTTGTTGATGGCGATAATGACCAAATAACACTATATGGGCCTGAAGAGGGCCAATCATGGATTGCTCGACCTTCCAAGGGACCCAGCATGCTTGGAAGTGTGCTTTCTCTTGCATCTCGTCATGGCAGCATGGTGAACCAGAGTGTGCCCTTATGGATCCTCTAGTCACGCTTTTCGGAAGTGTTCATGAGAACATGCCTCAAGTTGGAGGAAGCATGCGGAGCACATTGTTTCCTAACTTTGGCAGCATGCTCAGTGTGGCAGATCAGCACCCAAAAACTGAGCACTGGGATGAGGAGAACGTTCATAGGGACGATGAAGAATATGCATCTGATGCTGGAGGCGACTACGAAGATAATGTCCATAGCCCACTGCTGTTACGACAGACCACAAACACGGATGGGAAGGACCATGGTCACCATGGAAGCACTTTGGGCATGAGAAGGAGAAGTCTCTTGGAAGAGGGTGGGGAGGCAGTCAGCAGCACTGGTATTGGTGGGGGGTGGCAACTCGCATGGAAATGGTCGGAGCGACAAGGCGAGGATGGCAAGAAGGAAGGAGGCTTCAAAAGAATCTACTTGCACCAAGAGGGGGTGGCCGACTCAAGAAGGGGCTCTGTTGTTTCACTTCCTGGTGGGGGTGATGCCACGCAAGGGGGCAGTGGGTTTATACACGCTGCTGCTTTGGTAAGCCACTCGGCTCTCTACTCCAAGGATCTTATGGAAGAGCGTATGGCGGCTGGTCCAGCCATGATTCATCCATTGGAGGCAGCTCCCAAAGGTTCAATCTGGAAAGATCTGTTTGAACCTGGTGTGAGGCGTGCATTGTTCGTCGGCGTTGGAATTCAGATGCTTCAGCAGGTAGAGATTATGCTGCTGACTTCTTTAATTACTGTATGTATGCCAGATATGAACAAACATATAGTCTGAAACTGGCCAACAAGTACTAAGTCGATTTTCCTTGTGCAGTTTGCTGGAATAAATGGAGTTCTCTACTATACTCCTCAAATTCTGGAGCAAGCTGGTGTGGCGGTTCTTCTTTCCAATCTTGGCCTCAGTTCAGCATCAGCATCCATCTTGATCAGTTCTCTCACCACCTTACTCATGCTCCCAAGCATTGGTGTAGCCATGAGACTTATGGATATATCTGGAAGAAGGTAACTAACTGGTTTGCTTTGGAATCTCAATTCTCAGTGTTATCACTTTTTCCGATCAAACAAGGTCTTATTATTATTTTTCCTTTCTGCAGGTTTCTGCTACTAGGCACAATTCCCATCTTGATAGCATCCCTAATTGTTTTGGTTGTGTCCAATGTTATCAACTTGAGTACGGTGCCCCACGCTGTGCTCTCCACAGTTAGCGTCATTGTCTACTTCTGCTGCTTTGTCATGGGCTTTGGCCCGATCCCCAACATTCTATGTGCAGAGATTTTCCCCACCAGAGTCCGTGGTGTCTGCATCGCTATTTGCGCCCTCACATTCTGGATTTGTGACATTATTGTTACCTACAGCCTGCCTGTGATGCTGAATGCTATTGGTCTAGCAGGTGTCTTTGGTATATATGCAGTCGTTTGCTGCATTGCCTTTGTGTTCGTCTACCTAAAGGTCCCAGAGACAAAGGGCATGCCCCTCGAGGTCATCACCGAGTTCTTTGCGGTTGGGGTGAAGCAAGCGCAGACCACCATTGCCTGATTCATCATGGAGCTTTGTTTTCAGTTTGCACACTGCGCTGAAAATTGCAAATTGGACGGGTCCTCGTGAGGAACGGAAAAACTTTTGAGTTGTAAATGAGATAGCTACCCAAAGAGTTCATCACGAGGAACGGAAGCTGTAAAAGTAGGAGGATTTCATGCCCCCATTTCATCGTCTATTCTTGCTTATTAGTACTGTATTGTAATCGTCATTAGTTGCTTTTGGGATGTTCAACTTGCTAATCTGATTCTGAACTACTATGCTGACGTCCGAAATAAAGAAAAAGCATGTTTTTTTGTGTCAACTTGCAAACTTTCTTTTAAACATTGTGCAATGTATTGTAAATTTCTTTATCAACTTCCCTCGATTCAGAGAGAAGCACTTGTTGTTTGTAAGTCATGAAAGATTTTTCTCGACACATTTGCTGCATGGAGCGTAGTGGTAGAAAAATTAAATATAATACTCCCTCCGTTTCTAAACATAAGTCTTTTTAGAGATTGCAATGCGAACTAGATACATATGCATATATACGGATTTTAGAGCGAGATTTACACATTTTGCTCCGTATGTAGTTGGTAGAACCAGGGATCCTACCGGACCTGCTCCGTAGGTTGTAGGGGAAGGATGGAGGAGGGCGCGGCGATGAGCGGGCGCGCCGGCGGCTGGGCGCCGTCGCGTAGGAGGAGGATGGCGGCGGCGGCTAGGGTTCCGGCTCCTCTGGGAGCCGGGCAATAGGGATAATAATATTCTTATTGCTTAATTCCAAAAAGAGTCTTACAGCCTATATTTATAACCTAGATAACTTGCATAAGAATTAACCTAAGATAATTTGCATAAGAATTAACCTAAGATAACTTGTGGGCTAAGATTGCCCGGTGTGCCTATCTAAACCGGCCATAACACTTCTACCCCCCTGCACAAACAGCTCGTCCTCGAAATGTAAGGTGAGGAAGCGCTTGGAACTCCTCGAGGCGATCAACCAGCGTCAAACACCTTCTCGGCAATTTGGGCGGCCGGTCGGGCGACGGCGTCCTTCGAATGTAGTCTGCAACCTCGGATAGAAGAGTAGCGGGCAAGCATGGCGGGCGTGTAGGACTAAATCCGCAGTTGAAGCACAACCCTTGGCGGCAACGCCGAGTAGCTTCGGTGAGGTGAGCCGTGAGCAAGGCGCCAGCGATCATGGCGAGGAGTGCCGCGAAGCTTCTGTGAGCCGACCACCTGCAGAATCCGGCCCGGGTAGCGACCCAGCGGTCCGGGACGGTGATTCCTGCTGGATGGCCACCGCGCGGCGCTTGAACGCGTGGGCGTAGTACATGGCCGACTGGAGATCTTGGGGTCCCCGAAGCTCCACGTCCATGCGGATGTGATCCAGAAGTCCACCGACAAAGAGGTCGGCCCGCTGATGCGCCGTCACGACCAATGCATGGCATGCGGGGCACGAAGCGGTCGTGATTACGCACCATGGAGGTGAAGGGAAGGCGGCCGAGCTCCGCCAGGCGGCTCCCGCGAACCGGAGGCCCAAAGCGAAGGAGGCAGAGCTCGCAGAAGCGCTCCCAAGGGGGCATGCGGCCCTCGTCCTGCTCGAGGGCGTAGTACCAGTCTGTCAGCGCCGCGAAGGTGGTAGGATGCCGACCAAGTGTGCTCCGTCTGGCGTCTGCCACTGAAAAAGCCACACCTGCTGGTTGAGCGATTAAGCGGGTCCTCCGTGCCGTCATAAGTGGCGAAGTCGATCTTGGCGAACCGTGGCGGCGTCTGAGTTGGCGCGCCATGGCCGACCGGCTCGGCGGTGCGGAGCAGGGATGATGACGCCGCCTGGTCAACGGTGGGGAGGCCGTCGTAGGCCCCCGCGGAGGTACCGATGGGTCCTCGGCCTCCGTGTAAACTGGCGGTGGCGACGTCCCGGTTAGCGGGATCGGGATGGTGACAATGAAAACCGGACTTCTTTGGATCGAGGCCTCGGTGTAATCGACCCGATCCGGGAGGTGGCGGCGGTGGAAGCCGGGCGCAGGCGGCGGTTGATTCTGCATGGGCCGGCAGCACAAGATCTGACCTTCTTCTTATTTGGGCCGGCCTTGAGGCCTTGAGTTGCGCCATGAAGCGGCCTTGAACCCATGACGGGGCAATGGGCGGGTGGCGGTGGAGCGACGGATGGGCCCGGCGATCGCCACGGTACCGAGTACCGAAGCGAGTCTGTGGGGGGCGGCAGGTGTAGCCCGCCTGGAGCAACGGCGAGGCGTCCGCCCGGGCCAACGCGTTCTGGATCGGCCGATCGTCGCCGGTGGTCAGTAAGCGGGAGGCGCCGTGAGGTGGTGTCTTGGCCGGCCAATCTGAGGAGATGCCACGACGGCGTCCACGAGGTCCCGTAGAAGTCTTGGTCATCTCCTCGGCGTGAAGACGGAGGTTGTTTGTGAGTAGTGAGGGGCCGTGACGAAGGTGATCGGGGCGGCGGCATTGGGGACCAACAATGGTCATCGGGCGGTGGTGATGATGGGCGTGGCGGCGTGGGTGTTGATAGCGACATGATCGAACCCGAGTCTCTGGATACCAAATTGGTAGAACCGGGGATCCTCTGGGACCTGCTCCGTAGGTTGTAGGGAAGGATGGAGGAGGTGCGGCGATGAGCGGCACGCCCGGTAATGGCGCCGTCGCGTAGGAGGAGGATGGCGGCGGCTAGGATTAGAGGCGGCTAGGGTTCCGGCTCCTCTGGGAGCCGGGCAATAAGGATAATAATATTCTTATTACTTAATTCCAAAAAGAGTCTTACAGCCTATATTAATAACCTAGATAACTTGCATAAGAATTAACCTAAGATAACTTGCATAAGAATTAACCTAAGATAACTTATGGGCTAAGATTGCCCGATGGGCCTAGCTAAACCGGCCATAACAGTAGTCCATATTGAAATCTCTAAAATGACTTATATTTAGGGACGGAGTACTGAAGTTGCAAATAATTTCTCTGGTATAAAACTGACACTTCTAATTTAGAGAATTACATGATATCTTATTATATTGGTGATTTCGTGACACTCAAAACAACATTCGCAATATGACGATTGAGTTGCATGCGTTTTTACTCTGTCGTAACTGAGGACTGAATTGTTCACTACCATGGAAGTACCTCTTCCTGTATGTTTATTTATTAGTACTGTACATAGTTCATTGCATCAGTAGAATCAAGTCAACACAGTTTCCTACCATATGGTAAACTATTTTGTATTAAAGATAAAAAAACACAGGCTTCCTACCATATGGTAAAACTACTGAGAAATTCCGGTTATGTTCTTCACAGTGCAACGTTGCAGCTACAAAATTAAGTGCATCAAGTCAGTCAATATCATTGGATCCTTCAAAAGAAAGGCAACATCTTGAAAAACAACAAAGAATGAGAAAAGGTTTCTGGTCTATCTACCATACTGAACCCCAAATCCTTGTAGTTGATGAAATTATGCACAAATCTAAGAGCACAACTGAAACATAAGAGAGCGCCAGATCACAGGAAAACATCACCGGCTGATTTCAGACCCTATGAGAAAAATACACCTAGGCTATACCTAATTTAGGCAATAACAGATTAGAAGCCTTCACTGAATTGCACCTAGGTTACATATTCATGTGCTTTAACGACTTCTTGGAAGTTGTTTAGAGCGTACTGAAATAGTAAAAAGGATAAGTGAATCAAGCACAAGAGAGGAGAGATTCACAACACCTAAATTTTCTCCCTGCCTAATTTCCAACTCAATGGGCATAATTACAACAAGCTAGACTGTACACTCTAGAGCTTCCAATAGATATTTAAGGCAAGTGGAAAATGGTTTAGCCAAAATGGTACAGTAAGAAACTTGATCTATGGTCCTCGTTTTGCACTACTAGTAGCTCTTGCTGGTGGAATTCCTTGGGTGCTTGTATTTCTTCGTGCCCCTGTTGGCACTGCAACAAGAATAAGAAAAAAATATGTAGAAATGTTGAGAGTGGATATAATCCAGGTATTTGAATGTTAATAATCAATACTCTGGTAACTATATTCCTTAAGTAGATTTCTACAAGAGTCACCTTTTGTTAGATACAGTACCAGGAGTTACACTGAGTTTGTATTAGATTAGATTAGTTATCTGTTCGTCAATGCAAATATCCTTTTACTCTGGACCGTAGTCAAAACATTGATTCCATGTCAATGCATATCCAGCTAAATCCGTTGTAATTACATGTTCAAGACACACTGTACATGTATGTTACCGAGATTAGGAGTGAACTATATGAACTAACTGTATGGATAAAACTGTCAAACTCAGTTATGTTTCTCCCAAGCATTATTTTGTCAACCTTGGCATATTCAGAAAATTTCAAAAATCCAAGTGCAAAATAAAGATGCATCTTACCTGAGGGTTTAGGAACAGCAGGATCCCTTGGTTTAGGCCGCAAGCCTGATGCTTTTCGGACTGTCAACTTCTGAACTCGAGATACCGTCTTTGTCCTGCATGAAGGGAAAAAGGTGCAAGTCACAGACAACAGCCACAACCATGACAAAAGTTCCACTTCATGGAACTTCTGTATAAATTGAATTGTCAAATAAATGAAACTATTAAATCTCAGACTAATGAAAAAAGGAAATACGCACAACCGCTCTTTACATGGCGCTTAGACGCTTTCTCTTGCCCTTGGTCTACCACACTGCTTACTGAACTGTCAGTTTCCGCACCGGTGGAATTACCCCCATCAGATGCATCACTTAACCTTCCATCAGATTCAACATCACCAAGACCAGAAACCTCAGGTTCAATGGAGAGTATGGACCCAGCTTCAGATTGCCTGTCACTGGTGTCAGAGAAGTTGTCAAGATCAGAAGCTGCTCCACCACCAACACTTGAGACCTTTCCTAGTGATGTTATGCCCGGAGAAGATGATGAATGCTTCAATATGTGATCAGCTTGTCTGTTGGACTTCAATTTGGAAGTGCTAGTATTCAGTAGCTGCAGCTGTTCGATTTCGTCGTCCTTCTTTGAGATAGTATCTTTTAGCATCGAAAGCTGCAAGTCGACACATTAGATGTCAACAACTGTAACAGTATTTCATTATGAGAAAAAATCTTGTGCCACATGACATAGTGTTTTGAATTGACACCCTAGTATGATATCCTTAATTTATTTGCGCACCTCAATATCAAGATCATTAGCTAGTTACGCTAGTATGTTGCAATATCACTGCATTTGTCGCTTATTATTAGTCCTTAAGGTCCTTGCAATATCACTGCACCTCAATAATGTTTTGTGTTGAGAGAGTATGTTACCTGATCCATCAATTCTCTGACATCTTTGACTTCTTTTCCCTCCTTATTGGTCCTTGCAACACCTAGTTCCACCCCAGACACTCGTTCCATAAACTTAAGAGTACTTAAGGTCTCTGTATAAGACGAAACGTCTGGATTGACCTGCACAAACATTAGTGTCTTTGCATGCCCACCTGCATATGAAATTTTTCCATGTCATGAACCTCTCTATACAACACATAATTATGTGACTAAAATTTGTTCTTTAGTGAAAAAGAATACCCAGAGAAGTCTGCAAGACTTGTGTAAGCTTGCTATTTCTGTATGGTACGTGCGCATTCTTCTGTGATAAAGAAAATATAACATCCCCAAGAGCAGCCAGAGATTTGTTGATGTGCTGTGCTTCTTTGAGCCTGTCTCCTGTAACCGCAGAGCGGTCCACCCTCTCACTTCCAGCAAGATCCACAAGGTGTAGAGCGCCACGTGAAGTGTTCCCAGTTTTTAGATCCTGGCCTCGGACATGAATTGTCACAACACTGCAGAAGATTACCCACCAATAAGGAGCTTTATTCCTGCAGAAAAAGAGAACTGGCAAAATTAACCTACCTGTGAGATCTGCTGCTTCTCTCGTTCAAAGCTGTTGCACTCATCGCTCTATTGCCGTGCCCAGTTTGCATTAGATCAATAACATGAGAAGTTGAGTTGACAGGACATATAGTTGCGTCAGGAACAGCAATTCCGTTTGGCTGCATGGTATTCTGAATCCCTATCTTGTGCAAGTTAAGGAAAAAAAAAAGGGGGAGGGGGGATGTTTCAGTCTGCAAAAGGCAATTCATTGAATTACAAGCAAGACTATGACAGTAGAAATCTCATGAATACTGTGTACGGGCAATTGGTGTACCCAACCAAAGTTACAACATTTTGGGCCTCTTTGGTGGTGACCAGGGGCGGAGCCAGAAATTTTGTGAAGCCTGGGCAAGTTTTATCATAAGTATATAATATAAAAAATTAAAATCAGGTATTCGGATCAAGTCTATTTTTTTGCCTGATATCGATTTTTCCGGTAGGCACTAGAAGAACTGTTTAAAAAAAACACAAATATTCGGCACTTTCACTTGAAAGCATTTAAATGAATTTTGAGTTCAAACACTTCCACGGACAATCCTTTCCCTAATGCGCGGGTTTGAGTCCTCCCTAACACATCGTGGACATAATTTTTTTAAACACTACTAAAATTTAAAATCAGGCTTGCAAGACATAGTCGATCTTGTGACATCAAAAACTCTTCCACCATGCTAGGATCTATTTTGTGTTAAATTATGCATGCGGCTTCTATTCCACACTATGTGAGCGTGTAACAAAAAAAATCTGGGTCCGACAAAATATCCAGTCGGTTTCTAAAAATTCTGACCGGTAAAAAAACCTTGATTCAGGTATGCAACATATAAAATAGTACTAAAATCCCAAACCACAATCTACATAATAATGAAGTAGTCATACAAATTTAATTTATAGCGAGGTACTCAAAATTTAAACCCCCAGTAAGTCTGTCGAACAGCCGAACAGGCAGATCGTGGCGAGGTGGAGCGATGGACCAATCATGATCCTTTATTTTTTGAGAAAAGATCACGGTCCTGCTAATCCCAAACAGGCTGCTTGCTAGGCCGGTAAGCTAGTGGGCCTACTTCTCATCTGAGTACCACTACCACCACGTTAGAGGGCGTTAGCCATAACCAACCCAACTAGCCGGGTAAAACATGATTGCATTGACGATTTTTCCTTGATCTAAGAGGCCATCGTAGCTGGCGCGTCCTAGCGAGCCCGGGCAACTGCCCAGGGTCGCCGGGCGCTGGCTCCGCCACTGGTGGTGACTAATTTTGCCACAGTTTGCCACACCTGCCTTACCTTAGGTGCTCAAATTCTTAGCCACACTTTGGCTTGCCTAAGGGAATCTTGCCATACTTTTCGTGTGTATGACATGTGTGGATTGTTTCTCACAAGAAGAATCTTGCCTTAGGTGTGGCTAGAACAAAACACCCACCTAACTTGGTCCTGCCTAACTTGAGGTGTGGCAAAGTGTGGCAAGGTGTGTCTAGGAACCAAAAAAAGCCCCTTTATTTCCAGACACTTTCTTGCTAATAACAGATGAATTCAGAATGCATAAAACCATGACTAATGTTGCGTATTCGAGAAAAATGACTAAGTTTTGTTAGAACTTGCAGAAAACACACACGGACTACTATGCCCAACTAAAAGTTGCAGAATTACAAATAGACCTATTTCAACTAATTTCGTTATAATAATATTACCACATAAAACAATGGCTAACATAGAACATGCAGAAAACACACGCAAACTACTATCCGGTGAAGCCAGTTTGGACAAACAAAAGGATATTTCTTCTGTGCACCACCACCACCAAGGAGATCACGGATTTGCTCATTGTAGATCTCAATCATTTGAACAGTAAGTTCATATGTGATCATGTCTCGCCGAGCATGGGAGATATTGAAAAGGTCATTTAGTGCTCTATAGTTAACGCCCCATTCCTTTTCAGTTGCCTTTTCAGGCCCCATCTAAGAAATCAATTGAAACAAGATATTGTAAGCACATCATTGACTATTAAAACATATACTATTAGTTCTTCCATGCAAACAGAAATAAAAAGCTAAAAGTTCATGTTCTGAAAGCTTCATACCATAGTGTATGTTTTCCCTGATCCAGTTTGACCATATGCGAAAATGCAAACATTGTAGCCATCAAGAACTGATCTAATTAGTGGCTGAATATCCTTGAAGACCATATCTATTAAGGAAAATTAGGATATAAGAAAACCAATTTATGAGCGTACACTATATTACCGCATTGTTACATCATAAATAGAAACTTCGAAAGAAGGTAAATTGCATAGATCTCACTGTTATAAGTACCTTGTGTAGTGGTAGGCCCAAATACTTTGTTGAATGTGAAATTCTTGCCCCCTTCCTTTTGTTTTGTAGGGTTCGTTAAAACGAGTTCACCATTGTCGCCAATATATTCAACTGAATTGGAGCCCTCATCCTCCCCAGGTTGAAAAGGTCTAATCCGACAG
The DNA here is from genome assembly GCA_021605145.1 of Aegilops bicornis. NCBI lineage: Eukaryota > Viridiplantae > Streptophyta > Magnoliopsida > Poales > Poaceae > Aegilops > Aegilops bicornis. The sequence continues at coordinate 315,052,302 of CM038674.1, read as the reverse complement.
TAAACTCTGATGTTTCCTGCTTCGTAATACTATGTTAACCTAATATTTTTAGCTGTACTACCTAAGTAAATATAATAGCCAAACAAAATGAACTAATGATTGTAGTACAAAACTGGCACCTTTTAGTTCCTGGATCTCATTGAACAATTTTCTGTTTTCTTCAAGAGCTGCATGATATTTTTCTGCAGCATTTGTTACCACCTTAAGGTTTTGTCCTATAAAAAAAGCAATAATGTTAATTGTGATCTATTGATGAAATTATGTAAATACAAGAGATAACTACTTGCAGGGTTCATTCTTACCAAGGCCAGCTAGTTCTTCAAGCCATCTTTTTTGACAATTTAGGATTTCATGCCTAACTGAAACAGAACATAGCCTCAAATCCTGATAAAACAAAACACTATTCACATAACTGAAAATTTAGGAACTCCCGATGGAAACCGAGAAAAGGAATTGATTTGACTAATACCTGAACGTTTTGTACTTGCAAACCCACAAATTGGTTGACGACTATTCCTTTCTGCTCCCAGAACTGGATTCGAGATTTAGATACTTCTTCAAATTCCCTTTTTCTCTTGATAGAATCTTCTAACATGAGCTCTACTTCTTTTATCCTATGTTCCAACTCCTCCTTTACCTGGGAAGCTCTGGTCTCTAACTGCTGACTATGTGTCTCATGCAATCTTTTTGTTGCTTCAAGCTCTTGCCCGAGTTGCAGAATTACGCTGGCATTGTCTTCCTTATCTGCAAGAAGCCTAACTACATCCTCCTCCTTAGATTCTAAGAGCTTGCAGGCTTCTTCGTATGTGATCTTAATGCTTCCATTTCCAGCTTAACTTTCACAATTATACTGTTACCATCCTCCTTTTCCTTCATCAACCTAAGAATGTCCTCATTCTCCTTTGTTAAGCTGTCCTGTTTGAGTTGCAAAATCATACTGGCATTGTCCTCCTTGTCTGCAAGAAGCTTAATTATATCTTCCTTCTTAGATTCTAACAACTTGCAGTTCTCCTCGTGCAATGATTTTAATGCTTCTAAGTCCAGCTTAAGTTTCATAATTGTATTGTTATAATCTTCGTTTTCCTTCATCAACCTAATTATGTCGCCCTTCTCCTTAGTTGATGTATCTGTGTCTTCATCAGTTGATTGCTTAATGTTTCCAACTGTGCCTTTTTTCAGGTCAGCCTTATTATCTTCCTTCTCCTTCGTTGACATGAAAATGTCTTCCTTCTCCTTCATCAATCGAATTGTATCTTCCTTCTCCTTCAGCAACCTAATCATCTCTTCCTTCTCCTCTGTCAACCTAACCACAATAGTGTTCTTCTCTGAAATCAATCTATCATTACCATCATCTGTTGTTTGTTTTTTGTCCTTAATACTACCATTTTCTGAATTAACCATATCTTCTTTCTGTATTGACCTAACCACATCGTCATTCTCCTTCATCAGCCTAATTATATCTTCCTTCTCCTTCAACAACCTAACCATCTCTTCCTTCTCCTTTGTGAATCTAAATATAGTATCATCCTTCTCCTTAAGTAACCTATCATTTCCTTCATCGATTATTCTTTGTCTTTCTTCAACCATGACCTTTTTTAAATCAACCATATCTTCCTTTGCCATCAACAGACTAACCATATCTTCCTTCTCCTTCAACGACCTAACCATTTCTTGCTTCTCCTTTTTCAACGTCACTATAGTATCATCCTTCTCCTTAAGTAACCTGTATTTTTCCTCATCCACTATTTGCTGTGTTTCTTCCACCTTGCCCTTTTTCAAGTCGACCATATCGTCCTTTTCCTTCAACAACCTAACCATATCTTCCTTCTCCTTCAACAACCTAACCATATCTTCCTTCTCCTTCAGCAACCTAACCATATCTTCCTTCTCCTTCATCAATCTAGCCACCTCTTCCTGGCATTTCATCAACATAGCCATATCTTCCTCTGGTAGTTGTCCTTTGTCTTTGAGCTTATCTTTCTCCATCTGCATGACAAGAGTGGGCTTTCATAAAGAAACAGATCAACTTTCTCCATTGAGCTAAAGCTATGGCCACTCAAGTACATGAATTGTCATTATTTACAGAGTGGACAAGAAAGTAAGTCAACCTTGCTGTTATTTTAAGCTATATGAAATAAACAAATGGGGTTCTGCTCAGTCACACTATTTTACAATTTACTGGAGATGAGAAGAGCTTGAAACTCATTGAGAAGAATTAAGCAATTTACTTGCAGTGCACAAAATTTCTGGTAAAAACAATTCAGAGATAGATGGCTCAAAGAAGGTGCTAGAATTTACATGTGTTTGCCCGCTTTGCCCACCTGCTAGTGCTTCCAGCACTCTTATCCTTGACTGATACTTCTCTTCGCGAGCTTTAATCAGGTTATTTTGCTGCAGACAAGAAAGAGATCACAATGGACTATTCAATACAAAAATAAACATGAATAACTATTTATCTTACATTTCTTATATGCCCAGCTTGAGAAGACATACGCCGTTCAATTTCAACTATGACCTTCCTCAGCAAGCAAGCGATGCGCTAGAATGAAATATTTCCATCCATTTTACGCAAGGAAAGATGTTAACACGTGTAAAACAAAATCTCCTAAATATGGAAAGAACAAACTAACTATATTGCTTTTTCATTAGAAGCCTACATGAGGTATCTGTCCGTTCTTCCTGTCGATGCTCTCATCAACGATGCTGTTCACGACACCCAGAAGTGACTGAGTGGGTGCATTCTGCAAAATAGGTTGGCTCGTCAAACACGAGAACAAGTTGGCACCGGAAAATAACATACTAGTACGTTTTCTTTTTCATTTTAAATTTCCACGAGAATTGATTGATTATCTTGATGGTTTCAAGTGCAGTATGCAGCATTGTACTTACATCCAAGCTGGAGGATTTCATCAAGTCTGAAATCTTACAACCAGGAAGATCAGCAAATCCCCCTTGTTTCATCTGAAGTACCCCTGACGGAGAATACAGATTGGCCCCTGATGAAGGGGTGGACGGTTCTGCATAGAAAGATGACACAAGATGATGTTTCAACTCGCAATCAAGTTATTCCCAAGCTTATTAACTTGGACTGGTGAATACTATCGCAAATTCTCAATATCAGTGCAATTGTGCAAACTCCCTAATGGAGAATACTGTCATTCTTGATGTTTCTCGAGAGTACAAAATAAAATAAAAATAAATCTTGATATCAGTGCAAGTAGAATAGCAGGACCTGACATAATTGGACTGGTGAGCACTCTTTGCAGCTTGGCAACCATATACTTTCTGCTTCCCTCGCTATCGCTTCTGGTGAGGAAAGTAAGGTTCCGTTCTTCGCCGATGCGTGACCCAAAACGATCCTTGAGGGCAAGAATGCAGGTCACAACAGCTGTCATTTGACCCTGGATGGATGCAATGTCAACCAAGGATAAGAAGAGAGAAGTCATTAATAACAGGGATACGGCAACCGAAGCAACCCCCTCGAGGTCGAAGGCGCTGAAGGTAGGCACGCCCATCCGCTCGACGGCAGCGCGGAACCTGCCGACATTGTCCGTGGAGGCGTCGTCCAGCAAGGCGCCGGGGCAAATCTTCCTCAGGAGCGCGCAGAGCAGCCTGCCGCCGGAGAGCGCGGCGTGCAGGTCGCTGTCGGAGGCGTCGGACGGTGGCGGCAGAGGCACGTCGGGGAATATCATGCGAAGCCAACCGACGGCATCCGCCCGCCGCCTCGCTGTGGCTAACCCTCCCAAGAATCAATCAGTCAGTCAGTCAGCCGATGGACCCCACAAGAAGATAGAAGAAGCAACAAGGGTGAGTGTTTACCTGGGTCTGGCGCGGCATTGGGGGCGCGGAGGGACATGGAAAGCGAGGTGAAACGGCGCGACGGAGACGGGCATGCGGTGGGTATAAGCCGCCCAGCATCGAGGGGACGCCGAGGAGAGGGAGGTGAGGACGGGAGGGAATGGAGCGCGCGAGATTCATGGAGGCGGTAGCCACGCGGGCCTCGTGCTATTTTTAGGTGGCAGGGAGAGAGAGAGAGAGAGAGAGAGAGAGAGAGAGAGACGCGCGACGGGAGGAAGAAGAAGAGGAGGAGGACGACGAGTCTTGGCTCTGCTCGACTCGGCCGGGGCCAGAATTAAAGACAGGGCGCAGTCTAGCCCATGAGAGAGCCCATCAAAATTGTTTAGAGACAAAAGTAACAAAACCCACCCGTAAAAAAAAAGTAACAAAACCCTTGCTAGGGGCCGGATTCCTATCAGTTCCTTCTCCACTACGTATTCCTATCAGTCTCTCAAGAGTTTTTTCCCCTAGGGTTAGGGTTCCACCTCTCCTCTGGCGATCACGCCAGAGTCCATGTAAAACCCTCGCTGGGGGTCGGATTCCTTCGGCCGCCGAAGAGATCCACCTATCTCTGCCGCGCAGATCAGTCTGCATGGCGGAACCTACGCATCAGGAGACAGGGAGGAAGGAGGAAGGTGGGAAGGCGGGGCTAGCATCGGCGGTGGCGGTGGTGCCGCAGTTTGGATCGGGAGGTACGATGGGGGTGATGAAGATAGGGATGTAGAGGGAATCGGGCAAGCGGGCGGAGGGAGAGGGAGCAGAGCGGGGATGGAGGTACACGAGGAGGAGATCAAGGATGATGGGAGTCTCCATGACTTCGACCTCGGTCTGGAGGACCGGATGGCGGGATGAAACTCCATGGGAAGGAGGAAGAAGATTTAGATTTCTCGGCGGAGGTGGATGACTGATTAAGGGCGTTCGTTGGTGGCGTTGTTCCGTGTCCACACGACGAAGCCGTTGACCATGCGGCTCTCTTGCAGCAGAATCTTAATGCGTGGTGGCGGCGCAAGGGGTCACCTTCAACATCAAGGGACCAAACCTGTTCTTGGTACAACGCCATTGTTTGGGGGACTGGAGAAAGATCATGGAAGGAGGACCTTGGCTGTTCCGGAAGGCACCGGTGGTGATTGAAGAATATGATGGGTTCTCATATGTGAAGGAGTACAAACTTGACAAGATTCCGGTGTGGGCTAGGGTGAAGGGGCTGCCAGATGGACTCACTAGGAAGAGAGAGCTGGCAGAAAGAGTGGCAGCAAAAGTAGGTGATCCCCCCTTCCATGTGATCATGAATGAGGGGAGGATTAACTCGGCTAGCACTTTGCGGGCAAGGGTTTATGTGGATGTCAACATCCCCCTAGTTCGTTTTGTTCACATCACGCTGAAGGAACGGAAGAAATATAGTGTTTACTATGAGAAGCTTCCCGATTTTTGCTATGCTTGTGGTCTGATGGGACACCTTGTTGATGAGTGCGGCGATGGAGTTCATAATTCGAATACCTTTGAATGGGGCGACTGGTTGATATGGGAGCCGGAGATGCCTGCTGCTCAGCCCTTTGGGGGTGGTGGTAGAGGAGCGGGAGGGGGAAGAGGGAGAGGCCGAACGGCAGGTGGAGAGGATAGAGGAATATGGGGAGGAAGAGGACCGACGGGAGGAGGAGGTAGGAACGAGAGAGGAGAAGTAGGCTCTCATGCCCCACACCAGATGGATGTGGATGAGCGGGTGGCTTTGGTCGATAGGGGAGGCGAGAAGGGGGCGAGGAAGAGGCGGGTGACAGCTGACGGAGCGCTGAACATAGGGGGGCAACAGTTGATGAACCTATCGGGCAAGGTTGCGGATACGATGATGATGATCGAAGGAACCACGCCAACTGCTGGCCTATCTGCGGTGGCTACTACACCAGAGAAAAATCATATCATCAAAAAGCGTCGTCAAGAGGGAGAAAAAGGAGAAAGCTCGGAGCAAGACAGTGAGGCGGCCTCCCCTGAGGAGGGCCGCGGGTCAAGATGAGAACCCTATGCTGGAACTGCCGTGGGATTGGCGACCCCGCGACAGTACCCGAGCTCCGCGATCTTGTGGAGGATAGTGCACCGTCGGTACTTTGTATTGTGGAGACACAGATAGCAAAGAACCGAGTGGAGGGATTGGCTATTTCTTTAGGTTTTGATAGTAGCTTTGCAGTAGCAAGTAGTGGAAGGAGTAGAGGTCTATGTATTTTCTGGAAATCAACTGTTAATCTTGCAATAAAAAACTTTTCTCAGTATCACATTGATTCATGGGTTTCTGAACCAGGCGCCGAGCAATGGCGATTGACGTGTTTCTATGGGGAGGCGAATAGGAGCCTGAGATATAAAACCTGGGACATGATGAGGAGACTGCGGGGAGAGAGCACCCTGCCATGGGTTTGCATTGGTGACTTTAACGAGGTCTTGAGACAAGAAGAGCAGATGGGTCCTAATACCTGAGACAGTTCGCAGATTGCTGGGTTTTGGGAGGCTGTGGATGTTTGTGGCTTATCGGACTTGGGTTACAAGGGGTTGGACAGGACGTTTGAAAAACGGGTGGTAGGTGGCCAGTACTGCAGGGTAAGGCTAGATAGAGCGTTGGCAATGCCCAGCTGGTCAAACTTGTTCCCATTTGCTAGCGTCGAGCACCTGACAGCAGCGAAGAGTGATCATAGCCCCATACTACTGCTTAATGATTTGGAGACTGGAAACAGGAGGTCGAACATAAATAAACCATTCCGATACGAGTGCGCGTGGGAGTCAGACAGCCGCTTTGCGGGAGCTGTGGAAGCTGCATGGAGAGATGACGGTCCTGCGGGTTCGGTGGCCGAGCTTGCAAACAAGCTGCAGTCTGTGTCTTCGGCCATGACACGATGGGGGCGGCATACTTTTGGCTCTGTACATATGGAGTTGCGCTCTCTCCGTCGCCAACTAGCTTTGTTGCGAGGGGAACCAACACGCATGGGACCCAGCCCCGAAGAGAAAGTTATTGAAGATCAAATGATAGAATTATCCTATAGGGAGGAGATAATGGCGAGACAGCGATCTCGTATCACCTGGCTTTTTGAGGGAGATCAGAACACAAGATTCTTTCAACGGAAAGCAAGCGCTCGAAGATCTAAAAACAGAATAACACAGTTGAACCGGGAGGATGGCTCTGTTTGTACGGACAAGGACGAGCTGGCCAACATGGCAACGGATTTTTACAAAAACCTATACACATCGGAGGGTACTATTGGTATGGAGGAGGTGTTGTCACACATACCGCTGCGGGTTGATGGCATAATGAACTCAAGTTAAATGATATCTACAGCAAAGAGGAAGTAAAGGAAGCCCTTTTCCAAATGTTTCCGACCAAAGCATCGGGTCCAGACGGTTTCCCCGCCCACTTCTTTTAGAAGCATTGGGAACTTTGTGGGGATGAGGTGACAAGAATGATCATTCGTGTGCTCGATGGACTAGATTCACCGGAGGAGATCAACAACACGTTCATTGTTTTGATTCCCAAGATAGCGAGTCCAAAAGTTTTAGGACAATTTCGGCCAATAAGCCTTTGCAACGTGATCTACAAGATCGCCTCAAAGGTCTTAGCAAACCGGCTGAAATCTATTCTCCTCGATATCATCTCTGAAGAGCAGTCGGCTTTCGTTTCTGGCCGCCTTATAACTGACAACTTCATAACAGCCTATGAGTGCTTGCATTACATGAAAACCAGGAGGGTTAAAGGAAACAAGTATTGTGCCTTTGAAATTGGACATGATGAAGGCTTATGATAAATGCAGGTGGTCATACCTCGGCGATAATGACCAAGATGGGTTTCAGTCCTAGGTTTATTGCCACTGTGATGAGGTGCGTGTCCTCGATCTCTTTCTATGTTCTTTTTAATGGAGGGAGCTTGGATGTTTTCAGGCCTTCACGGGGCTTGCGGCAAGGAGACCATATATCACATTACTTATTCCTGCTAGCAGCCGAGGGTCTTTCCTGTTTATTGAAGGCGCAAGGGGCAGTGTGCGGGATAGAGGTTGCTCCAAATGCGCCTACAGTTAATCACTTGCTTTTTGCCGATGACAGTTTGCTATTTTTTGAGGCCCCGATTGAAGTGCTACAAGAGTTAGAATATACTAACAACTTACTGCAATGCTTCTGGCCAGAGGATAAATCAGGAGAAGTCTTCCATTTTCTTTAGTAAAGGAGTGCCTGGGGCGACAAAAGAGCCGTTCAAGCAAACGTTGAATGTTTTTAATGAATCTTTTCGGAGAAATATCTAGGCTTACCCCCGGATGTGGGTAGAGCCAAGGAGGGATCCTTTCGTTATCTCAAGGACAGAATTTGGAAGCGAGTTCAAGGGTGGATGGAAAAGTGCTTATCAGCGGGAGGTAAAGAAGTGCTTATTAAATACGTGGCCCAATCCATTCCTACATATTCGATGGCGTGCTTCAAGTTACCACGGGGTCTATGTGAGCATATTAATGGCATCATACGAAAATTCTGGTGGGGAAGTAAAAATGGAGAAAGGAAGACCGCGTGGGTCTCATGGAGTACAATGACTAAGCCGAAGTACATGGGAGGTTTAGGTTTTCGAGACATTGAACTGTTCAACCTGGCATTACTTGCTCGCCAAGCCTGGCGGCTGCTACAGGAACCGGAGACACTGAGCGCAAGAATTTTGCGAGCACACTACTACCCTGGTGCAACTATCCTCGACGCTACCCTGGGTTCGTCCCCGTCTCAGGTATGGCGATTGATTCTGGAGGGAAGAGATGTGTTGTCCTTAGGGCTGATCAGAAGACTAGGTGATGGCGCGTCCACACGGATTTGGTCTGACAACTGGATACCGAGGAACTTCAAGCTACGACCGATCTGCGCTCTGACTGATAACCCACCATCTTTGGTGGCGGAGCTTATTAATCCAGTGACTCGCTCTTGGGATAGGCAAACACTCTCGGATAATTTTATAGCACCGGATGTTGAGGCGATCATCAATATACCAATCAGTAACCGTGTGAAAGATGATTTCTGGGCGTGGCACTATGACCGGCGTGGTGTCTTTTCAGTTAGATCTGCATACCGAATGATTACGGCCATTAAGTCTCAACGGGAAGATTGACTAGAACACCGCTCAGGACACTCAAATGTTGCAGCTGAAAAGAGTTCATGGACACAACTATGGAAGGTTAAAGTGCCATCCAAAATTCGTGTTTTCGTGTGGAGGCTCGCTCACACTTCTCTTCCCACGGGTACGGTCCGACACCATAGGAGAATGACAGATACACCGGTCTGCTCTCTTTGTAATGCAGCGGAGGACACATGGAGGCATTCACTTTTGAACTGCACAATGGTCAGGTGTGTGTGGGCGTTGGGAGACGAGGAGTTACTTGAGCATGTGATATCAAACCAAAATGAGGATGCCCGGCTCTGGCTCTTCTGGCTCTTTGAGTCCACAAATCAGCATGATCTTGCTCGTGTCCTTGTGACCATGTGGGCGATTTGGTGGGCTCGGAGGAAAGCTATTCACGATAATGAATTTCAGAGTCCGCTGTCAACGATGTGCTTCATTAAGAGATTTTTAGATGACCTTGAGTTGGCGATTCGGTGACAGCAAGACCGGCTTTGGGGCAAGCAGTGCGGCCCAGCCAAAGCTTGGCTACCACCGACGGGGGATGCGGCAAAGCTAAAGCTGTGATGGGGCTCTTTCCACCTTGGGAGAAAGGGGAGCTGCGGTTTGTGATATGCGAGGATAAAGAAGGAAGTTATCTGGGAGCATCGGCAGTGGTGATTGATGGCATGATTGATCCATCAAGCTTGGAAGCACTAGCCTGTAGTGAGGCCCTCGCCCTTGCTCGGGATTTGAACCTGCAAGACTTGGAGATAGCCTCCGACTGTCAGGTGGTGATAGCGCATATCAGGGATGGTGGAGCGCTGGCCTATGCTTCTATCCTTAGGGAAATAGAACTTAGTAGGAATGATTTTACTTCTGTTATTTTCCGTTTTTAATTTAGGGAGAATAATTTTGAGGCCCACTCGCTAGCGAAAGGAGCCGCGTCTCTTGCGGTGGGTCGCCATGTGTGGCTAGGGGTTTTGCCCGATATTGCTTGTATTCCTCAGATTTTGAGTCATGAATAAAGCCCTTAGTTTACCCTAAAAAAGTAACAAAACAAGGATCACTTTATTGTATGATAGTCTTGGCTCTGCTGAACGCTCCTCTTCGGCGCCCTCAGCACCCGCTATAAGGTAGTTGGCGCTCGAAGGAGCGCGGTATGAGGGCCCCGCTATAAGGTAGTTGGCGCTCGAAGGAGCGCTTGATGGGCTTGACCCAAGATTGCTCGCACGGATGCTCAAAAACAAACGTAAGAAATGTTGCAGTGGGTGGTACTCGAACTTGCACGCAATTGCTGATGGGCTTGGCGCTTCTACCACTACACTAGGATGGTTTGTTGTGTTATATACGAGAAAACAGTCCTATTTGACCATGTTTGAGCCCCAGAACAAAAATATTTCAAAAAGGAAAGGAAAATTTGAACAAGAATTCACGAATTTTAAAATAGTTCGTCGATTCTGACAAAAGGTCACGGTTTTCAAAGAAATTTTCACAAAAAGATCATCAATTTTTCAAAAAAGTTCACCGGATTTTGAAAAGGTTCATCGATTTTGAGAAAAAAAATCATGAATTTCAAAAAAGTTCACCGGATTTTGAAAAAGTTCATCGATTTTGATTAAAAAAGTTCACGGATTTAAAAAAAGTTCACCAATTTTGATAAAAGAGTTCATGAATTTGGAAAAAGTTCACCATATTTTGAGAAAAACTTCACAGATTTAAAACAAGTTCATCAGTTTTGGTAAAAAGTTCATAAATTTTGGAAAACGTTCACAATTTTTGAAAAAAGTTCATCAATGTTGAAAAAAAATTCACCAAAAATTGAAGAAACTTCATTGATTTTGAAAAATAGTTCACAGATTTAGGAAAAGTTCACGTATTTGAAATAATGTTCATCATTTTTGAAAAAAGTTCACAAAAGTTCAAAAAAAGTTCACAAATCCGAAAAAAGTTCATCAATTTTGAAAAAAGTTCATGGATTTTGAAAAAAAATCATGAATTGAATAAAGGAAAATGAGAAGGAAAGCGAAAAAAGGAAAAAGAAAAAACAGAAAAACCGAAAGAAAAAAGAAACAAAAAGAAAGTAGAAATAGATGAAAAGGGAAAAGTCATCACGAAATGGCGTTGTGGTCGGGTGGTTAGTGGAGTTTGTTGAGACCAAGAGGTCCCTATTTCGACTCATCACGCGCGCGTTTTTGAAGATTTCGCAGTTTTAACCGAAAAAAAGAGATATAACGGGCCCATTTCGGAGTAGGGGTGTCGCGGTTTGCGATGCTTTCTGATAAAGTAGCTGTGGCGCGAATAGGAACCAACGGCTCTGCTTCGACTCGGCGGGGCGAGAATTAAAAACGGTATGATCTAGCCCATGAGTGAGCCCATCAAAATTGTTTATAGAGACAAAAGTAACAGAACAAGGATCACTTTATTGTATGATAACTGGTTTTGAACGTGGCGTTCGTTTTGGCTCCTACATGTATATGCTCCTATTATTTGAGCCAGACATATAGGTTGATATGTTAGCTTTTGTGTCATTTAATTAATGTTTCTGGTGCGACCTTCCAATATGAATGTATTGCGGCAGATTTTTGTATGCCCTCAGGTACGGTTCGGTCGCATATGGATGGGTCCAGTAGGTAAGCCGGTTAATTTAACACATGGACCGTGGGTTCAGGTATTGCTTAGTATCAGGGTGGTGGTATAGAATTTTCATGGATGATTCACTGCTCATATTGCAAGCCGCTTAGCCGCCTTAGGCATTGTTCGGTTACACCCTTTGTCAAGAGGACCAGAGAGGATTTGGGGGGGGGGGGGGGATTTTGACTTGCAGAGGATTAAATCCACCTCAATCCTTGCCAAAACTACTGCACAACCTTGTCAACCAAACACAGCCTTAATGGTGCCCACCCCTGGCAACGTGACTGCATGAGGGGGTGGACCGTTGCTTCCTGATGGGCCATTGCTTTAGAAAATAGTGTTGTATATTCACCCCAGGGGAGTGAAAGTAACTATGACAGCTTATTTACTATTCGTGGCCCGTGGTGGTGTATAGCTGTTTAATTAATCTTAAGACAAAAACGAACCGTATAATTCTAAAGTGATGGTATACTTAATGACTAAGCAATTACTGGGTATCATGTTTTTTGCATGAAAAAGTGCTTTATTTATGTAGGAATAGTTGTACACTCGCTTGCCATCAAGCTAATCATAGTATTTGGAGGCTCCTGCAACCACAAGTCGGTTCGGAGTTCCACTCTCGACATATAAGACAAACGATCTGCAGTCCTATTTTGTAAACGACCAATATGTATACATAAAAGCTCTCTCTCCTTAATCACCTCCTTTATCTCATTCACAAGATGGCCTAAGTACGACTAATTCTTATCTGAGTTATTTAACATATTAACTAACTTGGCACAATCCTATTGTATGACCAATGGCAACGATGTATGTTGTATGGCCATTTTGATTCCTTCTCTCGTGGCTATACATTCTGCTTCTAGCACATTCGTGGAATGAGGTATATAACAACATGCTGAAGCAATATGCTTCCCTTACTGTACCTTACCACCATCGATGCACCAGACGTATTACCACATGTGTTGAAGGACCCATCCAGCAAGACGGCGAACCAACCCACCGGCGAAGGAGGCCATGGAACTGGCTTCCCAACATGGGACCCCTTTCTCTCCAATGTGCCATCAATATCAACACTCCTTTTCCCTTTTAACATATCATAACCGGACTCACTTCTAATCTGCTCCAAGGACAACATATAACTTTGTAAAAATACCTTGTTTGCCTCAACTAAAACTGGTTCTTTGTCATGCAACACATCGTCGCGCAACTGCCAATTCCGCCATACAATCATAATCACTCTCGCCCTCTCATTTTCAGACAAAGTTGCGAGCAAATCAAACAGACACTCCCCTCCAGTGTTTACTATTGATCCCTTTACTGGAATAGATCACACCTCCCCCATAGCATCCCAAACTGCGCCAGCCGCAGGACAGGCTACCACTGCATGGAAGCTATCCTCTGCTACCCGTCCACACCTCCAACATTGGTCACTGGCCTCAAGGTCTCTTGCTTTTTTTAACTTGGCGCGTTGGTAATCCTTCCTGTAACAATTTCCAAGCACAAATTTTCATCTTCTGCGGCACATCAATTTTCCAGAACATACGCCAAACTGGCCGGTCCCCATCAGGTCTCGTACTTATAGCCACTCCACCATTTTTCTCTAACAATTCCATGACAGCAAGGTGGTAAGCACTTCTCATTGTGAACCTTCCATCCTTTTAGAAACGCCATGCAAGAAATTATTCATCTGACCTGCGAGACACCTTAATTTTTAAAATTTCCTGTACATCCGGCTGTATCATATATTCACTCAGTCTTGGTTCTTTCCATGAGCCATCCGGAAGAAGAAACTAATGCACACGTGAGAACTTGCAATTACCACGATCCCCAAGGGGCTAACGGGATCCTCCTTGCGGTATCCAAGGGTCTCTCCATACTCTAACATTCATGCCATTGCCAATTCTCCAGATCATTCCTTTTTTCAATGACTCCAAACCATGCTCAATTCCATTCCATACAGGAGACGCATTACCCGCAAAACCAGTATCCAGCAAACTTCCACGTCTATAATATCTTGCTTTTAGCAATCTCGCACATAAACTGTCGGGTCTATCAATCAATTGCCATGCCTTCCGTGCTAGTAAAGCTTGCATATCACGGAAACCAAGGTCTCCTTGATTCTTTGGGCGTATAAGTTTGTCCCATGCCATCCAATGCGTCCTATGCTTCATGTTTTTCAACTCCCCAACAATAGCCACGGATCATACGTGTCAGGTCATCACATGTAGATGTCGTAGTTTAAAAACACTCATCATGTGCGTCGATACCGATTTGTGCAGTTGACTTAATCAATGCTTCCTTTGCCCCACTTGAAGCTTGCTTCTCCCCTAAATCAAAAGAACGCTTGCTCAAATTCGCTTGAAGTGATTGAAATTTTCCTCTATTCATCCTTCCTTCCGAAACTGGCAGACCAAGGTACCGGTCGTCAAATTCTTCACTAACCACTTTTTTTAAACCTGGACCGTAGAACAATAGTTCTATGGTAATTATATTTTAAAAAGTAATATTTACAAATACATGAACTGAAAAGACCAAAAAACCTAACCAATGCCCTTTCTAGGAAACATGTCTCAATTACGGATGGGTTTGAATCCAATCTTTGAAGTGATCTGATTTACTTGGCTTAGCTCCGTGAACTACTACAATGAGTGTTTCTTTCATGCAATAAACCCAGGTCAACAAGTGAGGTGCAGCCTTCCTAAAATTTTTATCATTTCTCACTAACCAGATGCTCCAACATCCTGCCAGAATGATGTCCAGTGCCAGATCATGTGGTAGCTCATTCATCCTAATGCTTATCTCATCCAAATTTGAGATTCCTCTTGGTCTGTGAGGTAATATCTTGTTCCAGCAGTCCCATGCAAAAGTGCAATTCCAAAAGAGATGTGTTGGTCGTTTCTTATGTCTGTTCATTGCATAGGGCACAATTATAGTCCTCTAAGTACATTGATCTTCGTTTCAAGAGGATTCTTGTATTAACACGGTCGTAAAGCAGTAACCAGAAAAAGAATTTGTGCCTCAACTATGCAGCAGATTTCCATAGGGTTTTGAAAATCGGGTGGCAGGTACTCGGTCCAATCAAGGATTTATACATCTTCCGAGCCGAGTAGTTATTGGATTTCCATGGATATCCCCATTTGTCTCTACCTTGAAATTGTCCCCTATCTTGAAGTTGTGTCTGCAACTGAAGGAACTGTTGGTATGCTTGGGGGGAGAGAGGCAGATGAATCAAGTTCTCAAGATTGGGTGTTTCCAAGACTTTCAGCAGAGAGATGCCTGTATTGATGCAGAATGAGGCAAGTTGAGGATAGCTGCTTTGCATCGCCTGATCCTTCCATTTTTCCTTCCAGAATGCAACTACGTTACTAGTACCAGCTACACTCAAAGGTTGCTCTTTATAAATAGGAAGTAGCTTATGCATAGCTTTCTACCAGAAGGAACCAGTAGGTCTATCATTAGATAGATGTTGTGAGTAATATAATTCCTATATTATCTTGACCCAGGGAGTGTCCTCTCTATTCATGAACTTATGCAGGAATTTCAGAAGTAATGCTTGGTTGTGGATTTCAACATTTATCACTCCCAAGCCATTCCTTTTTCCTGTGAGCCATATTTTCTCCAAAGACAGTGCTTGAGGTATAAGTTAATTTGGTAAAGCACTATTTTGGGGATCATGAGTGCGGACATGAAGAATGTAGGCATGCTGGAGAAGATAGATTTAACCAAAGTGAGCTTGTCCCCAGTGGATAGCAGAGTTGCAGCCAGTCAGTCTTGATGAAATTCTTTTGAGAATAGGGGAGAAATCTTCCACTTTAGGTTTTGAGTGGCACAAAGGCAGACCCAAGTAAGGTAGAGGGAACTGTCCAATCTAACATCCCAGTAAAGTGGATATTTCTTGCATTTATGCATGCGGTGTGTTGATGGATATCAATGTGGATTTGGCATAGTTGACTTTTAATCCAATGTAAGCAGCATAGTGCAGTAATAAGTTCTTGACATGTTGGAACTGATCTGATGAGGCAGGTAAGAGTAGCAGGGTATCATCTGCATATTGGATGACAGGGAAGGTAGTGCAAGACTAATGTTGGAGAGGAGCTTCAATAAGCTGATGTGCCATGGCTTCATTCAGCATAGACCGCAGGAGGTCATCAGCAAGGGCACAGATAAGAGGGGACAGTGAATCCCCTTGTCTAACTCCTTGCTTGCATGGAAACTGTTTACCTGGTACACCATTAAGGAAAACTGCAGAAAAGCTAGTGCTATAAATCTGTTTGATCCAGCTAATCCATCCTCTTGCAGATAAAATCTCTATGATGGTGTTGTGATTGAGAAGATCAAAAGCCTTCTCAAAGTCTAACTTAGTAGCACAATCTCTTTTTTGAATTGATAGCATTGGTGAATATACTCATAGGCCTAGGCTAAACAATCATGAATACATCTATTGTTGAGAAAACCATAATGATTTTCATGGACCATCTTCAGTATCAACTTCAGTACTTGCCTAACATTTGTCACCGCCATGTTGGGCTGTTGGGCCTGAACTGCATCCCAGCCCATGTACAGATGGGTTTCTAGTCGTATGCAGGCCGTGGTGACCCAGTAGGCATCATTTTTTTATTTTTATGTCATTTTAGTTTGCTATTAAAGTTTTTAACATAAAATACTTTATGAAAATTCTTTTTGCTATTAAAGTTCTTAACAAAATACTTTGATAATTTTAGTTGCATAAATTTTATACTCCCTCCGTTCCTTGATATAAGGTGTATAGATTTTTGAGAAAAAACCCAAAATATAAGGTGTATTGCATTGCACGCCTCGTTTGGATAATTTTTTCAGGGATTTGATTACATTTCCCTATATTAGGCAATCTCCTCTATTTTCTCATGCCAATTAGTCAGGTATAATATTGCCCATAACTTGTGAAATTTTCCCTCCATGTGCGTTCTTTAATTTTCGTGCCAAAAACTATACACCCTATATCTAGGAACGGAGGGAGTATAATTTTAAGTTAATATTATTTTGATAATAACTAGAGGTTTATACAAGCTTTTTAGTTGATTCTTTTTGCTACTGAAGAATATTATAGTTTTGTTTTAGTTGATCATAACAATTTTTTTTAATTGATTCTTTTTAGTTCATTTTTTTGCTATTAGAGTTTTATAGAAGCTTTTGAGTTCATTTCTTTTGGTATTAGAGTTTTATAAAAGCTTTTTAGTTCATTCTTTTGAAAAGCAGTACAAATGAACTCTGAAAAGGTTGAAAGTTGGCATGGTATCATCATTTCACCCACATAGCATGTGCTAAAAAGTTGAGAGGGTTACGGCAAAAACTGGATGCGCTTCGTGTACAATGGGCAATCTCTTTCGAAGTATCACAGTTTCGGACGAAAACTCATCTGTTACAAAGGGATTTCATTTTTTTAACTTATTTCAACTCTAGACTTTTTGTGTGTTCAACATGCACCATTAAAAGCCACATCATCAATTTTCAACCCTTTCTGACTTCATTTGGTATTTTTCATGCATTCTTGATTTTTTAGCTAAATGACCCTGAAATTGAAAAGCACTACAAAATGAACTCTAAAAAGGTTGAAAGTTGGCATGGTATCATCATTTCACCCACATAGCATGTGCTAAAAAGTTGAGAGGTTATGGCAAAAGCTGGATGCACTTCATGTACAAAATGGACAATCTCTTTCGAAGTATTAGGGTTTCGGACGAAAACTCATCTGTTACAGAAGGCATTTCATTTTTTCCTTCGCGTAATCAGAGCCATCATCCTATCCTCCTTCACTTTTTCTTCATGTGTGTCCCTTTCTTATTGCACCATAAATCTTCATCGTTTAACAGGGTACTTGGGTCAGCCTTCACTTTGAAGGGAGAAATTTCATGAAACTTTTCATAATCTTCAGCCATGTCTGTCTTGCCCTCCACTCCCACGATGTCTATTTTCCTAAAAGAACTACGTGGCACTTTGGCTCATCGTATGATGTATTCTCTTCCTTATCTTTTTCTTTTTCTCGGTTTGGTAGACATGTCCTTCACATAGAAAACCTGCGCCACATCATTGGCTAGGACGAATAGTTCGTCTGTGTACCCAAGATTGTTTAGATCCACTATTGTCATTCCGTATTGTGGGTCTACCTGTACCCCGCCTCCTGACAGATTGACCCATTTGCACCGAAACAAAGGGACCTTAAAATCACGTGTATAGTCAAGTTCCCATATGTCCACTATGTAACCATAATATGTGTCCTTTCCCCTCTTGGTTGCTGCATCAAAGCGGACACCACTGTTTTGGTTGGTGCTCTTTTGATCTTGGGCGATCGTGTAAAATGTAACCCATTTGTCTCGTACCCTTTGTAAGTCAATACAGTCGAATATGGTCCCATGGCCAACGAGTACAACTCATCTCCAACAATGTTGTCACCCATGAGATGTGTTTGCAACCAACTGCCCAAAGTCCTGATGTGTTCACATGTAATTTAGTCGTCACACTGCTTCGGGTGTTAGGAGCGCAGAATATTCTTGTGTTCATTGACATATGGGGTCACCAAGGTAGAATTTTGTAGAACTGTGTAGTGTGCTTGAACCCAAGAATGCCCGTCCCTACATATTATTGAGTCCGCTCCTAGCATGCCTTTTCCAGTTAGTCTCCCCTCATACACCGATTGAGGGAGACCAATTGGCTTAAGGTCCCGTGGAGATGCTTCCTTCTGGCCTAGCACGGTTACGAACATATTTCTTTAAGGCTCCCATGAACCTCTTAAAGGGGAACATATTGTGTAGAAATATAGGGCCCAGAATGACAATCTCGTCGACTAGATGAACTAGGACGTGCGTCATGATATTGAAGAAGGATGGTGGGAACACCAACTCGAAAATGACAAGAGATTGCACCAAATCATTCTTTAACCTTGGTAGGATTTCTGGATCGATTACCTTCTGAGAGATTGCATTGAGGAATGCACATAGCTTCACAATGGCTAATCGAACATTTTCCTGTAGAAGCCCCCTCAATGCAACCGGAAGTAGTTGTGTCATAATCACATGGCGGACATGAGACTTTAGGTTCTGAAACTTTTTCTCTGGGATATTTATTGTTCCCTTTATATTGGACGAGAAGCCAGACGGGACCTTCATACTGAGCAGGAATTCAAAGAAGATTTCCTTCTCTTCTTTGGTAAGAGCGTAGCTGGCAGGACCTTGATACTGCTTTGGATGCATGTCGTCTTTTGCGTGCACACGTTGCTGGTCCTCCCGTGCCTCCGGTGTATCTTTTGTCTTCCCATACACACCCAAGAAGCCTAGCAGGTTCACGCAAAGATTCTTCATCACGTGCATCACGTCGATTGCAGACTGGACCTCTAGGTCTTTCCAATAGGGTAGGTCCCAAAATATAGATTTCTTCTTCCACATGGGTGCGCGTCCCTCAGCCTCATTCGGAACAGATAGTCCACCAGGACCCTTTCCCAAGATTACTTGTAAATCATTGACCATATCAAGTATGTGATCACCAGTACGGAGGGCGGGCTTCTTCCGGTGATCTGCCTCACCTTGAAATGCTTGTCTTTCTTTTGACATTGATGGTTGGTTGGAAGAAATCGAAGGTGTCCCAGGTACACATTCTTCCTGCATTTGTCCAAATATATACTTTCGGTGTCATCTAAACAATGCGTGCATGTGTGGTATCCCTTGTTTGTCTGTCCTGAAAGGTTATTGAGAGCAGTCAAAATCATTGATGGTTACAAACAGCAACACATGTAGGTCAAATTCCTCCTAGTTGTGCTCATCCTACACACGTACACCTTTTCCATTCCACGACTATAAAAGTTCTTCAACTAATGGCCTTAGGTACACATCAATGTCGTTTCCGGGTTTCTTAGGGCCTTGGATGAGAACTGGCATCATAATGAACTTCCGCTTCATGCACAACCAAGGAGGAAGGACATAGAGTCATGGTCCAGGTGCTATGGTTGCTGCTCTACTCCCCAAAAGGATTAATGCCATCTGCGCTTAGACCAAACCATACGTTTCTTGCGTCACCTACAAAGTCCCCCCACCTTCTCTTGATTTTTCTCCACTGTGGCCCGTCAGTGGGTGCTCTCAACTTCCCGTCTTTCTTACGGTCCTCTTTGTGCCATCGCATCAACTTGGCATGCTCTTTGTTTCTGAACAGACGTTTCAACCGTGGTATTATAGGAGCATACCACATCACCTTGGCAGGAACCCTCTTCCTGGGGCGCTCGCCCTCAACATCACCAGGGTCATCTCGTCTGATCTTATACCGCAATGCACCGCATACCGGGCATGCGTTCAAATCCTCATACTCACCGCGGTAGAGGATGCACTCATTAGGTCTTGCATGTATTTTCTGCACCTCCAATCCTAAAGGGCATAGAACCTTCTTTGCTTCGTACGTACTGTCGGACAATTCGTTTTCCTTTGGAAGCTTCTTCTTCATTATTTTCAGTAGCTTCCCAATCCGTTGTCAGATACAACATTGTCTGCCTTCCATTGCAGCAATTCCAGTGTGGTACCGAGCTTTGTGTTGTCATCTTTGCAATTTGGGTACAACCCTTTTTGTGATACTCTAACATGCAATCGAACTTTAACTTCTCCCTTTCACTTTGGCATTGTATCTTTGCATCAACAATGACCCGACAAAGATCATCATCGGGCACATCGCCTGGTTCCTCTTGATCTTCAGCTTCCCCCGGGTAGTATCACCGTATTCAGGGGGATAGTTGTCATCATCCTCTTCTTCTTCGCTATCTTCCATCATAAGCCCTCTTTCTCCGTGCTTGGTCCAAACATTATAGTGTGGCATGAAACCCTTCTCAAGCCGGTGGACGGGAAGGGTTTTCAAGTTAGAGCAATCCTTCGTATTCTCGCAGACAGGGCATGGACAAGACATAAAACCATTCTGCTTGTTTGCCTCAGCCACTTCGAGAAATTTATGCAGACCCTCAATGTACTCGGTGCATCGGTCACCGTACATCCATTGCCGATTCATCTGCGTGCATTATATAATTAAGTGTATCAAAAACCATTACAGAACATCATGAATAGAGAAGTGACCAAATTAATACAAATTCATCATCACATTTAAACCAAAGTACAGTAGTGATCAAATGTTATTACTAGAAAAATAAATACATAAAGTTCATACATAGTTCTCATAGAACAACATATAGCTCTCTAGAGCATCTAATTAGAACATACATTGAAACTATGAAAAACATTTAAATGCAACAACAAATGCGATCATAATCGCAACTAAGGTAACAACTGATCCAACGGCATAATGATACCAAGCCTCATTATGAATGGCATATTTTCTAATCTTTCTAATCTTCAAGCGCATTGCATCAATCTTGATCTTGTGATCATCGACGACATCCTCAACATGCGACTCCAATTCCATCTTCTCCTTCTCAATTCTTTTCAATTTTTTCTTCAAGTAATTATTTTCTTTTTCAACTAAATTTAACCTCTCGACAAGAGGGTCGGTTACAATTTCCGGTTCACATACCTCCTAGATAAAAACATCTATGTTGTTGGTCGGCATAATTGTCATAAACACTAAATGAAACAAATCATAATAAAAGATAATATACCACATCCAAATCATAGATAGGATGAGGGCCGACGGGGGCGGATACCAAAACCATGGCACTATATAATAACAAACAATAGTAAAAGTAAGAAAATTATACAAGTACCTATCTAAATCATACAAGTAAGATTTTTTTCTTTTAAAAAGAAGATAAGAACAAGAGGCTCACCATGGTGGTGCCGGTGACGAGATCGGCGCGGGCGATCGACGACGCTGAGGACGGGGACGGGACGGCACCCTACACATGTGTAGACTCTAAGAAGTTAATTTGAGCTCAAATTGTGCATCTAAATTAAAAGAACTCCCACATACACTCCTCCACTAAAACCCACAAACCACTCTACTTCTAGAGCATTTAAAATGAGCTAAATTAGCAGTGGTTGCTAACCTTTTAGAACACTTGTGTAGTTGGTGCACCGCCAAACCTAGACAAATCTTGGGCAAAATGGAGTTTGGAGGTCGAGCTTGGAGAGGAGAAAGCTTAAGTGTGGCTCGGGAATTTCATCGAACACCTCATGTGCGTAGGAGGTGAAAATAGAGAGCAACACACCTCCCACATGCCGCCCGGCCAAAAAACAAAGGAGTGAGCAGGCAGGGGCGAGCATATATATAGGCATATCTTTAGTCCCGATTGGTGGCTAGAACCGGGACAGAAGACTGGCCTTTAGTCCCGGTTCCAACCACCAACCGGGACTAAAGGGGCAGCGCCAGGGGTGAGGCCCTTTGGTCAAAGGGGTCAGACGAACCGGGACCAATGGCCCCCGAGGCCCGGCTGGCGCCCTGACCTTGCAAACCGGGACTAATGCACCCATTGGTCCCGGTTCATAGGAGAACCGGGATTAATGCCCTTATCTCGCCTGGACCAAAGCCTTGTTTTCTACTAGTGGTGTGAGGCAATCTCTTTTACTGTTACTATCACACCTTTTTCTAGAAAGGGGAAAGAGAAGAGCCTAATGTTGCTTTCATGTACTGTGGCTTGTGTATCTGCCTAGAGAAGGTCATGTTCTGTGTAGTGCATGTATGTACCAATTGGAGAGACGAAAGAGAGAACACAGATGAAACCATTTCTCAAATTGTTACCACAGATTGTATTGGGAGGACTATTTTCCATGTTTACAATCCACTTATCTTGATATGAACTTATTCTTGTCTTTCTAGGATCTATTTCAAAGGAACTCTCTTCATTATGAGAATCAATGAAAAGACTTTACGCCAATATTTGGTGGCCGTCACTTAGCTTTTGTTGGTTGAATTATGCTTGTCCTGTATGATTGAAAACTGCCTCTTGGTTGCCACCAGCCAGTCCTAGAATTGACAAGCTGAAGATGTAAACGTATCTCTCACTTTCCACTAGTGTCCTAGAATTTGCTTCTCATGTAAAACATGTGGCCTCTCCTTAGAGGCCTGATCTTTGATATTTGCAATGGGTTCATGCGTGGGACTATAGACATCGCCCACCTTAATTTTGGCATTCTCTCGCTTGTTCCTAAGGTCTCTGAGGCAGACAATATTCGACAGTTCCGACCGATCGTGCTTATTAATGTCCCTTTTAAGATTTGCGCAAAAGCGTGTGCTACTTCTTGAGCTTGAGTTGTTTTTCCCTTGAAGAGGAAAGGGTGATGTAGAAAAGTAGAGATAAGTATTTCCCTCAGTTAGAGAACCAAGGTATCAATCCAGTAGGAGACAACGCACAAATCACCAATACCTGCACAAAAAATCAAACACTTGCACCCAACGCGATAAAGAGGTTGTCAATCCCTTCACGGTCACTTGCAAAAGTGAGATCTGATAGAGATAGATAAAATTAAACAAAAGATAAAGTAAATATTTTTGGGGTTTTTGGTTTATAGATCGGAAAGTAAAATATTGCAAAATAGTAGATCGGAAACTAATATGATGGAAAATAGACCCGGGGGGCATAGGTTTCACTAGAGGCTTCTCTCAAGATAGCAAAATAATACGGTGGGTGAAGAAATTACTGCCGAGCGATTGATAGAAAAGCGCAAAGTTATGATGATATCTAAGGCAATGATTATGAAATGCAATGCATCACGTCCGTGTCAAGTAGACCGACTCATGCCTGCATCTACTACTATTACTCCACACATCGACCGACTCCTACCTGCATCTAGAGTATTAAGTTCATGAAGAATAGAGTAATGGTTTAAGTAAGATGACATGATGTAGAGGAATAAACTCAAGCAATATGATGTAAACCCCGTCTTTTTATCCTCGATGGCAACAATACAATACGTGCCTCGCTACCCCTACTGTCACTAGGTGAGGACACCGCAAGATTGAACCCAAAGCTAAGCACTTCTCCCATTGCAAGAAAAACCAATCTAGTTGGCCAAACTAAACCGATAGTTCGAAGAGAATTACAAAGATATCAAATCATGCATAAAAGAATTCAGAGAAGATTCAAATAATATTCATAGATAAGTTGATCATAAATCCACAATTCATCGGATCTCGACAAACACACTGCAAAAGAAGATTACATCGGATAGATCCCCAAGAACATCGAGGAGAACATGGTATTGAGAATGAAAGAGAGATAAGAAGCCATCTAGCTACTAGCTATGGACCCGTAGGTCTATGGTAAACTACTCACGCTTCATCGGGAGGGCAATAGAGTTGATGTAGAAGCCCTCCGTGATCGAAGCCCCCTCCGGCAGGATGCCGGAAAAGACCCCAAGATGGGATCTCACGGGAACAGAAGGTTGCGGCGGTGGAAAAGTGTTTTCGTGGATGCTTCTGGTGGTTTGGGAATATATGTGAATATATAGGGTCAAGGGTTAGGTTAGAGGAGTCCCGAGGAGGCGGCAAGGCAGGGGGCGCCCCACGTAGGGCGCGCCCTCCCCCCTTGCCGCCGCCTCGCGGCTCTTCTGCCTTGATCTCCAAGTCTCCAGGGTGTCTTCTGGTCCAAGAAAAAAACTTGTGAATGTTTTATTCAGTTTGGACTCCGTTTGGTATTCCTTTTCTGCGAAGCTCAAAAACAAGGGGAAAAACTGGCACTGGGCTCTAGTGTAATAAGTTAGTCCCAAAAATAATGTAAAATAACATATTAATGCATATAAAACATCCAAAACAGATAATATAATAGCATGGAACAATAAAAAATTATAGATATATTGGAGACGTATCAAGCATCCCCAAGCTTAATTCATGCTCGTCCTCGAGTTGGTAAATGATTAAAAAAATTGATGTGGAATACTACCTACCATATTTGTCCATATAAATTTTCTTTATTGTGGCATGAATGTTTAGATCCATAAGATTCAAAAGAAAAGTTTAATACTGAAATAAAAATAATAATACTTCAAGCATACTAACAAGGCAATTATGTCTTCTCAAAATAACATGGCCAAAGAAAGCTTATCCCTACAAAATCATATAGTCTGGCTATGCTCCATCTTCATCACATAAAATATTCAAATCATGCACAACCCCGATGACAAGCCGAGCAATTGTTTCACACTTTTGGTGTTCTCAAACCTTTTAAACTTTCAACAATACATGAGCATGAGCCATGGACATAGCACTATAGGTGGAACAGAATATGGTGGTTGTGGAGAAGACAAAAAAGAGGGAGATAGTCTCACATCAACTAGGCGTATTAACGGGCTATGGAGATGCCCATCAATAGATATCAATGTGAGTGAGTAGGGATTGCCATGCAACAAATGCACTAGAGCTATAAGTTTATGAAAGCTCAAAAGAAAACTAAGTGGGTGTGCATCCAACTTGCTTGCTCATGAAGACCTAGGGCAATTTGAGGAAGGCCATCATTGAAATATATAAACCAAGTTCTATAATAAAAATTACCACTAGCATATGAAAGTGACAACATAGGAGACTCTCTATCATGAAGATCATGGTGCTACTCTGAAGCACAAGTGTGGAAAAAGGATAGTAACATTGTCCCTTCTCTCTTTTTCTCTCATTTTTTTGTTTTTTTGTTTGGCTTCTTTGGCCTTCCTTTTATTTTTGATTTTTTCCTCGCATGGGACAATGCTCTAATAATGAAGATCATCACACTCTTATTTACTTACAACTCGATACTTAGAACAAAATATGACTCTATATGAATGCCTCCGTGATGTGTGCAGGATGTGCAATGACTCAAGAGTGACATGTATGAAATAATTATGAAAGGTGGCTTTGCCACAAATACGATGTCAACTACATGATCATGCAAAGCAATATGACAATGATGGAACGTGTCATAATAAAACGAAACGATGGAAAGTTGCATGACAATATATCTCAGGATGGCTATGGAAATGCCATAATAGGTAGATATGGTGGCTGTTTTGAGGAAGGTATATGGTGGGTGTATGGTACCGGCGAAGATTGCGCGGCACTAGAGAGGCTAGCAATGGTGGAAGGGTGAGAGTGCGTATAATCCTTGGACTCAACATTAGTCATAAAGAACTCACATACTTATTGCAAAAATCTACTAGTCATCAAAACAAAGTACTACGCGCATGCTCCTAGGGGATAGATTGGTAGGAAAAGACCATCGCTCATCCCGGCCGCCACTCATAAGGAAGACAATAAAAAACACCTCATGCTCCAACTTCGTTACATAACGGTTCACCATACGTGCATGCTACGGGAATCACAAACCTTAACACAAGTATTTCTCCAATTCACAATTACTCACTAGCATGACTCTAATATCACCATCTCTATATATCAAAACAATCATAAGGAATCCAACTTCTCATAGTATTCAATGCACTTTATATGAAAGTTTTTATTATACCCCTCTTGTATGATGTCGGGGAGGCTGATCGTACCCACGGACACCTATGGGGCCGGCGGAGCAGGCCCCTTTGTGGTTCGGAGGGGGGCGGAGGTCGCACGAAGAGCGGATCGAGGCGATGCACACGAGCGGTTTTACCCGGCAGAGCTCTCCCCTACCGGCGCGCCGAGAGATGTCGGGAGGCTGATCGTACCACGGACACCTATGGGGCCGGTGGGCGGGCCCTTGTGGTTCGGAGGGGGCGGAGGTCGCCTGAAGAGTGGATCGAGGCGATGCACGCGGGCGGTTTTACCCAGCTTCGGAGCTCTCCGGAGAGATAAAACTCCTACTGCTGCTTGTTTGATCTATTGTGTTCTTGCTAGGGAGCAATGCGAGCTACAAAACCTAGCGTGAGTGTATCTAGTCTAAGGCCAGTCGAATGAACCGAACCTTGCGAAAGATGCGAACCGAACCCTTTCTACGTTGCACTCGGGCCTCCTTTTATATGCTCAAGGGGTCTCCGACGGTGGCAACATAGGCGGGGTACAAATGTAAAACAGGAGTTGGTACACCTACTTGAGCGATTATGCGGTGCAAAATACCTAACTCGACGGCAAGGGACAAAAGCAATAAATGCATCGTTGTCGCCCGAACAGTGTAATAGAGACCGTCAGTGCGCCTCCGCTTCGCCACGATGGCGAGCCTGTCAGCGCCGCTTATCGCTGCTCTCCGCTGGCCTGACCGCTCGACACGCAACGCCCATGGAACGGTCCCATGGCGACACGTCGTTGGGTGAGCTGGGCGGAGGCGGAGAGAAGTTGCATGCAGCGGCAGCGCCTTGCAGCGGCAAGCGCCTTCTGCGGCCGAATCCTTGTCGCTCGGGGACTTGTCGGCGCCCGAGCCTTCCCGGCAAGCTCCTCTTGCGGGGCCTTGTCTTCTGCGTGCACAGGTGGCCTTCCGACGAGCTCCTCTTGTCGGGGCCTTGTCTGTGCCTAGAGGCCTTCCCGGCAAGCTCCTCTTGTCGGGTCTTGCCTTGTAATGGCTGCGGAGGGTCTTGGCGGACGCCTTGGCGAGGCTTGCAGCGAGGGACGACTGTTGCCCGTGCACAAGTTCGGGTACTAAGGTACCCCTACTTTAGTACACCGACAGAGCCCAGTGCAGGCCATACACGGTGCCCGGCGCTGTTGGGCCAGCCCAAAACAGGCACGGGCACACGTGGCCTGGGTCCAAACCAAACCCACTCAGTATCCGCGCGTCCCCGTAGCAGCACGCGTCGATTGCGGCGTCGTGGGGAAGTGGGCGGCGTCTTGGGTCGCTCCACCCGTCGCCTCGATTCTGCATCCCCGCCACGTGGTTCCCATGCTTTTGGGGTCACAGACGGTGGAAGTGGGAAGCGGGCCATTACAAGCAGGCAGCAGGTCAGCCCGATTCCCTGCTCTTCCTATGCCTGATTTGTTGAGCGGGCGGTCGAGCCCCACCTTGCTTCCTTAAAAAAAGCGGAAGGGGCGCAGAAGCCCGCACTCTCCCATCTCCTTCTTTCCTCGGTTCTGCTCCCCTTTCTCTCATTCGCCATGGAGAAAAGGAACCTTGGTTCTTCATCGGTGGCGGCGAGGGTCGCCGCTGAACAGCGCTCCTTCCCGACCCCATGCCCGGGCGGTAGAGCCAGCCCAAGAGGAAGAGGGAGGCGAGGTCGTGGGCGAGGTCGAGGCGCTGGGGAAGAGGCGGACGGGCGGCGCGCCATCTCCGCTTCCGCCGGCGGTTCCCCTCCTGCGGCGGTCCACACCGGGGCGACCCTTGCGAAGTTCTTCGTCGAGCTGCGCGGCGCCTCGTCGCCGCCTCCGGCTTCCAGCTCCGTTTGCGAGCGCGATGGAGTCGGATCCGCCCGAGACGCTGAGATTGCACATGAGGGGCTGTGGAATCAGCGGCATGTGAGTCCGTGTTGTATTCCCAGCCCCTAATGTGATGTATCTCGATCGTGGGTGGAAGACGTTCACCCGCATCCACACTGAGGCGGGGTTTACCCTCCATTTTAAGTTAATGGAGGGTGATCTCCTCTCCGTCAAGGTCTTGAGGATCTTGGTACTCGGGCGAAGTGCTGCGTGGATAGCTCCTCCGGCAATGAAGATTCCCCCTCGGCGAGAGTGACGAGGAGGAGAGCGGCAGCGACGACGAGGTTGGCGGGCCCGATTAGTTGTCGAGGCCGCCGTCAATGTCACCGGCGACCCCATCATCCGCGTCGCGGCTCCTGAACTCCCGGGTGCGTCTCCTTGGGCGTGGCGTGGGGAGGCTGCGGAAGGGAAGAGGGATGGCGACAAGGCCGTCAAGTCGAATACGAGGCGTGGTGCCCTCGACAGCGTCTTGGCGTCCTGCCGCCCGTCTTGAGCCCGCTTCCGGCGCTGCCATCTCCGTCAAGCCCTCGGGGAGCTCCCGGGATGTTCCGTTGGTGCCTTCTGGCATCCGTAGCTCGTCTAGGCGTTTCTTTTGCCCTTCTCGCCTCCTTGACCTACCTCCTGAAAAGAGGGACAGGAAAGGGATTACGGGCACCTTATCTTTTTAATTTGTAAGCCTTCGGGCCTTATCCGCATTTAAAGCTTGTAATTCTCTCTTTCATGTTTTTCATTCGCCACGGATTGTATCCGAGTAGAATGTTTTTAATGAAAAAGGGATGCTTGAAAAAGGACGAAGGATTATCGATATCTCAGCCCCGGCAACTCTGGCTTGCCGCGGCTCCAGCTACTACGGCTTGCCGCAGCCCCGGCAACTACGGCTTGCCGGGGCTTGGGTACCGCCGCGCCCTTCTTCTCCTCTTCGCTGTTATTTCAGTTCGAGAACGATTTAGCGATGCGCGATAAGTTATTTTTGTAATATAACTTTATTCAGGCAACATCCGCTACGTTACTTCCTTTACTCGACTCTTGGCTTTGTATGTTATTACCCCTCGCTTTTCGGGAAACTTGCCGGTGCGAGGCACCCTTGCATGGCGCCGAAAAGTCGGAACTTCAATGACTTCTTTGGCGAAGTCGCTACCGACTAGCAACCTTGTCGCGGACTAGTCGCAGCTCACTTAAGTTGTTGAGCGGACTCGAAACAAAGTAAGTAGCGACCGATCACGACTTGGTTCCTCCGCGCACGGGTTTCCCATACAAAGTGCGGTCGTTCAAGGAAGATAACTTTACAAATTTATTACTGATCTGAATCGATCGATGCAATGTTATTTCCTCTATCTGATTTCTTCCTTTGTACGTTATTGCCCTACGCTTTAGGAAACTTGCGGTGCAGGCACCCTTGTCATGGCCGAGTGCGGAACTTGACAGCTTCTTTGGCGGGGTCGCTACCGACAAGCAACCTTGTCGCGGACTAGCCGCAGCTCACTTAAGTTGTTGAGCGGACTCGAAACAAAATAAGGGCACGACCAGTCACGATTTGTTTCCTCTGCGCACAGGTTTTCCATACAAAGTACTATCGTTCGAGGAAGATAACAAAAATTTAAAAATTGATTGCTTTGGCAACTTAGCTTTTCTGTTTCTTGCTTCCCGATGAGGTGAAACTTCCTCGAGCTATGCCTGGTCCATAGTATTATCTCCTCCTCCTCCCTGGTTAACTTGTGCGCGAGGGAGCCTTCCGGAATGCCATCTTCGGTCTCAAGGCGGACAGCGCCAGGCCTAGTGACTCGTTTCACCCGATAAGGGCCTTCCCACTTCGGCGTCAACTTGTTTGAATTCTTGGCGGACTGAACGCAGCCAAGAACAAGGTCGCCTTCCTCGAGACTTTTGGCACTAACCCTGCGGCTATGGTAGCGGCCAGAGGCTTGCTGGTAGAAGGCGGCTCGCCTGACCTAAAGGCGATCCTCCTCGAGGAGCGGTAGCGTCATCTTGTCGCAGCTGCTCTTGCTCAAGCTCATCATAAGCGAGTACTCAAGGCGATCCGTATCTGAGTTCCGTGGGGAGAACTGCCTCTGCTCCATAGACTAGAGCAAAGGGTGCCCGGCGATGGCTCGATTTGGCGTCGTCTGATCGACCAAAGAACCACCGGCATTGCTCGATCCAGTTTCTTCCGCACTTGTGCTGACTGTCGAAAGTTACGGTCTTGAGCCCGCGCAGCACTTCAAAGATTTGCCCTCTGCTTGACCGTTGCTCCTCGGGTGAGCAGCGGAAGCGGCAGAACCTTGGCGCCAAGGTCTTGGGCGTCTTGCATGAAGGTGCGACTTCGTAAATTGTGTGCCGTTGTCGGTGATGACCCCGTTAGGGATTCGAAGCGACAAACAATCGACTGAAGAACTTGACCGCTTGTTGTCTGTCACCTTCCTCATCGCTTCCACTTCCGGCCACTTTGTGAACTCGTCGATGGCGGCGTACAAGTACTCAAAGCCCCGACATTTCGGGGAAGGGGCCGAGGATGTCGAGCCCCAGGACGAAAATGGCCGTGATAAAGTGATGCGTGCGGAGAGCTTGAGCTGGCTGGTGTATCTGTTTGGAATGGAATTGGCACGCTTCACACTTGGTTACTTGTGCGATTGCATCCTGGAGGCTGTCGGCGAGAAGAAACCTTGCCGGAAAGCTTTGCCGGCAAGTGCTCTTCTTGCGCCAATGTGGTGACCACATATGCCTCCATGTATCTCTCGCCAGCTTCTGTCCATCTTCCACAGGAATACACTTCAATTTCACACCGTTGAGTCTTCTTACATGCAGTATCTTGTCGACAAACTGGTACATACTTGACTGTCGGGCTACTCTTTCCGCTTCTTCCTGCTCTTGGGAAGTTCTCTGTCTGGAGGAAATGGACAATCTGCCTGCGCCCATGTTGGAGCTTGTGGCTCGACAACAAGGACTAAAGGCACATCTGCTGCTGCAGGGAACATCGGCTTCTACGGCAAGAGCACTGTGGCTCTGCGGAGTTAGATGCTCCCGACAAGCTTGCCGGAGCAAGACTTGTCGGGAGCGTTCTTCAACGAAACAAACCACTGCAGCCGGAGCAGGCGCTCCCTCTTTGTTGGTGTTGATCTTGGGGACCTTTGCAACGACGGCTTCGGGAAGCTCTGTCGGAAAATAGTTACCAGAGGCCAACTTCCTCTTCTTATTCTGCCCTGTTGATGGTGTTACGGTGGGTTGAGTCAGCTTGAGCACAAAGATCCCTGGTTCCACAGGTAGCTTGAGTGCGGCGCACTTTGACAGACCATCAGCAATATCATTCTGAGCTCTTGGAACATGTTCCATTTGCGAGCCGTCAAAGTGCTCTTCCAGCTTCCTCACTTCATCAACGAGGCTTCCATCAACGGACTCTGGTAATCTTTGTTAACTTGGCGGACTGACGAGTTGCGAGTCACCCACGACAATAAGCTTCTTGATCCCAAGGTCCACTGCGATCCACGAGACCGGCAAGCAAACCTTCATACTCTGCGGTATTGTTTGTCGCTTGCTCCTTGGGAAAGTGCATCCGGGCGACGTGCTTGAGGTGCTCTCCGGTGGAGTGCGATAAGCAGACGCCGCACCGGCGCCTTGCAGCGAGAAGGCACCATCAAAGTACATCAGCCACTCTTTGCTGGCTTCTTTGACGGGAATGCTCGTCTCCGGAATCTCTTCATCCGGCGTTGGCGTCCATTCTGCTATGAATTCCGCCAAGGCTCTGCTTTGGATAGTTGATGTGCTTTCAAACTTGAGACCAAAGCTTGACAGCTCCAGTGCCCACTCGACAATCCTGGCCGCTCGGATTCTGCAGTATCCTCTTGTGGGAAAGCGGTGACAAGCTGTGATCTCATGTGCTTGGAAGTAATGGCGCAGCTTTCTCGAGGCCATGAGGAGGCCGAAAAGCAATTTACGCACACCAGAATACCTCGACCTAGCCCCTTGCGGAGGAGGCCCGACAAAAGTAGACTGGGCGCTGCACCATCCTTTTACGCATACATTCACGTGTGCGCGGACTCATCCTTGTCGGGACCAGAGCTTGTCGGCCGAAGCCCCCGCTTGTCATTGGATGTGTTTGCCGTGGTTCTTGGCTCATCATCCGCCTCCCTCTCCGCCACTAACGCAGCACTAACCACTTGATTGGTTGCCGCTATATATAGCGATAACTTCTCTTGTGGCCTAGGTGCGACAAGTGTTGGAGTGGAGGACAGGTATCTCTTCAAGTCTGCAGCGCAGCCTCCGCTTGAGTCCATTTCTTGGACCTGCCTTCTTGAGAATCTTGAAAATGGCGAGGCGCTCGTGAGACCTAGAAATGAACCTGCTGAGAGCAGCCACGCAACCGACAAGTCTTCGTACATCCTTGACGCGCTTTGGTGCTTCAATCTGCTCAATGGCCTTGATCTTGTCGGGATTAGCTTCAATCCCTCGCTGAGACATGAAGTGTTGGGGAACGTAGTAATTTCAAAATTTTCCTACGCACACACAGGACCATGGTGATGGCATAGCAACGAGAGGGGAGAGTGTTGTCTACGTACCCTCGTAGACCGTAAGCGGAAGCGATCTGGCGTAGAGGAAGTAGTCGTACTTTCTCCTCGCGATCCTGCCGATCCCAGCGCCGTTACTCCGGCACCTCCGAGTCGATGATGACGTAGAGGAAGTAGTCGACGTTCTCCTCACGATCCAACCGATCCTGGCGCCGTTACTCCGGCGCCTCCGAGTTCTTGGCACACGCGTTCAGCTCGATGGCGCTCCACGGGCTTCGATCCAGGCAAAGCTCGGGAGGGAGTTCCGTCGACCTGACGGCGTGGTGGCGATCTTGATGTTTCACCGTCGCAGGCTTCGCCTAAGCACCGCTACAATATGACCGAGGTGGAATATGGTGGAGGGGGCACCGCTGCGGCTAAGGAGCGATCTCAAGGATCAACTTGTGTGTCTATGGGGTGCCCTGCCCCGTATATAAAGGAGCAAGGGAGGGAGGAGGCCGGCCCTATGTTTGGCGCCAAGGGGAGTCCTACTCCCACCGGGAGTAGGATTCCCCTTTCCTAGTCCAACTAGGAATCCTTCCATGTAGGGGAGGAAGGGAGAAGGAAGTGGAGGAGTAGGAAGGTGGCGGCCCCTTTTCCCTAGTCCAATTCGGACTAGAGGGAGGGGGCGCAGCAGCCTTTTCCTCTTCCCACTAAAGCCCATCAAGGCCCATTACTTCTCCCGTAACTACCCGGTACTCCGAAAAATACCCGAATCACTCGGAACCTTTCCGAACTCCGAATATAGTCAGTCCAATATATCGATCTTTACGTCTCGACCATTTCGAGACTCCTCGTCATGTCCCCGATCTCATCCGGGACTCGAACTCCTTCGGTACATCAAAATACATAAACTCATAATAACCGTCATTGAAACCTTAAGCGTGCGGACCCTACGGTTCGAGAACAATGTAGACATGACTGAGACACATCTCCGGTCAATAACCAATAGCGGGACCTGGATGCCCATATTGGTTCCTACATATTCTACGAAGATCTTTATCGGTCGACCGCATAACAACATACGTTGTTCCTTTTGTCATCGGTATGTTACTTGCGAGATTCGATCGTCGGTATCCAATACCTAGTTCAATCTCGTTACCGGCAAGTCTCTTTACTCGTTCCGTAATACATCATCTCACAACTAACTCATTAGTTGCAATGCTTGCAAGGCTTTATGTGATGTGTATTACCGAGAAGGCCCAGAAGATACCTCTCCAGACAATCGGAGTGACAAAACCTAATCTCGAAATACGCCAACCCAACAAGTACCTTTGGAGACACCTGTAATACTCCTTTATAATCACCCGATTACGTTGTGACGTTTGGTAGTACCAAAGTGTTCCTCCGGTGGCAGGAGTTGCATAATCTCATAGTTATAGGAACATGTATAAGTCATGAAGAAAGCAATAGCAACATACTAAGCGATCAAGTGCTAGGCTAACGGAATGGGTCATGTCAATCAGATCATTCTCCTAATGATGTGATCCCGTTAATCAAATGACAACTCATGTCTATGGTTAGGAAACATAACCATCTTGATTAACGAGCTAGTCAAGTAGAGGCATACTAGTGACACTCTGTTTGTCTATGTATTCACACATGTATTATGTTTCGGTTAATACAATTCTAGCATGAATAATAAACATTTATCATGAAATAAGGAAATAAATAATAACTTTATTATTGCCTCTAGGGCATATTTCCTTGATCTCCCACTTGCACTAGAGTCAATAATCTAGTTCACATCATCATGTGATTCAACACTAATATTCACATCTGTATGTGATTAACACCCATAGTTCACATCGTCATGTGACCAACACCCAAAGGGTTTACTAAGGGATGATCATGTTTTGCTCGTGAGAGAAGCTTAGTCAACGGGTCTCATCACATTCTGAGCCGTATGTATTTTGCAAATATTCTATGTCTACAATGCTCGCACGGGGCTACTCTAGCTAATTGCTCCCACTTATAATATGTATCCAGATTGAGACTTAGAGTCATCTGGATCGATGTAAAAAGCCTTTGCATCGATGTAACTCTTTCTGACGGGCTCTTTTATCACCTCCATAATCGAGAAATATTTCCTTAGTCCTCACTAAGGATGTTCTTGACCAATGTCCGATGATCTACTCCTAGATCACTATTGTACTCCTTGCAAAATTCAGAGCAAGGTATACAATAGGTGCAGTACATAGCATAGCATACTTTATAGAACCTATGGTGAGGCATAGGGAATGACTTTTCATTCTCTTTTCTATTTTCTGCTGTGGTCGGGATTTGAGTCTTACTCAATTTCACACCTTTGCAACACATGCAAGAACTTTTCTTTATTTGTTCCATTTTGAAAAATCTTGACAAGGTATGTTCTTATTGAAAAACTCATCAAGCGTTTTTGATCTATCTCAATAGATCTTGATGCTCAATTTGTACGCAGCTTCACCGAGGTCCTTCTTTGAAAAACTCCTTTCAAATACTCCTTTATGCTTTGCAGAATAATTCTACATTATTTCCGATCAACAATATGTTATTCACATATACTTATCGGAAATCCGTAGTGCTCCCACTCACTTTCTTGTAAATACAGGCTTTTCCACAAGTGCAGATAAAACTATATGCTATGATCAACTTATCAAAGCATGTATTCCAACTCGAGATGCTTGCACCAGTCCATAGATGGATCACTTTGGAGCTTGCATATTTTGTTAGCACCTTTGGGATTGACAAAACCTTCTGGTTGCATCATATACAACTCTTCTTTAATAAATCCATTAAAGAATGTAGTTTTGTCATCCATTTGCCGATTTCATAAAATGTGGCAATTGCTAACATGATTGAGACAGACTTAAGCATCGCTACAGTTGAGAAAATCTCATTGTAGTCAACACCTTGAACTTGTTGAAAACCCTTTTTGTGACAAGTCGAGCTTTGTAGATAGTAACACTACTATCAGTGTCCGTCTTCCTCTTGAAGATCCATTTATTTAATATGGCTTGCTGATCATTGAGCAAGTCAATCAAAGTCCATACTTTGTTCTCATACATGGATCCTATCTCAGATTTCATGGCCTCAAGCCATTTCACGGAATCTGGGCTCATCATCGCTTCCTCATAGTTTGTAGGTTCATCATGGTCTAGTAACATGACTTCCAGAACATGATTACCGTACCACACTGTGCGGATCTTACTCTGGAAGACCCACGAGGTTTGGTAGCAACTTGATCTGAAGTTTCATGATCATCATCATTAACTTCCTCACTAATTGGTGTAGGAATCACTAGAACTGATTTACGTGATGAACTACTTTCCAATAAGGGAGAAGGTACAATTACCTCATCAAGTTTCTACTTTCCTCCCACTCACTTCTTTCGAGAGAAACTTCTTCTCTAGAAAGGATCCACCTTAACAACGAAAAAACTTGCCTTCGGATCTGTGATAGAAGGTGTACCCAATAGTTACCTTTGGGTATTCTATGAAGACGCACTTCTCCGATTTGGGTTTGAGCTTATCGGTGAAAACTTTTTCACATAAGCATCACAACTCCAAACTTTTAAGAAATGACGACTTAGGTTTCTTTGTTAAACCATAGTTCATACGGTGTCATCTCAACGGATTTAGATGGTGCCCTATTAAACGTGAATGCATTTGTCTCTAATGCATAACCCCAAAGCGATAGTGGTAAATCGGTAAGATACATCATAGATCGCACCATATCCAATAAAGTGTGGTTCTGACGTTCGGACACACCATTATCTTTGTGTGGTGTTCGGTGGCGTGAGTAGTGAAATTATTTCACATTGTTTTAATCGAAGGCCAAACTTCGTAACTCAAATATTTTTCCTCTGCGATCATATCGTAGAAACTATTATTTTCTTGTTACGATGATTCTTCACTTCACTCTGAAATTCTTTGAACTTTTCAAATGTTTCAGACTTGTGTTTCATCAAGTAGATATACCCATATCTGCTCAAATCATCTTGTGAAGGTCGACAAATAACGATACTTGCCATTTACGAGCATCAACACTCATTGGATCGCATACATCGGTATGTATTATTTCCAATAAGTCGGTAGCTTGTTCCATTGTTAGGAGAACGGAGTTTTAGTCATCTTGCCCAAAAGGCACGGTTCATAAGCATCAAATGATTCATAATCAAGTGATTCCAAAATCCATCGGCATGGAGTTTCTTCATGCGCTTTACATAATATGACCTAAGCGGCGATTGCCACAAATAAGTTGCACTATCATTATTAACTTTGCATCTTTTGGTTTCAATATTATGAATATGTGTATCACTATGATTGAGATCCAATGAACCGTTTTCATTGGGTGTGTAACCATATAAGGTTTTATTCATGTAAGCGTAACAACAATTTATTCTCTTACTTAAATGAATAACCGTATTGCAATAAACATGATCAAATCATATTTATGCTCAACACCAAATAATACTTATTTAGGTTCCACACTAATCCCGAAAGTATAGGGAGTGTGCGATGATGATCATATCAATCTTGGAACTACTTCCAACACTCATCGTCACCTCCCCTTCAACTAGTTTCTGTTCATTCTGCAACTCCCGTTTCAAGTTACTACTCTTAGCAGCGAACCAGATTATCAAATACCGAGGGGTTGCTACGAACACTAGTAAAATACACATCAATAATCTGTATATCAAATATACCTTTGTTCACTTTGCCATCCTTCTTATCCGCCAAATACTTGGGGTAGTTCCGCTTCTAGTGACTAGTTCCATTGCAGCAAAAGCACTTAGTCTCGTGCTTAGGTCCAGACTTGGGCTTCTTCACTCGCAGCAACAACTTGCTTGCCGTTCTTCTTGAAGTTCCCTTCTTCCCTTTGCCCTTTTCCTTGAGACTAGTGGTCTTGTCAATCATCAACACTTGATGCTCTTTCTTGATTTCTACCTTCGTCGATTTCAACATCACGAAGAGCTCGGGAATCGTTTTCGTCATCCCTTGCATACTATAGTTCATCACGAAGTTCTAGTAACTTAGTGATGGTGACTAGAGAATTACATCAATCAACTGTCTTATCTGGAAGATTAACTCCCACTTGATTCAAGCGATTGAAGTACCCAGACAATCTGAGCACATGCTCACTAGTTGAGCGATTCTCCTCCATCTTTTAGCTTTAGAACTTTGTTGGAGACTTCATATCTCTCAACTCGGGTATTTGTTGGAAATATTAACTTCAACTCCTGGAACATCTCATATGGTCCATGACGTTCAAAACGTCTTTTGAAATCCCGATTCTAAGCCGTTAAGCATGGTGCACTAAACTATCAAGTAGTCATCATATTGAGCTAGCAAAAGCGTTCATAACGTGCGCATCCGCTCCTGCAATAGGTCCGTCACCTAGCGGTGCATCAAGGACGTAATTCTTACGTGCAGCAATGAGGATAAACCTCGGATCACGGATCCAATCCGCATCATTGCTATTAACATTTTTCAACACAATTTTCTCTAGGAACATATCAAAATAAACAGGGAAGCAATAACGCGAGCTATTGATCTACAACATAGATATGCTAATACTACCAGGACTAAGTTCATGATAAATTAAAGTTCAATTAATCATATTACTTAAGAACTCCCACTTAGATAGACATCTCTAATCCTCTAAGTGATCACGTGATCCAAATCAACTAAACCATGTCCGATCATCACGTGAGATGGAGTAGTTTCAATGGTGAACATCACTATGTTGATCATATCTACTATATGATTCACGCCGACCTTCGGTCTCCGTGTTCGAGGTCATATCTTATATGCATAGCTCGTCAAGTATAACCTGAGTATTCAGCGTGTGCAACTGTTTTGCACCCGTTGTATTTGAACGTAGAGCCTATCACACCCGATCATCACGTGGTGTCTCAAAGACGAAGA
Organism: Aegilops bicornis; assembly: GCA_021605145.1. Lineage (NCBI taxonomy): Eukaryota > Viridiplantae > Streptophyta > Magnoliopsida > Poales > Poaceae > Aegilops > Aegilops bicornis. The sequence goes on along the minus strand of CM038674.1, from coordinate 315,014,029 downwards.
ACTTTCATAGCGGTGCATACTCGGGAGAACACTTCTTGATAATTAGTGAGAGATCATCTTATAATGCTACCGTCAATCAAGCAAAATAAGATGCATAAAGGATAAACATCACATGCAATCAATATAAGTGATATGATATGGCCATCATCATTTCGTGCTTGTGATCTCCATCTTCGAAGCACCGTCATGATCACCATCGTCACCGGCGCGACACCTTGATCTCCATCGTAGCATCGTTGTCGTCTCGCCAATCTTATGCTTCCACGACTATCACTACCGCTTAGTAATAAAGTAAAGCATTACATCGCGATTGCATTGCATACAATAAAGCGACAACCATATGGCTCCTGCCGATTGCCGATAACTCGGTTACAAAACATGATCATCTCATACAATAAAATTTAGCATCATGTCTTGACCATATCACATCACAACATGCCCTGCAAAAACAAGTTAGGCGTCCTCTACTTTGTTGTTGCAAGTTTTACGTGGCTGCTACGGGCTTAAGCAAGAACTCATCTTACCTACGCATCAAAACCACAGCGATAGTTTGTCAAATAGACTCCGTTTTAACCTTCTCAAGGACCGGGCGTAGCCACACTCAGTTCAACTAAAGTTGGAGACAGGTCTTCCATAAGCCATCTATGTGCAAAGCACGTCGAGGGAACCGGTCTCGCGTAAAGAGTACGCTGTAAGGTTGGTCCGGATCGTCTCGTCCAACAATACCGCTGAACCAAAGTATGACATGCCGGTAGGCAGTATGACTTGTATCGTCCACAACTCACTTGTGTTCTACTCGTGCATATGACATCAACGCATAAAACTGGCTCGGATGCCCTTTGTTGGGGAACGTAGTAATTTCAAAATTTTCCTACGCACACAGGACCATGGTGATGGCATAGCAACGAGAGGGAGAGTGTTGTCTACGTGCCCTCGTGAGACCGTGGCGGAAGCGATCACAGCGTAGAGGAAGTAGTCGTACTTTCTCCTCGCGATCCTGCCGATCCCAGCGCCGTTACTCGGCACCTCCGAGTCGATGATGACGTAGAGGAAGTAGTCAGACGTTCTCCTCACGATCCAACCGATCACAGCAGCACCGTTACTCCGGCGCCTCCGAGTTCTTGGCACACGTTCAGCTCGATGACGCTCCACGGGCTTCGATCCAGCAAAGCTCCGGGAGGAGTTCACAAGACGACGGGCGTGGTGGCGATCTTGATGTTTCACCGTCGCGAGGCTTCGCCTAAGCACCGCTACAATATGACCGAGGTGGAATATGGTGGAGGGGGCACCGCACTGCGGCTAAGGAACGATCTCAAGGATCAACTTGTGTGTCTATGGGGTGCCCCTGCCCCGTATATAAAGGAGCAAGGGAGGGAGGAGGCCGGCCCTATGTTTGGCGGCCACAGGGGAGTCCTACTCCCACCGGGAGTAGGATTCCCCTTTCCTAGTCCAACTAGGAATCCTTCCATGTAGGGGAGGAAGGGAGAAGGAAGTGGAGGAGTAGGAAGGTGGCGGCCCCTTTTTCCCTAGTCCAATTCGGACTAGAGGGAGGGCGCAGCAGCCTTTTCCTCTTCCCACTAAAGCCCATCAAGGCCCATTACTTCTCCCGTAACTACCCGTACTCGAAAAATACCGAATCACGGAACCTTTCCGAACTCCGAATATAGTCGTCCAATATATCGATCTTTACGTCTCGACCATTTCGAGACTCCTCGTCATGTCCCCGATCTCATCCGGGACTCCGAACTCCTTCGGTACATCAAAATACATAAACTCATAATAACCGTCATTGAAACCTTAAGCGTGCGGACCCTACGGTTCGAGAACAATGTAGACATGACTGAGACACATCTCCGGTCAATAACCAATAGCGGGACCTGGATGCCCATATTGGTTCCTACATATTCTACGAAGATCTTTATCGGTCAGAACGCATAACAACATACGTTGTTCCTTTTGTCATCGGTATGTTACTTGCCCGAGATTCGATCGTCGGTATCCAATACCTAGTTCAATCTCGTTACCGGCAAGTCTCTTTACTCGTTCCGTAATACATCATCTCACAACTAACTCATTAGTTGCAATGCTTGCAAGGCTTTATGTGATGTGTATTACCGAGAAGGCTCAGAGATACCTCTCAGCAATCGGAGTGACAAAACCTAATCTCGAAATACGCCAACCCAACAAGTACCTTTGGAGACACCTGTAATACTCCTTTATAATCACCGATTACGTTGTGACGTTTGGTAGTACCAAAGTGTTCCTCCGTTAACGGAGTTGCATAATCTCATAGTTATAGGAACATGTATAAGTCATGAAGAAAGCATTAGCAACATACTAAACGATCAAGTGCTAGGCTAACGGAATGGGTCATGTCAATCAGATCATTCTCCTAATGATGTGATCCCGTTAATCAAATGACAACTCATGTCTATGGTTAGGAAACATAACCATCTTCGATTAACGAGCTAGTCAAGTAGAGGCATACTAGTGACACTCTGTTTGTCTATGTATTCACACATGTATTATGTTTCCGGTTAATACAATTCTAGCATGAATAATAAACATTTATCATGAAATAAGGAAATAAATAATAACTTTATTATTGCCTCTAGGGCATATTTCCTTCATGAAGAACCCGAGAAGCTTGCCGGAAGGGACTCCAAACACGCACTTCTCGGGGTTGAGCTTGAGGTTGATCTTGCGGAGATTTGCAAAGGCCTCGTCCAAATCTTGAACCAGAGTTGCTTTGTCCTTGCTCTTGACCACTATGTCATCCATGTAGGCTTCTACATTTCTGTGCATTTGCGGCTCAAAAGTGTCATGGACTACCCTTGCAAATGTTGAACCAGCATTCTTCAAACCGAAAGGCATCCGTATGAAACAAGAGGGTGCCACATGGTGTGATGAATGCGGTCTTCTCTTCATCTTCTTCAGCCATGAAGATCTGATGGTATCTGAGTAGGCATCAAGAAACGAAAGCAAATCACATCCAGCCGTGGAGTCAACAATCCGGTCAATGCGCGGCAAGGGAAATGGATCTTTGGGACAAGCTTTATTAACATCCGTGAAGTCAATACAAAGCCTCCATTTCCCATTTGCCTTGCGCCGCGACTACAGGATTGGCCAACCACGTAGGATGGAGCACTCCTCGACAAGGCCTGCCGCTTCCGGTTTCTTGATCTCTTCGGCTATGAATTCTTGGCGCTCCACCGCTTGCTTCACGACTTTTTGCTTGACGGGCGCGCGCGATGAGGACAAGCGGCGGCGGTGCTCAATCACTTTCACAGGAACACCGGGATATCAGACGGTTGCCATGCAAACACGTCGACATTCGCCTGAGAAAGCAACGAGCACGCCTTCCTATTTGGGTCGAGAGAGCAATCGATGGTAAAGGTACCACCGGCGCTGTCCTCCTTGGCGGGCACCTTCTTAGTCTTGGTAGAGCCACCATCTTCTTGCACTTGCCGGTGGAGCTCGATGGTGCGTCCTCGACGGTAGCGCAGCACTCCGAAGAGGTGCGCTTGCCGGAGTGAGCATCAGAGCCCTTGCCGGACTTGGACTTGTTCTTCTTCCCCCCGGGAGCTTCAGCGGCAAGTGTTGGGCAGTCTGTCGCGGCTGCCGTGCATCCGGAAGATCTTGTCGGCACAGATAAGGGCATCCTTCTTGTCGCCATGGACAGAGATGACGCTTATCGGGCCCGGCATCTTGAGAAGGTTGTAAGCGTAGTGAGAGGCCGCCATGAACTTGGCGAGTCTTTGGGCGGCCAAGTATCCCATTGTAAGGCAATGGGAAATCGGCAACGTCAAATGTAACCCTCTCAGTCCTAAAGTTCAGCTCGCCGCCAAATGTGACCGGCAACGTAATTTTCCCCTTCGGCTTGCTCCTTCCCGGATTGATTCCTTGGAAGGTTCCGGTCTCTTCGAGCTTCATTGTCGAGGATTTGAAGCTCGGAGCACCGCGGAGATCGGTCAATTCAACCGGCCCGCCGTCAACTAACATTTTCGTGACCTTGAGGTTGCGGATGGTTGGAGAGACCAACATCGGCAAGCACCCGACCCTTGATTATGCGATCGTGGTGGTCCTCAATATCAAAAATGATAGGCGTCTTGGACCACTTCAGAGGCTTGCGCGACTTCACGGATGGTTCATTGCATTGACCTCCCGCATCCATTGCTTGAGTTGGCGGTGGGAGGTATGCGAAGCACCTCCGTCAACCTTGAAGAACCTCTGTGGCTTTACGAAACTCCTGCTCATCGGCGTCGCCGTCCTCCATATCTTCGTCGTCATCATCATCTTCATCCTTGTCGCGGCAGCGGGAGGTCGATCTCCTTGTCGCTGCTTGACTTTGCATGGCGTCCTCCCGGCCGGATGTTTCTTGCTTGCTCCCCGGCACCTTCCTGGGCCTTCTCCTTGTCGCGCCGCTTCGTACTCAGCTCTGTTTGCTCGACAAGCTGCTCGACTTTCTTGCAGCTCACGGAGGTCGTGGCCCTTGGTGCGGTGGATCTTGCGATCTTGCTTGCGGAGCTGTCACCCGCTTGTCGTGACCGCCACCGACCGGTGGTTGGCGTCGTGACAACCTCCTTGCCGGAGCCACCAGCCTTGGCGTTCTTGTCGCCGCCTCCGTTGCCAGACTGCTCGGCAGCTAGCACTTCTCTACTTTTCTTCTTCTGTTGCCTCGCCACGGCCCTTCTTTCTTGGGGCGGTGTCATCCTTGTCGAGATCCTGCTACAGATTCTCTCCGGAGTCTCCTCCCTTCCTCAAGACGCCAAGACACTTGTCGGCCAAGGCGTACAGCTCAGCGGCGTCCTTGACTTTGCACATCGCCATCTCCTCCCTCATCCTGCGGTTCCGCACATTACGATGAAATGCGCTGATCACCGGCCGGGGTGGACGTCTGGATGTTGTAGTGCACACGGCTGAATCTCTGAATGAACTTGCGCAGGGACTCTCCTTCCTTCGGGCGAGCAAGTGAAGGTCGCTCTCCTGGCCATGAGGTTTGTGGCCACCGTGAAGGCGCCAACAAACCGATGGCACAGATCTGCCAGGAGGATATGGAGCTGTCCGGCAAGTGCATGAGCCAAGATCCGACGTTGGACTTGAGCACGGCGGAAGTAGTTGGCGAGTATCTTGTCGTCCCGTCCCCGCAGCCTGCACCGCGATGGTGTAGATCCGAGGAACTCCGGCAGTGCGTCCGGCCATCATACTTCTCTCCGCACGTCTGGTTTGAAGTTTTTACGGCTGGGCCTTTGGACTTGCCGCAGCTCATGAGTGAACGCAGGGCAACCTACCGCGTCACGGCAAGTTGCTGGCCCCTCCGGCGCGTGCATGTCAACAGAAGGCCCAGCACGCTTGTCGGATTGACGTCGCGCTTCTCTTCGACGCTCGATGCGAGTTCGAGCGTGCTCTTGTTGTCGCTCATGAAGAACTTGGCGCTGATCACGGCGAGTTCGCGGATCCGACGACGCAGTGGAGTCGTTGTCGAGGTGGATCCGGTGAGTCGGCGATCTTGGCCTTCTTGGCGGAGAGTGCGCAGTGGTTGCACCTCCGGCGATGTCGCCGCCACCGGCTTGTGCCTTGTCGTCTCGCCGCGGCAACGATGGCGTTGGTTGCCGCGAGCGTCGCCGTTAGCAAAGCCAATGAGGCTCGGATAGTGGCCCTCCACTCGTCGACCTTGTCGGTCGTTGGAGGGTAGTCGAGGAGCGATTGAGCTCTCGCCAGAGCTTACTGCTGGAGTAGTAGGCGGCATTGGAGAAGCGGTGCGAGGCGGGACACGCCGGACTTCTAACCACGTTAGAAGGAGCAGCGCCCGTCCGGCGACCGTATCTCACTAGTGCCCGGCATGTTGGCGCGCATGCTGGTCTTGTGGGTCTCGATCCAGCGAGCGTATGGCGTTGTGAACGCCATGGCGTTGTTGGTCCCGCGTCTCTGAGATGAGCACGGGGATGCGCGGACGCCGAGGTTTGCGGTGCCTTGTCCTTGGACTTGGCAACGTCGCGAGCCGTTCCTCCGCCCGTGTCTGCACCGCCACCCGTTCTTTGTGGTGAGGGTGGCACGACGCAGACGGGCTCTGCTGCCGCCGAAGCCTTCTTCTTCGGTGGCATGTTGAGGAAGATGTTGATAGCGCCGCCGCGTGAGCGCCGGATCGGATTCACACGGCCTCGACGCCCTACTGGCGCGCCCGAGATGTCGGGAGGCTGATCGTACCACGGACACCTATGGGGCCGGGCGGAGCAGGCCCCTTTGTGGTTCGGAGGCGGAGGTCACACGAAGAGCGGATCGAGGCGATGCACACGGCGGTTTTACCCAGCCGGAGTTTTCCCTACCGGGCGCGCCAGAGATGTCGGGAGGCTGATCGTTCCACGGACACCTATGGGGCGGCGTGAGCGGGCCTTTGTGGTTCGGAGGGGGCGGAGGTCGCCTGAAAGAGCGGATCGAGGCGATGCACGCAGGCGGTTTACCCAGCCGGAGCTCTCCGGAGATAAAACTCCTACTGCTGCTTGTTTGATCTATTGTGTTCTTGCTAGGGAGCAATGCGAGCTACAAAACCTAGCGTGAGTGTATCTAGTCTAAGGCCAGTCGAATGAACCGAACCTTGCGAAAGATGGGAACCGAACCCTTTCTACGTTGCACTCGGGCCTCCTTTTATATGCTCAAGGGGTCTCCGACAGGTGGCAACATAGGCGGGGGTACAAATGTAAAAACAGGAGTTGGTACACCTACTTGAGCGATTATGCAGTGCAAAATACCTAACTCGGCGGCAAGGGACAAAAGCAATAAATGCACTGTCGTTGTCGCCCGAAACGATGTAACAGACCGTCAGTGCGCCTCCGCCGCCACGATGGCGAGCCTGTCGCCGCTTATCGCTGCTCTCCGGCCCTGGCTGCACTGACCGCCGACACGCGCCCATGGAGCGGTCCCATGGCGACACGTCGGCTGGGTGAGCTGGAGCGGAGACGGAGAGAAGTTGCATGCCGCGGCAAGCGCCTTGCCGCGGCCGAATCCTTGTCGCGCTCGGGGACTTGTCGCGCCCCGAGCCTTCCCGGCAAGCTCCTCTTGCCGGGGCCTTGTCTTCTGCGTGCCTAGAGTGGCCTTCCCGACAAGCTTCTCTTGTCGGGGCCTTGTCTGTGCCTAGAGAGGCCTTCCCGGCAAGCTGTTCTTGTCGGGGTCTTGCCTTCAGAATGGCTGCGGAGGGTCTTGGCGGACGCCTTGGCCCGAGGCTTGCCATGAGGGCAGCTACTGCGCCGTGCAGACAAGTTCGGGGTACTAAGGTACCCCTACTTTAGTACACCGACATATGCCTATCATATTAGGACTAAATTCATAACCAAAGCAAATTACCATGTTGTTTAAAAGGACTCTCAATAATATAAGTGAAGCATGAGAGTTCAATAATTCCTACTCCCTCCGTTCCTTGATATAAGGTGGATAGATTTTTGAGAAAAAATCCAAAATATAAGGTGCATTGTGTTGCACCACTCGTTTGGATAATTTTTTAGGGATTTGATTACATTCCCTATATTAGGCAAGCTCCTCTATTTTCTAATGTCAATTAGTCCGGTGTAATCTCGCCCAAAACTTGTGAAATTTTCCCTCCATGTGTGTTCTTTAATTTCCGTGCCAAAAACTATACACCCTATATTTAAGAACGGAGGGAGTACAAAATAAAGCCACCGCCGTGCTCTAAAAAGATATAAGTGAAGCACTAGAGCAAAATTGCCTAGATCAAAAGATATAATTGAAGCACATGGAGTATTCTATTAAATCATGATTCATGCGTCTCCCTCTCAAAAGGTGTGTACAACAAGGATGATTGTGGCACACTAAAAAGTAAAGACTCATATCATACAAGACGCTCCAAGCAAAACACGTATCATGTGGTGAATAAAAATATAGCCTTAAGTAAAGTTACCGATAGACGAAGACGAAAGAGGGGATGCCTTCCGGGGCATCCCCAAGCTTAGGCTCCGGGTTGCCCTTGAATATTACCTTGGGGTGCCTTGGGAATCCCCAAGATTTGGCTCTTGCCACTCCTTATTCCATAGTCCACCAAATCCTTACCGAAAACTTCACAACACAAAACTCAATAGAAAATCTCATAAGCTCCGTTAGTATAAGAAAATAAATTACCACTTTTGGTACCGTTGTGAACTCATTATCTATTTATATTCGTGTAATATCCAACTTTTCCATGGTTCATAGCCCCCGATACTACCCATAGATTCATCAAAATAAGCTAACAACACATAGAAAACAGAATCTGTCAAAAACAGAACAGTCTGTAGTAATTTGTAACTACAAAAATTCTGAAAAATTAGGACAACCTGAGAAATTGTGTACCAATCTTGTGAAAAAGGTATCATATCAAAACCTCACTTCTGTAAAAATGATAATAATTTTCCAGGGTGCAAAAGTTTCTGTTTTTCAGCAAGATCAAAACAACTATCACCGTAAGCCATCCCAAAGGTCTTAATTGGCACAATCACTAATTAAAACACAAAAACACATCTAACCAGAAGCTAGATGAATTATTTATTGAAAAACAGAACCAAAAAGCAAAGAACAAAAATAAAATTGGGTTGCCTCCCAACAAGCACTATTGTTTAACCCCGTTAGTTAGGCATAAAAACACATAAATAGATATAGGTATTGTCATAGTAATAATAAGGAAAATCTTGAAAGCTAATCTCATACTCCCTTCATTTAGCAGCAAGCTTTCTTTGTGGTAAGCAAAAGTAATCAAAAGGGATAAATTTAATGGGATAAGGATCCCTAAGATCAAGCTCGGGAGGAATTGGTTCCTCCTTCGACCCCTCATATTGTATGACCAACTCATCATTGTAAGCATTATTTTCGCAAAAAGTCATGAGCTTTTGTCCAAGATAAAAACCCAATCCGTTGTTTTGTCTAGCAAAATTATCATTAAGTTCAGAAATCTTATCAACCAAAACATCGGTAGGGACCCTCTTTCTTAAATTTTCATTATAAGCAACATGATCTAGAGATCGTAAACGCATTATTTCCTCTTGGTTAAAGAGAACCCCCTCTACGGGAGGTCGACCACCATCTACTTTATAATGCGTGAAAATTTAACTAGCTTCTTTCATAATAAATCTAAACTCATGGGCTAGAAATATAGTGTCGTCGCGCTTAACAGAAGAATGCTCAATATTAGAAAACTCTAGAAAAATCCTTTGTATGCATGGATGCATATGAACAAATTGTCTTTCAAGTTCAACCACAAGAAAAGATATAGCATCCGCGAGACTACTAGTTTTATGGAGAATCGATCCACCTAACATGGGTAACGCACCAGCACAAGTAAAGAAATCTTCAATAACCCCTTTTCCAATAATATTTCCACTCCCTATGCGAAGTTTTTTAGTGTGCATGATAGTAGATTCTTCATGAGGATTAAAATTAGCAAAAGCATGAAAGTTTCCCCCATCGTTACTACTATCCTTTTTAGTGATAATCTCCCTAGATTCAGACATGGTAGCAACAAACCAATCTATCAAACCGGCAAACTAAAAGCAACAAGGAAGACGAATGGAAGAGGGGCAAAGAAAAAGCCAAATCTTTTCGAAAATCATTTTAGAAGTGGGGAAGAGGAAAACGAGAGGAAAATGGTGAATAATGTAATGCAAGAGATGAGAGTTTATGATGGGTACTTGGTATGTATTGACTTGGCATAGATCTCCCCGACAACGGCGCCAGAAATTCTTCCTGCTACTTCTTGAGCTTGCGTTGGAGGAAAGGGTGATGCAACAAAGTAGAGATAAGTATTTCCCTCAGTTAGAGAACCAAGGTATCAATCTAGTAGGAGACAACGCACAAATCACCAATACCAGCACAAACAATCAAACACTTGCACCCAACATGATAAAGGGGTTGTCAATCCCTTCACGGTCACTTGCAAAAGTGAGATATGATAGAGATAGATAAAACTAAACAAAAAATAAAGTAAATATTTTTGGGATTTTTGGTTTATAGATCGGAAAGTAAAAGATTGCAAAATAGTAGATTGAAAACTAATATGATGGAAAATAGACCTAGGGGCCATAGGTTTCACTAGAGGCTTCTCTCAAGATAGCAAAAAATATGCTGGATGAACAAATTACTGCCGAACAATTGATAGAAAAGCGCAAAGTTATGCCGATATCTAAGGTAATGATTATGAAATATATGTGTCGGCGTCCTGGGAACGGGGGTACCCATACTTGCCTGCCTGCGGCCCATGGCGTGGCTCCACCAACGGCCTGGTACGACCCATCTTCAGCAGCAACCACTCAATACCCTCGCGAGGGGCTAAGCTTCACGAGGCAGACGACACCAAGACCTTCCTGGGGGCGGCCTCACTAGGCTAGCTCCCGAGGAGCGGAGATATCTATGCAAGGGGCACCTCGCGAGGTTCACGTGACGTGAGCCATGACGACCAAGGCCAGGTGGGCACCAGTGGGCGCAGTATACCAGTTTCCTCTTTGGTGCTAAGGAGGCAGGCGCATGCGAGGAGTCCCGAGGCATCAGGCAAAGGTTTCCATATCGGTGCAACGAGACCAAGACCAGCAGGACGGCAGGACGGAGGTCATCACGGAGCCCACAGCTGCATCACCACCAGAGCCTTTGGCAGGCGAAGAACACCTTTTGTCAGGATAGCTTGTACTAGTTGTCTCCCTTCAAAATTGGCCGTTGTGGGATCCCTTCCCACCTACATTTGGGAAGAGGACCAGGGCCTCTATAAATAGGACTAGCCACCACCATAGGAAGGGGACGGATCATTCATACCACCCTTACACGCACCAGCTCACCAAGCTCAAGAACAACCTCTCCTCAGGAGGCTGTTCGTCCATTGTACTTGTTCATCCTCAGCCCACGAGGCAATCCACGACCACCACACTGGAGTAGGGTATTACACCACAACGGTGGCCCGAGCCAGTATAAACCTCTGTGTCCCATGTTCTTTGGGTTCATCGATCTAGGCCGTGTGATCGTTGAGCGGGCGAGCTAGGGAGAGAGAGTTCTTCATGCGCACCCAGAGTTCAAACCTCAAGGGTTTGCTGGAACCCACAATCCGACATTTGGCACGCCAGGTAGGGGTGCGCCGAAGCCTTTCTTCTGTCGATCGACGCATCACTGCTCCGCTGCATACATGGCTGACGCTCCCCGAGCCGCTGAGCACCGGGCCGCCCTTGCTACTTGCGTCGCTCAGACGGCGCCTGTTGGCGGACCTCCCCGCCGTTCTCCATCGCCCGCTGCCAATGTCGCCACCGGCCCGGCGGGGAACGAGCAGCAAGCTTCATCGTTGCATCCCTCTGTGCGGCGGGACGGACGCACCGCCACCCCGTCGCTGACTCCGGCCGGCTCGTCGTCCCACGCTCGTCGCGCACCCACGAACGCGCAGGCCGCACTGCTCATGGCACGCGAGCTCCTGCGTTACCGCCCGGTCGACAACCTCTACGAAGACTGGCTGGACCGCTTCGTCGAGCTCGTCAGCGCCGCTGGGGGCTGTCCTGTACCGTCCCTCTCGCTGCCTCGTCCACCTCCTGCTACGAGTGACGTAGCCCATGGAGCACCTCCACCGCCTCCACATCAAGACGACGCCCTCGCACCAAGACGCGTGGCCTCGCGGCGCGACCCACCATGCAGGGCACCCGCGCACGAAGAAGGAAGCTTCCAAGAGATCCCGCGGCCACAAGAAGATGCTCCTGCGCTCCCTGCACCACCACGTCAAGACCGCGTGCCGCCTGTGGTGGCGGCTGGAGGGTACCAGGACCGGGCTCCGCCTCCACGACGGGCTCCAGTGACCACGGCGGGCTGCCGTGCCTTCACCCCCGAGCTGCGCAGTGTCGTCTGGCCCGGCAAGTTCAAGCCCGACCTGCCTCCGTGCTACGATGGCACCCCGACCCTGCTGAGTTCTTGCAGCTCTACGAACTGAGCATCGAGGCGGCCAACGGCAACAAGAAGGTCATGGCGAACTGGTTTCCCATGGCTCTCAAGGACGACACGCGCTTGTGGCTCCTGAACCTGCCCGCGGGATCGATCTCCTCCTGGGCCGAGATGCACGAGCGTTTCGTCGCCAACTTCCATGGCACTTGCGACCGCCCGCCGGCCGCGGGTGACCTGCGGCGCATCAAGTAATAGCCAGGGCAAACCCTGTAGAAGTACATCCAACGCTTTAACAACGTTCGCCTTAAGATCCCCAAGGTTACGGACGAAGCCATCATCTCAGCATTCTCCGATGGCGTTCGTGATGTCTAGATGAAGGAGGAGCTCACCATCCACGAGGACCTATGCATGGCTCTGGAGATGTTCAACATGGCGACCAAGTGCGCGAGAGTTGAGGAGGGGCGCCTCTCCCTCCTCGAGCTTCCAGCCATCGACCCAGAAGACAAGAAGGACAAGACCAAGGATGTGAAGCGCAAGGGAGCAGCCGTGCTTGCGGCCGAGCGAGAGATGAAACGCGGCTGCGACCACCCGGAGTTGTCCAAGGGCAACCGACCGTTCTGCGCCTTCCACAACATACACAACCACAACACCAACGACTGTCAGGAGCTCAGGGCCATCCATGATGACACTAAAAAAAAGACACATCCGTGACATTTTGGGCCGAACAATTTTTTTGTCATACTTATGACACTTCTATGATGATAATTATGACAAAACCCGGTATCATCATAGATGTGGTGGGGTCCTACTTCTATGACAAAAAATCATGTCAGAAAATGGGCTTTTCGTCCTAGGCGGGCTGGAGACGCAGCTGCATGACATTGTTTGGGCCGTCCATGACGGAAAAAACCATGGTATAAGCGAGGGCGAGGAAAATATCAGGGTGTTCCCGGTTAGGGTGGGTGGTCGGGGCCGAGCGATGCATGTTTCTCTCGTACACGCACGCGCGTGGGTGTGAGGCGTTGGGCTCTAACTGAACCCGAGCGATTGCACTGCAGGCTACGCGTTACTGAACCCGAGCGATCGATCGATGGCTGTTAACTGAACCCGATCGAGCGATTCCTTCGCCATCGCTTCCTAACTGAAGCCGATCGATGCGCCTCTGGATGAGCGATTGGCGTTCTTTGGGGGGGTTGGATGAACAGTTCCGGTGGGGTGGATGAACAGACCCCGTGGTGTTGCCTCTGGATGAACAGGACCCCGATCGGTCGAGCGGTTGGGGCTGGATGAACAGGACCCCGTGGAGGGCTGGATGAACAGGACCACCCCGTGGAGGGCAGGATGAACAGTAGATGGTGGAGGGACGGATGAACAGTAGCCCGTGGAGGGGTGGTTGAACAGGAGCCCATGAAGAGCGGTGGTTGAACAGTAGCCGGTGGAGTAGCGCGCGGTGGAGGCTGGATGAACAGGAGCCCGTGGATGAACAGTCGCAGGTGGAGGCTGGAGGAGGTCAACGGTGGATGAACAGTAGCCCATGGAGGCTGGAGGGGGTCGACGGTGGAGATGACAGTATCCCGTGGAGTCCCGTTTTGCGGTACGCCACACCCCTCCCGATGAACAGGACCCCCGTTTCGACCGTAGCGCTCCAACACAAGTTCGTTTCCTCCGTTTTGCGGTATGCCACACCCCTCCCGATCAACAAGACCCTCGTTTCGACCGCAGGAGGTCTGTTTCCTCCGTTTTGTGGTACGCCAGACCCCTCCCGATGAACAGGATCCCGTTTCGACCGTGGCCGGAACACAAGGCCGTTTCCTCTGTTCCGCGGTATGCCAGGCCTCGTTTCCATCGGCTGTTCCGTCCAAGCCCTCCCGAAGAACATGACGACGCATTCCGTTCCGACCCAGCCGGTTGGCTCCCCATGAACACGACGACGACGCAGTTTCTCCGTTCTGACCCAGCCATGTACACGAGCCCTGGCCGTACATATGCGCGAGTAGGCGTTTGAGACCCTGCCTGTATGTACGTACGTGGCCATATTTTCTTTCTTGCACACTTGTCGTTGTACGTACGTGTACATGCTACGTGCACGCCTCTACTATGACACGTGCGCGCCTCTACATTGACCAGTATGTACGTACACGTTCGCGACCAGAATGACAACACTACGTACACTTCGACCAGGTGGGTCCCGACTGTCAGGCACTTCCTTGCCTGCGAATATGTAGCTGGTGGGTCCCAGCAGTCAGGGGGGCGAATCGTTCTTTTTTGCTCGGACACACTTCCTTGCGTGCGAAGATGTAGCTGGTGGGTCCTAGCAGTCAGGAGGAAACATTTTTTTCGTGAAATACGGTGGCCCGTCCGGTGGGTCCCCGCTGTCAGGTGGAGGAATAATTATTTTGCGCGTAATAAGGAGGAACTTCTTTGCTGCGGCCATGGACCCGGTGTCGGCCTCTCCACGTCTGATACTCTCCGATGGAAGTCGTTCCTTGACCACGTTGACCATGCCGCACTGAGAGCACCAGGGCGGTGGACGACGGTGAGGCCTAGGAAGGGGATGACGCGGAGCCGGGGAAGACGTGGCAGTGGAAGTCCACGCGAAGAGGAGTACGAGGGTTCACTGGTTTGGCTGCGGTGTGAGGCTATCATCGCTGCAGGGCCTGGCCAGCGGTGTGAATAGTAGGGGGCGGTGAGGCCTCTGCGGCAGCACAGCCGACCACGGGAGGCAGGAGCATGCAACACGACCAAGCGCTATTTGCTTTGGTAATTTGGAGCAAGAAGACCAGAGGTTGAAGAAGCACTACGGCCGTTGGATGGACATCGTACGGTCACTGGAGCTAGAATCGTTCATATTGACTAAGTTGACAAAACACTCCATCCCTGTCAACTTAGTAGGCGCACAAGTCACCCACCCACCAAGGTGGGTCCCAAATAGCATGGGGAGTATTCATTTTTTTGTGCGTAATAAGGAGGCACTTCCGGTGGGTCCGAGCTGACAGCGGGGGGAACATTTTTTTCACGAAATACGGTGGACCGTCTGGTGGGTCCCAGCAGTTAGGGGGAAACATTTTTTTCGCCAAATACGGTGGCCCGTCCGGTGGGTCCCTGCTGTCAGGTGGAGGAATAATTATTTTCCGCGTAATAAGGAGGCACTTCCTTGTGGTTGTCGTGGAACCAGTTGTCAGCCTCTCCACGTACAGTACTCTTCCGATGGAAGTCGTTCCTTGACCACGTTGACCACGCCGCGCCGAGAGCACCAGGGTGGTGGACGACGGCGAGGCTTAGGAAGGGAACGACGCGGAGCCGGGGAAGTCGCGGCAGTGGATGCCCACGCGTAGAGGAGTATGAGGGTTCACTGGTTCGCTGCGGTGTGAGGTTGCCGTCGCCGCAGAATAATAGGGGGTGTGGGTGAGTAGAGGGATGGCCTGGCCAGCGGTGGGAGTAGTAGGGGGCGGTGAGGCCTCCGCCACATCGCAGCCGGCCACGGGAGGCAGGAGCACGAGGCACGACCGGCGCTGGTTTGGGCGGCTGGAGCAAGAAGACCAGAGGTTGAAGAAGCACTACTGCCGTTGGATGGACATCGTACGGTCACTGGAGCTAGAATCGTGCATATTGACTAAGTTGACAAAGCCCTCCATCCCCGTTAACTTAGTAGGCCCACAAGTCAGCCTGCCACTATACTGGGTCCCAGCTAGCAGGGAGAGTATTCATTTTTTTGTGCGTAATAAGGAGGCACTTCCTTGCGTGCGAAGACATAGCTGGTGGATCCAAGCTGTCAATGGCGGTAACGTTTTTTTTCGTGAAATACAGAGGCCCTTTCAGTGGGTCCGAGATGTCAGGTGGAGGAATCATTATTTTGCGCGTAATAAGGAGGCATTTCCTTGCGTGCGGCCATGGACCCAAATTGCCGCCTCTCCACGTACAATCCACTTCAGATGCATGTCGGTCATTGACCACGTTGACCAGAGCCGCCGAGAGCACCAGGCGGTGGACGACGGCGAGGCCTAGGAAGGAAGCGACACGGAGGTGGAAGACTTCGGCGATTGTTTCCCACACGGAGGAATCTGTTGTCTGAGGGTTTATCGTTCGTCTCACGGCGCCGGGAGAATAACGGCAGGTGTGGGTGAGTAGGGGATGGCTAGGCCAGCGATAGGAGTACGGTGGGGGCGGTGAGGCTGCAAGTGGCAAAGACAGCCCGCAAGGAGGAGAGAGCGGCAGTCCCACCGGGCGCTTGTCTCGAGCGGCCGAGCAGAAGAGCAGAGATTGAACAAGCACGACGGCCGTTGGATGGACATCCAACAGTCACTATTTGTGCGTCAACCTTTTTTTTAGGAAAGCCTCAAATATGTGGAAAACATCATACAACCCATCTGCCATTATTTCTAATAATTACAGCCCATTTGCTAATTCTTAAGGTTTTTTTTGAGCCCATATTCTTTTTGTTAGCATTACAACCCATATTGTGGCCACGGTTAAAAAATTATACGAAATTTTGCATATTTCGGTGCGGTCCGAACTGTTTTTAATCCCGAAATTTCGAGTCACATTCAAACCGATTTTAAAAGTAAATGTATATCAATATAAAATCCAACAAATTGTCCACGCATAAAAATCAATGCAATTTAAAATCTCGAAATGAAAAAATAAATTTGAAACTTATTGCCGGTTTGATGTGTTTTAAAAATGTACAACCCATTTCTCATTACTGATAGGCCATTTTCTCGGCCAGCCGAATGAAGCTCTCCTCGTCTTGAAAGATTTGCAGCCAACAGGCCTGACAAAGCTACTTACTTGGCAAATCACAAAAAAACTGGGCTATGGCCGTGGACCCAGCTGTCGGCCTCTCCACGTATAGTACTCTTCCAATGGAAGTCGGTCGTTGACCACATTGACCACGCCACACCGAGAGCACTAAGGCGGTGGACGACAGCGAGGCCTAGGAAGGGGACGACGCGGAGTCGGGGAAGACGCGGCAGTGGATGCCCACGCGGAGAGGAGTACGAGGGTTCACCGGTTCGGCTGCGGTGTGAGGCTGCCGCCGCCACAGAATAATAGGGGGTGTGGTTGAGTAGAGGGATGCCCTGGCCAGCAGTGGGAGTAGTAGGGGGCGGTGAGGCCTCTGCGGCATCACAACCGACCACGGGAGGCAGGAGCACGCGTCACGACCAGTGCTGGTTTGGGCGGCTGGAGCAAGAAGACCAGAGGTTGAAGAAGCACTACTGCCGTTGGATGAACATCGTACGATAACTGGAGCTAGAATCGTTCATATTGACTAAGTTGACAAAGCCCTCCTTCCCCGTCAACTTGGTAGGCCCACAAGTCAGCCTACCATGATGCTGGGTTCCAGCTGGCAGGGGGAGTATTCATTTTTTGTGCGTAATAAGGAGGCACTTCCTTGCGTGCGAAGATAGCTGGTGGGTCCGACACATCGGTGGGGGCACGTTTTTTTCACGAAATACAGAGGCCCTTCCGGTGGGTCCCAGATGTCAGGTGGAGGAATCAAAAACTTGAGAAGGCGTACAGAACAAGCTAGTGTACCAGTAAAGAGACGTTGCTAAGTTTTAGAAAAAAGAGAGACGTGCTCCTGTAGTTGGTTCGAATCCAAACCTAGACTATGACTATATATGGTGCTATGCTACTCTGCAAGTAATGAAACTGACATATCCAACATTCGCTTCTCCTCTTCTCTACTTACTCGGCCTAGCATCGGAAGCTCGCTGCAGCAACCATGTCCGCCGGTTGCTCGTCCACCGCTCTTCAACAGTAACAACCAAATATGCGCCAAGTCGCCACCCATTACCATCGCACGTGGGTCTTATCACACCCTGCCGACGCCAGACCGCAGCCGGTTGCTCATCACAACCCGCTGCCATTGGTGTGGTGCCACTACTGCAAAATCACGCAGAGTCATCCGCCGCGTCTCAACCACAATCCTCAACCCTGGCCGAGTCTTCTACAAATGCCCGAATCATGGGGTAATAATATGTTTAAGTGTTGTTCTGCTGCTTTCAGTTGCTGTTTTTTTGATAGTTTGGTTGATGATCTTCCAATTTGATTCGTGCAGAAAAGGGAAGATTTGTGTGATTTGTATTTCTGGGAAGTTGCTGCTGTGGGGAGTGCAACTACGCTGATTATTTGGTTAGCCGAGGAATCCCAATACCAGCAGGTTGGGGTGTTGGACAAGTAACTGAAGGAACGGCAGAAGAGGAAGGTGTAGAGCAGAAGGTTAACGATGTAGTTCCTCTGATCATGGCCAAGAAATAGCTGCTGAACGGCCTTGACAGCAATGAGGAGATGAAAGAGCTTGTGAAGATAATGGGAAAAATTGATGTGCTCTGTAGGATGATTGTCTCTTTATTTGCAGTGTATGTAGCACTCGTGATGTATTCAGTGGCTATGACATGAGCACTTTGCTGAAACTAGTAATGAATGAAATTGTGAACATCTAATGATTTCTATTAACGGAAATCAGGGGGTATCCCCTTTTGCTCATAAATAAATAAATAGCAGAGGCCCTTTTGGTAATAAATAAATAAATTAGCAGAGGACCTGTTGGGTCAGCTTTGTTCTCATTCGAAGACGTCGAGCAAATTGCAGTCCAACATCAAACTATGTCATCAAATTCAAGTTTCACAGCCAAATATGAGTACAACTAAACAACAATGTCATCATTTTTTAGTCGTCATACAATCACCAAACACAAATCAGCATACATAACAAGCGATGTTCTCACAGGAAAATACTAAACAACATGTTCATCAGGTTTCAGTTGTCATAGCAAACACAGTTTCACATAGTAGATAAAAAAATGTCTTCTGATAGGCAAATACGACAAAAGCAATGTAATCATCATCCGCAACATCAGCGTTAACATCTTCACCATGTGTATCAGTCTGAATCGTAATTCCCCATGGTGTCATCTTCTTCTTCGTCCTCAACGTCCTCGAACGTTGGCTTCTTCTTGATCAACTCTTGTATGTCCACAAAGACGACATGCAATCTTTTCACGGCGTCATTGACGTGATGGTTCTCAAAGATATTAGGAATATCTGTGCTATCTTGTACGTCAGGAGCAGTGTAAGCATCATCTTGTTGTGCAACTTCATCAAACGAATTCCTCTGCTCAAACCTTTGCACTACTCTCCAGTCATCGCTACGTGCAAATGTGTCTTCCAAGAAAAATATCTGTGTTGCTTGATTTGCCAAAATAAAAGGCTCGTTGGTCTGGTACGCTGCCTTGACATTGACGGATTTGAAATAATCACCAGCTCTGGGTTTTGCGATCCTAGAAAACAGGTTATACCAACGACAGACAACAGAACCACACAATCGATGATCCTTGAAGCGGAGATATATCGCAATCGAACAATATACATTATGTTAGCATACATTTCAGTTGTCTCTTTGTCATACATATCCGTGCTCATGATGGCACTTGTTTTGTGTCTTCCTCGCCGTCTTCGTGCAAGGGTGTTGTAGCGCACATCTCCAACAACGCAAGATTCATAATGTCTTACCCAGTATCGGGACCCATTGCTAGTGTGTAAAGGGCATCATCAACTGCCGGCCCATCCTTCCGCATCTTCTTAACCTATGGTTAGAAAATAGACAAGCTGATCATCTTATGTACTCAATATATTAAAAAAACTGACAGTGCAATTCAAAAGCTTACATGGCTCTTGAACCATTTCGCAAATCCTGCCATAACCAGTTTGTCAATGTTTCTTGGATTTTGCGGCATTAACTCCTTTTTGTAGATGCTGCACAACATAGTGATCGCGTCAAACATCTAAATATATAAGAATGTGCTGCAAGTTTAGTAGATTACGATGTATAAGCTGCGACTTAGCACTTACTTGATATAAGGTAGTATCTCGTGATGCTTATTCAACACATACCAAACCATTTTGTCCAAATCTTTAGGTTTGTCCTCTTGTCGACTCTTCCATGTAACTCGAATAGAATAATCGAAAACTTTGAGCCCGGGATTGTCTTCATCCACGTCTTTGCTAAGCTGATCAGATGTTTCAATGTATTTTGAGCAGAATGCCAACGCTTCTGTAGCAATGTAGGCCTCTGCAATGGTACCCTAGGGTCTAGCTCTATTCCTAACATAGCCCTTGAAAGTGCCTAGCCGCCTTTCAATAGGGTACATCCAGCCATCTTGTCTTTGGACCTCTAAGTAGTGCCTCATCAGGTAGATGAACAGTCAAATGCACCATCACATCAAAGAAGGCTGGATGATATATCTTCTCAAGGTCACATAGGATAGACGCTCCAAAGCATCTATCCTGATATTTCTACTGCAGAGTTCCCTGAAGAATTGTCCCAACTCTACAACTGCTCTGTATAAGTCAGGGCGGCCCAATCCTCTAAGGATAATAGGTAAAACCCTTTGAAGTAGGGCGTGGTAGTCATGAGTTTTCAACCCTAGTACCTTGTTTCCATCTCAGACCGACTCTCCTTTCGTGGTTGGAAGCAAATCCATGTGGGAATCTCACACGTGGCAGGGACCTCACGGAATTCTTTTCTTTTTACCTTGTCCAAGACGCACAATTTGGTGCCATATCCCGTGGTTTACCTTCATCTTGCACACTGCAAATCCTATCTCGATACCTGTGTGTGTCAAATCAATCCTAGATTTTAAGGTATCTTTCGTCTTGCCTTCAATATTAAGAAGTGTGTCGATAATCGTCACATATATTTTTCTCGATGTGCATCACATCAAGATTATGCCGCAGATCCAAATCTTTCCAATACTCCAAGTCCCACAAAGTGGACCTGCGGGTAAACAATAATCTCTCTTCTGCCCTGCCACACTTCCTTTTCCCGCTACCATTATCAGGATGGTTTCCTGGTGTAATATGCCTGACCTTCTCTAATTCTACTTGCAACTCATCGGCGGTGAGCCTCTTTGGTGCATCACGGTTTTCATGCTTTGCATTGAACACATGTCTTCGGTATTTTCTAGAATGCGGCTTGTCCTTGGCAAGGAAACGGTGGTGTCCAATGTAACAGATCTTGCTAAGTATTGCGTATGACAATGATTCTGTCACAAAAACACATGCATTGTAACCATGTGTCGCTCGCCTAACATAGTGCCCAAAGCGGATAATCATGGATGCACCAAATTATAACAAAGACCGTAGAAAGAAATCAGCCGGTGGGCTGCTATATAGGTCTCGGTGAGAACACCCCTCCATAGCTGTTGAAGTTCCTCCACAAGAGGCTCCATGAACAAATCAAAATCCTTTCCAGGACTTTTTGGACACAGGATGAGCAAGGCCATCATGTAGTTTGATTCTTTGGTGCAGACATTTGGAGGCATGTTGTAAGGGATAACAAGCACTGGCCACATGCTATATGTGGCGCTCTGGTGGCCAAATGGGTTAAATCCATCTGAAGCTAAGCCAAGTCTCATGTTTCTCGGGTTAGCAGCAAACTTTTCGTGCTTCTGATTGAAGCTTTTCCACTCACTACCATGTGATGGATGGCTCCTTACATTATGATCTCTGTACTCCTAGTTCCTAGAATGCCACAGTACATCCTCTCTTGTTTCAGCATCATGAAACAACCTCTGCAATCTTGGTGTAATTGGAAAATGTCTCAGAACATTATGAGGAATCCTCTTCACAGCATCGCCATCTTTCCATCTTGATGATTTGCATTTCGGGCATTCACTTAAGTTGGCATAATCCTTCCGGAACAGAACACAACTATTCTTACAAACATGGATCATATCATATCCAATTCCAACTACACGAAGGAAAATTTTCATTTTACTGTAGGTGTGTGGAAGCTCAAACGCATCTGGGAAAGCTTTGCGGAAAGCAGCCAACATCGCATCAAATGATTTGTTGGTCATCCGCTCAGATGTCTTCACCTGAAGAAAGGTGGCCATAGCTGAGAATACTGACAGCTTATTTCCTGGGGTGACAGCCACGTTGCATTGTTCCAACATGCGGGCCCACCATTTTTCTTCTGCAGGTGAAAGTTCACGGAATGCACGAGCATTTCGTAGCATTGTTTCAATGTTGGTCAAACTCACTGGCTCCGCCGCCAGCTCCTCCTCCTCCTCCTCCTCTTCCACCGAGCATCAGGCAGATCAAGATGGTGATCTGCTGCTTCCACGTAGTCAATAACATTGACGTTCACAGCTTCACCATGATGAACCCACCTAGTATATGTGACCGACATCCCTTACAAGTGTAGATGATTTTGCACGATTGATCGGGTCTTGTAAATGAATTCATACAACTGCTACATGGGCAGAGCACATCTGATTTCGGACCACCGTACTTAGCTCGATAAAGTTCATGAAGTTTTCAACCCCTCGACATATGCAGCGAGAGAATCTTGACGAAGTTATCCAAGTCCTCCACTGTTAGATATACATATTAGTTCTTCTACTAGATATTACAGAAAAATATATATGCTTTTTATGAAGTCCGTAAGAAAATACCTAGGTCGATGTCTAAAGCTATGGCAAGATATTTGGACGAGCAGATCTAAGTAACGAAATATATGTAAAGCTAATTCAGCAAACAGATTTGAGTGCTAAATTATGGCGAGTGTTTCAAGATCAATGAGGCCGAGCACACAGCCATCGAACTATCGAAGGCCATCGCAGCAACAAAGATCAAGTATAAAATGGTGTAGAGCTATTTCACCTAACAGATTGGCTACAAGACCATGGCAATCTAAATCACAATAAATATATGGCAGGATATTTTAGCAACTAATCGGCCTTGGCATGCCATCTCAGCTAAGCAGATTGAGTGCAAAACCGGGCAAGGAAGCTTCTTAAGCAGAGCATATTGACTGTAAACTACTTCGGCAAACAGTGAGATTAGCAGCGTCTATCAGCTAACATTCATCGCTACACCAACATGCACGGGGCCTCAGTCTAGAATGCGCGTACCGTGGGAGAAGCTGACCGCCGTGCGTCTCCACACGAACATCGCCAGCGGTGGCGGCGCTGACCACCGTGCGCCTCGACAAGAACGTCGCCAGCGGTGGCGGCACGACTAGAGGACGGCAGTCTACGAGAGTGTACTATGGGAGCGAGAGGATCGCCGTGCGTCCCCTCGACGAACCGCGGCGCCGATGTATCGGCGTGGCAGGGAGGGCGACTTTGGCGGAGCGAATGGAGTGGAGGGGACGGGGGAGGGGGGTTTGGGGAATATTATTGGCTAGTTGGCCGAAGGGCGGTTGAATATAGGATTTGGGGGAATTTTTGGGTTGGGGGGGCGGATTTTCGCACGGTGGGCGGGGGGAGTTTGGCGCATGGTCGGTTTCTCCAAGTGTAGTCCCACGTGTCAGTGAAGAGGTAAGCCGAAGCGCGTTCCGCTTATGCGTGAGCCGTGTGCGAGACCCGAGCATGTGTGGGGTGCAATGCGACCGCGACAGGGGTGCTGTGAGTGTACTGCCTTTTTTCCTTTTAAACAAGGTGCTTCGCCCCCTCAAAAACAAAAAACTTGTTGCTTCGCGCGATCCATCGATACTACTACTAGTAATCCGGTAATCCCGACTAAAACGGCGTGGCCGGGTCTTTTCCCGCGCGATATGCTGGGAGGTTGGCTTAGCTGGTTTTTTAGGATGAGTAATGCTACACCTACGTAGTCCCATTTATGTAATTAACATAATGTGAAACGTGTGAGCTGTTGATTGTAGATTGGGGGGAGGGAGGGGCCCACCACCATGAAAATCAGGGGAGGAGAGAGAGAGGCAATTTATGTTAACCCTTTCGTAGGTTCCCGTAGATGTAGAAAAATGTGAAATGCATGAATGTGCATTTGCAGATAAGGCCTTTCCTCGTTCATCCTTTTCTCCCACAAGATCTTGATCTTCCGTGCAACGCACGGGCATTTTGCTAGTACTCCTACAATATACTATATTATTGTGAGAGTTCATATACACCGGCCGAGATTAATGCAAACACGAAGATTTTCATTAGATTTCGAACTTTTATAGGACAGAAAAATAAAAGAAACCCGACCCTAAACCTATTCTACGGTGGCTACCGACGTCGTCCATCTACGATCTCCATGTACGGGGGCGGGGTTCAAGACCCGTGAAGTGAAGGCGCGGTCTCCGACGAGGAAAAGTAGAACACGGGAGACGGACCGGCCAGTTGGCACACCATGCCCAGCCGCCTCCCATGCCCTACTCATCCTCGGAGGAGTCCCCGACCTCGGCGGTGCTGGACGTTGGACGACGGCAAGTAGGACGCGTGGATGACGGTGCTCCCGTCGTCGGCCGCCAGCGTGGCCACCGCTTATGCGGCGACTTGAGCGAGGGCGGCGACCTCGAGCTCCATCCCCGAAGACAAGCTCTCCCATAGAGCGTTCGCGCTTGCGGTCATGGCGGATGTGGTGCTAGGTAGGAGGACGATGCGCTATGGTGTGGAGGTTATTAGCTGGGCGTTGCCGCTTTAAGTAGCACATTCCGGTGAGTCCAAGCATCCTGGTGCGTCATTAAATCGCCGGAGTTGGTTCCTCGGGCACCAAGCCTCTTAACGACGGCATACAGACGGACGGCATGAAAGCGGGCAGCTGGCGCCAGCTGGGAACACACCGCGCGACGGCGCGAGGGACGGGGATTTTTGGTGTGCCAGGGTAGTCAGCTGCGGTCGTGGCAACATTGGAGATGCCCTTTGCTCAGATGCGATCGACGCATGTCATTGAAAAAGCAAGACGACCTAGCATGGTCTCAGGTCCTGAGGATGCAGTTGGCCGCGCTACACCACTCCGCGGACGCGTCCCGGTGCCCCGTGCACCCTCGACGAGCCGGGTGTTAGGGTGTGTTTGGATTGTGGCCAAAGTGCACCTTACCAAAATTTTGGTCATGACCCAAAGATTGGTCTTTGTTTGGATGGTTGCCATTTTTTTGGCATGCCAATGAACTCTAGCCAACTCTAGTTCATTTTTCTTGTCGATGTCGGCCAAATCATGGGCAACCAAAACCTCAACCAAAATTTTGGCTACCCAATGCTTTGATGGGGCAACCTTGGGCACAAACCAAACATACTATTGGTCGTGCCACAACACTAACGCCACCGCCGGCACACTAAAACCGACCGTGTCTAGCGACGATGAGCGTGTCGCTCACCGCGGTCGCCGTGTCCCGAGGCGGTGCTAGAGCTGCGCCACGTTGTTGGCCCCCACAACCCACATGAACGGTTGCCGGAGGCGAGGAGGTCGTGGGCCAGCTCCTCCATTGGAATAGTTTGCGCTACGTCGTCCCGACAGGTGTGCCCCACATGTTGGTTTCCCTGTTTTCCCGGCCATATTCGAGTGTCAGTGCTCCGCGTTGCGCATTAGGCCTTTCACTATGTAGGCGAAGCGAGACAAGTTATTGTTTATTTGAGCCGTTCAAGTATAATCATGTGGCGTTTGCTTATTTCTCATTCCTCTCCAACCCTCTTCTCCATCGATCATGTCGCCCTCCGGTCGAGTCCATCCTCCCGCATGCCTCATTTGAACATTCCACCGAGTATAATTCGCATGTGGGCCTAGACCATGCTTGTATTTCCAATGTTTATTTGTAATTTGTTCAACATGCATACAAACAAACGGTTCATTTGAAGTTTCACTTTGCCTCTACTACGTGTCGCTTCGCGTCTTAGTTTTGACATCCCATTTGGTTCATGCCCCGACACATGTTGACGAGATCGATTGATGTTCAGAGATCAATTGCGTGTCATGCAAGGAGATAAAGGTTTAGTCTGTTTCTATGATAGAAATGACCTGGGGGGTCTGTGGGGATCAGACGGAGTATATTGTATGTTGATAAGCGAAACGAACGTATTGTACCCACCCTAGTCCTCTTTCAATCGATCTCCGGACCCCGAGATGAAATCGAGAGAGAACGAGTGGGGGCATGTGTGATACCTAAGGCGGATTCAAAATTTTGAACCGGTGACCATAGCATCAGCAAATCATATATAAAGGGTATTCAATGTTCGTTTCGTTTTTGAACGTACAATATACTCCCTCCTATCCTTTCTAGTTTACATTGGAACCGCATTTGACTATTGACAAAATTATATCATTGAAAAGGAGCTCCTTTCACATATGTATCCCTGCCTTACCCTCCCTTTTGGTCACTTACTGGCGGACCCCATGTAGGCCCCGCATGTTAGTTACTCAATGGGTTCGGCCACGTCAGGGGATCCTCATCTGTAGTATACTCCCTATGTTTTTATTTACTCCGCATAAAATGACGCGAGCGGGGGAGGGGGAGGGACGTCGGTTTGCTCTCAACTGCGGTCCCACAAGCGAGCGAAAATGCAAGATGAAGCGCGTTCCATTCGGTGAGCGACGTGGAGGGTCCAGCATGCTGGGCTGCAACGCGAACGCGACAAGGGCGATTTACAATCGAAACCGATTGATCGCTCATCATCGGAACCACTATTCACACCAGAACCTTCGCTGCTCGGCCTACGCCAGCCACTGCCCTGAAACCACACCTAATCTCCAGCCCCTTCCGCCACCTTTCGATCCCCTAGCCCGCATCAAGCGTCCCCTAGTTCGCCGTAAATCCATGGTGCACCGCAAGATCACGTACTACAAGTTGTTGACGCCAGAGCGCCGCGCATAAATTGCAGCGGCGGTCGGCTCCAGAGACCTCCGTTCCCAGCTCGCTTTGCGGCGGGCCAATCCCCGAGTTCTCTGGAGTCAAGCTACGAGGAGGAGGAAGCCGATCCAATGTTCATGGCGGAGGTCGCAGCGCAGAAGGCCCCCGATGGGTATGAGACGATGGACGCCGACTTCGTGCCGGCGTCCGAGTCCCCCATGGTGCAGGCGGACCAGTAGTTCAACCTGGCGATACTAAAGGAGGACCGGGAGGCAGAGGCTCAACTCGACGCGAAGCGCGCGCATGCCGCTACGATCGAGGCTCTCCTGCAGGCGGAACCGGATGCCGTGGATGTGAAGCGGGCGGCGGAGGCTCAACTTGAGGCAGTGCGCGCGGATGCCGCTGCCATCGAGGCCCTCCTGTAGGCGGAACCGGACGTCGTGGACTTCAACTGGGCGGCAGAGGCTCAACTCGACACGGAGCGCGCGGATGCCGCTCTCATCAAGGCCCTCCTGCAGGCGGAACCAGACGTCCTGGACTTGAACCGGGCGGCGGAGGCTCGACTCGACGCGGAGCGCGCGGATGCCGCTGCCATCGAGGCCCTCCTGCAAGCGGAACCGGACGTCCTCTACTTGAACCGGGCGGTGCTCTCGTCCGTCCAGAGCGCCCGCACGCTCCGCGTGAACGACTAGCTGGAGGCCGAGGACAACCACGGTGCGGAGACACACGTCGGTAGCTACGGCTGGTTCGCGCCGGCAGCCAAAGACGACGAGGCCGTCTCGTTCCGCCAGAAGTGATAGTTTTTCTTTTTGTTGTTGTTTTTACGGATCTTTTGCTGTGTAAAAACATATATTGTTATGCAAGTCTCCTGACTTGGGTCAGTCTACCATTTCAGGCGGTTCAATGAATATCCTATGTTTCCTAACCCTTCTTCCTCACCTCTTCTT
Source organism: Aegilops bicornis (assembly GCA_021605145.1). NCBI lineage: Eukaryota > Viridiplantae > Streptophyta > Magnoliopsida > Poales > Poaceae > Aegilops > Aegilops bicornis. The sequence goes on along the minus strand of CM038674.1, from coordinate 314,986,622 downwards.
CTTCCCCAACAGACCACCGCATGGGCCGTATGGATACTTCCCAACATGCGGTTGCATAAACATACTCTATGAACGAAAATTATGTGTCAGCGGTAGGATGGCTGAGTTTGGTTTGTTCACATGCGACAACACGTGTCAGTGAGGGTGCGTTCCCTTGGTTGGGTTTGTGGCGTGCAGGAGCAACTATGCATGTGAGGGTGCAGTGCGACCGCGGCATGCAGGAGCGACCGTGTGAGGGTGCAGTGCGACCGCAACAGCTGTGCGCAAGTGTACCTCCTTTTCATTTTGAAAACTTTAGGCAAGCTTGGCAAAAATGTGTGGCGAAGTATGGCAATGCAAGGCCTAGACCCAAACAGGGTAAGTACGTAGTACTACGTACTAGGAGTACTAGTGTTAAAAAAGAAAGGCGGGGTTTTCGTTCATGGGATTAATCGATACAAATCCTCGTTTCACGTGTCAATTAATGCGTATTTTTTCTCCAAAGCCCAAAGAGCTAACCATCTCACTCCTCATCGCTTGATTAATGCAGGGGATATTAATGTATTTGGTTGCTAGTACGAGGCAAACCCCATCAATTTTGCCTTGATTAATGCAGGGGATATTAGTGTTAGTGGCCTTTTGCAAACTGTAATTTTGATATACTGGCCTTGTGTACAAAAAAATGGAGGTAGTAACTATATTTGACTTCCTTCCCCATTGTGGTGACATCGACGATATCTTGAACGTTGTGGTTTGGCGAAGCGCGTTCGACGGAGAACACCATTGAGGGTGACCACGGTAAGTCGTTCGCAAGTGCCGCCTGCAAGCCGAGACAACCACCTTATTTGCATCCATAAAGTCCATTGAACCAAGGGATGCGTAAATGTACTAGTACTACTCATACACAATAGCATCGTCCGTCCAGCTTAGTGCGGTGAGATGGTTTCTCGAAGAAGACGATGGAGAAGCGGAGTCAGCGAAGAGTGAAATGATGGTTGCTTCGTTCGTGCTTTGTGATTTGACGCCTCACTGCTTTGTGATTTGTGATAGAAGGTACATGGGAGTAAACTTTGTCCTTTATACTGTACATGCGTCCAAGCACGGGAGAAAGAGGAGAGACGTTGCATTTTTCTATTCCTTCAATCAATCAATCAGGGAGCTTCGGTTCCATCGTTTTGGCTTTGGCAACACCGTCCACAATGGTTCCCACGATGCCAAAAGCTATTTTCACATTTTGTTACACATTGTGGATGCCCTTAACCGTACCACTTGGTTTTGCTCCTGTGTGCTATCTATACAAATCTCAATTATATTGATCTAAAAAATTATAGAATCAAGATTAGTAAAAAGGAGGTGATTTTGCTGTATGGATGGCGGGGAGGTTTCTTATTTTTAGAGGACATTGTCTGGCGGTTTGCTAACATGCGGTACCATGTGTCGTTGCTTTACCAAGCCGATCCGCTTCCCACATGAGGCATAACAACTACAGAAGCCACACGTGGTTAACTTGAAGAAGATGAGGGAGAAGCGGATTCAACAACGAGTGAAATGATGGTTGCTTCGTCCCTCCAACTTCTTTTTTTAGCATTATTACTGCCCCTCCAACTTAAGCTGCGGAAAGGTACAACTTTGTGATTTGACGCCTCATTGCTCATTACTACGCCGGCGCCATGACTGGGTGCTTCACCCCGGCTGCTACTGACCTTTGTATTCGGTATGGCACGTGGACCCGGTAGCTTGATTCCCCACATGTCGGCGAAAGGTACTAGAAGATTTATGAAAGTGAGCGCTCCACTCTTACGACGGAAGAGTACACGACATGACGGCCCAGTGAACTGTCACTTGTACTGTATATAGTACTATGGTTTTGCTGTTTCGCACGATCCATCGATACAAACCCGATTAAACAGGAAAGGGTGGGATTTTTCCCGCGTGGTATATGATACTGGCCATACATTTCAAAGGCAATTTTCATGTATGCAAACTGAATAATTAAGTAACAATATGATGTCTAGTAAAACTAAAAACACATATGATTTATTGTGTTAGAGTGTAGTAGTAGTGCTGTATTGCATAGTTGTTAGATGTAACATGCGAGAACGTGAAGAGATGTAGTTTTGGAGGGCCTACAGAGAGAAAAGCGTAATATGTTCACCGAACTTCAGAATAAGCTGATTACGGTCACTATATATGTTTTGCGGTGATTATACGGTCACTTTCTCACGGTTCAGCATCGGATTGCACTCTGTTGACCGGCCAAATAGTCTGCGTGGCACCATGTTGACTAGTTAAATTGACCACGTTCCTTGTGGGTCCCACCTGTCAGTTTGCATAGAGAAAAGGTCAGATAAACACAAATTTTTGCAGGCGCGAAAAGACTCCACCCGTCTTGCTGGAATCACCTGGTTGTGTATGTGTCCTGTCGGGGCTGATGTGTGCGCATGCACGTAGGTTGAGCACTTGAGCGTGAGAGTGTGTGTTGGTCGTGTGGTGTACTGGTGTGTGCATGCATGCGTGCGTGTGTGCGTGTGAGTGTTGCGTGCGTGGCTGCGTGTGTACGTGTGAGTGTTGCGTGCGTGCGTGGGTGCATGTGTTCATGTGAGTGTTGCGTGCATGCAATTCGTGTGCATGCGTGCGTGTGTGTATAATCACCACACCAGCTCTTGTGTGTTAAAACAGACGACTCAACATACCAATACAAGGCCACCTTGTCCGCTGTGCCCGCGGCCATGACTTCAAACCACCGTCCAATATTTTTTTGTCATTTTTTCATTCTTACTAGCTTGCACGTAACATCAAGATGCATTTGTATGACTAGTTTATCTTGTGAGAGAAAAGGATGAACGAGGGAAGGCCTTATTTGCAAATGTGGAGAGGTGTGTGGGTATCTTTTTGCAAAATTGTCATAATTTCTTTCGTATCTGTCAGATATAAATCGGACGGCCTATATTGCAGGATGGCAGGCACACCATCATCACCAACTCTGTTTTTATAAGAGTTATTTTATCCCTACTCTTATAAAAAGCATAGTCGGCGATGATCGTGTGCCTGCCATTCTCACTTCTGATATCTCCAGGTCTTGTCACCAAAAACCTTCCCCGATTGACAGAACGTCCCGCTACTGACACTTGAAAAAGCTCCTGCAATATAGGCCGTCTGATCTATATCTGACGGATAGGAAGGAAACTATGGCAATTTTACAAAAAGATACCCACACCCCTCTCCACACTTGGAAATAAGGCCTTCCCTTGTTCATCCTTTTCTCCCACAAGATAAACTACTCATACAAATGCATCTTGATGTTCCGTGCAACGCATGGGAATCTTGCTAGTATTTTATAAGAGTGTAGATGTAGAGTAGATACAAGCCGATAGGTGGGCCTGATGGTAGTGAGATAATGTGATGCAACACTAGAGGTGCCATGTGGGGCGTTTAACTGGTCAACTAGTCGTGTCTTGAGCAAATACAGAGTTGTACGGTGAGCCCGTGACTATATAATAACCACAAAATGTAAATGGTGACCGTAATGAGTGGATTCTGAAGTCCAATGTACGTATTGTGCTTTCGCTTTAGAAACAATGATCGTCACTGTATATATCATCAGAGAAAGATGAAACATGCGTGAATGTGCTGGGGGCTTACTTTTAGAGGACGTGGAGATAGTTTGTGTGCGTACGTGAAAGGGGCGTAGAGGGGGGGTATGCGATGGAGAGAGAGATGCTCTTCGTTTCTCTTTATTATGGCTAACTTTATATATAGTATAAAAATATACAAATTCACAGTGCGGAATAAATATCATTGTGGGTACCATGTAATGCAAGCATTCATACTCCTCCATATAACTCTGTAATGTTGTATATATGTAGAAATTCTAAAATATTTTTTGGCCACACTTTATTCAAAAGGAATGTTGTATGCGAAATAAACGTGAAGAGAGGGCTTTTTAGATCAATGGGGTACGTGATGTAACATGTGTGAATGTGTAGTTGATGCATTTGGCGGGGCCTAGAGAGGTATGTGTGTGTATTACGTATTCGAGAGAGGCATGGATAGAGGGGCCGACAGGGGGAGGGGGGGCGTGGGAGAGATAGCACGAGAAATGAGAGTGGTCTAGAGAGAGAGAGACGAATATGATGTCACGGCGAGAGATTCCCTTGAGTGTGTATATGCAAGGGGGGAGTGGATAGAGGCACCAGGAGAATATTTTTTTTGTGTGGTGTCTGTGTTGGTATGTGTGGTTGTGAGAAGATAACAAGACGTGGGGGCAGAGGGTGTGTCACCGCGTGAGGTCCGGTGGGTCGAGGTGAGGCCCTTGGTTCGGTTCCATCTTGCGCCACATTGGTTGGCCCGTGACGCATTTAGGGAGACCCATGGATGACTAGTCGTACAAGACAAAGATAGCATAATTGTGAAGGATTCTATGTCCACTGACAAAGCCGGCTAGGATTTATAACCCTAGGTTCTTGGACTAAGGTAACCCCTTTATCTCTGATATTACTATTCATCCAACCTAACTTTAAGGGGCATCCTCTGAATGCTCGCTAGAATCATACTCATCGATTAGGAAGAGAGGTGTGAGACAATGCGTGAGAGACAGGCCTAAAGATAATGTGCGTATAGGAGACACGTAGGCAGGTCTATGTATATAGAAAGGGTCGATGGGGATTGTGCGTGTGTATGCTTGCGAGAGAAAGAGTGCTTGTGATAAAGGTTAGTGAAAACAGTCGTGAATGGTTACGAGAGGGAGGGAGGGTTATATCGAGAGCATGTGTGCGAGAAAGACACCTCGCGAGAGAGTGTGTGAGCATGTGTGAGAGACCACTGATGGAGAGTGAAACTACACGTACAAGACTTTGTACACATTGATTAAAGATATAAATTGTATCCAAATATTAGGATGGGATCATGATATTTGCAATTCGCGTAAGAGCGGCCATTGATCCATCAGACATCTAGATTCTATCGAATTTGAGCATGTCTATGTTATTATTCGACACAATTGATCCACATAGTTAGTATTTTGAACTCCAGACAATGCATCGCTTTAGCAATCGAATATAAACGTGAGTGTAGTTCATGTTGTGTGTGTAAAGCACATTATACATACAAAAGTTACACAATGAACATTATAAATAGCTACCTATGAACTAGCATACATTTGAATTCAACTTAATGTGGTTTTAAAAAATCGAATTCAACATGAAGTCCATTCAATTATTTGAATTTGATATCATGGCATTTGTAAATCATACCTAAATTATGGGGGCACCAATCTTTGCTCTGATTTTGTACATAATAGCATATGTAGTCGTGTACAAAATATATTCTAATTTAGCTCCTTCATTCCAAAATAATCGTAGTTATAGGATTTTCAAGTGTCAAAATTTCAAAAAGAAGCGGATAATTTAATGAGGTTTTCAAACATACGAGGTCAAATTTAACGTTGTCTATTTAGGTCAATCCTCAAAGTTCAAGAGTACTCTAAACGTGAATGCTTGTGTTTCAAAATTTCGAACGAAGGGAAAAAAGAGCTTCTACTCGCACGAAACCGCGTGAGACCGATGTTTGGTAGTACAAGGAAATTACTTTTCTAAGATCTCCGACCCGTGAAACCTACCGGCCCAACGTCCAAAGGTCTAAACCGGGGTAGGTTTGTAGCTTCATCTAGACGCCACGCAACCGCCTCCTAAAAACATTCATACAGAATGGCCGCCTAAGCACACATGCGTCCGACCGAAATTGCTCCCTCCCACTATTTGGGACACCTGGGATTACCATCCTACCCCCAACCCGCAGTAGGTCCGAAATTTAAGAGGAGGGCAAAGTTTGTACTTTCCCCAAATTTCAAACAAGTGCGTCCCATATTCTGTTCAAAAAAGCCAAAAACAAGCGCGTCCCAGAGCGAAACATGGTTCCCCCCCCCCCCCCCGCCCACCCGTCCGATTCCCCATTCGTACTCCGTGGGTGCAAAAACTAACTCTCCACCAGCCGCGAAACCTTCGCGTCCTCTTCCCCGTCCGCCACCCCATTCCACCCATCAACCGCCGCCCTCCTCCATCACGCCGGAGCCGATACCCAACGTCGTCGTCCACCACAACACCCTCCACGGCTAGTATTTGAAGCCGAGTCCGAGCCGTCCGTACCTGTAACATCCCAAAATTCTAAATTTTGGAATGTTAGAAACAAATAGATAGATTTGATTTGATTGTTTGATTGACTGACTGAAAGGGAGTGAATTCGAAACTTTTGAAAGTTAAATGAGAGGGAAAAAAAGGACTTTCCCAAACTTTCATTTTTCATTTTATGATCTTCGGGAATTCAAATTCTTTTCATCACAAAACCATGGATAGAAGATGACATGACATCTACAAATTATTTAAATGACAAGGGGGGTTGAAAATATTTTAATTACAATTGGAAAATATTTCCAATTCGAAACTTTATGCAACTCAATGATTTTCACGGCGAAGATAAAATGACTTCTTCAAAACATATGAAATCTGAGTTGGGAGTTTCATAGAATTAAATTCAAAGTTCTTTTGAATTTATTTTCAATTTGTAGTTATTTGAGTTTTATTCAAATTATTTTTCTCCAAAAGTAAAATATATGGAAAATAGGGTAACATGATTCCCTACATCAGAAAATTGGAGAGAAATTAATTTGAAATCATTTTGGTATTTTTAAAATGATTTTCGATTGGATTTTATTAGGGCAGTAGCACTGTTTGTTTTATTTGAATTTGTGTGTATTTTATTTGAAGCTAGAATAATGTTCACCATGTAGGAAATCTTTTTCTGAAAATTTTGATATATTATATGCCTATATAATATATTTATTTATTTGGTTTTATTATTTTTATTTCGTCTCGAAAATTGTTTAAAAAAGAGTTTCCCTCCATGAGGCCCAGGCGGCCCAGCCAACCGGCCGAGCCACGGCCCAGCCAGCCAGGCGCCTTGCGCCGCCGCCGACTCGGGAGGAGTCCGCCGCGACGCCTCCCGGCGCGCCGTCCTCACCCGGCCTCCTCTGCCCCTTGCCGCCGCGCCGCCTCCTCCATAAAACCCGAGGCCCCGACCCCCTCCTTTCTCCTCCTCCCGAGCCGCGCGCAGCCGATCTCGAAGCCGCCGCCGACGAGCTACTCCGCCGCCCGAAGACGCCACCCTCGCCGCCGATGACCACCGTCGTCGCCACCATCGCACTCGCCGCTCCACGCCGCCCATCCCAAGCTACTCCGCCGCCGCCGCCGTGCCTCGCCGCCACCGGGCCACTTAAGCCCCGCCGCCGGAGACGCGACTTCGCCGAAGTTTCGCCGCCGGTTTTCCGACGGAGAACCGCCCCAACCGGTAAAAACCCTAGATCGTTTTTTTACAAAACCGGTTTTGTTAGGTTCATTTAAATAGCGAACGTTCATTAGTTAAGCTCTGCAACGAGCGGTTTTCGTCACGTATGCTTCCGTAGCGAGCGTTCGCTCGATAGTTTTTTTTTCTTTTCTTTTAATTTCCGGCAAGGGACCTATTCGTGATAATTTTCTTCACAGACTAGTCCCTAATTTTCAAACGACCATAACTTTTTACTCGTTAGTCCAAATTCAACGAAACCAACGCCCACTTCTTCGTTATGATCTCCTCTATCCAGTAATCCAACTTAAATATGTTTTTGAAAGTTTAAAATTTGAATTAGATCAGATTTGAATTCAAACTTCGTTTGATCATAACTTGAGTTTCGTAACTCCGTTTGAGTTGATTCTTTTTGCGAATCGAAGCTCTTGACCTAAACTTTCTGATAAGGCCAAATTCACATAATTTTGGTACTGTTAGAAATTGTTTTATGTTGCAAGAGTTATTTGCTTGGTCTTGATATTTTCAAATTGTTTTCTTTGTTCTTTCCGATCTTTTGAGTGATTGCTTATGTGTGGTTACTATTGCTTGATTACGATAGATTGACCGGAGTGTGACGAGTAGATCTATCAAGAGTTTTGAGTGCGGATCATCTTCATCAACTCTGCAGGCAAGTAACACTTGATCATACTTTTTTCTACTACCCAGTTTTATGCATTAGATCAATCCTCAAACACTTGCATGATTAGGATCTAATTAAATTGTGGGATGGGTAGTAGATGAGGTAGTACCTATTACCTGTTTTATTATCAACCCTTTGGGAGTTACTTCTACGTTTGCTTATTATGCCATGCTATGCTAGTAGACGTGGATTGGGTGAGTGTATCCATGATGAGATGTGAGGTTGTTATTTAATGGTTTATTTAAGGTGGCAACTTAAACACACATCTGGGTGGATTGAGGCACCTGGTTTCTATCAGGACTTGCCTGTATTTCTTCGGACCGCCACCCAGGCTCAAAGGGATCATGAGATTATTCAAACTAGTAACTTCCGTGTGCAGCCACAAGCCATTATGGGCTCTGGCATAGTTGATTAAGTCGTGTGAACTCTTACAGTGGTAGACTAGCTGATGTAGGGGTTGTAGGTGGTACGGTCTACCCATCGTAAGGTGCAAACACTTACGAAAGACTATGTCTCGGTCATCCGTCTCTCAAACGCCATGTAGTGCGAGAAACCAAGCGGAGGCGATCGAGTCTTTGTGGGGAAAAGTGCGCAAACCTCTGCAGTGTATAAACTAATCATGATTAGCCGTGTCCCGGTTATGGACATCTTGAGTATCTAGTTCTTGGATTATCCTGTTGATCTCATCACGTTACTCTAAATAATTTGTTTGGGTTTAATGAGTACTTTTAATTGGGATTGAGGATGCTGTCAACCATTCTCAATGTTTAACAACCACCATGATAGTTAAATAAATTTATTCCTTTGTAATAGGGAAAAATTGGCTTTTCGCAAAACTGTAACCATAGAGCTTTCCACCAACCATACATGCATGTAGTATAGCTTATTCTTTCATTACTCTCTATGTGTTACATTGTCAGCATATTCCATGTGCTGACCCGTTTTCGGGCTGCAACGTTTCATGTTGCGAGACTTTTCGAACGACGAGTAAGTGATACGTTAGGGTTACGATTTCCTATACTCAACTTTGTCTTTGGTGTTGATGGGAATCCACAACCTTGTTGCTTCCGCTATATATTTGGATTGAGGTAATAGTATTTACGTTACTTTATACATGTGATTTACCTCTGTTATAAATCCTTCGAGTCTTGTGTGTGTCGACATACCGATCCGAGGATGACATTTAAAGCACGAAGACTTGATCCATTCGGTCGGGTCGCTACAAGATGGTATCGAGCACATGTTGGTATGGGACGTGACCCTAGAAACTGACAAGCCCATAGGAAAGATTTTTCTCTACTACTTCATTTTCAAAAAGATCTTTTACCTCTCTTCTCTTCTAAGCTTATTCAAATATTCCCTTTTTAGTGAGACCATACCCCTTTTCCCTTTTGACCACTCGAAGATTCGATCGATGAGACCACTCCAAGGAGACAAGATATCGGACAACTAAGACCATTTGGAATGAAGAGAATTTTACCGTGTAAATGGAAACTACAACTGTTGAAGACTCCGAAGACTATGAGATTTTGAAGGCTCTGAAGAATTCCCATATTTTTATGACCTAGGAAGGCACCCCTTATGGAACTTGGCAGAATATGGAAGTTGTCAATACCCGAGATCAAGGTGTATCGTTGAAAGATTGGAGCATGGAGAGTTAAAAACTCAAAGTTTTTGTTAAGAAAACCCTAAGGCAGGAGATATCAATTATGGAATGAAGCTCATGGCAGTAACATGGGCATAGACACGGCTGACCATGGTATTATTGTCGCTTATGCTATTGTCACCGTGCGGAGTTAAGCATGCAGATGCATGGAAGGATTGGATGGTAGAAAGGCGATGGAGCATCTATCCGCAAGCGTTGGAGTTTTAACCTTAGCCGGTGTATCACCGGGATCCGGAAGCGATACATCAAGGATATTAAGATGGACTTACGAGGAAGCTATATTCGACAAAGAAGTATTTCGTGAAGAAACTTCGAGAACCGGAAGCGAAAGTAGCCAATTTGGAGGAACAAAACCTCGAGATACCGGAGATTAAATCGGGAGAAGGACGATGGGATCATGGTTCATGTCAAGGAAGTTGAAGTCAGAAGTTTGGAATGCCACTCCAGAAATATTAAAGGACATCACGAGAGACTCTGCGTCAATAGAGATGATCTTGCAAAAGAACTTGAGAAGGACAAGCATGATCAGAAGAAGCCATCGGAGACATGACCAAGACTTTAAGAGTTTGATGACTTTGGGATTTATTGACCATTAGAAGACCAAACCCTTGTTATATACTTACGTTAGATGCGACGATTGTGAGCTGTCATTTCTTTGATGTTTTTCCGACAGCCACAATAAAATCGGTCTTTTCAAAACTTTTGTTTGTATTGTGTGCATCCCTCTCGATCTCTCTTATCCCACCCCAAACCCATGGACCCAATAGAAGATGAATGGAGAAGAGCTTATATTTTCTGGACCGATGAGTCAATTGGAGATGGATCGATGGATTCAGAACCTGGAGGATCACTTGGAGAATAACCCTACAGCCAGAAAGGATATGGCCCAGCATGCTCTTCAATGCTTTGAAAGAGGTGTTGCTACTTGGTGGAGGATGTACCAAACCATCAATGGATTGCAAGGAGTAACCACTTGGAAGGAATTTAAGTTGACTTTGCCAAAGTCTCGGTTTGTGTCCCAGAAGTTGAGGCCTTATGGAAAGGATATGAAGAAACCTTGTGCATACAAGCTTTGTGGAGAAATAGGACACAACCATAAAGAAAATAAGGATGAATACCCTCATAAGCAGAGGATTACCAAAGGAGTTAGCCGAGGATTTTTAGGGAACTTCGGTTGGAGATTGTTCCCAAAGGTTTTGTTGCAGCAATGGAAGTTTAGTCTACATTATTGGGAAGATCCGAAGGATGACAAAGAGATTGTTGAGGATGAGCAAAGGAAAGGCCGAAGGTTTTCGTAAGGATGAGCACGACACCTTATGGTTCGAGGACCGTGTATATGTTCCCAATAATGCAAAGATCAGGAAGTAAATACTTCAGGAGGCTCATGACTCACCATACTCGATGCACCCCGAAAACACGACGATGTATTTGGATTTGAAGGACCGTTTCTGGTGGACTGGTAAGAAGAAGGATATTGCGGAGTATGTAGTCGTAGGTGATGTATGCCAGAGAGAATAAAAGCAGAACATCAGAAGCCAGCAAGATTACTACAGCCTATGCCGATACCCGAATGGAAGCAGGATAAGCTTGGCATGGATTTCATTTCCGGATTTCCCAGAACCCGATTGGGATATGATTCTATCTGGGTAGTAGTTGATTCGCTTGACCAAAGTGGCTCACTTTATCCCAGTGAAAACCACCTATACAAGTCTTGAAGTTGGCCAAGATATATTTGACAAGGATCGTATGTCCGATGGAGTTCGAGGACCATCATAGAGGAACGCAGATTTACCTCAAAGTTTTGGAATCGGCTGCACGGACTTTGGGTACTAGGCTAGAGTTCAAGATCTGACCTTTCATCCGCAGACGGATGGATATATCGAGAGAGTCAATCAGATTACGGAGGACATGTTGAGAGCGTATGCGCTAGATTATGGATCAAGTATTTCTGATAATATACTTACCCGGAGTTCTCATTCAACAACAGTTACCAAGCCAGTTTGAAGATGGCCCGTTTTTAAGCTTTGTATGGAAAAAGGAGCCAGACACCATTTGATGTGGGATGAAGTTGGAGACTGTCAGTGGTTTGGATCAAATGTGATCAAGGATTCAGAAAAGAATGTTAAGTTGATTCGAGATAGGCTGAAGGAAGCTTAGTCCAGGCAGAAGAATTATGCAGACTCAAGAACGCAAGGAGATAGTCTATGAAATTGGAGACGGAGCATGTCTTCATGTGCCACATCTGTGAGGAGTTAAACGATTTGGAGTTAAGGGAAAGTTAGCCCCGAGATTTGTAGGACCATACCGAGTTTGGAACGTATTGGAGAATTGGCTAACAAGTTGGAGTCACCCGAAGGACTATCAGGAGTTCATGATGTGTTTCATGTTTCCCAGTTGAAGAAGTGCCATGCAGAGATGGCCGATATTCCCCTGTAAGGACGCTCAGGATAATGATGTTCCACAAAGTGGAGTATGGACTTCATAAGTATAAGTTTTAATCTCGTTATGTGGGATATTCCATGAGGATGAAGAGATGAATTACTATTGGATATAAAGGAGGTATGATGTTGGAAATATGGATCAATGGAAATTCCATGATGAGTCTGAGTAATCATGTCCTGGTTTGGTGCAAATATAAGGAAAAGAGACAGTACACTTGGATGGATTTTAAGTATACTAGGAAGTTGGAAGTTGGAATAAAGATCAGTTGCCCCGATGATGAGTTCAAGGTTTGCAAGTGATGAGATGGGCCATAACCCACGTGCCACAGGACCTCGCCAAGAAGCCAAAGACACTCTTCTTTGAAGGAAAAACCCTGGAAGAAGTTATGATTTTATCGACAGACGATCTTATAGGAGTAACGCAAAACCTGAGAGTTGTTAAGGAACGATAGTTGTTTTGTTTGGCTTGCAGAATCAATGGATTTTCCGAACTTGGTTCGTCGACAAGAGAAAATTCTGCAATGCTTGTGAGGATGACCGAGTGTTAGAATGCAAGATTCGCTAAACCATGTACAAGGTAATGATTTGGGTGCGGGATGGATTGATCACCATACCGACTTACTCTTATTATTCGCTTTGCTATATGGAATGGTAAATCTGAGTGACTTACCTATAGTAGAGAGACGACGATCAAAACCTGTCTAAACCTTAGAATGGTATAGGTATTTTCCATTGTACAAGGCGGTTGTTGCCAATCGTAGGGTCATACGGTGAGGTTCAACCTGACCCGTTTCTGCAGGACAAACCATAAATTGTTGACCACCATGAGATATCGATAGTTGTTTAGAATTGGCGCGGACCGTCAGCTATGAAGACCCAGTTTCGGGATAACCTTACCAAGAGGAAAGGACGAAGGAATTGAGGAAAAGGTTATGCCACTACCAGAAGAGCCCAGAGAAGGAATTATCCTTACGATTTGAGAAGACAGACACTATCAACAGTAAGGATGGAGTATATGAGTTTTGATGGAACCGTAACCAAGCTTCTAAGGGTGGTAGCACCAGAGACCCCCGGAGATGATCGATGGATTTTGAGAAGACCCCCAAACCCTAACCTATTTCTTGCTAGCCTCTCCGAATCTAGGGGAATGAGATTCATTTTAAGGTGGTAGTTTGTAACATCCCAAAATTCTAAATTTTGGAATGTTATAAACAAATAGATAGATTTGATTTGATTGTTTGATTGGTCGACTGAAAGTGAGTGAATTGAAACTTTGAAAGTTAAATGAGAGGGAATAAAGGACTTTCCCAAACTTTCATTTTCATTTTATGATCTTCGAATTCAAATTCTTTTCATCACAAAACCACGGAGAGAAGATGACATGACTTCTTCCATTTATTTAAATGACAAGGGGTGTTGAAAATATTTGAATTTCATTTGGAAAATATTTCCAATTCCGAAACTTTATGCAACTCAATGATTTTCACGAGCGAAGATAAAATGACTTCTTCAAAACATATGAAATACGAGTTGGGAGTTTCAAAGAATTAAATTCAAAGTTCTTGTGAATTTATTTTCAATTTGTAGTTATTTGAGTTTTATTCAAATTATTTTTCTCCAAAAATAAAATATATGGAAAATAGGGTAACATGATTCCCTACATCGTAAAATTGGAGAGAAATTAATTTGAAATCATTTTGGTATTTTTAAAATGATTTTCGATTGGATTTTATTAGAGGCAGTAGCACTGTTTGTTTTATTTGAATTTGTGTGTATTTTATTTGAAGCTAGAATAATGTTCATCATGTAGGAAATCTTTTTCTGAAAATTTTGATATATTATATGCCTATATAATATATTTATTTATTTGGTTTTATCATTTTTATTTAAATGGAAAATTGTTTAAAAAGAGTTTCCCTCACGAATCGGGCGGGCTAACCGGCCAAAGCACGACCAGCCCAGGCCAGCGCCGCCGCCGCCGACTCGGGAGGAGTCCGTCGCCCAGACGCCTCCCGAGCGCCGCCGTCTTACCCGGCCTCCTCTCGCCCCTCCCACGCCACCGCGCCGCCTCCTCCATAAAACCCGAGGCCCCGACCCCCTCCTTTCTCCTCCTCCCGAGTCAGGCTGACCCGATCTCGAAGCCGCCGCCGACGAGCTACTCCGCCGCCCGAAGCCGCCATCCTCGCCGCCGATGACCACCGCCGTCGCCACCATCGCACTCGCCGCTCCACGCCGCCCATCCCGAGCTACTCCGCCGCCGCAGCCGTGCCTCGCCGCCACAGAGCCCCGCCGCCCGGAGACGCGACTTCGGGAGTTTCGCCGGTTTTCCGACGGAGAACCGCTAACCGGTAAAAACCCTAGATCGTTTTTACAAAACCGGTTTTGTTAGGTTCATTTAAATAGCGAACGTTCATTAGTTAAGCTCGCAACGAGCGGTTTTAAATCACGTATGCTTCCGTAGCGAGTGTTCGCTCGATAGTTTTTTTTTCTTTTCTTTTAATTTCCGGCAAGGGACCTATTCGTGATAATTTTCTTCACAAATTAGTCCCTAATTTTCAAACGACCATAACTTTTTACTCGTTAGTCCAAATTCTACGAAACCAACGCCCACTTCTTCGTTATGATCTCCTCTATCCAGTAATCCAACTTAAATATGTTTTTGAAAGTTTAAAATTTGAATTAGATCAGATTTGAATTCAAACTTCGTTTGATCATAACTTGAGTTTCAGAACTCCGTTTGAGTTGATTCTTTTTGCGAATCGAAGCTCTTGACCTAAACTTTCTGATAAGGCCAAATTCACATAATTTTGGTACTGTTAGAAATTGTTTTATGTTGCAAGAGTTATTTGCTTGGTCTTGATATTTTCGAATTGTTTTCTTCGTTCTTTCCGATCTTTTGAGTGATTGCTTATGTGTGGTTACTATTGCTTGATTACGATAGATTGACCGGAGTGTGATGAGTAGATCTATCAAGAGTTTTGAGTGCGGATCATCTTCATCAACTTTGCAGGCAAGTAACACTTGATCATACTTTTTTCTACTACCCAGTTTTATGCATTAGATCAATCCTCAAACACTTGCATGATTAGGATCTAATTAAATTGTGGGATGGGTAGTAGATGAGGTAGTACCTATTACCTGTTTTATTATCAACCCTTTGGGAGTTACTTCTACGTTTGCTTATTATGCCATGCTATGCTAGTAGACGTGGATTGGGTGAGTGTATCCATGACAGATGTGAGGTTGTTATTTAATGGTTTATTTAAGGTGGCAACTTAAACACACATCTGGGTGGATTGAGGCACCTGGTTTCTACCAGGACTTGCCTGTATTTCTTCGGAGCGCCACCCAGGCTCAAAGGGATCATGAGATTATTCAAACTAGTAACTTCCGTGTGCAGCCACAAGCCATTATGGGCTCTGGCATAGTTGATTAAGTCGTGTGAACTCTTACGGTGGTAGACTAGCTGATGTAGGGGTTGTAGGTGGTACGGTCTACCCATCGTAAGGTGCAAACACTTACGAAAGACTATGTCTCGGTCATCCGTCTCTCAAACGCCATGTAGTGCGAGAACCAAGCGGAGGCGATCGAGTCTTGTGGGGAAAGTGCGCAAAACCTCTGCAGAGTGTATAAACTAATCATGATTAGCCGTGTCCCCGGTTATGGACATCTTGAGTATCTAGTTCTTGGATTATCCTGTTGATCTCATCACGTTACTCTAAATAATTTGTTTGGGTTTAATGAGTACTTTTAATTGGGATTGAGGATCTTTGTCAACCATTCTCAATGTTTAACAACCACCATGATAGTTAAATAAATTTATTCCTTTGTAATAGGGAAAAATTGGCTTTTCGCAAAACTGTAACCATAGAGCTTTCCATCAGCCATACATGCATGTAGTATAGCTTATTCTTTCATTACTCTCTATGTGTTACATTGCGGCATATTCCATGTCTTGACCCGTTTTCGGCTGCAACGTTTCATGTTGCAGACTTTTGAACGCACAGTAAGTGATACGTTAGGGTTACGATTTCCTATACTCAACTTTCTTTGTTGGTGTTGATGGGAATCCACAACCTAGTTGCTTCAGCTATAATATGGATCGAGGTAATAGTATTTACGTTACTTTATACATGTGATTTACCTCTGTTATAAATCCTTCGAGTACTGTGTGTGTCAGCATACCGATCCAGGGATGACACGAAAGCACAGAGACTTGATCCATTCGGGTCGGGTCGCTACAGTACTCGAGCCAGTTCAACCACACCGTCCTGCGCCTCACCGCTGACGCTCCAACTTCGCCACCCTCCACTGCATTGGAGTTGTTCCTGCTACGCCGTCCTTCGCCGCCTCGGATCTGCTTCCCCTCCACCGACATACGGCCACGGCAACACAGTCAACAATTTGGCCATGGGTTCGTCCAAGCCTGCACCCTCCAGAACATCGGTTTCCCCGGCAAAAAGAAGAAGATCGGCGCGACATGTGGAGGCGACCACACCGGCAACCGAAAATGGTACTCCTCTTCCCTTATTCGTGCAAATCTTATGTGTCTGCTTGCACGGTATTCATCCCACAGAAGACACTAGTTGACCGCTTCTTCTTGATACTAGATGTTCCTAGTAACTCGCGATGCACAAGGTTTCTCCTCATATACTATTTCACCTTAGCTAGAGGTCCGTCGCCCCCTTGAATTTCAATTCCTGGTCAGTTGATTCCCAATTAACGGAAGCATTCCCCGGCGTAACAGGCGCTAGTCCGCCTATTACGCCGAGGAAGCAACGCCTCGGTGTTTATCTTAGGGGCATGTGGGGCCTAGAGCTACTGGCGCCCGATCTGGAGGGCGGCCGGGATTAAAGGGATGGCCTGGGGGCGCTGCCAAGCACGGCGGTGGTGTGAGGTCGAGGGGAGGGCGGGGCGGCGGAGGCAGGGGTCTGGGTCGGTGGTCGCTGGCGGTTCGAGAAAGATCGTCAACATGGATCGACGGGAGGTAGACGAAGGCCATCTGCCCATTCCTTATAGATCGGACGGTTCATTAAAAAATCGGTGACCTATTTATTTTCAATGATCGTTATCTTGATATGACCACATGTGGTGGTGTCTTTGGAGGAGTACTGCATTTCTGTGCTCGTATATTACAAAATCATACGGATTAGAATCTAATTTTGTTTGCCATGCAATGTTGTAGAGATATTATATGTCTCCTGTCATTTATTTTTCAGCCACACTGCTATACTGCTACTTTTACGATTGCACTAGTTCTGCACACACTTCACCCATACTCTCACTATTGTGTTTTTATGCAAGGGTATTTCAGACATCTGCTGCTATGAGAGAAGCAAAAAGAAAAGAGAGAAGCCGCTCGGCGTCATACAGCGGATAGGCGGACACGTTCAGCCTTATAATAGGTGCAGTGTCAGCAGATGGAGACGGTAAACGTAGCTCTGGAGTTGATGACCTCGCTCGCAATTAACCACCATCCCAGGTGCTTGCTTTAACTTTGCGGTGTCATATGTGGTTGAATGTTCCATATTTTTTACATGGACCACCATCCCATGAGCACCAGAAGACAAATAGCTAGTCAGGGCACTGGCCGAGCCAGTGACAAGCCCAACAAAGAGAGGCATCACCTGGAAGCCAACGAAATGCGAAGCAGCCCGTCTCCCACCAGGCTCTCAGGTCCTAGATGATCATGCTCACCACTCCAGCCGGATGTCTAGCTTGTATTGCTTCCAATTTGGTTAAATTGCATCTGCTTAGCTTACACATTATACCTTTGAATATGACACGCATTTCTGTTTTTGGTACATACTAGTACATCTATGTATTAACCATGTTCTTACATCAAACTAATGTTCTTATGTATCCCTCCTCAATCACTTATGATGAGGCAGTCAGGCAAGTGGATTACTCCTCATTTAAAGAATGCAACGTCAGTCTCCCGACATGATTCTCAAGAAACAGCAAGGCTAGATGAAGATAGTGAACGTAGCTCTGTAGTTGATTACCGCATTTCTACACTAGCATCGCAGTGCTTGCTCTAACTTGGCAGCGTGATATGTGGTTGCATGTTGCATATGGTGTCTAGATTGTAATTCTTCCAATCTGGTTAAACCGCATGTGCTATTCTCGCTTAGCTTATACATTATACTGTTAATGTGACATGCCTTCCTATATTTAGTACATAGTACATCTGTCTATTAAGCATGTCCTCACATAAAACTATTGTTTTTGTATCCCGCATAAATCAATATGACGAGACACCTTCAAAGATATGCAGTGTGATATTAGTTGCATCTTGGATATGATTTATAGCATGCGCTGCTTCTAATTTGTTGAAATGCCATTTATGATGGGACACTTTTAACTTGGCGAGTCATATTGGTTGCATCTTTCACGTGGTGTCTAGCTTGCATTGCTTCTTATTTGGTGAAATGGTTTCTGCTTAGTTTACACAAACAGTTGTGAATATGCCATGCCGTCCTATTTTTCGTATTATTCCATCCTGGAATCATGTGTTTGCCTTACATCAAAGTAGTGATTGTCAGTATCATGCACAAATGAGTTCTGAAGAGTGAATTTTATTGCTTTTTCTTGTCGGTTTTACTTGACAATTCAAAATCAATAAAGCGGAAGGAAGTTAGCAAGGCAGCGGATGAAGGTGCTCCTTCCAAATGGAGGGCCTCTACAGATTCTACTCCTCCATCCCCCCAAGATGATTTCCAAGACAACACATGCATAGACACCCAATGTAGCTGTGTTGGTGATGAGCACGTCTCCCCTAGTGCACCATCACAGGCGCTCCCTCTAACTTGGCACTGTTATATGTGGTTGCATGTTATGTATGATGTCTAGCTTGTATTGCTTCTAATTTTGTTGAATCTGCTTACTTTACACATTATACTTGTGACTAAGACACGTGTCCTGTTTCTAGAATATACAATATCTGTCTATCACACCATGTTCTTACATCAAAGTACATTTGTTCCGAAGAACTAAATTGTTATTTGTTTTTCTTGTCGGCTTGACTTAACATGGCAAAGAGAAAGAGGAAGCAAGATGTAGAGCTATTGTGAAAGGGAAGCGGAACAATCCTGCAGATTCAAATTTGAATTGATGGTGCAATAGAAGGTCAAAGTCCAGCGGAAAATTGTACCAACAGGGTATCCCGTGCTACACGAGCTGCAGAACAAGCCAAACATAAACAAATAGCTGCCACCAAACAAGCAAAGATAACCCTAGTTGTTGCAACACCTTCCACAGTACCACCAGCTGCACGATTTACTCGTGGGTCAACTCAGCTAGCAGCACGTTTCCAAGCTCCCTTGCCACCTGATACTACTTCCAAAGCACTCTTGACACAAGATGAGTTGGCAAGATCAGATGAACTTTGTGAGCTTCAACAGCAAGAAGGTAGTTGCTGGAGTCAAGTTACAGTTGCATGCTTTTTTATATATAGTCTCACAGTTTGATGTACACTAACACTTCCTATGTTTGTTGTTGGACTAGCACCTAGGCGCAAGAGTAAACAAACATTAGGGATAATGCTCGATAGGTTAACTAAATCTAGAGGAGGAAGAATGGAGATCTGTTTTGAGGCAGGTTTAAAAAGGCCACGTGATGCTCTGAGTCACCAAGTTAGTATCGAGGCGGTGGTTGTTGTTAGGTGTCATGTACGTATCCTCCCAACATGGATTCAAGACAGGAATGACAAAGACGAAACCAGTTCAACACCTTCCTCGACCATTTATCTGTAAGTATGGTTATGTATGGAAACTAGTAATATCGTCTTGCTCTGTCCAATACTTTCTAGGTTGCTGATAATGAGACTCCCATAATTTTCAATAGATGAGGTTCAAGTTGGATAGCCAAGATGATGCAACCATACAAGCTTGCACCCATGTTTTCAAGTCTGGTCTACGACAGTATCGGAATAACTTGAGGAAAACTCACTTTGAAGGCAAGGCTAACAGTGAACTTGCCCAAACATCTCAAGTGGAAAATATATCTGATGAAGATTGGAGAGGCCTCGTTAAACACTGGTCCGATCCGAAGTATCAGGTACATTATATATATGTCATCAGATCACATGTTGAAGTCCTATTTACGCATGTGCCACACAAATCTATCTTCTTGTAGGTGAACTGTTCAAAGAACAAGGCCAACCGCATTTAAAGTGAAATTCCAATGCATGACGGGATCTCATAGCTATATTGCACAATCGCGAGGCTCTTGTAATTAGGCGATGTTTCACTCCTTTCATTGTACCATATTATCGGATCTATATTGACTTGTTCCAAATGCAGAGGAAAGCCATAAGGACCAAAAAGTACCTGAACCAAATGCTGTAGGAATCTTCAAGGACTGTCACACCAAAGAAGAAGAAGGGCATGACTACACCGATCAAAGTCATTTGTTGTAAGTCCTTAATCCTCATGCCTTTTAACTACTACTTACTCGACTTGTGCCTTGAGCGCATGGTTTGCAGCCAATGTCTATTACTCTTTTCAATTTTATACACAATTGTCTTAGCGTATCATTACACCTTACAAGGTTTAAAAGAGAGGAGTGATGTTCCTTTGATCTTGATCTGTAATCTAGTCCCGTGCTGGACTTGCCCACACAATGTTACAATTGCATGTTTGTCTGTTCTCAGTTGTTTTGCGATATGAATGATGTCATACTATGCTTACCGTGTTATAAACTTCGTCTCTTTATCCTTAGCCCTCAATACAATGTGAAGAAATAGACAATACATTAGCGATGGTACATGTTCATATGTTTGGAACCTGGTTTTATTATGTACTTTGCAATAAAATACAACTATTATTTTACATGAGTTCACCAGAATAAGTTCTGTATATAGACCAAAGCTATTTTGTTTGGTTTTGCTGCCTCCTTAATATCTTACATTACGGTACTACTAATGTAAAACCACAACTTTGCAGCGAGCTATGGAAAAAATGGTGGAACCGCCACCTTACGAAGGTGGTGAGGCAACTATAACCGCAATGTCGACTCTTCTTGTAGTGGGTCGATACTGTCCACTAACAAAGTGCCAAAAGCACATTCCTGCGTAATACTGGCTTGGTTGTTAAGGCAATCTCATCCAAACTGCCTCATGATCAAGATATGTAAGCTCAAAACAATGTTGTATCTGCGCTCCAGACACAAGTCCATTCCCTAACAGAGACCCTTTGTGAAACAAGGAGAGACATTGTTCGATGTTGTCAAGATATGCATGGTTTTGAAACCAGACTATCAGACATTTGCTATGTTGTTCAGGTGCCTAGGAGAACTGAAGGCGAAGGTTATGGTGCTCCATCGGACAATACAACATGAAAACGTAACGGTCGGTCAAATGAACTCGAGCTCAAGTTACGGTGGTGCATTTATCTCGCTAGACTGTTAACTTTTATGCCAACCTTCCTTTTCGTTTTATAGTTGTAATTTGTTTTGGTGCGATACAAAATTTGTTCTTAACGTGCAGCCAAATTTGAAAAGAAAACAACAAGCCATTTTGTATAGTGTAGGGTGTTCCCTATATTTGCACTGGTGGCGAACTTTGATGCCCACCGGCTGTAGTTAACATGGGCCTCCTACGGGTCGTAGAAACAATGGGCCTTCTAAGGGCCGTAGAAACAATGGGCCTTCTATGTGGTGTAGAAATAATGGGTCTTATACGGGTCGTAGACACAATGGGCCTTCTATGGGCCGTATCATCAATGGGCCTTCTACGGGCTTATGATCGGTTGGCCAAACATGGGCCAATAACAGACCACATTATAGCCGTAAATGGGTTAGAGTTGAAATCGTCCATTCATGGGCCGACCATAACGGGCCGTCGTTAATCGGCCGTATTTTGATGACGCTATGAAAACGGCCCAACGTATTAACGGGCCACAAACGGGCCGACTGTAACCACGGGCTGAATTTGGCCCACAAGCAGAAAATGACAGTAACGGGCCGTAAGTAAACGAATGTGGAAATGAGCCCAAGAATAAATGGGCCCCGAGAAGGCCGAAAGATAACATGGGCGGGAAACGGCCCAATGGAATAGTGGGCCGTTAATGGGTATAAAGTGATACACTGTTCATTATGGGCCAGTTTCACCACGTGCCGTTAATGGGTATAAAGTGATACACCGTTCATTATGGGCCAGTTTTACCACAGACCGTTAATGGGCCGAGAGTAATAAGGGCCTCATATGGGCCGAAATACGTCATGGGCCATAAATGGGCTGGAAGTTAAAACGGGCTAGAATTATATTGGACGACCCAGATGACGCTACTGGGCCCAATTCGGATAGGTCGTAAATGGGCCCTGGGTTAGCGGGTTGTAAATGGGCAATATGCAAACATGCCGTTAACAGGCTTGCCGTGGGCCGGCTCGCCACCTTTTGACCAAGTCAAACGGGCCGGCCTTTTCATAGGAATGGGCCTCTGCTGGGCCATGCCACGTGTCAACGTATCATAGGCGCTTTGGGTCCAATGAGTGGCTGACATCTGTCCCAACGGTGAGCCGACACGTGTTTCCTCCAGCCAATGATGATTTTACACGTGGAAAATCCCCATTGGTCGGGGCTGTTAACGGGTTATCGGATCCAAAACCGGACCCGATAGCTTAACGACGTTCCGTTATGGTGGATGCCACGTGTCGGTCACCCTTGACGAAAGCACTTCTGTGACGCACGATTTATCGTCATGGAAGTGGACACTTCCATGATGATAATTTTGGTAATGTCATGGAACACTTCTACGACAACACAGGTATGACTATCTTGATTCTGTCATAAATTTCTCATGGATGTACATGCATGACAGAAAACGTGACCTACTGTGACAAACACGTATCATCACGGAAGTGTATTTTTTTTGTAGTGTGAGTGCTTGGTCGACGCCCCGAGTGCAATGACCGGGGCTACAGCCGAGGGGGAGGACGAAGTGGAGGACGCTGGGACGACCACGGCCCCCGCCAGGAGTGGCGTGACCGGCCTCATGAGGATCGCTGGCAGGACCAGCCTCGTGAGGGTGGCTGGAGGGAGCAGCCTCGTGAGGACCGTCCTCAGGGAAAAGCTGGCCTCCCTCCGCTGCCGCCACCACCGAGGAGGAACGATGACCACCATCAGGATGAGGGGGCTGGGGGCTTCCAGGAGTCGCGCGCCATAGCGTGCATCTTGGGTGGCGCTCAGGCCCCAGCCTCCCAGCGCATCTTCAAGTAGTTCGCCCGCGAGGTGAACGCAACCCTCCCCCGGCTCGAGGCCACACGCCCGCTCAGGTGGTCCAAGTGCGCCATTAACTTCAGCTCGTCAGACCAGCTCAAGTGCGCAGCGACGGCTGGCGCCCTCCCGATGCTCTGCTCGCCCATCATCAGCAATGTCCAAGTCACCAAGACCCTCATCAAAGGCGGCGCAGGACTCAACGTCCTTTCCATTGAGACGTTTGACCGCCTCCAAGTGCCATATGATCAGCTACATCCTACCAAGCCATTCTCTGGAGTGACCGAGGGCTCCACCACCCCGATAGGGCAGATTCGCCTCCCTGTCACCTTCGGCCAGCGCAAAAACTATCGCATCGAGCTCATTGACTTTGATGTCGCCCACATCCGCCTGCCGTACAACACCATCCTTGGGTATCCAGCCTTGGCCAAGTTTATGGCAGTGACCCATCATGGCTACAACATCCTCAAGATGCCAGGAAGCAGCGGCGTCATCTCGGTCGCCTGCGAGGAGAAGGACGCGGTGTGCTCCCTCGAGCGCGCTTACCAGGCTGCAGCGGCTGAAGACCCAGTCTACGAAGGCACCCTGTACCCTCCTGAGGCGGTCCCCAAGAAGAAGAAGCAACTACCCCACCAAGGGCCTCAGGAGAGCGGCGTTTCCAGTGGCACCACCTCAGGAGATATGTCCGCACATGGGGCGCCTCCATCCGTCGCATAGGAAGGCGCGCCTGGCACTCTCCTCAGGCTGGGCTCCGAGGCTCTCTTCTGTAGAGCCTCAGACCTAGCTAACATCATGAGGGAGGTGCTCGGGTACCACGTGGAGGCATGCTTTGCTGCACACTTCCCACAAGAGGGAACAAGGCGCGGAGTGCCTAGTGCTCAGCAGTTCATCCCCAAGGCGACCGAGGAGCTTCAAGAAGCAAGGACCATGAGCGGCGACCGCCACCCACCACCTGGCGCAGCTCCACGTCCTGGCGAGGACGACGAGCTGCACGTCTGCGTCGACATTCCAGGACTCAACAGGGCGGCATCTCAGGCGCGTTTCTGGCCTTTGCGCATTGGTCGGTGCAAGGGCCCACCTCACAGCTATGTTCGCATGCCATTTGGCTTGCCAAACGCGGCTGTCACCTTCCAGCGCCACTTGCGAAGTGCTCTGGCGGCTCAGGAGGCCAGGCACCATGCAGTCCTGGCGGAGATGGCGATGGTTCTTCAGGAGCCACCCGGGCCCCCAGAGCCTCCTGAGGCTCAGGACCCTGGCGGCTCGTGAGGGGCGACTTCTCCAGCTCGCATCTTCGTCTACGTCAACACCTCTCCAGCAACGATACCATGTGACTCTTTCCGGTTCATTCAGTTGGGGGCGCCCCTGGGGCAGCATTATCCCCAAGTCGCACGGGCCTGTCTCTCCGACGTGTATCCTTTTGCATCTTTAGCTTACTCTGTTGGGGGCTCCCCTCAGGCTGCATCTTCCCAGGCCGCATGGGTCCGTCCCTATGGCATGTATTGTTCTTGCGTCTATTTGAACTAGCTTGCCTCCTTGCATGAGTTATCTTATGATCATCACCTACTTGCCCATGGGCCTTCGCGTCCACCCACGTTGCTGACCGGCCTCCTGCTCATCCTACAACGGGGGCTACACACATGCTGGCACAAGCTTGTGCTCGGGTCCGTCCCTGCAATGCTGACAAACCCGAGTGGTCGAGCACTGGCTTGCGTCACACCCCGCGACGTCACCACACCAGGCCCTTAGTTCCTTCATCTTCTTGAGAAAAGACCAAGGGCAGGGCAGCAAACGCGATTGCAAGTTGTATTCTCCCCTCGCACTAACCTGCAGGAATCTCTGGAGCCTAACTATGGGCATTACCGCAAGCTCCTTCCTTTCCTCATGCGATTCGCTTGCGCGTTGAAGGGGGAGGCTCGTGAGCATCACGTCTCAGGAGCTCCTACTGACTCTCCAGCGCTCACCCCCTGGCCTTGACCACGACACTGCGACCTAGCATACCAGCGGCGGCTGAGCTCGCTTGAGGGTCGGGACCCGAGGACACAGAGCACTTAGAAGAGCGTGAAAAAGGGAGGGAAACTAGCATGGGCCTAACCCAGCCATACCACTACCGCTGACGAGCGAATCAGGTGTTGCGCAAGGAAATCGCCTCAGGCTTGATAAGATAAGTCACGCATTCAAGTTAGCCTAGCACCGTGACTTAGGATTTTCGGCTCCTGCAGCCTTGCTCTGACAATGCCGCCTTCCTTTTCTGCCTTTAGGGAGCTGCTTGCACGCCAAGGGGGACCTCTTGATCATCACGCCTCAGGAGCTCTTACCGGACCTTGGGCTGCTCACCTCCTAGCCTTGACCACGACATCGCGACCTAGTATACCAGCGACGGCTGGCGCCTGCCTAGGGACTGGGACCTGTCGGCGTAGAGCACTAAGCTACCGCAAGGACGAAAAGGGGGGACAATGCCAAAGCAAGATGCGCAATCGCAAATTTCACAATAGGAATAACATTGATGCAAAAGCACTACGGATTCTTTACACACCCCCACGGGGTTCATCTCGATTCCTTGCAGGGAACAAAAGAAGGAGGTTTCTAGGAATCATATCTACAGATATCACCGCCGACGCCATCATCAATAGTGGGCCACGAGGGGCCGACGCCGACCCCATCCAGATCAATGACGATGACGAGCGGACACCGCTGCCGTGCTCCGGGGACGACGAGAGCTCGGGGGCACGTAGCTGTCGTCACTCGTCTCCGGAGTCTCGTCAGGCTCAGGAGAGTTGCTGGACTCCCAGGCACCGTCACTGCTGCTGGACGAGCTGTCGGCAGGGCCAAGGGCGGGCCCAGCGCCAGCCGCCGCGCCGTCCTGGCGACCCCCTCCAGGACAGCATTCCAGGCGACGGCCTTCCTCGTCGAAGACCTTGAAGAACAGCGTGGAGGCGTCGTCGCACTCAAAATGGATGGCGAGGGCCCCCTCGGCACGACAGGCGCGGGCGACCTCGCCCATCCATGAGTCATGAAGATCTTGCCCGGGGAGACGACCTCGACCTCAGCCCCCGTTGCCAGGGTGCTGCACTCGGCATGCTGCAGCCACAGCTCGAGCGGCCCCTTCGGCGGCATCTCTTCGGCGAAGAACTGCGGGAATCAGATCCACGTGCGCGGCGGCATCACCGCCAACACCACGAGCTCGCGTGAGGAGCCCTCGACGTGAGTTCGCGGGCCGGAGGCGCGTGCCACCATAGCCGGGCCACCACGATCGGCGCGAGGCGCTGCCTCCACCTCCGGAGCCCAGCACTTGGGCGTACAAGGGCAGCGGGTAGCCAGGGGGAGGCCGCTCGTACCAAGGCCTCGTCACCTCCGGCCTCACAACGACGTCGCGGGGGCGGGCCAACCTCTTCTTTGGCGGAAGTGGCCCCTGCTCTTCACGGGGGGGGGGGGGTTCCCTTCTCAGCGGCGGAGAATCTCCTTATCGGTGCCATGGGTATCGCAGCAAGACGGTGGAGCAAGGAGGAAGAAAAAGAAGCAGGCAGAGCGGAGAAAGAGTTGAGCGACAGGGGCTCCACCCCTCTCCTCATTTATATTCAGAGGGAGGCCAACCACCGGCCTTCATGATCACAGGTAATGATGGTTTTTCCTCTGCATGTAGCAGGGCCTCGTCAAGTCAAACGGTTGTCGAGACAGCATGGGGGAAGCGGAGGCGCCCATGCCCCGTCAATCGCCATGCGTCAATCAAGGCCGCAGGCAGTTGGGGCCTGCGGCGCTCCGCACTTGCCATTTGGCTTCGCCTTGAAGCCAAGTCCGAGCGCAGCTTGGGCTCGGGGGCCACTGTCAGCGTCCTGGGAACGGGGGTACCCAGACTTGCCTGCCTGCGGCCCATGGCGTGGCTCCACTAACGGCCTAGTACGACCCATCTTCAGTAGCAACCACTCAAGACCCTCGCGAGGCGAACAACACCAAGACCTCCCTGGGGCGGCCTCATTAGGCTGGCTCCCGAGGAGCGGAGATATCTATGCAAGGGGCACCTAGCAAGGTTCACGTGACGTGAGCCATGACGACCAAGGTCAGGCAGGCGCCAGCGGGCGCAGTATACCAGTTTCCACTTTGGTGCTAAAGAGGCAGGCGCACGCGAGGAGTCCCGAGGCATCAGGCAAAGGTTTCCATATCAGTGCACCGAGACCAAGACCAGCAGGACGGCAGGACGGAGGTCATCGCGGAGCCCACAGCTACATCACCACCAGAGCCTTTGGTAGGCGAAGACCACCTTTTGTCAGGATAGCTTGTACTAGTTGTCTCCCTTCAAAATTGGCCGTTGTGGGATCCCTTCCCGCCTACATTTGGGAAGAGGACCAGGGCCTCTATAAATAGGACTAGCCACCACCATAGGAAGGGGATGGAACATTCAGACCACCCTCACACGCACCAGCTCACCAAGCTCAAGAACACCTCTCCTCAGGAGGCTGTTCGTCCATTGTACTTGTCCATCCTCAGCCCGTGAGGCAATCCACCACCACCACACTGGAGTAGGGTATTACACCACAACGGTGGCCCAAACCAGTATAAACCTCGGTGTCCCATGTTCTTTGGGTTCGTCGAGCTAGGCCATGTGATCGTTGAGCGGGCGAGCTAGGGAGAGAGAGTTCTTCATGCGCACCCCAGAGTTCGAACCCCAAGGGTTTTCCGGAACCCACAATCTGACAATAGGCATCACGTCCATGTCAAGTAGACTGACTCCTGCCTGCATATACTACTATTACTCCACACATCGACCGACTCCTGCCTCCATCTAGAGTATTAAGTTCATGAAGAACTGAGTAACGCTTTAGTAAGATGACATGATGTAGAGGAATAAACTCAAGCAGTATGATGTAAACCCCATCTTTTTATCCTCGATGGCAACAATACAATGCGTGCCTCGCTACCCCTACTTTCACTGGGCGAGGACACTGCAAGATTGAACCTAGAGCTAAGCACTTCTCCCATTGCAAGAAAATCCAATCTAGTTGGCCAAACTAAACCGATAGTTCGAAGAGAATTACATAGATATCAAATCATGCATAAAAGAATTCAGAGAAGATCCACATAATATTCATAGATAAGCTGATCATAAATCCACAATTCATCGGATCTCGACAAACACACCGCAAAAGAAGATTACATCGGATAGATCTCCAAGAACATCAAGGAGAACATGGTATTGAGAATCAAAGAGAGAGAATAAGCCATCTAGCTACTAGCTATTGACCTGTAGGTCTGTGTTAAACTACTCGCGCTTCATCGGAAGGGCAATAGAGTTGATGTAGAAGCCTTCCATGATCGAACCCCCCTCCAGCAGGATGCTGGAAAAGGCCCCAAGATGGGATCTCACGAGAATAGAAGGTTGCGGCAGTGGAAAAGTGTTTTCATGGATGCTTCTGGTGGTTTGGGAATATATGTGAATATATAGGGCCAAGGGTTAGGTCAGAGGAGTCCCGTGGAGGCGGCAAGGCAGGGGGCGCGCCCTCCCCCCTTGCCGCCGCCTCGCGGCTCTTCTGACTTGATCTCCAAGTCTCCGGGGTGTCTTCTGGTCCAAGAAAAATCATCGGAAGGTTTTATTCTGTTTGGACTCTGTTTGGTATTCCTTTTCTGCGAAGCTCAAAAACAAGGAAAAAACAGAAACTGGCATTGGGCTCTAGGTTTATAAGTTAGTCCAAAAAATAATATAAAATGACATATTAATGCATATGTAACATCCAAAACAGATAATATAATAGCATGCTAAATTAAAAATTTATAGATACGTTGGAGACGGTGTGCATGACGTGTCTAGTCTCGATAGCTCAGCGCATGATTAATCGAAACCAATCCGCTTTCATTCGAGTCCGCAACATTCTTGAGGGTCCGCTTGCCCTGCAGGAAATTATTCATGAGCTAAAATGCACGAAACAACTGGCTATTCTCTTAAAGCTAGACTTCGAAAAGGCGCACGACCAGGTAAATTGGGATTTCCTGCGTCAAGTCCTTCTTAGTAATGGTTTTTTGGCTGTTTAGGTTCACCAGGTGATGCAGTTGGTCTCGGGAGGCCAGACCGCAAACTCAGTTAACGGAGAAGTAGGGCACTTCTTCTGGAACAGACCCGGGCTAAGACAGGGCGATCCCATGTCCCCGCTTCTGTTTAATTTGACGGTGGATGCGCTGTCAGCTATGCTTTAGTAAGCTACAACGGTTGGCCACATAAAAGGGGTGGTGAGTCACCTCATTCCAGGGGGAGTAACTCACTTGCAGTATGCTGATGATACGCTGCTACTCTTTCAGCCTAACAAGCACAACATTGCGACGGTCAAAGCGCTCTTCCTTAGTTTTGAGCTCATGTCTGGGCTCAAGATTAACTTCCACAAATGCGAAGTACTCTCCATGGGGGTAGAGCCGTAGGAGGGAAGCCGCATCATGGACCTGCTTAATTACAAAGTAGGGAAGTTCCCATTCACATACCTCGGGCTTCCGGTTGCTACCAAGAACCTTACCATAGAGGATTGGGAGCCTCTATGTGCCAAGGTTGGGGACAGGGTTTGCCCATGGAGGGGGAAGTTTCTCTCGAAATCAGCTGGTCTTGTCCTTACGAACTCGAGCCTCTCCTCCCTCCCTGTGTTTGCGATGGGCCTTTTCCTGCTTGCGGAGGGAGTGCATGCCAAGATGAACACGCCCTGATCTAGATTCCTTTTGGAAGAAACGGTCCTGAATTGTAAATACCACATGGTCAAATGGGCAATGGCATGCAGACCCAAGGCCTTGGGGGCCTCGGGATCACCAACACCGGGATCCTCAATGTTGCCCTCATGTGGAAATGGATCTGGAAAATATCCCAGGGGGCCACGGGCTTGTGGGTGGACCTACTGCGGGCAAAATATTTTCCAAACAGGAATTTCTTCGAATGGGTGCAGAGGGGTTCTCCCTTCTGGAACGACCTACAGGCCATTAAACCAGCATTTGTGTCAGGACCCCGATTCCAAGTCACATCAAGCTAGCCGGTAACACCTCATATTACTTTGCGGCCTCACGCACGGTATTCCCACGGGTGTCGCCTTACCATGGCCCGGGACCGTTTGCGCCTTTTGGCTCATGTATATGATAGTGTCGCTAGCATCCATATGACAGAGAACACGGGCCGACATGACTAGTCGTGAACCCAAAGTGGCACTAACTTACGTGTCGGTCAGCAACGTGCGGATCCGGGCTGTAGCACTGGGCTAACAGGACTCCGGTGAACCGGGCTGTACCAGGCTAGGCAGGACTCCGGATGTCACCGCGTGACATTTCCCTGAAGGGACAGACACAAGAATGAAGTGAAGCACATGCCGGCCAGTCAAGTGTTCCGGAGCAGTAGTGCTGGGCTAGCAGGACTCCGATGAACCGGGCTGTAGCGGACTACTATGGCTCATGGAAGCACAAGACTACATTTCCCTATAAGAGAGGCTACCAAGGATAAACAACTAGGTTGGCGGATCCCACACATACCAAGCATTTCAATCATACACACAATATGCTCGATATGTGTAAATACAACATGGCATCACAACATGACTCTACAACTCAAGTATTTTATTTAATAGGCTCCGAGGAGCGAGGTATTACAAACATGGGTCTCACGACCCAACATTCAGAGCATACAAGTCAAAGCACAAGCGGAAGCTTAACATGTCTGGGTACAGACATCTACAAATAAAAAGGGCTGAGAAGCCTGACTATCTACCAGATCCTGCTGAGAGCTCAAGATCATAGCTGAGGTATCAAGCTAAATGTCGAAGTCCACACGGAACTACTAGCGAGACTGACATCTCTCTGCAAAAACATAAATTAAGCAAACGTGAGTACAAATGTACCCAGCAAGACTTACCTCAGAACTAGCTACATATGCATCGGTATCAACAAAGGGGTCGAGGAGTTTGACTGCAGCAAGCCAGCTTTGACTCAGTGGCTATCCTGAACTACGACTGCAAATATCTCTTTTGGGGTGGCGCACACGAGTCCACATATTCACCATAAAAATACACCACTATGGATCCGCTCCCGTCTCCCTACGAGAACGCCATCCATAGCACTCACACTTATCTTGCGTATTTTAGAGTATCCACTTTCACTTGTCTATGAACTGCACAGCAACCCAGAAGTCCTTTACCATGGACACGGCTATTCAATAGATGATGTTAACC
Source organism: Aegilops bicornis (assembly GCA_021605145.1). Classification (NCBI taxonomy): domain Eukaryota; kingdom Viridiplantae; phylum Streptophyta; class Magnoliopsida; order Poales; family Poaceae; genus Aegilops; species Aegilops bicornis. The sequence goes on along the minus strand of CM038674.1, from coordinate 314,955,124 downwards.
TCAGGGGTGTACTTCTTCACACACGCTCTCGCCACTTACCGCCATGTACACGTCATGTATCTCGGCAACCTTCAAGCGGAAGCTTTGGCGAGGGTGTCGGCCACGACCTGACTAACCACACAAGTCCCTCGTCCAGGTTTATCGCCTATTCGGGTTCCATCCGCAAGGAGATCCGGCCGGGGTGTCGCTCACGGCCCCAAATGATGTGTGCTGGGTTCCCAAGCCCACCATCCGGGTGCTACTTGGTACACCGGGCCACTATGCCTAGTCTGTCCCAAGCCCACCTGTACCGGGTGCCACTTGGTAGACTACTAACACTACCTACAAACACCAGAAACTAGTTGCAACTCCTGGACAAAGATCGAGTTGATTAATAAGACGAGAGGGGTCGAGTTACCGGAACCCAATGTGTGGTAGTAACTGTTCATGTATCACAAACACAGAACTCAGTTCCTGAGGACGGTTTCAATGAGACAACCCACCATGTACTCCTACATGGCCTCTCATCGCTACCTTTACCAAATCGTGTTCACACACTTAGCTCTCAACGAGGGACATGTTCACCACATTCCAATTCATCCCGATGAATCGGACTGACACAACTCTAAGCAATAGCAGGCATGACAAACAAGCATGAATGAGTAGGCACATCAGGGCTCAAACAACTCCTACTCATGCTAGTGGGTTTCATCTATTTACTGTGGCAATGACAGGTCATGCAGAGGAAAGGGGTTCAGCTATTGCAGCATGTAACAGTTGAAACGGTGTTGTCCTAATGCAGTAAAAGAGAGCACGAGCGAGAGAGTGGGATTGTATCAGAATGAACAAGGGGGTTTTGCTTGCCTAGCACTTTTGAAGATAATATAGTTCTTCATTGGTGTCATCGATCTCGTCGTCAGTACATCGTTTACTAAGAGGGGACCGTTACCGGCAAACACAGAAGGACACAATCAATGCAATGCGACAATATGATACATGCTATGACATGGCAATATGAATGTGTTTTGGGCTGATGCAACAGAAAGTCATTTAATTGAAGTGGAATTCAAAACTACATCAAATTCCAACTCCAAACCTATTATGAAATTTTCCCTAATCATATTTCATCCTAAACAGTGAGGTTAACTTGCTCAAACATGCATGAACATGGCATAAACAGATTCTTTGGATTTTTCTGATCATTTTTCATATATAACTTATTTCATTCTCGAGTTATAGATTAATTTCTATGATTTTAGAAGGTTATAGCATTTTCTCGAATTCATAAATTATTTCTAATTTATCTAAAATCCCAGAAAACATTTACTGCGCCAGCACTATGTCAGGGTGACGTCAGCATTGACCAAAGTCAAATCTGACTGGGGGACCTACTGTCGGTAACAAAGTGCTAATTATGTGGCTTATTAAATCCTAACTAAATATAATTAGCTCGGCAGGGCCCACTGTCAGTGACCCTAGGGGGGTTAGTTAGGCGCTAATGACGATGCCATGTCACCAGCCACCAGAGTTGGACGCCAGCGACCGAACCCGACGGCGGAGGATCGCCGGAGTTGCTCGGGACGGTGCTACAGGCGTCGGCTCGACGCGCTGGAAGTACCAGAGGGATGCCCATCCTCGCGCGCATCCAGGGGATCATGCGGGAAGCTGCGGGGTGGCCAGAGACGATGGCCACGGCAACCATGGAGGTGGCCGGAGCTTGGCTAGATGCGGGTGCGGGACTGCAGGATACGGCGAGGCCAGCTAAGGGGATCTGCGGCCTCCTGGTACATCTAGGAGCTCGCTAGGCTCGTCGGCTTGAGCGGAGCGGCACGGCAGCGCCATGCCCGGCGTCCATGGCGGACGGCGGTGCTCGGTACGGTGGCTAGCACGGCTATGGAGGGGGGGAAAGACTACGAGGGAAGAGGGGAAAGCTAGTAGAGCTCACAGCGGTCTCGTAGGCGGCCTGAGTCGGCTTGGGGAGGCACGGACGGCGACGGATTTGACGGCGGCGATCTGTGGCACCGACGAGGAAGATGACATCGAGGGCAGCTCTGCAGGGCGTCCCAGCTTGTGTGGGTCGTCGGAGAGGTCGATGGCGATTCGGCGGAGCTTCTGGACACAGGCAGAGGACGAGGAGGGCTCGGTGGCTGCGCGAATGGTGGACGGCGGCGACAGGCTCCTCTCGGTGAGCACAGAAACGAGAGGGGGAGGGGCTAGAGCGAGGGAGAAGTGAGAGGGGGCTCGGGCGTCTCCAGGCACGGGGTCAGGGAGGAGGACGAGCCTCCAGCGCGAAGCAGGAGGTGGCCCTCGCCTCTGTAAGGCGCGCCACGCACAATGCACACTTGGCGAGAGGAAGGGATGACCGGCAGGTTGCTCGGTGGGCTTGGCCGCCAAAGAACAAAGCTGTGCCACAGTGAGACTTCTCTCTCTTTCTTCTCTGATTTAAATTGTTTCTGTTTTCTATTGTTTGCCTCTGTTTTGAATTAGTAAAAATACTAATTCATTTTGTAAAATCCTGAAATAATTGTGGGCACTTTTGAAAATATTTCCCACAGCCCTCAAATTCCTTCAAGATTATTTGGACATTTAAAATATTTTATAGAATTTAAATGTCCAAATTCAAATACTTATGATTTAATTCAAAAAATCCAGAGTGTCCTAGAGAAGTGTGCACCATTTTTGTTAGAGGTTCTAGACCAAAACAAAAGTGATGAACATTTATGAAGGGCATTTTGGGTTCATTGAAAAGATTTAATTTTGACCCTAATTGAATTTCCTTTGCTGCTAGGGTTTATTAGTCCCCATTTCACTTTTCTGTGAAAAGTAAACATGATGCAACACATGACTAGCTAGCTTGGAGCATACCAGAACTAGGGATGTGACAGTTTGCCATGGGCGCAAAGTTTGCTATAGGGAATGGCCGCTCCTCTCATTTCTGGACAGACCATTGGGTGGGTTCTCAACCTCTTTGGGCTGAGTTCCAAGACCTATATACCATTGTTGTTGACCCAGCAATGTCCGTTGCGGAAGCGCTGGCCTTGACCCCCCGACAATCCATTTCTTGCGTGAACTCAAAGTCCAAGAGCGTGTGAGCCTCTCGGCCTTACTTGCCTTGATCAGCTCGACTCTCTTAACTGACTCCCCCGATACAGTGACTTGGGAGCTCACTAGGTCGGGCAAGTTTTCGGTAAAATCACTCTATCACAAGCTTTGTCAAGGACCGACATAGCTATTGGTTAACGGTTTGTGGAAGGCGCGACTACCTCTGAAAATCAAACTTTTCTTATGGCAATTATTTCGCAACAAACTGCCTACCTCCCTGAACGTAGCCAAACGTAACGGCCCGGCCACTAGCCCATGTGCGCTCTGTGGCGCAACCAAAAATGCTAACCACGTTTTCTTCCGGTGCCGACTCGCGAGGTTTTTGTGGTGCGCGGTGCGGACCGCGCGGGCATGCGATGGGACCCAAGGTCTTCGAATGAACTTGTTAACTTGCTAGACTCGGTCCAGGGCCGTGGAAAGCGTGTGATGTGGAGTTGTGTAGGGGCACTCTTATGGGCACTTCGGTTAACTAGGAACAAGCTTACCATTGAGGGATGTTTTCCATCTCACCCGGCTAATATCATCTACAAATGCAACTAGTTTCTACAGAAGTGGAGTCCGTTGGGGAGGTGCCAGGATGCGGAGCTAATGAAGCATGCCCAGGAACGTTTGCTGCAAGTTTACGTGATGCCTAGGGAGTCGGCGACCACGACCTAGTGGAGTGGTCACTTTTGTTTCTCTCGCGAGCCTGCGCGCTTTGTAGGGCCTTCGGCCTTGTAATATTGCTCGTGGCCTCTCCGGCTATGAACCTCGGATGTACTATCTTTTCTATGGCCTGGATGGCTTTTGGTGCTGTAATCTTTAAGTACTGGTACGCTGCCTGTTGTGGGATTTATTAAGTTAAAGCTGGACGCATCGGGCATCGTCGTTCTAAAAAAATGTAAAACACGTGGCCTAAGACAAATTTTCAAAATAAATCCACCACTCATTATTTTTGTAGGGGCGCTAAAAAGAAGGGAGTGGCAAGACAGCTCAGTATAAGGCCTGGGTGGGTGTTAATGCAGGATCAAAAGTATGTCTAGAGGGGGGGTGATTAGACTAGTTAACCAAATAAAAATCTAGCCTTTTCCCAATTTTAAGTCTTGGAAGATTTTAGCCACTTAGCACAAGCCAAGCAATCAACCTACACATGCAATTCTAAGAGTATAGCAGCGGAATGTAAATCATTGCATATGAAGGTAAAGGGGAAGAGTTTGGAGGGAGCAAATGCAATGTAGACACGAAGATTTTTGGCGTGGTTCTGATAGGTCGTGCTATCGTACATCCATGTTGATGGAGACTACAACCCATGAAGGGTAACGGTTGCGCGAGTCCACAGAGGGCTCCACCCACGAAGGGTCCACGAAGAAGCAACCTTGTCTATCTCACCATGGCCATCGCCCACGAAGGACTTGCCTCACTTGGGTAGATCTTCATGAAGTAGGCGATCTCCTTGCCCTTAAAAACTCCTTGGTTCAACTCCACAATCTTGACGGAGGCTCCCAAGTGACACCTAACCAGTCTAGGAGACACCACTCTCCAAAGGGTAATAGATGGTGTGTTGATGATGAACTCCTTGCTCTTGTGCTTCAAATGATAGTCTCCCCAACACTCAACTCTCTCTCATAGATTTGGATATGGTGGAAAGATGATTTTAGTGGAAAGCAACTTGGGGAAGGCTAGAGATCAAGATTCTTGTGGTTGGATTGGAATGTCTTGGTCTCAACACATGAGTAGGTGGTTCTCTCTAAGAAAATGAGTAGTGGAAGTGTAGGCACCGCACGTTCTGATGACTCTCTCTACGAATGGAGAAGGGGTGGAGGGGTATATATAGCCTCCGCACAAAATCTAGCCATTACAGACAATTTACCAAACTCGGGGGGACCGAATAGTGAAACTCGGTCAGAACGATATGGTTCAAAATGTGAACGTTCGGATTTTCGGTGGGACCGGCATGATCAACTCAGTGGGACCGATATGTTAGGGTTAGAGCATAACTTGATCTCGGTGAGACCAATCACGTGAAATCGGTGAGACTGATTTCAGTAATAGGCAAACAGAGGGTTGGTCAGGAAAATTCAGTGGGACCGATCGCTCATTTTGGTGAGACTGAAACGTTAAGAAAGGGAAACAGAGAGTTTGCATTGTGAACTCGGTGGGACCGATCGCTCATCTCGGTTAGACCGAAACATCACGAAGGGAAACTGAGAGTTTGGAATCCCATCTCGGTGAGGCCGAGATCCCTATCAGTGAGACCGAACTGATTAGGGTTTCTGGTTATGGCTATGTCAAATGAACTCGGTGACGCCGGATGAATCAAATCGGTGGGGCCGAGTTTGACTTTAGGTTTAGGACATATGTGGAAATGAGAAAGTGGTTGAGGGATTTTGGAGCATATCACTAAGCATTTTGAGAAAGCAAGCCATTAGGCAACACCTCATCCCCTTTTAGTAGTATTGGATTTTCCTATGGGCTCAATGTGATCTTGGATCACTAAAATGAAAATGTAGAGTCTTGAGCTTTTGCCAATATGTGTCCTTAGCATTTTGAGGGGTCCACGTCTCTAGTCCATGCCATGCCAATCATTGAACTTTCTGAAATGATTATCTTGAAAGAATATTAGTTCAATGAGCTATATGTTGCTAAGAATTTCCAAAACCACCTAGGGATTAGTTGCACTTTCAGTTAGGCTTGTCACTACAACTCAGCTTTACCTAGCACAAGTTAGAACATACTCCCTCCGTTCCTAAATATTTGTCTTTCTAGAGATTTCAACAAATTACTACATATGAAGCAAAATGAGTGAATCTACGCTCTAAAATACTCTATATACATCTGTATGTGGTAGTCCAATTGAAATCTTTAGAAAGACAAATATTTAGGAATGGAGGGAGTACATGTCATGTCGCAGTCCACGGAGCGGAGCACTAAGGTAAACAAATCAGATTTTGGACATTTGTCATGTAACATCCCCAGTGTCATGCGACAGTAACCCTCTGTGATTAAGCTAATCATTTTACTAAACAGTGCTTGATCACCTTTGATTCAATTATCCTTTGAAATTTCCACTTTCAAATCAAATTCAATTTGCAAGTGAAATTTGGAGTTGCACAAAAGTTGCTGCAAAATAGTTCATCTTTTACCCAAAATTCCATAACATTTAATTGTTAAGGAAAACAACATCACCTCCAAGCCAAGATGGACAATAGCAATTTAAAACAGTGCCAAATCAACAAATTAATTGCTTTTCTATTATTGCAAAATTCTAACAGCTTCAATTAGATTCCAAACATTTTGTGGCAGTGCACAATTTTTCTTTGAATTTGTTTTGGTCAGTGGCATATTTTTGCAAAGTCATTTGTGGCTAAAATAAAATGCAAAAGCTACTCGAAAAAGAAAAACAGAAAAAGAAAAGACAAAAGGCCAAGTGCATACTGTGCACTTGAGCCCACTGAGTACAGTACCGGCCCAGCCCACCCAGGAGGTCATCCTCAACCTCATGTTCATACGTGTCACCGTGGAGGCAGGACGCCCATTCGAGCCGCTGATGTGCATGCGTCGATCATCCTTAGACCTAAGGAGGGGATAAGGTCTCCCTCAACGTCCTCTACCCATTCGGTGAACCCTAGCCTTGCCACTTCCCCCCTCGTGCCGCAATCATCTCCCTCATGCACTGCCGAGCCGCCGACGCCATGGTTCTCCTCGCCCGTGTGCTCCCCGTTGTCCCCGCCAACCGAGACCGCCTCTGGCCTCTCTGACACGCTCCTCTGCTTCGTCCATGCTTAAGAACGCGAGACGGGATCCTCAACATCAGTGGATCGGCCCCGTCTTCCTCGTCTTCGTCCGCTGGCCGCCATCGTCGATTGCATCGCCGTAAAGCCCCTCCGGCCTTCATCGAGCCCGCCTTTAGCTGCGATGTGAGCAGCCGCTTCCTCCTCCTCTCTAAAACATCGATAGATAGCACTAGATCCCACATGCTCACCGTCGCCTGCCGCCGTGTCCCCACTTGTTACGGCCAACCCAGCCCCGTTCGCCCGCCGCACTCCCCTGTCCGCGCTCGTGGCCACACTCACGCGCCCCCCGGCAGCCACGTTCGCGCCCTAGCTGCACCACTCATGCTGGCCACTCCGCTGCCCCGCATCGTTGCTATGCCGAGCTGCCGCTGCCGTTCGCCCACTGCCCCACCCTACTGCTTGCGCCACTGCTGCCTGATGCGGCCACTAGCGCCCGTGGCCGCTGCCGCTCACCTACTGCACCCACTCACAGCGCCTCTAGCCTCGCCGCTTGCCCACTGATGGCTTCCGCCGCCGCTGCTTCTGCATCACTTCCGCCGCCTACCGCCCCGCCTCCGGCCCCCGCCCTGACGGCCTCGTCTTCGACCACCCCGCCTCCGACCATCACCGCCGCTACGCCCCACCCTTGTTGCTCGCGCGTGGTGCCCCCTCCCCGCGTGTTGTGCCGCTGCCGCCCCGGCTCCGCAATTCCCCGCGCCGCGGCGCCCGTTGAAAGCACAAGTGCTCCCTAGGTGGTTTTGGTAATTAATGTCAACATATATCTTGTTGGAATAACACTTTCAGCTAGTATGTTTCAGATAAGTTCAACAATGAAGTGGCATGGACTAGAGGATGTGGAACGCCTTCAAGATGCTAAGGACAAAGGATTGGCTAAAGCTCCAAGATCAAGACTCTACATTTTCTATTTTAGTGATCCAAGATCACATTGAGTCTATAGGAAAAGCCAATACTATCAAGGAGGGATGAGGTGTTGCTTAATGAGGCTCTTGCTCAAAATGCTTAGTGATATGCTCCAAAGCCCTCAACTACTTTCTCACATCCACATATGACCTAAACCAAAAGTCAAACTCGGCCCCACCGATTCTTTCTATCAGGCGCCACCGAGTTCAGATGTCATAGCCACTGCCACAAACCCTAGGTAAATCACTCTCACCGATAGGGATCTCGGTCTCACCGAGATGGGATTGCAATCTCTCTGTATGGATCTATTACCAAAATCGGTCTCACCGAAGTTTATGTGAATCGGTCCTACCGAGATTGCAATGTAAACTCTCGCTTCCTTTTCATAACATTTCGGTCTCACCGAAATGGGCGAATCGGTCCCACCGAGTTTACCTGACCAACTCTCTGGTATCTTATTAGCAAAATCGGTCTCACCAAGTTTGTGTAATCGGTCTCACCGATATTACGTTATGCCCTAACCCTAACCATATCGGTCCTACCGAGTTGCATGTCGGTCCCATCGAAAATCCTAACGGTCACTAGATTTGCTGAATCGGTCCGACCGAGTTTATCAATTCGGTCCCACCGAGATTGGCAAGTTGTGTGTAACGGTTAGGTTTCGTGTGGAGGCTATATATACCCCTCCACCTCCTCTTCATTCGTGGAGAGAGCCATCAGAACAAACCTACACTTCCAACTTGCATTTTCTGAGAGAGAACCACCTACACTTGTGTTGAGGCCAAGATATTCCATTCCTACCATATGAATCTTGATCTCTAGCCTTCCCCAAGTTGCTTTCCACTCAAATCTTCTTTCCACCAGATCCATATCCTGTGAGAGAGAGTTGAGTGTTGGGGAGACTATCATTTGAAGCACAAGAGCAAGGAGTTCATCATCAACACACCATTTGTTACCTCTTGGAGAGTGGTGTCTCCTAGATTGGTTAGGTGTCACTTGGGAGCCTTCGTCAAGTTTGTGGAGTTGAACCAAGGAGTTTGTAAGGCCAAGGAGATCGCCTACTTCGTGGAGTTGAACCAAGGAGTTTGTAAGGGCAAGGAGATCGCCTACTTCGTGAAGATCTACCGCTAGTGAGGCAAGTCCTTCGTGGGCGACGGCCATGGTGGGATAGACAAGGTTGCTTCTTCGTGGACCCTTCGTGGATGGAGCCCTCCGTGGACTCGCGCAGCCGTTACCCTTCGTGGGTTGAAGTCTCCATCAACGTGGATGTACGATAGCACCACCTATCAGAACCATGACAAAAACATCCGTGTCTCCTATTGCGTTTGAATCCTCCAAACCCTTCCCTTTACATTCTTGCAAGTTACATGCTTTACTTTCCGCTGCTCATATACTCTTTGCATGCTTGCTTGATATGTATTGTGTTTGTTAAACTTGTGCCAAAACTCCACTTCAACGTAAAGAAATTAAAAACTGCAACTTTTGGTACTTAGTGTCTAATCACCCCCCCCTCTAGACACCTCTTCTCGATCCTTTCACCCGTCAGTGCCGCCCATGGTGGTGCCGATGCGGGTTGTGTGGCACCACCTGTAAGCATCGGCGCTGGACCTCGTGGCCCCGGCTGACTGGTCAACCGCCCAGTTGACCTAGGTCAACGAGGCCCGCTGGTCAGCCTCTGGTGCACCTGTGTGTGCACCGCACCAGATGCACCTTGTGAATTGTGGTTGTTTTTGGAATAAATTTTAATCAAAAATTACATAATATTGTTTAAACTTGGAAAATTCATAGAAATTAAACCGTAACTCTGATGAAAATAATTTATATATGAAAGTTGCTCAGAAAAATCCAACGAATCCGAATATGCCATCCGTTCATCTGTTAGATGCCCTTAGCCAAGTTAGGGCGGCGAAACCTTTCTCAATCCTCAAAGTAGCCTAAATGAGATATCCAAGTTGGTCCTGTTTGGACTTGAGAAATACTTGGGATGCCTCTTCTACACTTGGCATCTTGGCTGCCTTCTATGCTTTTGCTTTTTGCCTCTTCTCCTGAGCCTCTACTGATGTAGGATCTGAAGCATCCGTGGCAACTGTGTTGTCCTCAAAATCAGGCCTCAAGGGAAGGTGCTCTTTGTCCAACAGATATATGCCTTTGCCCATCTTGGAGTTGATGAGCATCTGAATGTGTGGAGCATACCCACATGATATCTTTTGGTCTGCTGCAGTTCTCTTGATGGTTTCTAATATCAAGCTCATCACCTTGAATTTTTGTGGCACATCAAACAATTGAAGTAAGTTGATGTAGTGGTCTCGATCATCCTGTGATCTCTGATTTGGGCAACAATGTGTGCCTCAAGATGGTTTTTATGATGGCCAACCCAGACAACAGATAGTACACTGAGCCTAGCTTGTGTGTTTCCAAGGCCTTGTCAGGTATCTCCTTGTACATGTTGGCCATGGAGTTGTGATCTTTCTTGCGCTTTGCATAGACATCAATGTCATCCTCGACTTCTTACGGAGCATTGATGAGCTTGGCCCACTCAAAGAATAAGAGATCGGTACCTTGTACCCTCAGACATCCAAACAAATTTTCCATCTGGGTAGAAGTGAGTTGTTGAATAGAACTGCATGATAAGCTCATCATTCCACTTGGTCAATTTTTGACCCACAAAGGTGTCAACTCCGTTGAGTCTGAAGCTCTCATGTACTCGTGGAAATGATCTTCATTTTCATTAATGTATTCCCAATCTTCCCATTTCATGTCACACACAATGGGCTTCTTATCTAACAAAATTGTCTCATAGAAGTCTTGTTGTTCCTTTGTGTGAAATATGTAGTCCACAATAGTTCTTCTCCTTGCAAAGCATAGGGGTGCGATTGTCTCCACAACTGAGACCTGCATCCTTTCTCTCTCCTTCATGTTTTCAGCCACTGTATGATTATCATCATGATCAGGGATCTTTGGCTTCAATTTTCTGAGCACTTGGGCTTCCTCTTCTTCTTCTACTTCAGGCACTAGGGCCTTCTTTTTCTCAGCAACTGGTATATTCCTGGTGGATCTCTTGAGTGCAGACTTGGGGGCTTGAGTAGTAGCTTTGGGGGCAGTCTTGGGCTTTGATGAAGCAGCCCCAGACTTGATGGCATCCCCCATCAACTTTTGAGTTTTGGGTTTTGGCGCAGCATCCTCTTCTTCATCTTCCTCCTCATCCTCACCTGGATCTCTCAACATAGAGGATCTGCCAATTACTCTGGCCATGGTCTTCTTGACCCTTTCCTTCTCTTCTTGCCCTCACCAGCCTCCTTTGGTTCAAGAGTGAACTCAATGGTTTCCTGTGTTGAGGCTCTGGCTTTGGACATGGGAACTCTCTTGGCAGGAGCTTTCTTGTGCATTCCAGGTTTGGTTCAAGCTGTTGTGCCAAATTCTTTCTTGACAACTTTCTTCTTGGAGCTGACCTCCTCCTCAAGAGCAACATAATCTTCATCCTCAAAATCTGAGTTTCTCTTTCTGCTTGTCCTGGTTGTTGCTTTGGGCAAGTTGCTTGGGTGCTTCTCCCACCCTCATCTTAGCTGCCAGAGGGACTAGTGCCCTCACTCAGGTTGACCCATTCCTCAAACTTGTTCTTACTTTCACTCTGATCTGACATAGCTGACACTGCAAACTGAAAGCTGACCCTGTGAATAGATGTAGTTGACATAGAGTGGATGAGCATCACAAAGTGCAGAGATTTTGCAAAACAATCGAGTCAAAACTTAGTTTTAGTTTTCTACAGAAAGCATTTCGGAGCTACTGATTTGTTAAACTTGGTGACACCGAAGGAATATTAGAGTCTAAACTAGTGGAATCGGTCAGACCGAGACACAGTCCGGTGACTCCGAGATTGCTAGGGTTTCACTGAGAATCAAACTCGGTCACACCAATTTTTAAGTTTCGGTCAGACCAAAAATTACAAGTGCACTGGCCTAGGTGAAGGAAATATGCCCTAGAGGCAATAATAAAGTTGTTATTTTATATTTCAATATATCATGATAAATGTTTATTATTCATGCTAGAATTGTATTAACCGGAAACTTTATACATGTGTGAATACATAGACAAAACAAAGTGTCCCTAGTATGCCTCTACTTGACTAGCTTGTTAATCAAAGATGGTTAAGTTTCCTAACCATAGACATGTGTTTTCATTTGATGAATGGGATCACATCATTAGGAAAATGATGTGATGGACAAGACCCATCCGTTAGCTTAGCACTATGATCATTTAGTTTATTGCTATTGCTTTCTTCATGACTTATACATGTTCCCATGACTATGAGATTATGCAACTCCCGAATACCGGAGGAACACTTAGTCATGACTTATACATGCTCTCTTATACATGCTCTCTTATGTTGACTATCTTATGTCTTGGATATATTTGCACCTTGCATGTTATCTAACCCGTGTAGGTACTTGGATGAATCTAAATCTATGAGATTGCAACTCACTCACATCTTGAGCAATTTCTATATCACCAAGTCTCTACACAACGATGGATGAAAACAAGGAAGCACGCAACCATTCAAACATATACTTTGACAAATTCTATGTTGAGTTTCATGATTGTCATTTTTGGATACACAAGTGCTCTTCCTTTCAGAAACTAACCCATGTAGGTTGATGAACTCAAACTCCAAGTGGTGTCCCAACTCTTGATGAGCTACATCAACCTTGAGCAACCCACACAAGTTCAACTACATGATCATGATCAACACCACTACCCAAGGTATGTTATTCCTTCTTAGAGAAGCTTTACTCCAAGTCATGAGTCAAAGCAACTCGACAAGATGTGAATACATCAAAAAGCTTAAACGAAAAATGGTAACCCCATTTTGAGCTTAAACGATGAGTATGACCTATGATCAAGTGATCTCACTTGACTCCTAAGTCAATATACTCTAACATAGGTAACTTTGTCGCTGACCAATTCTAGATGAAGTTCTCTTGTGTTCTTTTCTGTGCTCTTGTATTTGCCTCATGCATATTTGTTCCCCTCTTCAAAAAAAAACTTCATCTAGACTCCTTTTTAGTTTCTTCTCTTTTATTTTCTGTTCTGCATTCCTTGCATCCAATTCATTGCAAATCTTTCAGTTAATTCCTTGAAAATCCTTCTGAGATCTTACTTGTCTAGTGAGCTGAGGTGACAAGTGTTTTCTCTGTGATGAACTCGATCTCACCGGTCTGATGCTTCCGGTCCAACCGAATCCTCTCGGTACAACCGAACCATACAACTCGGTGTCACCGATTTCACTACAGGAAAGACATCTTGCCACTTGTTTCTGCATTCTTTTTGATCCAGCTCCACTCAATGAATCTTGTCCTCGACCAGCATCCCATTCAACTTGCTGCTTTGTTCCGTGACTCAAGGACCAAACCCATCATGACAAAAATCCATAAGAACCCTTCTTGGAAATTGATGTCAAAGGGGGAGAGAGAGATCACATCAAAGCTTAATCATATCTATAGGGGGAGACAATACTCAAGGGAAGAAAGAGTAATCATCAAGGACCCCAGATGCTTCGCGTTCAAGAGGAGAGAAGTCACATGTCTTCAAGAGGGGAAAGACATGTTCATATTTGCTCGTTTGCATTAGCTCTGTTTATTTCCTTTGAGCTCTGCTTTTGCCCTGATTTTCTGTTCCCTATCTTCTCCCAGTATCCCATGCTAAATTCAAGGGGAGCAAGACATCTAAGGGAAGGAAATCCTTGAATTTATTGCACATCTTTACCCTTGGGGACATGTCTATATCCAATGTGGTACTTAGTACTCACTCTAAATGTCATCCCAGTCTTGGTACTCTTGTGGTTTCTTTTGTTTGCTCTGGCCAGTAGGTGTATCTGCGTTATCTAACCTTGTTTACGTAGGTTCATCCCATCCTAAGACAACTCAAGACCACAAGGTAAGTATAGCATCACAGTCATGTGTATGAGAAATTCTTGCTGATGTACATACTGTTTGCAAGAAGGACTCATGACCATGAAGGTACATTTCTCATATTCACATCATTTGCTCTGATGCATATAGCCAAGATACATGTAACACATTGCTTACTCAGTCATGTTTATGCATTCACATGCTCCTATATTCCATATTCACATGATTGCATACATGTAGGGGGAGCCTATGCATGTTACATGTCTTTCCAAAGCTTTACTTACTATTCTCTGTATCTTTATATAATGCTTTGATGTATGTTGTCATCAATTACCAAAAAGGGGGAGATTGAAAGCACAAGTGCTCCCTAGGTGGTTTTGGTAATTAATGTCAACATATCTCTTGTTGGACTAACACTTTTACCTAGTATGTTTCAGATAAGTTCAACAATGAAGTGGCATGGACTAGAGGATGTGGAACCCCTTCAAGATGCTAAGGACAAAGGATTGGCTAAAGCTCCAAGCTCAAGACTCTACATTTTCTGTTTTAGTGATCCAAGATCACATTGAGTCTATAGAAAAGCCAATACTATCAAGGAGGGATAAGGTGTTGCTTAATGAGGCTCTTGCTCAAAATGCTTAGTGATATGCTCCAAAGCCCTCAACTACTTTCTCACATCCACATATGACCTAAACCAAAAGTCAAACTCGGCCCCACCGATTCTTTCTATCAGGCGCCACCGAGTTCAGATGTCATAGCCACTGCCACAAACCCTAGGTAAATCACTCTCACCGATAGGGATCTCGGTCTCACCGAGATGGGATTGCAATCTCTCTGTATGGATCTATTACCAAAATCGGTCTCACCGAGTTTGCGTAATCGGTCCTACCGAGATTGCAATGTAAACTCTCTGTTTCCTTTTCATAACATTTCGGTCTCACCGAAATGGGCGAATCGGTCCCACCGAGTTTACCTGACCAACTTTCTGGTATCTTATTAGCAAAATCGGTCTCACCAAGTTTGTGTAATCGGTCTCACCGATATTACGTTATGCCCTAACCCTAACCATATCGGTCCTACCGAGTTGCATGTCGGTCCCATCGAAAATCCTAACGGTCACTAGATTTGCTGAATCGGTCCGACCGAGTTTATCAATTCGGTCCCACCGAGATTGGCAAGTTGTGTGTAACGGTTAGGTTTCGTGTGGAGGCTATATATACCCCTCCACCTCCTCTTCATTCGTGGAGAGAGCCATCGTAAGCGAACCTACACTTCCAACTTGCATTTTCTCGAGAGAGAACCACCTACACTTGTGTTGAGGCCAAGATATTCCATTCCTACCATATGAATCTTGATCTCTAGCCTTCCCCAAGTTGCTTTCCACTCAAATCTTCTTTCCACCAGATCCATATCCTGTGAGAGAGAGTTGAGTGTTGGGGAGACTATCATTTGAAGCACAAGAGCAAGGAGTTCATCATCAACACACCATTTGTTACCTCTTGGAGAGTGGTGTCTCCTAGATTGGTTAGGTGTCACTTGGGAGCCTTTGTCAAGTTTGTGGAGTTGAACCAAGGAGTTTGTAAGGCCAAGGAGATCGCCTACTTTGTGGAGTTGAACCAAGGAGTTTGTAAGGGCAAGGAGATCGCCTACTTCGTGAAGATCTACCGCTAGTGAGGCAAGTCCTTCGTGGGCGACGGCCATGGTGGGATAGACAAGGTTGCTTCTTCGTGGACCCTTCGTGGATGGAGCCCTCCGTGGACTCATGGCCGTTACCCTTCGTGGGTTGAAGTCTCCATCAACGTGGATGTACGATAGCACCACCTATCGTAACCATGACAAAAACATCCGTGTCTCCTATTGCGTTTGAATCCTCCAAACCCTTCCCTTTACATTCTTGCAAGTTACATGCTTTACTTTCCGCTGCTCATATACTCTTTGCATGCTTGCTTGATATGTATTGTGTTTGTTAAACTTGTGCCAAAACTCCACTTCAACGTAAAGAAATTAAAAACTGCAACTTTTGGTACTTAGTGTCTAATCACCCCCCTCCCTCTAGACACCTCTTCTCGATCCTTTCACCCGTCGTCGTCCAGCTGCGTGTGGTGCTGACGTGGTAGTTGTGTGGCACCACCTGTGCCACTGGCGCTGGACCTCGTGGCCCCGGCTGACTGGTCAACCGCCCAGTTGACCTAGGTCAACGAGGCCCGCTGGTCAGCCTCTGGTGCACCTGTGTGTGCACCGCACCAGATGCACCTTGTGAATTGTGGTTGTTTTTGGAATAAATTTTAATCAAAAATTACATAATATTGTTTAAACTTGGAAAATTCATAGAAATTAAACCGTAACTCGATGAAAATAATTTATATATGAAAGTTGCTCGAGAAAAATCCAACGAATCCGAATATGCCATCCGTTCATCTCGTTAGATGCCCTTAGCCAAGTTAGGGCGGCGAAACCTTTCTCAATCCTCAAAGTAGCCTAAATGAGATATCCAAGTTGGTCCTGTTTGGACTTGAGAAATACTTGGGATGCCTCTTCTACACTTGGCATCTTGGCTGCCTTCTATGCTTTTGCTTTTTGCCTCTTCTCCCGAGCCTCTCTTGATGTAGGATCTCAAGCATCCGTGGCAACTGTGTTGTCCTCAAAATCAGGCCTCAAGGGAAGGTGCTCTTTGTCCAACAGATATATGCCTTTGCCCATCTTGGAGTTGATGAGCATCTGAATGTGTGGAGCATACCCACATGATATCTTTTGGTCTGCTGCAGTTCTCTTGATGGTTTCTAATATCAAGCTCATCACCTTGAATTTTTGTGGCACATCAAACAATTGAAGTAAGTTGATGTAGTGGTCTCTGATCATCCTGTGATCTCCTGATTTGGGCAACAATGTGTGCCTCAAGATGGTTTTTATGATGGCCAACCCAGACAACAGATAGTACACTGAGCCTAGCTTGTGTGTTTCCAAGGCCTTGTCAGGTATCTCCTTGTACATGTTGGCCATGGAGTTGTGATCTTTCTTGCGCTTTGCATAGACATCAATGTCATCCTCAGCTTCTTCTGGAGCATTGATGAGCTTGGCCCACTCAGCAACAGTAGACTGGTACCTTGTACCCTCAGACATCCAAACAAATTTTCCATCTGGGTAGAAGTGAGTTGTTGAATAGAACTGCATGATAAGCTCATCATTCCACTTGGTCAATTTTTGACCCACAAAGGTGTCAACTCCGTTGAGTCTGAAGCTCTCATGTACTCCAGGGAAATGATCTTCATTTTCATTAATGTATTCCCAATCTTCCCATTTCATGTCACACACAATGGGCTTCTTATCTAACAAAATTGTCTCATAGAAGTCTTGTTGTTCCTTTGTGTGAAATATGTAGTCCACAATAGTTCTTCTCCTTGCAGCATAGGGGTCTGATTGTCTCCACAATCTGAGACCTGCATCCTTTCTCTCCTTCATGTTTTCAGCCACTGTATGATTATCATCATGATCAGGGATCTTTGGCTTCAATTTTCTGAGCACTTGGGCTTCCTCTTCTTCTTCTACTTCAGGCACTAGGGCCTTCTTTTTCTCAAAGAATCGGTATATTCTGGTGGATCTCTTGAGTGCAGACTTGGGGGCTTGAGTAGTAGCTTTGGGGGCAGTCTTGGGCTTTGATGAAGCAGCCCGGACTTGATGGCATCCCCATCAACTTTTGAGTTTTGGGTTTTGGCGCGGCATCCTCTTCTTCATCTTCCTCCTCATCCTCACCTGGATCTCTCAACATAGAGGATCTGCCAATTACTCTGGCCATGGTCTTCTTGACCCTTTCCTTCTCTTCTTGCCCTCACCAGCCTCCTTTGGTTCAAGAGTGAACTCAATGGTTTCCTGTGTTGAGGCTCTGGCTTTGGACATGGGAACTCTCTTGGCAGGAGCTTTCTTGTGCATTCCAGGTTTGGTTCAAGCTGTTGTGCCAAATTCTTTCTTGACAACTTTCTTCTTGGAGCCGACCTCCTCCTCAAGAGCAACATAATCTTCATCCTCAAAATCTGAGTTTCTCTTTCTCCTTGTCCTGGTTGTTGCTTTGGGCAAGTTGCTTGGGTGCTTCTGCCACCCTCATCTTAGCTGCCAGAGGGACTAGTGCCCTCACTCAGGTTGACCCATTCCTCAAACTTGTTCTTACTTTCACTCGATCCGACATAGTGACACTGCAAACCTGAAAGCTGACTTCGTGAATAGATGTAGTTGACATAGAGTGGATGAGCATCACAAAGTGCGTAGATTTTGCAAAACAATCGAGTCAAAACTTAGTTTTAGTTTTCTCTGTAAAGCATTTTGAGACTCTTGATTTGTTAAACTTGGTGACACCGAAGGAATATTAGAGTCTAAACTAGTGGAATCGGTCAGACCGAGACACAGTCCGGTGACTCCGAGATTGCTAGGGTTTCACTGAGAATCAAACTCGGTCACACCAATTTTTAAGTTTCGGTCAGACCAAAAATTACAAGTGCACTGGCCTAGGTGAAGGAAATATGCCCTAGAGGCAATAATAAAGTTGTTATTTTATATTTCAATATATCATGATAAATGTTTATTATTCATGCTAGAATTGTATTAACCGGAAACTTTATACATGTGTGAATACATAGACAAAACAAAGTGTCCCTAGTATGCCTCTACTTGACTAGCTTGTTAATCAAAGATGGTTAAGTTTCCTAACCATAGACATGTGTTTTCATTTGATGAATGGGATCACATCATTAGGAAAATGATGTGATGGACAAGACCCATCCGTTAGCTTAGCACTATGATCATTTAGTTTATTGCTATTGCTTTCTTCATGACTTATACATGTTCCCATGACTATGAGATTATGCAACTCCCGAATACCGGAGGAACACTTAGTGTGCTATCAAACGTCACAACGTAACTGGGTAATTATAAAGATGCTCTACAGGTGTCTCCGATGGTGTTTGTTGAGTTGGCATAGATCAAGATTAGGATTTGTCACTCCAATTGTCGGAGAGGTATCTCTGGGCCCTCTCGGTAATGCACATCAGTATGAGTCTTGCAAGCAATGTGACTAATGAGTTAGTTGCGGGATGATGCATTACAAAACGAGTAAATAGACTTGTCGATAACGATATTGAACCAGGTATTGAGATACCGACGATCGAATCTCAGGCAAGTAACATACCGATGACAAAGGGAACAACGTATGTTGTTATGCGGTTTGACCGATAAAGATCTTTGTAGAATATGTAGGAGCCAATAGGGCATCCGTGTTACGCTATTGGTTATTGACCTGAGATGTGTCTCGGTCATGTCTACATAGTTCTCGAACCCGTAGGGTCCGCACGCTTAACGTTTGATGATGATTTGTATTATGAGTTATGTGATTTGATGTACCGAAGGTTGTTCGGAGTCCCGGATGAGATCACAGACATAATGAGGAGTCTTGAAATGGTCGAGATGTAAAGGTTGATATATTGGAAGGCTATATTCGGACATCGGAAAGGTTCCGAGTGATTCGGGTATTTTTCGGAGTACCGGAGAGTTACGGGAATTCGCCGGGGGGTCAATGGGCCTTCATGGGCCTTAGTGGAAATAGAGGGCAGCAAGGAAGTGTGGGGTGCGCCCCCTTAGGCCCAAACCGAATTGGTTTAGGGCTTCTGGGGCCAGCCCCCTCATTCCTTCTCCCCTTCTCCTCTTTCCTTCCCCTCCTAGTTGGACTAGGAAAGGGGGAACCTACTCCTAGTAGGAGTAG
This sequence comes from Aegilops bicornis, assembly GCA_021605145.1. Classification (NCBI taxonomy): domain Eukaryota; kingdom Viridiplantae; phylum Streptophyta; class Magnoliopsida; order Poales; family Poaceae; genus Aegilops; species Aegilops bicornis. The sequence goes on along the minus strand of CM038674.1, from coordinate 314,935,718 downwards.
GATTCCCCCCTTGGGGCGCACCCTATGAGGCCGCCGGCCCCTCCCCTTGCTCCTTTTCATACGTGGCTAGGGGGCACCCCAAAGACACACAAGTTGATCATTGATCTCTTAGTCGTGTGCGGTGCCCCCTGACGGTGTCCTGGACTAGGGGGTACTCACGACGTCATCTCCCGATCTGTTAGATTGTGATGAGGACCCCCATGGCCGTATACTCATGGGTCAGTCCGGGCAGCTGCCGCATACAAGGAAGATTCCACAAGACTTGGCGATCAAGACAAGGACTCCTCCCCACCGGCAGATTCGGGTTAGGACTCTTGTTATCCTAGGCCTCTGGTGCATTATATAAACCGAGGCCGGGCTAGTCGATAGAAACAACAACAATCATACCATAGGCTAGCTTCTAGGGTTTAGCCTCTACGATCTCGTGGTAGATCAACTCTTGTAATACTCATATTCATCAAGATCAATCAAGGTGAAGTAGGGTATTACCTCCATAGAGAGGGCCTGAACCTGGGTAAACATTGTGTCCCTTGCCTCCTGTTACCATCCGCCTTAGACGCACAGTTCGGGACCCCCTACCCGAGATCCGTCGGTTTTTACACCGACATTGGTGCTTTCATTGAGAGTTCCGCTGTGTGTTCGGTAAAAAGTCTATGGCTCGCCTGCAGATCAACTGCGACTTCGGCATCTTCGTCACCAGCTCGACTGGTCACCTTGGTTTGACTAAAGACTGCGCCCTACCTCCGATCGTCATGTTCGGATGAGGGCCTTCATCAACTTCAGCTCCGATCTCTATCAAGATCATGGAGGAATCATCCAGGGAGCCCGGGGGCTCAACGTCAACATTGCCCTCGGGCGACCGTTCTGTTTTTCTGGATAGCGAACTTGTGTCCGCCGCCACCGCCTCCTCAAGCATCGTTTTAACGATTGCTTCAGTGGAATTGTGCGGAATTGAGTCTACAACAACCCTGGAAAATTATGTTGAGTTCCGATGGAGGAATCTCTGGCAATCCGCGATATACCGGAGCCCTGTTAAATATGGATGAGAATCTGGATGAGTTTAGGGCGTGGTGTCCAACTTCTAGCTCAGACGTCATTTGGAAGATCCAACCGTTGATCGGCTGTGGAGTTCCTATATCTACCACCCCTCAAAATTTCAGCTCGATCCGACCGTCCAAACTCCGGGAACTTTCCGATTAGTGCATCACTTTTCGGATCTGTTTTCTGCGCGAAAACGAATCCGACCCGAGTTCGTCTTTTTTATGAACGGGATTTCGGACATCCTTTTTGAAGGAAGTTTTGTATGGGGTATTGTGTTTGGTTTCCGAACACATCCCACCTACTTTAAAACCTTTTGAACATGATCTTCAACATCATGCTGATGTCAAACCAGTCCGGCAATATTGCTCCACGGCCGCCGACCTGCGCTAAACACGTCGTCACTTTGTTGAGCCGAGCTCAACTTCTTCGGATCATCATCTTGGCAAGCCGAACAAGAGTTCGGCATCGAAAAGGATAAATCATCACCAACATCGCCGCTCCATGGGTTACACGGAGCAGGCACACCGACATCGGCAAGACGGTCACTTCATCAAGCGGCATTGACCACGCCAAGACCTCAGACCGCCAGGCCGCCTGCTGTTCTTCGCCAGTCGGTGTCCATCACGCCAACCTACTTCGACTCATCGGTGACATTGAGGCTTCGACATCTCGGCTGGACCGGGGCTTTGCCATCTCTTCATCAACCTATACTCCGGAGACTTGGCGTCACTAGCCGACCAGCTCCGTCACGATAGCTGGACCGAGGGCTTTGCCTTGGCGAGCCAACCTTTGCCAGCATTGCCATGTCGTCGCTTTATCACCCGTCAGGCAATGGGTGCGCGGATCGAGTCCCAATTTTGGGAATCACCTTTCTTCGGATTGCACGATAAATAAACTAGGTGCTATTAATCTAGTATTTTTTGCTTGTTTGGGTTCATTTTTCCCAAGGAATTATTAATCTGGCTTGTCCATCATATGTACGCAGGTCTATGAAATGGTGGCCGCATTAACAACGATCGCATGGTGGTTCGGTCAGTTTCCGTACATAGTCCGTAACGCCAGATCCGAACTTCGGACCGACATGTGAATCCAGGCTTTGCCACGCCTTTACCGCATCACCGACGCCTGCGCCGACATTGACTTGGCGCAGCCATATTTCTTTTATTACTCACTTTGCATAAATTATTTATTATGCAACATTTTTTTATTATTACTATTATCGCTGGTCTGCACTATTATTTGTTCACAGGAAAATGATCCAGTCGGACTATATCCTTTGGCGTCACCTCGGCTGGACGGGGGGCTTCGTCAACACTTCATTACCCCATGCCGGGGACTTTGGCATCACTCTGCCGGCCTGCATTGACTATGCTATGTCACCACTTTGGAGTGCCGAGCTCTTTGCCCCGCCACCTCGGGACCGGCTTGGGGGATGGAACCTTGTCCCGCATCAAGCTTGGACCGCGTCACCAATAGCGAACACATTAACCAGCTAAGTTTCCTTTATGCTCAAAGTTTTTAATTTTTTAATTTATGTTCGGTTCGACCAAGCATTACAGTTTTTTTTGGAAAAAAGTTGCTTGTAAAAAATTTCCTTGTCTAAACTTTGTTTGTGACGCACAAATTCAAATACCCCGTTTACTTGGGGGCTCCCTTGCTAGAGCTTTTCCTCTTGCATATGATTATACTTGTATGGCTTCGTTCCTTGTTCGTGTATTACGCCACAATATGCACCATATTGACCTAAGTGATTTGCAAGCTAGGTTTCCTTGCTCCTGTGTTTACCCCTATGTTCCCGATTGTTCGACTAGGGAGTAAAGGGAGCACCTCTGCGATTGCCACGATCGGGTCACCCGAGCCGGACCTCAGACTGGGTGAAGCCGAAAGCTAGCGCTCTTACTGTTTTTAATTATGGTCGGCACACAACGGAACTCATGAGTACAAAAAATCTATTGCACAAGTCTCATATTAACAATGAGCACCGAAGAAAGGTATCGGTGGGGGTACTATTTTCTTCAAGATGCTTCTTACACTTTATCAAGAATATATCATAAGTTCCTCGAAGCGCTTTATGTCCTGTTACACCTTATGACCTGATTGCTCGGTTATCGGAAACACCGTCGATATTCTCGATGTGGAGTACATAACACTTTTCGGTCCTCGATCAAGAGGGAGAAGCCGACGGTCGGTTAAGACGCGTTTAAAGTTCGGGTGAACATAGATATGATATAAGTACTTCGGTACATACAATCATTCTTCTACCCAAGTCACTCGGGGGCTCTTAAATTTATGTGAGCTGTTTTATAATAAGTGTTCTTCTTCTTAGTCGTTGCGAAGTCTTCTTTTTTCATCACTCCTTTTTTCGACACGAGTGTGCGGTCAATAGCCGGGGCGCCTAATTTCTCTCTCGAAGCCGCTAAAGTTTGCTAAACTGGCCTAACGAGAAGTACTCCACCTTCGGGATAGGAGGTTGAAGCCATAGGCTGACCCGCTTGAAGTCTCGAGATAGGATGTGTCATGTTAAAGCACGACAGAAACACCTTCTTTTTCTAAGACCAATTTTCAATTTGGCACCGAACACTTGATCTAGTTCGGACATTAAAATTTTGAATAAGTTTTTTGGCTTTTCGAGCCTATGACACTTTTCAACTATTTGTGCGTTTCCAGCATTAGTCTCGCAGTGCAACGCCGGACACCTTTAGGGGTTCGGCAAAAACATTCTCGGATATTGCTATATATGCATCGGTTTCGAATTGTGTCGTCGGTCAATAGTTGGGTTGCCCGGCTCCTGTGCTTGCCTCCTACGTTCCGCTTTGTTTGGCTAGGTGTGCCAAGGAGAACCATCATGATTGTGCTTCCAGCTCGCATGGTCGAGCACCTCAGTGGAGAAAGCCGAAAACTGACTATCACAGTAGGCGTAAACTAGTCAGCGATCCGATGACTATGTTAAATGATGGGCCGTTCATAACATTGGCCGAAGTGTTTACGGCTTGACCTCGGCTGTCTCCGAAATCGGGGGCTCATAGCTAGCTTGCCCAGTATAAAGCTCCTATGACTAAGCGAAAGTTTTAAAGCCCGCATATCTAATTGCCTCGTTTCTGCTAACACAACCGCCTTCGGGCACCGATACGTCGGCTAAGGGTTGTTTTGTTAGTATGGAAACACCCTGCGTAGTATCTACCAAGGGGTAGAAGCCGACGATGGGCCACTTTCAACTGATAAACGGTCACAATGGAGTCAAAATAATGATGTAAAGTACTTGGATACATAGAATCATTACACATAATCTATGATTTTTTACTCTGGATATCGATCCTTAATTCGGCCACCCGTGCCCACATTAAGGCTCGGGGGCTACTGGGCTTTGCACTCATTATTTATAAATATTAAAGGGGTACATCGATCCTCGATTCGGTGTTGCCACCCGACCGGTTGTCTGGGGGCTCTTGCATTGCCTATTCAATGCAGAAAATTCAAAGTGCTCAGTGTTCGGCTTGACCGAACTATGCGCAAACGCGTCTTCGGACAACAATGGGTACCACCTGGACCTATACGGCGTCAAGCTAATATATTACGGTGACTTCTCGAGACCCTCTATCAAGGGCCTGTTCGGCGATCACTATTTTCCCTGATATATTATACCGTGTTTCTATTCCTACGTATGTTGCCAAGCTAGGAGTTGATCCTCAGGCCGATTTCGCGCATCGACCTGAGTCTCAGGGGCTACTAGGATCAGCGGTTTCATGTTTTCCTTCAGGTGCATCTCGGATATTAGACCAACACGCACCTTGAGGGATACTGGCTATACATCTTGTCAGATATTACACTGCACAATTCGGAATTAAATTCATAAAAATCAGTCCCATGGCCAAGGTGGTGCACCACCTCGGAAGCAGTCCGGCATAAAGCTCGGGCGCTAGTGGCTGGCTCCATAGAGGGCATTTCTGGTATTAAGCTTAGCTAAACTCTTTCAACCTTTTGAACCAAGGTGATCTATGACACCTCGGATATAATCCGGTGTTGGAGCTCGGATATAGTCCGGCGTTGGATCTTGGACATAGTCCGGCGTTGGTGCTCGGCTGCAAAGGATACCTTGAATGCGGTCCGGCGTTGGAAGCTCAGACGCAAGAGGACACTGCCTCCCGGGAGAAACTTCAAACCCGAGGTAGGGCATAAAAATAACAAGGCATTGATAAAGGCCGAAAACTTAAAGGGGCTCCTTGGATACCCGACGTGTAAACTCTTCAGATGCACTTCGGCGATCCTCAAGATCGAAGATGAGAAGATTTGTTGAACCAGTTTTCAAGATCGACGATCGAAGATGAAGAACAGTTCGGAAGAATCGAGGAGCGTTCCTAACTTGAAGACCGGTTCAGGGGGCTACTGACGGTGTCCTGGACTAGGGGGTACTCACCACGTCATCTCCCGATCTGTTAGATTGGGCCGAGGACCCCCATGTCCGTATACTCATGGGCCAGTCCGGACAGCTGCCGCATACAAGGAAGATTCCACAAGACTTGGCGATCAAGACAAGGACTCCTCCCCACCGGCGTATTCGGCTAGGACTTTTGTTATCCTAGGCCTCTAGTGCATTATATAAACCGAGGCCAGGCTAGTCGATAGAAACAACAACAATCATACCATAGGCTAGCTTCTAGGGTTTAGCCTCTATGATCTCGTGGTAGATCAACTCTTGTAATACTCATATTCATCAAGATCAATCAAGCAGGAAGTAGGGTATTACCTCCATAGAGAGGGCCCGAACCTGGGTAAACATTGTGTCCCTTGCCTCCTGTTACCATCCACCTTAGATGCACAGTTCGGGACCCCCTACCCGAGATCCGCCGGTTTTGACACCGACACCCCCTCCACCATAATCCACCTCGGTCATATCATCGTAGTGCTTAGGCGAAGCCCTGCGCCGGTAGCTTCATCATCACCGGCATCACGCCGTCGTGCTGACGAAGCTCTTCCCCGACACTCAGCTGGATCAAGAGTTCGTGGGACGTCACCGAGCCGAACGTGTGCAGATCACGGAGGTGTCGTACTTTCGGTACTAGGATCGATCGGATCGTGAAGCCGTACGACTACATCAACCGCGTTGTCATAACGCTTTCGCTTAAAGTCTACAAGGTAACATGGACAACACCATCCCCTCTCGTTGCTATGCATCATCATGATCTTGCGTGTGCATAGGAAAATTTTGAAATTACTACGTTCCCAACAGTGGTATCAGAGCCAGGTCTATGCGTAGATGTTATATGCATGAGTAGAACACAAATGAGTTGAGGGCGATAATAGTCATACTGCTTACTAGCATGTCATACTTTGATTCGACAATATTGTTCGATGAATCGGCCCGGACTGACATTACGCGTACGCTTACGCGAGACTGGTTCTACCAACGTGCTTCGCACACAGGTGGCTGGCGGGTGTCAGTTTCTCCAACTTTAGTTGAATCGAGTGTGGCTACGCCCGGTCCTTCTTGAAGGTTAAAACAACACACTTGTCGAAAATTCGTTGTGGTTTTGATGTGTAGGTAAGAACGGTTCTTGCTCAGCTCGTAGCAGCCACATAAAACTTTCAACAACAAAGTAGAGGACGTCTAACTTGTTTTTGCAGGGCATATGTTGTGATGTGATATGGTTAAGACATGATGCTGAATTTTATTGTATGAGATGATCATGTTTTGTAATGGAGTTATCGGCAACTGGCAGGAGCCATATGGTTGTTGCTTTATTGTATGAAATGCAATCGCCATGTAATTGCTTTACTTTATCACTAAGCGGTAGCGATAGTCGTAGAAGAAATAATTGGCGAGACAACAACGATGCTACGATGGAGATCAAGCTGTCATGCCAGTGACGATGGTGATCATGACGGTGCTTTGAAGATGGAGATCAAAGGCACAAGATGATGATGGCCATATCATATCACTTATATTGATTGCATGTGATGTTTATCCTTTATGCATCTTATTTTTCTTAGTTCGACGGTAGCATTATAAGATGATCTCTCACTAAATTTCAAGGTACAAGTGTTCTCCCTGAGTATGCACCGTTGCGACAGTTCTTCGTGCTGAGACACCACGTGATGATCGGGTGTGATAAGCTCTACGTTCACATACAACGGGTGCAAGCCAGTTTTGCACACGTAGAATACTCGGGTTAAACTTGACGAGCCTAGCATATGCGTATATGGCCTCGGAACACTTTGAGACCGAAAGGTTGAGCGTGAATCATATAGTAGATATGATCAACATAGTGATGTTCACCATTGAAAACTACTCCATCTCACGTGATGATCGGACATGGTTTATTTGATTTGGATCATGTGATCACTTAGATGATTAGAGGGATGTCTATCTAAGTGGGAGTTCTTAAGTAATATGATTAATTGAACTTTAATTTATCATGAACTTCGTCCAGGTAGTATTAGCATATCTATGTTGTAGATCAATAGCTCGCGATGTAGCTTCCCGTTTATTTTTATATGTTCCTAGAGAACAATAAGTTGAAAGTTGATAGTAGCAATGATGCGGACTTGGTCCGTGATCCGAGGATTTTCCTCATTCTTACGTAAAGATTATGTCCTTGATGCACCGCTAGGTGATGTAACTATTGCAGAGGCGGTATGAGATGTAATGAATGTTTTTGACAAGCTCAGTATGATTACTACTTTATAGTTCAGTGCACCATGCTTTACGTCTTAGAACCGGGACTTCAAAATTGTTTTGAACGCCACGGAACATATAATATGTTCCAAGAGTTGAAGTTGGTATTTTATACTCATGCTCGTGTCGAGAGGTATGATACCTCTGATAATACTTTGCCTACAAGATGGAGGAGAATAGCTCAACCAGTGAGCATGTGCTCAGATTTTCTGGGTACTACAATTGCTTGAATCAAGTGGGAGTTAATCTTCCAGATAAGATAGTAATTGACAAAGTTCTCTAGTCACTATCACCAAGTTACTAGAACTTCGTGATGAACTATAATATGCAAGGGATGACGAAAACAATTCCCAAAGATCTTCGCGATGCTAAAATCGGTGAAGGTACAAATCAAGAAAAGCATCAAGTGTTGATGGTTGACAAGACCACCAGTTTCAAGTAAAAGGGCAAGGGAAAGAAATGGAACTTCAAGACAAATGGCAAGCAAGTTGCCACTCCCATGAAGAAGCCCAAAGCTAGACCCAAGCCTGAAACTAAGTGCTTCTAACTGCAAAGGAAATGATCACTGGAAGTGGAACTGCCCTAGATGCTTGGCAGATAAGAAGGATGGCAAAATGAACAAAGGTATATTTGATATACATGTTATTGATGTGTACTTTACTAGTGTTTATAGCAACCCCTCAATATTTGATACTGGTTCAATTGCTAAGAGTACTAACTCGAAACTTGAGTTGCAAAATATACAGAGACTAGTTAAGGGCGAGGTGATGATGTGAGTTGGAAGTGATTCCAAGGTTGATAAGATCACCATTGCACACTCCCTTTACCTTTAGGATTAGTGTTGAACCTAAAATAAATGTTATTTGGTGTTTGCGTTGAGCATAAATAGATTGGATCGTGTCTATTGCAATACGGTTATTCATTTAAGTCAAAGAATAATTGTTGTTCTATTTACATGAATAAAACCTTCTATGGTCATACACTCAATATAAATGGTTTATTGAATCTCGGTCGTAGTGATACACATATTCATAATATTGGAGCCAAAAGATGCAAAGTTAATAATGATAGTGCAACTTATTTGTGGCACTACCGTTTAGGTCATATTGGTGTAAAGCGCATGAAGAAACTCCATGCCGATGGGCTTATTGGAATCACTTGATTATGAATCACTTGATGCTTGCGAACCATGCCTCATGGGCAAGATAACTAAAACTCCGTTCTCCGGAACAATAGAGCGAGCAACTGACTTATTGGAAATAATACATACTGATGTATGCAGTCTGATGAGTGTTGAGGCTCGCGGCGGGTATCATTATTTTTTGACCATCACAGATGATTTGAGCAGATATGAGTATATCTAATTGATAAAACATAAGTCTGAAACATTTGAAAAGTTCAAAGAATTTCAGAGTGAAGTGGAAAATCGTCGTAACAAGAAAATAAAGTTTCTATAATTTGACCGCGGAGACGAATATTTGAGTTACGAGTTTGGTCTTCATTTGAAACAATGTGGAATAGTTTCGCAACTCACGCCACCTGGAACACCACAGCGTAATGGTGTGTCCGAACATCATAACCGTACTTTATTAGATATGGTGTGATCTATGATGTCTCTTACCGATTTACCACTATCGTTTTGGGGTTATGCATTAGAGAAACTTGCATTCACATTAAAAAGGGCCCCATCTAAATCCGTTGAGACGACACCGTGTGAACTATGGTTTAGCAAGAAACCTAAGCTATCATTTCTTAAAGTTTGGGGTTGCGATGCTTATGTGAAAAAGTTTCATCCTGATAAGCTCAAACCCAAATCGGAGAAGTGCGTCTTCATAGGATACCCAAAAGTAACTGTTGGGAAAGTAATCTGTTGCTAAGAATGGATCCTTTTTAGAGAAGGAGTTTCTCTCGAAAGAAGTGAGTGGGAGGAAAGTAGAACTTGATAGGGTAATTGTACCTTCTCCCGAATTGGAAAGTAGTTCATCACAAAAATCAGTTCCCGTGATGCCTACACCGATTAGTGAGGAAGTTAATGATGATGATCATGAAACTTCAGATCAAGTCACTACCGAACCTCATAGGTCAACCAGAATACATTCTGCACCAAAATTGTACGGTAATCCTATTCTGGAAATCATGTTACTAGACCATGACAAACCTACGAACTATGAGGAAGCGATGATGAGCCCAGATTCCGCAAAATGGCTTGAGGCCATGAAATCTGAGATGGGATCCATGTATGAGAACAAAGTATGGACTTTGGTTGACTTGCCCGATGATCGGCAAGCAATAGAAAATAAATGGATTTTCAAGAGGAAGACGGACGCTGATAGTAGTGTTACTATCTACAAAGCTAGACTTGTCGAAAAAGGTTTTTGACAAGTTCAAGGTGTTGACTATGATGAGATTTTCTCACTTGTAGCGATGCTTAAGTCTGTCCAAATCATGTTTGCAATTGCCACATTTTATGAAATCTGGCGACATTCCTTAATGGATCTCTTAAAGAACAGTTGTATATGATGCAACCAAAAAGTTTTTGTCAATCATAAAGGTGCTAACAAAATGTGCAAGCTCCAGCGATCCATCTATGGACTGGTGCAAGCATCTCGGAGTTGGAATGTACGCTTTGATAGTGTGATCAAAGCATATAGTTTTATATAGACTTGCGGTGAAGCCTGTATTTACAAGAAAGTGAGTGGGAGCACTACAACCTTTCTGATAAGTATATGTGAATGACATATTGTTGATTGGAAATGATGTAGAATTTTCCGGAAAGCATAAAGGAGTGTTTGAAAGGAGTTTTTCAAAGAAAGACCTCGGTGAAGCTCCTTACATATTGAGCATCAAGATCTATAGAGATAGATCTAGACGCTTGATAAGATTTTTCAATTAGTACATACCTTGATAAGATTTTGAAGGAGTTCAAAATGGATTAGTCAAAGAAGGAGTTATTGCCTGTGTTGCAAGGTGTGAAGTTGAGTAAAGACTCAAAAAACCAACCACGGCAGAAAATAGAAAGAGAATGAAAAGTCATTCCCTATGCCTCAGTCATAGGTTCTATAAAGTATGCTATGATGTATACCAGACCTATTGCATACCTTAGAATGATTTTGGCAAGGGAGTACAATAGTGATCTAGGAACCGATCACCGGACATCGGTCAAAATTATCCTTAGAGGACTAAGGAAATATTTCTCGGTTATGGAGGTGATAAAGAGTTCGTCGTAAAGAGTTACTCTTTGCAAGCTTTGACATCGATCTGGATGACTCTATATCACAATACGGATAGATATTGAAAGTGGGAGCAATTAGCTAGAGTAGCTCCCTGCAGAGCATTGTAGACATAGAAATTTGCAAAATACATACGGATCTGAATGTGGCAGACCCGTTGACTAAACATCTCTCACAAGCAAAACATGATCACACCTTAGTACTCTTTGGGTGTTAATCACATGGCGATGTGAACTAGATTACTCACTCTAGTAAACCCTTTGGGTGTTGGTCACATAGCGATGTGAACTATGGGTGTTAATCACATGGTGATGTGAACTATTGATATTAAATCACATGGCGATGTGAACTAGATTATTGACTCTAGTGCAAGTGGAAGACTGAAGGAAATATGCCCTAGTGGCAATAATAAGTTTGTTATTTTATATTTCCTTATATCATGATAAATGTTTATTATTCATGCTAGAATTGTATTAACCGGAAACCTGATACATGTGTGAATACATAGACAAAACACAGTGTCCCTAGTGTGCCTCTACTTGACTAGCTCGTTAATCAAAGATGGTTAAGTTTCCTAACCATAGACATGTGTTGTCATTTGATGAATGGGATCACATCATTAGGAGAATGATGTGATGGACAAGACCCATCCGTTAGCTTAGCACTATGATCGTTTAGTTTATTGCTATTGCTTTATTCATGACTTATACATGTTCCTATGACTACGAGATTATGCAACTCCCGAATACCGGAGGAACACTTAGTGTGCTATCAAACATCACAACGTAACTAGGTGATTATAAAGATGCTCTATAGGTGTCTCCGATGGTGTTTGTTGAGTTGGCATAGCTCAAGATTAGGATTTGTCACTCCAATTGTCGGAGAGGTATCTTTGGGCCCTCTCGGTAATGCACATCAGCATAAGCCTTGCAAGCAATGTGACTAATGAGTTAGTTGTGGGATGATGTATTACGGAACGAGTAAAGAGACTTGCCGGTAACGAGACTGAACTAGGTATTGAGATACCGACGATCGAATCTCAGGCAAGTAACATACCGATGACAAAGGGAACAACGTATGTTGTTATGCGGTTTGACCGATAAAGATCTTCGTAGAATATGTAGGACCAATATGAGCATCCAGGTTCTGCTATTGGTTATTGACCGGAGATGTGTCTCGGTCATGTCTACATAGTTCTCGAACCCGTAGGGTCCGCACGCTTAACGTTCGATGACGATTTGTATTATGAGTTATGTAATTTGATGTACCAAAGGTTGTTCGGAGTCCCAGATGAGATCACAGACATGACGAGGAGTCTCGAAATGGTCGAGACGTAGAGATTGATATATTGGAAGGCTATATTCGGACATCCGAAAGGTTCCGAGTGATTCGGGTATTTTTCGAAGTACCGGAGAGTTACGGATATTCGTCGGGGGGGGGGGGGGGGTCAATGGGCCTTAATGGGCCTTAGTGGAAATAGAGGGCAGAAAGGAAGTGTGGGGGTGCGCCCCCCTTAGGCCCAAACCGAATTGGTTTAGGGCTTTTGGGGCCAGCCCCCTCTTTCCTTCTCCCCTTATCCTCTTTCCTTCCCCTCCTAGTAGGACTAGGAAACGGGGAACCTACTCCTAGTAGGAGTAGGATTCCTCCCTTGGGGCACACCCTATGAGGCCGCCAGCCCCCTCCCCTTGCTCCTTTATATACGTGGACAGGGGGCACCCCAAAGACACACAAGTTGATCATTGATCTCTTAGCCGTGTGCGGTGCCCCCCTCCACCATAATCCACTTCGGTCATATCGTCGTAGTGCTTAGGCGAAGTCCTATGCCGGTAGCTTCATCATCACTGTCATCACGCTGTCGTGCTCACGAAGCTCTTCCCCGACACTCAGCCGAATCAAGAGTTCGTGGGACGTCACCGAGCCGAACGTGTGCAGATCGCGGAGGTGCCGTACTTTCAGTACTAGGATTGGTCGGATCGTGAAGACGTATGACTACATCAACCGCGTTGTCATAACGCTTCCGCTTACGGTCTACGAGGGTATGTGGACAACACTCTCCCCTCTCATCGCTATGCATCATGTGCGTAGGAAAATTTTGAAATTACTACGTTCCCAACACTAGGCCAAATCGGTGGGACCGATTTCTACAACTCGGTCGGTCCGAGATGAGTTTGGCGGAAACCTAACCCTACATTTTCGAATCAAAACTAATCTAAAGGAAGTTTTTGCTGGATAGAGTAATCTCATACGTGGTAAGAATCATGGCATTGATCTAAGTGCAGGAATTTGAGGTTAAGATTGCACATAGGGGTCGAGTTCATACCCTAACTCGACGGTGAACTCACTACGGCGACAACGGCGGTGAAGATTCCCGTTGACAGCGGCGGAGACCAGTGGCAGGAGGTCGCTGGCAATGAGGAGACGATCTGGAGACCTGAGTCGGCAGAGCAGGATACGCGTGAGCGAAGGGTTTCAGAGGAATTTCAAAAATTTGACCCGTGGGTATATATATCTTGACCCTCTCGGTGTGACCGAGTGGAACAACTCGGTGTGACCGAACTGTTCAAATCGGTTGCACCGAGATTGAAAACCTAGATCAACTCAATGAACTCGGTATGACCGAAAGGGATGAATCGGTCAGACCGAAATACACAGAGAGGTTTTGGAAGTTTAAGTCTATGACGAATCGGTGGCTCCGAGTGATCCTCACCCAGAGGGTTAGAATCCGACTTGATCAAACTTTGTGATGTAGATGAATAGAGTTTGAGATGAGAAAATCATAGATAGCTAGAGGAAGTTCTTAGGAATTCTTGTCCATCCATTTGGCAAAAGGAGAAACCAAACAATCAAAGCAACAAATAGATGTCCTCGAATGACAAAAATATGCACTCAACATGCTCACACAATAAGATGGCAAATGAAATATGTAGCAAAGCATGCACAAACAATCTAGCATATATCAAGAAATTGGCGATGACTAGGTCATCGATATATGAGTATATTGACTGAGGAGTCAAATGAGAACATTTGATCGTAGGTCATACTCATCGTTTAAGCACAAGTGGGGTTACCACTTTGACATAAAGCATTGTTGTGTACACACCATTAGAGTTGCTCTAGCTCAATTCTTAGAGTAAAGCTCCCCCTAGATGTGATATCCCCCCTAAGAAGGATGAACTAACCTTGGGTTTTGTCGATGATGACTTCATGTAGATGTTGAAGATGTGGATGCTCAATGTTGATGTAGATCATTTGGAGCAATCCATTGGAGTGAGTTGCACTTTCAATACCTACATGGGTTAGTCCCACAAGGAACAAACAAAGATATCCATAGACATAGAGTGAAGTATACACAAGATGATGTCCATGAAAGCATTAGGTTACCTTGTCCCTTGTCTTACCAACAAGAGGGTTTGTGACTCCTTGAACTAGTGCAAGATGTGAAAGTTGTTTGCACTTGTCCTTGCCAAAATGAATATGAGTGAATTATGTTGGCGGACTCACCCTCAAGAACTCTCTAGTTCTTCTTCTTTGGGATCCACATCAACTTGATGGGAATCCTTGGAGTCGTAGTCATACTTGATGTAGTCTTGGGAACCCACTTGACCAAGGTCTTCAGAGCTTCTTCAAATGCATCAATCTCCTCTTGTAGTTTGTCCTTGCCTTTTAGCTTGTGGTATTGTGGTGGAAGATCATCTTGAGCTTGTGTCCCCTTGAAACAAGTAGGATCATACTTCTCTTGTTGAGGAACAAACTTCGTCTTGGGGTATTGATCTTCTTCCCACTTAACTCCATTGCCATTGAACTTTCGTTCAAAACCAACACCTTGATTCTTCCGGTGCCTTCCTTGCTTATGCATAATTTCCTCAAATTGCTTACTTCCGGCAAGGCTCTTGTAAACACCTTTCTCTATAATTCCCTTCAATAAGCTATTTTCTTGCTCAAGTGTAACTTGTCTAAGAGAATCATTAGTGGAATCAAGAGAACTACTAGAAGCAATAATATTGGATTTAACATGATTATTGTTACTACTAGAAGAAGAATCTTTCTTACTCTTGTTGCTAGATTTTACTTGTGGAATGTAAGTAGACAAGAGTAAATGCTTGGCAATGTAAGAACTTCTCTTACGAAGATCATCATTGATTGCTTTTAAGAACCCATTCTCTTGCTCAAGATTGAGCTTTTCAAAGCGTAGCTTCTCATGAGTCTTTAAAAGCTCTCGATGATCTTCCAAGGTAGCTTCATGGGCTAACTTAAGAGTGTTTAGTTCTTTAGTTATATGCTCAATCTCCTTCTTATCATCGTCATTCATTTTATCTTGATTAGCATGATTAATAGCAAGTTCATCATAGTTTTCATCAGTAGTGTTGGGGATATAACTACTGAGTGTAAACCGCCCTGAAGGGGCCGGGTTACCCTCATCCATGATCAGGGCCCACGGAGGAGGCCCAAAGCCCAGAGGCGGATTAGGATCCATTCATATAAACCGCCTTAGTCTTGTAACTTGAGCTGTAAGATAAGAGAGAAGAGACCGAGCCGGAGACTTGTATGAGCCGGATCGGGACTTCAGAGACCGGCCAAGGCCAACCCGTGTATATAAGGGGACGACCCGGCGGCGAAGTTAGGGACAGAGAATTCGAGGTCGAGGCTAAGCTATTGCTCCCTAGGCACCGAAATCACATCAATCCCATCACAACTAGACGTAGGCTTTTACCTTCATCGAAGGGCGAACTAGTATAACTCCCGTGTCTTTGTGTCCGCTTTAACCTCTAGGTTAACCCGCACGATGGCCCCGCGACCAAGTCCTTTCATGAGGACATCTGCCGTGACAATTCCACGACAGTTGGCGCCCACCGTGGGGCTATCGCACGATGGTTTGATGATCTTAGAGGGCAAGTTCGAGGACTTGAAGGCTATGCTGTGGGCCGGATGACTAAGAGTCGTCGCGGCAAGCTCTACATCAACGATGTGGACTGGGGCCCCGAGGCCGGCTCGGTTGAGTACGGATACCGGGTCCCCTTTGGCGGCATACACGTGTTCATCGGCAAGATCGGCGAGCCAGGGCCTGGGCCGGACATCTGCACCGACCTCGTCGAGACGGCTCAACGGGCGAAGACGAGTCCTGCCACAGCTAAACCGGGCGGTCGCATGCTTGCGTGGGAGTCGCCCACGGAGACTACGAGGACGGATCAGCATCTAGCGGCGAAACCGTTGTCTACTCTGGCGACGAGTCGTCACCGGAGAAACCGAAGTTTCTGTACCGGTGCAAGATGGCCAGATCGGGCTGTTCCGACGGTGAGAGTATTCCGACCCTTTGATCTACCCAACCGGGTTGGAATCTTCATGGCGATGCATAGCGGCGCTTCACTCTTCGACCATGGGCGCTCGGTCGCCGGTTCAACAGCCGTGATGGCAGCCGGGAAGGAGGCCTGTCGCTCGCCGGCTCAAGTTTTACGAGCTTTTTGACGCATTGGTGTGCTCATGGCAGAGGCTAACCCGCCGGATCGGGACCTGCACAATGCGGAGATTGCAAAGGTGAGGGAACAGATCACTAAAGCTAAAGCGGACCTGGCAGCCGCGGACGTGAGGATGGCGGCGGAACGGGCCGCTTTGGATGCGCAGGCTTATAGGCTCATGCTGGATCAGAGCGCGTCACCTGAAGTCAAGGCAGAAGGAAACGTTGATTGAGGATTTAGAGGAAACTTTTGACAACTTGCGGGTGTACAAGATGATGCTCAACCCGGCCAAGTGCGTCTTTGGTGTTCCGGCAGGCAAGTTATTGGGCTTTCTCGTGTCCAACAGGGGGATCGAAGCTAATCCGAAAAAATTACGGCTATCACCTCCTTGGCTAAGCCAAAGTGCATCAATGATGTCCAGCGTTTGGCAGGCCGGATTGCTGCGCTAAGCCGGTTTATCAGCCGCCTAGGCGAGAAGGCCATTCCTTTGTACCGAATCTTTGAAGAAGACGGATCGGTTTATGCGAGTTCAGCCGCTGATGAAGCATTGGAGGATTTGAAGCGGCGGTTGGCCAACCCATCGTTCTCGCCGCTCCCATTGACAAAGAGCCACCGCTGTTATATGTTCTTTGCTAATGCCGTGGCGATTAAGCGTGGCCATCGTGGTGGAAGCGGAAGGAGGCAGGAAGGAGTATCCGGTTCAACGGCGGTTTATTACATCGGCGAGGTCCTCATTGAGTCTAAGCAGATATCCACATTGGCGTAAGCCGGGTATATGGAGTTTTTATGGCAAGTCGGAAGCTAAAGCAATATTTCAGGGCACCCCATCACGGTGGTCGATTCAGCTCCTTGGGTGACATCATACGTAACCGGAGGCGATCGTCGGATTGCTAAGTGGGCTATAGAGTCAATGACGGTTTAAGGTATGTGCCGCATGACGGCAAGAAAATCTCGTGCACTTGTGGATTTCATTAATGATTGGACGGAGTTGCAAGCGCTGAAGAAGAGCCGGATCATACCTATTGGACCATCCACTTTGATGGGTCCAGGGCAATTGGAGGGCTCGGGGCTGGAGTCGATTAACTTCCCCGCGAGGTGACAAGTTACATTACGTTCTCCGCTTAATGTTCCCTTGTACTAACAATGCAGCTGAGTATGAAGCTTTGCTCCATGGTCTCCGGATGGCTAAGGAAATGAATCTCAGCCGGGTTAAATGCTTTGGTGACTCGGACTTGGTGGCCCAGCAAGTATCAGGTACTTGGGATTGCAAAGATCCACTCATGGCTGCATACCGTCGGGAGGTGGATGTTGTCGCAGGGCACTTTAAAGGATATCAGGTGGACCATGTGGATCGTCGGAAGAACGAAGCGGCTGATGCTTTAAGCCGGCTGGGCTCTCAACGTAAACCAGTCCCGCCTAACGCCTTCCTTGATGTAATCGCACAATCCGCCGCTTAAGCTTCGATGAAGTTGATTTGGCTATTCCTGATCCGGAGGCTCGGTTGGTGGCGGCCTTGCATGTCATTCCGATTGACGCTCCCTTATTTGGCATACATGCACCGGGCGAAGTTACCGTAAGATGAGACGTTGGCCCGGCAGATAGTTCGGCGGTCTAAGTCTATGACCATTGTTAATGGCGAAGTTGCATCATTGCAAAGGTGTCGAGGCGTTTCAGCGTTGTGTCCCCCGAGGAGGGTTGTGAGATATTGCGAGAGATCCATGAAGGGGACCGTGGTCACCACGCGGTTCAAAGTCCTTGGTGGCCAAAGCGTTCCGCCACGGTTTCTATTGGTTGACCGCCCATGCCGATGCGTAAGATCTGGTCCGACGATGTGATGGTTGCCAAAAGTTTTCCAGACGTGCTCATGTACCGGCCCAAGAATTGAGGATGATTCCAATTACTTGGCCGTTTGCGACTTGGGGGCTGGATATGGTCGGACCTTTCAAAAGGTATAAGGACAAGAAGACCCACCTGTTGGTGGCGGTCGACAAATTTACAAAGTGGGTGGAGGCAGAGCCTGTTAGCAAGTGTGATGCGGCCACGGCGGTTCAGTTCATCAAAAAGGTGATTTTACGGTTTGGGTTTCCACACAGTATCATCACGGACAATGGCACCAATTTGTCCAAGGAGTCATGAAGGTGTTTTGTGAACGAGAGCACATCCGCTTGACATTTCTTGATGGGCCCACCCGCAGTCCAATGGTCAAGCGGAACAAGCTAATAATGAGATCTTGAAAGGTATCAAACACCGGATTATGGTCAATTTATAGAGGAAGACGGGTTGTTGGGTGGAAGAGCTTCCAACGGTGATATGGATAATCAACACTAACCCTAACAGATCTATCGGATACACACCGTTCTTTATGGTCTATGGAGCGGAGGCGGTCCCGCCAGCGATATCCGTCCACGACTCACCTCGGGTGGCAGCTTATGTTGAGGCAGATAGCGAGGCTGCACGGCAGACGCGTTGGATCGACCGGATGAAGAGCGAGATATGGCGGCTGCTCGCTCGGGCGGTTTACCGCCAGGATCTTCGTCGGTATCACAGTCGTGAGTTAAAACCAGAACCTTTCAGAAGGAGACTTGGTGCTTCGGCTCATTCAAGACCGTAAAGATATGCACAAGCTATCCCCACCTTGGGAAGGGCCTTTTGTGGTCAGCAAGAATCTGCACAACGGGTCATACTATCTCGATTGATGTTCGAGAGCGAAAGGACTCACGACGCCGAGGAGGAGACCAACAGCCGTGGAACATAGCTCATCTTACGCCTTTATTATACCGAGCCATCGGCTCCACTTATGTACATATTAAGACAATGTATATATTATGAATAAAGGCAATAAACCGGATCCTCGCTAAAGCGGGGTATCTGATACGTAAAAAGTCCGGTTTGGGTACATGGAGATGTTGTCATAAAGCAGCCTCCGGTTTAACCCTTGGTCTTGCTTTTCATAAGTTTTTGTCACTTGGGGGCTTGGTCGTGTCCGAACCAATGCAACACCTTCGACGGGCGAAAGCCACCAGATCACTTGGGGACATGGTCACGTCTGAACCGATCCACGCCTCTTGGTCAGCCTAAGGCCATAGAATCACTTGGGGGCTTGGTCGAACCCGAACCATTGCAATGCCACTTGATCGGCATAATGCCACGATTTCAGTTGGGGACCTGGCTGACTTGAACCATCGCTACACCTTATAGGGAGCTTGGTCCTGTCCGACCATGGTAACGCCATCTGATCAGGCTCAATAAAGCCTCTACTTGCAAACGGTTTTTACCATTGCCTTTGCTTCCATATGGTTTGCATACCAGTTATTTGACTTTTGTTTGACTTCTTAATCCGGCGATTTTTTTCCGGTTTGATTTTTTCTCGTTAACATCCCATTATGGAGTAACAGGGGCTTGTCATGACCGACACGGTTTACACGGTAAACCGGTATTATACACAGTGAGTTGTTCTCCTTTGACGGTAATGGTTTATACAACCTCCGCCTAAGTTTGGCTAGGCTAACTGCATGCCCGACAATGGTGTATTTTTTGGTATCACAAAGTTTTGATCATATACCTCAATACTTTCTTATGTAAATATATAGGCGTCCCAAGCCGCTAGAGATGCAAGCCGCCGTGGCGGTTTAAGAATTTGTGATTGCAGTAAAATACATTGAAGGTTTCAATACTTCAAACCAAAGTATCAAGACCGCCACAAGAAAAGTTACAGACGGGGGGTATAAAGGCATGTTCAAGAATGAAGTGCTAGCTATTCTATTACAAAGCCTTCCAAGGCCCAGTGGTTCGCATGGTGTTATGGCCAGCAGCTTCTGACGCATCACCCGGCTCGACGAATTAAGCTTCCTCGCCGGGTTGACGTGAGGAAGAGGGGGCGTTTGGCGTCGGTTCAACTTCTTCCTCTTCATCACCCAAAGCCCGTAAGTCATTGGTAGACCAGTCAATCCGGGTTAAGGCCTGAAAGATAACCTCTTCACTTATAAGCTCAGCCGGATCAACGTCAGGGGCATAAGTGTGCTTACGGATTGGAGGAACAAGGCTCTGCACTTCTGGAATGACAAACTCCACCCGCTTGTTGTTTGCGTCATAAAAGAGCGGTAAACCGCCAGTTGGCTTCGCTGCCGATTGACTTCGCCAATGACGCATCTCCTTTGTTACTTTCGTTTGAGCGTCATTATCAAAGGCTTCACCGTTCTCTTGAGCGCTGGGAAACCCTTGGCTATGTCACCGGATCAAGTTCTCGCTATCCACGCCTTGGCGCGAGTCGAGCGATGAGAGTGCCACCGGGCCGTGGACCGCTTTCAACTCTTCAAGCGGCGGAATCATGGACAGCCGGTCCAGCAGGTGTCTTTGATCAAGGGCGGAGCTGTGTTGTCATACGATGTGGCACATATGACTCATTGGCGCCGTATACACTGCTCAATCAGGGTGTAAGCGGCCTTGAGCTTCTTCCGCACGCCGAGCCCAGATGAGCAATACGCTTGCCTGCGCCAGGTTCAGACAGCTCAAGTTAAACCGGCGGCAATATTAAAGCAGGTGTATTCAGTGCAAATTTTCTTACCAAAGATGGCAGAGGTCATGGCATGAACTTGGCGCTTCAGTCTGGTAGGCTCTTCGGTCACCGATTTAAGAGCTGATTCAGCATCTTCGCCTGCTTTTGTCAAACCGGCTTTCTCGGTGTCCCATTTGGCCCGCTCGGACGTATATCCCTCCTTCAATTTGTTCCATAGTGGCCAAGGCAGTTCTCAATTCATCCTTGGCCTTGGTGGTCTCGCTTGTTGAGTTTCCCAGTTGGCACGAAGGTCCTTGAGTTGCACGGTTTGCTGGTATATCTCATTCTGATAACAAAGGGAGCACGTTAGTTGTGTTATTATAAAGTCCCAAGCTCAATACAAGTATTCAACTTGGCACTTGGGGGATAATGGCTAATTGATCTCAGTTCGGTATGGGATATAGAAATTAAGTCCCGGTTTAACTATGCTAAGTTGAACCGACCCTTGGGGGCTACAGTACTGCAGTTCAAGGTGTATGGTTTCTTTACGGGTTAAGTGCCGATTTGACTATGACAAGTTAAACCGACCCTTGGGGGCTACTACGCAGCAAAGATACAAGACAGCATAAATCCTTACCTCATAGCGGTCCTTCATGCGATTTACTGCACCGGCTTCAAGGTCACGGCTTGTGTAGAGCCGGTTCGTAAAGCCGGAGTGAAGTTCTTGGGCAGAGAAATTGTCATGTCGACAGATCAGTTTTCCCCTTATCTTTACTCATAGTGGCGAGACTCTCCCTTGGCGCTGTGTTTTGCTAAAGCGACCGGTTGGCTAGGGTGGTGGTAGCCGCGTCTGGCCACAATAACATCATCATTTTTGGCCGGGCTGGCGGATCGGCGGTCTTCTTTGGGCTTGGTGCCTTCATGCTCTGGCTCGGTGGTTCAATAGTTACGACCCGCTCTGCGGTCGGACTCAGTGGAAGCAGGATGCGAGGTTTCCACTTGGGCCTCCGGTTCGGTTCTGGCGGATCGGCAATATCGTCTCGGTACAACTCGCCAGAGCTATTCTTAGCTACTTCAGGATTTTCGCCCTGTTGCTCTGGGGTCTTCTCCGGATCAGCATCTGCAGTAGGCTCAAGAGTTTTTGCTTTTTTACTCAAGTGAGCCTTGGTGCTGCAGTGTTCAGAATTAGAGTAAGATAAATCGACCAACGCAACTATACAATCGAATTGGCGGACAGAGGTATGATACTTACCCTGCAGCAACTTTAAGCGGAGGCGCTATGCGGTTGATGAACCGCCAGAGGAGTTGGAAGAGGCCCGATAATTCGGGTCGACGGATTGAGAGGACATCGGAAGAAACCCTTTAAGGGATAACGTTTCAGGAGAACAAGTCACCTCACGGACGACGCTTCCGGGTTGGTGTATCCGGTAAACCGGAGGAGAGAATCTGTTGACCATCGTGGTCGGGTTGTACGGCGCTCTTCAGCTTCTGTGTCTTCAAATAAGCATAGGAATGAGATTTTTCACTTTCCTAACGGGCGCGATTTAATTCTTTTAACCGCACGAGGTCGGAGTCGGAAGAAAAAGGATTACCTCAACATGGTCGGCATGGCTGGCTTCAGCATCATCCCGGGAATTAAATTTGCCAAGAAGGGAAGAATAAAAGGACAAACTATAAGTAAGAAGAAACACAAGGTGGAGAGCCGGTTTACTGGCGGCTCCCTCGTAAGGATATCAAGTTTTACCTCAGCTTGGATTCTTCATCTTCCGGCGGATCAGAAGACCCGCGGTTTTCTTGCCAGCCTTTTTGGTAGCTTTGGACTTTATACGCTGAGCTCGGGCCGGTTTGGTCCGCCTCGTATGAGCTGTTAGCTGCGAGGTAACAAGGATTAATGAACATCAACAAAGTATTAAAGGCCCGAAAAGCGGTGAGCAGAGCCTTACTGCAGGCGGTTGGTTGGCAACACAGAACGGAGCCAACCCGGTTAGGCTGCAGACGGAGATTGGTTCATCAAGCATCCTCTTTACAGTCTCTGTGACCTCAAGTTCAGTTATTGGTAATTCATGACGTCTTTGAGGGTCTTTGAGGCTGCCAGTATATTCGTGCATCAATCCGCCGGCGGCTTAAGGGCAAGATGCCCCAAGAAACCCAAAGATCGCACAAGGTCCACACCGCTTAGTCCATTGGCCATTAGAGCCCGGAGTTTAATGATCCGAGGTGCAAAGTTCTTCCGTTCCGCGGCGGTTAAGCGTAAAGGCAGCGGATGATTGTTCTTGAGCCGGTGAGGACGGTAACCCGCAAAGGATTCTCGCTAAGGTGGAGCGGTGTTCGGCAAGAGAACCAGGTTTGGTTCCAATCTTTTGGATGGCTGTGGTGTTTGGCGTGGGGAAAGTCCGCTTCCTTCCTCTTCTGGATTGAAACGCCACCCAGCTCTGTGTTGGGACCATCAGAAAATTCTGTACGATGGTTCAAGTGAAAGAAATCCCGGAACAGCTCCACAGAGGGTTCTTCTTGAAGGTAGACTTCATAGAACACTTGAAAATTGCATATGTTTGACACGGAGTTGGGACCAATATCCTGTGGATGGAGTTGAAAATCGGCAAGGACATCCGGAAGAATTTTGATCCGGTGGGCAGAATCCCGGTCTAAGTGCTGCACAAATACAATTACTTCTCCTTCTTATGGAGGGAGGGCATTCGCCATCCGGAACCCGCCAAATGGAGGACATTTTTAGCAGCCAAAGCGCCGGTGGTGACGTATCCGCTGAGTTGCGTCTCGGTGGCCTTAGACCGGACCCAATTGCACGCTGTAATTGCGGGGCCATTCCGGAAGATCAAAACTGCGAAAGGAAAACGGTTCACCGTTAAACGGTTCGAGCACATTATACAATGTTAAACCGCAATTCGGCAGCGATTTCCGATTCGGTTTAGCGAGGACTAATGGAGTGACGGGTTAGTTATCAAAAGTTAAACCGCCAAAAGAGATAGACCTGAAAAATTTATTAAGTATGGATGTAAACAGGTTTCACACGCGAATGGAAGTGATTTAGATCTACCGAAGGTTCGGTGAAGAAAATCTTTGCGACCTAGCAAGCCTCAGAGAGGGCAGGAATGTTCGTAAGGCCCTAAACAAGAAGATCTCGGGCAAAATAAAAGATGAACAAGGAGTAAAAACTACAGGATGTGTACTACGGCCGAATCATACGGCCATGGCAGGACAGGTATAAGGACACTACGATGAACACCTATGAACTACAAGAGGAACAGGGACCTTCAGATGCGGATCTAGGGTTCGAAGAGGAGCCTTACCTGGTGCGCCGAAGCGTGAGGAGCGCTTAAAGAGCTTCTTGTCCTGGCTGTATGGCGATGCAGCCTAGGGCCGACGCGCAGCTTGAAGGTCGGCAGCGGTGGAGCTTCAGAGCTTAACGTCGCGAGGAAGAAGAAGAGCGGAAGAAGAAGAGAAAGGGCATGCCGGTCTATTTATAAGGGACCGGGCAGTTAACAAAGCACGAGAATCGAGGAGTCAAAGCGGCGGACGCAATGGCCGCCTCGATTTCCGGATAGCATTAAATGAAAGGGAATCTTCTGTTTGGATTTCTTTATTAAAGCCGACGTCAAGGCGCCTGCTATGTGGTCGGAGGATGACGTCACGGCGGTTCAAACAAATGGCGGTTTACGGAGATGTTGAAGATTCACATGAACCGGTTCAAGTCAATCTGGGGCCTAATGTTGGGGATATAACTATCGAGTGTAAAACCGCCTCAAGGGGCCGGTTACCCTCATCCATGATCAGGGCCCACGGAGGAGGCCCAAAGCCCAGAGGCGGATTAGGATCCAATCATATAAACCGCCTTTAGTCTTGTAACTTGAGTCTGTAAGATAAGAGAGAAGAGGCCGAGCCGAGACTTGTATGAGCCGGATCGGGACTCAGAGACCGGCCAAGGCCAACCCGTGTATATAAGGGGACGACCGGGCGAAGTTAGGGACAGAGAATTCGAGGCTGAGGCGAAGCTATTGCTCCCTAGGCACCAAATCACATCAATCCCATCACAACTAGACGTGAGGCTTTTACCTTCATCGAAGGGGCGAACTAGAATAACTCCCGTGTCTTTGTGTCCGCTTTAACCCCTCTAGGTTAACCCGTACGATGGCCCTGCGACTAAGTCCTTTCATGAGGACATCTGCCATGACAATTCCACGACAAGTAGAGTTGTCAACAAGTAAATCATCATCACCTAGCAAATCATCTTCATCACTATCGAAATCAACATACTCGGGGTGTGATACCTTTGGGCCTTTAGACATGAAGCATCTTCCAATTACTTCATTTTGTGAGTCAAATATGTCATAGGAGTTGGTTGACACAAGTGCTAGACCGGCAACTCCTTCATTTTGAGTATATTTGGAGTCAGAGTGATAACTTTTCTTGGAGTGATTGTCGGAGTCGGAGCCGGATACCCATTCACGAACATGAGCTTGATGTCTTCATTTTGTATAGCTCCTTGATGACTTGTCCTTCCTTTCCGAATCCTTGCCTCTGCGAGAGGTTCTTCGTTCATAACGATCATCTCTACTCCTTCTCTCCCTTGGAGGTGATTCTTCTCTTTTGCTTCTCCTTTTAGGTGAGTCTTCTCTTCTTTTGTAGGGAGCCGTACACTCATTGGAGTAGTGCATGGGTCTTCCACAATTGTAGCAATTATGTTCACGACTAGAAGGTCTTCTGTCATTGTAGGACCTTGACTTGGAACGTCTTTCTTTGCTTCTACTCTTGTAGAACTTGTTGAAGTTCTTCACCATTAGGCTCAATTCCTCATTGAAGGCTTGTTTCTCACTTGATTATGTAGGACCATCACATGAGGCTTTGTAAGCGCCACTAGACTTGTTGTGAAGCTCTTCTTTATCCTTGAGTGACATCTCATGAGCAAAAATTCTACCAATGACTTCCGTTGGCTTGATATCTTTGTAATTGGGCATCATTTGGATCAATGTGCACACGGTATCATATTTTCCATCCAAGGCTCTTAGGATCTTCTTGATGATGAATCTATTGGTCATCTCTTCACTTCCTAAGCCGGCAATCTCATTTGTGATGAGAGCAAGCCTAGAGTACATTTCAGCGACACCTTCACCATCCTTCATTTTGAACTTGTCAAGTTGACTTTGAAGCACATCCAATTTGGATTCCTTGACGGAGTCGGTACCTTCGTGCATATCAATCAAAGTATCCCAAATTTCCTTTACATTCTCAAGATGACTGATTTTGTTGAATTCTTCGAGGCACAATCCGTTGAAGAGGATATCGCAAGCTTGAGCATTGTATTGCAACATCTTCAATTCTTCTGCAGTAGCTTCATGATTTGGTTCTCTCCCATCGAAGGATTCACCTTGCAAGCCAGTACACATAATAGCCCAAACGACGGGGTTATGTCCAAGAATATGCATTTTCATCTTATGATTCCAACTAGCAAAATTAGTACCATCAAAGTAAGGACCTCTACGGTGGTAATTTCCCTCGCTAGATGCCATACTCTCCTAGGTTGTGAAACCAAGGCTATGATCACCAAATCTATGGAAATCAAGACAAATGGAGACCAAAGCTCTGATACCACTTGTAGGATCGAAAGTATGTCTAGAGGGGGGTGATTAGACTACTTGACCAAATAAAAATCTAGCATTTTCCTAATTTTAAGTCTTCGTAGATTTTAGCAACTTAGCACAAGTCAAGCAATCAACCTACACATGCAATTCTAAGAGTATAGCAGCAGAATGCAATTCTAGGAGTATAGTCTCCACACAAAATCTAACCATTACACATAATTTACCAAACTCGGTGGGACCGAATAGTGAAACTCGGTTAGACCGATATGGTTCAAAATGTGAACGTTAGGATTTTCGTGGGACCGACATGATCAACCCGATGGGATCCATATGTTAGGGTTAGGGCATAACTTGTTCTCGGTGAGACCGATCACATGAACTCGGTGAGACCGATTTCAGTAATAGGAAAACAGAGAGTTGGTCAGGCAAACTCGTGGGACCGATCGCTCATTTTGGTGAGACAGAAACGTTACGAAAGGGAAACACAGAGTTTGCATTGTGAACTCGGTGGGACCGATCGCTCATCTCGGATAGACCGAAACGTTACGAAGGGAAACAAAGAGTTTGCAATCCCATCTCGATGAGACTGAGATTCCTATCAGTGAGCTCGAACTAATTAGGGTTTCTGGTTATGGCTATGTCAAATGAACTTGGTGACGCCGGAAGAATCAAATCGGTGGGGCCGAGTTTGACTTTAGGTTTAGGACATATGTGGAAATGAGAGAGTGGTGAGGGCTTTTGGAGCATATCACTAAGAATTTTGAGCAAGCAAGCCATTAAGCAACACCTCATCCCCTTTTAATAGTATTGGCTTTTCCTATGGACTCAATGTGATCTTGGATCACTAAAATGAAAATGTAGAGTCTTGAGCTTTTGCCAATATGTATCCTTAGCATTTTGAGGGGTCCACATCTCTAGTCCATGCCATGACAATCAATGAACTTTCTGAAATGATTATCTTGAAAGAATATTAGTTCAATGAGCTATATGTTGTTAAGAATTATCAAAACCACCCAGGGATTAGTTGCACTTTGAGTTAGGCTTGTCACTACAACTCAACTTTACCAAGCACAAGTTAAAACATACTCCCTCCTTTCCTAAATATTTGCCTTTCTAGAGATTTCAACAAATTACTACATATGAAACAAAATGAGTGAATCTACACTCTAAAATACTCTATATATATGCATCCGTATGTGGTAGTCCAATTGAAATCTCTAGAAAGACAAATATTTAGGAATGGAGGGAGTACATGTCATGTCGCAGTCCATGGAGCGGAGCAGTAAGGTAAACAAATCAGATTTTGGACATTTGTCATGTAACACCCCCAGTGTCATGCTATAGTAACCCTCTGTGATTAAGCTAATCATTTTACTAAATAGTGCTTGATCACCTTTGATTCAAATATCCGTTGAAATTTCCACTTTCAAATCAAATTCAATTTGCAAGTGAAATTTGGAGTTGCACAAAAGTTGCTGCAAAATAGTTCATCTTTTACCCAAAATTCCATAACATTTAATTGTTAAGGAAAACAACATCACCTCCAAGCCAAGATGGACTATAGCAATTTAAAATAGTGCCAAATCAACAAATTAATTGCTTTTCTATTAATGCAAAATTCTAACAGCTTCAATTAGATTCCAAACATTTTGTGGCAGTGCACAATATTTCATTGAATTTGTTTTGGTCAGTGGCATATTTTTGCAAAGTCATTTGTGGCTAAAAGAAAATGCAAAAGCTACTCGAAAAAGAAAAACAGAAAAAGAAAAGACAAAAGGCCAAGTGCATACTGTGCACTTGAGCCCACTAACTACAGTACCGGCCCAGCCCACCCAGGAGGTCATCCTTAACCTCCTATTCATCCGTGTCACCATGGTGGTAGCGCGCTCGTTCGAGCTGCTGATGTGCACGCGTCAATCATCCGCAGCCCTAAGGAGGGGATAAGGTCTCCCTCAACGCCCTCTACCCCGTCGGTGAACCCTAGCCTCGCCACTTCCCCCATCGCACCGCCATCATCTCCCTCGCGCACTGCCGAGCCGCGACGCCATGGTTCCCCTTGTCCGCGTGCTCCTCGTCGTCCCCGTCGACCAAGACCGCGTCTCGCCTCTCCGACATGCTCCTCTGTTTCGTCCACGCTTAAGAACGCGAGCCGAAATCCTCAACATCAGTGGATCGGCCCTGTCTTCCTCGTCTTCGTCCGCTGGCCGCCGTCGTCGATTGCATCACTGTAAAGCCCCTCCGGCCTTCATCGAGCCCGCCTTCAGCTGTGATGTGAGCAGCCGCTTCCTCCTCCTCTCTAAAACATCGATAGATAGCACGAGAAGCCCCCACGCTCACCGTTGTCTGCCGCCGTGTCCCCACTCGCCGCGGCCAACCCGGCCCCGTCCGCCCGCTACACTCCCCTATTCGCGCCCGTGGCCGCACTCATGTGCCCCCCGGCAGCCACATTGCGCCCTAGCTGCAGAACCTGCGCCGGCCAATCCGCTGCCCCGTATCGTTGCTATGCCTAGCTGCCGCTGCCCCTCCCTGTTGCCCGCGCCATTGCTGCCTGCTGCGACCAGTAGCGCCCGTGGCCGCTGCCGCTCACCTGCTGCACCCACTCACAGCGCCTTTGGTCTTGTCGCTTGCCCACCGATGGATCCCGCCGCTGCTGCTTCTGCACCGCTTCCGCCGCCTACCGCCCCTCCTCCGGCCCCCGCCACTGACGACCCCATCTTTGACCACCCCACCTCTGACCATCACCGCCGTTCCGCCCAACCCCTGTTGCTCGCGCGCGGTGCCCCCTCGCCGCGTGCCATGCCGCCGCCACCCCGGCTCCGTCATTGCCCGCGTCTCGGCGCCCGTCACCGTCCAGCCGTGTGTGGCACTAATGTGGCGGCAGCATGGCACCACCTATGCCACTAGTGCTGGGCCCCGCGGCCCCGGCTGACTGGTCAACCGCCAGTTGACCCAGGTCAACGGGGCCCACTGGTCAGCCTCTGGTGCACCTATGTGTGCACAACACCGGGTGCACCTTGAGAATGTGGTTGTTTTCAGAACAAATTTAAATAAGAAATTACAGAATATTGTTTAAACTTTGAAAATTCATAGGAATTAAACCGTAACTCCGATGAAAATAATGTATATACGAAAGTTGCTCAGAAAAATCCAACGAATCCGAATATGCCATTCGTTCATCTCCCAGATGCCCTTAGCATAGTGAACATGGATCCGTCCCCTCTGATTCATCCGTCCGAAAAATGCCAAATGCTGGGAAAACATTCCCGGATGTTTTCCCTCTTCGTCAGCAATGTGTAGCATTGCGTTAGGTCACCTCTAGCACTGCGTATTGCTGTGTCATGCTTTGTGTACATATGTCTATCCGTTATTTATTTGTTTCTCCCTCCTCTTTCTTCTCTGGTAGACCCTGCGACTGTTGTCGATGCCCCTGTGATCGACTATGTCGACGACGCCCCTTTCTTCTCAACAGAGCTTCCAGGCAAGCAAACCCCCCATTGATCATTTTGATATCGCCCATTCCCTTCTCTCTTATGCTTGCATTAGAACTGCTACTGCTTTTTGTATGATCCTACTTTGATGCATAGCCTATTTTTGTTACCCGCTTTCATACCTTACCTGCTTATCCTAAACCATTTAGTATAGGATGGCTAGAGATCCATCAGTAACCCCCCATGTTGTCCCAGTTGCCGCGCTTTATGTTGATGACTCGATCAACGTGATCGACGTCCAGGCCCCGACACCGCACATCACCCCCCTTAGTTGTATGACTCTGCAGAGTTATTATCGACTGCCGAGGGTGATACCTCGTCAGCACTTTTGATGTTAGCCCTGTAGTGTAGCTATTTGGTCGTGGTCATCAAGGGTGATTCCTCCTTCACCACTCCCGATAACGACTCTGTCGTGCAACCTCTCAAGTGTGGACCAATGAGGGTGATTCCTCCAAGTCCGCCTTGATGGTTACATCGAGTGGGAATACATCGAGGGTGATTCCTCGGGTTACCCCCTTGCTGTTTTGGACACACAGTTACTTTGACTTATGATGCGTCTCCAACGTATCTATATTTTTGATAGTTCCATGCTATTATATTATCCATCTTGGATGTTTATATGCATTTATATGCTATTTTATATGATTTTTTGGGACTAACCTATTAACCTAGAGCCCAGTGCCAGTTTCTGTTTTTTCCTTGTTTTTGAGTTTCGCAGAAAAGGAATATCAAACAGAGTCCAAACGAGTTGAAAATTTACGGTCATTTTTTATGGACCAGAAGAAGCTCCTGAAGCAAAAGAGTTGGGCCAAAAGAGTCCCGAGCCCACCACAAGGTTGGAGGGTGCGCCCTAATCCCCAGGCGCGTCCTCCGTCCTTGTCGTTGACTCGTGGACCCCCCTGACGTGAAACTGACGCCAAAAATTCCTATAAATACAGAAACCCTCGAGAAGAAACCTAGATCGGGAGTTCCGACGCTGCAAGCCTCTGTAGCCACTAAAAACCAATTGGGACCCTGTTCCGGCACCCTGCCGGTGGGGAAAATCATCAAGGGTGGCCATCTTCGTCATCCCGGCGCTCTCCATGATGAGGAGGGAGTAGTTCACCCTCGGGGCTGAGGGTATGTACCAGTAGCTATGTGTTTGATCTCTCTCTCTCTCTCTCTCTCTCATATTCTTGATTTGGCATGATCTTGATGTACCGCGAGCTTTGCTAGTATAGTTGGATCTTATGATGTTTCTCCCCCTCTACCTTCTTGTAATGGATTGAGTTTTCCCTTTGAAGTAATCTTATCGAATTGATTCTTTAAGGATTTGAGAACACTTGATGTATGTCTTGCATGTGCGTATCTGTGGTGACAATGGGATATTCACGTGATCTACTTGATATATGTTTTGGTGATGAACTTGCAGGTTCTGTGACCTTGTGAACTTATGCATAGGTGTTGGCACACGTTTTCGTATTGACTCTCCGGTAGAAAGTTTGGGGCACTCTTTGAAGTTATTTTTGTTGGTTTGAATAGATGAATCTGAGATTGTGTGATGCATGTCGTATAAACAAACCCGTGGATACTTGTGGTGACATTGGAAAATCTAGGTGACATTAGGGTTTTGGTTGATGTGTGTCTTAAGGTGTTATTTTAGTATGAACTCTAGGGCTATTTGTGACACTTATAGGAATAGCCCAATAGATCGATCAGAAAGAATAACTTTGAGGTGGTTTCGTACCCTACAATAATCTCTTCATTTTTTCTCCGCTATTAGTGACTTTGGAGTGACTCTTTGTTGCATGTTGAGGGATTGTTATATGATCTAATTATGTTATCATTGTTGAGAGAACTTGCACTAGTGAAAGTGTGAACCCTGGGCCTTATTTCGAAGCATTGCAATACCGTTTTCGCTCACTTTTGTTACTAGTTACCTTGCTGTTTTTTTATATTTTCAGGTTACAAAAATCCATATCTACCATCCACATTCACTTGTATCACCATCTCTTCGCCGAACTAATGCACGTATACAATTTACCATTGTATTGGGTGTGTTGGGGACACAAGAGACTCTTTGTTATTTGGTTGCAGGGTTGTTTGAGAGAGACCATCTTCATCCTACGCCTCCCACGGATTGATAAACCTCAGGTCATCCACTTGAGGGAAATTTGCTACTGTCCTACAAAACTCCGCGCTTGGAGCCCAACACGAGTCTACAAGAAGAAGGTTGTGTAGTAGGCATCAAGCTAATTTCTGGCACCGTTGCCGGGGAGGTTAGTGCTTGAAGGTATATCTTTAGATCTTGCAATCGAATCTTTTAGTTTCTTGTTTTATCACTAGTTTAGTCTATAAAAGAAAACTACAACAAAAAATGGAGTTGAGGTTGCCTCATATGCTTCATCGTTTTAACATCTTTCGTGAAAATAAGGATTCCGATAATTGTGCCAAAGTGTTAGAAGAAGAATGCATTAAAATTCTTGGCACTAAATCTTTGAATGATGATCATGGTTGCAATGTTGTTAGTATGAATTCTTTAAATATCCATGATGCTAATGATATGCAAAGCTACAAGCTAGGGGATGCTATGTTTGATGAAGATGATATTTTTTGTCCCCCAAGTTTTGATGAAAAAAATTATTATGATGAAAGCATGCCTCCTATTTATGATGATTATATTGACGAAAGTGGATTTGGAGAGGTCTTGACTTTATTTAATGATGAATCCACTATTTCCGAAGATGTTCCAATTGATTATGAGAACAAAGTTGCTATCTATGATGATTTTTGTGATGACATGTATGCTATTAAGAGTAATGATAACCATGAAACTTTTCATCATGATTTTAATTTTCAATTGGATTATGCCTCGCATGATAGTTATTTTGTTGAGTTTGCTCCCATTACTATTCATGAGAACAAATTTGCTTATGTGGAGAGTAGTAAAATTTCTATGCTTATGCATCATGAAAATAATGCTTTATGTGATGGTTATTTTGTTGAATTCATTCATGATGCCTCTGAAAATTATTATAAGAGAGGAACGTATGCTTTTACCTATTGCAATAATATCAAGTTTCCTCTCTATATGTTTAAAATCTTGAAGTTTTGCTTGCTTTACCTTCCTATGCTAGTTGATTTTTGTTCCCAAGAATTATTTGCTCACAAAATCCCTATGTGTAGGAAGTGGGTTAGACTTAAATGTGCTTGTCATATGCTTCATGATGCTCCCATTATGTTTCAATTCTTATCTTTTATATGAGCATCATTGAAATCATCATGCCTAGCTAGAAAGGCATTAAAGAAAATAGCTTGTTGGGAGACAACCCAACATTTACCCCTAATGTTTTGAGTGTTCACATGATTAAGATACTATAGTAGTCATGTTTTATAGCTTTTGTTTCAATAAAGTGCCAAGTATGGATGATAGTTGACTTGATTCTGTGCAAAAACAGAAACTTTTACTCCCAGTCCAGGAATTTTGAAAATTCACTGGAATGTGATTTTGATCTGAATTTTTTACACAAGATTGAAATATAAATTGTCTAGAATTTCCTAATTTTTCAGAATTTTTGGAGTTACACAAGTATGATTTCAATTCAGATCTTTACAAACTGTTCTGTTTCTGAAAGATTCTGTTTTTGATGCATAGTTTGCTTGTTTTCTAGTTTCTATGGCTTATATTTCTTAATATAAATTGTAGAAATGATAGGATAAAATAGGCTTCATGTGAGAAAAATTATGAATCTTGTCTTGGCAGTACTAAAGTGAATTATTTGTTTTATTATACTAACGGAGCTCACGAGTTTTCTGTTAAGTTTTGTGTTGTGAAGTTTTCAAGTTTTGGGTGAAGTTTCGATGGACTGCAGAATAAGGAGTGGCAAGAGCCTAAGCTTGGGGATGCCCAAGGCACCCCAAGGTAATATTCAAGGAATACCCAAGCATCTAAGCTTGGGGATGCCCCGGAAGGCATCCCCTCTTTCGTCTTTGTTCATCGGTAACTTTACTTGGAGCTATATTTTTATTCGCCACATGATATGAGTTTTTCTTGGAGCTTCATTTTATTTTATTAGGATTTGCTTGCTGCTATTTAGAGTAATGTTTTTCATCTTTTAGTTCAATAAAAAGGTCAAGTATAGCCTTTACCATGCTTATTTTTCAAGTCCATATATTGCTGTTTTAAAAACAGAAAGTTTGCTGTTATGTTTTGAATATTGGTGAATAGTCAGAACATGATAAAATCTTGAAATTTTTACAAAATAAGTAACATCAAATTATCTACAGGGTGGTAATTGTTTAGAATTTTTGGAGTTAGGGAAGTATGATTCCTCTTGCATTTTTTACAGACTGTTCTGTTTAGACAGATTGCTGTTATGTTTGCATTGCTTGCATACTTTTGCTTTTTTAATGATTCTATTTGAGGATAGGACTATTAAATATGCAGAGGCATTTAGTATGCAATGTCAAATAATAATTTTAGTGATTTTCTACAGTAGAGAATGAAAAGGTTTATTTGTTGATTTATACTAACTTATCTCACGGGTTCTTGTTGAGTTTTGTGTCGATGAAGTTTTTAAGATTTAGGGAAACCGCGATATGAAAGGAATTAAGGAGACACAAAAGCTCAAGCTTGGGGATGCCCAAGGCATCCCAAGTTAATATTTCAATAAGTCTCAAGCATCTAAGCTAGGGGATGCCCCGGTTGGCATCCCACCTTTCTTCTTCAACAAAAATCGGCCAGTTTTGGTTGAGCCTAAGTTTTTGCTTCTTCACATGATATGTGTTGTCCTTGCAATGTCATCTTATTTTGTTTTGCTTGCTGTTTGAATAAAGTACCCAAGATCTGAAATTCTTAATTGTTAGAGAGTCTTCACATAGTTACATAATTATCCGACTGCTCATTGATCTTCACTTATATCTTTTGGAGTAGTTTGTCATTTGATCTAGTGCTTCAATTATATCTTTTTAGATCACAACGGTGGTTTTATTTTTTAGAAATTGATGAACTCGTGCTTCACTTATATCATTTTGAGAGTCTCTAAACAGCATGGTAATTTGCTTAGGTTATGAATTTAGTCCTAATATGATAGGCATCCAAGAGGGATATAATAAAAACTTTCATATAAAGTGCATTGAATAGTATGATAGGTTTGATTCCTTATGATTATTTTTGAGATATGAGGATGATGATATTAGAGTCATGCTAGTGAGTAGTTGTGAATTTGAGAAATACTTGTGTTAAGGTTTGTGAGTCCCGTAGCATGCACGTATGGTGAACCATTAAGTAACGAAGTTGGAGCATGAGATATTTATTTATTGTCTTCCTTATGAGTGGCGGTAGGGGACGAGCGATGGTCTTTTCCTACCAATCTATCCCCCTAGAAGCATGCGCGTAGTACTTTGTTTCGATGACTAATAGATTTTTGCAATAAGTATATGAGTTCTTTATGACTAATGTTGAGTCCATGGATTATACGCACTCTCACCCTTCCACCATTGCTAGCCTCTCTAGTACCGCGCAACTTTCGCCGGTACCATACACTCACCATATACCTTCCTCAAAACAGCCACCATACCTACCTATTATGGCATTTCCATAGCCATTCCGAGATATATTGCCATGCAAATTTCCACCGTTCTATTTTATTATGACACGCATCATCATTGTCATATTGCTTTGCATGATCATGTAGTTACATTGTATTTGTGGCAAAGCCACCGTTCATAATTCTTTCATACATGTCACTCCTGATTCATTGCACATCCCGCACATCACGGAGGCATTCATATAGAGTCATATTCTGTTCTAAGTATCGAGTTGTAATTCTTGAGTTGTAAGTAAATAAAAATGTGATGGTCTTCATTATTAGAGCATTGTCCCATGTGAGGAAATAAAAAAAAGAGAGAAAGGCCAAATAAAAAAAGAAGGCCCAAAAAAACAATAACAAAAACAAAACAAAAAAAAGAGAGAGAAAAATAGAGAAGGGGCAATGCTACTATCCTTTTACCACACTTGTGCTTCAAAGTAGCACCATGATCTTCATGATTGAGAGTCTCCTATGTTGTCACTTTCATATACTAGTCGGAATTTTTATTATAGAACTTGGCTTGTAAATTCTAATGATGGGCTTCCTCAAATTGCCCGAGGTCTTCGTGATCAAGCGAGTTGGATGCACACCAACTTAGTTTCTTTTTGAGCTTTCATACACTTATAGCTCTAGTGCATCCGTTGCATCCCTACTCGCTCACATTGATATCTATTGATCGGCATCTCCATAGCCCGTTGATACGCCTAGTTGATGTGATACTATCTCCTTCTTCTTGTCTTCTCCACAACCACCATATTCTATTCCACCTATAGTGCTATGTCCATGGCTCACGCTCATGTATTGCGTGAAAGTTGAAAAGGTTTGGGAACATCAAAAGTATGAAACAATTGCTTGGCTTGTCATTGGGGATGCGCATGATTTGAATATTTTGTGTGATGAAGATGGAGCATAGCCAAACTATATGATTTTGTAGGGATAAGCTTTCTTTGGCCATGTTATTTTGAGAAGACATAATTGCCTTGTTAGTATGCTTGAAGTATTATTCTTTTTATGTCAATATTAAACTTTTCTTTTGAATCTTATGGATCTGATTATTCTTGACACAATAAAGAAGATTACTTGGATACATATGTTAGGTAGCATTCCACATCAAAAATTCTATTTTTATCATTTACCTACTCGAGGACGAGCAGGAATTAAGCTTGGGGATGCTTGATACGTCTCCAACGTATCTATAATTTTTGGTTGTTCCATGCTATTATATTATCCATCTTTGATATTTTATATGCATTTATATGCTATTTTATATGATTTTTGGGAGTAACCTATTAACCTAGAGCCCAGAGCCAGTTTCTGTTTTTACCTTGTTTTTGAGTTTCGCGGAAAAGGAATATCAAACATGGTCCAAACGAGCTAAAACTTTACGGAGATTTTTTTGGACCAGAAGAAGCCCCTGGAGCAAAAGAGTTGGGCCAGAAGAGTCCCGAGCCAACCACAAGGTTGGAGGGCACGGCCTACCCCCCCTGGGCGCGTCCTCCGTCCTTGTCGTTGACTCGTGGACCCCCCTGACGTGAAACCAATGCCAAAAATTCCTATAAATACAAAAAAAACCCCAAAAAGAAACCTAGATCAGGAGTTCCGCCACCACAAGCCTATGTAGCCACAAAAAACCAATCGGGATCCTGTTCTGGCACCCTACTGGAGGGGGAAATCATCACCAGTGGCCATATTCATCATCCCGGCGCTCTCCATGACAAGGAGGGAGTCGTTCACCCTCGGGGCTGAGGGTATGTACCTGTAGCTATGTGTTTGATCTCTCTCTCTCTCTCTCGTGTTCTTGATTTGTCACGATCTTGATGTACCGCGAGCTTTGCTATTATAGTTGGATCTTATGATGTTTCTCCCCTCTACCTTCTTGTAATGGATTGAGTTTTCCCTTTGAAGTTATCTTATCGGATTGAGTCTTTAAGGATTTGAGAACACTTGATGTATGTCTTGCATGTGCTTATCTGTGGTGACAATGGGATATTCACGTGGTCTACTTGATTTATGTTTTGGTGATCAACTTGCGGGTTCTGTGACCTTGTGAACTTATGCATAGGGGTTAGCACACGTTTTCGTCTTGACTCTCCGGTAGAAACTTTGGGGCACTCTTTGAAGTTCTTTGTGTTGGTTTGAATAGATGAATCTGAGATTGTGTGATGCATGTTGTATAATCAAACCCGTGGATACTTGTGGTGACATTGGAGTATCTAGGTGACATTAGGATTTTGGTTGATGTGTGTCTTAAGGTGCTATTTCAGTACGAACTCTAGGGCTGTTTGTGACACTTATAAGAATAGCCCAATAGATTGATCAGAAAGAATAACTTTGAGGTGGTTTCGTACCCTACAATAATCTCTTCATTTTTTCTCCGCTATTAGTGACTTTGGAGTGACTCTTTGTTGCACGTTGAGGGATTGTTATATGATCTAATTATGTTATCATTGTTGAGAGAACTTGCACTAGTGAAAGTATGAACCCTAGGCCTTGTTTCGAAGCATTGCAATACCGTTTTTGCTCACTTTTGTTACTAGTTATCTTGGTGTTTTTATATTTTTAAGATTACAAAAACCCATATCTACCATCCATATTGCACTTGTATCACCATCTCTTCGCCGAACTAGTGCACCTATACAATTTACCATTGTATTGGGTGTGTTGGGGACACAAGAGACTCTTTGTTATTTGGTTGCCGGGTTGTTTGAGAGAGACCATCTTCATCCTATGCCTCCCACGGATTGAAACCTTAGGTCATTCACTTGAGGGAAATTTGCTATTGTCTTACAAAACTCTGCGCTTGGAGGCCCAACACGAGTCTACAAGAAGAAGGTTGCGTAGTAGACATCAACTTACCACTGAACCATGATGACATCGAGTCGGCCCCAAGGGGTACCCGTGAGTGATGTGAAGTCGGGTTGACTTGGAGGGTACCCGAGAGATAATTACGTGGCACGGCCGGGCATTCTTAGCCCTTGTCATAAGTCCACGAGACGGGGCGACGGGGTCACATGATCGTGAGTCTCTGCTCGTTACCGTGCACAACCAAGACACT
The DNA here is from genome assembly GCA_021605145.1 of Aegilops bicornis. Lineage (NCBI taxonomy): Eukaryota > Viridiplantae > Streptophyta > Magnoliopsida > Poales > Poaceae > Aegilops > Aegilops bicornis. Next base: position 314,897,116 of record CM038674.1, on the reverse strand, counting down.
AACGGTTTGGATATTTGATCCGAGTAAGCCTCTGGCCTTTTCGCACTGACCACCATAGGGGAATAAGTATGGACACTCTGTGTCGTATGTAACAGCCGAAAGCTCAAGGACGTCAGCGATGGAGCGGCGCGCGCCGGGTTGGACTGAGTAAGCACATGCCTTATTTAAGGAGGTAGCTAGGTCTGCTCACCAGCTGAGTTTGCAACGTGCAGGAGTGCAAAGGGCAATGGGCCCAAGACCCCTGCGCGCTTAGGACGTAGACCGGCGTGCTCGCCTCTCTGGTGATCCTAGGTAGGGCTGCGGCATGTTGATCGGCCGAGGCCGGTCATGACCTGATGGTGTGTACGGCCGGAGTTGATCAAGCGTGTTGGGTAAGTTTGCACCCCTCAAGGGAAGTATTCTATCTATTCGAATAGCCGTGTCCACGGTAACGGATGCTAGGAGTTGTATCCTGGTTGATACAACTAGAACTGGATGTTGAGGCGTGAGAAATGGATATGATGCCTCTAGGATTGCTTTGTCAAAGGGAGTTGAGGAAGTGATCTTTGGGCGATGTTACAACATACTTTCTATAATATAATATGCTACTCTTATCTCTTTTGATGCTGCAAGATGCTTGAAGATGCTAATCTTCGATAGGCTAGGCTTTACCCCCTTCTCTTCTGGCATTCTGCAGTTAGTCCACAGATACATCCCATTTCATTATACTGATGCATATGTAGTGTAGATCCTTGCTTGCGAGTATGTTGGATGAGTACTCACGGTTGCTTTTCTCCCTCTTTTCCCCCTTTTCCATTCTTTCCGGATGTTGCAACCTGGTGGTGGATCCCAGGAACCAGACACCACCGTCGACGACGACTACTACTACCACGAGGGTGCTTACTACTACGTGGAGGCCGCCGATGACCAGGAGTATTTATGAGGCTCCCAGGCAGGAGGCCTCGCCTTTTTGATCCATGTTGATGTTTGTGCTAGCTTTCTTAAGGCAAACTTGTTTAACTTATGTCTGTACTTAGATATTGTTGCTACCGCTGACTTGTTTGTAATCGAGCTTATGTATTCGAGCCCTCGAGGCCCCTGGCTTGTAATATAAATCTTGTATTATTTTAATTTGTGTCTAGAGTTTTGTTGTGATATCTTCCCGTGAGTCCCTAATCTTGATCGTACACATTTGCGTGTATGATTAGTGTATGATTGAATCGGGGGCGTCATAAGTTGGTATCAGAGCCGACTACCTGTAGCTAGCTCCCTTTCCAACTCCTTGGCCGAAGTTGAGTCTAGTCTTTGAAAAACGTTTACTAACATTGTTGTGTGGCTTACGGGCGCACATCATAAATGGGTGGTATTAGGATCTTTTATTCCTCGTCTATACTCTGGGATTCTGATCTCTCTTCTATTCGGGTTTTTTACTAACTCTAACTCTAGGTTCTCGTTACTACTTCCTCCCGAAGATCCCCTTATTCCAGATGATTGCCTGCTTCACCAGAAGATTCTGAAGATACTTTGCAATGTTCTGCTGAGAACTAGTGCTCATCGCGTTCGCAACTCCCTTCCACCATCAACCATATGGATAACTACATATCCTTTCCGTACATACTTTCATCCCTAGTTGCTCTTGTTATTACCAGATGCCCCGAAATACTCTTCATTGTTCCGAGAATACTTTTGCCTACTGCCTTACAGTTCCTTGTCGCCTGATTACACTTATGAATACCCTATAGATAATTCCTCACCCTTACTTGGGATTCGTTCATCCCTAGTTGTTCATGTGTTTTAGAAAAATCTTCAAATACTATTCAATCTTCCGAAAATCTTCAGCAGCCTATTGCTCTTGAAATTCTTGCTTGCTTGCATTATGATTAATCCCATAAGTCTTGTAATCTTATTGGCATCCTTTATCACTATCATTTTGAGTCCCTTGATTCAACTTGTGCGCGAATGCACGCAATCATCAGTTGATCCCTATAAATTATCTTCCGGCTCAGATGTCTTTCCGAACCTGAGTTGGTTCTCGACCAATCAAATTGTCGTCGATTGTACCCCTAAGTCTATTCAACTTATCCATCCTTTATCAAAGCGTTTGCTTCTGATCCCTTGATTTGGAAATCATCCTTCCTTTGCATTCAAGCTTGAATTAGTGAGTTGTTTCTATAGTCTGATCTCCTTGCATTCTTTCTTCTTCTGGTTGAGTACCGATGCTCGCATCAGATCCCTTGTGGACCACCAGATCCTTTGTTGGATTTTATCCGACAATGTACTTCATATTTAATCACCTTGTGAGTTCTTTCCCAGATACATACCGCCTTTTGGTAAATTGTATCCTCTCCTTTTGTCAACCATGCTCGCTTTCGAGCTTGTCTTAATTACTCCTGAAGTTTGTGGTATAGGTTCCTAAGATTCCCCTATGGGTTGAACCTATGCCTTCCCTGACAGTATGCACCCGAGAGTTTTCAGGAGTCATACTCTTCTGCTGTTTTTCCTGATAATATTTCAACATACAACTTCATTGAAAGCGAGAAGTGAATGAATGTTTATGCATTGGAGAAGTGGGAGTCGACCTTGAACTTTGCGTTCATGCCCATGGACATGATGTAGATCTTATCATGGAAGCTTCTCTCAAAATTACTTATCCCCTTGGTATAAGTTTGTCTTATATCTGGGATTTGGTCTTTTGCAATCATAGTTCCGACCATATTGTTCTTCTTTGATCATATTTCTCAGACAAGTTAAAGTGCTTATCTTCCACAGATTAATACACTAGTCTAACCTCTATTCTGATCTACCTTCGAGTTTTACCCTTGGTATCTCGAGAATATCACAGAACTACATAACTTCTTATGAGTTCTTCATCAACTATTAATTCTCACCGATTCCAATTCTTCCCCGGGTTCTGAGTGGTTGGGCACTCAAGAACACCGATAACTGAATTGAGTCTGCACTGTGATTCAACAACTTTTTGTAATCTTCATTGTTTAAGAGTTTATACTCGATCATGTCATTTCCAGTCGGATGGCTACATCATCATCATCATGCTAAAGGTTGACAGTGCTACCTATGTCTATCATCCTCGGAACACAATCCCGACAGTGCACTAAGCTACATCGAGCCTTCAACATCATATTGTTTGCCTTGCAAGGCAACTTCAATTTTGAGCTTGCAATCCTATCAGTGGCTCCGATAAACTTTTGCTTCACCACTCCTTTTGCTTAATGTCGTCATTAATCGATTGCATATTCATGAAACCTCTCGACAGAAGTTGTCATAATCATCAGCAATATTTTGACTTCTTCCAATATATAAATAGAATTCATGATGTGAATTATCATCCTTTGCCCTCGATGAGTTGTTGTTGAGCCCGTCGGCCACATCCTCATCTTTTCCTTGCTGAAATTTTATGACTTATTTTATAAGTTGCTTCTGATGGATCCTTTGTGTATCCAAAGTTTGACCTTTACCCGATAACCATGTCAGTGTTATCCCGAAGCATGATTGTGGGACTCCGAACATCCTTAAGAGCATTTGAGGTGCGATACTAACTGTTTCTTGATCACTTATCCAAACACCGTTGTATGGGTAAAGTCATGAATTTTCCTCTCCCCTTTACCTAAATGTAAATCTACTTACTATCCTGTCATGGATGTCATCCTCTGCTTGTCCTTGGGAAGGATATACTATTGATATATGTGTTTAAACACATTTTCCTTTCCATTGATCTGGTTAAATTAATAATCACATTTTCCTTTCTATTGTTTTGTTTAACCTTTCGTGATCTATATGATATAAGCAGTAATATTTCCCTGCTTATGTAAACACCTCGGTGTACAACTCTGTCAGTAAGACCTTGTTACTATTGTTGTTGACATCCCGGTAACCACCGATGGATGAGAACTTTGCCTATTGGTCCGCCTCGCCCATGAAAGGTGAAAATGGTTCTCTTCTTCCTCGCCTGCGTGGTACCAACGTTGTTGCCACCATAATCCATGTGTTTCCCAACGACGCGTTTTGCTATCATGACCGTGCAAGATGTAAACACCTTTTCTACTTTTAACCCACATTGTGGGCCCATAACCCACAGCCCACAGATCGAAACTCGACTCTCCTCAGATACCCTTGATGCTAAAGTATCCTTTGCACTTGGCTTCCTATGTAATACACGAGCTAATTTCCATACCATGTTATCGTTCTGGTATCAGATGCGATACTTATTCCCGTTGCTCTAAAACCCATTCATACTCTATTTCATACATCGAACGATTGTCTATCCGCTTGAAACTTCTTACTGTACCTTCTTACTTTGCTCTCGATGTTTTTCATTGTTTAACTCGAGAGATACTCATGTGTTCACTCATGGGAAAACCCCCAGATGATTACCCCTTATAGCATCCTATCATTGTTAAGCTAACCCCTACCTATTTGTAAGTACGGTGAAGATCCTGAAAAAAGAACGACAACTTCATCATGATGCATTGATGTAGAGAAATGAAGACATCAATGAGAGGGATCAACTTTTCCGAGAACAGCATCCAAGAACAAGAAGATTTGTTAGAATTTCATAACCAATTCCTTTCCCCTTACTCCACCTCTTAAATCTCGGGACGAGATTTCTTGTTGTGGAGGAGATTTGTAACACCCCCAGTGTCATGCTACAGTAACCCTCTATGATTAAGCTAATCATTTTACTAAACGTGCTTGATCACCTTTGATTCAAATATCCTTTGAAATTTTCACTTTCAAATCAAATTCAATTTGCAAGTGAAATTTGGAGTTGCACAAAAGTTGCTACAAAATAGTTCATCTTTTACCCAAAATTCCATAACACTTAATTGTTAAGGAAAACAACATCACCTCCAAGCCAAGATGGACTATAGGAATTTAAAACAGTGCCAAATCAGCAAATTGATTGCTTTCCTATTAATGCAAAATATTAATGGCTTCAATTAGATTCCAAACATTTTGTGGCAGTGCACAATATTTCTTTGAATTTGTTTTGGTCAGTGGCATATTTTTGCAAAGTCATTTGTGGTTAAAAGAAAATGCAAAAGCTACTGGAAAAAGAAAAAAAGAAAAAGAAAAGACAAAAGGCCAAGTGCATACTATGCACTTGAGCCCACTGACTACAATATCGGCCCAGCCCACCCAGGAGGTCATCCTCAACCTCCTGTTCATCCGTGTCACCTGGAGGCAGCACGCCCGTTCGAGCCGCCGATGTGCACGCGTCAATCATCCGCGGCCCTAAGGAGAGTATAAGGTCTCCCTCAACGCCCTCTACCCCGTCGGTGAACCCTAGCCTCGCCACTCCCCCCCTCGTGCCGCCATCATCTCCCTCGCGCACTGCCGAGCCGCCATCATCTCCCTCGCGCACTGGCAAGCCGCCAACACCATGGTTCCCCTCGCTCGCGTGCTCCCTGTCGTCCCCGCTGACCGAGACCACGTCTGGCCTCTGCGACACGCTCCTCTACTTCGTTCATGCTTAAGAATGCGAGCCGGAATCCTCAACCTCAGTGGATCATCCATGTCTTCCTCGTCTTCGTCTGCTGGCCGTCGTCATCGATTGCATCGCCGTCAAGACCCTCCGGCCTTCATCGAGCCCGCCTTCGATAGATAGCACTAGAAGCCCCCACGCTCACCGTCGCCTGCCACCGTGTCCTTCGCTCGCCGCCGCTAACCCGGCCTCGTCCGCCCGCCGCAATCTCGTTCATACTGCCGGCGCAAGACTTCACGCGCTTCGCAGCCCCGTTTGTGCCCTAGTTGCGCCACCCGCGCCGCTTCTTCGCCGCTTCGCCTATCGCTCGCGCCATCGCCGCCGCTTCGCCATCGGTGCCCGTGACGCCGCCACTTGCTGCACCTGGCCGCAGTGCTTGTGGCCTTGCCAGATGCCCACCGCTCCCGCTGGCCGCTGCCAGATCGCTTCGGCCACGACCGCCTCGCCCGGCCCCACCTCACGACGGCCCTGCCTCCGACTGGCCCCAAGATCCAGCCATCACCGCCATCGTGTTCGCCTCGCACAAGGCTGTGCCCCTTGTCACAGGCTACATCACAGCGGCCATGGGCGCCTGGCCATCGCCTGGGCCAAGGTCAAGGCCGACGTGGCGATCAAGGTGGCACCACTTGTCCCACTGGCGTTGGGCCCCGCGGCCCTGGCTGACCGCTCAACCGCCTAGTTGATCCAGGTCAGCGGGGCACACTGGTCAGCCTATGGTGCACCTAGGGAATTGTGGTTGTTTTTTGGAATAAATTTAAATCAGAAATTGCAGAATATTTTTTAAACTTTGAAAATTCATAGAAATTAAACCGTAACTCCAATGAAAACAATTTATATATGAAAGTTGCTCAGAAAAATCCAACGAGTCCGAATATGCCATTCGTTCATCTGTCATATGCCCCTAGCATAGTGAACATAGATCCGTCCCCTTTGATTCATCTGTCTAAAAATGCCAAACGCTGGGAAAACATTCCCGGATGTTTTCCCTCTTCGTCAGCAATGTGTAGCATTACGTTAGGTCACCTCTAGCACCGCATATTGTCGTGTCATGCTTTGTGTACATATGTTTACCTGTTATTCATTTGTTTCTCCCTCCTCTTTATTTTCTGGTAGACCCTGCGACTGTTGCTGATGCCCCTATGATCGACTACGTCGACGACGCCCTTTCTTCTCAACAAAGCTTCTAGGCAAGCAAACCTCCCATTAATCATTTTGATATCGCCCATTCCCTTCTCTCTTATGCTTGCATTAGAACTGCTAGTGCTTTTTTGTATGATCCTACTCGGATGCATAGCCTGTTTTTGTTACCTGCTTTCATACCTTACCTGCTTATCCTAAACTATTTAGTATAGGTTGGTTAGAGATCCATCAGTGACCCCCCACCTTGTCCTAGTTGCCCTGCTTTATGTTTGATGACTCGATCAACGTGATCAACATCCAAGCCCAGGCACCGCACATCATCCCCTTAGTTGTATGACTCTGCAGAGTTATTATCGAGTGCCGAGGGTGATACCTCGTCAGCACTTCTGATGTTAACCCTGTAGTGTAGCTATTCAGTCATGGTCATCGAGGGTGATTCCTCCTTCACCACTCCCAATAACGACTATGTCGTCCAACCTCTCAAGTGTGGACCATCGAGGGTGATTCCTCCAAGTCCACCTTGATGGTTACATCAAGAGGGAATCCATCAAGGGTGATTCCTCGGGTTACGCCCTTGCTGTTTTGGACACATGGTTACTTTGACTTACCATAGAACCATGATGACATATGGTCGGCCCCGAGGGGTACCCGCAAGTGATGTGAAGTCAGGTTAACCTGGAGGGTACCCGAGAGATAATTACATGTCATGGCCGGGCATTCTTAGCCCTTGTCGTAAGTCCACGAGATGGGGCGACAGGGTCACATGATCCTGAGTCTCTGCTCGTTACCGTGCACTACCAAGAAACCAACGGTTTGGATATTTGATCTGAGTAGGCCTCTGGCCTTATCGCACCTGACCGCCACGCGGGAATAAGTATGGGCACTCTATGTCGTATGTACCAGCTGAAAGCTCAACGTACGTCAGTGATGGAGTCGCGCGCGCTGGGTTGGACTACTTAAGCACCTGCCTTATTTAAACACGTAGCTAGGTCTGCTCACAGGCCGCGTTCACAACGTGCAGAAGTGCAAATGGTGATGGGACCAAGACACCTGCACGCTTAGGATGTAGACCGGCGTGCTGGCCTCTTTAGTGAGCCTAGGTAGGGCTGCGGCGTGTTGATTGGCCGAGGCCGGTCATGACCTGATGGTGTCTCCGGATGGAGTTGATCGTGCGTGTTGGGTAAGTTTGTGCACCCCTGCAGGGTAGTATTCTATCTATTTGAATAGCCGTGTCCACGGAAACGGACGCTCGGAGTTGTATCCCGATCGATACAACTAGAACTGGATGCCAAGGCATGAGAAATGGATATGATGGCTCCAGGATTGCTTTCTCGCAGGGATTCAAGGAAGTGATCTCCGGGTGATGTTACAACATACTTACTAGTAATATAGTATGCTACTCTTATCTCTTCTGATGCTGCAAGATGCTTGAAGATGCTAGTCTTCGATAGGCTAGGCTTTCCCCCCTTCTCTTCTGGCATTCTGCAATTCAGTCTACAGATACAACCCATTTCATTGATACCGATGCATATGTAGTGTAGATCCTTGCTTGCAAGTACTTTGGATGAGTACTCACGGTTGCTTTTCTCCCTCTTTTCCCCCTTTTCCATTCTTTCTGGATGTCGCAACTAGGTGGTGGAGCCCGGGAACCAGACGCCACTATCGACGACGACTACTACTACCACGAGGGTGCTTACTACTACGTGGAGGCCGCCGACGACCAGGAGTAGTTAGGAGGCTCCCAAGCAGGAGGCCTCGCCTTTTCGATCCATGTTGATGTTTGTGCTAGCCTTCTTAAGGCAAACTTGTTTAACTTATGCCTGTACTCAGATATTGTTGCTACCATTGACTCATTTGTAATCGAGCTTATTTATTCGAGCCCTCGAGGGCCCTGGCTTGTAATATAAAGTTTGTATTATTTTAATTTGTGTCTAGAGTTGTGTTGTGATATCTTCCCGTGAGTCTCTGATCTTGATCGTACACATTTGCGTGTATGATTAGTGTATGATTGAATCGGGGGCGTCACAAGTTGGTATCAGAGCCGACTACCTGTAGGTAGCCCCCTTTCCAACTCCTTGGCCAAAGTTGAGTCTAGTCTTTGAAAAACTTTTACTAACATTGTTGTGTGGCTTACGGGCCCACATTACAAACGGGTGGTATTAGGATCTTTGATTCCTCATTTATAGTCTGGGATTCTAATCTCTCTTCTATTCAAATTCTTTTACTAACTCTAACTCTAGGTTCTTGCTACCTCTTGAGCACTGCGTTGGATTTCCCCAAAGAGGAGAGGATGATGCAGCAAAGTAGCGTAAGTATTTCCCTCAGTTTTTGAGAACCAAGGTATCAATCCAATAGGAGGCTACGCACAAGTCCCTCGTGCACACAAAACGATAGCTACTCTCAACCAACGCGATTAGGGGTTGTCAATCCCTTCACGATCACTTACGATAGTGAGATCTCGATATGATAATATTTTTGTTATTTTGGTATAAAGATGCAAAGTAAAAGTAAAAGCAAAGCAAGTAAATAAAGTGATGGAGATTGATATGATGAGAATAGACCCGGGGCCATAGGTTTCACTAGTGGCTTCTCTCAAGAGCATAAGTATTCTATGGTGGGTGAACAAATTATCGTTGAGCAATTGATGTAATTGAGCATTATTATGATGTTATCCGTGCAATGATCATGTATATAGGCATCACGTCCGTGACAAGTAGACCAAACGATTCTCGCATCTACTACTATTACTCCACTCATCGACCGCTATCCAAAGCATGCATCTAGAGTATTAAGTTAAAAACAGAGTAACGCCTTAAGCAAGATGACATGATGTAGAGGAATAAATTCATGCAATATGATAAATACCCCATCTTGTTATCCTCGATGGCAACAATACAATACGTGCCTTTGCAACCCTTTCTCACATCGGGTAAGGTCACCGCAAGATTGAACCCAAAGCTAAGCACTTCTCCCATTGCAAGAACTGCCAATCTAGTTGGCCAAACCAAATGGATAATTCGAAGAGACTTACAAAGATAACTTAATCATACATAAAAGAATTCAGAGAAGAATCAAATATTTTCCATAGATAAGCTGGATCATAAACCCACAATTCATCGGTCTCAACAAACACACCGCAAAAAGAAGATTACATCGAATAGATCTCCACGAGAGAGGGGAGAACATTTTATTGAGATCCAAAAAGAGAGAAGAAGCCATCTAGCTACTAACTATGGACCCGAAGGTCTGAAGTATAACTACTCACACTTCATCTGAGGGGCTATGGTGTTGATGTAGAAGCCCTCCGTGGTAGATGCCCCCTCCGGTGGAGCTCCGGAGCAGGCCCCAAGATGGGATCTCGTGGATACAGGAAGGTACGGCGGTGGAATTAGGTTTTTGGCTCTGTCCCCGATCGGTTGGGGGTACGTAGGTATATATAGGAGGAAGGAGTACGTCGGTGGAGCGTCAGGGGGCCCATGAGGTGGGGCGCGCCCACCCTCGTGACCGCCTGCACTCCTTGGAGTAGGGTCCAAGTCTCCTGGATCACGTTCGGTGAGAAAATCACGTTCCCGAAGGTTTCATTCCGTTTGGACTCCGTTTGATATTCCGTTTCTTCGAAACACTGAAATAGGCAAAAAAACAGCAATTTTGGGCCGGGCCTCCGATTAATAGGTTAGTCCCAAAAATAATATAAAAGTGGAAAATAAAGCCCATTATAGTCCAAAACAATAGGTAAAGTAGCATGGAGCAATCAAAAATTATAGATACGTTGGAGACGTATCAGGCATCCCCAAGCTTAATTCCTGTCATTCCTCGAGTAGGTCAATGATAAAAAGAGAATTTTTGATGCGGAGTGATACTTTGGCATAATTTCAATGTAAATCTTCTTAATTGTGATATGAATATTCAGATCCGAAAGATTCAAGATAAAAGTTCATATTGACATAAAAAAAATACTTCAAGCATACTAATCAAAATAATTATGTCATCTCAAAATAACATGGCGAAAGAAAGTTCATCCCTACAAAATCATATAGTTAGGCTATGCTTCATTTTCGTCACATAAAGATGTTCCCAACTTCTATACCCCCGATGACAAGCCAAGCAATTGTTTCATACTTAAATAATCTCAAACTTTGTCCACCCTCCCGCACTCCATGAGCGTGAGCCCTGGATATAGCACTATGGGTGGAATAGAATATGATGATGGGGATTGTGTGGAGAAGACAAAAAGGAGAAAGTCTCACATTGACGAGGATAATCAACGGGCTATGGATATGCCCATCAATTGATGTCAACATGAGGAGTAGGGATTGCCATGCAACGGATGCACTAGACCTATGAATGCTCAACAAAAGAAAACTAGTGGGTGTACATCCAACTTGCTTGCTCATGAAGACCTAGGGCATTTGAGGAAGCCCATCGTAGGAATATACAAGCCAAGTTCTATAATGAAAAATTCCCACTAGTATATGAAAGTGATAACATATGAGACTCACTATATGAAAAACATGGTGCTACTTTGAAGCACAATATACGAGACTCACTACATGAAGAACGAGGTGCTACTTTGAAGCACAAAATATGAGACTCATTACATGAAGAACATGGTGCTACTTTGAAGCACAAGTGTGGAAAAAGAGATAGTAGCATTGCCATTTTTTTGGGCCTTTCCTTTTTTTTATTTTGGCCTTTCTCTTTTTTTTGGGTGATGCTCTAATAATGATGATCATCACACTTCTATTGATTACAACATGAGGATTACAACTCGAAACTAGAACAAGGTATGACTCTATATGAATGCCTCCGGTGGTGTACCGGGATGGTGCAATGAATCAAGAGTGACATGTATGAAAATAATGCATGGTGGCTTTTCCACAAATACGATGTCAACTACATGATCATGCAATGGCAATATGACAAAATTAAAGTATGTCATGATGATGATGAACGGAACGGTGGAAAGTTGCATGGCAATATATCTCGGAATGGCTATGGAAATGCCATAATAGGTAGGTATGGTGGCTGTTTTGAGGAAGATATAAGGAGGTTTATGTGTGATACATCGTATCGTATCACGGGGTTTGGATGCACCGGCGAAGTTTGCGCCAACTCTCAATGTGAGAAAGGGCAATGCACGGCAATCAAGAGGCTAGCAATGGCGGAAAGGTAAAAGTGTGTATAATCCATGGACTCAACATTAGTCAAAAGAACTCATATACTTATTGCAAAAATTTAGAAGTCATCAAAATCAAGTACTACGCGCATGCTCCTAGGGGATAGATTGGTAGGAAAAGACCATCGCCGTCCCCTAACGCCACTCATAAGGATGCACAAGCTGTACACTTCATGCTTCAAATTTGTTACACAACTTTAACCATACGTGCATGCTACGGGACTTACAAACTTCAACTCAAGCATTTCTCAAATTCACAACTACTCAACTAGCATGAATTTGACATTATTACCTCCATATCTCAAAACAATTATCAAGCATCAAACTTATCTTAGTATTCAACGCACTCAAAAGAAAGTTTCACATATCTTGAACACCAACTATATTAACATTAAGCAAATTACCATGCTATTAACGACTCTCAAAATAATCTAAGTGAAGCATGAGAGATCAAGTTTCTTTAAAACAAATCCACCACCGTGCTCTAAAAGATCTAAGTGAAGCACTAGAGCAAAAATTATCACGCTCAAAAGATATAAGTGAAGCACTATGAGCAAATTATCAAGCTCAAAAGATATAAGTGAAGCACATAGAGTATTCTATCAAATTCTAATTCATATATGGCTCTCTCAAAAGGTGTGTACAGAAAGGATGATTGTGGTAACTAACAAGCAAAGACTCAAATAATACAAGACGCTCCAAGCAAAACACATATCATGTTGGTGAATAAAAATATAGCTCCAAGTAAATTACCGATGGAAGTGGAGGAAAGAGGGGATGCCTTCCGGGCATCCCCAAGCTTTGACTTTTGGTGTCCTTGGATTATCTTGGGGGTGCCATGGGCATCCCCAAGCTTAGGCTCTACCACTCCTTGTTCCATAATCCATCAAAAGAATTCACCCAAAACTTGAAAACTTCACAACACAAAACTCAATAGAAATCTCGTGAGCTCCGTTAGAGAAAGAAAACAAAAGACTACTTTAAGGTAATGTAATGAAATCATTATTTATTTATATTGGTGTTGAACCTACTGTATTCCAACTTCTCTATGGATCATAAACTATTTTACTAGCCATAGATTCATCAAAATAAGCAAACAACACACGCAAAACAGAATCTGTCAAAACAGAACAGTCTGTAGTAATCTGTAACTAACGCAAACTTCTGGAACCCAAAAAATTCTACCAAAATTAGACGACCTGGAAAATTTGTTTATTGATCAGCAGCAATTGGAATCAGTATTTTATCACGTTCTGGTGATTTTTAACAATTCGGGCACTGAGCACAAAGATTCTGGAAATTACAGCAAGATCAAATAACTATCATCCAAGAAGATCCAATAGGTTCAACTTGGCACAAACACTAAGTAAAAGATAAAACCACATCTAAACAGAGGCTAGATGTATTATTTATTTCTAAACAGAATCAAAAACAAAAAACAAAAAATAAAATTGGGTTGCCTCCCAACAAGCACTATCGTTTAACGCCCCTAGCTAGGCATAAAAGCAAGGATAGATCTAGGTATTGCTATCTTTAATTTTCAATTTTTTAGCGGAGTCATGCTCGAATCCGGGTGGTTCTTGCCGCTTCCCTTCATACTAGGAAATTTTTAGATCTAAAGAATCCAACCGCTTATTACAGAGAGTAATCAACATATTCATGCGATGAAGATTTCCGCTAACACTTTTAAGAGGCTCAAGAGACTTTTGTAAAAAAATTGTTACTTCGCAAATCTTCTCAAACACTTGGGTTTCTTCCTGGGTAGGATGAGATCCTCCCTTTTGGTGTAGTGTTCCCACTATTCCCTCTATAAATTCATGCGCAATACTGGGATCAATTTCAATAAAATTTTCCTTGGCAATGCAATCCAAGAGTTGTCTATGCGTCATATTTAACCCAACATAAAAATTGCGAAGAAGAATTCTAAAGTTCACCTCTAGGGTGCACTTACGATAAGATTCATCATCCTATACCAAGCATCTTTTAAATTTTATCCTTGCCGTTGCTTGAAGTGAAGAACTTCAAACTCGGGAGACATAGGAGCGGATAAGGAATTCGACATAGCGACAAGCAAGCAAACTAACACACAAGCAAACAAAAGGCAAAGGGAAAAGAGGAGGAGATTGGGAAAGAGAGGGCGAATAAAACGACAAGGGTGAAGTGGGGGAGAGGAAAATGAGAGGCAAATGGCAAATAATGTAATGCGAGAGATAGGGATTGTGATGGGTACTTGGTACGTTGACTTTTGCATAAGCCTCCCCGGCAACGGCGCCAGAAATTCTTCTTGCTACCTCTTGAGCACTGCGTTGGATTTCCCCGAAGAGGAGAGGATGATGCAGCAAAGTAGCGTAAGTATTTCCTCGGTTTTGAGAACCAAGGTATCAATCCAAGAGGAGGCTATGCGCAAGTCCCTCGTACCTGCACAAAACGATAGCTACTCGCAACCAACGCGATTAGGGGCTGTCAATCCCTTCACGGTCACTTACGAGAGTGAGATCTGATAGAGATAATATTTTTGGTATTTTTGGCATAAAGATGCAAAGTAAAAGTAAAAGCAAAGCAAGTAAATAAAGTGATGGAGATTGATATGATGAGAATAGACCCGGGGGCCATAGGTTTCACTAGTGGCTTCTCTCAAGAGCATAAGTATTCTACGGTGGGTGAACAAATTACTGTTGAGCAATTGAAAGAATTGAGCATAGTTATGAGGTTATCCAGGAAATGATCATGTATATAGGCATCACATCCATGACAAGTAGACCGAAACGATTCTGCATCTACTACTATTACTCCACTCATCGACCGCTATCCAAAGATGCATCTAGAGTATTAAGTTAAAAACAGAGTAATGCCTTAAGCAAGATGACATGATGTAGAGGAATAAATTCATGCAATATGATAAATACCCCATCTTGTTATCCTCTATGGCAACAATACACACGTGCCTTGCAACCCTTTCTCACATGGGTAAGGTCACCTCAAGATTGAACCCAAAGCTAATCACTTCTCCCATTGCAAGAACTGCCAATCTAGTTGGTCAAACCAAACGGATAATTCGAAGAGACTTGCAAAGATAACTTAATCATACATAAAAGAATTCAGAGAAGAATCAAATATTTTCCATAGATAAGCTGGATCATAAACCCACAATTCACCGGTCTCAACAAACACACCGCAAAAAGAAGATTACATCGAATAGATCTCCACGAGAGAGGGGGAGAACATTGTATTGAGATCCAAAAAGAGAGAAGAAGCCATCTAGCTACTAACTATGGACCCAAGGTCTCAAGTAAACTACTCACACTTCATCGGAGGGGCTATGGTGTTGATGTAGAAGCCCTCCATGGTAGATGCCCCTCCGTGAGCTCCTAACAGGCCCCAAGATGGGATCTCGTGGATACAGGAAGGTACGGCGGTGGAATTAGGTTTTTGGCTCTATCCCCAATCTGTTGGGGGTACGTAGGTATATATAGGAGGAAGGAGTACGTCGGTGGAGCGTCAGGGGGCCCATGAGGCAGGGGGGCGCGCCCCCCACCCTCGTGACCACATCTGGCACTCCTTGGAGTAGGGTCCAAGTCTCCTGGATCACGTTCGGTGAGAAAATCACGTTCCCGAAGGTTTCATTCCGTTTGGACTCCGTTTGATATTCCGTTTCTTCAAACACTGAAATAGGCAAAGAAAACAGCAATCCTGGCTGGGCCTCCGGTTAATAGGTTAGTCCCAAAAATAATATAAAAGTGGAAAATAAAGCCCATTATAGTCCAAAACAATAGATAAAGTAGCATGGAGCAATCAAAAATTATAGATACGTTGGAGACGTATCAGTTCTCATTACTACTTCTTCCCGGATAGCCTCTCATTCCAGATGATCGCCTGCTTCACCAGAAGATTCCGAACATACTTTGAAATGTTCTCCCGAGAACTTGTGCTCATCGCTTTTGCAACTCCCTTCCACCGTCAACCCCATGACATATCCTTGCAGTTCATACCTTGTTCCCGGTTGCTCTCGTTATTACCACATGCCCTTAAATACTCTTTGTTGTTTCGGAAATACTTTGTGCCTACTGCCTTACAGTTCCTTGTCGCCTGATTACACTTATGAATACCCTACGAATAATTCCTCACCCTTACCGAGGATCTGCTTTCATCCCAGCTTGTTCATGTGTTTCACAAAAGTCTTCAAATACTATTCGATCTTCCGAAAATCTTCAAAGAGCCTATTGCTCTTGAAATTCTTGCTTGCTTGCATTATGGTTAATCCCATAAGTCTAGTAATCTTATTGTCATCCTTTGTCACTATCATTTTGAGTCCACTGATTCAACTTGTGTGCGAATGCATGCAATCATCAGTTGATCCCTATAAATTATCTTCCGGCTCAGACGTCTTTTCGAACTTGAGTTGGTTCTCGACCAATCAAATTGTCGTCGATTGTACCCCTAACTCTATTCAACTTATCCATCCTTTATCAGAGCATTTATTTCTGATCCCTTTATTTGGAAATCATCGTTCCTTTGCATTCAAGCTTGAATTAGTTAGTCGTTTCTATAGTATGATCTCCTTGCATTCAAGCCACAGTCGACGACAACTACTACTACTACCACGAGGGTGCTTACTACTATGTGGAGGCCGCCGATGACCGGGAGTAGTTAGGAGGCTCCCAGGCAGGTGGCCTCGCCTTTTCGATCCATGTTTATATTTATGCTAGCCTTCTTAAGGCAAACTTGTTTAACTTATGTATGTACTCAAATATTGTTACTACCACTGACTCGTTTGTAATCGAGCTTATGTATTCGAGCCCTCGAGGCCCCTGGCTTGTAATATAAAGCTTGTATTATTTTAATTTGTGTCTAGAGATGTGTTGTGATATCTTCCCGTGAGTCCTTGATCTTGATCCTACACATTTGCGTGTGTTTAGTGTACGATTGAATCGGCGGCATCACATGTCACCATTAAATAATTACATTGAGTGCCATTTCTCGTGCGGCCTAAGGGTGGTCATAGTGGGAAGTATCATATACTAATATCATGCATATGATACTAGTGTATGATACTACATTTGTAGTGCATAGTATTATAGAGTAGTATCATATGTGTTCTCATATATTGCCACGCATGACACATAGTAGCATAGTAATTATTATGATACGGCATCATAATATGATACTCAACCCTCTCTTTTTCATTTAATTCTATCTCACCTCATTAAAATTGTCTAGTATCATGCATGATACTAATTATGATACACCTACTACGACCAGTCTAAGGCTGGCCATAGTAGTGGTATCTTAGCCGGTATTATGCACTCGGGGCTGGTAAATATGCTGATGTGGCAGACAATTAAAGAAGAAAGAGAGGATTAAACTAACATGGGTAGATACCGTATCATAATAAATGTTATGCTACTATATGTCGTGCATGACAACAGATAAGGTTATCTATGATACTAATCATATTACTATGCACTATAAAGGTAGTGTCATACACTAATATCATATGCATGACGTGGAACCAATACAATTCCCGCACCCCACCCCTATGATCAAAACGATCAAATATTTGCATATTTTATGTATTGTTATGTCTCGTGTTTCTACTTCACTAACACATAAAAATGGACACGTTCTATTGTTGAATCATAATGGGCTTTGGGCCCATATGAACAATGATTCCTGACCAATCTTGATGCCCATGTAGATATATGGCAGGTGTGGGAAGTTTAGTACCACTTTGCTAGTTGAGGAGAGTTAAGACCTCTTTATAAGAGTTGCTCTACCACCTGTCATTGTGAGCTTGGGAAGGGAAGTTGTACACGCGTGCTCCTCTGCCGCCGCCCGCCCGCCATGGCATGGCATGACGCGCGTGTCGCGGGTTGCAAGAATGAGCCGATCCGTCCCGGGGCGCGTCGACTCGGTCGTGGGCCTAAGCCAGGCTCAGGCCATATATCCGACGACCTATATAAGGAGGTGCTAGCCTATGGGGTGAACCCTAACTCACTTACTCCTCATGCATAACCCTAGCCGTCATCTACTGTTCCTCTCACTGTGTTGCTTTCAGCGATCATCCTGTTCGGGAGAATGACAATAAGGTTTTTGGGGAGCATCGGCGCAACTGCTACCGATCCGTTCCCATCTCCATACTCCTCTGCTTCCACTATTTCCCTGCATCGACACCATGGCTGACGACACCACCACCAAGAAGAATGCCACGGATGACACTGAGGCTGCTGCCGCCACCGTGTTGGCCTGGCCAACCGGAGGGTATGATATGTTCATCCCTCACTTACTCGTTCATGTGCTAGCCGTATATGTTGTGTTCATAAATGTTTTGACTCTATGTACTGTACGTGCTCACATGCTTAGGTATCGGTATGAGTTGCATGCTATGATTGTCATACCTACTGTTTACTCGTGGATTAGATTAATCAAAAAGGTGCTAATGTTTCAACATCTATAACACATCCCACGGTACAAGCTTCAATTCGTACAGGTTTATGGTTTCAGGCCATCTTATGTGAAATTCATGCATTTTTCATGTGAGACTCACATTCCCAAAGGGATTGAATTTGTGTACGTGTGGTCAGAGAGTTATTTGAAGACCAGTTGACCATTCTCCTTGGAGTTGGAGGTCCCATTTTTGTTGCAAGAGTTGGTAGCATGGCGTTTGAAAAGGAGACGAGGGGTACGTTAGGCCAACTCCAGCGCGCGACCCCATCCTGTCTGGGTGCGTCCGTTTGGGGTAAAACGGATATACCAGACGGCCCAGCGTGTGGACGCAATTGGACTTTTGTTTGTTTTATGTCCGCTTTAGACCCATCCCCGGCCCAAGTTTGGGCCGCTTTTGGGGTGAAACGGACAGTGCGCGGACGGGCGGGCCGTGTGCGCGTGTCCTCCGCTCGCCCATTTGTCGGTGGCACATGGATCCCTTTTTCTACCTGCCCCCTCCTTCTACACCCCTCCGCTCTTGCCCCATGCCGCAGCCGCCACTCAGATGCGTGCTCGCCCAACCCCCTTTCCCTCGACGCCCCCGAACTACCCAACCATGGCCACCTGATTTGCACACACGACGACCGGATTTGGAGCGGATCCAGTCGGGCTTGAGCTCGCCCGGCTGTGGGAGGCCGCATCGTGCCAAGGACTGGTCGGGCACCGGGCCGGAAGGCCCCGGCAAGGCCGCATGCAGGTACTGACTCCTCCTCTAGCCGCTCGGACCTACACCATCGGCGATCCGCCGACAGAAACATGAATGGCGGTCGGCCGGGCTCGGTGCTAGCCCAAAAGCTCGTCGGTGCACCGTTGCCACTCATTACGCAAGGCGATGACTGCCCAAAGAAGGTCTTGCGCCAAGATGTTCACAATGCCAGAACATCCCGGATGGGTGTTCATCAAGTGCTCAACCGATGGGGTATGTGCTACTTTAGCTTCGGTTGTGCTCTTGGATTTGACTAGTTGTGCTAACTTAAAATTTTATTGTGTAGAATGGATGCAAGTTTTGGTATTGGGAAGAAGAGTACATCGATATATTGATAGAGCGCAATTTAGTAGATGTTCGTTCACTTTTAGCTAGCATAGAAGCTAGAGATGAGACTAGTGCACTTGTTGCTAGAATAGAGGCTAGACATGAGACTAGATGCGAGGAAGGAACGTCTACTTCTTTACACTCAAAGAAGAAAGAAGCACGCAAGATCGAGCCTCTTCAGATCAACAATGAATGCATCGAGAAGGCACTAATCCAACTTACAGGAGCAGTTATGGAAGTTGGATATCTTCTAAAATGTATTCTTGTGGTTCTTGTTTTCTTTGGTCTTACTTTTCTAGTCAAAATTTGGTGATGTATTTACATGTACCAAAAATCAATGATGAAAAAAAGATATGTGTTTGCAAAGAAATATGTACGCGGCCGGGATGCGGCCGGGATGCGTGTGCGCGTTCGGTGCACGGCCACCGCATCCGAGAAATGACCCGAACACGACCCCATTGCCCTATGCAAACGGACAGAATCCAGGCAAAATGGACGTCCATTTGGGATTGTGCGCTGGAGTTGGCCTTAAAGAAGTTTCAACTAGCTAGGTAGGACAAGACTTAGAAACTTGTTCACTACGGGCCAAAGGGGTGAGAAAGAATAGGCTAGTTGAATCCAAATAATTATGTCGGGACGCTGATACACTTGCATTAAACAAAATATCTATAAGAAGATTGCATTTCTTCCAAGTTGCAACCTATACTACAGATGTTATAGTGACATTATCATTTTTCTAAAACAATAAATCAACTCAAAACTACTAGGTAGCAAAATAAACCATCTTCTAAGAGGAAAAAAACCATTCCACCAAAGAAAAAAGAGCAAAACCCATTCAAAATGAAACCTTCACTAGACCTAGTGGCAGCCAGCCAGAGGAGACCCAGCGTGCACATGATAACCCACAAGTATAGGGGATCGCAACAGTTTTTGAGGGTAGAGTATTCAATCCAAATTTATAGATTCGACACAAGGGGAACCAAAGAATATTTGAACGTATTAGCAGCTGAGTTGTCAACCACACCTAGAGATTAATTATCTGCAGCAAGTAATCAGTAGCAAAGTAATATGATAGTTTTGATAGTAGTGACAAAGAAGAATAAAGAATCGTAATGTTGATAGCAGTAATTTTGTAGCAAGTGTAACAGTAACAACAGCAGTAGTAACTTAGCAAGATCAATATAAGATAAATTCGTAGGCATTGGATCAGTGACTTGTTGGATGATATTCATCATGAGACAGTTATAACCTAGGGTAATACAACACTAGCTCCAGTTCGTCAATATAATGTAGGCACGTATTCCGTAAATAGTCATACGTGCTTATGGAAAGAACTTGCATGACATCTTTTGTCCTACCCTCCCGTGGTAGCGGGGTCCTATTGGAAACTAAGGGATATTAAGGCCTCCTTTTAATAGAGAACCGGAACAAAGCATTAACACATAGTGAATACATGAACTCCTCAAACTACGGTCATCACCGGGAGTGGTCCAGACTTTTGTCACTCCGGGGTTGCCGGATCATAACACGTAGTAGGTGACTATAACTTGCAAGATCGGATCTAGAACATGGATATAATTATGATAACATAAACGGTTCAGATCTGAGTTCATGGCACCCGGGCCCAAAGTCACAAGCATTAAGCATGGCAAAGTCATAGCAACATCAATCTTAGAACATAGTGGATACTAGGGATCAGGCCCTAACAAAACTAACTCGATTACATGATGAATCTCATCCAACTCCTCACCGACCAGCGAGCCTACGAAGAAATTACTCACTCCCAGTGGGGAGCATCATGGAATTGGCAATGGAGAAGGGTTGGTGATGATGAAGAACGAAGATCGCCCTCTCCGGAGCCCCAAACAGACTCTAGATCTGGCCTCCCGATGAAGAACAGGAGGTGACGACAGCTCCGTCTCGTGGATCGTGATAATTCTTTCTCCCTGATTTTTTATGGAAAAATAGGATTTTGTAGCGTCGGTTTCAGGGTCTGTGGGGCCACCTGGTGGGGACAACCCACCTGGGCGCGCCAAGAGAGGGGGCGCGCTGGTGGGTTGTGCCCACCTGTGCCCTCTCCTAGAGGTCTTGGCTCCGAAATTCTTATTTATTATATAAAATTCCTTGCAAAGTTTCAGATCATTCCGAGAACTTTTATTTCGCACAAAAACAACACCATGGTAGTTCTGCTGAAAACAAATACCGGTCCGGGTTAATTTCATTCAAATCATGCAAATTAGAGTCCAAAACAAGAGGAAAAGCGTTAGGAAAAGTAGATACGTTGGAGACGATCAACTCCCCCAAGCTTAAATCTTTGCTTGTCCTCAAGAAATTCAGTTGATAAACTGAAAGTGAAAAAGAAAAACTTTTACGAGCCTAGGTTTTCAGCCAACATTATAACTAACCATGCCAACAATAACTCTTAAAGATTATAATGACTCATATCAATGACATAATCAGCTAGCGAGCAATAATAAGATATCTCAAACGGCAACATGTTGTCAAAACAACCATGATATAATATGACAATAGTGGTATCTCGCTAGCCCTTTCTGAGACCGCAAAACATAAATGCAGAGCCCCTCCAAAGTTCAAGCAGCGACTAAACATTGTAATTCATGGTACAAAAGATCCAGTCATGATGCACCCAACATTAGCTACACACAATGCATAAGTCATGACAACTGTGCTCTCGGGTTCTAGCACTTGTTTTAGAAGGTGAAGACACAACATAAAAGTAAATAGATAGTCCCTTCACAGAGGGAAGCAGTGATTTGCAGAGGTGCCAGAGCTCAAGTTTTTAAAACAGAGGTAAATGATATTTTGATACATGCACCCTTCTCATTTACTTCACGACCATCAGTTATCAATATTTCCATGCTAAGGACACTAGTGGCGGTTCCCAAGCGATAAAAGTAAAGGTTTTGACTGCATTGGGAGTTTTTGTTTGATTATTTGAGAGATTAACTCTTTTCTATTTGCAGTTTGGGATTGGGCATCCCTATAACCGCCCTTTTCTTGTGCGATGGCGAGTGAATAAACACTCGACCTGAGAATAACCCACTTAGCATGGAAGATATCGACCACCTCCTATCGTTCCATGAATGATCCAGGCACACAAAAAGGATATTTATTAGAAGTTTTTTGAGGTGGCACATGCAAATATACTTAGGACGGCAGGGTAATACCACATATAGGTAGGTATGGTGGACTCGTCTGGAATAACTTTGGGTTCAAGGTTTTTGATGTACAAGCAGAATTCACTTAGTACGGGCGAAGGCTAGCAATTAGATTGAGAAGCGGCTACCTAGAGAGCAACAATGGTCATGAACATGCATTATGCATAAGTAACATTGGACACTATCATGAGTAGGATATGAACACCATGAACATAAATATCATAGAGGCTATGTTGGTCTTGATTCAACTACATGCATGAACATGTGCCAAGTCAAGCCACTTGAACTTTCAGAGGAGGATACCATATCATCATACTACATCACAATCATTTTAATGCAATGTTGATATCCAAGATAAATCATTATCCACTCCCAGCTACTTATGCATGGCATGAGAAACTGTCGGCGTCCCGGAAACGGGGGTACCCAGACTTGCCTGCCTCCGGCCCATGGCGTGGCTCCATCAGCGGCCTAGTATGGCCCATTTTGGCAGCAACGACACAAGACCCTCGCGATGGGCCAAGCCTCGTGAGGCGGACGACACCAAGACCTCCCTGGGGGCAGCCTCGCTAGGCTGGCTCCCGAGGAGCAGAGATATCAATGCGGGGTGCACCTCGCAAGGTTCGCCTGACGTGAGCCATGACGACCAAGGCCAGGTGGGCGCCAACAGGCGTAGTGTACCAGTTTCCTCTTTGGTGCTAAGGAGGCAAGCGCATGCGCGTGGTCCCGAGGAATCAGGCAAAGGTTTCCATATTGGTGCAACAAGACCAAGACCGCCAGGACGACAGGACGGAGGTCATCGTGGAGCCCACTACAGCGTCACCGCCAGAGCCTTTGCAGGCGAAGACTACTTTTGTCAGGATAACTTGTACTAGTTGTCTCCCTTCAAACTTGGTTGTTGTGGAATCCCTTCCCGCCTGCATTTGGGAAGAGGACCAAGGCCACTATAAATAGCACCACCGTAGACCGGACGGATCATTCAGACCATCCTCACACCCATCAGCTCATCGAGCGCAAGAACACCTCACCTCCTGAGGCTGTTCATCCAGTGTACTAAAACATCCTCAGCCCCCCGAGGCAATGCACCACCAAGCTGGAGTAGGGTATTACACCACAAGGTGGCCCGAACCAGGATAAACTTTTGTGTCCCTTGTCCCTCTGGTTCGTCGAGCTAGGATGTGGAATCGTTGGGCCGGCAGGTTAGGGAGAAGAAGTTCTTCGTACGCACCCCAGTGTTCGAACCTCTCAAGGGTCTGCGGAGCCCCGAATCCGACATTTGGCGCGCTAGGCAGGGGTGCGTCGGGACCTTTCTTCTTCTAGTCGGCCAACAGCCCCGATGGCCGACGATCAGAGGGCTCATGCCGAGCACTGGGCTGCTTGGCCTGCCTGGGCGATGCCATCCGTCCAAGAAGACCTCCACTCTGTGCTCCAGGTGGCGCGTACACCGCCCAATGCCAGACGCGGGCGGCGCGGCTGGCGCGCCGCCTCGCCTCGCCTAGGTGAGCACGCGTCGCCGCAGCCGTCGGGTTACGCTGGCGGCGGCGGCACCGCATACTCGTCGGGAGCAGGCGAACATGCGGGCTGCGATCATCGTGGCGCGAGAGCTACTGCATTGCAGGTTGGTGGAGAGCGGTCGCGATGCCTTACTGGAGCGGGTTGCCGAGCTGCTCAACGCCGCCTGCAGGGGAGCGGCGCCTTTTTGCTCCTTGTCCACCCCTCAGGTGGTGGGGAGGCGTGTGCCAGGCCCCAACACGCCCGCGCACACCACGGGGCGCCCGAAGGATTCGACCGCAACAACACAGCCCTCGCCACAGCTCGTCCCGCCAAGAATCGTGGCGCCAGCCGTCGGCAGGCCTTAGCGGCCTCGAGGGGCCGCTGAGCTGCCACCCAGCGATCACCTGGACTAGGCGCAGGGCCCGGAAATCCAAGGTGTGGGGCATCCAGGCGAAGGCCCCGGGGCAGCCGCCCCTGATGCCTACGTGCCCCTCCTGATGGACCTGGAATACACGTTTGACGAAGACCCTAGCTCGTTCCCCGAGACGAGCTGGGCAGGAGATTCGTTGGAGCTTGGGGCTTTCCATGAGCTACCTGGAAGCTTCGTCGAACCCTTTGACGACAACAACCACAGGGTACGGCCAATGCCCCAGGGACATCCTTACGTTAACCATGGACCACAGGTGAACCAGGCTGCAACAGCGGTCGAAGACCCCGGCACGGCGGCCCCGCCCCTGGCAGGACCGGCGCACTAGGGGCTGCACAGGCGAGGCCGGGACGAGGGTCCCCCCTCGCGCCCTGCAGAGCAAGGCGTCGCACGGAGGTAGGTCCTCTACCGGGGGAGGCGCCACAGCCCCCTCGGCAGAGGGGTCTGGTCGCCGAGGGCGCCACCGGCATTCCCTTGCCCCTTGGTCTCGTCCCTAGTTTTGGATGACCCAACGGTGGCTCGGGGAGGTGCAAGGCGGGCCTCGTCAGCGATATGAAGCAAGGCTCACGCCAGTGAAGGTCTTCGCCGTGACACTCTCACGTAATAATGAGTGGGCTGAAATGCCCCGAGTCTCCATGTGCCGCCTCGGCCTCGGGGCTCCCGCCCACGCCCAAGTGGAAGCACCATGCTTCGCTACCGGCGGCCGACACTATCCCCAATGACTATGCTCACATCCGTGAAAGCACTTAGCTCTGCTACCGGTGAGAAGACAAGAAGACTAGCTAGGTGCCGGACGCTGCTATTTGCCTTTGCCCCTTTATCTCAGAATTTGTTCGCCTTCTTCCTTTCGGATCGAGAGTTGAAGTTCTTCTGTGTTATTTAAAATTGGGGGGAGTTTTTCTGTGATTTTCTGCCGGTTTTATTGCATTCTGGTCGCATGCTTTGTTTTTAAGGATCGTGCCTCCGACCCCCTCTTACGAGTGCCCCGTGGCTCGGGGGCTGGTTGGTGTCGCGTTGGCATGTCTAGGCAGCTCGGATAGGACCCCTCGGGCAAGAGTGCATCGCTGCAAAGATTGCTGCGTGCACATCCTCGCCACGATCCGCCGGACGCCTCGGGCGTGGTTCTCTCTGGACGGACCATTGGCTCCTCAGGAGGCCCAGAGCCTCGCTAGCTTATGAGGGCTCGCCTCAGGAGGAAGGCACGTCAGCAACCCCAAAACCCATTCAAGGCCTGCTAGGATCAAGATAAGTCTCAGCGACAACCCTGCTCCGGGGCTCACAAGCTCACAAAAGCGCATTCCGGATCTGGCTTAAAAGACATAACATAAATTTACATATACAAGGGGCTCCCCCTCCAAAATGCTCTCACGCCCTATGAGGTCGTATCCAAGTCTTTGCATGCAGGTTCATGCTAAGGAATGCGGGCTTAACTAGACGTGCCCCTCAAAGACGCTCGTCGCTCAGACGCTGCGCTTATACCGGCCATCGGCGTCGTCCTCATTGTCATCATCCATGCCGTCTTCGTCCGCCATGACCACCACCACGTCATCCTCGGTGGCGAACGCCCTGACCAAGGCTTCCACATGATTGTCCACCCAGTGCGACAGGTTGTCCCGGATAGCCCCGGGCACCGCGGCTATGGCGGCGTCAAAGTCGAAGTGGGGTCGAGGTTCTGAAGATGACTGAAGACGCGTGAGAACGCGCGCCCAAGGAGGCCCCGGCTCGTCTCCTCGACAAGCTCGCGGGACCTCGCAGCCTGATCTTCCAGGTGCGTCACGACTTCGGTAAAGAAGCGAAGGTGGCTGGCATAATCTTCCACGCGGGGATGAGGGACGCTCTCCTCATAGATGATGCTCAGGCCTCGGTTGGCCCTCACCCTGAGGGCCTGAAGCATGGGGGCATGCTCGCGCTGCAGCGTCTGCCACGACACGCCTCCTCCCTGTTTTGCTTCATGAAGGACGCGGCATCGTCAATCTGCTACTGGAGCGAGAGCAAGTCAGCATGCACGACGACCAGGTCAGCCTGGGCAGAAGTCCGAGCCGCCGCAGCGGCCCTCTCGTGCTGCATCGTCTCATTCAGCCTTGACCTGAGGGCGGCGGTCTCGCCTCGCCTTCGCCTCCAGAACTTCAGCTTCAGTTGTACTCCTCAAAGAAGATCTGCTGAGCCTTCACATTCAGAAGCGCCCAAGATGCGATTCTATCCCAATCACATGATGAACTCATGATTGGGGCACAACCGCATTTTGAGCGCATAGTGATGTCTACTACACAACCTTCTTCTTGTAGATGTTGTTGGGCCTCCAAGTGCAGAGGTTTGTAGGACAGTAGCAAATTTCCCTCAAGTGGATGACCTAAGGTTTATCAATCCGTGTGAGGTGTAGGATGAAGATGGTCTCTCTCAAACAACCTCGCAACCAAATAACAAAGAGTCTCTTGTGTCCCCAACACACCCAATACAATGGTAAATTGTATAGGTGCACTAGTTCGGCGAAGAGATGGTGATACAAGTGCAATATGGATGGTAGATATGGGTATTTGTAATCTGAAAATATAAAAACAGCAAGGTAACTAATGATAAAAGTGAGCGCAAACGGTATTGCAATGCTGGGAAACAAGGCCTAAGGTTCATACTTTCACTAGTGCAAGTTCTCTCAACAATAATAACATAATCGGATCATATAACTATCCCTCAACATGCAACAAAGAGTCACTCCAAAGTCACTAATAGCGGAGTACAAACGAAGAGATTATGGTAGGGTAAGAAACCACCTCAAAGTTATCCTTTCTGATCGATCTATTCAAGAGTCCGTAGTAAATTAACACGAAGCTATTCTTTCCATTCGATCTATCATAGAGTTCGTACTAGAATAACACCTTAAGACACAAATCAACCAAAACCCTAATGTCACCTAGATACTCCAATATCACCTCAAGTATCCATGTGTATGATTATACGATATGCATCACACAATCTCAGATTCATCTATTCAACCAACGCAAAGAACTTCAAAGAGTGCCCCAAAGTTTCACCGGAGAGTCAAGACAAAAGCGTGTGCCAACCCCTATGCATAGATTCCCAAGGTAACTGAACCCGCAAGTTGATCACCAAAACATACATCAAGTGGATCAATAGAATACCCCATTGTCACCACAGGTATCCCACGCAAGACATACATCAAGTGTTCTCAAATCTTTAAAAACTCAATCCGATAAGATAACTTCATAGGGAAAACTCAATCCATTACAATAGAGTAGAGGGGCAGAAACATCATAAGTTCCAACTATAATAGCAAAGCTCACGATACATCAAGATCGTTCCAAATCAAGAACACAAGAGAGAGAGAGAGAGAGAGAGAGAGAGAGAGAGAGAGATCAAACACATAACTACTGGTACATACCCTCAGCCTCGAGGGTGAACTACTCCCTCCTTGTCATGCAGAGCGCCGGGATGATGAAGATGGCCACCGGTGAGGGTTCCCCGCTTCGGTAGGGTGCCGGAATAGGGTCCCGATTGGTTTTTGGTGGCTGCAGAGGCTTGCGGTGGTGGAACTCCCGATCTAGATTATGTTCTGGGGGTTTCTGTATATATAAGAGGTTTTGGCGCCGGGAACAAGTCAGGGGGGGTCTCCGGGCTGTCCACGAGGTAGGGAGGCGCGCCCAGGGGGTGGGCGCGCCCCCACCCTCGTGGGCAGCCCGGGACTCTTCTAGCCCAACTATTTTACTCCATGGCCTCTTCTGGTCCAAAAATAAGTTCCGTGAAGTTTCAGGTCAATTGGACTCCGTTTGGTTTTCCTTTTCTGCGAAACTCAAAAACAAGGAAAAAAACAAAAACTGGCACTGGGCTCTAGGTTAATAGGTTAGTCCCAAAAATAATATAAAAGTGCTTAGTAATGCCCATTAAACATCCAAAAGAGATAATATAATAGCATTGAACAATAAAAAATTATAGATACGTTGGAGACGTATCAAGCATCCCCAAGCTTAATTTCTACTCGTCCTCGAGTAGGTAAATGATAAAAACAGAATTTTTGATGTGGAATGCTAACTAACATATTTATCAATCTAATCTTCTCTATTTTGGCAAGAATATTCAGATCCATAAGATTCAAGACAAAAGTTTAATATTGACATGAAAACAGTAATACTTCAAGCATGCTAACAAAGCAATCATGTCTTCTCAAAATAACATGGCCAAAGCAAGCTATCCCTACAAAATCATATATTCTAGCAATGCTCTATCTTCATCACACAAAGTATTAAATCATGCACAACCCCGATGACAAGCCAAGCAATTGTTTCATACTTTTGATGTTCTCAAACTTTTTCAATCTTCACGCAATACATGAGGTGAGCCATGGATATAGCACTATATGTGGAATAGAATGGTGGTTGTGGAGAAGACAAAAAGGAGAAGATAGTCTCACATCAACTAGGCGTATCAATGGGCTATGGAGATGACCATCAATAGATATCAATGTGAGTGAGTAGGTATTGCCATGCAATGGATGCACTAGAGCTATAAGTGTATGAAAGCTCAACAAAAGAAACTAAGTGGGTGTGCATCCAACTCGCTTGCTCACGAAGACCTAGGGCATTTTGACGAAGCCCATCATTGGAATATACAAGCCAAGTTCTATAATGTAAAATTCCCACTAGTATATGTAAGTGACAACATAGGAGACTCTCTATCATGAAGATTATGGTGCTACTTTGAAGCACAAGTGTGAAATAAGGATAGTAACATTGTCCCTTCTCTCTTTTTCTCTCATTTTTTAATTTGGGCCTTCTTCTCCCTTTTTTTATGGCCTCTTTTCTTTCTCTTTTTTTTTCTTTTCGTCTGGAGTCTCATCCTGACTTGTGGGGGAATCATAGTCTCCATCATCCTTTCCTCACTTGGGACAATGCTCTAATAATCATGATCATCACACTTTTATTTACTTACAACTCAAAGATTACACCTCAATACTTAGAACAAAATATGAATCTATGTGAATGCCTCCGGCGGTGTACCGGGATATGCAATGAATCAAGAGTGACATGTATGAAAGAGTTATAAAGGTGACTTTGCCACAAATACGATATCAACTACATGATCATGCAAAGCAATATGACAATGATGAAATGTGTCATAATAGACGGAACGGTGGTAAGTTGCATGGCAATATATCTCGGAATGGCTATGGAAATGGCATAATAGGTAGGTATGGTGGCTGTTTTGAGGAAGGTATATGATGGGTGTATGATACCGGCGAAAGGTGTGCGGTATTAGAGAGGCTAGCAATGGTGGAAGGGTGAGAGTGCGTATAATCCATGGACTCAACATTAGTCATAAAGAACTCATATACTAATTGCAAAAATCTATTAGTTATCGAAACGAAGTACTACGCGCATGCTCCTAGGGGATAGATTGGTAGGAAAATACCATCGCCGCCCCTCGACTGGCCACTCATAAGGAAGACAATCAATAAATAAATCATGCTCCGACTTCATCACATAACGGTTCACCATACGTGCATGCTACGGGAATCACAAACTTTAACACAAGTATCTCTCAAATTCACCACTACTCAACTAGCATGACTCTAATATCACCATCTTCATATCTCAAAACAATCATAAAGAATCAAACTTCTCATAGTATTCAATGCACTCTATATGGAAGTTTTTATTATACCCATCTTGGATGCCCATCATATTAGGACTAAATTCATAACCAATGCAAACTACCATGTTGTTCTAAAAGACTCTCAAAATAATATAAGTGAAGCATGAGAGTTCATCTATTTCTTCAAAATAAAACAACCGCCATGCTCTAAAAATATATAAGTGAAGCACTAGAGCAAATGACAAACTACTCCAAAAGATATAACCGAAGCACAATGAGTAGTTGAATAATTATGTAACTATGTGAAGACTCTCTAACATTTAATAATTTCAGATCTTAAGATATTATTCAAACAGCAAGCAAAACAAAATAAAACAAAATGACGCTCCAAGCAAAACACATATCATGTGGTGAATAAAAATATAGCTCCTAGTAAAGTTACCGATGAACGAAGACGAAAGAGGGAATGCCATCCGGGGAATCCCCAAGCTTAGGCTCTTGGTTGTCCTTGAATATTAACTTGGGGTGCCTTGTGCATCCCCAAGCTTAGGCTCTTGCCACTCCTTGTTCCATAGTCCATCGAATCTTTACCCAAAATTTGAAAACTTCACAACACAAAACTCAATGTAAAAACTCGTAAGTCTGTTAGTATAAGAAAATAAATCACCACTTAGGTACTGTTGTGAACTCATTCTAAATTCATATTGGTGTAATATCTACTTTATTCCAGCTTCTCTATGGTTCATACCCTCCGATACTACTCATAGATTCATCAAAATAAGCAAACAACACAATGAAAACAGAATATGTCAAAAACAGAACAGTCTGTAGTAATCTGTATCATTCGAATACTTCTGTAACTCCAAAAATTCTGGTGGACCTGAGGAATTTGTCTATTAATCATCTGCAAAAAGAATCAACCTAAAAGCACTCTCCAGTAAAAAATGGCAGCTAATCTCGTGAGCACAAAAGTTCCTGTTTTTTACAAAGAAGATCAAGAAGACTTCACCCAAGTCTTCCCAAAGGTTCTACTTGGCACAAACACTACTTAAAACATAAAACCACATCTAAACAGAGGCTAGATGAATTATTTATTACTAAACAGTAGCAAAAAGCAAACAACAAAAATAAATTTGGGTTGCCTCCCAACAAGCGCTATCGTTTAACGCCCCAGCTAGGCATGATGATTTCAATGATGCTCACATAAAAGATAAGAATTGAAACATAAAGAGAGCATCATGAAGAATATGAATAGCACATTTTAGTCTAACCCACTTTCTATGCATAGGGATTTTGTGAGCAAACAACTTATGAGAATAATAATCAACTAGCATAGGAAGGAAAAACAAGCATAACTTCAAAACTTTAAGCACATAGAGAGGAAACTTGATATTATTGCAATTCCTACAAGCATATGTTCCTCCCTCATAATAATTTCCAAAGAGCATCATGAATGAATTCAACAATATAACTATCACATAAAGCATTCTTTTCATGATCTACAAGCATAGAAAATTTACTACTCTCCACATAAGCAAATTTCTTCTCATGAATAGTAGTGGGAGCAAACTCAACAAAATAACTATCATATGAAGCATAATCCAATTGAAGATGAAAATCATGATGACAAGTTTCATGGTTATCTTTATTCTTTATAGCATACGTGTCATCACAATAATCATCATAAATAGGAGGCATGCTTTCAGCATAATAAATTTGCTCATCAAAACTTGGGGGACTAAACATATCATCTTCATCAAACATAGCATCCCCAAGCTTGTGGCTTTGCATATCATTAGCATCATGGATATTCAAGGAATTCATACTAACAACGTTGCAATCATGCTCATCATTCAAATATTTAGTGCCAAACATTCTAATGCATTCTTCTTCTAGCACTTGAGCACAATTTTCCTTTCCATCATTTTCACGAAAGACATTAAAAAGATGAAGCATATGAGGCAACCTTAATTCCATTTTTTGTATTTTTCTTTTATAAACTAAACTAGTGATAAAACAAGAAACTAAAAGATTCGATTGCAAGATCTAAAGATATACCTTCAAGCACTCACCTCCCCAAGAACGGGCGCTTTAAATCGCTTGATGTCTACTACACAACTTTCTTCTTGTAGACGTTGTTGGGCCTCCAAGTGTTGAGGTTTGTAGGACAGTAGCAAAATTCCCTCAAGTGGATGACCTAAGGTTTATCAATCCGTGGGAGGTGTAGGATGAAGATGGTCTCTCTCAAACAACCCTGCAACCAAATAACAAAGAGTCTCTTGTGTCCCCAACACATTCAATACAATGGTAAATTGTATAGGTGCACTAGTTCGGCGAAGAGATGGTGATACAAGTGCAATATGGATGGTAGATATGGGTATTTGTAATCTGAAAATATAAAAACAGCAAGGTAACTAATGATAAAAGTGAGAGTAAACGGTATTGCAATGCTAGGAAACAAGGCCTAAGGTTCATACTTTCACTAGTGCAAGTTCTCTCAACAATAATAACATAATCGGATCATATAACTATCCCTCAACATGCAACAAAGAGTCACTCCAAAGTCACTAATAGCGGAGTACAAACGAAGAGATTATGGTAGGGTAAGAAACCACCTCAAAGTTATCCTTTCTGATCGATCTACTCAAGAGTTCGTAGTAAATTAACACGAAGCTATTCTTTCCATTCGATCTATCATAGAGTTCGTACTAGAATAACACCTTAAGACACAAATCAACCAAAACCCTAATGTCACATAGATACTCCAATATCACCTCAAGTATCCATGTGTCTGATTATACGATATGCATCACACAATCTCAGATTCATCTATTCAACCAACGCAAAGAACTTCAAAGAGTGCCCCAAAGTTTCTACCGGAGAGTCAAGACGAAAATGTGTGCCAACCCCTATGCGTAGATTCCCAAGGTCACTGAACCCGCAAGTTGATCACCAAAACATACATTAAGTGGATCAATAGAATACCCCATTGTCACCACGTGTATCCCATGCAAGACATACATCAAGTGTTCTCAAATCTTTAAAGACTGATAAGATAACTTCAAAGGAAAAACTCAATCCATTACAAGAGAGTAGAGGGGCAGAAACATCATAAGATCCAACTATAATAGCAAAGCCCACGATACATCAAGATCGTGCCAAATCAAGAACCCGAGAGAGAGAGAGAGAGAGAGAGAGAGATCAAACACATAGGTACTGGTACATACCCTCAACCCCGAGGGTGAACTACTCCCTCCTCGTCATGGAGAGCGCCGGGATGATGAAGATGGCCACCGGTGAGGGTTCCTCCTCCGGCAGGTGCTCAACAGGTCCCGATTGGTTTTGGTGGCTACAGAGGCTTGTGGCAATGAACTCCCGATCTAGGTTATGTTCGAGAGTTTCAGATATATAAGAGGTTTTGGCGCTTGAACAAGTCAAGGGGTCTCCAGTGCCGCCCACGAGGTAGGGAGGCGCGCCTAAGGGGTGGGCGCGCCTCACCCTCTTGGGCAGCCCGAGACTCTTCTAGCCCAACTCTTTTACTCCTTGGCCTTCTTCCGGTCCAAAAATAAGTTCCATGAAGTTTCAGGTCAATTGGACTCCGTTTGGTTTCCCTTTTCTGCGAAACTCAAAAACAAGGAAAAAACAGAAACTGGCACTGTGCTCTAGGTTAATAGGTTAGTCCCAAAAATAATATAAAAGTGTTTAGTAAAGCCCATTAAACATCCAAAAGAGATAATATAATAGCATAGAACAATAAAAAATTATAGATACGTTGGAGACGTGTGACATATCAAGGTGGACATCATCACAACACACCATGCACTGAATAGATGAGAATACAAGATAAAGGCTTACACTCACCACAAGTTACAAGATTCATACAACAATACATCAATACATAACAACCATCATACAGAAGAGCAGGATCCGACTACAAATGAAATCAAACGAAAAAGAAGAAGAACATCCACCCTGCTAATCCCAGGCTCCCCGACCCAGAACCTA
Source organism: Aegilops bicornis (assembly GCA_021605145.1). NCBI lineage: Eukaryota > Viridiplantae > Streptophyta > Magnoliopsida > Poales > Poaceae > Aegilops > Aegilops bicornis. Next base: position 314,863,093 of record CM038674.1, on the reverse strand, counting down.
TCCCTTGATCAAAGAAGAAGAAGAACTACAAAAGCAATCAGGCATTGCTCTCATGTTAGAACATAACATTACCTGTAACTGCAACTGTTGTTGTAGTAATCTATGAGCCATGAGGACTCAGCAACCCCATTACCATGGGTATCAAGACTAGCAAAGCTTAATGTGTATGGAATGGATAAGTGATGAGGTTGCGCAGTTTACTAAACATTGTATGGTGGCTAACTTACGAGTACAGGAATAAGATAAGAATCTACGCAAACGGTCGCAAACTAGTAATGATCAAGAAGTGATCCTAAACTACTTACGTTCAAACATAACCCAACCGTGTTCTCCTCTCGAACTTCCCCGAAAAGAGACAATCGCGGTTACGCACGCAATTGGTGTATCTTAATTGAGTTTACTTCAAGTCTTCTACAACCGGATATTAACAAATTCCCATCTGCCACATAACCGCGGGCACGGCTTTTGAAAGTTTAAACCCTGCAGGGGTGTCCCAACTTAGCCATCACAAGCTCTCACGATCAACGAAGGATATTCCTTCTCCCGAAACAACCCGATCGGACTCAGAATCCTGGTTACAAGACATTTCGACAATGGTAAAACAAGACCAGCAAGACTGCCCAATGTGCCGACAAATCCCGATAAGAGTCGCACGTATCTCATTCTCAAGGCACACCGGATGGGCCAGACGTCAGGTTGGCTGAGACTGTCGCTTCAGGGGCGCCGGACATCGCCAAAGTTGGAGCAAAGACTCGAGAGGAACACCGCCGGGGGTTGAATTAAGAAATCCTCAGGTTAATTACTCCCTAGGCAAACTTTATTTGTTATTAGCCAAATGGTAAAATCAAGGTTGGGCCTTGCTGGAGGAGTTTTATTCAAAGCGAACTGTCAAGAGGGCCCCATACCCCTCACCGTGTTAGGGAGGCAAAATCAAGGAACATAACACCGGTATGACGGAAACTAGGGCGGCAAGAGTGGAACAAAACACCAGGCATAAGGCCAAGCATTCCACCCTTTACCAAGTATATAGATGCATTAATTGAATAAGAGATTGTGATATCCCAAGAAATCCATGATATCCATGTCCCAACATGGAATAACCTGCAACTAGCAACGCTATAAGAGGGGCTGAGCAAAGCGGTAACATAGTCAATCAACGGTTTGCTAGGAAGGGTAAAAAGGTTAGAGGCTATCATGGCAATTTGGGAGGCTTGATAAACAAGTGGTAGGTAGCGCGACATAGCGATAGCATCGAGACAACTAGCATAGCAATGATAGTAGTGAGATCCAAGGTGACGGTCATCTTGCCTGAAATCCCACTAGGAACAAGACCGACTCCATGAAGTAGACGAACGAGCTTAGTCGAACGGATCCTCACAATCGTCGCAACCGGAAAGTAGCAAACGACATAGTAAACAACCATCACATAAACATGGCATGATGCACAATCAAGTATGATGCATGTCCGATTTAATGAGCATGGCATGGCAAAGTGCACAAACAACAGTACAAGTTAAGCGGAGCTCAATATGTAACAAGTTGCATATTGACGAAACACAACGTTCGATTATTTAGTTCACTCCCGTTTAGGTACTCAACAACATTAAATGTTGGTTAACATGGCAAGAGGTGAGGCATAATAAACCTACCTATCTAGGCAAATTTAAATGGGGCCGGACCAACAAACAACAATTCCGGAAAGTCCCCATATGCATATTTCAAATTTGATACTGTTCTGCCCTAAACCATATTTTATTGTTGTTAAACAGAAAAATAAAGTGCACCAAGTTAATCTATGCATTTTTCTAAGCAAGTTACATATATAGTTTATTTAATTCGAAGGTACGGTTATTTAGTTATGAAATAAAACATTTTAGCATGTTATTTAAGCAAACTTAATCAAACAACAAGTTTAAACATTTCGAACATGGATAAAAGTTGCATATTATGAAACTAGACAAAATTCTAAGCATTTTTCATGTTTAAAGTTTTTACATATGATGCACGGTTCTGGAGATAATAAATGCATGAACATGAGGGACTTTTCTGCAAATCTGCACATCTCTGGATAAATAGGTAAATTCGCAGACGCTGAAAAAAACATAAGCGGGACAAAACTGGCTGGGCCAATAGTGCACAGGAGAGGAGCTGTTGGGGGCTGCTCACCCATGGGCTTCGGCCCGGTCGGTGAGGCAGCAGGCCGCGCGGCGCAGGCTGGGCCTTGGTGCGCAGGAGGGACTTGGCGGTCCAGCATGCGAAGCAGAGGGGGCGAGCGGCTCGAGTTATTGCTGCTCGTTTCTGAACAGAGACATCAGCACATCCATGGCGATGTAGAAGACGACGGAAGGGGTCCTGGCGACGGGGTCAGCGGGAACCGGCCAGAACGGGCGGATCGAGTCGTCCGGCATCGGTTCCGGGCAACGGCGGCGGACGGAGCTCGGGCGCTGGGCTCAATCATCCATGACGCTATCCATGGTGCAGAGAGAGGTTAGAGACTGGGAAAACGAAGAGGAGACGCTGGATTGGAGGAGGCGAGGGGCCGCGACCTGCGGGACTCCAACTCCGGCGAGGAGGCTCGGGGAGGGTCGGAGACACGCAGGAGCAGAGGTCTCCGGCACGGGAGGCTAGCGAGGCAGGGGGAGCTCGGTGCCAACGGCTTGGGAACGAGGCAGAGGAGGCAGCTCGGGGATGGGGCGCGTGAGGCTACGGCCTCGATCCAAACTGGATCGAACGCCGGCCAGTGGTTGGATGGTGGCTGAGAGTGGAGGCGGAGGGAACCTGGGAACCTGGGAGGATCCCAAAGTGAGAGGAGAAGGCTGGTTGGCTGCGGGTGGATTGGGGAAAGATCCTGAGGAAGAGAGGTGAGTGCGGCGGCGGCGCGATGGGACAAGGGGTAGATTTTAGGGTTGCTGTAGATTGGTCTATATATAGTAGGAGCTGTAAAAGACTTTCGATTTAAATTCGTCGGTCAAGAAAAATAGGTTGATAGACCAAACAAATAACCGAAGATATTTTAGAGATGTTTGGGGATGATCCGGACCCACAGGTCATGACCGAGTGGTTTGGGTTTGGGGAAGTTTCAGACGCACACGCAAGGGGATTTGTGCATTGTGGAGAGAGATTATGCGGCGAGACAAGAGGGACTCGAAAAACCCAATTGGTCTTGGAACGGTCAACGAAGGCAAGGGGGGACGCGGCACTACAAGCGGATGCAAGCTTTAAAAACAATGATGACAACGGAGTGCCGATGCAATGCAAATGATGACATGATGAATGCAACAAACAAAAAAACACACGGCAACAACGAAATAAGTCGAAGGCTTCTGGAGCGTCGATCTTGGGTCGTCACAACACCCTCCGGTCAACCTCCTCGTGGATCTTGGCTTCGCGCACGGTGACAACATCCTCAGCCAGGGCCACCTGGCGCTCCCTCGTCTCCAGCCGCTCGAGCTCGAGGCTGCGCTCCAGGGCCTCCAACATCAGCGCCTCCTCGCGCTTCTGGATCTCCTCTTCTTCGGAAGGTGCTCCCCGCAGTGATGCCAAGACGGCCTTGCGCGCCTCGATCCGCTGCTCGAGGGTGGTGTGCGAGGCCAGGAGGTCTCGTTCGCGCTCGTCGGCAGCCTGGCGGCGATGGTCAGCTGCCCTGGCCTCTTCTAGGGCCCGGGCGCAGGCCTCGCGTGATGTCGCAAGGGACGCCTCGGCCTTCGCATTGGCGCGTTCGTGTTGAAGACGCCCGAGGTTGACGGCTACCTTCAACTGATGCCACTCATCCGCCAGCCGAAGGTCCTCCGCCTCGAGGTGGGCGTCGACATCGACTAATTCTTCTCCGAGCCGGCTCAGTGCGCCCATTGCCTCCTGGAAGAGCTCATGACATACAGCACCGCGCCCATGATTCGACTCCACGGCCAAGCTCGCCCTTCACACGGGAGATTCTTTGGGGAAGCTCGAGACGACACGCCTACCTGGCGGGGGGAGGGATCGGCACCTTCCTCACCACCCTCCGACCCTTGGCAGGGGCACCAGGTGGCGCGACTTTGCCGCTCGAAGACGAAGCCAAGGCTGGTGTAACCCAACCACCGGTGACGACCAGTGGAAGAGCCCTCGGCACGCCTACCGCCGCCCAGGGCAGACCATGAAGGAGCGACGATAGGAACGAAGGATCAAGGCCCTCCGCCGGCACGTCCGGCCCCGAGGCTGGCCCTGCGCCACGCGAAGCAGACCGTCGGGGAGAGCTCGGGGCCAGGGGAGAATCGAGGACCGGAGGCGGCCGCTTCATAGGAGATCTTGCCACTGAAGGCGAAAGGATCCTGCAGAGCCACTGTCAGGAAAGGATGCGACAGACAGGAAAATGTGAAGAAGAGGTACTTACTCATCTATGGCAATGTACTTCCTCTACTTCAGCGGCCGGTAGGCGTCACCATTGCAGCTGGGAGCCCCTTTTCTCTTGCGGAGTGCCTCAAAATTCAGACGAAGCTGGCCGAAGCCCCGGGCGCGATCATCGATGTCGGGGGCATTCGGCGGGGCTCCCGAGACGGCGACCTCGGGAGCCTCGGCCTGCGGCAACTCCCCAACGACGGGGGCATTCGGCGGGGCTCCTGAGACGGCGACCTCGGAAGCCTCGGTCCGCGGTGGCTCTCCGGCCTCCTCCTCAAGACCGCTTCCCGATCTCCAGGGACGGCGACCTCGGGAGCCCCGGATCGCGCCAAGTCTTTGATCACCCCCTCAGGATGGCTTCCCTGCACCTCGGGGGCTGCCGCCTCAGGAGCACCAGGATGGAACGCACCACAAGTGGCCGCCCCAACAGCACCGGGCTGCACCCGCCCCCCAGCATCCACCATCGGGGCACGCACCGCAGGGACGACAGGCAAGGGGTCCACAAGAACCGGGTTCTCACGGGGCCCCTCAAGCTCCGCCGGGCGCAACCCCCACTCGTCGAAGAGGTGCATCTACCTTACAAAAACCTCCATGTTCGAGCAGTAGTACAAGAGGCAGCCCTCCTTCAGAAGCGTGGCTGGTGCAGGGTCACCAGTTAGGAGCTCGAGCACTGTGCGCAGAGTCTCGGGAGGAAGTGCAGGCACCTGGAGCCTCATGGGGTCTCGGCTACCGTCGAAGGTCCACATCCGCCGTGAATGGCGCTGAAGCGGAGCAATGCGGTGCTGGATGAACTCCTACACCACCATCGATGCCGTCTCCCCAAGCTCCTTCAACCTGGCCAGCCGTCGCCGGACATGGGCAAGTCGGGGGTCGACGAGCTTCACATGCGCCCATCCGGAGCTGGGTTCAGCCGGTGCCCGAGGGAGCAAGAGCAGGGAGTTGAGCATGCCGACATCCACAAACACCCACCGCTTCCAGTGTCCATGTACGATCGGCGAGAGCTCGAAATCGATCCCTGAGCCCGCCGTCGCCGCCACGGTTTGGAAGGTCACACACCCTGAGCACTGACGGGCGTCGGTCAAATGAAGCGAGAAGAAATGGCGGAACAAGGCCACGGAGGGAACAATGCCCACCATGGCCTCGCGGACGAAGGTAAAGACGGCGAGGAGAAGAATGGATTGGGGATCCAAGCGCAGCGCGTGGACTTGGTAATGCGAGATTATGGCGTTGAAGAAATTATAAAAGGGGGGAATCAAGGCTGCCAGGAGGGCATGGAGATGAATGGGCATCTCAGTGGCCGCCATGTCGACTAGGGTGCAGGAACGAGGCCAAGCCACCATCGCGCCCCACTCGTTGGAACTAGCGGCAAGCGCCGGGCGGACCTTGTCCAGCATCTCCTGGTTAACCACCGTCGACTGCTCGAGGGCGGGCTCGAAGGCTGGCGGGGATTCGGCGGGAGCGCACCTCTTCGCTTTCTTCTTTGCCAGCTTCGGTGCCATGACGACAGGTGGAGAGCTGAGAAGATGGAGATGCCAAGAAAGCTCGCGGCAAGCAATGAAGATGGAGCTGGGCCGATGGCGGCCACCAAGCCAGGCGAATATCAAGGCTGCGTGGGGAAGTGGGGGCGCCCACATCTCGTCAATCGTGTTGGGGAACGTAGTAATTTCAAAAAAATTCCTACGCACACGCAAGATCATGGTGATGCATAGCAATGAGAGGGGATAGTGTTGTCCACGTACCCTCGTAGACCAAAAGCGGAAGCGTTAGCACAACGCGGTTGATGTAGTCGTACGTCTTCACGATCCGACCGATCAAGTACCGAACGCACGGCACCTCCGAGTTCAAGACACGCTCGGTCGATGGCGTCCCTTGAACTTCGATCTAGCTGAGTGTTGAGGAGAGTTTCACAAGACGACGTGGTGAAGATGATGATGTTCTACCGACGCAGGGCTTCGCCTAAGCACCGCTGCAGTATTATCGAGGTGGACTATGGTGGAGGGGGGCACCGCACACGGCTAAAAGATCAAACGATCAATTGTTGTGTCTCTGGGCTGCCCCCTGGCCACGTATATAAAGGAGTGGAGGAGGGGGAGAGGGTCGTCCCCTATCACTACAAAAAAATACACTTCCGTGATGATACGTGTTTGTCACAGCAGGTCGCATTTTTTGTCATGCATATACATCCATGACAAATTTATGACAGAATCAAGATAGTCATACCTTTGTCGTCAGAGAAGCGTTCCATGACATTACCAAAATTATCATCACGGAAGTGTCCACTTCCATGACGATAAATCGCGCGTCACGTAAGTGCTTTTCGTCAAGGGTGACCGACACGTGGCATCCACCAGAATCGAACGCCGTTAAGCTATCGGGTCGGGTTTTGGATCCGATAACCCGTTAATGCCCGACCAATGGGGATTTTTCACGGTAAAATCGTCATTGGCTGGAGGAAACACGGTCGGCTCATTGTTGGGACAGATGTCATCCACTCATTGGACGAAGGCGCCTATGATACGTCGACACGTGGCCGCCCAACAGAGGCCCATTCTGTGAAAAGGCCGCCCGCTTGACTTGGTCAAAGGTGACGGCCGCCCATGGAAAGCTCGTTAACGGCTGCTCGCATATAGCCCATTTACGTACCCGCTAACCCAAGGCCCGTTACGCCCTACCAATTAGGCCCAATAGCGTCATCCGGCCATCCAATATGATTCCACCCGTTTTCACTTCGCCCATGTATGGCCCATGACGTCTTCGGCCCATATGAGGCCCTATGTAACTCTTGGCCTATTAACGGCCCGTGGTGAAATCGCCCGCAATGAACAAAGGTATCACTTTAGATCCATTAACGGCCGTGGTGAACCGGCCCATAATGAACAAAGGTATCACTTTATACCCATTAATGGCCCGTTATTGATTGGGCCGTTTCCAACCCATGTTATCTTTTGGCCTTCTCAGAGCCCATTTATTCTTGGGCTCATTTCGAGCATTCGTTTACTTACGGCCCGTTACTGTAATTTTCTGCTTGTGGGCCAAATTCAGCCCGTGGTTATAGTCGGCCCGTTTGTGGTCCATTAATACATTGGGCCGTTTTCATAGCGTCATCAAATACAGCCTATTAACGATGGCCCTTATGGTCGGTCCATGAATGGACGATTCCAACTCTAGCCCGTTTACGGCCATAATGCGGCCTGTTATTGGCCTATGTTTGGCCAATCGATCATACGGCCCGTATAAGGCCAATTGATGATAGGGCCCGTAGAAGGCCCATTGTTTCTCTGACCCATAGAAGGCCCAATGTTTCTACGGCCCGTAGAAGGCCTATTGTTTCTGACCCATAGAAGGCCCACTTGTTTCTCTGACCCGTAGGGAGGCCCAATGTCACCATCGTAGAATATTAGCCCATGGTTATTGTGGCCTAGTTTTAAAAAATAGGTTATTGCAACCACTAGCAAACCGCGGAAAAAGAACTGCACTGACTACAAGCAAACAAATAAACAAGACAACAAGGAAATAAATAAGCAAGCAACTTATGCTAGGCTATCATGGCTATTACACATATTACATCCACTAGGCATCAAAGTTCACCACCAGTGCAAATATAGGGAACACAACAGCATATAAACGCCAAGACAAAACAAGTCCAAAACTGAAACCACTTGAAGAGTTCAAGAAACAATATCCTCGGTACCCATAATGTCGGCAAGATGCTTAGCAAGCTTATTAACTTTCTCTTGTTTGGCGCTTAAATCCTCCAGCTTGTTGCACAAGAAAAGTGCGATCTGAATTCTCGCAGGGACTTCCTCGGTCCTTCGGCTTCTTGCCGCAAAGACAGATGACTGATGCCTTTCATCTTGTAGCTGAGACCGAAGAAGTCAAGTGATTCAGCAATGAAGTTCGAAGAGCTTGTGCCGGTGATCGCCAAGAACTTTCGAACACTACATCAACGCAGGATCGTGGGGTTTTCTCACTTGTCTACAAGATCGCTTTTATCACCTTTCTTGGAGACCAACAGGGTTGTCTCACTATCTTGAACCTTATACGCATTACTTTCTCTACCATTGCATAGTGGGGTGCTCTTCTCCAATATTCTCGTTTGCATACTACAAGAGAAACAAGCGAGACACATCACATGTTTAGCTTGTAGTATACCAAACTCATTTTGGTAAACCGTTCAAGAGTAAGGTGGACAGGATAACATCATGAAACAAACATATATCTATGTACTATGGTCACTGTATTGTCCATATCATTCTAGTTTATGCTCCCTAATCAAGATAGAGATACAGTTCAACTCATATATTTTTAAGACACGGCAACATAGACAAAATATAAGTGTGAGAAACTACACATCATTGGCAGCACTTGTAATGTGCATCACATGAGAACATAACTGTTTATACAACTTAAACTGAAATCAACATAGAGCAAGAAGTTAGAACAAAGAATCCAGCTTGAAGAAATAGGTTTAAAACATACCAATTGCGCCATTGGAGTTTCAATTGGATCCTTCAAATTCGAAAGTAGTTGGTATGAGTAAATACGGTGATGCAACAACAAAGGAGTATGGACCATAGCTACGGAGTCGACACGAGAACAGCTTGCTCTTCCGCTTAAACGTGGAGTTTGGGTTAGGCTGTGGTGGTCTTCGTGCTTTGGGCACCGCAGTAGCTTTACAAACCGCTCGTGGTGGGGGGTACTGTGTGGTGGACATGGTGCTTTGTCAACTATAAGTGGGTTACTATCCACTGGGTTGCGGTTAGATGGGTTGTACTGGTTCTCGCCTAACGGTGTAAGTGTGCAACTGAAGAGTCTCGATTATGTGTGGTGGGGCTAGTTTGTGGGCCAAGACAACCATAGTTCTGTCTGCATCGACGGGTAGCACTGTCTTTTGTGAAGAACGGGTTTTTGCTCCCTTAGATACTACCATCACCCCCTCCAATTCAAATGGCTGATAAACAAGAAAAGAAATTGAACGTACATACATCATATGATAGACATATGTGGTAATTCACATATATGTTGTCTAACCAAACATGACAGCATGACACAATTTCACACATATGATGCCTAACTAAACAGGATAGCATGACACAGTTTCAGATATATGATGGATAACTTAACATGATATAATGGCATAATTCAACATATGATGAGTACCTAAACAGGATGACATGACAAAACTATATGATGTCTTTCTAAAATAGGTTGGGATGAAATAATTCACATACATGTTGTCTAAGTATACAGGATGGCATGATATAATTGACATAATTGATTCATATACTAAGCGGTGGCACTCGCATGTATGATCTCTAAACTAAGCAGATAGAATTCAATATTGTGCATATGATGTCTAAACTAAGCAATGCAAGACACCACATGCATCATATGAGAAATATAAATATTGCAACTTAGAGCATACACCTCGGGTGGGATATAGGACTGGTCATCATCTGTCGAATCCTCCTCTCGAGGAGCTCCGTAACCATCGAGATATATGCTTCAACAGTACCATTGCCACTCAAGACCTTTGTTTTCTCTCCAGATTTTTCCATAACCGGCTCAAATGGCTGATACACATGAAGAGTATTTCAATATACACAGATTGTCGACAAATGGAATACGTAATAAAAAAAGATGGCATGAGATAATTCACATATATGATGCCTGGCTCCATGGCGGTGCATAATTCACATATATGATAACTGGCGAAAAACATGGCATTGCATAATTCACATATCGATATAGAAAGCAAACATGAGGCATTCACACAAAGCATGTCTAATCTAAGCAGATGGCATGGCAATGCAAGACACCATATGCATGATATGAGCAATATAACCCAGCCAAGTTAGAGCATGCACCTCGGGGGGGGAATACGACTGGTGATCTCTCTCTGAATCCTCCTCTGAGGAGCTATCTCAGAATCAAAGAAGAAATCTGCATCGACAGTGTAGCATCGACCGCTCGTAAAAACCTTGTTTTCACTCCAGATTTTCCCATGACCGACTCAAATGGCTGATGCATGTGAAGAGTAGATGAATGTATAAACATTGGCGACAAATGGAACACATTATGGAAAAAATATGGCACGATACAATTCACATATACGATGGTGGCTAAACAGGATGGCATTGCATGATTCACGATATGATGCCCGGCTAAAGAAGATGGCATTGCATAATTCCCATATACTCCCTCGTTCCTAAATATTTGTCTTTTAGAGATTTCAAATGGACTACCACATACGGATGTATATAGACATATTTTAGAGTGTAGATTCACTCATTTTGTTCCGTATGTAGTCACTTGTTGAAATCTCTAAAAGACAAATATTTAGGAATGGTGGGAGTATGATATAGAAACCAAACAGTGGCATTCACACAAAGCAAATCTAAACTAAGTCGATGACATATAAGATGTATAATGTAAGCAATGCAAGGCGCCATATGCATGATATGACCAACATCAAGATGCCAAGTTAGAGCAAACACCTCGTGTGGTAAACAGGCATGGTCGGCTCATACGAATCTCCATCCGAGCAGTTATCTTCCTCCGGAATACAACTGGAAATGCATGAGAGGGGGGGCACTTAGCCCACCATGGAGCAGCGTCTGCATGACATTATATTCAGCACGCAACGGTCTTCTCTTTTTCTCTACATGTTCAAGACGATTGTGTACAATATCGACATGCATAATAAAAAACAGTTAGATTTTGTAAGGCCTAAGGGGTGCATGCAAAAATCAAGACCGATGGTAGCAAACGAGTGGATGGATCCAAAACTAATGATAGCGGTAGATTATAGCTTCGGTTTAAAAGATAGACAATGGATCATCTATTGTTTGTTGCCCACCCAACATGAACCACATAGAAGACCCCGGATGGACCAGATAGTAGACAGATACTATTCATTCTTTGGCTCGATATGAGACCCATGGGCAATTCAAAACTCAAGATTGAACGATAAAGTAGTAGGTAAAATAACCGATGTATAACGTAAGCAAACACGAAAAGACGACCTCTCTTAGGGCTGTCTAGTCCTCGTGTTCATCTGCTTTCGATCGATGATGGTAATGCAGTTAGGCGTGGCTGCCAAGAACGGGAAGATGATCCGAGGCGGCGAAAGAAAGTCTGCGGGGATCTCTGCTGCGAAGCAACGCTTCGTCGATGGTGCACCTCTGGTGGGGTGGATGACGGCACGGCAGGAGCAGGACATAACACATAGAGTTTTCTTTGACGCCAATCTGAAAATGAAGTAAATCTGTAAGGGCTCCTTAGAATTGGAGGATTCTATAAATGCAGGGATAGGAAAAACACAGGAATAGGATAGGAATGCACGTGCAAAACAGAGCATTTGAAAACATAGGATTTCAGTCAACCTGGGTGTTTGCCTCACATGAATTGGAAGAACAGAGGAATGGAGAAACAAAGTGATGCGACGAGTGTACAACCTCTTTGGCATAGCCTTGTGGACCTCAGCATCATTGGGTTGGACGTGGAGGATGGTGATGATGCTGGTGTATTTGTCCGGGAGGCGGGGAAGAAGATCCGAGGCCTCTGGAAACGGCGCCGACGGTACTGCTCCGCTATGATGGACGGTTCCGTCGTTGGAGCAGCTCCGCTAAGGTGTATGGCGACGAGGCTGAAGCATGACAAGACAGACAACTTTAATCTGAAGTGGGACCCTAATATCATCTGCAATAGATGATGTAAAATACATCACCAAAAAGTGCTAGATGTAAACGCATCGGCCCGCGCCACGGCCGCTCCGACAGATGCTATAAATCTATTCACTCGAACTTAATCGAAGAAAATGAACTTCACAATCGAAACTAAATTTTCTTGTCAAACTGATTGATCTAGTGAGCATTGCAATAGATGTTTAGGGCGTTCGAGCACTAGTAGCGGAGAAGCGATGATCTAAATCGCCAGACGCCGAAAGGTGGAATGCACTAGTAGAGAGCAAGTCGTGCAGTAGCACCGCGAGTGAGTGCTAAAGCAGCAACTCATGTAGTTGCCAGAGGTCGTGCAGCAGCAGCAGCAGCGCAAGCGAGAGCAAGAGCAGAGCAGCAACACGAAAAAAAGTAGGAGCAGTGCAGCAGTGTGACCGACAGCAAGAACAGAGCCGCAACGCGAGCGAGAGCTGGAGCAGCTGCAGCTAGTGCCGTTGTGGAAGTCGCCGCCGAGGAAGCAAAAACATGGGGGAGGGACGCCGTGGATGATGTGGCCGGCGACGACGCCGTCGATAGAGACACCATGTCTGCTCGGTATCGAGCACCGGTAGCCCCGTGAGATTGAATAAAAGATAAAATGCAGCGGTGAGTGCAGAACCTCCTTGGTGGCGCCGAGTTGGCCTCGACTTCATCGGAGGAATTGGAGAGGGTGCTGCGGTTCCGGTGGGGCAGGTCAAGACGGCGCTGTGGGGATTGAGGTGGCGCGATAGACGAGGCGGACGTCGAGGCAGCTCCTTGGAGGTGGAGGACGGGGCGCCTGATTCGGCAGGACGACGAGATCGACAACGGATCCTCATCCGGTGCGGTGGATGAGGGACGGCGAGCTGTTGCGGTGGACGACGTAGTCGGGGAAGAGTCTCCGGCTGGGCGGCGGTCGGGAGGCCGACGGAGGAGCGTGGGGTTTCGCGGGTTTTGGCGGCCTCGGTGTACGAATGGGGGGGGGGGGGCGAAGGGGGAGGGGGGAGCCAAGCTTAGGGACGCGCTTGTCCGAAATGTAGGGTAAGTTACCAGCGTACCCCCACCGGTTTTGACACCGCGACGTGGAGCTTCATTTCCAGTTGAGGGGTAGAAGGGGGATTTCACGTGTCTGGGCTGCGGGAGTGATTTCGGATGAGGAAGGATTTCTGGCGCGCATCCAAATTTCGGGATAACAAGGCGTGGCGCGGGTTGAAGAAGCGGGAGTTTCAAAGCAGGTGAGACAAAAGATACTCGATCTTGAAAATTTCGGGATAACAAGGTGTGGATTCCTTGTTCGGCAGAACAAACTTAACGTGTAAAAAAAATCATACAAGACACAAGAGAGTCATGTCCCCTTTTACTATATTGCTATAGATGCCATTGAAAAAACTACAAGAAAAATGTAAAAAAATCGAGAGAACATGATTACCACAAGACAAGACCAAATCGATTTGCACTTCCCTCAACAACAACAAAAAACAAATCAATTCCCACCAAAGAAAGAGTAATGTCCCTTTTTATATGATTACAGATGCCATGATCTCGAATTTCAATTTTTGAATCCATGTTATGTTGAATTCGAATATCATTAGGTGACCTTGCGGTTTATAATTGATGTAGTCATACATTTTGATCTTCCATCATATATGAACATTTTACTCCACCATGTGAACATATATATTGTCGTCTATCACATGGACTAAATTTGAATCAATTTTCCTTATTTGAATACGATTGTTGTCAAGTTATACAATAATTTAAATATTATCTTGATAAAAAAAGACATGCATATAGCAGTAATCATATTTCACTATGAACTACATGTACCATACGCTCTCCAATTCAAATATCTGTATCCATTTTATGTTGAATTCAAATCATAGTACATTATTGGTCTAGGTAGAGAGATGTTCGGGATAATCTAAACCCTGTTTTCATACGTATAATTTTTGGCTGAATTGGGACAAGTTTTGGTATAAGCTTCTTATAAAACCAGAGATTCTCTCAACAAGCCTCGTGGTTCCGAGAGGGAACGTGCCACCTTTCTGTGCGAAACGATTACGCTGCCTCCCTCCTGATTTTATTTACAGAGGCAACAGAGAACTATATGAGTGCCCTGTTAAATTTTGGAATTATTTCGGGTTCATTTGTCCTTTTTATACATTAATTGAGTTTCTGGACTTTTAATGTGCATAATCTAAATATGAATTGCATGCACATGCTCCGGTGCACCAAAGTGGGTTGAAAAATCACATGTGTATCCTTGGTTGAATTTCTAGGTCCCATGGAAGAAATGAGAATGAAATTCAAACATCTGGGCGTCATGACTCTGTCGAGAACATCGAGAAACTTAGATTTTAAATTCATGTAATGAAACTTGGCATGGTGTCATGTCATGGCACTAACATATTGTGGTAAAAAATTGGGCCGATTTGGAAGCTCGTGGTTCTAAGAGGGAACGTGCCACCCCCCCCCCCCCGCCCTTGAGTTTCTTAACAAAGGCGACATAGAACTACATTAGTGCCATGTTAAATTTTTGGAATTATTCCTGGTTCGTTTGTCGTTTTTATACATTAATTGAGTTTCTGGTCATTTAATGTGCATAAGTCAAATTTGAACTACAAGCACATGCTCTCATGCACCAAAGTTGGATGAAAAATCACATTTGTGTCCTCAGGTGAATTTCTAGGTCCCATGCAAGAAATGAGAATAAAATTAAAACAACTGGGCATCGTGGCTCGGCCGAGAACATTGAGAAACTTGGTTTTAAAATTCTTGTAAATCCAAAACACGTCTGAAAATCATGAAACTTGGTATGGATGTCATGTCATGGTACTACCATGTTGTGGTAAAAAAATGGCCGAATAGGAATAGATTTTGGTATAAGCTTCTTGCAAACCGAAGCTTCTCTCAAGAAGGCTCGTGGTTTTGAGAGGGAACGTGTCACCTTTGAGTGCGTAAACGATATCGTTGTCCCCTTGAGTTTATTTACAAAGGCAACATAGAACTACATGAGTGCCCTATTAAATTTTGGAATTATTCCGTTTGGCCTTATGTACACATTAATTGAGTTTTTGGTCATTTAATGTGCATAATTCAAATTTGAACTACAAGCACGTGCTCTCGTGCACCAAAGTTGGTTGAAAATCACATTTATGTCCTTAGGTGAATTTCTACTCCCATGCAAAAAATGAGAATAAGATTCAAACATCTGGGCATCGTGGCTCGGTCAAAAACATTGAGAAACTTGGTTTTAAAATCATGAAACTTGGCATGGTGTCATGTCATGGTAGTACCATGCCGTGGTAAAAAATATTGGCTGAATAGGAACAAATTTTGGTATAAGCTTCTTGCAAATCGGAGCTTCTCTCAAGAAGGCTCGTGGTTCTGGGAGGGAACGTGTCACCTTTGTGTGCATAATTCAAATTTGAAATACAAGCACATGTTCCAAAGTGCACCAAAGTTGGTTGAAAAATCACATGTGTGTCCTCGGGTAAATTTCTAGGTTCCATGCAAGAAATGGGAATGAAATTCAAAATTACAGGCGTCGTGGCTGGGTTGGAAACATTGAGAAACTTAGTTTTTAATTCCTGTAAATCCAAAACACGCATGAAAATAATGAAACTTGGCTTGGTGCCATGACATGGCACCAACATGTTGTGGTAAATTTGCGATCCGACGGCGAAGGCGCACACATTAACAATCAACAAAGTCATTTTGGAACAAGTGCTGTCACGTTACAATCGGAACGCAAGTATTATTGAAGCGATGGGCGTTCTACTTACTAGTACCATTTACGTGCATACGCTTCCCCATTTTTTATTAGCTAGGAGGCGCTGTGCAGGGTAGCTATTTGAGTACGAGAGGCGTGCGATCAGACCCCAGCGCGTGCTTATCGGGAGGAGAGCCCTTTGACCGCCATCTGCCGTCCACCTCTCTCCCAAGGTCTCCATTAATGGCGCCCGAGCCTCTATTTAATGGCGTGGCTATGTCTCACTCGACTGAGATTTAAGAGAGAAAAAAGAAAATCTGACAGCACGGATCTTGATGTAAGATCGGACGAACCTATATAGCATCTACTGCGACTTATAGCAAGATTGATGAATATATAAGGACGATTTTTTTTATCAAAGAAGGGCTTGCCCCTTCCGATTTTCATTACTGAAAACCACCACAATTCACAATTATTTCAGCACAACTCCAGCCTAACACGAAGGACTAAAAGTACCAGATTGAAATCGCAACATCCCAACAGGCCAACAAAGGCCAAACATCTGCGCTAGAACCCAACATTTCACAACCGACGACACAATCGACATCCTAAACCGATTAGTACATCAAAAGAAACTAGGAAACTGAAGGAAGCCTAGCAGCAAGTAGAAGAACAGCAACGCTAGGGTCGCCACAAAGAAGAGTTTTCTTCATTCCAGCCGCAACATTGATCTTCCACGTAAAGATAAGGACGATTAATTGTCTTACATAATTAGAAAGATAATTAAAAAGCCACATGCGGCTACGCCAAATACATAAGGGCAAAAGAAGAAGGAAGACAAGGATCCGGCTCGCTGATCTCTACTTTCTTGATGTGTTCTTTGCGGTAGCGGGAACTAGTCTCCATGGCGGCGATGAGCTCTTTCATGTCCTCAAGACGCTGCTTGAGAACATCCACAGATTCCTCCACCGGCCTTTGGCGCTCGTTGTGGAGCATGTCATTCTCGTCCATAAGTTTCTTGACGATGACGCGGTCCTCTTCAACAAGGCCTTTGGTCTCCTCCTGCTGGTACGCACTTTGACGATCTTCTCCCTCGGCAGTCGCGCCGCCCGGAGCCTCTCATTGCCCTCCCTTAGTTGCCGGATGACGCCGGTAGCCTGTTCAAACGAGGCTTTCACGTCATCCTGTAACCTCGCCAAGCCGGAGATCTGATCCATCTGGCTATGGACGATCGCATGCATGCGCTTTATGTGATCGCCGCCTACCGAGAAATTTTCCCGAGCCGCAAGGCGGAAGACATCTTTGCTTCAGCATGGCGCTGCCGGACCGATCTGCATCGACGGTGGCGGGACCTCTGTCTGCTACTTCCGTGCGGCGGGACATGTTATTGCTCTCGCAGCGAGGCGGGACATCTCTCGTGCTTCCGCCTGCGTGCTCGCCTCTCCTAGTAGCAATCTCTCGACCTGTAACTCACGCTGGCCATGGCGGGAGCGCTTAAAGGGAAGGATGTTGAATGACTTGTTTGTTTTTGTGGATGAGGAGTTGAGGAGGAATGTGCAGTCATCTTGGCATACTAGTATTTATAACCGAGTACTAATACGCTCCTAAGTGGGAAACCATTTAGGTTGTGATCAGTGTGAACAGGTTTGGAATTCAATATACTAGCGTGGTACTAATACGCTCCTAAGTGGGAAACCGTTTAGGTTGTGATCGGTGTGAACAGGTTTGCAATTCAACATAGCATGGAGTAATTTGGAATGTGACGAGGCATAAGCTCAAAAACTTGTACTCTGAGTTTAGTAGTACGTTATACAGGAAGAGAAGAGGTGCATGCACGCACTCGTCCTCTCACACACGCGTCTGTTTTTTCTCGAAAAGGAGGATGATGACCCCCGGCCTCTGCATCTGGGAGTCACACACGCATCTGTAGCTATGAATTGTAGTGTTCTCAACCATCCAATTTGCTCTATCATGGATGTACCTATATACTAAAACATGTCTAGATACATCTATATTTTGACAAATGGAAGGCATGTATTGTGGAACGGAGGGAGTGCTTGTCATCAAAATGGATAAAAAGGGACGTGTCTAGAACTAAAATACGTCTACATACATCTCCTTTTATCCATTTTGATGACAAGTAGTACTCTTACCCAAAGGAACTTTATATCCAACAGACACAAAATATTCGTTCGACTGTTGGAAATTACTGATCTGATGTCGAAGTAATTGCTGCAGCGCCACCAAAACCCACCATTTCTTAAGCTAAAGTAGACCAAGGTAATCCCTATATTAGCATGTTACTAAGATAAACAGAAGGCACTATCGAAACATTTAGGACGTGAGCTTGTCAATCTGAATGTGGAGGGACACAAGCTTAGCCCCGGCCCGCAGCTTGGGCGGAATTGTCAAGAAGGTCAGCTCCTGCACGTTGATGTTGCCGGGATCCTTGCTGCTTGTCACCTCCATTTCCACCTTGACGGCGTCGGTCGTGCCTTTGGGCTCCCCCGGCGGGCCGTTCACCCACAGCTTGGCCAAGTAGTGCGACAGTGGGGACGCCCCCGCTCTGATGCAGATGACCGACACGGCGATAGGCGCGCCGATGTCGAGCGCGCCGCCGACCAAGAAAAATGCGCAGCAGTCCTCCTCCGTGAACAGCAAGAGCCGTGGCTTCGGCTAAAGGGCACTTGTGGAGCACCTTGCCGTACTGGATCCTGTGCACGGGCATGGGATGCGCGGTGCTGATGTGGTGGTAGAGCGCCGGCAGCGGGCCTTCATAGCCGCAGACGGGCACGCGGCATTTGCAGGGCGTGAGCGGGCACTCCACCCTCACCGACGAAAGGACAGAGTCCACCGCCGTGTTCCGCATGTCGAAGCCACCGCCACGCTCACACTTCTGGCACTGCCGCTGGTTCCCGGGGCGCTCGACGCGGCAGTCCGCGCAGGACAGGTGCCCTCCCTTGCACTGCAGAAATCAATCCAACATCACATCAATCAAGAAACATGCACCTTGCTCAATCAGCTGAACGGACGAGGTGTATTCGAACCTCATACACCAGAGGCGTCAAGGGGCGGAGGCACAAGGGGCAATGGAGCACGGTGAGGTCCATCGAGACCTTAGAGAGCTCCATCGTCGGGTCCTGTTCCTGTTCGGTCTGCATGATCTCGCCCTCCTCGTGCACAACCATCCTTCAAGGTGCATTAAATCAACACATGCAAGTACTATCAAAAGAAGAGTCACGGCATGCATGCATGCGTTGTAATTAATGCATCGGTAAACGCAAATTATTGAAATATATCGAGTGCGGTGCTTTGATGTGTCGCGTCAACTCATACATCAACGAGAAGTTTGATTATCCTCTCCCTCGCGGACTTAATCGCACCTGCCTTTGGCTGTATGACAGGTTGACCACACACTGTCGGGCCCACCTGTCATACACGCAAAGACAGGAGCGTCCCTCCTCGCCCATGAGCATGGTGGCTGGCAAGACTAGGAGAAGCTTTCGCTACGCTCTTCCTCCCGCACGGTGGACATGCAGCAGTTCAATCGGTGCGGATGGCGAAGCGTCTTGTAGTACTCCTCCAAAGGTCTGATAGTACACCATCATTGTTCGACTTCCCAAAGAGGCGAAGAGCCAAGCGCAGCCGGGACGCTTCGTGTGGCGGTTTCATGTGTAGAGTAGTCTAGATAGCGTGTACCGTGCACTGTAAGCTTAAAATCGTTGGGGTCGGCTCCATGCTATGTGGCCGTCTCAAAGTTTTTTAAATTAAAATAGTCTTACGGCCCTACACATCACCACGGTGATTGTAGTTTGCATGCTCATCTGGTCAAGACAGGAATATATATTTTAATTTGTTTTTTTGAAAAGGGGGACTCGGCCTCTCGCATCGAATGATGCATACGACCCTATATATTTTAATTTGTGGTGGGTAAATATTAGAGGTTGCAGCAAATATATTGTACCTACTTGGGTCTTTTCAGCCAATTTTAGAGGCAAGCATGTGGGGCGGTGCTATGATGTGTTGCGTCAACTTCAGAGAACGAGGAGAAGCTTGATTTTACTACGCCTTCTCCCTCGCCCATGCTGTGCGATTGCTCGCATAAGCGAGGATGAGCTTTTGCTTAGTAGTAGTACTTCCACAACAAGCTATCCGTCCGCTTCGCGGTGGACGGACATGCAGTGATGGATTCGACATTGTAGAAGCGATAGTAGTAACATCATTGTTCGTCTTCTCGAAGAGGCGAAGAGCCAAGCGCAAACCGAACATTGCGATATCGCGAACATTGGAGCACGCATATAGCGAGCTCTTGCATGAGAAAAAATTGCTATGTGAGCCCACTATTGTACTAAATACGTACAACTACTTGCTAGTATAGCCTTGTAAACCGAGAAGAGTATTTGCCCTTCTAGAGATTTCAACAAGTGACTAGACTACACCGAGACGGAGTACATATGGAGCAAAATGAGTGAATCTGCACCGTAAATAAATACGTACTAGTTCTATCGTTTTCCTCTCCGAGGTGCACAATATTGGGTATACTGACTAGTCTCTTTTTGACACGCATTTACGTTGTTTTTTTACACAGTACAGACGCAAGTGCTCATATACACGCGCATACACTCACCCCTATGAACGCACACACGCACGGCACTATCATCTTGAAATTTAGGGCCTGTTTGGTTTGTGACTAACTTTGCCAAAGATTGCCACATCTAAAGTTAGGCAAGTTTGACCAACTTAGGTGAGTGTTTGGTCCAAGCCACATCTTAGGCAAGCCACACTTGGGCCCCACATGGCATACACATAAAAAATGTGGCAAGATTCCCTTAGGCTTGCCAACTTGTGGCTCTCATTTTGATGAACTAACCTTAGGCAATCTTGGCAAAAATGTGTGGCAAAGTGTGGCAATGCTAGGCCTAGAACCAAACAGCCCCTTACGAAGTCACCATAGGCACCTCGTCGTCGACGGGTCCATCAGTGCTTGAATGCCAAGGAGGAAGAGGGTAGCGGTTCCCGAGACATTGAACGGTCAATGATGCATCCTCAATTACATGCAGAGGGAATTAATTGGAGAAGCAGACTAGAGCAAGCACGATGTGAATGCAATAGAGTTTGGACTCTCATATAATAAAGGCGCCCCGCCACTCCAATCCATCTACTCCCAAGTCTCTGCGCAACAATGCTCACTCCAATCCAAGACCAAGTGACCAGAAGCCACAAGCACCTATGGAGGCGATGGACACGAGCGGCAGTCGGCTGTGCCAAATCATCCAAGGTGCCGGCCTGCGGCCCAACACCGCGCAGCGTTTCCACACGGTGCTGGCGACCGCATGCATCGTAGCCCTCGCCGATGCCGGCTTCGCCTCTCGCATGGACGACATGATGGTCAACTCCATCCGCAAGTTCACCGCCGTCAAGAAGCGCGCGGACGACCTTGCCGTACTGCTCCAGCCCGCGCACCCAGGCTCCTCATTGCCCGCCACCCTCATCGTCCTACATGGTGACGAACTCTTTCAAGCCCTGGTGGCCCTGCAGGTGCCGGAGAAGAATGTGCACCTCGAGGCCTTTCGCCCGGCAGCTCTCTCGCCATGCAAGAAACCGTCGACCTGCACATCCACGTCTACGAGGAAATCGTCTACATAGGCCACTACAAGGTAAGCGAGGACAGAAAGACGTTGGCCTTCTTCCGGCGGCTGGAATCTTTGGACGCCATTGTTAGAAGCACGTCGACCTGGCCACGAAAGCCGCTGCTACTTCGGTGCCGTTCGGTAGGTCGGCGCCCTAAGTCGAGGAGGTGGACGTCGTCGATGGGTGCATCTCTTCTTCTTGCCTCCTGTAACCAGCAATGCATCGCCTCGTGGCCTTAATGTTTTATTAGTATAGTACTCCCTCCGTTCCCAAATATAAGTCTTTCTAAAGATTCCAGCAAGTGACTACTACATACGGAGCAAAATGATTGAATCTACACTCTAAACTATGTCTTCATACATTTGTATGTTGTATTCCATTTGAAGTAGTATCTAAAAAGGCTTATATTTATGAACAGAGGGAGTATATGTCATTTTTTATTCCAATCGTAACATTTTCACTGTGAGGTGGGGCCGCAGTTGAGCAAACCCACCCTACCCACCGGGCGTCGGCCGAGTTTAGAGTTAGAAGAGAGAAACGAGGGAGGAGGGCTAGCTGTACAGGACGCCATTTGTTGTCGAGATGGGACTCGTGTTTATAGAATAGGAGTCTTGAGCACTCATGCCTCTCTTTTTTGACGGAAAAATTAGTCGTATGTCTAGTACCACTAGTTGGGTGCGTGCGACCTATAGCTGTCATCACTTTAGGTCTACTTTTCGAACCGCGGCTACGCTTCACAGTACATATTTTTCACGCATTTATCCTCCTATATGTACTCCTAGGCTATTTCCACGTGCTCCCATTCGCCGACATGTGGGACATAGAGCATCTGGGTCGTAGTGCATGCACGACTCGGAGCATATGCTGGGGTACTTTACATTTCAGACCTCACGAATTACATGCAAACCCCCCGCATAAGAATAAATAAATCAATGAATTACTACATGAAATCGGATTATTTTCGTGGAAACCGGAGCATGTTCATTAAATTTTGGACATAACACGTTTATAAAAAATGACCGGACCTAAACCAGTCTAAGGGCCTCTTTGATTTTTCCCAAAAAAAGGGCCTCTTTGATTCACGAGATCTTGAAAACAGGAATGGGAAAGTATGATGGCGATGAATCGAGGCGAGGAGAACTCTAACTCGAGTTAGAGGTTAGAGTTAGATTCTAACCACGAAATAACTCTAAACCAAAGAGGTGTATGGATGGCAGGTTAGATTGAAAATAAATGCTCTATCTCAATCATTTGACTACTTTGGACCCTATTTTTAGTCGGACTAAAATAAGTCCCTTGGATCCAAGCACCCTCTTGGTGTGGCGGCTCTTACATGGCCTCCACCCGCTCACAATTGACATAAACGAACCATCTATACAATCAAGCATGCAAAACATGATAATTTTTTACTTTGTCCATACAAATGAGATATCCCACTTAAACATACAAGTCGTCAATCAAGATTCACAAAATAAAAAAAACACTTCATGAAACAAAGAATGAGCTAACTCATCATGGAAGTTGTTCACGATAGGGAGGGAGCCCGGAGCCCCTCACGCACCGAGGGAGGAGCTCGCCATCGTCAGCTCTGGAGGAAGGCTCAGTAGATCCCAAGCCGGGAACCCCTCAAGCCTTGACCCTTGCGAGTTGAGGTCGACATCGGCATGGGTAGCAGGGCCGCTTGCACGATCGGGAACTTAATCTTTGGGCCTCTATAAATAATGCAAGCACAGAACTAAAATACCTAGAAAGGTGAACTGAATCTTTGGGCCTCTAGAAATAATGCAAGCTCTGAAACTGAAATACCTAGAAAGGTGAACTGAATCTTTGTGCCTCTAGAAATAATGCAAGCACGAAACTTAAATACCTAGAAAGGTGAACTGAATCTTTGGGCCTCTAGAAATAATGCAAGCTGAAACTGAAATACCTAGAAAGGTGAACTGAATCTTTGGGCCTCTAGAAATAATGCAAGCACGAAAATGAAATACCTAGAAAGGTGAACTGAATCTTTGGGCCTCTAGAAATAATGCAAGCACTGAAACTCAAATACCTAGAAAGGTGAACTGAATCTTTGGGCCTCTAGAAACAATGGAAGCCTTGAAATTGAAATACCAAGAAAGGTGAACTGAATCTTTGGGCCTCTACAAATAATGCAAGCCTGAAATTGAAATACCTAGAAAGGTGACCTGAATCTTTGGGCCTCTAGAAAGATTTATTACCTCCTCAAGCAGCATCAAACAATTCCATCGTGCACCACACATCTATAGCAAGTTTGATCGGGATCTACTTTTCCAAATCAGAATTAGCGCTAGAGCAAGCAAGATCAATGATATGGTCGTGAGACAGAGAAGGAACGAACAAACTCACCCTCTCGCGACCTCCACAGTAGATGTGCCGCCAGCATGTGAGAGGGAGAAAAGCGACTAGTGAAGGGGAGCGGGCGACCTTGAAGGTCGGAGGGAGAGGGCGGCGGAGGAGAGAGAGGCGGCGCTGGGCGAGGGCGGCCCTATGGGGAACAGAGAGAGGAGTCGTGCGAGAGGGGGAGCGATGCAGTGCGCAAGGTGTGAGATTTTTAGTTCTCTTTAGTGGGCCCAGGATAACTAACCCAATTAGAACCTCTCCACCGGGATAGTTTTTTAGCTGGGTTAGAGCAAACTAGCTCAAACTAACCCCTCTTGTTTCGATAATTTGAGGCTATTTCAACCCAAACTAGCTCTAACTCGTGGATCCAAACAAAGGGGAGTGTTCTTGTACATGCTACAGTGTGGACCGTAGCACATTGTTTTTATGGCCATATCACCACATTATTGTTTTCTACTGCTGGTTCCTTTGGGCTACCGTGCTTCGCTACCTGGGTTCACTGGGCTGCCGTGGTTCGCACTCCTCCGACCTGAGTAGTACTCCCTCCGTTCCTAAATATAAGTCTTCGTAGATATTTCACTGTGGACCACATACAGATGTATATAGATGCATTTTATGTGTAGATTCACTCATTTTTCTCCGTATGTGGTCCATAGTGAAATCTCTCCAAAGACTTATATTTAGGAATAGAGGGAGTAGTATAGTACTAGTATATACCGCATCATTCTTTGCTCGTTCTTACTACTCCGACATGTGGGAGAGCCAGCATCCGGGTCGACGTGCCATGCACCGATTAGAGCGGAACGGAAGGGGGGCATCACCCGGTCGGAGCGCCCGATAATTCATGACTATAGTGAGTGGTCATATCACAAGTCTTTCCTGCAGTAACGCGCCGTCAATCACACAGCCCCACTCGCTCACCCTCCTCGCCTCTATGTCAAACCGCCTACCCGAAAACTGCCGCGCGTACTGCCCGGGAAAAGCCCCGCCCTCAACTTTTAACTACGCGAAAATAGTTCGAGCTTGTTCGTTTCTATATAAATACAGTACTTACTTGTATGTTTATTCACCCGTGGGGTTGTTCAATGAATGGAGGCGGGGAGCACAAGTGAACAATACTACCTCTGTCCGGGTTTATTGGTCCCCATTGTATTTCGTGTCAAATTTTGACCATAGATTAAACTAAGAAAATGTTCACACATGTCACCAAACATTATATTTTTCAAAACTATGTTCAAATACGAATCCAATGAGATAATTTTTCTTGACATGCATTAACATTTTGTTAGTTCAATCTTTAGTCAAAATTTGGCACAAACTATAAAAGGGACCTATAAACCAGGACGGAGGTAGTACTATAGTAGTAGTAAGTAGGAGTCGTAGAGTAGTCACCTTAAATAGAGAGTTTCTTTTCTTTAATGCCACGTACACAAATTGAAACGCTTGTTGTGGAGACATAATCACTCCACTATATATGGGCCTTGAGGCCTGGCGCTTGCTTTACTTGGGTTGCTCTCTTCATTGTCTCATCCTCTCTAGATATAAAAAAGACAATGTAGCGACATTTTCTCTCTGCTCACCGCTGGTCACAGATCCGGCCGGATCCCTTCAGCAGTGTGTGTAGAGGACTAAAAGGTGCACCGTTCACGCGGTCATCGCCGCCCGAGGAGAAACCCACACTGCGGAGGGCACGATCCTATGCCCGTGTCGTTCTCTCCGACACGGCCGGCTCGGGAGGTCCTCCGACCCTTCTTCCTCCTGCAGATTGTCCGCAGATCCGACCACGTTGCCGACATCCGGCGACCCTCGGTATAAGTTCTTGACGGCCTTGCTCTACTGCCCCAGCTCCCCACGTGTCTGCATGTGCATCTTTTTCTACTCCCATCAGCTCTTCCAAAGCCACCTAAATTGTTAGTATTATTAGAGGTAAAGCTACTTCATGCATTGAATCTAGAGCTTTGTTCAAACAACGAAGAAAGGGGAAGTTGTAGCATGAATCTAGGACTTGATTCAAAGAGGAAATAATATGGTAAAAGTAGTAGAGACCGGATACCCAACCGGTCTCTTGGTTGAAAAGGAAATAATGGGAAAGCAGTACAAACTAGATAAGGAACATATCTATTATTGGTTGAAAAAAGGATAGAAAGTGGCGGCTGGTGGACAAGTCAACAGAGTATGTCTAGGATTAGATTTGCTGCCATCACATAGTAAAAGGTCTCCAGGATTAGATATGTTGCCCTCACATAGTAAAAGGTCTCAGGATTAGATTTGCTGCACTCACATAGTAAAAGGTCCCAGGATTAGATTTGCTGCCCTCACATAGTAAAAGGTCCCAGGATTAGATTTGCTGCCCTCACATAGTAAAAGGCCTCCAGGATTAGATTTGCTGCCCTCACATAGTAAAAGGTCTCCAGGATTAGTTTTGCTGCCCTCACATAGCGTGAACAAGCTCGGCATCACCACTTTATGCCTCCTTGTAGGTACATTGTGCTGATGCATCCACTATCGCATGTCCTTATAACAACCTTTTGCTGTTTTTTTTGCGGGTAAACCAACCTTTTGTTGTAAGGGCGCATGTAAAATGAAGCGATCACACTGTTACCTTAGGGACATGTCTAACCAGTGTTATTGTTAATCTAATGCCTCCAGTGATAAGATGCAATTAAAGCGTGTTACAAATGGCACTCCTGCTGTTTTCCCCAAAGTATGATAAGTAAGTTGCTCCTTTACTGTTGTTGAGTGTCTGGTGTCCCCACGGTCCCATGCCCTTAAACCAACTCTTTAGCTGTTGTTGATTTCTTGTGTATGCAGTAAACAAGCAATGCCACCATTAAAGTAATCCCATATCGAGGAATCTCATTGTTGATCGTAATGCTTACGGTAACATGAAGCATTGGCCGACGCTTTTAAAATTTCTCTTGTCCTTGCGTGATTGCCATGAACATAATTAAGATGCTTCTTTTCATTTTGTATATGTTTCAGTATATTCTTATTGACCGACAACTGTTTACTTTCTATCATTTTGTGCGAGATAGGGATATCCATTTCACCTTGTTGCTATTGTGACCTTTTGGTTAACTGCACAAAACACCTTTTTGGAATGAGTGTCTTGTGCATTTCAAATAAAATGTCACGTGGGCAAAATCTCTCAATTTTGGTGGAACTGCACAAAATGGTTAAACTAAAGTGAAACCATGCTCTCCTGTCTCCTTGTTTGTGCTATGCAAACATGATGTGCAAACAGAATACTCTACTACGAGATGTTGTGACGGTCAAGAGCAACATCTCTCAATTTTGGTGGAACTGCACAAAATGGTTCAACTAAAGCGAAATCATGCTCTCCTGTCTCCTTGTTTGTGCTGTGCAAACATGCAGTGCAAACAGGAATACTCTACTACAGATGTTGTGATGGTCAAGAGCATTCTCCAAGTTCTTCGGTTGTATGACATGGCTAGCCAAGATGGATTTAATCCCAATATTCACTTTATCAAAAGGCTCTAATGGGTTGGTTTCGAATCTTGCAAGCTGGGAATCGATGAGATGTGTAGGCATCTTAGTTGTACTTATTATTTGAATCTTATTTGTTGGTTACGAATCTTGCAAGCTGGGAATCAATGAGGCGATGCAGGCATCTTTGTTGTACTTATTATTTGGATCTTATTTGTTGGTTACGAATCTTGCAAGCTGGGAATCAATGAGATGTGTAGGCATCTTTGTTGTACTTATTATTTGGATCTTATTTGTTGGTTTTGAATCTTGTAAGCTGGGAAACACGACATGATGATGCAGAGGACAACAACCATAACAAACAATTCAAACTTGGTAGTATTATCTTTGTGAAAGTGCGACAAATGTGCTGATCGTGTGCGTCCTGAGAATAATAATTCTAATTGTTGTGCATGTTGATCCCGTGGCAATCGATAGAACGAGCCAATGCATTTCTTGTTTTAAGTATAAATTTCTATTAAAGCTAATTAAATTTAAGTAAAGTGACCACTAACTCCTGTTATTACTGATTACCATCTGAGACCGGCTCGTGAACCGGCGTGTGGCGGAGTAGGTTTCTTAATGGAGGCGTTTGAATGCGCCGAGGGTGCATCTTCTGCCGGGCGTGCAGCGGACGAGGAGGGGTAGTAACTGTTGTCACTGTACACACTCAGCTTCTTTGTTGAATCCAGTTCCCCAAGAGCCGAAAAAGCTGCTGCGCCGCCGCCTACACACTCGTTCACTCGAAGAGCAAGTACAATAGAGCTGAGTCGGCCGGGCTATAAGGCATAAACTAGTATATTTCGCTTAGTTGGAGGAAAGAGAAGAGGGAGAGAAGGTAAGCGGGCTCTTCATGAAGAGCCAGCTCTATACGTGCTCCTAGGCACTTTGTGAGAATGAAAGGTGGGACACATAATAAAAAAATAGTACACTCTTTTGATCTACTATTGTACATGTTGACTATAAGATGGGTTGTAGATGACATGGCACTGTCTTATAGCCAGCAGCTGGCTATACTATTAACCATGCTCGAAGATACTCCAATGGTGATCCGAGGGGTGAGCCTGCTAGATATGGACTTCAGCAAGGAGTTAGTTCGCCGTCCAGTCCTATGGCTACACCAAGTTGAATGTGATGTACACCAACGATACGGACTCGGTGAAGCTCCGCCTCGCCTCAGTCCTATGGTTGCACCAGGTTCTGGAGCATTCGCCCGTTTCATTGGCAGCGCCGACTGCACCTTCGCTACGGTGGAGAGAAGGAAGAACGCGACGATTCGGCCATCTGGTGCAACAAGCTTGTCGACATCCAGAAGCAATACAAGATCATAGGCAACGGGCAGGAGAAGGACTACGTGGTTGACCTCACGAGACCATCATCGACCCACGATACGCCAACATGAAAGAAGGCGACACGAACACATGGGAGGTACCTGCGAATCTAGCCTACATAACCTACGCGGCCAGGGACGACATACGCATCTACGACATGTACGAGCAGATCTTGGACATGAGGGCGTATGCGCTTCCCGTAAGCGAGTACACGGACAGCCGCATAGCGTCATGATCAAGCGTGCCAGGAAGGTCTAGATGTTGTACTTTATCTATTTATAAGTACCTTTATCATCTGAGTGTTTCATGCATTAGCCTATGTGTCGTAATTATCTATTTTGTCCGAAATATTTCTTTTAAGAACCCATTAACCTGATTGCTTTTTTAGTGGCTATTTGCTAATGTATGTAAACTAGTTCACTTGTCCGTAAAAAAACTAGTTCACTCGGCTGCCGTGCTTTGAAACTCCTTCCTCCCAACATATTCCTCTCCTCAGGTGGACCCAGCAGGTCTGTGAATTTTCTCCCACTTTCTTTTTCGATGTAAACTGAGTTTTCTCCCAGTACTTTCCCTAGAACCAACTCAACTGTCCCACGTCTAGCCTAAAAAATAATAATACCCCACGTACTATTAACTCATCAAATTAAAATGATATTTTATTTCGTAAGTTGAAAGTTCTTACAAAATAATAATAATAATTGTTTATATATAACTTGCCAAGTTAACTCCTAGTGATTGCGTACATAAGCTTGCAAAGATTTTACTAACATGCAATCATGTGTTTATGTTTTTATAACATTTCTTCGTCTAGCCCAACATGATATTTTCACCCAGCCCGACAAGTCCACAGTTTGAGAAAAATGCAAATGGGATTTAAATGGGCTGCATAGATGCTACATCATTGTTTCACCTAGCCCACCAAATGGACTAAAAACAAATGGACTGGTGACATGTGGGCGAAGAGGGTGAAGCCTAAGAAGGCGTTGGATTTACATCCAACGGCCGGCATTCTTCTTCAATCTCGTCTTCTTCCCAGGTCTTTGCCGGAATTCGATCCAGCCTTCAAGGCCCAAATGGGCGTTGTTTTGCGCTCTCTCAAATAAACGCTACTCACGGGCCCGGGCCATCCCTTCACTCCGTACCTCCTCTTATTCTCTGCCGAGTGTAGGCCCACCCCGCAACGGAACCAGTCAAGTTTCCCACTCCTCTCCGTCCGCGACTCCACTGCCGTGTCTTCCCCATCTCCGGGTCGTTCCAGTCTGGGGCCTTGCCGTCGTCCATCGCCTCGGTGCGCTCGGCGCGGCGTGGTCAACATACGAGAGTCATCAGAAGAGGATCAGACGTGGAGAGCTCGACGGCTGGGACCCACGAGGTCCATGGTCGCACGCAAGAAATTTCCTCCTTATTACGCCGCACGTGGGAAGGGCTTACGTATTTCGAAAAAAGTCCCCCGCCCCGTGACAGTCGGACCCACCAGCTATATCTTCGCGCAAGGAAGTGCCTCCTTATTACGCACCAAAAATGAATACCCCACGCTAGCTGGGACCCACCATAGTGGGTGGCTGACTTAATGGGCCTACTAAGTTGACGAGGACGGAGGGCTTTGTCAACTTAGTCAATATGAACGATTCTAGCTCCAATGACCGCACGATGTCCATCCAACGACCATAGTGCTTCTTCAACCTCTGGTCTTCTTGCTCCAGCCGCCCAAAGCAGTGTCAGTCGTGCCGCGTGCTCCAGTCTCTCGTGGCCGGCTGTGATGCCGTGGAGGCCTCACCGCCCCTACTACTCCCACCGCTGGCCCAGGGTATCCCTCTACTCACCCACACCCCCTGTTATTCTGGCGACAGCAACCTCACGCCATGACCGAACCGGTGAATCCTCGTACTCCTCTCCGCATGGGCATCCACTGCCGTGTCTTCCCCGGCTCCTCGTCGTCCCCTTCCTAGGCCTCGCCGTCGTCCACCGCCTTGGTGCTCTCGGCACGGCATGGTCAATGTGGTCAACGACCGACTTCCATCGGAAGAAATCTTGTCACGTGGAGAGGTGACAACTGGGTCCAAGGCCACAGCCCATTTTTTTGTGATTTGCCAAGTAAGTTGCTTTGTCAGGCCCGTTGGGCTGCAAATCTTTCAAGACGAGGAGAGCTTCATTCGGCTGGCCGAGAAAATGGCCTATCAGTAATGAGAAATGGGCTATACATTTTTAAAACACATCAAACCGGCAATTAGTTTCAAAAATCTTCTTTTCATTTCAAGATTTTAAATTACATTAATTTTTATGCGTGGAGAATTTGTTGGATTTTATATTGATATACATTTATTTTTAAAATCAGTTTGAATGTGAGTCGAAATTTCGGGATTAAAAACAGTTCGAGACCCTTTTGAAATATGCAAAATTTCATTATAATTTTTAACCGTAGCCACAATATGGGCTGTAATGCTAACAAAAAGAATATGGGCTCCAAACAAAACCTTAAGAATTAGCAAAGGGCTGTAAATTATTAGAAATAATGGCAGATGGGTTGTATCTTTATTTTCCACAGATTTGAGGCTTTCCTAAAAAAAGGTTGACGACAAGCGGTGGCGGTTGGATGTCCACCCAACGGACGTCGTGCTTCTTGATCTCTGCTCTTCCTGCTCCGGCCGCTCAAACAAGCGCCGGGATCGCCTGCTCCCTCCTCCCAGCGGCCGGGCTGTCTTTGCCCGCCAGCCTCGCCCCACCGTACTCCCATCGCTTGCCTAGCCATCCCTCTACTCACCCACACCTGCTATTATTCTCCGTGACGGCGGGCAGAACCGATAAACCCTCGTTCGGTCGTACTCCCCTCGCGTGGGAAACAAGCTGCCGAGTCTTCCACGCCTCCGTGTCGTTCCTTCCTAGGCCTCGCCATCGTCCACCGTCACGGTGCTCTCGGCTGCCTGGTCAGCGTGGTCAACGACCGACATGCATCTGAAGTGGATCAGATGCGTGGAGAGGCCGACGGTTGGGTCCACGGCCGCACGCAAGGAAATGCCTCCTTATTACGCGCATAATAATGATTCGGCCCACCGACATCGAGGGACACACCGAAAGGGCCTCGATTTCGCGAAAAAAGCGTTACGCATCATTACCGACATCGGACCCACCAGCTATATCTTCGCACGCAAGGAAGTGCCTCCTTATTACCCACAAAAAATGAATACTCCCCACATTGGCTGGGACCCGGTATAGTGGCAGGCTGACTTGTGGGCCTACTAAGTTGACGGGGACGGAGGGCTTTGTCAACTTAGTCAACGTGCACGATTCTAGCTCCAGTGATCGTACGATGTCCATCCAACGGCCGTAGTGCTTCTTCAACCTCTGGTCTTCTTGCTCCAGCCGCCCAAACCAGCGCCGGTCGTGCCTCATGCTCCTGCCTCCCGTGACCGGCTGCGATGCGGCGGAGGCCTCACCGCCCACTACTACTCCCACCGCTGGCCAGGCCATCCCTCTACTCACCTACCCCCCTGTTATTCTGTGGCGACGGCAGCCTCACACCGCAGCGAACCAGTGAACCCTCGTACTCCTCTATGCGTGGGCATCCACTGCCGCGTCGTCCCCTTCCTAGGCCTCGCCGTCGTCCACCGCCCTGGTGCTCTCGGCGCGCGTGGTCAACGTGGTCAAGGAACGGCTTCCATCGGACATGGATCGTGCGTGGAGAGGGCGACAGTGGGTCCACGGCAGCAGCAAGGAAGTGCCTCCTTATTACGCGCAAAATAATTATTCCTCCACCTGACAGCGGGGACCCACCGGACGGGCCACCATATTTCGTGAAAAAACGTTTCCCCCCTGATTGCTGGGACCCACCAGCTACACCTTCGCACGCAAGGAAGTGCGTCCAGGCAAAAAAACGATTCGCCCCCTGACTGCTGGGACCCACCAGCTACATCTTCGCACGCAAGGAAGTGCGTCCGGGCAAAAAAACAAAATGATTCGCCCCCCTGACTGCTGGGACCCACCAGCTACATCTTCGCAGGCAAGGAAGTGCACGGCGGTCGGGACCCACCGGTCGAGCGTGCGTGGCGTTATCATTCTGGTCGTGAGCGATATGCGTACATATATACTGGTGGCTATAGAGGCGCTACGTGTCGTAGTAGAGCGCGTCACGTAGCATGTACCGCGAACGTCTGGCGAGGTGCAAGAAAAAATATGGCCACGTACGTACATACGGGCAGGGTCTCTAACGCCTATCGCGCATACGTACATGGCTGGGTCGGAACGGAGAAACAGCGTCGTCGTCGTGTTCATGGGGAGCCAACCGGCTGGGTCGGAACGGAATGCGTGGTCGTGTTCATCGGGAGGGCTTGGACGGAACAGGCAATGGAAACGAGGCCTGGCATACCGCTGGCGGAGGAAGCGGCCTTGTGTTCGACCGCCATGTTCGAACGGGTCTGTTGATCGGTTTGGATGCCGATCTAATATTGTTACTGTCTGAAATACTTGAAGGCCACCGCAATTGACTCACCTACATTTTATGCTCCCACCCTCTTTGAGCAAATGGGAAACAAGCTAGCGTCTGATACATCACTTTTCTTTGAAGGCACCCAACCTAGAGTAGCTAAGTGTGGAAGTAAAATCAACCCTTGTTCATACATGGGCTTTTCTGGTACGAAATGGGCCACTTCAAATAGGTTCATTGCTCCGACCCAGAATACGATTAATCCGGCATGGGCTACATGAGCTCCAGGGGCCTGTCGTACCGCAAAACGGAGGAAACGGACCTCCTACGGTCGAAACGGGGGTCCTGTTGATCGGGAGGGGTGTGGCGTACCGCAAAACGGAGGAAACGGACCTCCTATGGTCGAAACGGGGGTCCTGTTGATCGGGAGGGGTGTGGCGTACCGCAAAACGGACCAAACGGACTTGTGTTGGAGCGCTACGGTTGAAACAGGGGGGGGGAGGGGTGTGGTGTACCGCAAAATGGGACTCTATGGGATACTGTTCATCTCCACCGTCGACCTCCTCCAGCCTCCACCGCGCTACTCTACCGGCTACTGTTCAACCACCCCTCCACGGGGCACCCCTCCACCGTCTACTGTTCATCCAGCCCTCCACACCACGGGGTCCTGTTCAACCACCCCTCCATGTCCACCCCTCCACCGTCTACTGTTCATCCAGCCCTCCACACCACGGGTTCCTGTTCATCCAGAGGCAACGCCACCGCTCACTATTCATCCAAACCCCCCCGCAACACTCACTGTTCATCCCAGAGGCAGCATCGATCGGCTTCAGTTAGCAGCGATAGCGAAGAATCGCTCCATCGGGTTCGATTAACGACCATCGATCGATCGCTCGGGTTCGATGAACGCGTAACTGCAGTCTGTCGCTTTCGGGTTCGATTAGAGCCCAACGCCTCGCTTCGGCTTGATTAGAGCCAACGCCTCACACACACTGCAGCGTGCGTCTGAGAGAAAGCGCGCATCGCCGCCCCGACCTCCCATCGTAACCGGCAACTCCCGAAATTTTCCTCCCCTCGCTTCTACCACAGTTTTTCCGTCATGGACGGCCCAAAGAATGTCATGCATTGCTTCTCCGGCCCGCCCAGACGAAAAGCCCATTTTACATCATGATTTTTTGTCATAGAAGTAGGAGCCCACCACATCTATGATGATACCGGGTTTTGTCACAATTATCGTCATAGAAGTGTCATATGTATGACAGAATTTTTTTTCGTTCGGCCCAAAATGTCACGGATGTGTCTTTTTTTTTAGTGTATGGCGCGCCCTGGAGGAGTCCTACTCCCACCGGGAGTAGGATTACCCCCCCTTCCAAGTAGTAGGAGTAGGAGTCAAGGCAAGGGAAGAGAGAAAAGAAGGAAGGAGGGGGCGCAGCCCCTCCCCCTAGTCCAATTCGGACTAGGCCTTGGGGGGCGCGCAGCCTCTCCTCTCTCTTTCTCGTAAAGCCCAATAAGGCCCATATACTCCCTGGCGAACTCCCGTAACTCTTCGGTACTCCGAAAAATACCTAAATCACTCGGAACCTTTCCGATGTTCAAATATAGTCGTCCAATATATCGATCTTTACGTCTCGACCATTTCGAGACTCCTCGTCATGTCCCCGATCTCATCCGGGACTCCGAACTACCTTCGGTACATCAATACACATAAAAACTCATAATATAACCGTCATCGAACTTTAAGCGTGCGGACCCTACGGGTTCGAGAACTATGTAGACATGACCGGGACACGTCTCCGGTCAATAACCAATTGCGGAACCTGGATGCTCATATTGGCTCCCACATATTCTACAAAGATCTTTATCGGTCAAACCGCATAACAACATACGTTGTTCCCTTTGTCATCGGTATGTCACTTGCCCGAGATTCGATCGTTGGTATCTCAATATGTAGTTCAATCTCGTTACCTGCAAGTCTCTTTACTCGTTCCGTAATACATCATCCCGCAACTAACTCATTAGTTACAATGCTTGCAAGGCTTATAGTGATGTGCATTACCGAGTGGGCCCAGAGATACCTCTCCGAGCAATCGGAGTGACAAATCCTAATCTCGAAATACGCCAACCCAACAAGTACCTTCGGAGACACCTGAGAGCACCTTTATAATCACCCATTTACATTATGACGTTTGGTAGCACACAAAGTGTTCCTCCGTAGCAGGAGTTGCATAATCTCATAGTCATAGGAACATGTATAAGTCATGAAGAAAGCAATAACAACATACTAAACGATCGAGTGCTAAGCTAACTGAATGGGTCAAGTCAATCACATCATTCTCCTAATGATGTGATCCCGTTAATCAAATGACAACTCTTTGTCCATGGCTAGGAAACATAAGCATCTTTGATCAACGAGCTAGTCAAGTAGAGGCATACTAGTGACACTCTGTTTGTCTATGTATTCACACATGTATTATGTTTCCGGTTAATACAATTCTAGCATGAATAATAAACATTTATCATGAAATAAGGAAATAAATAATAACTTTATTATTGCCTCTAGGGCATATTTAGTTTTCCACTTGCACTATAGTCAATAATCTAGTTCACATCGTCATGTGATTTAACACCAATAGTTCACATCTTTATGTGAACAGTTCACATCGCTATGTGATACGTCTCCAACGTATCTATAATTTTTGATTGCTCCATGCTATATTATCTACTGTTTTGGGACTAACCTATTAACCGGAGGCCCAGCCCATATTTGCTGTTTTTTGCCTATTTCAGTATTTCGAAGAAAAGGAATATCAAACGGAGTCAAAACGGAACGAAATCAACTGGACAAGTTATATTTGGAAGGAAACCTCTTTGGATGGACATGGACCCCACGTCAAGGAAGGAGCGAGGAAGCCACGAGGGTGGGGCGCGCCCACCCCCTATGGCGCCCGCCTCGTGGGGCCCTCGTGGCTCCTGGCGTGCTTCTTCCGCCTATATAACTCCACGTGCCCTAAAACTTCGAGCAGAGAATAGATCGGGAGTTCCGTCGCCGCAAAACCTCCAGAGCCACCAAAAACCAATCGGGGCCCTGTTCCGGCACTCTGCCGGAGGGGGGAACCCTCACCTGTGGCCATCTTCATCATCCCGGCGCTCTCCATGACGAGGAAGGAGTAGTTCACCCTCGAAATTTGAGGGTATGTACCAGTAGCTATGTGTTTGATCTCTCTCTCTCTCTCTCGTGTTCTTGATTTGGCACAATCTTGATGTATCGCGAGCTTTGCTATTATAGATGGATCTTATGTTTCTTCTCCCCCTCTACTCTCTTGTAATGAATTGAGTTTTCCCCTTGAAGTAATCTTATCGGATTGAGTCTTTAAAGATTTGAGAACACTTGATGTATGTCTTGCCGTGCGTATCTGTGGTGACAATGGGATATCACGTGATTCACTTGATGTATGTTTTGGTGATCAACTTGCGGGTTCCGCCCATGAACCTATGCATAGGGGTTGGCACACGTTTTCGTCATTGATTCTCGGTAGAAATTTTAGGGCACTCTTTGAGGTTCTATGTGTTGGTTTGAATAGATGAATTGAGATTTTGTGATGCATATCGTATAATCATACCCACGGATACTTGAGGTGACAATGGAGTATCTAGGTGACATTAGGGTTTTGGTTGATTTGTGTCTTAAGGTGTTATTCTAGTACGAACTCTTGAATAGATTGATCCAAAAGAATAACTTTGAGGTGGTTTTGTACCCTACCATAATCTCTTCGTTTGTTCTCCGCTATTAGTGACTTTGGAGTGACTCTTTGTTGCATGTTGAGGGATAGTTATGTGATCCAATTATGTTATTATTGTTGAGAGAACTTGCACTAGTGAAAGTATGAACCCTAGGCCTTGTTTCCTATCATTGCAATTCCGTTTACGCTCACTTTTATCATTAGTTACCTTGCTATTTTTTTATATTTTCAGATTACAAAAACCTATATCTACCATCCATATTGCACTTGTATCACCATCTCTTCGCTGAACTAGTGCACCTATACAATTTACCATTGTATTGGGTGTGTTGGGGACACAAGAGACTTTTTGTTATTTGGTTGCAGGGTTGCTTGAGAGAGACCATCTTCATCCTACGCCTTCCACTAATTGATAAACCTTAGGTCATCCACTTGAGGGAAATTTGCTACTGTCCTACAAACCTCTGCACTTGGAGGCCCAACAACGTCTACAAGAAGAAGGTTGCGTAGTAGACATCAAGCTCTTTTCTGGCGCCGTTGCTGGGGAGGTTAGTGCTTGAAGGTATATATTTAGATCTTGCAATCGAATCTTTTTGTTTCTTGTCTTATCACTAGTTTAGTCTATAAAAGAAAACTACAAAAAATGGAATTAAGTTTGCCACATATGCTTCATCTTTTTAATATCTTTCGTGAGTATGAAGGAAAGGAAAATTGTGCTAAAGTGCTAGAAGAAAAATTACATAGAATGCTTGGCATAAAATATGTGAATGATGAGCATGATTGCAATGTTGTTAGTATGAATTATTTGAATACCCATGATGCTAATGATATGCAAAGCCACAAGCTTGGGGATGCTATGTTTGATGAAGATGACATGTTTAGTCCCCCAAGTTTTGATGAGCAAATTTATTATGATGAAAGCATGCCTCCTATTTATGATGATTATTGTGATGACACGTATGCTATAAAGGGTAACGATAACCATGAAACTTGTCATCTTGATCTTAATTTTCAATCATATGATAGTTATTTTGTTGAGTTTTCTCCCACTACTATTGATGAGAAGAATTTTGCTTATGTGGAGAGTAATAATTTTTTTATGCTTGTAGATCATGAAAAGAATGCTTTAGGTGCTGGTTACATTGTTGAATTCATTCATGATGCTACTGAAAATTATTATGAGAGAGGAACATATGCTTGTAGGATTTGCAATAATGTCAAGTTTCCTCTCTATGTGTTTAAAATCTTGAAGTTATGCTTGTTTTACCTTCCTATGCTTGTTGATTATTGTTCCCATAAGTTGTTTGCTAAAAAAATCCCTATGGATAGGAAGTGAGTTAGACTTAATGTGCTAGTCATATTCTTCATGATGCTCTCTTTATTTTTCAATTCTTATCTTTTTGTGAGCATCATTGAAATCATCATGCCTAGCTAGGGGCGTTAAACGATAGCGCTTGTTGGGAGGCAAACCAATTTTATTTTAGTCTCTTACTTTTTGGTTCTGTTTAGGAATAAATAATCCATCTAGATTCTGTTTAGATGTAGTTTTGTGCCAAGTGGAACCTTTGGGAAGACTTGGGTGAAGTCTTTATGATCATGCTGTAAAAAACAGAAACTTTAGCACTCACGAGATTAGCTTCAACTTTTTACTGGAGAGTGATATTTAGTTGATTCTTTTTGCATATGATTACTAGACAAATTCCTCAGGTCCAACAATTTATTTTAGAATTTTTGGAGTTCCAGAAGTTTGCGTTAGTTACAGATTACTACAGACTGTTCTGTTTTTGACAGATTCTGTTTTTCGTGTGTTGTTTGCTTATTTTGATGAATCTATGGCTAGTAAAATAGTTTATAAACCATAGAGAATTTGGAATACAGTAGGTTTAACACCAATATAAATAAATAATGAGTTCATTACAGTACCATGAAGTGGTGTTTTGTTTTCTTTCGCTAACGGAGCTCACGAGTTTTCCGTTAAGTTTTGTGTTGTGAAGTTTTCAAGTTTTGGGTAAAGATTCGATGGACTACGGAATAAGGAGTGGCAAGAGCCTAAGCTTGGGGATGCCCAAGGCACCCCAAGGTAATATTCAAGGATAACCAAGAGCCTAAGCTTGGGGATGCCCCGGAAGGCATCCCTCTTTAAATCTTCGTTCATCGGTAACTTTACTTGGAGCTATATTTTTATTCACCACATGATATGTGTTTTGCTTGGAGCGTCATTTTATTTTCTTTTGTTTTGCTTGCTGTTTGAATAAAGTATCAAGATCTGAAATCCTTAAATGTTAGATAGTCTTCACATAGTTGCATAATTATCCGATTACTCATTGATCTTCACTTATATCTTTCGGAGTAGTTCTGTTATTGCTCTAGTACTTCACTTATATCTTTTAGAGCACAATGGTGGTTTTATTTTGAAGAAATAGATGAACTATCATGCTTCACTTATATTATTTTGAGAGTCTTAAATAGCATGGTAATTTTCTTAAATAATCCTAATATGCTAAGCATAAAAGATTTGTAAGAATTCTTATGAGTGTGTTGGATACTATGAAAATTTTGATCCTTGACGATTGTTTTGAGATATGGAGGTAGTGATATTAAAGTCGTGCTAGTTGAGTAGTTGTGAATTTGAGGAATGCTTGTGTTGAAGTTTGCAAGTCCCGTAGC
This sequence comes from Aegilops bicornis, assembly GCA_021605145.1. Taxonomy (NCBI): domain Eukaryota; kingdom Viridiplantae; phylum Streptophyta; class Magnoliopsida; order Poales; family Poaceae; genus Aegilops; species Aegilops bicornis. The sequence goes on along the minus strand of CM038674.1, from coordinate 314,823,674 downwards.
ATGCACGTATGGTAAACGTTATGTAAAAAATTTGAAACATGAGGTGTTATTTGATTGTCCTCCTTATGAGTGGTGGTCGGGGACGAGCGATGGTATTTTCCTACCAATCTACCCCCCTAGGAGCATGCGCGTAGTGCTTTGGTTTTTGATGGATTGTAGATTTTTTCAATAAGTATGTGAGTTCTTTATGACAAATGTTGAGTCCATGTATTATACGCACTCTCACCCTTCCATCATTTGTAGCCTCTTTGGTACCGTGCATTGCCCTTTCTCACATTGAGAGTTGGTGCAAACTTCGCCGGTGCATCCAAACCCCGTGATATGATACGCTCTTTCACACATAAACCTCCTTATATCTTCCTCAAAACAGCCACCATACCTACCTATTATGGCATTTCCATAGACATTCAGAGATATATTGCCATGCAACTTTCCACCATTTCGTTCATCATGACACATTCATCATTGTCATATTGCTTAGCATGATCATGTAGTCGACATAGTATTTGTGGAAAAGCCACCATTCATAATTCTTTCATACATGTCACTCTTGATTCATTGCATATCCCGGTACACCGCCGGAGGCATTCATATAGAGTCATACTATGTTCTAGTATCGAGTTGTAATCATTGAGTTGTAAATAAATAGAAGTGTGATGATCATCATTTTCTAGAGCATTGTCCCAAAAAAAGAGAGAAAGGCCAAGAGAAAAAAAAAGAAGGCCAAAAAAAAGGGGGCAATGTTACTATCTCTTTTTCCACACTTGTGCTTCAAAGTAGCACCATGTTCTTCATATAGCGAGTCTCATATATTGCGCTTCAAAGTAGCACCATGTTTTTCATACAGAGAGTTTCATATTTTGTCACTTACATATACTAGTGGGAATTTTTCATTATAGAACTTGGCTTGTATATTCCAACGATGGGCTTCCTCAAATGCCCTAGGTCTTCGTGAGCAAGCAAGTTGGATGCACGCCCACTTAGTTTCTTTTGTTGAGCTTTCATACATTTATAGCTCTAGTGCATCCGTTGCATGGCAATCCCTACTCCTTGCATTAACATCAATTGATGGGCATCTCCATAGCCCATTAATTAGCCTCGTTGATGTAAGACCTTCTCCTTTTTTGTATTCTCCACATAACCCCCATCATCATATTCTATTCCACCCATAGTGCTATATCCATGGCTCGCGCTCATATATTGCGTGAAAGTTTATAGGTTTGAGATTACTAAAGTATGAAACAATTGCTTGGCTTGTCATCGGGGTTGTGCATGATGAGAGCATTCTTGTGTGATGAAAATGAAGCATGACTAAACTATATGATTTTGTAGGGATGAACTTTCTTTGGCCATGTTATTTTGAGAAGACATTTTTTGCTTAGTTAGTATGCTTGAAGTATTATTATTTTTAAAACTTTTGTCTTGAATCTTTGGGATCTGAATATTCATACCACAGTTAAGAAGAGTTACATTGAAATTATGCCAAGTAGCACTCCGCATCAAAAATTATCTTTTTTATCATTTACCTACTCGAGGACGAGCAGGAATTAAGCTTGGGGATGCTTGATACATCTCCAACGTATCTATAATTTTTGATTGCTCCATGCTTTATTATCTACTGTTTTGGGCAACATTGGGCTTTATTTTCCTCTTGTATATTACTTTTGGGACTAACCTATTAACACGAGGCCCAGCCTGTGTTTGCTTTTTTTTGCCTATTTCAGTATTTCAAGAAAAGGAATATCAAACGAGTCAAACGGAACGAAATCAAGCTGGACAAGTTATTTTTGGAAGGAAAGCTACCGGATGGACTTGGACCCGACGTCAAGGAAGGAACAAGGAAGCCACGAGGGTGGGGGCGCGCCACCCCCTAGGGCGCCCGCCTCGTGGGGCCCTCGTGGCTCCACAGCGTGCTTCTTCCGCCTATATAACTCCACGTGCCCTAAAACTTCGAGCAGAGAATAGATCGGGAGTTCCGCCACCGCAAAACCTCCAGAGCCACCAAAACCAATCCGGACCACTGTTAGGCACCTCACGGAGGGAACCCTCACTGGTGGCCATCTTCATCATCCCAGCGCTCGCCATGACGAGGAGGGAGTAGTTCACCCTCGGGGCTGAGGGTATGTACCAATAGCTATGTGTTTGATCTCTCTCTCTCTCTCTCTCTCTCTCTCTCTCTCGTGTTCTTGATTTGGCACGATCTTGATGTATCGCGAGCTTTGCTATTATAGATGGATCTTACGTTTTTTCTCCCCCTCTACTCTCTTGTAATGAATTGAGTTTTCCCCTTGAAGTAATCTTATCGGATTGAGTCTTTAAAGATTTGAGAACACTTTGTATGTCTTGCCGTGCGTATCTGTGGTGACAATGGGATATCACGTGATTCACTTGATGTATGTTTTTGTGATCAACTTGCGGGTTCCACCCATGAACCTATGCATAGGGGTTGGCACACGTTTTCGTCGTGATTCTCCGGTAGAAATTTTGGGGCACTCTTTGAGGTTCTATGTGTTGGTTTGAATAGATGAATTGAGATTTTGTGATGCATATCGTATAATCATACCCACGGATACTTGAGGTGACAATGGAGTATCTAGGTGACATTAGGGTTTTGGTTGATTTGTGTCTTAAGGTGTTATTCTAGTACGAACTCTTGAATAGATTGATCCGAAAGAATAACTTTGAGGTGGTTTCGTACCCTACCATAATCTCTTCGTTTGTTATCCGCTATTAGTGACTTTGGAGTGACTCTTTGTTGCATGTTGAGGGATAGTTATGTGATCCAATTATGTTATTAGTTGAGATAACTTGCACTAGTGAAAGTATGAACCCTAGGCCTTGTTTCCTATCATTGCGATACCGTTTATGCTCACTTTTATCATTAGTTACCTTGCTGTTTTTATATTTTCAGATTACAAAAACCTATATCTACCATCCATATTGCACTTGTATCACCATCTCTTCGCCGAACTAGTGCACCTATACAATTTACCATTGTATTGGGTGTGTTGGGGACACAAGAGACTTTTTGTTATTTGGTTGCAGGGTTTCTTGAGAGAGACCATCTTCATCCTACGCCTCCCATGGATTGATAAACCTTAGGTCATCCACTTGAGGGAAATTTGCTACTGTCCTATAAACCTCTGCACTTGGAGGCCCAACAACGTCTACAAGAAGAAGGTTGTGTAGTAGACATCACTATGTGACTAACACCCAAAAGGGTTTACTAGAGTCAATAATATAGTTCACATCGCTATGTGATTAACACCCAAAGAGTACTAAGGTGTGATCATGTTTTGCTTATGAGAGAAGTTTAGTCAACGGGTCTGCCACATTCAGATCTGTATGTATTTTGCAAGTTTCTATGTCTACAAAGCTCTGCACGGAGCTACTTTAGCTAATTGCTCCCACTTTCAATATGTATCCAGATTAAGACTTGGAGTCATCTGGATCAGTGTAAAAGCTTGCATCGACGTAACCCTTTACGACGAACCTTTTGTCACCTCCATAATAGAGAAACATATCCTTAATCAACTAAGGATAATTTTGACCGATGTCTAGTGATCTACTCCTAGATCACTATTGTACTTCCTTGCTAAACACAGTGTAGGGTATACAATAGATCTGGCACACAGCATGGCATACTTTATAGAACCTATGGCTGAGGCATAGGGAATGACTTTCATTCTCTTTCTATCTTCTGCCGTGGTCGGGTATTGAGTCTTACTCAATCTCACACCTTGTAACACAGGAAGAACTCTTTCTTTGACTGTTCCATTTTGAACTACTTCAAAATCTTGTCAAGGCATGTACTCATTGAAAAAACTTATCAAGCGTCTTGATCTATCTCTATAGATCTTTATGCTCAATATGTAAGCAGCTTCACTGAGGTCTTTCTTTGAAAACTCCTTTCAAATACTCCTCTATGCTTTCGGAAAAATTCTACATTATTTCCGATCAACAATATGTCATTCACATATACTTATCGAAATGTTGTAGTGTTCCCACTCACTTTCTTGTAAATACAGGCTTCACCGCAAGTCTGTATAAAACTATATGCTTTGATCAACTCATCAAAGCGTATATTCCAACTCCGAGATGCTTGCACCAGTCCGTAGATGGATCGCTAGAGCTTGCACATTTTGTTAACACCTTTAGGATCGACAAAAGCTTCTGGTTGCATCGTATACAACTCTTCTTTAAGAAATACATTAAGGAACATAGTTTTGACATCCATTTGCCAGATTTCATAAAATCTGGCAATTTGCTAACATGATTCGGACAGACATAAGCATTGCTACGAGTGAGAAAATCTCATCGTAGTCAACACCTTGAACTTTGTCAAAAACCTTTTTCGACAAGTCTAGCTTTGTAAATAGTAACACTACTATCAGCGTCTGTCTTCCTCTTGAAGATCCATTTATTTCTATGGCTTGCCGATCATCGGGCAAGTCAACCAAAGTCCATACTTTGTTCTTATACATGGATCCCGTCTCAGATTTCATGGCCTCAAGCCATTTTGCGGAATTTGGGCTCATCATCGCTTCCTCATAGTTCGTAGGTTTCGTCATGGTCAAGTAACATGACCTCCAGAATAGGATTACCGTACCACTCTGGTGTGGATCTCACTCTGGTTTACCTACGAGGTTCGGTAGTAACTTTGTCTGAAGTTACATGATCATCATCATTACCTTCCTCACTAATTGGTGTAGGAGTCAAATTTCTGTGATGAACTACTTTCCAATAAGGGAGCAGGTACAGTTACTTCATCAAGTTCTACTTTCCTCCCACTCACTTTTTTCGAGAGAAACTCCTTCTCTAGAAAGGATCCATTCTTAGCAACGAATGTCTTGCCTTCGGATCTGTGATAGAAGGTGTACCCAACAGTCTCCTTTGGGTATCCTATGAAGACACATTTTTCCAATTTGGGTTTGAGCTTATCAGGATGAAACTTTTTCATATAAGCATCACAACCCCAATCTTTAAGAAACGACAGCTTTGGTTTCTTGCTAAACCATAGTTCATACGGTGTCGTCTCAACGGATTTAGATGGTGCCCTATTTAATGTGAATGCAGCTGTCTCTAATGCATAACCCCAAAATGATAGTGGTAGATTGGTAAGAAACATCATAGATCGCACCATATCTAATAAAGTACGGTAACGACGTTCGGACACACCATTACGCTGTGGTGTTCCAGGTGGCGTGAGTAGTGAAACTATTTCACATTGTTTTAACTGAAGGCCAAACTCGTAACTCAAATATTTTACCTCTGTGATCTTATCGTAGAAACTTCTATTTTCTTGTTATGATGATTCTCCACTTCACTCTGAAATTCTTTGAACTTTTCAAATGTTTCAGACTTGTGTTTCATCAAGTAGATATACCCATATCTGCTCAAATCATCTGTGAAGGTCAGAAAATAACGATACGTGCCGCGAGCATCAATATTCATCAGACCACATACATCAGTATGTATAATTTCCAACAAATCTGTTGCTCGCTCCATTGTTCCGGAGAACGGAGTTTTAGTCATCTTGCCCAAGAGGCATGGTTCGCAAGCATCAATTGATTCCAAAAGTCCATCAGCATGGAGTTTCTTCATGCGCTTTACACCACTATGACCTAGACGGCAGTGCCACAAATAAGTTGCACTGTCATTATTAACTTTGCATCTTTTGACTTCAATATTATGAATATGTGTATCACTACGATCGAGATCCAACAAACCATTTTCATTGGGTGTATGACCATAGAAGGTTTTATTCATGTAAGCAGAACAACAATTATTCTCTAACTTAAATGAATAACCGTATTGCAATAAACATGATCAAATCATATTCATGCTCAACGCAAACACCAAATAACACTTATTTAGGTTCAACACTAATCCCGAAAGTATAGGGAGTGTGCGATGATGATCATATCAATCTTGGAACTACTTCCAACACACATCGTCACTTTACCCACAACTATTCTCTGTTCATTCTTCAACTCCCGTTTTGAGTTACTAATCTTAGCAGCTGGACTAGTATCAAATACTAAGGGGTTCCTATAAACACTAGTAAAGTACACATCAATAACATGTATATAGAATATACCTTTGTTCACTATGCCATCCTTCTTATCCGCCAAGTATCTAGGGCAGTTCCACTTCTAGTGACTAGTCCCTTTGCAGTAGAAGCACTTAGTCTCAGGCTTAGGTCCAGACTTGGGCTTCTTCACTTGAGCAGCAACTTGCTTACCGTTCTTCTTGAAGTTCCCCTTCTTCCCTTTGCCCTTTTCTTGAAACTAGTGGTCTTGTCAACCATCAACACTTGATGTTTTTCTTGATTTCTACCTTCGTCGATTTCAGCATCACGAAGAGCTTTGGGAATCGTTTCTGTTATCCCTTGCATATTATAGTTCATCATGAAGTTCTAGTAACTTGGTGATAGTGACTACAGAACTCTGCCAATCACTATCTTATCTGGAAAATTAACTCCCACTTGATTCAAGTGATTGTAGTACTCAGACATTCTGAGCACATGCTCACTAGCTGAGCAATTCTCCTCCATCTTGTAGGCAAAATCTTTGTCGGAGGTCTCATACCTCTCGACACGGGCATGATTATGAAATACCAATTTCAACTCTTGGAACATCTTATATGCTCCATGGCGTTCAAAACGTCTTTTGAAACCCTAATTTTAAGCCGTAAAGCATGGTGCACTAAACTATGAAGTAGTCATCATATCGAGCTTGTCAAACGTTCATAACGTCTGTATCTGCTCCTGCAATCGTCTGTCACCTAGCGGTGCATTAAGGACATAATTCTTCTGTCCAGCAATGAGGATAATCCTCAGATCACGCACCAAGTCCGCATCATTGCTACTAACATCTTTCAACATAGTTTTTCTCTAGGAACATATCAAAAATAAAACAGGGGAGCTAAACGCGAGCTATTGATCTACAACATAGATATGCTAATACTACCAGGATTAAGCTCATGATAAATTAAAGTTCAGTTAATCAAATTACTTAAGAACTCCCACTTAGATATACATCCCTCTAATCCTCTAAGTGATCACGTGATCCAAATTAACTAAACCATGTCCGATCATCATGTGAGATGGAGTAGTTTCAATGGTGATGTTCACTATGTTGATCATATCTACTATATGATTCACGCTCGACCTTTTGGTCTCTGTGTTCCGAGGTCATATCTGTTATAGGCTAGGCTCGTCAAGTTTAACCTGAGTATTCTGCGTGTGCAACTGTTTTATCGCTACCGCTTAGTGATAAAGTAAAGCATTACAGGGCGATTGCATTGCATACAATAAAGCGACAACCATATAGCTCCTGCTAGTTGCCGATAACTCGGTTACAAAACATGATCATCTCATACAATAAAATTTAGCATCATGCCTTGACCATATCACATCACAACATGCCCTGCAAAAACAAGTTAGAGGTCCTCTACTTTGTTGTTGCAAGTTTTACGTGGCTGCTACAGGCTGAGCAATAACCGTTCTTACCTACGCATCAAAACCACAACGATAGTTTGTCAAGTTGGTGTTGTTTTGACCTTCCCAAGGACCGGGCGTAGCCACACTCGGTTCAACTAAAGTTGGAGAAACTGACACCCGCCAGCCACCTATGTGCAAAGCACGTCGGTAGAACCAGTCTCGGCGTAAGCGTCTGGCGTAATGTCGGTCCGAGCCGCTTCATCCAACAATACCGCCGAACCAAAGTATGACATGCTGGTAAGCAGTATGACTTATATCACCCACAACTCACTTGTGTTCCACTCGTGCATATGACATCTACGCATAAAACCAGGCTCGGATGCCACTGTTGGGCAACGTAGTAATTTCAAAAAAATTCCTACGCACACGCAAGATCATGGTGATGCGTAGCAACGAGAGGGGAGAGTGTTGTCCACGCACTCGTGAGACCGAAAGCGGAAGCGTTAGCACAACGCGGTTGATGTAGTCGTACGTCTTCACGATCCGACCGATCAAGTACCGACGCACGGCACCTCCGAGTTCAGCACACGTTCAGCCCGATGACGTCCCTCGAACTCCGATCCAGCCGAGTGTTGAGGGAGAGTTTCGTCAGCACGACGGCACGGTGACGATGATGATGTTCTACCGAACCAGGGCTTCGCCTAAGCACCGCTAAAGATATCGAGGTGGACTGTGATGGAGGGGGCACCGCCTGCGGCTAAAAGATCAAATGATCAATTGTTGTGTCTCTGGGGTGCCCCCTGGCCATGTATATAAAGGAGTGGAGGAGGGGGAGAGGGCCGGCCCCTATGGGGCGCCCTGGAGGAGTCCTACTCCCACCGGGAGTAGGATTCCCCCCCTTCGTAGTAGGAGTAGGAGTCAAGGCAAGGGAAGAGAGAAAAGAAGGAAGGAGGGGGCAGCCCTCCCCTAGTCCAGTCGGACTAGGCCTTGGGGCGCAGCCTCTCCTCTCTTTCCCCTAAAGCCCAATAAGGCCCATATACTCCCCAGCGAATTCCCGTAACTCTCCGGTACTCGAAAAATACCCGAATCACTCGGAATCTTTCCGATGTCCGAATATAATCGTCCAATATATCGATCTTTACATATCGACCATTTCGAGACTCCTCGTCATGTCCCCGATCTCATCCGGAACTTCGAACTACCTTCGGTACATCAATACACATAAACTCATAATATAACCGTCATCAGACTTTAAGCGTGCGGACCCTACGGGTTCGAGAACTATGTAGATATGACCGAGACACGTCTCCGGTCAATAACCAATAGAGGAACCTGGATGCTCATATTGGCTCCCACATATTCTACGAAGATCTTTATCGGTCAAACCGCATAACAACATACATTGTTCCCTTTGTCATCGGTGTTGGGGAACGTAGTAATTTCAAAAAAATTCCTACGCACACGCAAGATTATGGTGATGCATAGCAACGAGAGGGGGAGTGTATCTTCATACCCTTGAAGATCGCTAAGCGGAAGCGTTTATCAACGCGGTTGATGTAGTCGTACGTCTTCACGATCCAACCGACCCAAGTACCGAACGCACGGCACCTCCGAGTTCTGCACACGTTCAGCTCGATGACGTCCTTGCCTTCTCGATCCAGCAAGATGGGCGAAGTAGTAGATGAGTTCCGGTAGCACGACGGCGTGGTGACGGTGTTGGTGAAGAACAATCTCCGCAAGGCTTCGCCTAAGCACTACGGAAACTATAACGGACGATAAACTAGAGGGGACGGGGTTGCCGGCACACTGCTTGGTGTTTCTTGATGTGTCTTTGGTGCTAGCCCTGCCCCTCTATTTATATGTTGAGCCCTGGGGTCGAAACTTAGAGTAAAAGCCTCCTCAAAGTCGATTTTGCCCAAAAGGCAAGAGTCCTACACGGACTCCAGGGCTAGACACCAGGGTTCCTGGCGTCTAGCCTCTGGTCTCTGCAACACTTCCTTTTGCACTTTCTAAAAGCCTCGTGGGCTTTCCCCTTTGGCCCAAATAACGTGTTCTCGTACCCAAACATTTCGGGGAACATCCGGAACGCCGTCCAGTGAATTCTGGAACCCTTTCGGAGATCAAACACTATTATCCCATATATTAAACTTTATATCCGGACCATTCCGGAGTTCCTCGTCATGTCCATGATCTCATCTGGAACTCTGAACAACATTCGGTCACCAACATACATAACTCATATAATACTATATAAATCAGCGAAAGCGTTAAGCGTGCAGACCCTACGGGTTCGAGAACTATGTAGACATGACCGAGACACGTCCCCAGTCAATAACCAATAGCGGGACCTGGATGCCCATATTGGCTCCCACATATTCTATGAAGATCTTTATCGGTCAAACCGCATAACAACATACGTTGTTCCCTTTGTCATCGGTATATGTTACTTGCCCGAGATTCGATCGTCAGTATCTCAATACCTAGTTCAATCTTGTTACCGGCAAGTCTCTTTACTCGTTATGTAATGCATCATTCCGTAACTAACTCATTAGCTACATTGCTTGCAAGGCTTATAGTGATGTGCATTACCGAGAGGGCCCAGAGATACCTCTCCGACAACCGGAGTGACAAATCCTAATCTCGAAATACGCCAACTCAACATGTACCTTCAAAGACACCTGTAGAGCTCCTTTATAATCACCCAGTTACGTTGTGACGTTTGGTAGCACACAAAGTGTTCCTCCGTAAACGGAGTTGCATAATCTCATAGTCATAGGAACATGTATAAGCCATGAAGAAAGCAATAGCAACATACTAAGCGATCAAGTGCTAAGCTAACGGAATGGGTAAAGTCAATCACATCATTCTCCGATGATGTGACCCGTTAATCAAATGACAACTCATGTCCATGGCTAGGAAACTTAACCATCTTTGATTCACGAGCTAGTCAAGTAGAGGCATACTAGTGACACTATGTTTGTCTATGTATTCACACATGTATCAAGTTTCCGGTTAATACAATTCTAGCATGAATAATAAACATTTATCATGAAATAAGGAAATAAATAATAACTTTATTATTGCCTCTAGGGCATATTTCCTTCAGTATCCCACTTGCACTAGAGTCAATAATCTAGTTCACATCGCCATGTGACTTAACACCAATATTCATATCTGTATATGATTAACACCCATAGTTCACATCGTCATGTGACCAACACCCAAAGGATTTACTAGAGTCAATAATCTAGTTCACATTGCAATGTGATTAACACCCAAAGAGTACTAAGGTGTGATCATGTTTTGCTCGTGAGAGAAGCTTAGTCAACGGGTACATCACATTCGAGAGCCGTATGTATTTTGCAAATATTCTATGTCTACAATGCTCTTGCGGAGCTACTCTACCTAATTGCTCCCACTTCCAATATGTATCTAGATTGAGACTTAGAGTCATACGGATCGGTGTAAAAGCTTGCACCTATGTAACTCTTCTGACGGGCTCTTTTATCACCTCCATAATCGAGAAATATTTCCTTGGTCCTCACTAAGGATATTCTTGACCAATGTCCAGTGATCTACTCCTAGATCACTATTGTACTCGCTTGCCAAATTCAGAGCAAGGTATACAATAGGTCTGGTACATAGCATAACATACTTTATAGAACCTATAACTGAGGCATAGGGAATGACTTTCATTCTCTTTTCTATTTTCTGCCGTGGTCGGGATTTGAGTCTTACTCAATTTCACACCTTTGCAATGTGAGCAAGAACTCTTTCTTTATTTGTTCCATTTTGAACTACTTCAAAAATCTTGACAAGGTATGTACTTTTTGAAAAACTTATCAAGCGTCTTGATCCATCTCAATAGATTTTGATGCTCAATATGTAAGTAGCTTTACTGAGGTCTTTCTTTTAAAGAACTCCTTTCAAATACTCCTTTATGCTTTCCAGAAAAATTCTACATCATTTCCGATCAACAATATGTTACTCACATATATTTATCAGAAAGGCGGTAGTGCTCCCACTCACTTTATTGTAAATACAGGCTTCTCCAAAAGTCTGTATAAAACCAAATGCTTTGATCACACTATCAAAGCGTTTATTCCAACTCCGAGAGGCTTGCACCAGTCTATAAATGGATCGCTGGAGCTTGCACACTTTGTTAGCTCCCTTTGGATCGACAAAACCTTCTAGTTGCATCATATACGACTCTTCTTCCAGAAATCCATTCAGGAATGCAGTTTTTACATCCATTTGCCAAATTTCATAATCATAAAATGCGGCAATTGCTAACATGATTCGGACAGACTTAAGCATCGCTACGGGTGAGAAAGTCTCATCATAGTCAATCCCTTGAACTTGTCGAAAACCTTCGCAACAAGTCGAGATTTATAAACGATAACATTACCGTCAGCGTCAGTCTTCTTCTTGAAGATCCATTTATTCTCAATGGCTTGCCGATCATCGAGAAAGTCAACCAAAGTCCATACTTTTTTCTCATACATGGATCCCATCTCAGATTTCATGGCCTCAAGCCATTTTGCGGAATCTGGGCTCACCATCACTTCTTCATAGTTCGTAGGTTCGTCATGGTCTCGTAACATAACTTCCAGAACAGGATTACCGTACCACTCTGGTGCGGATCTTACTCTGTTTGACCTACGAGGTTCAGTAACAACTTGATCTGAAGTTCCATGATCATCATCATTAACTTCCTCACTAATTGGTGTAGACGTCACAGGAACCGGTTTCTGTGATGAACCACTTTCCAATAAGGGAGCAGGTACAGTTACCTCATCAATTTCTACTTTCCTCCCACTCACTTCTTTCGAGAGAAACTCCTCTAGAAAGGATCCATTCTTAGCAATGACCGCCTTGCCTTGGATCTGTGATAGAAGGTGTACCCAACAGTCTCCTTTGGGTATCCTATGAAGACACATTTCTCCGATTTGGGTTCGAGCTTATCAGGTTGAAGCTTTTTCACATAAGCATCGCAGCGCCAAACTTTAAGAAACGACAACTTTGGTTTCTTGCCAAACCATGTGTTCATAAGGCGTCGTCTCAACAGATTTTGATGGTGCCCTATTTAATGTGAATGCAGCCGTCTCTAAATCATAACCCAAAAACGATAGCGGTAAATCAGTAAGAGACATCATAGATCGCACCATTATCTAGTAAAGTACGATTACAACGTTCGGACACACCATTACGCTGTGGTGTTCCGGGTGGCGTGAATTGAGAAACTATTCCGCATTGTTTCAAATGTAGACCAAATTCGTAACTCAAATATTCTCCTCCATGATCAGATCGTAGAAACTTTATTTTCTTGTTACGATGATTTTAAACTTCACTCTGAAATTCTTTGAACTTTTCAAACGTTTCAGACTTATGTTTCATTAAGTAGATATACCCATATCTTCTTAAATCATCTGTGAAGGTGAGGAAATAATGATATCCGCCACGAGCCTCAACATTCATCGGACCACATACATCTGTATGTATGATTTCCAACAAATCTGTTGCTCTCTCCATAGTACCGGAGGACGGCGTTTTAGTCATCTTGCCCATGAGGCACGGTTCACAAGCATCAAATGATTCATAACCAAGTGATTCCAAAAATCCATCTTTATGAAGTTTCTTCATGCGCTTTACATCGATATGACCCAAACGGCAGTGCCACAAATAAATTGCACTATCATTATTAACTTTGCATCTTTTGGCATCAACATTATGAATATGTGTATCACTATGATCAAGATTCAATAAACCATCACCATTGGGTGTATGACCATAGAAGGTTTTATTCATGTAAACAGAATAACAATTTATTCTCTATCTTAGATGAATAATCGTATCGCATAATAAACATGATCTTATCATATTTATGCTCAACGCATAAACACCAAATAACATTTATTTAGGTTTAACACTAATCTCGAAAATATAGGGAGTGTGTGATGATGATCATATCAATCTTGGAACTACTTCCAACACTCATCGTCACTTACCCTCAACTAGTTTATGTTTATTCTGTAACTCCTGTTTCGAGTTATTAATATTAGCAACCGAACAAGTATCAAATACTCAGGGGCTACTATAAACACTAGTAAGGCATACATCAATAACATGTATATCAAATATACCCATGTTCACTTTGCCATCCTTCTTATCCACCAAATATTCAGGGTATTTCCGCTTCCAGTGACCATTTCCTTTGCAGTGTAAGCATTTAGTTTCAGGTTTTGGTCCAGCTTTGGGCTTCTTCGTGGGAGTGACAACTTGCTTGTCATTCTACTTGAAGTTCCCTTTCTTTCCCTTTGCCCTTTTCTTGAAACTAGTGGTCTTGTCAATCATCAACACTTGATGCTCTTTCTTGATTTCTACCTTCATCGATTTCAACATCACGAAGAGCTCGGGAATCGTTTTTGTCATCCCTTGCATACTATAGTTCATCACGAAGTTCTACTAACTTGGTGATGGTGACTAGAGAACTCTGTCAATCACTATCTTATACGGAAGATTAACTCCCACTTGATTCAAGTGATTGTAGTACCCAGACAATCTGAGCACATGCTCACTAGTTGAGTGATTCTCCTCCATCTTTTAGCTATAGAACTTGTTGGAGATTTCCTATCTCTCAACTCGGGTATTTTCTTGAAATATTAACTTCAATTCCTGGAACATCTCATATGGTCCATGACGTTCAAAACGTCTTTGAAGTCCTGATTCTAAGCCGTTAAGCATGGTGCACCAAACTATCAAGTAGTCATCATATTGAGCTAGCCAAACGTTCATAACGTGCGCATACGCTCCTGCAATAGGTCTGTCACCTAGCGGTGCATTAAGGACATAATTCTTCTGTGCAGCAATGAGGATAAACCTCAGATCACGGATCCAATCCGCATCATTGCTACTAACACCTTTCAATACAATTTTCTCTAGGAACATATCAAAATAAAGAAATGGAAGACATAACGCGAGCTATTGATCTACAACATAATTTGCAAAATACTACCAGGACTAAGTTCATGATAAATTTAAGTTCAATTAATCATATTACTTAAGAACTCCCACTTAGACAGACATCTCTCTAGTCATCTAAGTGATCACGTGATCCAAATCAACTAAACCACGTCCGATCATCACGTGAGATGGTGTAGTTTTCAATGGTGAACATCACTATGTTGATCATATCTACTATATGATTCACGCTCGACCTTTCGGTCTCCGTGTTCCGAGGCCATATCTATATATGCTAGGCTCGTCAAGTTTAACCTGAGTATTCCGCGTGTGCAACTGTTTTGCACCCGTTGTATTTGAACGTAGAGCCTATCACACCCGATCATCACGTGGTGTCTCAGCACGAAGAACTTTCGCAATGGTGCATACTCAGGGACAACACTTCTTGATAATTAGTGAGAGATCATCTTAAAATGCTACCGTCAATCAAAGCAAGATAAGATGCATAAAGGATAAACATCACATGCAATCAATATAAGTGAAATGATATGGCCATCATTATCTTGTGCTTGTGATATCCATCTCCGAAGCACCGTCGTGATCACCATCGTCACCGGCGCGACACCTTGATCTCCATCGTAGCATCGTTCTCGTCTCGCCAATCTTATGCTTCTACGACTATCGCTACCGCTTAGTGATAAAGTAAAGCATTACGAAGCGATTGCATTGCATACAATAAAGCGACAACCATATGGCTCACGCCGATTGCCGATAACTTCGGTTACAAAACATGATCATCTCATACAATAAAATATAGCATCACGTCTTGACCATATCACATCACAACATGCCCTGCAAAAACAAGTTAGACGTCCTCTACTTTGTTGTTGCAAATTTTACGTGGCTGCTACGGGCTGAGAAAGAACCGTTCTTACCTACGCATCAAAACCACAACGATAGTTCGTCAAGTTAGTGCTGTTTCAACCTTCGCAAGGACCGGGCGTAGCCACTTCAGTTCAACTAAAGTTGGAGAAACTGACACCCGCTAGCCACCTCTGTGCAAAGCACGTCGGGAGAACCGGTCTCGCGTAAGCGTACGCGTAATGTCGGTCCAGGCCGCTTCATCCAACAATACCGCCGAACCAAAGTATGACATGCTAGTAAGCAGTATGACTTGTATCGCCCAAAACTCACTTGTGTTCCACTCGTGCATATAACATCTACCCATAAAACCTGGCTCGGATGCCACTGTTGGGGAACGTAGTAATTTTTAAAAAAAATCCTACGCACACGCAAGATCATGGTGATGCATAGCAACGAGAGGGGGAGTGTATCTTCATACCCTTGAAGATCGCTAAGCGGAAGCTGTCGGTGTACTAGAGTAGGGGTACCCTAGTATCCCGTGCCGTGCCGCAGACGATTCTGACCTCAGCGGCGAGGTTTGCCTCGTCACCGCCAAGATCCTCCGTGGCTCCTTTGGAGCCATTCAAGAACAAAGTATTTGATTAAGAAGACAAGGCCCCGACAAGAGGAGCTTGTCGGAAGGCCACCCTACGCATGCAGAAGACAAGGCCCCGGCAAGAGGAGCTTGCAGGGAAGGCCCGGAGCTCGACAAGCCTCCGGACGCGACAAGCATTCAGCCGCGGCAAGGCGCTTGCCGCAGCAAGCAACCTCTCTCCATCTCCGCTCCAGCTCATCCAGCGACGTGTCGCCATGGGACCGTTCCATGCAGCGTGTCGAGAGGTGCAGCCGGCGGAGAGCGGCGATAAGCGGCCGACAAGCTTGCCATCGTGGCGGCGGAGGCGCACTGACGGTCTCTGTTGCCTTTGTTTGGGCGACAATCGACGGGCATTTATTGCTTTTGTCCCTTGCCGTCGAGTTAGGTATTTTGCACTTGTACCTTTGTTCGAGTAGGTGTACCAACTCCTGTTTTACATTTGTACCCTCGTCTATGTTGCCACAGCCGGAGACCCTTGAGCATATAAAAGGAGGCCCATGTGCAGCGTGGGGGTTCGGTAGGTTCGATTCGTTCGACTCACTCGAGACCAGATACACTCACGCTAGGTTTTGTAGCTTGCATCGGCTCCCTAGCAAGAACACAATACATAAAACAAGCAGCGGTAGGAGTTTTATCTCTCGGAGAGCTCGAAGCTGGGTAAACTTCTCGTGTGCCTCGCCTCGATCCGCTCTTCGTGCGATCTCCGCCCCCTCCGAACCACAAGGGGCCTGGTCCGCCCGGCCCCATAGGTGTCCGTGGAGTACGATCAGCCTCCCGACATCTTTGGCGCGCCCGGTAGGGGCGTCGAGGCCGTGTGAATCTGATCCGGCGTTCACACGAGCAGCGTCATCAACACCTTCCTCAACATGCCACCGAAGAAGAAGGCTTCGGTGGCAGCAGAGCCGTCCGCGTCGTACCCACCCTCACCGCGGCAAACGGGTGGTGGGGGGCGACGCTGGCGGAGGAACGGCGCCGACGAAGGTGCTCGCGGCGTTGCCAAGTCCAAGGACAAGGCCCGCAAACCTCGGCGTCCGCGCATCCCGCGCCCATCTCGAGGAGGCGGGACCAACAACATCATGGCGTTTACAATGCCATCGTTCGCTAGATCGAGACCCTCAAGACCAGCATGCGGCGCCAACATCTTACGAGTGAGATCTGATCGCCCGGACGGTGCTGCTCCTTCTAACGTAGTTAGAAGTCCGAGCATATCCCGCTCCTTGCACCGTTCGCCAATGCCACCTAATACTCCAGCAGAAGCTCTGGCGAGAGCTCAGCTGCTCCTCGACTATCGTCCAACGGCCGACAAGGTCGATGAGTGGAGGGCCACTATCGAGAGCCTCATCGGCTTTGCCAACGGCGACGCTCGCGGCAACTAACGCCATCATTGCCGCGGCGAGACGACAAGGCACGAGCCGGTGGCGGCGAGGCTGTCGGAGGTGCAACCACCGTGCACTCTCCGCCACGAAGGCCAAGATCGCTGACTCACCGGATCCACCTCGGCGGTGACTCCACCGCGTCGTCCGATCCATGAGCTTCGCCGCGATCAGCGCCAAAGTTCTTCATGGCGACAACAAGAGGGCGCTTCGAACTTCGCATCGGCGCCCGAAGAAGCGTGACGTCGATCCGACAAGCGCTGGGCCTTCTGTTGACATGCGCGCACGGAGGAGCAGGCGACTTGCCGTCGCGGTAGGTTGCCCTGCGTTCACTCGTGAGCTGCGGCAAGTCGATGGCCCAGCGAGAAAAACTTCAAACCGGACGTGTCGGAGAAGTATGATGGCAGGACGCATCCATCAGAGTTCCTCAGCATCTACACCATCGCGGTGCAGGCTGCGGGGGGACGGGGCGACAAGATCCTCGCCAACTACTTCCCGCTCGTGCTCAAGCCCAACGTCAGATCTTGGCTCATGCACTTGCCGGACAGCTCCATATCCTCTTGGGCGGATCTGTGCCATCAGTTTGTTGGCGCCTTCACGGTGGCCACAAGCCTCATGGCCAAGAGAGTGACCTTCATCTGCTTCGCCCGAAGCAAGGAGAGTCCCTGCGCAAGTTCATTCAGAGATTCAGCCGTGTGCACTACAACATCCTGGCGTCCACCTGCGCGGTGATCGGCGCGTTTCATCGAGAATGTGCGGAAGCGCGGGATGAGGAGGAGATGGCGATGTGCAAAGTCAAGGACGTCGGTGAGCTATGCGCCTTGGCCGACAAGTGTGCCTGTGGCGAGGAAGGAGGAGACTCCGGGAGAGAATGCGGAAGCAGGATCGTGACAGTGAGGACACCGCCTGGCAAAGAAAGGCGGCGGCGAGGCAACAGGAAGAAGAAAAGTAGAGAAGTGCTAGCTGTTGAGCAGTCCGACAGCGGAGGTGGCGACAAGAACGCCAAGGCTGGTGGCTCCGGCAAGGAGGTTGCGGCAGCGCCAACCACCGGTCGGTGGCGGCCGCCGACAAGCGGGACAGCTCCGGCAAGCGGTATTGCAAGATCCACCGCACCAAGGGCCACGACCTCGAGCTGCAAGAAGGTCGAGCAGCTTGTCGAACAACGAAGAGCTGAGTCTGGCGGCGCGACAAGGAGAAGGCCCGGGGAAAGTCTGGGGAGCAAGCAAGCGTCCGGCGGGGAGGACGCGCGGCAAGGCCAAGCAGCGGCAAGGAGATAGACCTCCCACGGCGCGACAAGGATGAAGATAGCGATGACGACGAAGATATGGAAGGCAGCGGCGCCCGATGAGCAGGAGTTTGAGAAAGCCACGAGAGGTCCTCTGCGTTGGCGGAGGTGCTTCCTGCATACCTCCACCGCCAACTCAAGCAATGGATGCGGGAGGTCAATGCAGCGGAACCATCCGTAGAGTCACGCAAGCCTCGAAGTGGTCGGCCACGCCTATCATTTTTGATATTGAGGACCACCACGATCGCATAACTGCGGTCGGTGCTTGCCGATGTTGGTCTCACCAACCATCCGCAACCTCAAGGTCACCAAAATGCTAGTTGTGGCGGGGCGGCTTGAATCTGATCTCCTCCGCGGTGCTCGAAGCTTCAAATCCTCGACGGCGAGCTCGAAGAGACGGCACTTTCAAGGAATCAATCCGGGAAGGAGCAAGCGAAGGGAAGATTACGTTGCGGTAACATTTGGCTGAGCTGAACTTTAGGGCCGAGAGGGTCACATTCGGCGTTGCCGATTTCCGTTGCCTTACAATGGGATACTCGGCCGTCCGGACTCGCCAAGTTCATGGCAGCCTCTCACTACGCCTACAACTTACTCAAGATGCCAGGCCCGATAAGCGTCATCTCTGTCCATGGCGACAAGAAGGATGCCCTTATCTATGCCGACAAGATCTACCGGGATGCGGCAGCCGCAACAGACTGCCAAACACTTACCGCTGAAGCTCCCGGAGGGGAGAAGACAAAGTCCAAGTCCGGCAAGGGCTCTGATGCTCACTCCGGCAAGCGCACCTCTTCGGAGTGCTGCGCTACCGTCGAGGGCGCACCATCGAGCTCCACCGGCAAGTGCAAGAAGATGGTAGCTCCGCCAATGACCAAGAAGGTGCCCGCCAAGGAGGACGGCACTGGTGGTACCTTTACCATCAGTGCCTCTCTCGGCCCTAAATAGGAAGGCACGCTCGTTGCTTTCCTGCGGGCGAATGTCGACGTGTTTGCATGGCAACCGTCGACATCCCGGTGTTCCTGTGAAAGTGATTGAGCACCGCTGGCCGTTTGTCCTCATCTGGCTGACCCGTCAAGCAAAAAGTCGAGGAAGCAAGCGGTGGGCGCCAAGAATTCATAGCGAAGATATCAAGAAGCTGGAAGCGGCGAGGCCTTGTCGGAGGAGTGCTCCATCCTACGTGGTTGGCCAATCACAGTAGTCGTGCGCCAAAGCAAATGGGAAATGGAGACTTTGTATTGACTTCACGGATGTTAATAAAGCTTGTCCCAAAGATCCATTTCCCTTGCCGCGCATTGACCAGATTGTTGGCTCCACGGCTGGATGTGATTTGCTTTCGTTTCTTGATGCATACTCAGGATATCATCAGATCTTCATGGCTGAAGAAGATGAGGAGAAGACCACATTCATTACACCATGTGGCACATCTTTATTTCATACGGATGCCTTTCGGTTTGAAGAATGCTGGTTCAACATTTGCAAGGGTAGTCCATGGCGCTTTTGAGCGCAAATGCCGCGAAATGTAGAAGCCTACATGGATGACATAGTGGTCAAAAGCAAGGACAAAGCAACTCTGGTTCAAGATTTGGGCCGAGACCTTTGCAAATCTGCGCAAGATCAACCTTAAGCTCAACCCCGAGAAGTGCGTGTTTGGAGTCCCTTCGGCAAGCTTCTCGGGTTCTTCGTGTCTCAACGAGGCATTGAAGCTAATCCCGACAAGATCAAGGCCATTGAGCAGATTGAAGCACCAAAGCGCGTCAAGGATGTCACGAAGACTTGCCGGTTGCGTGGCTGCTCTCGGCGAGTTTATTTCTAGGTCTGCTTTGAACGCAGCATACTGCCGTTTTCAAGATTTTGAGAAAGGCAAGTCCAATGAAATGGACTCGAAGCGGAGGCTGCGCTGCGGAGACTTGAAGAAATACATCCTCCACTCCAACACTTGTCGCACCTAAGCCACAAGAGAAGTTGCTTTGCTATATATAGCAGCAACCAATCAAGTGGTTAGTGCTGCGTTAGTAGCGGAGAGGGAGGCGGATGACGAGCCAGCAGCCACGGCAAGCACATCCAGCGACAAGCAGGGAGCTTCGCCGACAAGCTCTGGTCCCGACAAGGACGAATCCAGCAGGGCGCATGACCCGAGATCACGAGAAAAGGATGGTGCAGCGCCCGGTCTACTTTGTCGATTCCCTCACGTAGGGGCTAGGTCAAGGTATTTTGGTGTGCAGAAATTGCTTTTCGGCCTCCTCATGGCCTCGAGAAAGCTGCGCCATTACTTCCAAGCACATGAGATCACAGTTGTCACTCGCTTTCTGCTGAAGAGGATACTGCAGAATCCAGTAGCGACAGGCAGGATTGTTGAGTGGGCATTGGAACTGTCAAGCTTTGGTCTTAGGTTTGAAAGCACATCAACTATCCAAAGCAGAGCGTTGGCAGAATTCATAGCAGAATGGGCGCCAACACCGGATGAAGAGATTAGGAGACGAGCATTCCCGTCCAAGGAAGCAAGCAAAGAGTGGCTGATGTACTTTGATGGTGCCTTCTCGCTGCAAAGGCGCCCGGTGCGGCGTCTTGCTTATCGCACCCACCGGAGAGCACCTCAAGTCGTAGTCGGATGCACTTTCCCAAGGAGCAAGCGACAAACAATCTGCAGAGTATGAAGGTTTGCTTGCGGTCTCGGGATCGTGATGGACCTTGGGATCAAAAAGCTTATTGTCGGGGTGACTCCGCGACATGTCGTCCGCCAAGTGAACAAAGATTACGAGTCCGTTGATGGAAGCCTACGTCGATGAAGTGAGGAAGCTAGAAGAGCACTTTGACGGCACGCAAATGGAACATGTTCCAAGAGCTCAGAATGATATTGCTGACGGCCTGTCAAAGTGCACCGCACTTAAGTTGCCTGTGGAACCAGGGATTTTCGTGCTCAAGCTGACTCAGCCAACCGTAACACCATCAACTGGACAAAGCAAGAAGAGGAAGTTGGTCTCTGGTGACTACTTTCGGCGGAGCTTCGAAGCCGTCGTCGCGAAGGTTCCCAAGATCAACACCAGCAGTCTTGAGGCGATCTGCTCCGGCAGCCCCGAGGTTTGTTTCGTTGAAGCGGGCGCTCCCGACAAGTCTTGCTCCGGCAAGCTTGTCGGGAGCATCAAGCTCCGGCAGGGCCGCAGTTCTTGCCGTGAGAAGCTGATGCTCCAGCGGCAGATGTGCCTTTAGTCCTTGTTGTCGAGCCGCAAGCTCCGGCATGGGCGCAACAGATTGTCCATTTCCTTGAGACGGAGAACTTCCGAAGAGCAAGAAGAAGCGGAAAGAGTAGCCCGACGGTCAAGTATGTACCAGTTTGTCGACAAAGCATACTGCATGTAAGAAGACTCAACGGTGTGAAATTGAAGTGTATTCGAGGAAGATGGATGAAGCTGTTGGCGAAGATACACGGAGGCATATGTGGTCACCACATTGGCGCAAGAGCACTTGCCGACAAAGCTTTCCGGCAAGGTTTCTTACGGCCGACAGCCCTCCGGGATGCAACTCCACAAGTAACCAAGTGTGAAGCGTGCGGTTCCATTCCAAACAGATACACCAGCCAGCTCAAGCTCTCCAGACGATCCCTTTATCCTGGCCATTTTCGGTGCAGGGGCTCGACATCTCGGCCCCTTCCCCGAGCTGTCGGGGATTTGAGTACTTGTACGCCGCCATCGACAAGTTCACAAAGTGGCGGAAGTGGAAGCGATGAGGAAGGTGGCGGCCAGATCGGCGATCAAGTTCTTCACGTCGATTGTTTGCCGTTTGGAATCTCTAACAGGATCATCACCGACAACGGCACACAATTCTGAGTCGCACCTTCATGCAAGATGCGTCCAAGATCTTGGCGCCAAGGTCTATTTTGCTTCCGTGGCTCACCCGAGAAGCAGCGGTCAAGCGAGAGGGCAAATGCTTTGAAGTGCTGCGCGGGCTCAAGACCAGAACTTTCGACGGGCTGCACAAGTGCGGAAGAAAGCTGGATCGAGGAGCTGCGGTGGTTCTTTGGTCGATCGTAACGACGCCAAATCGAGCCACCGGCCGGACACCCTTTGCTCTAGTCTATGGAGCAGAGGCAGTTCTCCCCACGGAACTCGTGATCTGGATCGCCTCGAGTGCTCGCTTATGATGAGCTTGAGCAAGAGCAGCTGCGACAAGATGACGTCTTTGCTCCTTGAGGAGGATCGTCTTCGAGTCATTTGGCGAGCTGCTCGCTACCGACAAGCTTTGCGTCGCTACCATAGCCGCAGAGTTAGTGCGAAGTCTCGAGGAAGGCGACCTTGTACTTGGCGCGTTCAGTCCGCCAAGAATTCAAACAAGTTGGCCTTGAAGTGGGAAGGCCCTTATCGGGTGAAACGAGTAACTAGGCACAGGGCTGTCCGCCTTGAGACCGAAGATGGCATTCGGTGAGCAACTCACGGAACATTGAGCATCTTCGTAAGTTTTACCCATAGGGCGCGGTTGTCGGAACCCGTTCGGCAACCACCTTTATACAAGTCTTCTTCTGTTGCATGTAATCCTTTGTACAAAGCCGAGCGCTTGAACCCGATGCATCGATAAAGCTCATGTGTTGCGCACAACTTGTCAAATTCATGCTTTCATCATTTTATTGCATGTTTTGACTAACACTTTGTGCAGCAACCACACCCGGTAAGCAAAATCGAGCCGCTAGGTTCCATAACCATATTTCCTCTTCTTTCTCTTTTCTCAAAGAAAGGAAGGCTCCCTCGCGCACAAGTTAACCAGGGGGGAAGGAGATAATACTATGGACCAGGCGCTCGAGGAAGTTTCACCTCATCGAGAAGCAAGAGACAGAAAATCTAATTTGCAAAAGTAAGAGAAATCAATATTTAAATTTTTAAGTTATCTTCCTCGAGCGATAGTACTTTGTATGGAAAACACATGCTTGAGAGGAACTAACTTCGCGGCTAGTCACGCCCTTACTTTGTTTGAGTCCGCTCAACAACTTAAGTGAGCTCGGCTAGTCGCGACAAGGTTGCTTGTCGGGCGACACTTGCCCGAGGCTCTTGACGTTCACTTTTCGGCGCTTCATGACAAAAGTGCCCGCATCGACAAGTCCCCCTAAATGCGCAAGGCAGAAATGTACAAAGGAAGGAATCAAGTAGAGGAAATAACGTTGCATTGATCGCCTAAGATAGAGTATATTACAGAATAACTTGTCGTTGATCTAACAAAGTGTTCTAAACATGATCAGCAGCGACAAGGGAAAGATAAAGTTGGCGGCCTAGTCTACGCGGGTCGCCCTCAATCCGCTTGATCTTGTTCACCTTGTCCACAATGGGTGCGACAAGGGCTTTGAAACTCCACGTTGGCATCTGGCGGCAAGGATCCGAGGGGCTGTTAAGGTTGAGGCCCGGATTGCGGAAGGCCACCTTTATCAACACCTTCTTGAGGGCTCCTGCACAGATCTGGCGCGATTCCTCGGCCATTGCTTTGGGACCTCTTCTCGAGTCATTGGAGACCCGTCACCACGCCTTTGAAGAATAAGCTGAGTTTGGCGCTGGGTTGGAGATGCTCGTCGGAGGAGTATGCAAGGTCCGCCATCCCGGCTCCATCGGCTCGTTGTGGATGTCGGCGGTGGTGTCCACAAGACCTTGATCGATGCTCCACGCTCTCCCTCAAGGTGCTCTGGATGGAGGCAGCATTCGCTAGCAGCTCCTCCTTGGCCTTGATCGCCTCCAACAAGCCCACCTTCCGCTCTCTGGCGCCGTCCCAACGTCTGCGCGTGAGTGGTCGCTTCAGCTCAAGATCCGCCTTGGAATCCTTGGCGGCGTCGAGCTCCTTGCCTCTATCGGCGAGGCGACTCTGCAGCTTCGCCAAGAGTGTAGGCGTCCTTCTCGCGTTCACGCTTGAGCATGGCAAGCTCTTCGCCGCTCTTCTTGAGGCTGGCCTCCAGTTGTGCCACCTTCACCTTCAGCTCATCCTTGGCGGCCTCGGCGGCTGCGGCAGCATCCTTCACTTCCTGAAGCGCCCCGCCAAGTGACTCCTCGCCCGCGGCAAGGTCTTCTTCGTGGCTGTCCAGATTGACCTTCCGCTGCGCCAACTCGCTTTCTGCTGGCGGCGAGCTTCTCGGCAACCCGACGGCTGCTCCTCCTCGGCCGCGGCCTTCTCAAGGATGAAGGCCGTGCGCTCTTCTGCAAGTTGCCCAGCGCTTACGCTACGTCGCGGAGAGCTTCTTGGTTGGTGCTCGGAGCTCTTCTGGCGCTTCTCCATGTCCGCTCCTGCCCTCGCGACAAGTGCTTCCGGGTCTCCAACTTGGCCTGCGGGCGGTAGGCGACAACAGCTTCTTTAGCGCTGCTCCTTCTCAGACTTCGCGCTGCTGCTTGGCGCGTCCACCGGCGTCGACCAGTGGAGGCGAGTAGCTTCGCCGTCGAAGGTCTCTCCCTCGACCGGCGCCTGGAGCTCGGTTCGGGGGAGCTTGATGAAGACACCCTCGCCCGGCCTTGGTAGGCGGGCTGGGGCTCCTCGGAGCTGGCCTTGCGCGGCAGCGGGAGTCGGCTGTCGGTGTAGCGCTTGGCGCTCCTGCGACCTCGGGGCCGTCGGTCACGTCATCGCCGACTCCTCGCCCGACCTCTGCGTCGGCAGCCTCGGTGGCCTTCTCGCCAACAGGCTCGTCGGCGGCGGCCTCTTCCTCCACGACAACGACCTCTTCTTCCTCGTGGCGGCCTCGTCGGTGTTGCCTTGCCTTCCTCCTCGGGCGGCCTCGACCTCCATCGGCTCTGCGTCGACGAAGAAAGAGCGATCAAGCAAATGTTCAAAAACAAGAAACAAAAGAAAGCAAGCCCAAGGGAGATTTTCGTGTAAGCGATTACACCCAGCGGGATCCGCAGCCATGGCCTCGACCACTTTGGAGGGTCACTGGCGTTGTCCCTTGCTGGGGTAGCCTCCCTTGTCGAGTGGCCTCCCTTGCCGGGCGCTCCCTTGCCGGAGGTTCCTCCCTTGGCGGCGTAGTGGCAGCAGACAAGATCTCGGGGGCGGCTTCCGAGCCCTCCCGATGAGGTTGCTCTGCTCCTACACAAGCAAACAATCAGATATCAACGAAGAAGGAGCACCCCTGCACACCTAATAGTAAGGAGAAAACATCACACTTACTCTGGGGCTATCTTTGGGGGCTGCTCGAGGAAGGGTTGCTGGTCCGGCAAGGGAGTCTCAGACGCGTCCCCTGTTGCCACGGGAGAATCGTCCTCGGCGGCGACCGTCGGGATCTTAGCCCTCTTCGACGCTCTACGGGCGGCGTCACGAAAAGGAAAGAGTCGAGAATGAAGCAAATCAGATTCAAGATGAAGCAATAAAATTGAAGAAATACAAGCACAAATCTCAAGAGCTTACTCTTCGCCTTCCTCCTCGGAGCTGAGCGCGGAGAAGTCAAACTCCGGCTCGCCTCCGGTGCGACGAGGCGGGGGAGTGGGCTCTCTTGGCTGCTTGGCGGAGGCGGAGGCAGTGGCCTAAGAAGATCCCGCCCCAGTTGTCGCAGCAGTGTGGGGCGCTCCCGCGGCAACCTCGCTTGCCGCGGTGGGCGCGTCATGGCACTGCTTCTTTGTGGGCGATCTGCCGCCCGACTTCGTCTCCGGCCTTGCGGAGGCGCCTCTTCAGCGGGCAGGGGCTCCGCTGGTGGCAAGTCGCTGGGTGGTGGAGAAGAAGCGCCCTCGGCGGGTCCACTCGACCCGGCCTCGGGCTCGACAAGCTCGTCCTCACCGGCGACCTCCCCTCGCTCGGCAAGGCTTGCCGCCTTCGCCGCGTCCGCCTCCTCCACGGTGAACCCGAAGGCTCCAGCGGCAGCGGCTGCTGCCGCCTCCTCCACCCTGGTGGCAATCCGCGCCATCTCCTCGTCGGTGGTGTCGTGGGTGAGCCTTTTACGCTTTCGTCGGGCGGATCGGCACTTCTTCCAAGTCGTCGAAGAACTGTTGCCGCGACCTCGTCGGGGCTCTGCCAGGTTGGAGCGATCCCATGGGAATCGCTGGCGGCATCATGGCGCGGATGCGGTCGGCGCCGAGTTGTTGCACAATGGGGCGACCCCAGCGGCAACCTAAACCACTCGGGGTGGTGGGTGCGTTCTTGAACAGCTCGAGCAACATCGCGTCCGGCTCAAGACGGTGAAGTTCGATTCAGGCCAGGCGCAGCCTCATAATGTCTGCCGCATTTTGGAACTCCCGGGCAGGCCTCCTCCTTTCCTGCAAGGGAAGCGGCGGCGGCGAAGGAAATCTCGCCAACTGCGCCTACGGTTAACCGGCAAGCTGAGGCGCAAAATCCGAGTCTGACTATCTTGACCGCATCCTCCGGCGCCAAGTTGCTCCAATCTCTGCCGCGCACTATTGGAGTTTGGCGCCTGGCGGTGAAGGCTGCAGGTTCTCCTCACGACCCAACACCAATTGGCTCTCCACTCCTCCCACTTGTTGCAGAACTCCCCTTCGGGTAGGCCTCTTTCTTGCCGATCACGGAGACCCAAGCTATCCCTCCCAAGCGGCTCTCCTCTCTCGACGCAGGGCACAAAGAAATGGCGAAAGAGTGCCACATTTGGGTGGACTCCGACAAAGTTTTCGCACAAATGCTTGAAAACTGCCATGGTCAAGACGGCGTTGGGGGTGAAATCAAGGAGGCGGAGGCTAAGCGTGTTCATGATGTCGCAGAAGAACTTCGGAAAAAAGGCGAGCAAAGCCCGCAATAGAAGAAAAGGGCGAAAAAGGGTACCTGTTGGGCCAAATCAGGCGGAGGCGGGAGTACCCTCGTCTTGCGGATGCGCTGCGTCTCCGTCGACGGAAAGAGGTAGAAGGCGTCTCGCAGCTCCCTTGCGCCCGAGCTGCGGGGAAGATGGCCCGCTCCTTGCCTTGGCGCCGCGAGCGCTGCGCCTCGGCCGACAGCGCCCTTCTCCTTGTCGGCTTTGAGCCATGGCGAGGGCGGCGGAGGAGGCCGGGCGGTGGCGTGCTTGTGGCGAAAGCGGGCGCTGCTCTCTCTGGCCGGAGAAGAAGAGGGAGCGGCGGTGGTTTTCTTGACAAGACAGCGATGGCGAGTGGACGGCCTGCCCTGTTTCCTCCGCTTATAAAGAGGGGAGGGGCGGACGTTCGCTTATACTAATAAAGAAACCCCACGACCGCGCCCACGATCTCTCGCCTGACGCCACGCCTGCAGTGCGTGCCGTTAGTGGGGATCGTGGTGGGTCCGGGCGATTTGCGGCGTGGTCGAGGCGCGTGTGACCGTGCCTTTGTTTGGGCCTGGCCCGACAAGCGCTTCGGCACCGTGTCTGACCCAGGCCGGGGCTCTGTCGGTGTACTAGAGTAGGGGTACCCTAGTATCCCGTACTGCGTGCCTAACGATTCTGACACCCAGCGGCGAGGTTTGCCTCGTCACCGCCAAGATCCTCCGTGGCTCCTTTGGAGCCATTCAAGAACAAAGTATTTGATTAAGAAGACAAGGCCCGAAAAGAGGAGCTTGTCGGGAAGGCCACTCGAGCATGCGAAGACAAGGCCCGGCAAGAGGAGCTTGCGGGAAGGCCCGAGCGCGACAAGCCTCCGGACGCGACAAGGATTCAGCAGCGGCAAAGGCGCTTGCAGCGACAGCGACCTCTCTCCATCTCCGCTCCAGCTCATCCGGTGACGTGTCGCCATGGGACCGTTCCATGCATCGCGTGTCGAGAGGCTGTGCAGCCAGCGGAGAGCAGCGATAAGCGGCGCCGACAAGCTTGCCATCGTGGCGGCGGGCGCACTGACGGTCTCTGTTGCCTTTGTTTGGGCGACAACGGACGGGCATTTATTGCTTTTGTCCCTTGCCGTCGAGTTAGGTATTTTGCACTGCATACCTTTGTTGAGTAGGTGTACCAACTCCTGTTTTACATTTGTACCCTCGTCTATGTTGCCACCTGTCGGAGACCCCTTGAGCATATAAAAGGAGGCCCATGTGCAACGTAGAGGGGGTTCGGTTGGTTCGGTTCGTTCGACTCACTCGAGACCAGATACACTCACGCTAGGTTTTGTAGCTTGCATCGCTCCCTAGCAAGAACACAATACATAAAACAAGCAGCAGTAGGAGTTTTATCTCTCCAGAGAGCTCCGAAGCTGGGTAAACTGCTCGTGTGCCTCGCCTCGATCCGCTCTTCGTGCGATCTCCGCCCCACTCCGAACCACAAGGGGCCTGGTCCGCCGGCCCCATAGGTGTCCGTGGGTACGATCAGCCTCCCCGACAGAAGCGTTTATCAACGCGGTTGATGTAGTCGTATGTCTTCACGATCCGACCGATCCAAATACCCAACGCACGGCACCTCCGAGTTCTGCACACGTTCAGCTCGATGACGTCCTCGCCTTCTCGATCCAGCAACACGGGCGAAGTAGTAGATGAGTTCCGGCAGCACGACGGCATGGTGACGGTGTTGGTGAAGAACAATCTCCGTAGGGCTTTGCCTAAGCACTACGGAAACAATGATGGAGGATAAACTAGAGGAGACGGGGTTGCCGGCACACGGCTTGGTGTTTCTTGATGTGTCTTTGGTGCTAGCCCTGCCCCTCTATTTATATGTTGAGCCCTGGGGTCGAAACTTGGAGTAAAAGCCTCCTCAAAGTCGGTTTTGCCCGAAAGGCAAGAGTCCTACACGGACTCCAGGGCTAGACGCCAGGGTTCCCGGCGTCTAACCCCTAGTTCAATCTCGTTATCGGCAAGTCTCTTTACTCGTTCTATAATACATCATCTCGCAACTAACTCATTAGTTACAATGCTTGCAAGGCTTATAGTGATGTGCATTACCGAGTGGGCCTAGAGATACCTCTCCGACAATCGGAGAGACAAATCCTAATCTCGAAATATGCCAACCCAACAAGTACCTTCGGAGACACCTGTAGAGCACCTTTATAATCACCCATTTACATTATGACGTTTGGTAGCACACAAAGTGTTCCTCCGATGGCAGGAGTTGCATAATCTCATAGTCGTAGGAACATGTATAAGTCATGAAGAAAGCAATAGCAACATACTAAACGATCGAGTGCTAAGCTAACGGAATGGGTCAAGTCAATCACATCATTCTCCTAATGATGTGATCCCGTTAATCAAATAACAACTCTTTGTCCATGGCTAGGAAACATAACCATCTTTGATCAACGAGCTAGTCAAGTAGAGGCATACTAGTGACACTCTGTTTGTCTATGTATTCACACATGAATTATGTTTCCGGTTAATAAAATTCTAGCATGAATAATAAACATTTATCATGAAATAAGGAAATAAATAATAACTTTATTATTGCCTCTAGGGCATATTTCCTTCAGTCTCCCACTTGCACTAGAGTCAATAATCTAGTTCACATTGTCATGTGATTTAACACCAATAGTTCACATCTTTATGTGAACAGTTCACATCGCTATGTGACTAACACCCAAAAGGGTTTACTAGAGTCAATAATATAGTTCACATCGCTATGTGATTAACACCCAAATTGTACTAAGGTGTGATCATGTTTTGTTTATGGGAGAAGTTTAGTCAACGGGTCTGCCACATTCAGATCCGTATGTATTTTGTAAATTTCTATGTCTACAAAGCTCTGCACGGAGCTACTTTAGCTAATTGCTCCCACTTTAAATATGTATCCAGATTAAGACTTGGAGTCATCTGGATCAGTGTCAAAGCTTGCATCAATGTAACCCTTTACGACGAACCTTTTGTCACCTCCATAATCGAGAAACATATCCTTAATCAACTAAGGATAGTTTTGACCGTTGTCCAGTGATCTACTCCTAGATCACTACTGTACTTCCTTGCTAAACACAGTGTAGGGTATACAATAGATCTGGCACACAACATGGCATACTTTATAGAACCTATGGCTGAGGCATAGGGAATGACTTTCATTCTCTTTCTATCTTCTGCCGTAGTTGGGTTTTGAGTCTTACTCAATCTCACACCTTGTAACACAGGCAAGAACTCTTTCTTTGACTGTTCCATTTTGAACTACTTCAAAATCTTGTCAAGGCATGTACTCATTGAAAAAATTTATCAAGCGTCTTGATCTATCTCTATAGATCTTTATGCTCAATATGTAAGCAGCTTCATTGAGGTCTTTCTTTGAAAACTCCTTTCAAATACTCCTCTATGCTTTCCAGAAAATTCTACATTATTTTCGATCAACAATATGTCATTCACATATACTTATCAGAAATGTTGTAGTGCTCCCACTCACTTTCTTGTAAATACAAGCTTCACCGCAAGTCTGTATAAAACTATATGATTTGATCAACTCATCAAAGCGTATATTCCAACTCCGAGATGCTTGCACCAGTCCATGATCATCATCATTAGCTTCCTCACTAATTGGTGTAAGAGTCACGGGAACAAATTTCTGTGATGAACTACTTTCCAATAAGGGAGCAGGTACAGTTACCTCATCAAGTTCTACTTTCCTCCCACTCACTTCTTTCGAGAGAAACTCCTTCTCTAGAAAGGATCCATTCTTAGCAACGAATGTCTTGCCTTCGGATCTGTGATAGAAGGTGTACCCAACAGTCTCCTTTGGGTATCCTATGAAGACACATTTTTCCGATTTGGGTTTGAGCTTATCAGGATGAAACTTTTTCACATAAGCATCACAACCCCGATCTTTAAGAAACGACAGCTTCGGTTTCTTGCCAAACCATAGTTCATATGGTGTCGTCTCAACGGATTTAGATGGTGCCCTATTTAATGTGAATGCAGCTGTCTCTAATGCATAACCCCAAAACGATAGTGGTAGATTGGTAAGAAACATCATAGATCACACCATATCTAATAAAGTACGGTAACGACATTCAGACACACCATTACACTGTGGTGTTCCAGGTGGCGTGAGTAGTGAAACTATTTCACATTGTTTTAACTGGAGGCCAAACTCGTAACTCAAATATTTTACCTCTGTGATCTTATCGTAGAAACTTCTATTTTCTTGTTACGATGATTCTCCACTTCACTCTGAAATTCTTTGAACTTTTCAAATGTTTCAGACTTGTGTTTCATCAAGTAGATATACCCGTATCTGCTCAAATCATCTGTGAAGGTCAGAAAATAACGATACTTGCCGCGAGCATCAATGTTCATCGGACCACATACATCAGTATGTATGATTTCCAACAAATCTGTTGCTCGCTCCATTGTTCTGGAGAACGGAGTTTTAGTCATCTTGCCCAAGAGGCATGGTTCGCAAGCATCAAGTGATTCATAATCAAGTGATTCCAAAAGTCCATCAGCATGGAGTTTCTTCATGCGCTTTACACCAATATGACCTAAACGGCAGTGCCACAAATAAGTTGCACTATCATTATTACTTTGCATCTTTTGATTTCAATATTATTAATATGTGTATCACTACGATCGAGATCCAACAAACCATTTTCATTGGGTGTATGACCATAGAAGGTTTTATTCATGTAAACAGAACAACAATTATTCTCTAACTTAAATGAATAACCATATTGCAATAAACATGATCAAATCATATTCATGCTCAACGCAAACACCAAATAACACTTATTTAGGTTCAACACTAATCCCGAAAGTATAGGGAGTGTGCGATGATGATCATATCAATCCTGGAACTACTTCCAACACACATCGTCACTTTACCCTCAACTAGTCTCTGCTCATTCTTCAACTCCCGTTTTGAGTTACTAATCTTAGCAACTGAACTAGTATCAAATACTAAGGGGTTCCTATAAACACTAGTAAAGTACACATCAATAACATGTATATCAAATATACCTTTGTTTACTATGCCATCCTTCTTATCCGCCAAGTATCTAGGGCAGTTCCACTTCTAGTGACCAGTCCCTTTGCAGTAGAAGCACTTAGTATCAGGCTTAGGTCCAGACCTGGGCTTCTTCACTTGAGCAGCAACTCGCTTGCCGTTCTTCTTGAAGTTCCCCTTCTTCCCTTTGCCCTTTTTCTTGAAACTAGTGGTCTTGTCAACCATCAACACTTGATGTTTTTCTTGATTTCTACCTTCGTCGATTTCAGCATCACGAAGAGCTTTGGGAATCATTTTCGTTATCCCTTGCATATTGTAGTTCCTCACGAAGTTCTAGTAACTTGGTGATAGTGACTAGAGAACTCTGCCAGTCACTATCTTATCTGGAAGATTAACTCCCACTTGATTCAAGTGATTGTAGTACTCAGACATTCTGAGCACATGCTCACTAGCTGAGCAATTCTCCTCCATCTTGTAGGCAAAGTACTGTCAGAGGTATCATACCTCTCGACATGGGCATGAGTATGAAATACCAATTTCAACTCTTGGAACATCATATATGCTCCATGGCGTTCAAAACGTCTTTTGAAACCCTAATTTTAAGCCGTAAAGCATGGTGCACTAAACTATCAAGTAGTCATCATATCGAGCTTGTCAAACGTTCATAACATCTGTATCTGCTCCTGCAATCGTCTGTCACCTAGCAGTGCATTAGGGACATAATTCTTCTGTGCAGCAATGAGGATAATCCTCAGATCACGGACCAAGTCCGCATCATTGCTACTAACATCTTTCAACATAGTTTTTCTCTAGGAACATATCAAAAATAAAACAGGGGAGCTAAACGCGAGCTATTGATCTACAACATAGATATGCTAATACTACCAGGATTAAGTTCATGATAAATTAAAGTTCAATTAATCAAATTACTTAAGAACTCCCACTTAGATAGACATCCCTCTAATCCTCTAAGTGATCACGTGATCCAAATTAACTAAACCATGTCTGATCATCACGTGAGATGGAGTAGTTTCAATGGTGAACATCACTATGTTGATCATATCTACTATATGATTCACGCTTTCGACCTTTCGGTCTCCGTGTTCGGGTCATATCTGTTATATGCTAGGCTCGTCAAGTTTAACTCGAGTATTCGCGTGTGCAACTGTTTTGCACCCGTTGTATTTGAACATAGAGCCTATCACACCCGATCATCACGTGGTGTCTCAAAGACGAAGAACTTTCGCAACGGTGCATACTAAGGGAGAACACTTATACTTTAATAATTTAGTGAGGGGTCATCTTATAATGCTACCGTCAATCAAAGCAAGATAAGATGCATAAAAGATAAACATCACATGCAATCAGTATAAGTGATATGATATGGCCATCATCATCTTGTGCTTGTGATCTCCATCTCCGAAGCACCGTCAGGATCACCATCGTCACCGGCGTGACACCTTGATCTCCATCGTAGCATCGTTGTCGTCTCCCCAACCTTATGCTTCTACAACTATCGCTACCGCTTAGTGATAAAGTAAAGCATTACAGGGCGATTGCATTGCATACAATAAAGCGACAACCATATGGCTCCTGCCGATTGCCGATAACTTCGGTTACAAAACATGATCATCTCATACAATAAAATTTAGCATCATGATTTGACCATATCACATCACAACATGCCTGCAAAAACAAGTTAGACGTCCTCTACTTTGTTGTTGCAAGTTTTACGTGGCTGCTACAGGCTGAGCAAGAACCGTTCTTACCTACGCATCAAAACCACAACGATAGTTTGTCAAGTTGGTGTTGTTTAAACCTTCTCAAGGACCGGGCGTAGCCACACTCGATTCAACTAAAGTTGGAGAAACTGACACCGCTGACCACACGTGTGCAAAGCACGTCGGTAGAACCAGTCTCGCGTAAGCGTACCGTAATGTCGGTCCGGCCGCTTCATCCAACAATTCCGCGAACCAAAGTATGACATGCTGGTAAGCGGTATGACTTATATCGCCCACAACTCACTTGTGTTCTACTCGTGCATATGACATCTACGCATAAAACCTGGCTCGGATGCCACCGTTGGGGAACGTAGTAATTTCAAAAAATTCCTACGCACGCAAGATCATGGTGATGCATAGCAACAAGAGGAGAGTGTTGTCCACGTGCCCTCGTGAGACCGAAAGCGAGCGTTAGCACAACGCGGTTGATGTAGTCGTACGTCTTCACGATCCGACCGATCAAGTACCGAACGCACGACACCTCTGAGTTCAACACACGTTCAGCCCGATGACGTCCCTCGAACTCCGATCCAGCCGAGTGTTGAGGGAGAGTTTTGTCAGCACGACGGCGTGGTGACGATGATGATGTTCTACCGACAAGGACTTCGCCTAAGCACCACTGCAGTATTATCGAGGTGGACTATGGTGGAGGGGGCACCGCACAAGGCTAAAAGATCAAACGATCAATTGTTGTGTCTCTGGGGTGCCCCCTGGCCACGTATATAAAGGAGTGGAGGAGGGGAAGAGGGCCGGCCCCTATGGCGTGCCCTGGAGGAGTCCTACTCCCACCGGGAGTAGGATTCCCCCCTTCCAAGTAGTAGGAGTAGGAGTCAAGGCAAGGGAAGAGAGAAAAGAAGGAAGGACGGGGCGCAGCCCCTCCCCCTAGTCCAATTCAGACTAGGCCTTGGGGGGCGTGCAACCTCTCCTCTCTCTTTCCCCTAAAGCCCAATAAGGCCCATATACTCCCCGGCGAATTTCCGTAACTCTCCGGTACTCCGAAAAATACCCGAATCACTCGGAACCTTTCCGATGTACGAATATAGTTGTCCAATATATCGATCTTTACATCTCGACCATTTCGAGACCTCTCGTCATGTCCCCGATCTCATCCGAGACTCCGAACTACCTTCGGTACATCAATACACATAAACTCATAATATAACCGTCATCGAACTTTAAGCGTGCGGACCCTACGGGTTCGAGAACTATGTAGACATGACCGAGACACGTCTCCGGTCAATAACCAATAGCGGAACCTGGATGCATGTATTGGCTCCCAGATATTCTACGAAGATCTTTATCGGTCAAACCGCATAACAACATACGTTGTTCCCTTTGTCATCGGTATATTACTTGCCCGAGATTCGATCGTCGGTATCTCAATACCTAGTTCAATCTCATTACCGGCAATTCTCTTTACTCGTTCTGTAATACATCATCTCGCAACTAACTCATTAGTTACAATGCTTGTAAGGCTTATAGTGATGTGCATTACCGAGTGGGCCCAGAGATACCTCTCCGACAATCGGAGAGACAAATCCTAATCTCGAAATATGCCAACCCAACAAGTACCTTCGGAGACACACAGAGAGCACCTTTATAATCACCCATTTATGTTGTGACGTTTAGTAGCACACAAAGTGTTCCTCCGGTAAACGGGAGTTGCATAATATCATAGTCATAGGAACATGTATAAGTCATGAAGAAAGCAATAGCAACATACTAAACAATCGAGTGCTAAGCTAACGGAATGGGTCAAGTCAATCACATAATTCTCCTAATGATGTGATCCCGTTAATCAAATGACCACTCTTTGTCCATGGCTAGGAAACATAACCATCTTTGATCAACGAGCTAGTCAAGTAGAGGCATACTAGTGACACTCTGTCTATGTATTCACACATGTATTATGTTTCCGGTTAATACAATTCTAGCATGAATAATAAACATTTATCATGAAATAAGGAAATAAATAACAACTTTATTATTGACTCTAGGGCATATTTCCTTCAAATCGCCACGCGTCGACCGAGGCCGCAGGCGGATGGGGCCCGCGGTGCTCCGCGCTTGCCCTTTGGCTTTGCCTTGAAGCCAAGCTCAAGTGCGCCTTGGGCCCGGGGGCTACTGTCGGCGTCCTGGGAACGGTGGTACCCAGACTTGCCTGCCTGCGGCCGATGGTGTGGCTCCATCAGCGGCCTGGTACGGCCCATTTTGGCAGCAACGACACAAGACCCTCGCGAGGGGCCAAGCCTCGCGAGGCAGACGACACCAAGACCTCCCTGGGGGCAGGCTCGCTAGGATGGCTCCCAAGGAGCGGAGATATCAATGTGGGGTGCACCTCGCGAGGTTTGCCTGACGTGAGCCATGACGACCAAGGCTAGGCGGGCGCCAAGCGGGCTCAGTGTACCAGTTTCCTCTTTGGTGCTAAGCAGGCAAGCACAGGCGCCGGGTCCCGAGGAATCAGGCAAAGGTTTCCATATTGGTGCAACAAGACCAAGACCGCCAGGACAACATGATGGAGGTCATCGCGGATCCCACTACAGCGTCAACGCCAGAGCCTTTGCAGGCGAAGACTACTTTTGTCAGGATAACTTGTACTAGTTGTCTCCCTTCAATATTGGCCGTTGTGAGATCCCTTCCCGCCTGCATTTGGGAAGAGGACCAAGGCCACTATAAATAGGACTTAGCCACCACGGTAGAACGGACGGATCATTCAGACCATCCTCACACCCATCAGCTCATCGAGCTCAAGAACACCTCACCTCCTGAGGCTGTTCTGTACTAAAACATCCTCAGCCGTCCGAGGCAATCCACAACCAAGCTGGAGTAGGGTATTACACCACAAGGTGGCCCGAACAAGGATAAACGGATGTGTCCCTTGTCCCTCAGGTTCGTCAAGCTAGGCTCTGGAATCGTTGGGCCGGCAGGTTAGGGAGAATAAGTTCTTCGTACGCACCCCAGTGTTCGAACCTCTCAAGGGTCTGCGGAGCCCCGAATCCGACATAAAATATAATCTCTAATTGTCATTGCAAACATGTTTAATCACAATGGGTTGAATCATGGATACTAGGTTAAACATATTTACACAAACAGAACAATTAGAGTTCATACTAGTTTCTCTCTGCCACGGCCAGTTCATCGAATGTCGTCATTATTGCCTTTCACTTGCACGACCGAACAATATGAAAATAATAGTGCAAGAGTGTCGTGGACTAAGCTGGAATCTGCAAACATTTTATTCAACACGAGAAGACAAGGTCAAATGGGCTCTTTATTAGTTCAACGATTATTCAAATGAGAGCCACTCAACATTTTCATCGTGGTGAAATTTAGAGAAACACACTGAAATATTTTTGGAGTTTTTGGTTTTCTTGAACAAGCAAATAAAAGGGAAAAGCAAAAATGAGGAAAACTATTTACACAGGAAAGCTCCCAACAAGCAAAAGAAGAACAAGGAAATCTTTTTGGGTTTTATTTTTAATAATACTACTAAGCATGCATAGAAAGTAAATTAGCTACAACTAATTTTTTCGGTTTTTCTAAAGTTTTTCAAACACACAAGAAGAAAGCAAGAAAATAAATCTTAGCATGGATGATACAATGAAAAAGTGTGAACACCGACTAATGGAATAAGTGAACATGAATGTAAAGTCGGTGGAAACACGTACTCCCCCAAGCTTAGGCTTTTGGCCTAACTTGGTAGTCGATCAGTATCCTAGATGGTAGTAGGGGTACTGAGGAGCGCACATCCACTCATCCCACTGCTGAGGCTCCTCCTCTGCCTCTGCAGCAGCCTGAGCATTCCGGTAGGTGATGATGTCCGCATGCATGATCCTATAACCGCCCCTGGCAACAGAATCAAACAAGGCAGGAGCAGGCAATGGAATAATATCATGAGTTTCAATGCTAAAACCAGGTTATAAGGAATAGGGATGTCAAGGTAATCTCGTGCAATAAAATGGTGGTGTTCCATGGCTGTGCGGTCTAGGTAAACCTTGGTCAGAGGGTAATCATGATGGCTTATCTCGACATTAAAGTGAGCCGCCAAACGAGTAGCAAAAATCCCACCATGTATTTTACCCTTTTACCCTTGTACTTATTAATATGGAGGCGATGAGCCACAATAGCTCCCAAGCTATAAGTGTTGTCGCCCTCTAGTGCACGACGTAAAACAGTAAGGTCTGGTGAACTGAGTGCACCCACCTTCTCTCTAGCAAGCAAGCATTTTGCAATAAAAAGATCAAAGTAATGAACAACAGGAAAATCCAAGCCAGCGGCAGTGATAGCTGACACCCCTCTCTCATGTCCCACTTTCAAGGTGTGATAAAAGGTCTCAAACTCTGTCGGCCTAGGCTCGGCTAAACTCTCATCAGAATGGATCATGCATATGTCACAAAATTCAGTGCGTGGTATCTGATGGTTTTCAGCTTATAAATCAAAACTCACTTCAGGAGGATTATTTCTAGGAAGGAAAGTAAAACTTTGAACAAATATGTTTGTGAGGATTTGATGTTGTTCACACTCATCTGCGATGAAGTCGGTGAGGCCGGCATTAGCAGCATATTGTGTGAACTCCTGAAGGATTCCAGCCTCTTCCAGGAACGGGGTGTGCGGCCATTCACACGGCCATACTTCTGCCAACCTCCGAGGATGGAGATCACTATTAGATGACTCCCTAATAACACCCTGGGAGTTCAACTTAGAGCCAAACTTCCTAAAGATATTCATGGTTTTCCTATGAACAAAAATTCTAAAATTTATTAGCCCACAAAATTTTCTCAAAAAAACTTCACAAAAATGATACCAACAACTCATAGGGATACATAGAGGCCATAGCAAGCATTCAAACTACTTAGAAATCTAAGGATTCAACATGCAAGCTCATCTACATCAACACCAAGAGTAGCTAATTATTCAAAATATAAACCACTAAAACAAAAACTAATTGGACAAGCGGTGGAGTCACATATCAAGGAACAATCCCCCGAAAGCAGTTTCAAAGCAGACTTGAGCAAAGAGATCGAAATCCGCGGGTTTGAGAGCAAGAACACGGGAGAGAGAGCAATGGAGATTTTTTTTCTGGAGGTAAGTGATGATGTGGTGTGAAGGGATAAGTAAGGGGGCCACGTGGGGACCACAACCCACTAGGGCGCGCGTGGGGGTCCTGGCGAGCCCAGGTGGCTTGTGCCCACCTAGTGCACCTCCCTCTGATATTATTTGCACCAGAAATTCAAAAATATTCAGAAAAAAATCGTATTGAATTTTCAGGGCATTCTGAGAACTTTTATTTTTGGGTCATTTTTTATTGCACGGGAAATTTGGAAAACGGACAAAACATGGCATTTTATTTTATTTAGCTAATAAAAACAGAAAACAAAAGGTAGGGACACAAGGTAGTGCTTACTAAATTCATCAACTTCATACTGTTCAAAAATGATCCATTAATAAGGTTGATCGAGTCTTATTAACAACAACTTTCGATTAGCATGAAACCGAAGAACTTTCGTAAATCACTAAGTTACTGCAATGGGGATATGAATGTCCCCAACAATAAGCATTTCATATTTCTTTTTGACAGTAGGTAGAGGTATTTCAAAACTTCCAATAGTGATTGTCGGAGATTTTTCAATAACATTAATACAATTCACTTGGAATTGTTTCTTCGGAAAGTGCACCGTATCCTCATTACCATTAATATGAAAAGTGATCTTGCTTTTATTGCAATCAATAACAGCCCCTGCAGTATTCAAGAAGGGTCTACCAAGGATAA
Source organism: Aegilops bicornis (assembly GCA_021605145.1). Classification (NCBI taxonomy): domain Eukaryota; kingdom Viridiplantae; phylum Streptophyta; class Magnoliopsida; order Poales; family Poaceae; genus Aegilops; species Aegilops bicornis. The sequence continues at coordinate 314,783,840 of CM038674.1, read as the reverse complement.
TCGATATGTTGTCATCCTCGGGCATCTCAAGTATAACAAAGTCAGTCAAAATAGTAACATTAGCAACAACAACGGGCACATCCTCACAGATACCGATAGGTATGGCAGTTGTTGGCCATTTGCAAAGATATTTCAGTAGGTGTGAGTTTATTCAAATAAAGTCTTTTATATAAAGAGAAAGGCATAACACTAACACCAGCTCCTAAATCACACAAAGCAGTTTTCACATAATTCTTTTCATAGAGCAAGGTATAGTTGGTATTCCCGGATCTCCAAGTTTTTTAGGTACTCCATCTTTAAAAGTATAATTAGCAAGCATAGTGGAGATTTCAGCTTTCGATAGTTTTCTCTTATTTGTGATGATGTCTTTCATATACTTTGCATAAGGAGCCATTTTCAAGATATCAGTCAAGCGAGTATGCAAAAAGATTGGCCTCATCATTTCAGCAAAGCGTTCAAATTCTTCATCCTTTTTCTTTTTAGTTGACTTGGGTGGAAAATTCATAGGTTTTTGAACCCACGGTTCTCTTTCTTTACAGTGTTTTCTAGCAATGAAGTCTCTTTTGTCATATATTTTATTCTTAGGTTGTGGGTTATCAAGATCAACATGTGGTTCTATCTCAACATCATTGTCTGGTTCTTTATTATTTAGTTGAGAGTCTTCATGAACCTCATCATTATCTTTTTCATTATCACTAGGTGAGTGTTCATTACCAGATTGAGTTTCAAAGATCTCGAGATAGAAGTTTCATTATCATTATCAGGAGGTTTTTCTATTTCAGGTTCACTAGAAGTATGCAAAGTCCTGTCATTTTTCTTTTTCTTTTTCTTTCTAGAAGGACTAGGTGCATCAGTGCTAACTCTTTGTGAATCTTGTTCTATTCTTTTTGGGTGTCCCTCAGGATAAAGTGGTTCCTGAGTCATTTTACCTCCTCTAGTTGCAACTCTAACAACAAAGTCATGTATATTATTATTCATTTCATCAAGCAACTCTCTTTGAGATTTAGCAACTTGTTCTAACTGAGTTTGAACCATAGAAGCATGTTTTCCAACACCTCTAACATCATTTGAAATTCTAAATAATAAGTCACTCAAGCGGGCAATCATATCAGAATTATATTTCAATTGTTTCATAACATTTGCATTGAAGTGATCTTGTTTTCTAATATAGTTTTCAAACTCATAAAGGCATTGGCTAGGATGCATATTGTGAGGATTGTCATTATCATTGGACTTCATTAAAGAATTTACCTCTACCACCTTAGGCAGTGGTGCTGTATTAAGCCCATGTATTTCTTCAATAGGAGGTACATTTTTAACATCCTCAGCTTTAATACCATTTTCCTTCATGGATTTCTTTGCCTCTTGCATATCCTTAGGACTGAGATATAATATACCCCTCTTCTTGGGAGTGGGTTTAGGTGGTGGTTCAGGAAGAGTCCATTCATCATAATTTTTTAATATATTATTCAATAATTCTTCAGCTTGTCCAACAGTTCGTTCCCTGAAAACACAACCAGCACAACTATCTAGTAAGTCCCTAGAAGCATCGGTTAGTCCATTATAGAACTCAAGTATTTCATTTTTCTTAAGAGGATGATCAGGCAAAGCATTAAGTAACTGGCAAAGCCTCCCCCAAGCTTGTGGGATACTCTCTTCTTTGGTTTGCACAAAGTTAAATATTTCCTGTAAAGCAGCTTGTTTCTTATGAACAGGGAAATATTTTTCATAGAAGTAATAAATCATATCCTGGGGACTATGCACACAACCAGGAGAAAGAGTATTGTATCAAGCTTTAGCACCACCCTTTAATGAGAACGGAAATAATTTGAGAATAAAGTAATAGCGAGTTTTCTCATCATGAGTAAAAAGGTGGCTATGTCATTCAACTTAGTAAGATGTGCCACAACAGTTTCAGTTTCATAACCATGGAAATGATCAGATTCAACCAAAGTAATTAACTCTGGGTCGACAAAGAATTCATAATCCTTATCATCAATAAAAGTAGGTGAAGTAGCAAACTTAGGATCATATTTCATTCTAGCATTCAGAGATTTTTCTTTATACTTGCATAGTAATTTCTCTAGATCTTCTCTATCCTTACAAGCAAGAATATCTTTAGTTGTCTCCTCATTCATAACATAACCTTCTGGTACCTTAGGCAATTCATATCTAGGAGGACTAGTTCTAGCAGGTGTTTCATGAGTTTCAGTTTCAAGCTCATCATCAGATTCAACAACATCATGTTGTATTACTCTAGCAATTTGTTTATCAAGAAAGTCACCAAGTGGCACATCATCATTATCAAGCAAGGTACTAGCATCATCATAAGCATTATCCATAGCGGAAGTGGCATCATCAATAACTTGCGACATATCAGAATTAATAGCATGTGGTAGTGTTGCAAGTTTACTTATAACAGAAGGTGAATCTAAAGCAGAACTGGATGCCAGTTCCTTACCTCCCCTCGTCTTTGAGGGAAATATTTTAGTCTTAGCATCCTTCAGATTCTTCATAGTGATAATATGATAATAATCCCAAGTGACTCAACAAATATAGCTATGCTCCCCGGCAACGGCGCCATAAAAAGGTCTTGATAACCCACTAGTATAGGGGATCGCAACAGTTTTCGAGGGTAGAGTATTCAACCCAAATTTATAGATTCGACACAAGGGGAGCCAAAGAATATTTGAAGGTATTAGCAGCTGAGTTGTCAATTTAAGCACACCTGGAGATTAATTATATGTAGAAAGTAATCAGTAGCAAAGTAATATGATAGTTTTGATAGTAGTGACAGCAGTAACAGTAATGGTAACAGTGATAGCAGTAATTTTGTAGCAAGTGTAACAGTAACAGCAGCAGTAGTAACTTAGCAAGATCAATATAAGATTAATTTGTAGGCATTGGATTGGTTACTTATTGGATGATATTCACCATGAGACAGTTATAACCTAGGGCAATACGGCACTAGCTCCAGTTCGTCAATATAATGTAGGCATGTATTTCGTAAATAGTCATACGTGCTTATGTAAAGAACTGGCATGACATCTTTTGTCCTACCCTCTCGTGGCAGCGGGGTCCTATTGGAAACTAAGGAATATTAAGGCCTCCTTTTAATAGAGAACCAGAACAAAGCATTAACACATAGTGAATACATGAACTCCTCAAACTACGATCATCACCGGGAGTGGTCCCGGCTATTGTCGCTCCGGGGTTGCCGGATCATAACACGTAGTAGGTGACTATAACTTGCAAGATCGGATCTAGAACATGGATATAATTATGATAACATAAATGGTTCAGATCTTAGTTCACCCGGGCCCAAAGTGACAAGCATTAAGCATGGCAAAGTCATAGCAACATCAATCTTAGAACATAGTGGATACTAGGGATCAAGCCCTAACTAAACTAACTCAATTACTTCCTCCGTTCCTAAACGTAAGTCTTTTTAGAGATTTCACTATGGACTACATACGGAGCAAAATGGGTGAATCTACACTCTAAAATATGTCTATATACATCCGTATGTAGTTTGTAGTGCAATCTATACAAAGACTTATATTTAGGAACGGAGGGAATACATGATGAATCTCATCCAACTCCTCACCGACCAGCGAGCCTACGAAGGAATTACTCACTCCCGATGGGGTGCATCATGGAATTGACGATGGAGAAGGGTTGGTGATGATGAAGAACGAAGATCCCCCTCTCCGGAGCCCCGAACGGACTCCAGATCCGGCCTCCCGATGAAGAACAGGAGGTGACGGCGGCTCCGTCTCGTGGATCGTGATAATTCTTTCTCCCTGATTTTTTTCTGGAAAATAGTATTTTATAGCGTCGATTTCAGGGTCTGCGAGGCCAGTAGGTGGGGACAACCCACCAGGGCGCGCCCCCCTTTTATGAAAAAAAATGGGATTTTATAGCGTCGGTTTCAGGGTCTGCGGGGCCACCAGGTGGGACAACCCACCTGGGCGGGCCAGGAGAGGGGGGCGCACCCTGGTGGGTTGTGCCCACCCAGGTGCCCCTCTCCGGTAGGTCTTGGCTCCAGAAATTCTTATTTATTATATAAAAATTCCTCGCAAAGTTTCATTCCATTCCGAGAACTTTCATTTCTGCAAAAAAACAACACCATGGTAGTTCTGCTGAAAACAGCGTCAATCCGGGGTTAATTTCATTCAAATCATGCAAATTAGAGTCCAGAACAAGAGGAAAAGCGTTAGGAAAAGTAGATACGTTGGAGACGTATCAGCACACACGGCCAACAGCCCTGCACGGCAGGTTTCACGGAAGGCCACATGTTCCTGTGACGCAAAGAGAGCCACGGGATCAGGTGCCACTGTTTTCTCGGGCGTTTCGCAGTTCGAGTTCATTGCGTGCAATGATGCGGGCGCAGACAACTGGGGAAATGTGACTTTGCTCTCAAGAAAACATAAGAGCAACTCCAACGGGTTGACCCAAACAGACGGCGCTTTTGTCCGCTTTTTGTCCATTTAGGTCGGCCGCCCGCCCGGCGTCCGCCCTGTTTTAGATTTGGGTCGGCAGTGCACCCAACGCGCCGATCCATTTCATGTCCGTACTCAATTTTTAAAAAAGGTCCGCGGCCATAGATCATGTCAGCGACCATGTCTCATGCCGGCACCATGCCAGCGCCGGCATACAATGCCGCTTCAAAAAATATCACCACACAGTTCATGTTGGCGCACTCGCCAGCAGCCAGCACACATGCTAGCACACAATAAAGGGGCGGGACTTGAGTTCGACCACGCCATCGCAGCGCCGTGGTCATGCCAGCACACCTGTCGGCATACAAACAAAGGATGGCGCTCGCCGCCATAGATCACTCGTCGTCAAACTTGAGCATGTCGGACTGCATCTTCTCGAACCACGGCCTCTTCTTTGGCGACACGGTGTTGAGATTCACCTTCATGATCTCCACCCCGGTCATCATGCTCGCGAGAGCCACTTCTTTCGCCTTGGTCTTGGCATTGGCGGCCTCGATCTCAAGCATCTTGGCTTGCTTCTCCGCCTCCATCTCAAGCATCTTGGCTTGCTTCTCCGCGTCCATCTAAAGCCTCCTCCTTTGGATCTCCATGAAGGCGTTCATTTGCTCTTCTTTGTAAAGCCGACGCTCCTCCTCCCTTGAGTCCTTCTTGCTCATCATGCCCTCCACGCTTGCGGTCAAGGCGTTGGACTCCGCATCCCGCTTGTCCTCCTTCTTGGAGTTGGTCTTCCCCCGCGACCGTGCCTTCTCGCCGGCCCCAACCTCCTCCACGGCTTGCTTCCCCCCACTCGACTTGAGGGCGGCATATTGCGCCTTGAACTTCTCCTCGTCTTTGATCACCCTAAAGCAATGGGAGAGGTTGAAGCACTTGCCATTGTGTTGGACCTTGAATGCCTGCAAAGCTTGAAATGCCTACAAATGTTTTCATGCAAGCATATTGGCAAATGGTATGCAAATGAACATGCAAGCATAAACTTGATGACACAAAAGAGGGCGGCTTGCTAGCATACCATGTCTTGCATGCCGATGCCGCTCACGGGGCGGGCCTTGACGCTCTCAAGAGTGGCACAAAACTTGTTGCACTCTTGTTGGATCACCTCCATCGCTTCGAAATGGACACCCACCCGCGCGTGCTTACTATTTGGTACGACATGAACTTCTTGCGCTCATGGAACTCGCGGTGGACACGAATCCAAAAAGTTGAGTGTTTTTGTTCGGCGCCCATCTTGGGGTCTTGCCCAATGTCTCCCAACACTCGCAAAGAAGCTTGTCCTCGGCCACTGTGTATGCCTTGGTCCGCTTGCTCTTCTGCTTCGACTTCATCCCGGCGGCTTGGTTGGCGAGTTCGTCCTCGAACAAAGGCTCCCCTTTGATGTCGCACTCGTCCTCTTCCTCTTACCTGTAGTCCTCCGAAAACTCATGGTCGAGTGGGAAGTCGTCCAGGTCGATGTCGACCTGATCACGCATGAAGCCCGCCTGATCTTGATCGTAGCCAGCGGACGGCGTGAACGCCCCTCGGCCGTCCTGGCTTTGTGTCTCGTCGGGATCGTAGCCAGTGGCCGACGCACCACCCTCGAAGGTCATGTTCTGCATGTAGTCCTCGTCGCTGGCGGCCGGCATTCCGTCGAACAGGTTGCGTGCGCCCGATAGCACGTCGGCTGGCATATGCCACGGCCACCGGTCTGGCGTTGAGGTCAATGGGCGCGGGCGCGGGCGTGGAAGGTGCCACCACGCTCACCTCGTGCGAGCACTCCTCGGAGAGGCGGGAGGCATGCGGGTAGACGTGGAAGTCGGGCATCGGGGTGCAAGCCGACGTGCGGGGCGAATCGAGTAGCACCATCCGAGGGAACGCGGATGAGCCGGTGCTGGCCGCGGCCATGACGGCGTTGACGAGGCCGTGCTGGCTAGGGTTTAACCCTAGCATATAGAGCACCTCCCTCGTTGGCGGCAACGTGCTGGCTAGGGCGTTTGGTGACCTCCTGCTGCGCGGCGGCGGCGGCGGCGGCCGCTGCGATGGCTTCATCCCTCGCGTCCGCCACGTGCCTCCGGCCCTTCCTTTTGGCCGACTCCCTTGCCTGTTGTTCGGGCGTCAGCGCCTTCTTCGGCTTGTGCGCGGCGGCGGTCTTGCGGGGGGCGTGATGCTTGCCTTTACCGGAGGGGGCGGTCGTCATGCTGGACGAGGCGAGGGAGGCGAGGCCGGCGACGGCTTCGAGGTCGTCGTCCATAGCGGGGGTGGGGCGGGAGCGCGCGCGGGCGGGAGGCTTTTTTGGTGGAAATGGAGGGAAATGGTGGAGGCTGCCACCGACCAGCGGGCACAAAGGGAGGAGAAGGCGCACGCTCGCGTCCGTCTCGTGTCCGCGCCGACGTAAATCCGGCTAAAAAATGGACCGGGAATGGATCGGCAGGCGGGCGCGCGTCCGTTTGGATCGACGTGTTGGGCCGACTTTTGTGTCTGCACCGACCTAAACAGATGTCAACAGACGAAATGGGTCACCACATTGGAGTTCTCCAAAGGCAACACGTACAATATTGACCAACTAAAGAATTTGTAAACCGAAAGCCGCCTTCACCTGTTTGGGGGAGACAAAGCTTCCACCAAAAAATAAGCTTCTCTACGAGGTTTGTTTGTTGAAAACAGGTGTAGCTCTCGACATAAAAGTGTAGGAAAAATAAAATAAAAATATTCAAATAATAAATGTCACACGTGTCACAAAACACTCTGACCTGACTTTTTTAAACTAAAATTGCCGTCCAAAAAGAAAAAAACAAACCCAGAAAAACTAAAACTTACCATCTGAAAAAAAGGTTGTCATGCTTGACAACTAAAATTGTTATACTTATTTCACTAAACTTGCCATAAAAAACAATTCAGAATTGCCATGTGTTCATTCCACACATGTGGCACTTATCAGGATCCTAAGAATATTCTCCCTCCGTCCCGTAATATAAAAACATTTTTTTCAAGCTAACATAGCTTGAAAAACGTTTTTATATTTTGTGATGGAGCGAGTACTTTACTTCAGATGAACAGAAGAACTGATAATCTATACTTGTCCCAAACAAATATAACAAACCGCATTATTTTTGTGATCTATACTACTATTAAAAGAGCAAACATAAGTTCTCCTATAGCCACACCAAAAATTGTACACATGATTACCAGAAACGTCTGATCAATCCAATTAAATCACATCCGAGAGTTCATATTACATCAATAGTCTGCCGCACAAATTAACGGCCCGGATTAAATGTTCTGCCGAAGCAGACCACCTCGCACACCTCTTCGTCCTTATTAATTAGTGGGATAGTAACCACCTCGCACAATTCTTAGGCCTCAATTAGTGCGATAGTAATCCCGTAATTTTCTCTCTCGCCTCATATGCCTCACGATGCCTTCCCCAATTGTTGTAAAAAATCCCTTCTCGCTCCTCCTCTGATGCCCCAATGACGCGAGCGCAGATCGCTGCTGTTGCTCGCCGCTCCTCCTCTCTGCCGCCCCATGGGCACGAGCGCGGATCGCCGCCGCCTGTCGCTCCTCCTCTGCTGCCCCATGGGTGTAAGCGTGGATCGTCGTCGCCGCCGTCCGCTTCTCTTCTGCTACCCATGGGCGAGAAGCACTTCCACAAAAGTGTTGTGCAAATCACGAAGATCAAGAACTTGATCTCTGAATTAATAATTTTTTTATCTGCAGCCATGCGTTGTTGTCGTGATTGTTCTTGTGCTTGCGTTGGATCAGCGGGAGCAACTCCTCCCTCTTCGGACGCTGGCACATGCACGCTCAACCATGTGTATGCATGCACCATTCTCAGCGGCTCCTCCTTTTTCTTCTCCATGTGCTCTCATAGTCCGTCGATTCCCAGATTAGGAAGAAAGGAACTGCTCGCATCCACAGCAACCGGGCTGGAGCTATATAGCTGAAACTTGATGACTGGACGTCCGATGATCCGCTGATCGAAAGGAAGCCTATGGAGGAGCAGCTCATGATCCACCCCTATGATCGGCAAGATAGCTGGCGGTTAACGTCGCAGCGCCCGAGCACGGGCCTTCCACGCTGAGATCTAATCACTGCCATCGTGGACATGGGTCACCGCACTTCTGGAGTAGTATTGTTGAAATCTTACTTCCAGGATTAATCAATATATTTATATATGTACTTCTATATCTGAATTTATATCTATCATACAGGCACCACAACCACACGGATCACCATATTCGAGTACCTCTATAGTTTTGTTTGTTCACTTAGATGGACTTGGTTGTCACATAAGAACATAATTCACATGTTTATTTTATTGTTTGGTGGATTATATTGGAGATTTCATTTTTATACCACACTGGATTGAGGTGCTGGATTAGGAAGCCTTTTTATCCCAGCAATGGATCAAATACTTCTAAACGCAGTTAAAGAGTAAAGGTATATATGTGTACATTTTTTCCATTTAATTTCTTCTTTCATATTATATGATATCAAGTTTCAGACATAGTTGTATGATTTAGTCTTCTAGGTTGTAGTGTAGATACGAAGAATCATAATAGGAACTTAATGAATATTGTGCCTTACTATCAAGATGAATAATATTGGCCGACTCAAATATTGTTTGAGTATGTTTCTCCTTAAGCTAACTCACCAAAATCTGACTGACTCTTGACTGTTGCGTACAAGTATAGCTATAAGAATCCAAACACCATGTGGAATTCTGAAAGGTCTTTTCCTACATTGTGAGACCCTGTTTAGAACATGATGCTTTCATGAATCAACAACTACATTTTTCCAACAAAGTTTAGATTTTTAGGATGGATTACTTAGCAACTACGGTTTTTGCTGTGATCCATTGCGAGGCATACATGTGCTTAGATTTTGATACTTTTTAGTTTGTTTCACAGATGTTCAGTTCAAATGCTGACACTTTTTCAGTTTGTTTCAAAGCTATTTACTTAAGATTGTAAAATTTTGTGTACAATTTATAGGAGATGCTATGTAAGATGATGAGAAGATTTAGTTATCTGAAAACAGTCCCTGTACACGTGAAGTTCAGCATGGTTCAATGATGTATGGAATTTCAAAAAGCAAAGCTCTGTCTGCAAAAGGTAAAAATCAAAGGGGATTTCAGCCCTTGATCATTTCTGAAATTTGTGAAATGAGATGTATACGACTTTCTTATTTGCTTGATTTGCTATTCACCGAGGGGGTGTCTCAGTTTGGTTTGCCACAGGCCTTCATCGCTTTGCTATGCTGATTCACGTGCTCCTTTTAGTCCGAGGTGAGGTGCCGAGAATTAGAAAATCGGTTGCTCCCATTTTGTTCACAACCTAACTTGCAAGAAACAGGAACCGTCCCTGCATACGTATTGTTTTGTTATTCTCATTTGTAAGCACAAATATGTCTATCATCAAATAAATTAGAGTTGGCAACCATGGTAGTATAGCATTAACAGTGTATAGACAATATGCATTAAAACAGTTAGTGCCGGTAGTACTTCTAGCTTTTTATTTCTGGAGTCACAAATTAACTTCATTTCAAATGTTTATATATTGTCTCAATTCGAGCCACAAAATAACCCACTTATTTTGTTTTCTATATTCTCTGTTTTAAGCCTCCATGTCCTAACACTGAATGTCTTAGATAATTTGGTGACGGATCATATTGCTTTTTTATTTACACATGCTCTTGAAATTGTACACAGTATGCATCATATGCTTATAGTGCTACTTCTTGTGTTCTTTATGGGTTCCAAAATTTTCTTTGTAGAATCAAATTAGTTATGGATTATACGGATAACTTTACGATTTGGTTGTGTACCATGAAGAATTATGGAAAACAGATTTGTTTTGGATACGTGTTCAGTTCTGAAGGCAATGGTATAACAACTATGTGTTTTCAGATATTTAAAAGGAATTTCACACTATGGCTAGAGGATCTTCAATTAAATGCAGCCCTGTTCATTTTACTTACCATTAAGAGTTGAACATATACTCCTTATGGTGAAATATTGATGTCTGCTATTTACGCTTTGTGTCCTATGTTTTCTCTCACCGCACTGCAATAAGAATATTTTTCAAATTGTTCACCATGATGTCTTATATTTTGGTGCTTGCGGGTTTGCCACTGGGATAACTATTTCTAGATGATAAACTGAAATTTCTTGTAATATCCAGTGTCTTGCGTTGTCGAGTGTCACTCTTTCATTATGAAGATATCTGTCCGACGTAATAAAAAATCTTGAATTTTGCATGGGTGATTGGTTTAACAACCTCAATCGCTGCACCTCACTGGCAACCACACGCAAGCTTCCCCCATGCTTTAGGTGAGAGCAGCGGTTTCATTGCCCTTTAGCCTGTTCGGATTTCAAGTTTGATAGTTTCCCCAACCCATATTATAAACCCCTTTGATTTGTTTCCTTGTTATAACTCTGTTTGCAATTTTGTTTCTCCATCACAATTTGGTCGATCCATTCTTATCTACAAATGCTTATATATAAACAAATGGATACAAGGTTCACAGTAGTCTTGCAGTTTGGACTACCAAAAAAAGCATGTGTTTGAGTAGTATAGCGTTAGATGTCATTTTCTTGTTTTCTCTTTATGATTGACTTTTTCTATCGTGCTTTATGAGTAGATATGAATCCATTAGAAAAAAGTATTATTGTTGTCTAATTCTTGAAGTATCTGCCTTCCGAGCAGACCTTGAACACATAACAAGAAAACGAGGATATTTCGAGTCGGTTTCACTATGTTCAAGGACGTATGGGTCACCACCATCGGTGCTTCCTTCCACAACTAAAGGTCTTAGGTATCAGTTTTTGTTCCCTAATAGTTGTCGTTTGGAGATCATGATAATAGTTTTCAGTAAGATAGCCAAGAAAAACGATTAGCATTATTTTAAAGGAAGAGCCGCCTCATAGAGCATCTACAGCCGGATACACTAAATCCGACCCCCTCAAACGCCCGCGGACATGCCCGGACGTGTCCACGGACTGTGACCGGTCATACTTCAAAAATTCATTGTTACAACCGGATACCTCAATCCATACGATTACATGCAACGTGAAACCTAATCTAAGCGAAGCCCGTCCGGTTCCGCCCGTGTCCATGTCTGGCGGTAAAGCGCCCTTACCCGAATGTTGCTCCGACGTCGATGAGGTAGAGTAGGACATAGGAAACCCACCGGCTCACGGCTCAAGGCGCTGCCATCTCCCATGCCCTACTCATCCTCTTTGGAACCCTCCGCCTTCATGTTGCCGATCGAAGTAAGGTCAACGATGGATCCGTCGTGCTCGGGCGATGCCGACACGGCCACCATGGTGCGGTTCTGCCGCCCGGGGTAGCAGGTCATTCGTGGAGGCGCCGGAGAGTGCGACTCCACCGCCGACGGCGTCGGCCGCGAGCGAGGGCCGCCGCGCCTCTCGCGCTTCTCTGCGCGCATGAAGGGCACGCCGCACTATACACTCGGCGTCACGGTCCACGGATGGCGCGTCGTTGCTGGCACGCCAACGGGATGTCGTCTACCACGGCGTTCGGCGCCAGACGAAGAGCACCGCCTCCAACGAGGCAACAGCATCGTGTTGCATGTCGGACCACGCGCCATTTGGGCAGACGCGATTGATTCCCGGCCCGCGGGCGCGGCTGAGTGCAATGCGGACGGCCATCTATTCCTCAGGCCCGTCTATGGGGTTATCGTGCGTTGCACGTGCAAGCTTACTAGTGACACGAAACAAACAAATGTTGCATGCTCATTCGCTTGATTTCTCATGATAAATAGCGTTGCTGATTCTCAACAGACGGTCGAACTAACTGCAAGAGCCTTCAACCTTTCGAGTCCACATAGGACAGCTACAAGTAACTGACTTCACCAGATCTTAGAACTTAACATGCCAATTTATCCTCAAACTCAAACCAAACCAACAGCACAGCATATGAAACCATCACCCACTTATTAAAGTATCACCCACTATGCTTCATTTATTCAATTATTACGGTTATGTTTCGCCCAGGGAGCATCAAACAAGCGAGTGCTCAGGCTTTGGGCAGTCCGTTCTCTGCTTTTGTCACGGAAGCACGTGGAGGCCATGGTGCGCCAGCCATTACCGCTTCGATTTCCCAGGTCTCCCGGGGGCAGTTTGTCAGGTTCTTGCATCCTTGTGCCGTCACATACTGCAGCAATGGAATATCTTGTTAGCATGTAAATAACAAGGCTAGCACTATGTAAAGGCCAATGCAATGTGGATGCTACAGAAATTACTGTTGAGTTCTTGACACGTCAAGAGAAACTCTGTGCACTGGTGATAACCAAATGTCTCTTTACTCTGCAATCAGCAATCTGGCAGTATCTTTTTTCCTTTTATACTGCCATCCACATCTACATGCTAAAGTTTCTGGACCTTGTTACCAGCGTAAAGCACGTAACCATGACCGAAGTATGAAACCTCACTACCGTGGTAATGGTTGGTTCTTAGAGCATGCCAGCATGCTGAAGTGTGAATGCTGAACACGGAACATTAGTCCACATTTTAGCCCAACAAATTTAGCACTTCAAAAAATTATTAAAGATTCAGAGCTAAATTGTTCCAATCTCTGTACTTCAGTAACCGAACTCGGAAGTGTGCCCTAACTGAAGTTTGACTCTTATGGGGACAAGACACTTTTATCATCTCCATTGTAGCACATACATTAAAGTCTATGCAAGATCACTTGCGACATTGAGAGGTCTATCAACATATGCCAACCAATTTCTGTTTTCTTGTAGTGCTCCCTCTGTCCTATAATATAGTGCACATTTGGTTTTCGTGAAAGTCAACCTTCACAAACTTTGACCAACTTTATTTAGAAAATTATGTATGTCTACAATACCAAATATATACCATATGAAAATATATTCCATCATGAATCAATTGTACCTATTTGGTAAAACAGATGTTGACAATGTTTTCTACAAATTTGGTCAAAGTTTACAAGGTTTGACTATGGAAAAATCTAATAAGCGCTATATTTTGGGACGGAGGGAGTATAACTTTTCCAAGAGAGATCAGTAATAGAGCAAATGTGTTGGCATTACTTCGTAGCCACAAGTAGCGGACTAGCGGTGCACCAGCAATTAAGAGAGTTAAGTTCTTTTACTATGTAACGGAGGAGAGCAACCAAGCAAGACATACCAGATCACTTTCAATACGAACACCACCAAAACTTTTGTACTTCTCAATCTCTTCCCAGTTGAAGAATTTTGAGGAAACTGGATCATCCCTGGCAGGCCTCAGCAAAGCATCGATGAAATAACAGCCTGGCTCAACCGTAATAACCTGCAGTTCAAAAACCATGTGAGCTCAGATGCTTGTTATAACTATATGTAAGATGCCCACACACCCTTCTCAACATGGATGCAGAAAATACAGTACTATTCAAAGGAGGATTCACGACCGACCATTTATTGTTCAAATTATCTATGTTGTCCTTCATTTCTTATCCTCACTCTCAGATAGCATATGCTAAAATAGGAGAAGATATACATCGATATATATGTCGGAGAACTTTAGATGTTTCCATGCTCTTCTGCATGATATATTTAAGTTTGTCATCTTCAAAATATCCATTATGATTACTATACCACAACAAGTCTCAAGGCCTTGATGTCTAACTGCCTACACAAAGCAGCTTGTGTATGAAGAGTTGATAACAGAAAAGGTAGTGACTTTCAAAAGTTGTGGGGACCCTATGCATGATGTTGTACAGTTAAAGCATAACCACAATACCAGGCAAATGTGACATGTTGTGGTTATGTGTGCTACTAAATGGTCAATAGTCTGTCCGAAAGAATACGCATTAACAGATTCCCAAACAGCTCATAAATTTTACTGTCATCTTGTTTGAATACCCAAATGGTCAATAGTCTGTCCGAAAGAATCACATTAAGAGAGTCCCAAACAGCTCATAAATTTTACTGGCTAACACAACAACCTAGCCACTTCTCAGAAAAGTGCGCGTGAAATTGTAAAGAGTATTTTGTGCTACTAAATCTTCATAAATTAATGAGAAAGGTAATTACTTACCATGCCTTCTTTAAGTTCTCTTATGGTCCGCAAGGAGCTCAGTCCTGGCTCCTTTGGCCTCTCTAAGCCCTAAAGTCAACAAACAAGAATTAAACTCGGTTGCAGGGAGGTAGGTATAAAGATTAAACTTGCATAAACATTGGTAAAATCCATATCTCAACCTCAGGGTAGCCTCCGGGATCATGGGTGTCAATTCCAAGCAAGTGCCCAAGACCATGAGGCATGAAAACAGCACCTAACCTTGAGTCATCATATCAGCAATATCACTGAAATAATTGTATTCCGGGAATAGAGAAGTCAGCATTGTAGCTTTACATATTATCATATTTAAGTTCTATGAGCAGCTCTCACACACGCACCCATGGATAATCTTTTCATTCTTGAGAGATTCAAGTATTGTCTGCTCGGCCAGCCTGCAAAAAAGATCAAATGGCGTGTAAGCAAAAGATGCTGCAAAATCTAACAGAGGCCAACAGTAAACATTCTTGGATAACCCCATCAAGGATGTTTAGAAATTGCAAGGTTCTGTAAGTAACAATCATTCTTACTTGTGCATATCGACCCATTTTACTCCAGGCTGCATGTGTGATATGACAGCATTATGAGCCTTAAGGACAGCCTGTAAAATAGTCAGTGTTGCATCAATAATGATTCAAACAACCTGTCCAGGTTCTAATTCACATACAGGAAGAAAAGCACTTTCTCACAAGTACTTACATTGTATACTGTTGCCTGGTTGCTGTTGAACTTCCCATTTATCTGAAAAGACAAAAACTCATTCAGGTGATGCCACTAGACAAACAGTATATTAAGATGTGATGAACAGAAGAATGCTCCAGCTTGCATCGAGGTTTGTTGGAAAGAAAACTTCTAGAATTATAAGCTATGGCCCAAAGTCAGCTAAATACTTAGTAAATCATAACTAATCGTAACAGAGAATTGGGCTGAAGTGAAAAGGAAAGGATATCTGAGGGTGCTCAGATTAAGATATAAACATTCAATAAATAATAACCGCTGGTAGCAATGATGTTCATAAGCAGTTCATTGCACATAATAAGCATAGCCCTTGACGCTTTTAACAGTAGATAACAAAAGCAAGTCCATTTAGTAAAGACACTGGAAAATAAAAATAGTGTACCAAATTAGATAGATGAATGTTACAAAGGACTTACGGGGTATGAACATGTGATGTCAGAGCCATAGAAATTATATTCAGCTCCCATGTCCATTAGAGCCATGTCTCCATCATTCAGCGTCTGAAAATATATGAGATGATCATCTACCAAAGAGGAAAAGAAAAACTACGGGAGGAGTCAAAATACAAAATTTCCCTAAAATAAGAACACCCAATATTACATCAAGACCCTTGTAGCTATGATTACTTTGTTGCATTTCTATCGTTGTATATAAATATCTGTGTTTGTGCCATCACTCGCAACGTGTAAGCTGGATACATTATGATGCTGGGCCTATTCAACTAGACAATTTTTATTCAAAATTGTCTAACTCGTCACCAGGGTCATTACCACCAATGTTCACATGTATCTGATGACGAGAACTTATTTTCGGCTATATCATAAATGAAAGGTAGCACACAACAGACACCATTCAGTTTACAAATTATCATAGGTAGATTTCAAGACCTCATGGTACTGATAAATGTAGTTGACAAATAACAAGGTAGATGAACTCTACAGCCTGAACTCCATATAGTCGTCGCTGAAGAAGGCTTTCCACTTTTTGATAATGCTCACAGAGCAGTGGCTTGGGAAGCATCAAATGCTGCCGTATTCAACGGGCAGAGGCCTAGCATCACCACGCTGCTGGACACCATCCAAGCAGAGACGTGGTTGTGGGCTACAGCAATAGCAACCAGCCTTCAAGTGTTACTCCCAGCGGAGCTGAGCTGGGGGCCAGGTTCAACCATAGCGGTCACAGGACACCGGGTCCAAGATATTTTCCTTGCTACATTTCATGTATAGTATACTGTGTCTGTGTGACACCCCATTTTCAGGTGAGAAATAGAACTGATTTACAAGACATAGGATCATTTTATCAGTGGGTCCACCCCAGGCTGAGCACTCAGGGGTGTGGCATGTGTTGTTGTTGTACTTGGCCTATTCGTAGGCTTGTAAATAACTTCATCTATCTAGCATCAAAATACAAGGCTTTGCGTTTTCTCGAGGAATTTTTTTTATAAAGCATGCCCATTTTCAAGTCATCAGGAGTATGAAATTCATTTAAAAGAGACCTGAGCTCTGTGGACAACTTAATCTCAATTTGGTGAATTCTAACATTTAGAAGCTTGATCAGGTAAAATACTAATAGAGAGAAGTCAATCAAATGCCACAAAGCATCATAAAAAAAGAGTACCCGGTCATTTGGAGCAGCCGTATGTCCATAATGAAGAATAGAACTGCAAAATCAACAGAAAGAGTTATTATAGCATACAGATATAGTCTAAGATCCTAATTTGTTAACCAACAGATCCCTGGTTCGAACCCCGGCGAGCATTCCTTTTTTGAGGAACACAACAATGCTCCGCTCCCACCCCTGCCTAGCTCTCTCCCACCTCTAGCCCCGCTGTCGTCGATTCCCCGCCGGCGGCCCTCCACCCAACCGCGAGCCCCTCCCAGCTCCTCCCCTGCGGCACCCGCCATGGCTTCCTCCGGCGCTGACCCTGCTGGGCGCCGAGCGACCCTCTCCGACGGCGACAGCCTGTCCTCTGGTGGCAGCGAGTTCGACTCGGAGAGCGAGTCCTCGCTGCGTCCCTACAGCGACGTCGCCCGGACCCCGCTGCCTCAGACTGGCGCCTCCGCTTCGCCTCGGCGCTTCGACAGCCCGCCAGAACCCGCCTCGGCCCCGCTACGAGGTGCATCAGCGTCTCGGCGGGTTCAGTTGATGTGACGGCTTCAAAGAGTCAGCGGCGCAGTACCGCGGCAACCGCCAGCGCTTCCTCGACCGGGCCAAGGCCTCCGCTGCCGCGCTGCCGCAGCCCGTCGCCGGAGGAGGTCGCGGGTTTCGCTTCACGCCTCGACCATCGCCACCGCTGGCCCGAGACTGCACCAATGACGTCCGCTGTCGTCAATGCCTCGAGTCTGGCCATGACTCTCGCTCCTGCGACAACAGGCGCCGCGACGCCGCCGGACGTGCCCGCACCACCAACGACCACGTCGGCCCCTCTCCCGTGGATGCTGCCACGCTGCACCACACCCACCCCTTCGCCGCCACCGCCCGGGCCAAGGCCACGCTTACGCCAGCCGGTGGCCGCCTGGTCGGCGCCTCACGAGCCCGAACCCATGCGGGTAATCATGGCCCACTCCGTCGAGATGGAGGAGGCGGAGGACGTCCTCAGCCGCGCCATGGTCGCCTCCATCATCGGCAACCGACCAGGTGTGTCCGACGCTGAGGTCTCCGCTGTGCTCGTCAACACATTTGAGCTGGCCGACGGCGACTTCACCGTGCATGAGCACCACCCCGAGGACTTCTTAATCCTCTTCAGCTCCGACACCACCAAGCGCCGCCTCGACGGAGAGCACTTCATCAACTCGCCGCGATTCTCGCTCTTCCTCAGGCCATGGAGCAAACTTGCCCACGCCGGCTCCGGCGACTTTGAGTATTGCGTCGAGCTGGAGCTCCGCGGCGTTCCGGCGCAGGCTTGGCACCTGTCCACCGCCAAGCACGTCCTGGGCACGAGCTGCTGGATAGAGCACCTTCACCCCAGGACGCGCTCCAGGGCCAATCTTGCGACGTTCAAGTTGGCCGCGCGCACACACCACCTCGACAGCATCCGCCGCGCCGCCGTTCTGGAGATCGTCGAGCAGATCCCTGCGCGCCTAAGTTCCGACAAGCCCACCATCAGGACCCTCACTTACCCCATTGCCATTGTTGTGGCCCGCGTCGAGCCAGCTAGTGCTCCAGTTCTCGCGGCCCGGCCACGGCAGGGGCGAGTGGGGATAGATGCGCATATGGCGCCCACGACAACCGCAACCGCGCACCAGGACCCGGCCAAGGTAGAGCGCGCCGCCGGTGCCGCAAGCGCCGGCGTACGGACGCTCTGCCGCCCGGCCGCGCTGATGGCATGGCGATGGACGATGCGCTGTGGCGGGCACAAAAATGGCCCGGACATGTGGACGGACTCGCCGTGTCGCATGCTTGGCCTGCTCCCGCCAGCGAGGGCGCGCCGCCGTCCGTACTGGGCCAGGATCTTTGCATGGCATCGTGGCCTGGTCAGCAGGGGACCCACCCCCTCATCGACGTGCCAGAAAAGGAAGAGGCGAAGGATCACAAAGGGGCGCTTTGCAGGCGGGCCCTGTGGATAAGACTGTCGGGGACGCAGCTGTCCCCGCGACCACGACGACCGCACCAGTTGGTAGCGCCACTTTGGCTGATGCGGCCTCAATAGTGGGCGTGGTGGCGGGCCAGGCCCCAGCTGGCGACCTCCCGTTGGCTGCGAACTCACCAGAACCAGCGGGGGATTCGAACCCGGCTGGGAACGGCGCGCCCGAGGACGATCGCGTGGGGGCCACGTCTGGCTCGCCCGATCCCATGCATTGTCGGGATCTGGACGCCGTCAGCGTGGTTCACGATCGCCGCCCGGCGCATGGGCCGATACGTGGCTCGGTCGGGCCAAAGCAACAACCCCACGCGCCGGCCGGCGGGGAGATGGGCCCTGGTGATGGTGACTACCTGCACACCGGACCCCACACGGAGGCCAGCGCGCTGTCCCCGACAGACTCGCAACCACCCAATCCCGCGCCCCCGACGCCCGAGTCACGGCTAGACACGCCCCAAGCCCAGCCCACCATGCAGGAGGCCGCCGTGGGCCTCGTTGCCCCCATGCTGACGGGAGCCCAGCATGGCTCCCCACGTCCGACACCGGGGAGGTTCGCGTCGCCGCCAATCACGCTGCGCCGATCTCGCGCACGCCCCTGCAATCATGATCAACGGTGAGCCGGGACCGCCAGTTTGGCATCGCTACGGGCTGCGCCAGGGAGACCCCGTATCTCCGCAGCTCTTCGTGCTCGCCGTGGACATCCTTGGGCGCCTAATCAGCCGCGTCCACGACGCCGGCATATTGCAGCGGCCGCACTTCGACGCAGACATTCCGCCATATCCCTATCGCCGACGACGTGATGCTATTACGCCACGCCACGCATGGCGACGTGGAGGCCGTCCGCGCGATCTCGCCATATTCGGTGAAGCTAGCGGCCTCCGAGTGAACTATGCCAAAGCTCCGCCACTACCTTCAATGGCGACCCGAGGCGGATGCAACAATTGATCGGTGGGATGCGCGAAAGCGGAGCTGCCCATTACTTATCTTGGCATCCTCTCACGCCACGCCGCCTCACCGCCCAACTACAACCCCTTGTCGACGCGGTGGCTGCTCGGCTCCCCACATGGAAAGCATGGCTCATGAACAAAACCGGGCGGCTGGCTTTGGTCAAATAGGTGCTCGCGGCGATCCCGATACATCAATCGCTGCGTTCGCGCCGCCTAAGAAGACCTTGAGACAGCTCGAAAAGATCCGGTCGCGGCTTCTTGTGGGCTGGGCGCGCTTTGCTAATGGCGGACATCGCCACGTCAGCTGGCGGCGTGTGTGTGCCGCCCGCTTCAATCTGGCGGACTCGGGGTCCGGGACACAGGCGTCGGCCTAAGCTGCGCTGCTACTGGATGTGGTTCTCCCACACGGACGACGACCGCGCATGGCGAGGCCTCGACCTTCAGTTTTCTCGCGAGGAGCTCGCGTTGTTCTTCGCATCGACGACCATGGAGCTTGGCGATGGACAGACGACACTATTTTGGGATGACCGATGGCTCAACGGTCGATCCGATGCGTGAACTTCGCCGGCACTCTACCAATGCATTCCCAAACGGCGACGCAAGTCAAGAACGGTGGCCGCAGGTCTAGCTGGCAATGCTTGGGCTCGTGACATTCAAGGAGTGATAGGGATCCATGAGATTGGCCAATATCTCAGACTTTGGCAGCCGTCAGGCACATCGGCCTATCAAACCGGCCCGACCGAATGCTCGGAGATGGATGGACGGCTAAGCGGGACCTATACGGCACGGTCATGCTACCGCAGCCTTCCATGGATCCATGAAATGCCCCTCCCGGAAGCTTACGGAAGAGTCGGGCACCGCGCCCGTGTCCATTTCTTTCACCGGTTGGCTAGCCAGACCGGTGTTGGACGGCGGATAGACTCGCCTGTCGCGACCTACAAAGACCATCTACGATGCCTCCTTCGTGATCAGGCCCCAGAGTCGATGTGGCACCTGCTCCTAGAATGCCCGTTTACGCGGCAAGTCTGGCACGACGTGCTGGCTTGGGCGAGGATACCTTCTCAACCGCCAAGCAATGAGCCCACCCTCACGGACTGGTGGCAACGAATGAAAGGGCAGACCCCACATGCGCTACGGAAAGGCCTGCAATCCATCGCCATGCTCGTCCCTTGGATGATTTGGAAACAACGCAACGAGTGCGTCTTCGAGAATGCGCACCCCTCGATTACCGCACTCGTAGATAGGATTAAGGCCGAAGCCAAATGTTGGGCACAAGCTGGCGCTTTGGGTCTCAAGGTAGTCCTCCCCACTAACTGGGATGTCCACTGATAGGTTGCCAACCCATGTAACCACCACCTCCTAGGAGGATTGTATCTTCTCATCTTTTCAATGAAATGAAACACGAAGAGTCCTTTGCGTTTTCTCAAAAAAAAAAAGATATAGTCTAACAAACTCAGAATTTCTGAGTCTTCAATCTTGATAGCAAATGCTAACCGGCCTCCAAGATGACTGAGACTTTGTACACCAATAAAATATCTAGTAATGTCATATAACCTAACTATTTTTAACTAAAAGAGCGCCCCCCCTGGTTAACTTATTCATGTAACTCAACAAATTGTACACTATAGTCACCATGTGGACACGAAAAGAGAGACCTACTGAAATTTTGTTAGCAATCTTATTACAAGCGTTAAGAAAACTATATACTAAAATGCTATCTGGTAATATCAAAAGCTCATGGTATTTGACTATTTGAAGAAACATTATCAAATGGAAACAAAGTGGATAACACTACAACAGGCACTAGATGGTGATTTGTTGTTATGATGTTGATACTTGTATCACAATTCCTACATACTGATTCCACTAAAGCATTAGCAAAACAATTCAGAGACATTAAAGTGTTTGTGCACTTTGACCTATTATTTGCTTCCGATCGGACATGATACATGAACTCACTGTTCTCTCCTAGAGCGCATATGCATGTGTAGGAGCAATGTCGACAGTGCTCCATACCTATAAGAATGATGAAGAAATATGCTTTCTAACTGATATTCCTTCATGCCTGGTTTTGCCTGTCTCATAACCTTGCAAAGTCCAAGTCAAGAATCAGATACACATTTAATTCGCCTCTCGAAAAATAACAAAGGAGTTGGTAGTTGTTAACACCTAAAGGAATATTTTTGCAAATTACTCCCTCCATCCCATAATATAAGACCGTTTTTTACGCTAGTGTAGTGTCAAAAACGCTCTTATATTATGGGACGGAGGGAGTAGATTTCTAAAGTGATTCCTGGCATTGTGGGTCCCACTCTTTGCTTATGAGGTGCCAGAACCTGTTGTGACAAGACGACTCAATGCTTAACTTTAGTGCTTTGTTTGGAACCTCGTAAATCATAATATAATATTACAGTGTGTTTGCTTCTTTAGTAATTTGGGACCTTTATTTCATCCCCAAACGAAAATTCCTAAAGCTCAGCCCATGGCAACAATTAAACCCATCCCTGGTTGAACATAAACTCGTCCCTGCAGGATTATGTGGTGGTAAGAACAATTAATCCCAGTGATAGTACTCAAAAAGCCGAAACCACATTAACTACATGTCTGTGCATCTAGTATCATGAAGGATTATCATGGATGATTGATGAATACATTCATTTGGCTCTCTATACAGCCTAGCAGGGGGAAAGATATAGATCACATTTCACAAATGCTAAAGAGCCAAAACTTGAGCAACCATTATTTAGACAGGACAAGAGTCTAATGTACTCCAAAAAATAGCAATGAAGGTGTAAACAAATTATTGGCATGGTACAAGACTTTAATAGGGTAACTTATGTACCTCAATGTGTGCTTCTGAGCTAACATCATTGGCATATTGAATGAGGGCAAGCTCCATTTCAGATTTGATAACACGGCATTCAGTTAAGATAGGGTGGAGTGTACCCAAATCGGTGTCAAACTTCTCTATCCCCTAACACAGGGAAAACAGCATGGTAAGTTGGTAAATTTAATGCATATACAACAAAGACATGTAGTTGAGGTCTAAAGGAGAAAGGATGGTACTGCATGATTAACATGCCAGATTATGCTTCCCACTTTAACCCTTCAAAACCATAAAACTAACTAACTAAGCATCCTAACTTGTTTTATGGCTAATTGTATATCACGTACTTCAAAACTAGCAGGCTTTGAGTAATTTCCGCTGTCAGTACTCTTTCCATACAAGAGAAACAACACAGGCTTCCCATGCTGACTGAATCGATCTTGCAGAACCTGCACAATCTCATCGACATAGAAGACCAAATCGACCTTGTACCTATCCTGTAGAGGTATTAATGAAAAATATTATGTGAATTCAGTGTGTTGCAGTATCTGCGAATATAGCATTTAGAACATCAAATACCTTAAAATAAGGGAGTGGTTTTATTTCACCCATCCAGACAGCATAGTCAGGTGGCAACCTTGGAGCAAACAAAATCGATTGTCCAGAGGCGACGTCCTTGGTGAACAAATAAAGGCCAAGTTAGGTAGAAGCATCTAATGAGCATAAATTCATTATCATAACATGCATTGAATGACTTGCAGTGGCTTATTCTCACAGACAAATAAGTTGTACGAACTCAAGAAATTGTGACATAAACTGTGTTATAAGTTTAATAACTGGATAAAGATGAGGCGTAGTGAATATCCACAATAAGCATCGAACTAGGTATCAAGGAGCTCAACAGGTACTATGCAAGGATTTATTTTCCCTGCAAAAGTGGGACACACGAGAGAAGGACGTACTATAGCGCCGTAGAACCCTGGCTCACGCACTCCGAAGAGATAAGCAAAGTAGCTCTCCTGCCTGAGACATTGGCCATTACCACTTCAATATGTCATCCCAAAGAAAGAGAAAGGGAGGGGTGCTGGCAAATATTTTTTTAATAAAAAGACATATACCTAAACAGCTCGAGATGATCAGTGCAGTGTCGTGTTTGCTCCTCACCGCCCTTCAGAAAGAGAATCCAAAATGTTGATAGAGGAAGCCCCAAAGGCCCAAACAAAGTAGAGACTGATTCATTATAAAGACGGCAAGTGGGACCTGGAGGAGGGCGAGGCCACGGGGAGGGCTAGCGGTGGCGGAGAGGTGGGCGCGAAGTGCGGTTAAGAGGCGGTCACGGTTGCCCGCAAGCAGCTCCATGGGCACCTCAGGCGGAGCAAGAGAGGAGGTTGCCATTGCTGGATACCTGCCACACATTGAAAATATGAAAACAACAATCATGTTATGTCATGTGTTGCATACTGGAATAACATACATACATGCATATACCCACACAAAAGGAAGACATGCATACATATAACTATCAAAATTTTAACGGAAATGCTAAATATCTGACGTCATAATTTTTAAACCTTTTTTTTGCCAAATTATGTTGTCGCGAGAATGGCAATTTCCTTTAGCAATTCCTGGCAAAAAAAACTGAACATGACAAGCATTTGCCATTTGCTTACTAAAGGAAGTTGCCATTCTCACGGCAACATAATTTGCCATCTCGGGTGTTCGATTTGCCGTGCTAAAACATCTGAAATTTGTAGAGAAATCCAATTTGAATCCATACATTCATCTGCCCATAGTTTAACCCGACATAGTTTGATCAACACAGCACAGAGTGGAGTCATGCTTAAATCTTAGTTCACCTTTTGACAGAAATTTCAACCCAATCCATATACCCTTATTATTATGGAATGCTAACCGAGACTGCAGAGAAGGAAAAGATGAGCGGAAGCAACCTGTCGCGATGCTGGCCGAAGAGCCGCGAGGAGCAGAGGGTTGGGTCGCGGCAGCTTTGCGCTACGATCTCCACGAGATCGGCGGCCTGGGGTCCTCAGCCCGGCAGCGGGCCGCGGTGAGGTTGGGTTGGCGGCTGAGCTAAACTAGGTTCCGCCGTCGCTCTCCATGGGAGGTCGGCGGAGAGGATTTCGGGGGGAAATCGGGTGTATCAGTTGCCTGCTTCCCCCTCTCTCTGCTCCGCTTTATTGCGATCCCGTAGGTTTCAGCTTCGGTTCGATTGAGTTTGCTCCGTCCCCGCTTGTCCTTCCTAGCCGGTCCGACTTTCTAGGGCCGTTGGGTTCGGCTCGGTCGGGGCTTGCCTTGGGCCGGGCGTTCGGTTCCTCGCGCTCAGGTACGCAGCCGGTTCGGTCTGATCTTTTTTTCTTGGCGGCTGCTACAAATCAGCCAACCGATTTTCTTCCAAAATCAGTCGGCTGGCCCACCGTTGGATCTGAAACGTCAACGATCACACCACCCCAGTACATGTTGACTGCATCGTTCCCCCTAGTCTCAGCCCCCGCGCAGCACCCATCGTGCCTCAACCCAGCACCCAGCATCCTTCGCTTGTGCAGCCGCGTCGGCAGTTCATTGTCTCCCTTTGCAGCATGCCGTTGCTGAAGCCGGCCTTGCAACACAGGTGTCTGTTGTGATGTAACGACCCGAGACCAACTCTTCAGACACCTTCTATGTATTTTGAGTTTCGTTGTGTGATTTGTTTTGTTCGTTGCATTCATCTTTGCATCATGTGCATTGCATCATGTCATCATGCACCCTTTTTTAAACCTTAAATAAATAAATCGTGTGGATATTCAATCCATTTAAATCGAAGGAGTTCACATGATGATTTCTCTTTATAACATATCCTCTCGATATTTAGGGAGCTATAATAAATACTACATTAGTTTGGAATTAATCACAACCCACTTGCAATTTAATTCTCATGCCTTTTGCTTCATGTTTGTTCTCCAAACTTTCTCCATAATTTTTTCTCCATTTATCGAGGCTTCTCCTAAATTCTCAACATTTTGGACCTACCGAATACTCACTTCTTTCTCACACTCATTTGAATTAAATTCAAATAAGGTTGAATTCAACTTCACATGCATGCTCACTTTCTATTTTTCTTGGATCAAGCTTATTTTTATGAGTCCGAGAAAATTATCCGCATGCGCAAATTCTTTCCCTAACCCTCTCTTTCTTTTCCTTCCCTTTAATTCTTTTCTGCTAAAGAAAATATGAGGGAGAGAGAGAGCACAGCCAGCAGCCCAGCCAGGCCGGTCCATCCGTCATGGCCCTTGGCCCAGCCGCCCCCGCTGATAACCCTAGCTAGCGATCGAGAGCCCCAGCCACCCGATCGATCCCCAACTCCCCTGCCTCCTTCCTCCAAGCGCCGTCACCAGGGAGCGCACGCACGCGCATCCATCTCTCGTCCTCCCCTCGATCCCTCTACTCCTCGCCTGCCTCCTCGTGTTCCCGGCGCCGCCGCCTCGTCAGCTCCGCCGCCGGATCTCGCCAGTCGTCGGCCTCAAGCTTGTCCGCGTCGCCGCCGTCCAGGACCACCATGGCCGCCCCAAGCTCCTCGCCAACTCCACTCGAGCCGGCCCGCCGCCGCCATCGCGACCCCGCGTCCCCGCCTTCGGCGGCCGTCGCCGCCCCGCGACCTCGCCTGCACCCCGCCGGCTCCCGTCGCCGCCCTGCTTCATTCGTCACCGGAGACCACCAGATCCGGCCGCGCTGGGTCGGATCCTCTCGTTCCCGCCATACGCGCGTCGCCAGGGGTCACCTCCGCACCAAGTTCGCCGCCCGCAGCTCCCCTGCATCGAGCCAGAGCGCTCGTCTTGCTCGTACACGCCGTCCCGCCCCCGTGCTTTGACGCACACGGCGCAGCGCCAGGCCCAGTCGCTCCCCTGCTTCGCCTACAGCAGCCTGCAGCCACGCTGGCAAGCTCCAAGGCCGACCCCGAAGAACATACCTACGCCAAGATCACCCAGTCCAAGACCACCTCAAGTCCGTCTACACAAAACTGCCAAGTACCTCTGTGCACGGATATGCCAAGACCTTCTCGTATATCGCCAAGTACCACGACGTCTTTGGGAGACCCGTGTACAACTACTGTCGCCGTGTACCACTGCTTCCACTACGCATCGTCCCGAGAACGTTTACCTCCTCTACGCCGAGAACGTTTACCTCCTCTACACCGCAACGAATCCGATCCGTTTTAAAAATGCACGCTTCAAAGGTATAATGACGAGACGACCGTCCGTGAATGAATGCATGTGTGATGTATGAGATGCCCGTGTTTGCACCGTGTCCGAGTTGTCGCTTGCTCGTTCCTCCTTGTTTGCTATGGCGTCGACCCATGGGAACCCGGTAACCGAGATCATCCCACCATCTCTAGCATGTTTCGCATCTCTGCACACTTCTCTTTTGTACCGGTATCTCAACGAGTTGTCGGATCATTGGAATGTTGCTATGGCACCATTTCTGTTGTCGTTGTCGTGGCACCTTTTTCGTTTTCGCCATGATGACAAATGCTTCATAACATGCTTATGTCGACATTTTCTTAAAAATTGCATATAACTTGCATATGTCATCCACATCATGATAACACTATGTAAATATTTTAAAAGTTGTTGTTTGCAGGAAATTGTTAAATATGCATATGGGGATTTCTTGGAATTATTGTTGTTGTTTCCGACCTCATTTAAAATGCCTAAATGTGTAGTTTACATATGTTTCACCTCTTGCCATGTTAACCAACATTTAATCTTCTTGTTTCATAAACAAGAGCGAACTAAATAATTGAATGTGGTGTTTCGTCAATACGCAACTCGTTGCACTTTGCCATGTCATGCCTCATTATAACGGACATGCATCATACTTGAATGTGCATTATGCCATGTTTATGTTTGTTTGCTTCTTTCCGGTTGCGTTTCTGCTTGATAGTTCCGGTTACGTTGCGATTGTGAGGATTTGTTCGACTACGCCCGTTCGTCTTCTTCATGGACTCGGTCTTCTTCCTAGCGGGATTTCAGGCAAGATGACCGTTATTTTAGATACCACTACTATCTTCGCTTTGCTAGTTGTCTCGATGCTATCGCTATGCCGCGCTACCTACCACTTGTTTATCAAGCCTCCCGAATTGCCATGATAACCTCTAACATTTTTCACCATCCTAGCAAACCGTTGTTTGGCTATGTTATCACTTTGCCCAGCCCCTCTTATAGTGTTGCTAGTTGCAGCTGTAGTTGCAGGTTGCTCCATGTTGGTACATGATGTCATGGATATTTTGGGATGTCACAATATCTTTTATTTAATTAATGCATCTATATACTTGGTTAAGGGTGGAAGCCTCGACCTTTTGCCTCGTGTTTTGTTTCACTCTTGCTGTAACGCCCCGGATCCGATGCGCCAGGTGTCTGCCAGTTATTTGCCGTCGTTGCCATGTCATGTGCTTGCGTGTTGCACTTTGCCATGTCATCATCTGCATTTCATATCATGTCATCATGTGCATTTCATTTTGCATACGTGTTCGTCTAATGCATCCGAGCATTTTCCCCGTTGTCCGTTTTGCAATCCGGCACTCCTATGTCTCCCGGCGCCACCTTTTACCTCTTTTCATGTGCGGGTGTCAAACGTTCTCGGAACTCCCCGAGGTTTGCCAAGCGGCCTTGGTATAGCACCGGTAGACCGCTTGTCAAGTTTCGGATCATTTGGAGGTCGTTTGGTACTCCAGCAGTTAACCGTAACCGCAAAAGCCTCCTTCTCCTTGCAGCCCAACACCCCTTTCTAAGTTGCCCAAAACCCACCTAACTCCCCTCCATGCTCTCGGTCGTTCGATCACGATCGCGTGGCCGAAAACCGCACCTCATTTGGAGTCTCCTAGCTCCCTGTGCCTATATAAACACCCCCCCCTCCGAAATTCGCGGTCCAAATCCCCACTAAACCCTAGAAATCGCCCTCCGCCGCCACCGGACGCGTCTGCGACGGCCGGACATGTCCGCCGCCGCGCGCCCAGCCAACCCCACTCCGCCACGTGTCCCGCCGGTCTCTCTCTCTCCTGCGCGCCCGCTTAAGCCCATCTGAGGCTTGAGCCCGTCCCGCCGTTCGGCCCGCTCAGCGCCGCTCTTCCCGAGCCGCCCAGCTCCGCCGCCGCCGCCAGGCTCGCCCGCCGCCGCCATTGGCTGCCGCCAACCCGGCCCGCATGCGCCTAACCTCCATGGCCCATCTTGGCCTTCACCGCCCGCCTCCGGTCTCCCCGTCGCCGCCCGTCCTCCGCGCCGCCGCCTGGCGGTCGCCCGGCTGGCCTGGCCCGGCCGCCCCGACACGGTGGCCGATGCTCCGGTGCCCTCCGTCGCCTCCTCGCCTCCTTCACCGGGATCCGGCCGGATCCGGCGAGATCCGGCCCGGACCCGCCCGTCTCCGGCCAGCCCCCTCCTCTCCGGCGAGTTCCGGCCTGCTTTGAAAACCGTGCAGAAAAGGTTGACTTTCCCCTCCCTAAAATTCCACCAAGTCCCCGAAATTATTGCATATTTTCTTGCATTTTCATCATGCCATATCTCATCGCCATCGTAGTCTGCTTTCATGCGTGTAATATGTCAAAATGTTCGGCTCGAAGAGTAGATCATTTCATACATTGCATCATTTTCATTTGAGCTCACCTTGATGCCCGAAATGCTGTTGGAAGAGTGCTATGTGATGTTAGTTTCTGATTTTTATCAGAACATGCACTTTTGTCATTTTTGCCATGATTGATGTGTGCACCCTATGAACTTGAGCCCTACATGTGTTTTGTAATATGCCATGCCATCTTTCCAGGGGTGTATGCCATGTATTTTTGTGATCAATGTGGTGACTAGCACAAGCATGCAAACTAGGTGTCTTGATGTTGCTGATTTCAGCCCTGTTTTGCTGATATTTTGATGCCATGTTAACTTGATGCTACCGAGAGATCCATGCATATTTTGAGTTACTTCAGTAAGGATGTTTTGTTCTAAATGTCTTGCTATATCCATCCATGCCCTTGTTTGCAATTATGGAGTGTCATAGCTTGAGTCAATCGAGCTCTACTTTTGCTATAAAATGTTCCTGGCAGATTGTTTACATGTTATTCAATTTTGCCAAGGTTGTTGTAGTTGATCCGTGTATTCTATGATGTTGTTCTTGCCATGTATAGATTCTATGCCATGTCTTCTTACTGTGAGTTGCCTTGCCATGCCATGTATTGCTCTGTGGTGAGTGGTTCAAGCTCACCAACATGCCTACTTATTGATGTTCCTGCCATGTTTAAATCTGTAATATAACTTTCCATGTTTACGTGGGTGCCATCATATCTTCTGATCCTTTTTGGCTCATGGTAATTAAAGGACTTTTGTTCTACGCAATTAGTAGATTCATGCCATGCCTTTATTTGCCATGTTAAGTTCCTGTAGCATGTTGTTTGATAGCTCTAAACATTGCAACCTGATGTTATTTCTGCTAAAGTCTGAAACTGTTATTATTTGCAATCTTGCCATGTGTTTTTGAGCATGTTCTAATGATTTCTGGAGGTAGCTCAGTGTTCATGTTTTGTAATGCTGTACCTGTAAATCATGCCCATGCCTTTTGTTATTATGTTAAGGTCCTGTAGCATGTTGTTTTGATGCTTGCAATATGCCTACTTGCTGTTTTGGACAGCTTGTCCTTTAAACTTGTATAGGGTGTATGTGTTGAACCGTTGCTCCGTTTTGAGTGTGCTCTATATGAAACTCGCTTGATTTTGCATGTAGTTTCATATTATCATGTTGCATCCATGTTTTGAGGTGTTTGCTTGATGTTTGTATGCTTTTTGCATCAATGCCATGTTTATCTTGTTTTGCTCATATCTTCTAGGCCGTAGCTCCGAATCTAATGAACTTTATATGTAACTTGACTAGAATTTCTGGTAGATCATTGTGGTGCATCTTAACTTGCTGTTTAACAACTTGAACATAATATTTATTCAGATCTGGACCAATTTCGAAATTTGCATATGAGAACTTACCGGAATTGTTCTATGTTGTTTCCGGCCTCATTTAAACTTGCCTTGATGTGTTGCTCTTGTTTGAATCATCTCTTGCCATGAGTAGCTTCATGTAGCTTTGTCATGCATCATGCTTGTTGTGCATCATGTCTTGTTCATGGTGGTGTGTTTACCTATGTTGTGTGCTTCTTCTTGTTAGTTCATGTTGCGTTGCGATCGTGAGGATTCGCTCGCTCACGCTTGGTTCGGCTTCATCCGCTCGTCTTCTTCATGGACTCGTACTTCTTCCTTATGGGATTTCAGGCAAGATGACCGCTACCCTGGATCTCACTACTATCATTGCTATGCTAGTTGCTTCGTTCTTTCGCTATCTTGCGATACCTATCACTTGTCGCTCAAGCCATCCCAAATTGCCATGTCGACCTCTAACCTTTGTCACCCTTCCTAGCAAACCGTTGTTTGGCTATGTTACCGCTTTGCTCAGCCCCTCTTATAGCGTTGTTAGTTGCAGGTGAAGATGAAGTTTGTTCCTTGTTGGAACATGGAGATGATGTTCCTTGTTGGAACATGTTTACTTGTTGGGATATCACAATATATCTTATATTATTAATGCATCTATATACTTGGTAAAGGGTGGAAGGCTCGGCCTTATGCCCGGTGTTTTGTTCCACTCTTGCCGCCCTAGTTTCCGGCCATATCGGTATTATGTTCCCGGACTTTGCGTCCCTAACGCGGTCGGGTGATTTATGGGACCCCTTGACAGTTCGCTTTGAATAAGACTCGTCCCAAATGAGGCCCAACATTGGTTTTACCATTTGCCTCACCTATGCCCTTTTTTCCCTTGGGTTTCGGAGCCCGAGGGTCATCTTTATTTTAGCCCCCGGGCGGTGCTCCTTCGAGTGTTGGTCCGAAACGGGCAGATCAAGGGGCCACCACGGGCAACTCGAGGTCTGGTTTTACTCGTAGGGTGACCTATCCGGTGTGTCCTGAGAACGAGATACGTGCGACTCCTATCGGGATTGTCGACACATCGGGCGGCTTTGCTGGTCTTGTTTTACCATTGTCGAAATGTCTTGTAATCGGGATTCTGAGACTGATCGGGTCTTCCCGGGAGAAGGAATATCCTTCGTTGACCGCGAGAGCTTATCATGGGCTAAGTTGGGACACCCTGCAGGTATAAACTTTCGAGAGCCGTGCTCGCGGTTATGTGGCAGATGGGAATTTGTTAATATCCGGTTGTAGTAAACTTGAAGCAAACTCTTCTAAAATACACCAACCGTGTGCGAATCGCGTGAGTGTCTCTTTTCGGGTTGATCGAGAGGAGAACACGGTTTCTTGGGTTATGTCTGACGTAAGTAGGAGTTCATGATCACTTCTTGATCATTGTTAGTGACGACCGTTCCTTTGTTTCTCTTCTCGCTCTCATTTGCGTATGTTAGCCACCATATATGCTTAGTCGCTGCTGCAACCTCACCACTTCACCTCTTCCTTACCCATTAAGCTTTGCTAGTCTTGATACCCATGGTAATGGGATTGCTGAGTCCTCGTGGCTCACAGATTACTACACCACCGCCAGTGTGTACAGGTTTGCGATGATCATGACGCGAGAGCGATGCTTGCTTGTGTTGAGTTGTTCTTCCGCTTCTTCGATCGTGGGATAGGTTCCAGTCGGCAGCTGGGCTAGCAGGGTGGATGTCGTTTGAGCTTCTGTTTATGTTTCATCCGTAGTCGGATGTTGATCTCTTGTATGATGTTGATGTATTCTTGTGGCATTTGTGCCTTATGTATGTATCCCCATCTATTATGTAATGTTGAGGTAATGATATCCACCTTGCAAAAGCGTTTCCAATATGCGGGTCTATCCTTGGTGGGACCTTCGAGTTCCTTTTGGATAGGGTCGCATATTGGGCGTGACACTTGCTGCCTTAGTTTTCGTCATACCAGTGTTATATTCCTTGATTTTGTGTCCCTAACACGGTGAGGGTTTATGGGCCACTCTTGACAGTTCGCTTTGAATAAAACTCTTCCAGAAAGGCCCAACTTTGCTTTTACCATTTGCCTAATAACAACTAAAATTTGTATAGGGACCGGCTAGCACCCGAGGACTCTTAATCTACAACCCGGGCCAGTGCTCCTCATGAGTGTTGGTCCAAACTGGGCAGCCTGCGGGGCCACCACGGGGGAACTCGAAGATAGGTTTTACTCGTAGCTTGTCCCATTCGATCATGGCCTGAGACGAGATACGCGCGGCTACTATCAGGGAGTCGGCACGTCGGGAGGTCTTGCTGGTTTTGTTTTACCATTGTTGAAATTGTCTTGTGCACCGGGATCTTGAGTTTGATCGGGTTGTCCCGTGATGGAGGATTGTCTCCGCGGATCGTGAGCTTGTCATGGGCTAAGTTGGGACACCCTGCAGGGTTTGATCTTTTCGAAAGCCGTGCCCGCGCTTATGTGGCAGATGGGAGTTTTTAATATCCGGTTGTAGAGAACTTGACACCATATCTGAAATAAAATACACCAACCGTGTGTGTAATCGTGACTATCTCTTTTCGAGTGAGTCGAGAAGAGAACACGGTTGGGTTATGTTTGAACGTAAGTAGTTCAGGATCACTTCTTGATCATTACTAGTTTGCGACCGTTGCGTAGTTTCTCATCTTATTCTTGTACTCGTAAGTTAGCCACCATACAATGCTTAGTGCTGCTGCAACCTCACCACTTATCCAGTCCATACCCATTAAGCTTTGCTAGTCTTAATACCCATGGTAGTGGGATTACTGAGTCCTCGTGGCTCACAGATTACACAACAACAGTTTCAGGTACAAGTAATGCGATGATCTGACGTGAGAGCGATGCTTGATTGCTTTTGGAGTTCTTCTTCGATCAAGGGAATAGGTTCCGGGTCGGGAGCCTGGGATTAGCAGGGTGGATGTCGTTCTTCTTTTTCATCTGATTTCATCCGTAGTCGGATCCTGCTCTTTGGTATGATGATTGATATGTATTGATGAACTATTGTATTGATATTGTAGCTTGTGGCGAGTGTAAGCCTTTATCTTGTATTCTTATCTATTCAGTACATGGTATGTTGTAATGATTGAAGGAAATATGCCCTAGAGGCAATAATAAAGTTGTTATTTATATTTCCTTATATCATGATAAATGTTTATTATTCATGCTAGAATTGTATTAATCAGAAACTTAGTACATGTGTGAATACATAGACAAAACAGAGTGTCCCTAGTATGCCTCTACTTGACTAGTTCGTTATTCAAAGATGGTTAAGTTTCCTAACCATAGACATGTGTTGTCATTTGATGAACGTGATCACATCATTATAAATTGATGTGATGGACAAGACCCATCCGTTAGCTTAGCATAATGATCGTTTAGTTTTATTACTATTGCTTTCTTCATGACTTATACATATTCCTCTGATTATGAGATTATGCAACTCCCGAATACTGGAGGAACACTTTGTGTGCTATCAAACGTCACAAACGTAACTGGTTGATTATAAAGATGCTCTACAGGTGTCTCCGATGGTGTTTGTTGAGTTGGCATAGATCGAGATTAGGATTTGTCATTCCGAGTATAGGAGAGGTATCTCTGAGCCCTCTCGGTAATGCACATCACTATAAGCCTTGCAAGCAATGTGACTAATGAGTTAGTTGCGGGATGATGCATTACGGAACGAGTAAAGAGACCTGCCGGTAACGAGATTGAACTAGGTATGATGATACCAACGATCGAATCTCGGGCAAGAAATATACCGATGACAAAGGGAATAACGTATGTTGTTATGC
Organism: Aegilops bicornis; assembly: GCA_021605145.1. Lineage (NCBI taxonomy): Eukaryota > Viridiplantae > Streptophyta > Magnoliopsida > Poales > Poaceae > Aegilops > Aegilops bicornis. Next base: position 314,749,399 of record CM038674.1, on the reverse strand, counting down.
GGTTTGACCGATAAAAGATCTTCGTATAATATGTAGGAGCCAATATGAGCATCCAGGTTCCGCTATTGGTTATCGACCGGAGATGTGTCTTGGTCATGTCTACATAGTTCTCGAACCCGTAGGGTCCGCACGCTTAACGTTCGATGATGATTTATATTATGAGTTATGTGATTTGATGACCGAAGTTTGTTCGGAGTCCCGGATGAGATCACGGACATGACGAGGAGTCTCGAAATGGTCGAGAGGTAAAGATCGATATATTGGAAGGCTATATTCGTACATCGGAATGGTTCCGAGTGATTCAGGTATTTTTCGGAGTACCGGAGAGTTACGGGAATTCGCCGGGGGAAGTTAATGGGCCTTATTGGGCTTTAGTGGAGAGAGGGAAGAAGGGCCACGAGGTGGTGCGCGCCTCCCCCTGCCCAAACCGAATTGGACAAGGGGTGGGGGCGCGGCCTCCCCTATCCTTCTCCCTCTCCCTCCTTTCCTTCTTTCCCACTCCGAAAAGGAAAGGGAATCCTACTAGGACTTGGGAGTCCTAGTAGGACTCCCTACACTTGGCGCTTGACCCTAGGAGGGCCGGCCTCTCTCCTCCCTCCTTTATATACGTAGGCGGGGACACCCCAAAGGCACTCCAAGATTTGTCTTAGCTGCAGCGGTGCCCCCTCCACGATTACACACCTCGGTCATATTGTCGTAGTGCTTAGGCGAAGCCCTCGCTACCGTAACTTCATCATCACCATCGCCACGCCGTCGTGCTGACGGAACTCTCCCTTGTCCTCAACTGGATCAAGAGCTCGAGGGACGTCATCTTGCTGAACATGTGCTGAACACGGAGGTGTCGTACGTTCGGTACTTGGATTGATTGGATAGCGAAGACGTTCGACTACATCAACCATGTGACATAACGCTTCCGCTTTCGGTCTACGAGGGTACGTGGACACACTCTCCCGTCTCGTTTCTATGCATCTCGTAGATATATCTTGCGTGATCGTAGGTAAAATTGTGAAATACTACGTTCCCCAAAAGTGGCATCAGAGCCAGGTCTATGCGTAGATGTTATATGCACGAGTAGAACACAAAGAGTTGTGGGCGATAATAGTTATACTGCTTAACGCCAACGTCTTACTTTGATCCGGCGGTATTGTTGGATGAAATGGCCCCGATCGACATTACATGACCGCGTTCATGAGACTGGTTCTACCGACGTGCTTCACACACAGGTGGCTGGCGGGTGTCTGTTTCTCCAATTTTAGTTGAATCGAGTTTGACTACGACCGGTCCTTGTTGAAGGTTAAAACAGCACACTTGACGAAAAATCATTGTGGTTTTGATGCGTAGGTAAGAATGGTTCTTGCTAGAAGCCCGTAGCAGCCACGTAAAACTTGCAACAACAAAGTAGAGGATGTCTAACTTGTTTTTGCAGGGCATGTTGTGATGTGATATGGTCAAGACATGATGAGATATAAATTGTTGAATGAGATGATCATGTTTTGTAAAAGTTATCGGCAACTGGCAGGAGCCTTATGGTTGTCGCTTTATTGTATGAAATGCAATCGCCACGTAATTGCTTTACTTTATCACTAAGCGGTAGCGATAGTCGTGGAAGCAATAGTTGGCGAGACGACAACGATGCTACGATGGAGATCAATGTGTCAAGCCGGTGACGATGGAGATCATGATGGTGCTTTGGAGATGGAGATCAAAGGCACACGATGATGATGGCCATATAATGTCACATATTTTGATTGCATGTGATGTTTATCCTTTATGCATCTTATTTTGCTTAGTACGGAAGTAGCATTATAAGATGATCTCTCACTAAAGTTCAAGGTATAAGTGTTCTCCCTGAGTATGCACCGTTGCTACAGTTCCTCGTGCCGAGGCACCACGTGATGATCAGGTGTGATAAGCTCTACGTTCACATACAACGAGTGCAAGCCTGTTTTGCACATGCAGAATACTCGGGTTAAACTTGACGAGCCTAGCATATGCAGATATGGCCTCAGAACACTGAGACCGAAAGGTCGAACGTGAATCATATAGTAGATATGATCAACATAGTGACGTTCACCATTGAAAACTACTCCATCTCATGTGATGATCAGACATGGTTTAGTTGATATGGATCACGTGATCATTTAGATGACTAGAGGGATGTCTATCTAAATGGGAGTTCTTAAGTAATATGATTAATTGAACTTTAATTTATCATGAACTTAGTCCTGATAGTATTTGCATGTCTATGTTGTAGATCAATAGCTTGCAATGTAGGTCCTCGTTTATTTTTGATATGTTCCTAGAGAAAAATAAGTTGAAAGATGATAGTAGCAATGATGCGGACTGGGTCTATGATCTGAGGATTATCCTCATTGCTGCAAAGAAGAATTATGTCCTTGATGCACCGCTAGGTGACAGACCTATTACAGGAGCAGACGCGGACGTTATGAACGTTTGACAAGCTCGGTATGATGACTACTTGATAGTTTAGTGCACCATGCTTTACGGCTTAGAACCGGGACTTAAAAACGTTTTGAACGCCATGGAGCATATAAGATGTTCCAAGAGTTGGAATTGGTATTTCAGACTCATGCCCGAGTCAAGAGGTATGAGACATCTGACAAGTATTTTGCCTACAAGATGGAGGAGAATAGCTCAACCAGTGAGCATGTGCTCAGAATTTCTGAGTACTACTATCACTTGAATCAAGTGGGAGTTAATCTTCCAGATAAGATAGTGATTGACAGAATTCTCTAGTCACTATCACCAAGTTACTGGAACTTCGTGATGAATTATAATATGCAAGGGATGACGAAAATGATTCCCGAGCTCTTCGTAATGCTGAAATCGGCGAAGGTTGAAATAAAGAAAAGCATCAAATGTTGATGGTTGACAAGACCATTAATTTCAAGTAAATGGGCAAGGGAAAGAAAAGGAACTTCAGGAAGAATGGCAAGCAAGTTGCCACTCACATGAAGAAGCCCAAAGCTAGACCCAAGCCTGAAACTGAGTGCTTCTACTGTAAAGGGAATGGTCACTGGAAGCGGAACTACCCCAAATACTTGGCCGATAAGAAGGATGGCAAAGTGAACAAAAGTATATTTGATATACATGTTATTAATGTGTACTTTACTAGTGTTCATAGTAACCCAGGGTATTTGATACCGGTTCAGTTGCTAAGATTAGTAACTCGAAACAGGAGTTACAAAATGAACAAAGACTAGTTGAGGGCAAGGTGACGATGTGTGTTGGAAATGATTCCAAGGTTGATAATATCACCATCGCATACTCCCTCTACCTTCGGGATTAGTATTAGAACTAAATAAATGTTATTTGGTGTTTGCGTTGAGCATAAATATGGCTGGATCATGTTTATTGCGATACGGTTATTCATTTAAGTCAGAGAATAATTGTTGTTCTGTTTACATGAATAAAACCTTCTATGGTCTTACATCCAATGTAAATGGTTTACTAAATCTCGATCACAGTGATACACATAATATTGATGCCAAAAGATGCAAAGTTAATAATGATAGTGCAACATATTTGTGGCACTGCCGTTTAGGTCATATTGGTGTAAAGCGCATGAAGAAACTACATGCGGATGGATTTTTGGAATCACTTGATTATGAATCATTTGATGCTTGCGAACCATGCCTCATGGGCAAGATGACTAAGACTCCGTTCTCCGGAACAATGGAGCGATCCACTGACTTATTGGAAATAATACATACTGATGTATGCGGTCCGATGAGTGTTGAGGCTCACATGGTATCGTTATTGTCTGACCTTCACAAATGATTTGAGCAGATATGGGTATATGTACTTAATGAAACATAAGTCTGAAACATTTGAAAGTTCAAAGAATTTCAGAGTGAAGTGGAAAATCATCCTAACAAGAAAATAAAGTTTCTACGATCTGATCGTGGAGGTGAATATTTGAGCTACAAGTTTAGTCTTCATTTAAAACAATGTGAAATAGTTTCACAACTCACGCCACCTGGAACACCACAGCGTAATGGTGTGCCCAAACATCGTGACCGTACTTTATTGGATATGGTGCGTGGTGTCTCTTACCGATTTACCATTATCATTTTAGGGTTATGCATTAGAGACAGCTGCATTCACGTTAAATAGGGCACCATCTAAATCCATTGAGACGATACCGTATGAACTATGGTTTGTCAAGAAACCTAAGCTGTCGTTTCTTAAAGTTTGGGGTTGAGATGCTTATGTGAAAAAGCTCCAGCCTGATAAGCTCGAACCCAAATCGGAGAAGTGAGTCTTCATAGGATACCCAAAAGAAACTATTGGGTACACCTTCTATCACAGATCCGAAGGCAAGATCATTATTGCTAAGAATGGATCCTTTCTAGAGAAGGAGTTTCTCTCGAAAGAAGTGACTGGGAGGAAAGTGGAACTTGATGAGGTAGTTGTACCTTCTCCCGAATTAGAAAGTAGTTCATCACAGAAACCAGTTCCAGTGATGAGTGAGGAAGTTAATGATGATGATCATGAAACTTTAGATCAAGTTACTATCGAACCTCGTAGGACAACCAGAGTACGGTCCGCACCAGAGTGGTACGATAATCTTGTTCTGGAAGTCATGTTACTAGACCATGACGAACCTACGAACTATGAGGAAGCAATGATGAGCCCAGATTCCGTGAAATGGCTTGAAGCCATAAAATCTGAGATGGGATCCATGTCTGAGAACAAAGTATGGACTTTGATTGACTTGCCTGATAATCGGCGAGCCATTTAGATTAAATGGATCTTCAAGAAGAAGACTGACGCTGACGCTGATGGTGATGTTACTGTCTACAAAGCTCGGCTTGTTGCGAAAGGTTTTCGACAAGTTCAAGGAATTGACTATGATGAGTCCTTCTCACCAGTAGTGATGCTTAAGTATATCCGAATCATGTTAGCAATTGCCGCATTTTATGATTATGAAATTTGGCAAATGGATGTCAAAACTGCATTCCTTAATGGATATCTTAAAGAAGAGTTGTATATGATGCAACCAGAAGGTTTTGTCGATCCTAAAGGTGCTAACAAAGTGTGCAAGCTCTAGCGATCCATTTATGGACTGGTGCAAGCCTCTCAGAGTTGGAGTATATGCTTTGATAGTGTGATCAAAGCATATGGTTTTATACAGACTTTTGGAGAAGCTTGTATTTACAAGAAAGTGAGTGGGAGCTCTGTAGCATTTCTGATATTATATGTGGATGACATATTGTTGATTGGAAACAATAAAGAATTTCTGGATAGCATAAAAGGATAATTGAATAAGAATTTTTCAATAAAAGACCTCAGTGAAGCTACTTACATATTGGGCATCAAGATCTATAAAGATAGATCAAGATGCTTGATAAGACTTTCGATGAGTACATACCTTGATTAGATTTTGAAGGAGTTCAATATGGATCAGTCAAAGAAGGAGTTCTTGCCTGAGTTGTAAGGTGTGAAGTTGAGTAAGGACTCAAAAGCCGACCACGACATAAAATAGAAAGAGAATGAAAAGTCATTCCCTATGCCTCAGTCATAGATTCTATAAAGTATGCTATGCTATGTACCAGACCTATTGTGTACCTCACCATGAGTTTGGCAAGAGGGTACAATAGTGTTCCAGGAGTAAATCACTGGATAACGGTCAAAATTATCCTTAGTGGAATAAAGACATGTTTCTCGGTTATGGAGGTGACAAAAAGTTTGTCGTAAAGGTTACGTCGATGCAAACTCTGACACTGATCCAGATGACCCTAAATCTCAATCTGGATACATATTGAAAGTGGGAGCGATTAGCTAGAGTAGCTCCGTGGAGAGCATTGTAGACATAGAAAATTTGCAAAATACATACGACTCTGAGTGTGGCAGACCCGTTGACTAAACTTCACTCACAAAGCAAAACATGATCACTCTTTGGGTGTTAATCACATAGCAATTTGAACTAGATTATTGACTCTAGTAAACCCTTTGGGTATTAGTCACATGGAGATGTGAAATAATCACATAAAGATGTGAACTATTGGTGTTAAATCACATGACGATGTGAACTAGATTATTGACTCTAGTGCAATTGGGAGACTGAAGGAATTATGCCCTAGAGGCAATAATAAAGTTGTTATTTATATTTCCTTATATCATGATAAATGTTTATTATTCATGCTAGAATTGTATTAACCGGAAACTTAGTACATGTGTGAATACATAGACAAAACAGAGTGTCCCTAGTATGCCTCTACTTGACTAGCTCGTTAATCAAAGATGGTTAAGTTTCCTAACCATAGACATGTGTTGTCATTTGATGAACGGGATCACATCATTAGAAAATGATGTGATGGACAAGACCCATCCGTTAGCTTAGCATAATGATCGTTTAGTTTTATTACTATTGCTTTCTTCATGACTTATACATGTTCCTCTGATTATGAGATTATGCCACTCCCGAATACTGGAGGAACACTTTGTGTGCTATCAAACATCACAATGTAACTGGATGATTATAAAGATGCTCTACAGGTGTCTCCGATGGTGTTTGTTGAGTTGGCATAGATCGAGATTAGGATTTGTCACTCTTAGTATCGGAGAGGTATCTCTGTGCACATCACTATAAACCTTGCAAGCAATGTGACTAATGAGTTAGTTGCGAGATGATGCATTATGGAACGAGTAAAGAGACCTGCCGGTAACGAGATTGAACTAGGTATGATGATACCAACAATCGAATATCGGGCAAGAAACATACCGATGACAAAGGGAATACCGTATGTTGGTATGCGGTTTGACCGATAAAAGATCTTCGTAGAATATGTAGGAGCCAATATGAGCATCCAGGTTCCGCTATTGGTTATCGACCGAAGATGTGTCTCGGTCATGTCTACATAGTTCTCAAACCCGTAGGGTCCGCACACTTAACGTTCGATGACGATTTATATTATGAGTTATGTGATTTGATGACCGAAGTTTGTTCGGAGTCCCGGATGAGATCACGGACATGACAAAGAGTCGAAATGGTCGAGAGGTAAAGATTGATATATTGGAAGGCTATATTCCTACATCGGAATGGTTACGAGTGATTCGGGTATTTTTCGGAGTACCGGAGAGTTACGGGAATTCGCCGGGGGAAGTTAATGGGCCTTATTGGGCTTTAGTGGAGAGAGGGAAGAAGGGCCTCGAGGTGGCGCGCACCTCCCCCCTGCCCAAACCGAATTGGACAAGGGGTGGGGGCGCCCCCCCCCTTTCCTTCTTCCTCTCCCTTCTTTCCTTCTTTCCTACTCCGAAAAGGAAAGAGAACCCTACTAGGACTTGGGAGTCCTAGTAGGACTCCCTACACTTGGCGCGCCCCTAGGAGGGCCGGCCTCTCTCCCTCCCTCCTTTATATACGTAGGCAGGGGCACCCCAAAGGCACTCCAAGATTTGTCTTAGCCGTGTGCGGTGCCCCCCTCCACAGTTACACACCTCGGTCATATCGTCGTAGTTCTTAGGCGAAGCCCTGCGCCAGTAACTTCATCATCACCGCTCGCCACGCCGTCGTGCTAACAAAACTCTCCCTCGTCCTCAACTAGATCAAGAGCTCGAGGGACATCATCGTGCTGAACGTGTGCTGAACATGGAGGTGTCGTACGTTCGGTACTTGGATTGGTTGGATCTCGAAGACGTTCGACTACATCAACCACGTTACATAACGCTTCCGCTTTCGGGCTACGAGGGTACGTGGACACACTATCCCGTCTCGTTGCTATGCATCTCCTATATAGATCTTGCATGATCGTAGGTAAAATTTTGAAATGCCGCGTTTCGCAACAATGATATCCACCTTGCTATGCGCTCGAAATGCGGTTGTGCCCCAATCATGAGTTCATCACATGATTGGGATAGAATCGCATCTTGGGAGCTACATGTGACCACCTCCTTGCAGCACTGACAAGACCTCTATGGTTGAGCGAGAGCTACATTACAACATCCCGCCGACGGCCAGATCCACGGATGCAGCATCACGAGAAAAAGCTACATGGCAACATCCAGCGCCGGCGAGGTCCGGGATTGCAGCACCATGGCTAGGGCATTGAATGGAGACATCCCGCCGCCGGCGAGGTCTGGGAATGCTGCACCATGGCCAAGGCATTTGCATGGCAGCATCCGCCGCCGGCGAGGTCCATGATTGCAGCACCACGGCCAGGGCGTTGCATAGCAGCATCCGCCGCCGGTGAGCTCCTCGGTAGTAGCACCACGGCTAGGGTGCTGCATAGCTGCATACGTTGCCGGCGAGCTCCGCGGTTGCAGCACCACGGCCTGGCCGCTGGATAGCAGCATCCGTCACTAATGATCTCTGCGATTGTAGCACCACGGCCAGGGTGCTGCATAGCTGCATCCTTCGCCGGCGAGCTTCCCGGTTGTAGCACCACGGCCAGGGCATCGTGCACCAGGCACTCCCTTTCATGACGCCGATGATGCTCTGCAAAACCGATCGAGCAAAAGGTGCAGGTCGTTGGACGTTGGATTGCTGCAGGTTGCTGCCAGACACTGCAAGCCATCTGCGGCTGCTCCGACGAGGTCCCTGGCGTATATGGGTGAGAAGGATACGAAGACAGAGAAGAAAATGGTAATCCAGCTCATGCAGGGAAGAAAAACGAGCGGCTCTCGTTACGGTTAGAGATAAGGCAGCAGTGGTGTGTGGGCCCCCGGGGTGGACGCGTGGTGCACAGACGACGCGGCTGATTTCTTCCGCAAAATCAATCGGGTGATTTAGAAATTTTTCCTTTTTTCTTTCCTTTTTTTTGTTTTGAGGGGAAGGTTCGGTCTCATCAGTGGGCGTTCTACAATTAGGCATCTCTCTTATCAAAACTCTTCTCTCTGGATCACTCATTGCAGGCAAGTGCGTCTATTACCCATATGCAGCAAATGCATCAACAATGGAAGCTCTAGCCATGAGGGATGGACTACATTTTGCAAATTCTATTGGAATTGATAAGGTGCAGGTGGAATTTGATTCGATACAAGTCATAATTTTTTGCAAAGTTCAAATACAATGGTGGGACTCGGCAGCAGTGATATATGCAGATTGTGTAGATACGTTGTAATGAACCAAGAAGGAGGGGGTCGAGATCGAGAGAGAGGAGGGCGAGAGGAGCAGGTAGCTGACTTGGAGAGGAAGAAGGTAGGTGCGATTTTAGATGAAAGTTCATGTACAAAAGAGAGTTCCAACATGCATGCCTCACTCACGGCCACAGGAGGCCCTTTTAACCACACCACACACGCCAGTTGTCATGCCAGCTGGCTGGTCCCACTTGACAGCTCTAAGTCACACTAATCAGGAGGTTAGGTGTGACATTCCTCCCTTCTTAAGATGCTTCCTCTTCTTCCTCTGACCAAAGCACGGCGGTCGGAAAACGCTGGCGGAGGACGGTATAATCTTCCCAAGTCTCCGTAGCCGAACTGCCTGTGTGTAACGACCCGAATCTGATAAGACTCGATGTCTCTGTGCTCAATGTGCTAGTCCCTGGATCGACTCGCTAGCACACACAGTACATATGAATATCAAATAACAAGTGCATCATTTACTACAACGTATGATCCAGAATTCATAAAGTATTACAAACTGAGTGGCACATGGCTAACTTATTCAATAATAACAGCGGAAAGGTAGCATAATCAACGATGAGTCCATCAATGCCCACTGGAGAACATGTTGAGTGAAGACTCGCAACCCTACTGTATCTCATTGATCATCTGAAAATCTTGCAACATGATAAGTTGTAGCCACAAGAGTCAATACATTGAATGTATTGGCAAATCACACAATATGATATAGCAAACCTACATCCACAAAGCAATGTATGACAAACAAAACACACAAGTTAGTTTGGAGAAGAATGTCTTCACCTACCACCACTACCTGAACTCACAACCGTCTCTAATTTACTCGCACAAGATAACCCAAAGATTCTAAATAAACATGACAAGAACTTCAGAAGTATCTCAAGTGCGCTCTGTCAATGTCGCATTCTCTAGGAACAATAGAGCACTCTGCCAAGGACGCATTCACCTGATTTAAGTTCCGAAAACTATACCTCGCCTCAAGTGCGCTCTGTCAATGGCGCATTCTCTAGGGACAATAGAGCGCTCTGCCAGTGACGCATTCACCTGGTTAATGATCCCGAGCCTATGACTATAAACACTCATCACTTTCATGGATCACTCGACACATGCCCGCGTCTACCATAGCAAGTTGATCCCACCATCACATACCACAATCAATATCAGAATATGACAACAGAGAACATACAGATCAAACCAAGCACATGTCATAGCATAAAAATCACACATGCATAGCAGAGTATAGGATGAGCAAAATCAAAAGTGCAAACTTGCCTTGAGCGCTGTTGAAGTAGTCTAACGATTAATTCCGATCCGCTTCACACTTCGGACAATCTATACGATTAACGAAGGCACCGGTAAATAAACCGTACTCACATAACACCACAATAAATTAAACAACAACGAATTCAAACAAAAACTTAAATAAGAGAACTTAACAGTAGGTATATATCATCTACATGCTGGCAGGATCTCAATGCAAAAAGAATCAACTAATTTGGATAAACGGTTTGAAAGATATGGCCTCCGGAAGGTTGATTTCAAATTTGAGCAAATTCAAATTTGAATAGTTCAAAAATGTGAAATTTGGTTCTGCAGTATTCTCCTGGTCTCTACGAGTACACAGGAAAAAGAATCGGTGAATTTGGACATTCAGATCTCAAGATATACCTAAATGAACATCTGATATGGAATCTGCAAAGAAAAATTATGCCATAATAGCATTCTGGGAAGAACTGCCGCGGCTGCCGTGGACGTGCCACGTGTTGCATGATGATTGACAGGAGGTTGTTTGCTGCTGTGGCTAACCAACGAACGTCCACTAAATAGTGCATACTAGTTTATAGAAAAAAAACAGCACTGATCTAATCCAGACCGTCGGAGGGAGATCGGACGGATGGGATGACTCACCGGAGGGACAGGGGCTGGGCGTCACCGGAGTTGGGGAAGATGATGGCGCGAGCGGCTCAGGGTTGTTGCCTGCGGCCGTTCCGGTGGCCTTAGGCGTCGGTGAAGGCGACGGAGAGGTGCACCTTGACGAGGGGGTCGTGGAGGTGATTGTAGCAGTGGCGTCGGAGCTTCGACATCGGCAGTGATCTTTGGGTCGAGGTCGTTGTGGTCGTCCTAGTGCTCCCCTGAGTGGAATAGAAGGTGAGGATGAGGAAGAAGACCAAGGCGAAGATAACTGAACCAATATGAGAAGCTGGGAACCTCCGGTGGCGACGGATTTTTCCGGCGACAGGAGCTTCAGGCGAGGACTCCGGCGAGGTCGGGACGGTGTTCTAGGGCACGAGATGTCAACGCCCCTGACACGGGTGCCCCACAAGGCAGCGACCTCGGCCAGCCTCGCGCTGTCCCACGCTCGGCCCGCACCAGGAAGCCCAGCTGCAGGACGAGCGGCCCGGAATGGAGCAAGTAAAGCCCACCAGGACAAGTACTAAAGGAGACGGTGGCACCTGGAATCGCCATCCAGAGGATCACGGCAACGGCGGCACGGCTCTCCACTTTTCCCCTTTCCTCTCCTCAAGAACCCTAGATCGCAATTCGTGTATCCCGATTCTGTAATCGCTACCAATACTCCTGTTAATCGAGAGCCCCTAGTTGTTCCTATCATCTGGTATTAGAGACCACTAAGCTCCCCACCTCCGCTCCATTCTGCCGCAGTTCATCGAGAACAGAGGCCTCAAGCAAGCGCACATGCACTTGGCAGCCATGGATCCGACGATCGAAGCCTTCCTCGACCGCCTCGACAACACCCTCAAGGCCCAGAACAAGTCCATCGCGGAGATCCAAGTCTCCATCGCCAAGATTGACGATCTGGTGCATTGGCGTCCCGATCTGGAGAAGCGGGTGGCCGATCTCGGCGACGCAGTGGCGGCACTCCAGATGGCGCAGCCACCAGCAGTCAAGACGGGAGACGAGCCTCACGGGGTGATTCAGAAGCCAGGCCCTTCTGCGACGACTGGCGTCCTTCCGGGGGCCGGTGGCGGCGCGGTCATAGAGCTTCAAGGGCCAAGCGGCCACGGCGTGTTCAACTTGCCACGGGGGAACGTAGCGACGTCTTTTCAGACGCCGCCGCCACCCCCGGCAACAGGTCCGTCGTCCTCTCTGACCACATCCCCGCCCTCCCTGTTGCCGTTTGCCCATGCGAGTCAACTATTAGCAGGTTTAGGGCAGTCACACCCGTCCATCGCCTTTCCCTAGTTCACGGGTGACAACCCAAACTTGTGGAAGACGATGTGCGAACAGTACTTTCAAATGTTCGGCATCATACAGTCGTTCTGGGTCCCCATGGCGGCCCTGAATTTCTCGGGATCGGCGGCTGTTTGGCTTCAGTCCATTCAGAAACGCCTAGCAGATTTCGACTGGGAGCAATTCACTGGATTACTTTGCACTCATTTTGGTCGCGATCGGCACCAAACGCTGATCAGGCAGTTCTACTCTATCCGTCAGACGACGTCAGTAGCGCAATACATTGAGCAGTTTGAACTGATTATTAATCATCTTGCATCTTATTTTGACACGATCCATCCGTTTTATTTTCTGACTCGTTTTGTCGAGGGCCTGAGGAGGGATATCCGAGCAGTGGTGCTAGTTCAGCAGCCACCGGACTTGGATACGGCTTGTGCCCTGGAGCTGCTCCAAGAAGAAGTGATGGAGGGATCGCTGGGCTCGCTGGTCAGGCCACCGAAGCAAGGATCAAGGCAGGGTGCTCCTCTGCCTCTGCCTCCACCACCGGTGATATCAGTCCCAGTAGCACACACAGCGGATCGGCGCGGCACGGAAGCAGCCCGTGCCGATCAGTCCAAGCTCAAGACGCTGCGCGACTACAGACGTGCCCGAGGTCTATGTTTCAAGTGCGGCGAGCGGTGGGGGCATGACCATGTGTGCCCCACCATGGTGCAGCTGCACGTGGTCGAGGAACTCCTCGACCTCTTCGGCCTCGACAACAACGTAGACACGCAAGTCACAGAAGAAAGCACCAACGAGACAGCCATGGAATTTCACTCTCAGCAGTGACAGGAGGAACTTCGGCCAAGGCGTTTCAGCTTCGCGCGTGGATACAAGGGCAAGAAGTGCTGATGCTGGTGGACTCAGGCAGCTCTAACTCCTTTGTCAACGAGCAGCTAGCAGCCAGACTGACGGGCGTTCAAACGCTTACCAAGCCAGGTCGTGTCCATGTCGCCGATGGAGGGGAACTAATCTGCACACAAGTGGCTCCAGGATGTGCGTGGTATGCACAGGGGCATGAGTTTTATACAGATCTGAAGGTTCTCGCTTGGGTACGTATGATGTAATCTTGGGTATGGATTGGCTCGAAGAGCATAGTCCAATGACAGTGGACTGGCGCGCGCGCTTCATAGAGATACCTACGCCGGCTGGGCCACTGCGTCTCGTGGGGCATGACGCGGCCTCGACAAGCTGCCAAACAGTCAACAGCATTCAGCTACAGAGCTTGTGCAGCAAAGGAGCAATCACCCATGTGGTCCATCTTTGTGTGGTGGCACCGCAAACAGAGGAGCTGGAACCAACTCCAGAATGCATTCAGAAGGTGGTCGACCAATTCCCGGATGTGTTTGAGGAACCAGTAGGTTTACCACCTAGGAGAGCATGCGACCATCACATTCCTCTGATCCCAGGAAATCAACCAGTTAATGTCCGGCAGTACAGATACAAGCCAGAGCAGAAGACAGAGATAGAAGCTCAGGTCGAAGCTCTGCCCAAATCAGGGGTCATACAACGCAGCACCAGCCCGTTCTCCTCGCCGGTCATTCTGGTCAAGAAGAAAGACGACACATGGCGACTCTGCATCGACTACAGGCACTTGAATGCGATCATGGTACCCAGCAAGTACCCTGTCCCGGTCATTGAGGAGCTACTGGATGAGCTACATGGTGCGGCCTGGTTATCAAAGTTGGATCTGCGTGCGGGGTACCACCAAATACGGCTCGCACCAGGAGAAGAACACAAAACAACATTCTCCATGCACCAAGGTCACTTCGAGTTCCTGGTTGTCTCCTTTGAGTTAACAGGTGCCCCACCCACATTTCTGGGTGCAATCCACGACACTCTCAAGCCCGTGGTCCGAGTCTGCGTGGTCTGTTTCTTCGATGACATCCTGATTTTCAGTGCCACACTAGAAGAACACAAGCAGCACGTCAAGCAAGTCCTAGAACTCCTCCGCGAGGACAAGTGGAAAGTTAAACTCAGCAAGTGCGCGTTCGGCCAAAGCAAGATAACATATCTCGCCACGCTATCAAGGCGCAGTATGGCAACGGACCCGACCAAGATTGCTGCCATAGCAAACTGGTCTACGCCACACGATGTGAAGGAGGTGCGTAGTTTCTTGGGCCTGGCAGGATATTACCGCCGTTTTGTCCGTAAATTTGGGGTGATCGCCAAGCCTCTGTTCCATCTTCTGAAGAAAGGGGTTCCCTTCCTATGGACATCCACGACTGAAACAACCTTTCAAGTTCTGAAACAACATCTGACTACGGCACCAGTTCTTGCTCTGCCCAACTTTGAGCAACCATTCACGGTAGAAACTGACGCCAGTGATCGAGGCATTGGAGCCATCTTGCAACAGAAAGGGCACCCCATAGCATTCATGAGCAAGGCCCACAGCCCGCGCTATCAGGGGCTGTCGACGTATGAAAAAGAGTATCTGGCCATCATAGTTGCGTGGATCAGTGGCGTCCCTACCTACAACATGCAGAATTCGACATTTACACTGACTAGAAGAGTTTGACACACCTAGAGGAACACAGACTCACGACACCGTGGCAGCAGAAGGCATTTGCAAAGCTGCTAGGGCTGAGGTACCATATCAGATACAAGAAAGGAGCGGACAATAACGGAGCGGACGCGCTGTCCCGTGGAAATCCATCAAATATGTTTTCAGCCATCTCATCTTGCCTGCCAGCATGGCTCGAGGACGTGGTCAGCAGCTACAATAACAATCCCCATGCTCAGAAGTTACTGGAGTAACTAGCAGTTCAAGAGGATCCGAAGGGTAGATTCCAGCTGCAGCAGGGTATTTTGCACTTCCGAGGAAGAATCTGGCTCGGGGGAGGGACACAGGTTCAACAAAGAATCATGCAAGCATTCCACGACAGTCCAATCGGCGGCCACTCTGGCTTTCCAGTAACGTATAAGCGCATTCGGCGTCTATTCGCGTGGCCCAAGATGAAAGCACATATCAGACAGTACGTCCAGTGCTGCACTATTTGCCAACAAGCGAAACCAGATCGCACGGCATCTCCAGGACTGCTGGCCCCTCTGCCAATTCCCTCTCAACCGTGGGAGATGATAACCATGGATTTTGTGGACGGACTGCCACAATCCAGCCGATTCAATTGTCTGTTGGTCATTGTGGACAAGCGCACCAAGTTCAGCTACTTCCTACCTCTGGCTCATCCATACACCGCAGCG
This sequence comes from Aegilops bicornis, assembly GCA_021605145.1. NCBI lineage: Eukaryota > Viridiplantae > Streptophyta > Magnoliopsida > Poales > Poaceae > Aegilops > Aegilops bicornis. Next base: position 314,733,868 of record CM038674.1, on the reverse strand, counting down.
TCAGTAGCCCAGCTGTACATGCAACAGGTGTACAAGATACACGGCCTTCGAGGAGCAATCGTGTCGGACCGCGACCCAGTCTTTACCAGCCGTTTCTGGCAGGAGCTGTTCAGGTTAGCAGGCACTCAGCTGCGTCTCAGCACGGCGAATCACCCGCAGACTGACGGTCAAACGGAACGGGTCAACCAATGCGTGGAAACGTTCCTTCGCTGCTTTACTCAGGCATGTCCACGACGATGGAGTTTTTGGATTCCTCTAGCCCAATTCTGGTACAACAATGCCCATCATTCAGCGATTGGTATGACTCCTCCCTTCAAGGCCATGTTTGGCTACGAACCCAAGCATTGGGGGATTTTGTCAGAAAATGTGACCTCGGTGCCCACACTGAACTCATGGCTAGAAGAAAGAGACACGGTTCAGGAGCTACTACAACAACATCTGAAAAGGGCTCGCCAAGTCATGAAAGTGCAAGCAGACAAGAAATGGTCGTTCAGAACATTCCAGATCGGAGACGAGGTATACTTGAAACTCCAACCGTACATACAAACATCAGTGGCACCTCGAGCAAATCACAAGCTCGCATACAAGTTCTACGGACCATTTCCGATCGTAGGCAAGATCAATGAAGTGGCCTACAAGCTCCAACTCCCTGTCAATGCAACCATTCATCCCGTCTTCCATGTCTCGCTGCTATGCCGCGCCCTGCACCCGGGTATGACAGTGGAATCTCAACTACCTCATTGTCCTGATGAACTTGCGGTTCCCACAGCAATCTTGCAGACCCGATGGAAGTAGAAGAACGGCAAGATGCGAGAGCAGGTGCAAGTGCGCTGGTCCAACTCGGACGCGCTAGGAACAACATGGGAAGACAAGGAGAGTCTCCGGGTAAGATTTCCCTTTGCAGAGGCTTGGGGACAAGCCTGAACTCGAGAACGGGGGGATGTCAACGCCCCTGACACGGGTGCCCCACAAGGCAGCGACCCCGGCCAGCCTCACGCTGTTCCACGCTCGGCCCGCACCAGGAAGCCCAGCTGCAGGACGAGCGGCCCAGAATGGAGCAAGTGAAGCCCACCAGGCCAAGTACTAAAGGAGACGGTGGCACCTGGAATCGCCATCCAGAGGATCACGGCAACGGCGGCACGACTCTCCACTTTTCCCCTTTCCTCTCCTCAAGAACCCTAGATCGCAATTCGTGTATCCCGACTCTGTAATCGCTACCAATACTCCTGTTAATCGAGAGCCCCTAGTAGTTCCTATCACGGGAAGACTCTCTTTTTGCAAAATTCGGTAGAGGAGACGGAGGGCAAAAACATATAGGCTGATCCCATGGTCGAGGGAGAATAGATTGATCAAATCGATCGAGTTTGGATCGGGGGCGGAGTCCATGATGAACACATCGAGAGGAACATGATGACCAGAGGACCCCAGGTGTCAGCGGCAGAGAGAAGGAATATAGAGAGAAAAAACAAGAAAGATAGGGAGATGCGGGGATGGGCTGCGGTCTGCACGAGAATTGGCGGCCTGCTCATTCATTGTGGCAAGCGAGGAACAAAAAAGAGTTGGACTGTGCAGCTCATTTACCTGATGTGACGGTTTGTTCTCTGTTTTTTAAACCTTGCAACAGGAAGTAAAAATATAGCTAAATAAAATCCTAATAAAAAAATACCAGAACACACAGTAAAACATTATTCCTACTATATAAAACAGTGAACATTTTTTTACAACACAAATGAACTATAAAGACAAAACAATTATGCAATACAAGCATATAAAGAGCATTATAATACAACTATAAAATAATTTTGAGTTTTAACAACTCCAAAAGTTTTAAATCATAGAAAAATTTATATCGGACCAAACAACACAAGAAAGTTTTTAATTACTCCTATTTAAATAATTAACATTCCAAAATTCAAAATTTTGGGATGTTACACCGTGCCCCACTAGACCTTGATCTGCACCACTAGCGCGTCGTCGTGCTTCATCATGCGTCGGTCGAGGATGCACGTGGGCGTGACAGGGTCGACGAAGAGGTCCGACACCTTAGGCAGCTCCCCATACACCGATGTGAAGTCCGGAGTGAACAACTTCAACTGGGAGACGTGGAAGACGGGTGGACCCAGCTCTCCAGCAGCAGGTCGAGCTTGTAGGCGAGCGGTCCAATCTTCTCCATGATCATGTAAGGCCTGAAGTACTTGAACGCGAGCTTGGCTGATGTAGGGCAGAACCCTAAGTGGACGATCTTTCACGTTTGGAGTGGATCCTACGGGGGAACACGAGGAACGTGCGGAAAACACAAAGGGGAAGCACGGGGAAAATGAGAGAATCACTAAACCGACAAGGAATCAATCACACGAGCGGTAGATCACCGAAAGCAAAAGGTAACACATGACCAAAAATCAACAAGGGTAGAGGATACAAAGGGAACCGTTCTTCTCCGTAAGGAGGTCTTGATTGTCTTCCCTTGAAGGGGTCTTGAATCCGCTTGGGGGATCTTCTCCGAAAAGGTCACGAACTCCGAGGAGAAGTAACCAAGTGGATGAGCAAGGCTCTCACACAAAATATGAGCTAAACCAATGCTAACCCTAGCTAGGAGGTGGGAGAGACCTATTTATAGTCGTAGTGCAAATGGAAGTCAAAGTGAAGGGGTACAAGGGCTCCAGCCCGCAGGCGCGGTCACTCAGGTGTCAGACGCCCGGAGGGTACCGGTCGTCCGGAGCTTCGGGACGGTCAGGACATCCGTAGATCATCGGACGTCCCTAGATTCGGTTCGGGTGCGGGTCGTCCGGTCGTCCGGTGGCTTCGGTCTTCCGTGAATTTCCATTCGGGCGCCCAGTTGCCGGACGTCCGGAGGGTGTCGGTCGGCCGGGACCTGGGAGTCGTCGGACGTCCGGGCAGGCCGGTCGTCCGTGGCCTGTAGCACTGGCCTGTCTTCCTTCTCTCGGCTGTAGCATCCTCCAGGGCTCGGATGTCCGGGACCGGCTGGTCGTCCGGAGCATGTAGCTTCCCAAATAGCTCTTCTTCTTGATGTTCATGCTTGGTGTCCTTGCCATCTTGGCCATTGTGTGTAGCTGTCCCGTGGCTCTCCTCCAAGCACCTGATCACACACAGAGTGTCCGTATGAGGTAGTAGCCAAGTCCCATGAGCGGAGAGAGGGGGTTCGAAGAGGAGCGAGTTCACCTTATCTTCAATAGCTTCTGCTCTAGCTCTTGTCATGGGTCCAAGTAGCATTGAGGGAGATGTAGGTACGTCCATGGGGATGAGCGAGGGATGCTCCGCATCATCTCCCCCCCCCCTTGAGAGAGATCCGACCTCGGATCAAAAGCTTCATCTCCATGGTATGGCGCGAGGTCCTTGACATTGAAGATGTCGCTCACATTGTACTTGCCTCGTGGTAGGTCGATCTTGTAGGCGTTGTCGTTGTAGCGTGCTAGCACCTTTAAAGGTCCATCGGCTCGAGGGAGAAGCTTGGACTTGCGTTCGTTGGGGAAGCGGTCCTTGCGAAGGTGTAGCCACACTAGATCAACAATGTTGAGGACCATGGGTTGCTTGTTGATGTTGAGCTTGGTCGCTAGTCATTGTACTTGGAGCTCGATGGTGTGTCTTGTATCCTCATGCATCTTCTTGATGCAGCTTGCCCATGCACTCGCATCCATGTTGGTGCGCTCTTGTAGAGGAAGAGGTAGAATGTCCAATGGTGACAATGGGTTGAAGCCGTAGACGACCTCGAAGGGGGACTTGCCGATAGTCGAATGTCTTGCACGGTTGTAGGCGTACTCGATGATGGGTAGACATGCTTCCCACTCCTTGATGTTCTTGTTGATCAACACGCGAAGTAGAGTGGAGAGTGTCCGGTTCGTCACCTCCTTTTGGCCGTCGGTTTGAGGATGGTATGCAGATGAGAACAAGAGCTTGATTCCGAGCTTGGCGCATAGGGTCTTCCAAAAGTAACTCAAGAACTTGATGTCACAATGGAGACAATTGTCTTTGGTACTCCATGGAGTTGCAAGATTTCCCTACAAAAGAGATTTGCAATGTGTGAAGCATCGTCTATCTTGTTGCAAGGAATGAAATGTGCCATCTTAGAAAATCTATCCACAACAACAAACACGGAATCCTTTCCATTTTGAGTTCTAGGCAAACCAAGTATAAAATCCATGCTAATGTCTTCCCAAGGTTGATAGGGAATAGGAAGAGGCATATAAAGACCATGAGATTGAGCTTTAGACTTAGCTTTGTGACATGTAGAGCATCGGGTGGTGAAGCGTGAGACGTCTCGAAACATCTTGGGCCAAAAGTAGTTCTTGGAGAGCGTGGCGAATGTCTTATCTCGTCCAAAATGTCCCATGAGTTTGCCTCCATGAGCCTCTTGCAAAAGTAGCAAACGAAGAGAAGACTCGGGAATGCATAGTTTGTTAGCTTTCATAAGATAAGAATCCTTGATATAATATTATTCCCAAGAAGTATGCGTCAAACACTTAGCATAAGGAATAGCAAAAGATGGATCATTAGCATACAAGTCTTTGATGTGCTCAAAACCAATAGCATTCAACTCAAGTTTAGTGACAAGCGTGCATATGCGTGAAAGTGCATCTACAACTACATTTTCCTTACCCTTAATGTACTTGATCACATAGGGGAAAGATTCAATAAATTCACTCCATTTGGCATGAAGCTTGTTCAACTTAGTTTGACCTTTTAAGTACTTAAGCGTTTCATGATCGGTATGTATGTCAAACTCATGAGGTCTAAGATAATGTTCCCAAACATGTAGCACACATACTAAAGCATATAATTCTTTGTCATAGATGGGATAGTTAAGTTGAGCACCGGAGAGTTATTCGCTAAAATAAGCAATGACTCGTTTTTCTTGCATCAAAACTCCGCCAATTCCGGTACCACTTGCATCACAATGAACCTCAAAAGTTTTGTCAAAATTGGGCAAAGCAAGAATCAGAGCATGAGTAAGCAAAGACTTGAGCTCATCAAAAGCGGTGGATTGCAAAGATACCCAAACAAAAGGAGCATTCTTCTTACTCAAAGCATGCAAAGGAGCGAAAATAGTGCTAAAGTCTTTCACAAAGCGACGGTAAAAACCCACAAGACCAAGAAAACTACGCATTTGTTGCAAATTGGTGGGTTGGGGCCAAGTTTTAATTGCTTCAATTTTAGATTCATCAACATGGACGCCCTTTGAGGATACAACAAAACCCAAGAAAACCACTTTGTCAACACCAAACGTGCATTTTTTCATGTTTGCATAAAGACGTTCCTTGCGAAGGGTTTGCAAAACAGCCCTAACATGATTAAGATGTTCTTTCATGGTTTTGCTAAACACAAGAATATCATCAAAGTAAAACACAACAAAGACTCCAATATAAGGGTGAAGCACATAATGCATAAGGCGCACGAAAGTACGGGAGCCTCCGATAGACCCATAGGCATCACTAACCACTCATATAAGCCAAATTTGGTTTTGAAAGCAGTTTTCCATTCATCACCCTCTTGAATGCGGATTTGATAATAGCCACTTTTAAGATCAATTTTGAGAAAAAGTTGGCTCCACTAAGTTCATCAACCATATCATCTAAGCGAGGAATGGGATGCCTATAGCGAACGGTAATAGCATTTATAGGTCTACATTCGGAACACAAGCGAAAACTTCCACCGGGCTTAGGCACAAGTATAACGGAGCGACACAAGGTCTTAGGCTTTCACGTACATGACCATTGTCGATGAGTTGTTGTACTTGCCGTTGAATCTCCTTGGTTTCTTCGGGATTGACTCGGTATGGAGCTTTGTTTGGGAGAGGCGCTCCGGGGATGAGGTCGATTCGATGCTCAATGCCTCGAAGAGGAGGTAGACCCGGAGGTAGCTCACCAGGGAAAACATCTTGGAATTCCTGCAAAAGAGATCGAAACACTAAAGGTAGCTCATGAGAGGTGTTAGTTGTTGGCTCTCCATCCTTGCACACAAGGACAAAGTGCATCACACTCGATGGGTTCTCACACACTTCTCTCATCTCACTTTTGGTGGCAAATAGGATGAGGTTTTTCTATCTAGGCGAAGAGGCGCTCAAATTTGGTTTGTGGCTCTCACTCACTTTTTGGTGGATCACTTTCTCACTCTTCTCTCCATGATGGGTGGCTTGCTTGTCGGCTATCACTTGACTAGGAGACATAGGTCGTAGCACATATTCCTTCCCTTTCATCTTGAAGCTATAGTGATTGGTGCGCCCATTATGGATGACACCACGGTCGAATTGCCATGGTCGACCAAGAAGGAGGTGGCAAACGGTCATCGGGACCACATCACACTCCAAAGTGTCCTCGTATGCACCAATTTTGAAGGAGACTTTGACCGTATGCTCAACTCGTATAGTGCCGGAGTCACTTAGCCATTGAACCTTGTAGGGGTGCGGGTGCTTCCTCTTGACCAATTGAAGCTTGGAGCATAGTTCTTCACTTGCCAAGTTGTGACAACTAACTCCATCGATGATGACCTTGACGAACCTTCCATTGATGCCGACCTTTGTGGGGAAGATGTGGCATCATTGGTCTTCTTCTTGTTGATGTTGAAGAGTCAAGACCTTGGAGACGACTAGAGCGGGGCTCGAATCCTCATCACAAAAGACTCGATCATCTTCATCCTCGTTCACTCGCCAGTGCATGGCCACTTGCTCAAGATATTCCATCTCCTCATCACTCATTGAGTCATAGGTGCCATCGTCGTTGAGGATCATGGTGCGCTTGTTTGTGCATTCATAGGACTTGTGGCCTCGGCGGCCGCAAGTGAAACACTTGAAGGAGCTTCTCTTGATGGTCTCATCGGTCGGAGTAGATGATGAAGCACGCGGCTTGACGTTGCTTGTAGTAGGAGGAGGACGACTTGAACTTGTCGAAGTTTTCTTGTAACTTGACTTGTTGTCATTGTTTGTAGAAGGTTTGGTTGATGTAGATGTTGGAGGAGTTGTTGAAGGTTGGTTGTTGGAGAAGCCGTAGGTCTTGGACGAGTACTTGGCGTACTTGAAGTCATCTTGCACTTGACGTTCCGCCTTTGTAGCTTGATGCACGAGTTCAATGAGGTTGGAGTAGGGTTGGAAGTCGGCGATCTTCTTGATGGGATGATTGAGTCCATTCAAGAAACGTGCCATTGTTTGGTCATCATCTTCCTTTACATTGGCTCGAATCATGGCTATCTCCATTTCCTTGTAGTATTCTTCAACACTCTTTGTTCCTTGCTTGAGGAGTTGGAGTTTCTTGAAGAGGTCGCGGTTGTAGTAAGTGGGCACAAAACGTGCTCGCATGACATCCTTCATTTGAGCCCAAGTGGTGATTAGAGGTTCACCTCTTGCTTGTCGCCGCTCAAGGATTTGTTCCCACCATATGAGCACATAGTCTTGGAACTCAAGTGATGCCATAGCGATTTTATTCTCTTCCTCATAGTTGTGCAAACGAAAGATTTTGTCGACCTTCAATGCCCATGAAAGGTACTCTTCAGGGTCATTGCTTCCATTGAACTTGGGCATGGTGAATTTTAGCTTTCCATAGCGTTGCTCTTCATTGTGTTGTTGGCGATGGTGATGATGACGCCCTTGACGTGGACGGCAATCATCTTCATGTTGCTCTTGGCGTGGAGGAAGTCCATGATCAACTTGCTCTTGTTGAACTTGAGGTTGAGGTGGAGTTGACGAGCTTGTGGAAGGACTTGTGGAGCTTGACGTTGCACACGCGGTAGGTAGTTCCTCTCTTGGATTTCTTCTCGAAGGGCTTTCACTTGATTCCGCCGTTCGCGATTGCGGTTGGCGATAGCTCGACTTGATTCTTGGAGGGCACGTTGCGCCTCAACAGCTTGCGCTTATCGTTGTTGTTGTTGAAGACGTTGCGCCTCGGCGTCTTGTTCTTCTTGGTGTAGACGTGCGCGTTCTTCCTCTTGGCGCCGTAGTCGTTGTCGTTCTTGAGCTTGGGCAAAAGTGACTTGGTTTGATTGAGGACGAGGGACTTGCTCATCGACTTGCTCTTGTGAATGCTTGTCATGTAGCGGGTTGCGAGATGCATGACGGTCTTGACGCGTGCTACTTCTCGAGCTTGCGTTGGATTTCCCCGAAGAGGAGAGGATGATGCAGCACAGTAGCGTAAGTATTTCCCTAAGTTTTTGAGAACCAAGGTATCAATCCAGTAGGAGACTACGCGCAAGTCCCTCGTACCTGCACAAAACGATAGCTACTCGCAACCAACGCTTAGGGGTTGTCAATCCCTTCACGAGTGAGATCTGATAGAGATAATATTTTTGGTATTTTTGGTATAAAGATGCAAAGTAAAAAGTAAAAGCAAAGCAAGTAAATAAAGTGATGGAGATTGATATGATGAGAATATACCCGGGGGCCATAGGTTTCACTAGTGGCTTCTCTCAAGAGCATAAGTATTCTACGGTGGGTGAACAAATTACTGTTGAGCAATTGACAGAATTGAGCATAGTTATGAGGTTATCCAGGCAATGATCATGTATATAGGCATCACGTCTGTGACAAGTAGACCGAAACGATTCTGCATCTACTACTATTACTCCACTCATCGACCGCTATCCAACATGCATCTAGAGTATTAAGTTAAAAACAGAGTAACGTCGTAAGCAAGATGACATGATGTAGAGGAATAAATTCATGCAATATGATAAATACCCCATCTTGTTATCCTCGATGGCAACAATACAATACGTGCCTTGCAACCCCTTTACATCACTAGGTAAGGACACCGCAAGATTGAACCCAAAGCTAAGCACTTATCCCATTGCAAGAACTACCAATCTAGTTGGCCAAACCAAACGGATAATTCGAAGAGACTTGCAAAGATAACTTAATCATACATAAAAGAATTTAGAGAAGAATCAAATATTTTCCATAGATAAGCTGGATCATAAACCCACAATTCACGGTCTCAACAAACACACCGCAAAAAGAAGATTACATCGAATAGATCTCCACGAGAGAGGGGGAGAACATTGTATTGAGATCCAAAAAGAGACAAGAAGCCATCTAGCTACTAACTATGGACCCGAAGGTCTGAAGTAAACTACTCACACTTCATCGGAGGGGCTATGGTGTTGATGTAGAAGCCCTCCGTGGTGGATGCCCCCTCCGACGGAGCTCCGGAACAGGCCCCAAGATGGGATCTCGTGGATACTGAGGAAGATTCTGGCCGGTGGAATTAGGTTTTTGGCTCCTCTCGTGATCTGTTGGGGGTACGTAGGTATATATAGGAGGAAGGAGTACGTCGGTGGAGCGTCAGGGGGTCCACGAGGCAGGGGGCGCGCTCCCCACCCTCGTGACCGCCTCTGGCACTCCTTGGAGTAGGGTCCAAGTCTCCTGGATCACGTTCGGTGAGAAAATCACGTTCCCGAAAGTTTCATTCCGTTTGGACTCCGTTTGATATTCCGTTTCTTTGAAACACTGAAATAGGCAAAAAACATCAATTCTGGGCTGGGCCTCCGGTTAATAGGTTAGTCCCAAAAATAATATAAAATTGGAAAATAAAGCCCATTATAGTCCAAAACAATAGATAAAGTAGCATGGAGCAATAAAAATTATAGATACGTTGGAGACGTATCGGGCATCCCCAAGCTTAATTCCTCGTCATTCCCTCGAGTAGGTAAATGATAAAAGGAATTTTTGATGCGGAGTGATACTTTGGCATAATTTCAATGTAAATCTTCTTAATTGTGATATGAATATTCAGATCCGAAAGATTTAAGACAAAAGTTCATATTGACATAAAATAATAATACTTCAAGCACACTAATCAAAATAATTATGTCATCTCAAAATAACATGGCCAAAGAAAGTTCATCCCTACAAAATCATATAGTTAGGCTATGCTTCATTTTCGTCACACAAAGATGTTCCCAACTTCTATACACCCGATGACAAGCCAAGCAATTGTTTCATACTTAAATAATCTCAAACTTTTTCAACCTTCACGCAATACATGAGCGTGAGCCATGGATATAGCACTATGGGTGGAATAGAATATGATGATGGGGATTGTGTGGAGAAGACAAAAAGGAGAAAGTCTCACATTGACGAGGCTAATCAACGGGCTATGGAGATGCCCATCAATTGATGTCAACATGAGGAGTAGGGATTGCCATGCAACGGATGCACTAGAGCTATGAATGCTCAACAAAAGAAAAACTAGTGGGTGTGCATCCAACTTGCTTGCTCATGAAGACCTAGGGCATTTGAGGAAGCCCATCGTAGGAATATACAAGCCAAGTTCTATAATGAAAAATTCCCAATAGTATGAAAAAGGACAACTTATGAGACTCACTATATGAAAAACATGGTGCTACTTTGAAGCACAATATATGAGACTCACTACAAGAAGAACGAGGTGCTACTTTGAAGCACAAAATATGAGACTCATTACATGAAGAACATGGTGCTATTTTGAAGCACAAGTGTGGAAAAAGATATAGTAGCATTGCCCTTTTTTTGGGCCTTCCTTTTTTTGGCATTTCTCTTTTTTTTGGGCAATGCTCTAATAATGATGATCATCACACTTCTATTGATTACAACATGAGGATTACAACTCGAAACTAGAACAAGGTATGACTCTATATGAATGCCTCCGGCGGTGTACCGGGATGGTGCAATGAATCAAGAGTGACATGTATGAAAAATAATGCATGGTGGCTTTGCCACAAATACGATGTCAACTACATGATCATGCAATGGTAATATGACAAAAGTAATGTATGTCATAATGATGATGAACGGAACGGTGGAAAGTTGCATGGAAATATATCTCGGAATGGCTATGGAAATGCCATAATAGGTAGGTATGGTGGCTATTTTGAGGAAGATATAGGGAGGTTTATGTGTGATAGAGCGATCGTATCACGGGGTTTGGATGCACCGCTAAGTTTGCGCCAACTCTCAATGTGAGAAAGGGCAATGCACGGCATCAAGAGGCTAGCAATGGCGGAAAGGTAAGAGTGCGTATAATCCATGGACTCAACATTAGTCAAAAGAACTCATATACTTATTGCAAAAATTTAGAAGTCATCATAAATTCAAGTACTAAGCGCATGCTCCTAGGAGGATAGTTTGGTAGGAAAAGACCATCGCTCGTCCCCGACCGCCACTCATAAGGATGCACAAGCCAGGTACACTTCATGCTTCAAATTTGTTACACAACTTTAACCGTACGTGCATGCTACGGGGCTTACAAACTTCAACACAAGCATTTCTCAAATTCAGAACTACTCAACCAGCACGACTTTGATAATTATTACCTCCATATCTCAAAACAATTATCAAGCATCAAACTTATCTTAGTATTCAACGCACACAAAAGAAAGTTTCACATATCTTGAACACCAAGTATATTAACATTAAGCAAATTACCATGCTATTAACGACTCTCAAAATAATCTAAGTGAAGCATGAGAGATCAAGTTTCTTTAAAACAAATCCACCACCGTGCTCTAAAAGATCTAAGTGAAGCATTAGAGCAAAAATTATGACGCTCAAAAAGATATAAGTGAAGCACTATGAGCAAACTATCAAGCTCAAAAGATATAAGTGAAGCACATAGAGTATTCTATAAAATTTCAATTCATATGTGGCTCTCTCAAAAGGTGTGTACAGAAAGGATGATTGTGGTAAACTAGCAAGCAAATACTCAAATAATACAAGACGCTCCAAGCAAAACACATATCATGTTGGTGAATAAAAATATAGCTCCAAGTAAATTACTGATGGAAGTGGACGAAAGAGGGGATGCCTTCCGGGGCATCCCCAAGCTTTGACTTTTTGATGTCTTTGGATTATCTTGGGGTTTCCATGGGCATCCCCAAGCTTAGGCTCTTGCCACTCCTTGTTCCATAATTCATCAAAATAATTCACCCAAAACTTGAAAACTTCACAACAGAAAACTCAATAGAAATCTCATGAGCTTCGTTAGAGAAAGAAAACAAAAGACTACTTTAAGGTACTGTAATGAACTCATTCTTTATTTATATTGGTGTTAAACCTACTGTATTCCAACTTCTCTATGGTTCATAAATTGTTTTACTATCCATAGATTCATCAAAACAAGCAAACAACACACGCAAAACAGAATCTGTCAAGAACAGAACAGTCTGTAGTAATCTGTAACTAACGCAAACTTCTGGAACCCAAAAAATTCTACCAAAATTAGAAGACCTGGATAATTTGTTTATTGATCAGCAGCAATTGGAATCACTATTTTATCACGTTCTGGTGATTTTTAACATTTCGGGCACTGAGCACAAAGATTCTAGAATTGACAGCAAGATCAAATAACTATCACCCAAGAAGATCCAATAGGTTCAACTTGGCACAAACACTAATTAAAAGATAAAATCACATCTAAACAGAGTCTATATGGATTATTTTATTCCTAAAAATAACCAAAAACAAAAACACAAAATAAAATTGAGTTGCCTCCCAACAAGCGCTATCGTTTAACGCCCCTAGCTAAGCATAAAAGCAAAGATAGATCTAGGTATTGCCATCTTTGGTAGGCAATCCATAAGTGGCTCTCATGATAGATTCATATGGTAATTTTATTTTCTTTCTAGGAAAGTGTTCCATGCGTTTCTTTAATGGAAATTGGAATCTAATATTCCCTTCCTTCATATCAATAATTGCACCAATCGTTCTAAGGAAAGGTCTACCAAGAATAATAGGACATGAAGGATTGCAATCTATATCAAGAACGATAAAATCTACGGGCACATAATTCCTATTTTCAACAATAAGAACATCATTAATTCTTCCCATAGGCTTTTTAATAGTGGAATCCATAAGATGCAAGTTTAGAGAGCAATCATCAAAATCACGGAAATCTAGCAAATCACACAAAGTTTTGGGAATAGTAGAGACACTAGCACCCAAATCACACAAAGCATGAAACTCATAATTTTTAATTTTAATTTTAATAGTAGGTTCCCACTCATCACGGAGTTTCCTAGGGACAGAAATTTTCAAATCAAGCTTTTCTTCATAAGATTGCATTAAGGCATCAACAATGTGTTCAGTAAAAGCCTTATTTTGACTATAAGCATGAGGAGAATTTAACACGGATTGAAACAAGGAAATACAATCAATTAAAGAGCAATTTTCATAATTAAATTCCTTGAGATCCAAAATAGTGGGTTTAGCAATATCTCAATTTTTATTTCTTTCAATCCCACTTATATCAATTTCATCATTAAGATCTAAAAACTCCGAATTCTTAGAATGCCTTCTAGGTAAAGGAAGATCATATTCAGTTTCATCAAGATTCATATTGCAAAACAAAGATTTAATAGGGACGTATTAATAATTTTTAGATCTTCATCTTGATTTTCATAGGAATTAGAAGAACACGCTTTAATAAAGGCATCTTTGGAAGCACGCATCCTAGCGGTTCTTTCTTTGCACTCATCAATGGAAATTCTCATAGCTTTGAGAGACTCATTGATATCATGCTTAGGAGGAATAGATCTAATCTTTAAAGAATCAACATCAAGAGAAATTCTATCAATGGTCCTAGCCAAATCATCAACTTTAAGCAATCTCTCTTCAAGCAAAGCATTAAAATTCTTTTGTGAATTCATAAACTCTTTAACACTACTCTCAAATTCAGAGGGCATCTTATTAAAATTTCCATAAGAGTTGTTGTAGGAATTTCCATAATTATTAGAAGGATTACTAGGATAAGGCCTAGGATTAAAATTCCCTCTATATGCGTTGTTTCCAAAACTATTCCTACCAACAAAATTCACATCCATAGATTCATTATTATTCTCAATCAAGGTAGATAAAGGCATATTATTGGGATCAGAAGAAACACTCTTAGCAAATAAATTCATAAGTTCATCCATCTTTCCACTCAAAACATTGATTTCTTCTATAGCATGCACCTTTTTATTAGTAGATCTTTCAGTATGCCAATGAGAATAATTAACCATAATATTATCTAGGAGTTTAGTAGCATCTCCTAAAGTGATTTCCATAAAAGTGCCTCCCGCGGCCGAATCTAAAAGATTTCTAAAAGCAAAATTCAATCCAACATAATTTTTTTGTATAATCATCCATAAGTTCAAACCATGAGTAGGACAATTACGTAGCATTAATTTCATTCTCTCCCAAGCTTGTGCAACATGTTCATGATCAAGTTGCTTAAAATTCATAATATCGTTCCTAAGAGAGATAATCTTAGCGGGAGGAAAATACTTAGAGATAAAAGCATCTTTGCACTTGTTCCAAGAGTCAATACTATTTTTAGGCAAAGATGAAAACCACGCTTTAGCACGATCTCTAAGCGAAAAAGGAAATAGCTTCAATTTAACGACATCATTATCGACATCTTTTTTCTTTTGCATATCACATAAATCAACGAAGCCATTTAGATGAGTAGCGACATCTTCACTAGGAAGGCTGGCGAATTGATCTTTCATAACAAGATTCAACAAAGCAGTATTGATTTCACAAGATTCAGTATTGGCAAGAGGAGCAATCGGAGTGCTAAGGAAATCATTATTATTGGTATTGGTGAAATCACACAATTTGGTAGCATCTTGAGCCATCGCGACGAACAAGCAAACTAACACACAAGCAAACAAAAGGCAAAGGAAAAAGGCAAAGGGAAAAAGAGGAGGAGATTGGGAAAGAGAGGGCGAATAAAACGGCAAGGGTGAAGTGGGGAAGAGGAAAACGAGAGGCAAATGGCAAATAATGTAATGTGAGAGATAGGGATTGTGATGGGTACTTGGTATGTTGAGTTTTGCGTAAGCCTCCCGGCAACGGCGCCAGAAATCCTTCTTGCTACGTCTCGAGCTTGCGTTGGATTTCCCCGAAGAGGAGAGGATGATGCAGCACAGTAGCGTAAGTATTTCCCTCAGTTTTTGAGAACCAAGGTATCAATCCAGTAGGAGACTACGCGCAAGTCCCTCGTACCTGCACAAAACGATAGCTACTCGCAACCAACGCTTAGGGGTTGTCAATCCCTTCACAGTCACTTACGAGAGTGAGATCTGATAGAGATAATATTTTTGGTATTTTTGGTATAAAGATGCAAAGTAAAAAGTAAAAGCAAAGAAGTAAATAAAGTGATGGAGATTGACATGATGAGAATAGACCCAGGGGCCATAGGTTTCACTAGTGGCTTCTTTCAAGAGCATAAGTATTCTACGGTGGGTGAACAAATTACTGTTGAGCAATTGACAGAATTGAGCATAGTTATGAGGTTATCCAGGCAATGATCATGTATATAGGCATCACGTCCGTGACAAGTAGACCGAAATGATTCTGCATCTACTACTATTACTCCACTCATCGACCGCTATCCAAAGATGCATCTAGAGTATTAAGTTAAAACAGAGTAACGCCTTAAGCAAGATGACATGATGTAGAGGAATAAATTCATGCAATATGATAAATACCCCATCTTATTATCCTCGATGGCAACAATACAATACGTGCCTTGCAACCCCTTACATCACTAGGTAAGGACACCGCAAGATTGAACCCAAAGCTAAGCACTTCTCCCATTGCAAGAACTACCAATCTAGTTGGCCAAACCAAACGGATAATTCGAAGAGACTTGCAAAGATAACTTAACCATACATAAAAGAATTCAGAGAAGAATCAAATATTTTCCATAGATAAGCTGGATCATAAACCCACAATTCATCGGTCTCAACAAACACACCGCAAAAAGAAGATTACATCAAATAGATCTCCACGAGGGGGAGAACATTGTATTGAGATCCAAAAAGAGAGAAGAAGCCATCTAGCTACTAACTATGGACCCGAAGGTCTGAAGTAAACTACTCACACTTCATCCGAGGGGCTATGGTGTTGATGTAGAAGCCCTCCGTGGTGGATGCCCCCTCGTGAACTCCTAACAGGCCCCAAGATGGGATCTCGTGGATACAGGAAGTTACGGCGGTGGAATTAGGTTTTTGGCTCCTCTCATGATCTGTTGGGGGTACATAGGTATATATAGGAGGAAGGAGTATGTCGGTGGAGCGTCAGGGGCCCCACGAGGCAGGGGGGCGCGCCCCCACCCTCGTGACCGCCTCTGGCACTCCTTGGAGTAGGGTCCAAGTCTCCTGGATCACGTTCGGTGAGAAAATCACGTTCCCGAAGGTTTCATTCCGTTTGGACTCCGTTTGATATTCCGTTTCTTGAAAACACCGAAATAGGCAAAAACAACAGTGCAGGCTGGGCCTCCGGTTAATAGGTTAGTCCCAAAAATAATATAAAAGTGGAAAATAAAGCCCATTATAGTCCAAAACAATAGATAAAGTAGCATGGAGCAATCAAAAATTATAGATACGTTGGAGACGTATCAACGCGTGGCTCGTCGAAGAGTGTTCGATGACGATGTACTTGAGTCGGAGAAGGTGTCGTCGGAGTGTCGACTCGGGCGGCTCCGTCTTGAGGATGAAGAAGTGGAAGGATGCCGGTTCCTCATCAAGGCGCGGATCTTGTCCATTCTTGCATCATTCACTTGCTTGTGAGCGTCGAACTTGTTATCGAAGTAGTCTCTTGTATGTTGCTCGGAGAGTCGCAAGTCGGTGGTGAGGTTGTCGATGTGGTCGCTCATTGCTTGTTGTTCTTGATGCAACGCTCGTTGTGCACCAAAGAGGTGGATCTTGGTGACGTATGATGACATGTCGTCGTCTTGCTCGAGGAAGAGTGGGTTGGTAGAAGTACTCGGCCTATTCATCATTCCAAGCAAAATGTGAGTGGTAGAAGGAGAAGAACTTATACCAATGTACCTTGACCGATGTTGATGGTGAATCAAGTTCACTCAAATGCGGACAATGAAATAGCACTATTGGTACTAATCCTTGTCGGTTCTCACACCTACACAAGTAAAAGCTTATGGTGGAGCTTGGTGAGGATGGTGGCACAAAATTTGATGCAATTGTAAGTGAGCTTCAATAATGTTGGAAAAGGTTCACAAATTTGCAAATGCAACAAGTAGACCAAGCAAATTATGGTACACGGAAACACACACGCAAATAGATAAGTGGGATTGTGCAAACCAAAAGTGAGCCAAAATGTGGAATCCACGAAAATGCTCTTGTTGCACAATACTAGAGGTTGCACAATAGGCGGATACGGAACTTGTGCACAACCTACTAGGCAAAAATGCAACTATCTCTATCCCACGCATGCTATATGTATGGTATTTCGGTGCTATGATCCAAGATGATCCAATATTACCATCTTAATGTAGTATGATGCTATGGTTCTTGCTCATAAGCTCTTTGCTTATCTTTCCTCTTTGCTTAAAAGCTTGTGTGGCTCTTTCACTTTTGAGATCTTTTCTCATGCAAAACTTCACAAACCAAGATAGCAATTGTGTATGCTATGACAACTTTGTGACACACAAGTGGATCCCAAGATATGCACCACGGTGGTATGGTATGTATGCTATGGAGTATGATCACTAATGTGCACAAGTCACGTTGCCGGCAATACTCAATGGCTAGTCTCGATGGGTAAGCTACGCAAACGATGGGATATGATGGTTATCAATGCAATTGCAAGGTATGACAAAGATATCATCGAAGTTACCGTCCTTGGCGATGATGAGACCCTTGCGAAGATGAGCGTGGTGATGATGATGCCGAACCGTACCTAGATAGCCGAAACACAATAGGACACGGGAACCACAACTTAAAATCTCAAGGACCAAAACGTGTCGAAATCGTCATAGGAGGTATCGTGGAAGATGGTGGAGTATGTGGGTTTGGAAGATGTGGTGGAAGGTGGGGTTGTGGTGGTGGCCGAACTGAACAAGATTCAGTTTCGTCAGAGTTTCACGGACGTCGTCGTCGGACGTCCGTCATGGTCCGATCGTCCGTAATTTCAGTTCGGGTTCGGTGTTCCGGTCGTCCGAGAGAGGTCGGACGTCCGGAGCTCGGGGTCAACGCGGGATGAACAACACGATTTCGGGGAGGAAGAAGATGGCGAGGTCGAAATCGAGCGGATTGGTGGATGGAAAAGGGTGGGGAGGGTTGGGAAAGCGAGATCCACACGTAGCAACACAAATCCATGGACCAAATCCAACAAAATTTCAACTCACCAACAAATCACAAAAAAAAATTGGGTCTATTTTTGGTGGGGAATTTTCGGATTTAGGACGAAAACAACAAAATCAAGCTAGAAAAAGAGGGGTAGGGGCTCCAAAACGTGATCAACGTGGCTCATGATACCAAGATGATGTAGGGCGGAACCCTAAGTGGACGGTCTTTCACGTTTGGAGTGGATCCTACGGGGGAACACGAGGAACGCGCGGAAAACACAAAGGGCAAACACGGGGAAAACAAGAGAATCACTAAACCAACAATGAATCAATCACACGAGCGCTAGATCACCGAAAGCAAAAGGTAACACATGATCCAAAATCAACAAGGGTAGAGGATACAAAGGGAACCGTTCTTCTCCGTAAGGAGCTCTTGATTGTCTTCCCTTGAAGGGGTCTTGAATCCGCTTGGGGGATCTTCTCCGAAAAGGTCGCGAACTCCGAGGAGAAGTAACCAAGTGGATGAGCAAGGCTCTCACACAAAATATGAGCTAAACCAATGCTAACCCTAGCTAGGAGGTGGGAGAGACCTATTTATAGTCGTAGTGCAAATGGAAGTCAAAGTGAAGGGGTACAAGGGATCCAGCCCACAGGCGCGGTCACTCAGGTGTCGGACGTCCGGAGGGCGCCGGTCGTCCGGAGCTTCGGGATGGTCCGAACATCCGTAGATCGTCGGACGTCCGTAGATTCGGTTCGGGTGCGAGTCGTCCGGTCGTCCGGTGGCTTCGGTCTTCCGTGAATTTCCATTCGGGTGCCCAGTTGCCGGACGTCCGGAGGGCGTCGGTCGTCCGGGACCTGGGAGTCGTTGGACGTCCGGGCGGGCCGGTCGTCCGTGGCCTATAGCACTGGCCTGTCTTCCTTCTCTCGGCTGTAGCATCCTCCAGGGCTAGGACGTCCGGGACCGGCCGGTCGCCCGGAGCATGTAGCTTCCCAAATAGCTCTTCTTCTTGATGTTCATGCTTGGTGTCCTTGCCATCTTGGACATTGGGTGTACCTGTCCCGTGGCTCTCCTCCAAGTACCTGATCACACACAGAGTGTCCGTATGAGGTAGTAGCCAAGTCCCATGAGCGGAGAGAGGGGGTTCGGAGAGGAGCGAGTTCACCTTATCTTCAATAGCTTTTGCTCTAGCTCTTGTCATGGGTCCAAGTGGCTTTGAGGGAGATGTAGGTACGTCCATGGGGATGAGCGAGGGATGCTCCGCATCATTGGCGCACGGACGACTGGCCACCTATGGATGTAGGGTTGGATCTTGAGGAGTACTTGTTCTCCCTCTTGGAAATGGCGCTCGGTGCGGTTGCGGTCGGCGTTCTTCTTGAACCTTCGCTGTGCTTGCTCCAGCTGGTCGTGGATGCGGGAGGTGTGCGCGGCCGAGTCCATCTCTTCGTCGTCCGGTGCTGTGTCCATCCAGGCCACCATGGCCCCGAGGTTGGCTTCCTTGCCCTAGAGAGCTTTGAATGGTGTGCAGTTCAGAGAAGAGTGAAAGGTAGAGTTGTACAAGAACTCTGCCATTGGTAGCCACCGATGCCATTTGTGCGGCGAGTCGTGCATGGCGCACCGGAGGTACTTCTCCATGCACTGGTTCACCCTCTCGCTCTGGCCTTCCATCTAGGGGTGGTAGGCTGACGAGTAGAGGATCTTGGTGCCCACCCCAGCGAGCAACTCTCACCAAAGGTTGCTGGTGAAGATCTTATTGCAGTCGGAGATGATGGACGATGGAATGTCGTGAAGCTTCATCACGTTATCCCAGAAGGCATGCCACTTGTGTAGCATGGAAGGGGTGGCGCAGGGGGATGAAGTGCGAGAACTTAGTGAAGCGATCGACAACGATCATGATTGTGTCAAAGCCTTCTGACCGCAGGAGGCCCTCGACAAAATCCATGGTCAAATCTTCCCAGAGCGCCGCCAGAATTCGGAGCGGCGCCGGGAGGCCGGCTGGTTTGACATGCTCGTGCTTGGCCTGCTGGCACATCGAGCACTGGTGCATGAAGTCGTCGACGTCATGCTTGAGCCCCCGCCAGTCGAAGTGCTTGCGCACCCACTGGTAGGTGGCGGTGGAGCCGGAGTGGCCGCCCATGGCACTGTGAAGCGCCGTGTTTTCCCCAATCCAGAAGCTGCCTTGGTGCCGGATGACACCGTGGTGGAACTCATAACCGTCCTTGTCGGGGCTGCGGATGGCAAGTTGATGTAGCCGTTCCTGGGCGTCGACGTCAGTGGCGTAGGAATTGACCACCTCTTGCACCCAGGCCGGTAGGCACGCCGAGAGCGCGGCGAGGTCGAACTGCTTGCCCACCTTGGATAGTGCATCCGCCGCCCCGTTGTCCAAGCCGCGTTTGTACTTGAAACAGAACTGGAGTCCCACTAGCTGTTCGGGAACATAGTAATTTCAAAAAATTTCCTACGCACACGCAAGATCATGGTGATGCATAGCAACGAGAGGGGAGAGTGTTGTCCACGTACCCTCGTAGACCGAAAGCGGAAGCGTTAGCACAACACGGTTGATGTAGTCGTACGTCTTCACGATCCGACCAATCAAGTACCGAACGCACAACACCTCCGAGTTCAGCACATGTTCAGCCCGATGACGTCCCTCGAACTCCGATCCAGCCGAGTGTTGAGGGAGAGTTTCGTCAGCACGACGGCGTGGTGACGATGATGATGTTCTACCGACGCAGGGCTTCGCCTAAGCACCGCTACAGTATTATCAAGGTGGACTATGGTGGAGGGGGGCATCACACACGGCTAAAAGATCAAACGATCAATTGTTGTGTCTCTAGGGCACCCCCTGCCCTCGTATATAAAGGAGAAAGGGGGGAGGTGTGGCCGACCTAGAGGGGGCGCGCCAAGAGGAGTCCTATTCCTACCGGGAGTAGGACTCCCTCCCTTTTCCTTGTTGGACTAGGAGTGGAGGGGGAAAGAGGAGGGAGAGAGGAAGGAAGGGGGGGGGGGCACCGCCCCCTCTCCTTATCCTATTCGGACTAGGGGGAGGGGCGCGCGGCCCTGCCCTGTCCGCCTCTCCTCTTCTCCACAAGGCCCACTATGGCCCATTAAGCCCCCGGGGGGTTCCGGTAACCTCCCGGTACTCCGGTAAAATCCCGATTTCACCCGAAACACTTCCGATATCCAAACATAGGCATCCAATATGTCAATCTTCATGCCTCGACCATTTCGAGACTCCTCGTCAAGTCCGTGATCACATCTGGGACTCCGAACAACCTTCGGTACATCAAAACATATAAACTCATAATATAACTGTCATCGAAACGTTAAGCGTGCGGACCCTACGGGTTCGAGAACTATGTAGACATGACCGAGACACGTCTCCGGTCAATAACCAACAGCGGAACCTGGATGCTCATATTGGCTCCCACATATTCTACGAAGATCTTTATCGGTCAGACCGCATAGCAACATACGTTGTTCCTTTTGTCATCGGTATGTTTCTTGCCCGAGATTCAATCGTCGGTATCTCAATACCTAGTTCAATCTCATTATTGGCAAGTCTCTTTACTCGTTCCGTAATACATCATCCCGCAACTAACTCATTAGTTGCAATGCTTGCAAGGCTTAAGTGATGTGCATTACCGAGAGGGCCCAGAGATACCTCTCCGACAATCGGAGTGACAAATCCTAATCTCGAAATACGCCAACCCAACAAGTACCTTCGGAGACACCTGTAGAGCACCTTTATAATCACCCAGTTACGTTGTGACGTTTGGTATCACACAAAGTGTTCCTCCGGTAAACGGGAGTTGCATAATCTCATAGTCATAGGAACATGTATAAGTCATGAAGAAAGCAATAGCAACACACTAAACGATCGGGTGCTAAGCTAACGGAATGGGTCAGGTCAATCACATCATTCTCCTAATGATGTGATCCCGTTAATCAAATGACAACCCATGTCAATGGCTAGGAAACTTAACCATCTTTGATCAACGAGCTAGTCAAGTAGAGGCATACTAGTGACATTCTGTTTGTCTATGTATTCACACATGTATTATGTTTCTGGTTAATACAATTCTAGTATGAATAATAAACATTTATCATGATATATGGAAATAAATAATAACTTTATTATTGCCTCTAGGGCATATTTCCTTGATCTCCCACTTGCACTAGAGTCAATAATCTAGATTACACAAGTAATGATTCTAAAGCACATGGAGTCTTGGTGCTGATCATGTTTTGCTCGTGGAAGAGGCTTAGTCAACGGGTCTGCAACATTCAGATCCGTATGTATCTTGCAAATTTCTATGTCTCCCACCTGGACTAAATCCCGGATGGAATTGAAGCGTCTCTTGATGTGCTTGGTCCTCTTGTAAAATCTGGATTCCTTCGCCAAGGCAATTGCACCAGTATTGTCACAAAATATTTTCATTGGACCCGATGCACTAGGTATGACACCTAGATCGGATATGAACTCCTTCATCCAGACTCCTTCATTTGTTGCTTCCGAAGCAGCTATGTACTCCGCTTCACACGTAGATCCCGCCACAACGCTTTTTTTTAGAACTGCACCAACTGACAACTCCACCGTTCAATGTAAACACGTATCCGGTTTGCGATTTAGAATCATCCGGATCAGTGTCAAAGCTTGCATCAACGTAACCGGTTACGATGAGCTCTTTGTCACCTCCATAAACGAGAAACATATCCTTAGTCCTTTTCAGGTATTTCAGGATGTTCTTGACCGCTGTCCAGTGATCCACTCCTAGATTACTTTGGTACCTCCCTGCTAGACTTATAGCAAGGCACACATCAGGTCTGGTATACAGCATTGCATACATGATAGAGCCTATGGCTGAAGCATAGGGAACATCTTTCATTTTCTCTCTATCTTCTGCAGTGGTCGGGCATTGAGTCTTACTCAACTTCACACCTTGTAACACAGGCAAGAACCCTTTCTTTGCTTGGTCCATTTTGAACTTCTTCAAAACTTTGTCAAGGTATGTGCTTTGTGAAAGTCCAATTAAGCGTCTTGATCTATCTCTCAGAGATCTTGATGCCCAATATATAAGCAGCTTCACCGAGGTCTTTCATTGAAAAACTCTTATTCAAGTATCCCTTTATACTATCCAGAAATTCTATATCATTTCCAATCAACAATATGTCATCCACATATAATATCGTAAGCTTCTGAGCTCCCATTCACTTTCTTGTAAATACAAAGCTTCTCCAAAAGTTCCAGTACAAAACCAAATGCTTTGATCACACTATCAAAGCATTTATTCCAACTCCGAGAGGCTTGCACGAGTCCATAAATGGATCGCTGGAGCTTGCACACTTTGTTAGCTCCCTTTGGATCGACAAAACCTTACGGTTGCATCATATACAACTCTTCTTCCGTAAATCCCTTCAGGAATGCAGTTTTGACATCCATTTGCCAAATTTCATAATCATAAAATGCGGCAATTGCTAACATGATTCGAACAGACTTAAGCATCGCTACGGGTGAGAAGGTCTCATTGTAGTCAATCCCTTGAACTTGTCAAAAGCCTTTCGCAACAAGTCAAGCTTTATAGACAGTAACATTACCGTCAGGGTTAGTCTTCTTCTTGAAGATCCATTTATTCTCAATTGCTTGCCGATCATCGAGCAAGTCAACCAAAGTCCACACTTTGTTCTCATACATGGATCCCATCTCAGATTTCATGGCTTCAAGCCATTTTGCGAAATCTGGGCTCACCATCGCTAGTTCATAGTTCGTAGGTTCGTCATGGTCTTGTAACATAACTTCCAGAACAGGATTACCGTACCACTCTGGTGCGGATCTTACTCTGGTTGACCTACAAGGTTCAGTAACAACTTGATCTGAAGTTTCATGATCATCATCATTAACTTCCTCATTAATTGGTGTAGGTGTCACAGAAATCGGTTTTTGCGATGAACTACTTTCCAATAGGGGAGCAGGTACAGTTACCTCCTCAAGTTCTACTTTCCTCCCACTCACTTCTTTCGAGAGAAACTCCTTCTCTAGAAAGATTCCGAATTTAGCAACAAAAGTCTTGCCTTTGGATTCGTGATAGAAGGTGTACCCTACAGTCTCCTTTGGGTATCCTACGAAGACACATTTCTCCGATTTGGGTTCGAGCTTATCAGGTTGAAGCTTTTTCACATAAGCATCGCAGCCCCAAACTTTCAGAAACGACAACTTTGGTTTCTTGCCAAACCACAGTTCATAAGGCGTCGTCTCAACGGATTTAGATGGTGCCCTATTTAACGTGAATGCGGCCATCTCTAAAGCATAACCCCAAAACGATAGCGGTAAATCAGTAAGAGACATCATAGATCAAACCATATCTAGTAGAGTACGATTACGATGTTCG
Organism: Aegilops bicornis; assembly: GCA_021605145.1. Classification (NCBI taxonomy): domain Eukaryota; kingdom Viridiplantae; phylum Streptophyta; class Magnoliopsida; order Poales; family Poaceae; genus Aegilops; species Aegilops bicornis. The sequence goes on along the minus strand of CM038674.1, from coordinate 314,709,431 downwards.
TACACACCATTACGCTGTGGTGTTCCGGGTGGCGTGAGTTGCGAAACTATTCCGCATTGTTTCAAATGAAGACCAAACTCATAACTAAAATATTCTCCTCCACGATCAGATCATAGAAACCTTATTTTCTTGTTACGATGATTTTCAACTTCACTCTGAAGTTCTTTAAACTTTTCAAATGTTTCAGACTTATGTTTCATTAAGTAGATATACCCATATCTGCTTAAATCATCCGTGAAGGTGAGAAAATAACGATATCCGTCACGAGCCTCAACATTCATTGGACTACATACACCCGTATGTATGATTTCCATAAATCTGTTGCTCTCTCCATAGTTCCGGAGAACGGTGTTTTATTCATCTTGCCCATGAGGCACGGTTCGCAAGTACGAAGTGATTCATAATCAAGTGATTCCAAAAGTCCATCAGTATGGAGTTTCTTCATGCGCTTTACACCGATATGACCTAAACGGCAATTACCACAAATAAGTTGCACTATCATTATCAACTCTGCATCTTTTGGCTTCAATATTATGAATATGTGTATCACTACTATCGAGATTCAACAAAAATAGACCACTCTTCAAGGGTGCATGACCATAAAAGATATTACTCATATAAATAGAACAACCATTATTCTCTGATTTAAATGAATAACCATCTTGCATCAAACAAGATCCAAATATAATGTTCATGCTCAACGCTGGCACCAAATAACAATTATTTAGGTCTAATACTAATCCCGAAGGTAGATGTAGAGGTAGAGTGCCGACCGCGATCACATCGACTTTGGAACCATTTCCCACACAGATCGTCACCTCGTCCTTAGCCAATCTTCGCTTAATCCATAGCCCCTGTTTCGAGTTGCAAATATTAGCAACAGAACTAGTATCAAATACCCAGGTGCTACTGCAAGCATTAGTAAGGTACACATCAATAACATGTATATCACATATACCTTTGTTCACCTTGCCATCCTTCTTATCCGCCAAATACTTGGGGCAGTTCCGCTTCGGTGACGATGCGCTTGTAGTAGAAGCACTCGGTCTTAGGCTTAGGTCCAGACTTGGGTTTCTTCTCCCGAGCAAAGAACTTGCTTGCTGTTCTTCTTGAAGTTCCCCTTCTTCTCCCCTTTGCCCTTTTTCTTGAAACTGGTGGTCTTATTGACCATCAACACTTGATGCTCCTTTTTGATTTCTACCTCCGCAGCCTTTAGCATTGCGTAGGGCTCGGGAATCGTCTTATCCATCCCTTGCATGTTATAGTTCATCACGAAGCTCTTGTAGCTTGGTGCCAGTGATTGGAGAATTCTGTCAATGATGCTATCATCCGGAAGATTAACTCCTAGTTGAATCAAGTGATTGCAGTACCCAGACATCTTGAGTATATGCTCACTGACAGAACTTTTCTCCTCCATCTTGCAGCTATAGAACTTCTTGGAGACTTCATATCTCTCAATCCGGGCATTCTTTTGAAATATTAACCCGACTCTGGAACATCTCATATGCTCCATGACGTTCAAAACATCGTTGAAGTCCCGGTTCTAAGCCGTAAAGCATGGCACACTCAACTATCGAGTAGTCATCAACACGTGACTGCTAGGCATTCACAATGTCTGCAGTTGCTGGCGCAGGTGGTACACCTAGCGGTGCTTCCAGGACGTAACTCTTCTGTGCAGCAATGAGGATAATCCTCAAGTTACGGACCCAGTCCGTGTAATTGCTACCATCATCTTTCAACTTTGCTTTCTCAAGGAACGCATTAAAATTCAACGGAACAACAGTATGGGCCATCTATCTACAATCAACATAGGCAAGAAAGATACTATCAGGTACTAAGTTCATGATAAATTTAAGTTCAATTAATCATATTACTTAAAAACTCCCACTTAGATAGACATCCCTCTAATCTTCTAAGTGATCACGTGATCCAAATCAACTAAACCATGTCCGATCATCACGTGAGATGGAGTAGTTTCAATGGTGAACATCACTATGTTGATCATATCTACTATATGATTCACGCCGACCTTCGGTCTCTCCGTGTTCCGAGGCCATATCTGTTATATGCTAGGCTCGTCAAGTTTAACTTTGAGTATTCCGCGTGTGCAACTGTTTTGCACCGTTGTATTTGAACATAGAGCCTATCACACCGATCATCACGTCTTGTCTCAAAGACGAAGAACTTTTGCAATGGTGCATACTCAGGGAGAACACATATACTTTGATAATTTAGTGAGGGATCATCTTATAATGATACCTTCAATCAAAGCAAGATAAGATGCATAAAAGATAAACATCACATGCAATCAATATAAGTGATATGATATGGCCATCATCATCTTGTGCTTGTGATCTCCATCTCCGAAGCACCGTAATGATCACCATCGTCACCGGCGCGACAACTTGATCTCCATCGTAGCATCATTGTCGTCTCGCCAATCTTATGCTTCTACGACTATCGTTACCGCTTAGTGATAAAGTAAAGCATTACAGGGCGATTGCATTGCATACAATAAAGCGACAACCATATGGCTCCGACCCGATTGCCGATAACTCGGTTGCAAAACATGATCATCTCATACAATAAAATTTAGCATCATGTCTTGGCCATATCACATCACAACATGCCCTGCAAAAACAAGTTAGACGTCCTCTACTTTGTTGTTGCAAATTTTACATGGCAGCTACGGGCTTAGCAAGAACCGTTCTTACCTACGCATCAAAACCACAACGATAGTTTGTCAAGTTGATGATGTTTTAACCTTCGCAAGGATCGGGCGTAGCCACACTCGGTTCAACTAAAGTTGGAGAAACTGACACCTGCCAGCCACCTGTGTGCAAAGCACGTCGATAGAACCAGTCTCGCTTAAGCGTACGCGTAATGTCGGTCCGGCCGCTTCATCCAACAATACCGCGGACCAAAGTATGACATCTTTGGTAACCAGTATGACTTATATCGCCCACAACTCACTTGTGTTCTACTCGTGCATATGACATCTACGCATAAAACCAGGCTCGGATGCCACTGTTGGGGAACGTAGTAATTTCAAAAAAATTCCTACGCACACACAAGATCATGGTGATGCATAGCAACGAGAGGGGAGAGTGTTGTCCATGTACCCTCGTAGACCAAAAGCGGAAGCGTTAGCACAACGCGGTTGATGTAGTCGTACGTCTTCACGATCCGACCGATCAAGTACCAAACGCACGGCACCTCCGAGTTCAGCACACGTTCAGCCCGATGACGTCCCTCGAACTCCGATCCAGCCGAGTGTTGAGGGAGAGTTTTGTCAGCATGACGGCGTGGTGACGATGATGATGTTCTACCGACGCAGGGCTTCGCCTAAGCACCGCTGAAGATATCGAGGTGGACTATGGTGGAGGGGGGCACCACACACGGCTAAAAGATCAAACGATCAATTGTTGTGTCTCTAGGGTGCCCCCTGCCCCCCGTATATAAAGGAGCAAGGGGGAGGTGTGGCCGGCCTAGAAGGGGCGCGCCAGGAGGAGTCCTACTCCTACCGGGACTAGGACTCCCTCCCTTTTCCTTGTTGGACTAGGAGTGGAGGGGGAAAGAGGAGGGAGAGAGGAAGGAAAGGGGGGCGCCGCCCCCCTCTCGTTGTCCTATTCGGACTAGGGGGGAGGGGCGCGCGACCCTGCCCTGACCACCTCTCCTCTTCTCCACAAGGCCCAGTATGGCCCATTAAGTCCCCGGGGGGTTCCAGTAACCTCCCGGTACTCTGGTAAAATCCCGATTTCACCCGGAACACTTCCGATATCCAAACATAGGCTTCCAATATATCAATCTTCATGTCTCGACCATTTCAAGACTCCTCGTCATGTCCGTGATCACATATGGGACTCCGAACAACCTTTGGTACATCAAAATATATAAACTCATAATATAACTGTCATCGAAACGTTAAGCGTGTGGACCCTACGGGTTCGAGAACTATGTAGACATGACCGAGACATGTCTCCGGTCAATAACCAATAGCGGAACCTGGATGCTCATATTGGCTCCCACATATTCTACGAAGATCTTTATCGGTTAGACTGCATAACAACATACGTAGTTACTTTTTTCATCGGTATGTTACTTGCCCGAGATTCGATCGTCGGTATCTCAATACCTAGTTCAATCTCGTTACCGGCATGTCTCTTTACTCGTTCCGTAATACATCATCCCGCAACTAACTCATTAGTTGCAATGCTTGCAAGGCTTAAGTGATGTGCATTACCGAGAGGGCCCAGAGATACCTCTCTGACAGTCGGAGTGACAAATCCTAATCTCGAAATACGCCAACCCAACAAGTACCTTCGGAGACACCTGTAGAGCACCTTTATAATCACCCAGTTATGTTGTGACGTTTGGTAGCACACAAAGTGTTCCTCCGGTAAACGGGAGTTGCATAATCTCATAGTCATAGGAACATGTATAAGTCATGAAAAAAGCAATAGTAACATACTAAACGATCAGGTGCTATTCTAACGGAATGGGTCAGGTCAATCACATCATTCTCCTAATGATGTGATCCCGTTAATCAAATGACAACCCATGTCAATGGCCAGGAAACTTAACCATCTTTGACCAACGAGCTAGTCAAGTAGAGGCATACTAGTGACATTCTGTTTGTCTATGTACTCACACATGTATTATGTTTTCGGTTAATACAATTCTAGCATGAATAATAAACATTTATCATGATATAAGCAAATAAATAATAACTTTATTATTGCCTCTAGGGCATATTTCCTTCACCAGCTTCACCATGGCCTTCTGTTGCAGCTCTGTATCCAAGTGTTGCTCGCCCAAATTGCAAAGGGATGTGTGGTCCGTGACGATGTCGAACGACCCGTGTTGGAAGTACTGGCACCACTTGTCGACAACCATCATCACAATGAGGAATTCTTTCTCATAGGTGGACAGCTTCTGGTTGTGGACGCCCAGGGCCTTGCTGAAGTATGCCACCGGGTGGCCGTCCTGCGTGAGCATGGCGCTCACACCGGTGTCATAAGCGTCCGTCTCAATGGTGAACGACCGCTCGAAGTTGGGCAGCGCCAGGACCGGCATGGTGACCATGGCCTGCCTGAGCATATCGAACACCGCCTGGGCCTGGTCATTCCAGGCGAAGCCCTTCTTGGTGAGTAGTTGTGTGAGCGGCTTTGCGATGATGCCATAATGGGGCACGAACTTCCTGTAGTAGCCGGTGAGGCCTAGGAAGCCGCGTAGCTCCTTGGCGTTTGTTGGCATCGGCCACTGATCCATTGCATGTGTCTTCTCCTTGTCAGTCACGACTGTTGGGGCATGTCTCTCTCTAAGTGGTTTTGGTGATTGATGACAATACTTTTGCGGACTAATCGTGTGCATTGAGCATTTCAGATATTCATTCATTGGCATGAGACGATTCTTTCCCCTTGGTGTTTAAGGAGAAGACGGTGTGTTTCCTTCATTTCAGTTGTGGTGGTCTTGAGTCGTAGGAATCACCATACTATCAAGAGGGGGTCCGTATCAGAAAGGTTAGAGTGCAATCAACACGTACACGTCTTCTTTGCAACCCCTAACTCTTTCCCGCATCTTTGGAGGATCCTTCGTTATTCCGGAAGTGGGCTTGATACTGATCCAGCGGTAATACCGCGGCGCCGCGCGATAATACCACCCAGAGCCACAGGCGGTAGTACCGCTGCTCATCAGCAGTAGTACTGCCCGGGGGCTCTCGGCTATAGTACCACTGCTGTGCCGTGCTATTACCGCATCGATTTGTGAGCGTATTTTTTCGTGTCGGGTTGTGCGGTGGTAGGAGCGGCAGTAGAGGTGGTAGTACCGCTCACGAGCGGTAGTACCGCCCCTACCACCGCCGCTAGTGCCACCCGGGTGTCTCGCTCTGGTTCCCTTCCCTCTCCAACGCCCCTACTCTCAGTCTTCATGGTAGTACCTGATACATCTCCAACGTATCTATAATTTTTTATTGTTCCATGCTATTATAGTATCTGTTTTAGATGTTTTATATGCATTAGTATGCTATTTTATATTATTTTTGGGACTAACCTATTAACCTAGAGCCTAGTGCCGGTTTCTGTTTTTTCCTTGTTTTAGAGTTTCGCAGAAAAGGAATACCAAACGGAGTCCAAACGGAATAAATCTTTTGTGATTATTTTTCTTGGACCAGAAGACATCCATAGGACTTGGAGTGCAAGTCAGAGAAGCCATGAGGCGGCCACAAGGACGGAGGGCACACCCAGGGGGCAGGGTGCGCCCCCACCCTTGTGGGCCCCTCGTGACTCCACCGGCCTAGTTTCTTAACCTTTATATTCTCATATATCCCAAAACCAACAGAGAGAGCCACAAAAACACTTTTCCACTACCGCAACATTCTGTACCTGTGAGATCCCGTCTAGGGGCCTTTTCTGGTATCCTGCCGGAGGGGGATTCGATCATGGAAGGCTTCCACATCAACACCATTGCCCTTCGATGAAGCGTGAGTAGTTTACCACAGACCTACAGGTCCATAGCTAGTAGCTAGATGGCTTCTCCTCTCTCTTTGATTCTCAATACCATGTTCTCCTTGATGTTCTTGGAGATCTATTCGATTAAATACTTTTTTCCGGTGTGTTTGCTGAGATTCGATGAATTGTGGATTTATGATCAGCTTATCTATGAATATTATTTGAATTCTCTGAATTCTTATATGCATGATTTGGTATCTTTGCAAGTCTCTTTGAACTATCGATTTGGTTTGGCCAACTAGATTGGTTTTTCTTGCAATGGGAGAAGTGCTTAGCTTTGGGTTCAATTTTACGGTGTCCTTTCCCAGTGACAGTAGGGGCAGCAAGGCACGTATTGTATTGTTGCCATCGAGGATAAAGAGATGGGGTTTTCATCATATTGCTTGAGTTAATTCCTCTACATCATGTCATCTTGCTTAAAGCGTTACTCCATTCTTTATGAACTTAATACTCTAGATGCATGCTGGATAGCGGTCGATGTGTGGCGTAATAGTAGTAGATGCAGTCAGGAGTCGGTCTACTTAACATGGATGTGATGCCTATATTCATGATCATTGCCTTAGATATGGTCATAACTTTGCGCTTTCTATCAATTGCTTGGCAGTAATTTGTTCACCCACCATAATATTGTCTATATTGAGAGAAGCCTCTAGTGAAACCTATGGCCCCCGGGTCTATTTTCCATCATATAAGTTTTCGATCTATAATTTTAGTTTCCAATCTACTCTTTTTGCAATCTTTTACTTTCCGATCTATAAACCAAAAATACCAAAAATACCAAAAATATTTACTTTACCGTTTATCTATCTCTATCAGAACTCACTTTTGCAAGTAACCGTGAAGGGATTGACAACACCTTTATTGCATTGGGTGCAAGTTGTTGATTCTTCGTGCAGGTATTTGGTGACTTGTTCATTGTCTCCTACTGGATTGATACCTTGGTTCTCAAACTGAGGGAAATACTTACTCTACTTTGCTGCATCACCCTTTTCTCTTCAAGGAAAAAACCAACGCAAGCTCAAGAATTAGCAGTACCACTGGGGCTAGCGGTAGTACCACTCTGTGCGGGCTGAGGAGGGGATAACGGTTGGATTAGTTCCCCGACTATAAAAGGAGGTCTTCTTCTCCAATAAGACCTACCTCTTTTCCCCCAAGCTCCATTATTGCTCCAAAGCTCATTTTTGCCCAATCTCTCCCCCTAGCAAATCAAACTTGTTGAGTTTCTAGGGATTTGTTGAGAAGGCCCGGATCTACACTTCCACCAAGAGAAATTTGATTCCCCCCACTAATCCCTTGCGTATCTTGTTACTCTTGGGTGTTTGAGCACCCTAGACGGTTGAGGTCACCTTGGAGCCACATTCCATTGTGGTGAAGCTCCATGGTTCCGTTGGGAGCCTCCAATCAAGTTGTGGAGATAGCCCCAACCTTGTTTGTAAAGGTTCGGTTGCCGCCTTCAAGGCACCACTACTAGAATCATGACATCTCGCATTGTGTGAGGGTGTGAGGAGAATACGGTGGCTCTAGTGGCTTCTTGGGGAGCATTGTGCCTCCACACTGCTCCAACGGAGATGTACTTCCCCCAAAGGGAAGGAACTTCGGTAACACATCCTCGTGTCCACCGGCTCCACTTGTGGTTATCTCTTCCCTTTACTTTGTGCAAGCTATTATTGTGTTGTATCCTTAGCTTGCACTTGTTGTTGTTTGCATCATATAGGTTGCTCACCTAGTTGCACATCTAGACAACTATTGTTGCTAAACATTATTTGTTAAGAAAAGCTAAAAATTGGTAGTTGCCTATTCACCCCCCTCTAGTCAACCATATCGATCCTTTCAGTGACGCCGTCCTTGGAGATCACGTGCCCCAAGTATTCAATGTGGTCGTAGGCGAAGCTGCACTTGGACTCCTTTACGAACAACTGATGGGCGCGGAGGAGCTTGAAGATGATGTGCAGGTGCTCGAGATGCTCTTCCATGGTCTCGCTGAAGACGAGGATGTCATCAAAAAATGATGACGAATTTCCTCACATACTTACTGAAGATAGCATTCATGAGACACTGGAAGGTCGCCGGTGCGTTCGTGAGGCTGAAGTGCATGACACGGAACTGGAAGTGGCCATGGTACATCTTGAATGCGGTCTTGGCCTCGTCTTCCTTGTGCATGTGTATCTGGTGGTAGCCGGCGCGCAGGTCCAACTTAGAGAAGACCTTGGCGCCCACTAGTTCATCCAGGAGCTCATCGACGATGGGAAGGGGGAACTTCTTCTTGATTGTGGCGTCGTTGAGGCGGCGGTAGTCGAGGCAGAATCGCCACGTCCCGTCCTTCTTCTTGACGAGCAACACCAGGGTGGTGTATGGGCTGATGTTGTGTGTGATCACCCCGGCGTCCAGCATTTCACGAACCTGCCGCTCGATCTCGTCCTTCTAGAGAGGAGAGTAGCGGTACGGTAAAGTGTTTGCCGGGGTTGCACCTTCGACCAGAGTGACGGTGTGTTTGTATTGCCGGTGAGGGGGCAGCTCGCTGGAGGCGGCGAAGACGTTGGCACACTCATCGAGAGGATCGCTGAGGGGTATGAGGCTAGGGAACTTGAGTCGTGGTGGGGTTGGTCAGTCGCAGGCGTCCAGCATGGCCATGGCCTAGATGTCGTTTCCCGCGATCATCTTGCGGACCTCAGCCGGCTCAATCACCTTGAGAGTTGGGGTGGACGACGACTGCACCCCACGGAGCGTGACCGACTCATCGGCGTATTGGAACTGAATCCAATTCTCCTGCCAGTGGCATGTCATGGGGCTGTGCTGGGCGAGCCAGTCCATGCCCAAGATACCGTCGTATGCCCCGATCTCCATCTCACACATCGGTGTCGAAAAGGTGTGCCCCTGCATCCACCATTGGAGCTCGGGCACAATGCGGTTGCAGGTGAGGCGATCGTCATTGGCCACGTGCATGTCCACCTGCGGCATTTCCTTGGTGAAAACGCCGATCCACTTGACAAATGCCTTGTTCACGAAACCGTGTGTGTTGGAGGAGGAGAGGCATCACTTGATTTCCCACTAGAGCGCGGAGGCGAATGGTGGTGGCCGAATCAGTGCCGTCGAGCGCCTGGGACGAGAGGAGGCAGCACTCTGGTGCTGTCGGATTTCGGGTTCCGGCAGACCCTTGAGGTTAGAACACTGGGGTGCACACGGAGATCTTTCCCCTACCAGCTCGCGCGTTGATGGTTAGCAAGGGATCTAAACTAGGAAGAAGAACACACAAGGGACACGAGGTTTATACTAGTTCGGGCCACCATTGTGGTGTAATACCCTACTCTAGTTTGTGGTGTGGTGGATTGCCTCAGGGGCTGGTGATGAACAGTACAAAGGAAGAACAGCCTCGCGAGGGGCTGTTCTTGAGCTAGTGCGATGGACTGCTTGGGTGAGTCCAGTCGCTTCCCTCTCTCTCTCTGGTAGGTTCAACCCGTCTTTTCTCTCTCTCTCTCTCTCTCTCTGTGGTGGCTAGTCCTATTTATAGAGGGAGGCCCTAGGCCTCTTCCCAAATAATGAGCGGGAAGGGCGCCAACAATTGGCCATTTTGAAGGGGAACATCTAGTACACTTATCCTGACTAAAGTTGGTCTCCGGCTGCCAAAGGCTCTGATGGTGACGCCGTCCTGGGCTCCACGATGACCTCCTTCCTGCCGCTCTGCTGGTCTCGGTCTTGTTGCACCGAAGCGGTAACCTTTGCCTGTGCTTGCCTCCTTTGCACCAAAGGAGAAACGAGGACACTGTGCGGGCTGGCGCCCGCCTGGTCTCGATCGTCATGGCTTGCGTCACGGGGCACCCTCGTGAGGTAGCCTCCCTTGATCTCTCCGCCTCCTCGTGAGCCTGCCTGACGAGGCTGCTTTTGAGGAAGGTTCCTGTCGTCCGCCCTGCGAGGCTTGGCCCCTCGCGAGGGTCTTGAGCTTGAGCTGATGAAGCTGGGCCGCGCTGGGCCCCCACTTGAGCCACGCTGCAGGCCGCAGGCAGGCAAGTCTGGGGACCCCCGTTCCCAGAATGCCGACAGTAGCCCCCGGGCCCAAGGCACGCCCGGACTTGACTTAGCAGAGAAGCGAAGGGGCAAGGGCGAAGCGCCACGGGCCCCAACAGCCTGCGGCCTTGGGCGCCGTGTGGCGATTGAGCAGTCGTGGGCGTCTCTGCTTCCCCACGATCCCTCGACGACCGCATGATTTGACAGGTCTCTGCACGCAGAAATGGGTCATGATTACCTGTGATCGTGGAGGCCGATGGTTGGCCTCCTCCAGCTATAAGTACGGAACGGCGCAAGCCCTTCCAGTCCATCCCCTCTTGCTACCCCTTTCTCTCCATGGCTCCGTCGAAGAGTTCTCGGCCGCGGAGAAGGGGAAGGCTCGCCAGGTTGGGCCTGACTCTCCCCCGGCCAAGCGCGGTCAAGGCCGTCCTCGCAAGCATCCTATGGCTCCCGTAGCGGCTTCCCGCGGTCGTGGAGGCGATCCCCTGCGCGGTGATGGGCGCCAAGTTGTCGATGGGGGGTGTGCCGCGACTGCGCGGCCCCCAGGCCGTGCTTCCACTCGGCGGAGGTGCTACCGGAGTTCGTCGTGTGGTCGGTGGAGCCGACCAGCACCTGGCTCCAGCTTCCCCGCTTCTTTCTGGGTGAACTTCCGGCCGGCTCTCCGGGCGGCCTCTGGCTTCAGGCAGACAGTTGTTGCAGCAGGGCCTCCTGGGCTTCGCTGGAGGTCTCCGTCGCCGAGAATGTGGCCCTGACCCGCGACCGGCAAACGTTTGCCCGCACGCGTGGCCTGAGCCGGCGGTGCACCCTGCACTTCAAGTTCGACAGCAACGCCACCCTCTACGTGAGGGTGTTCGGAGAAGACGGTCGCCATGCCGGGTGCTGCCCCGAAGACGATGACCGTGGCCGTGTACCCAGCCCCGGTGATGATCGGGATGAGGACGACAGCAGACACGTGGTCGGCGGCGCTCGGGGCTCGTCGAGCTTCGGTGGTTCTCCTTCGGACATCAGCTCCTCCAGCGGTGGCCGCGACCAGCCCCCGCGCCGTCGCGCCCACCTGGAGGGAGGTAGCGGGTTAGCCCGCCGTCGCGCCCCGGTGAAGCGCGAGGAAGAGTCCAACTGAGCTCAGGAGGCAGTACGAGCCTTCGTCGCGAGTTGGTGCCGAGCAAGCCGTGCCTATTTTGTTTTTCTCCCTTCCCTATGCAAAGAGAAAGTAGTGTAGGGCCCCGTGGGGGCGTGCTGGAGTCCAGCTATTAATTACCATGCTGTTTCCGCTATTTCTATGCTGTGCTTTTGTGCCGCATGCCCGCGTGCAGGAATTACTTAGCTTGGGGGGGGACCTGTCGCGGTCTTCGCTTCCTGAGGCCGAGGCCTCGTCGAACGCTTCATGTCCTGCAAGGATTAGTCAGGAGGGGTAGCTTCCGGCCTCGGTTGAGGAGGCGACCGCCCCAGGTTCGGTGTTCGCGTCGCGATGCCCGTGGGGCATGGACTAGGAGGGGTGCTCCCGTAGTGGACCTGGATAGGAAAGCCTCAAACGACAGGGGCAGAAAACACTCGCGAGGGTGACCGCGCTGCTCCCTCGCGAGACTTGCGCGAGAGAAATCGAGGCAAGAGAGCGAAAAAGACAAAGAGTCACAAGCCAAGGACGGCAACAACTTCAATAAAACTTCAAATAGGAACGAACAAGCCAACAGCAGAAAGCAAATGAAAAGCCACGTCCGGCACCTAATCTAGTCTTCAACGTCTTCTCACCAACGCGGAGCTAAGTGCTGCCACTGGGCGTGGGCGGGAGCCCCCGAGGCCCGAGGGCGGCTCTCCAGAGACTCCGGGGCGTGTACAACCCCAACTCATTATTACGTGAGAGTGTCACGGGCGGCGAGCTTCACAGGTATTGGCCTTCTTCACAGGCTCTGGGCCTTTCTCGGAAAAATGGGCTTCACAGGCGTTTGCCTTCTTCACAGGCTCTGGGCCTTTCTCGGGAAAATGGGCTTCACAGGCGTTTGCCTTCTTCACAGGCTCCGGGCCATTCTCGGAGAAACGAGCTTCACAGGCGTTTGCCTTCTTCACAGGCTCCGGGCCTTTCTTCAAGGGTAGAACTTCCGGAGATGCTGGATGTTCCACGCGTTCGGGATGGGCACCCCCTCCAGAGTCTCCAAGCATGCGGAGCCGGGCCTGGAAACATGAACAACCTTGAACGGGCCCTCCCACATGGGAGAAAGCTTATGCAACCCTTCCCTAGAGAGGACCCGCCTGAGAACGAGGTCCCCTACCTCAAGAGTCCTGGGGCGGATGTTGCGGTAGTGGTATCGCCGCAGCGCCTGTTGATACCTTGCCGCTTCATGCCTCAAGATGATGTTCCTCCCCAAAGACGAGATCCGTCCCCGCATGGCGTCTGCTGCGCCTCGTCGAACGCCAGGACCCGTGCGGAGCGACGCTTGACCTCGTGAGGGAGGACGGCTCGCTCCGTGAGACGAGGAAGAAGGGGTCTCGCCAATGGCTTGGCAGCTGGTCGTATGGATGGACCACAAAGATGATTGGAGCTCGTCGTGCCAGCCCCTGCCGCAGGCCTCCAGCTTCTTCTTGAAGGTCCTGGTTTTGAGGCCCTTAAGGACCTCCGGGTTGGCTCGCTCGGCCTGGCCGTTACTCCGGGGGTTCGCCACCGAAGCGTAGCATATCTGCGTTCCAAGGTTAGCACAGTATGTTTTGAAGAGATTGCTGGTGAACTACGAACCATTGTCGGTGATGATGCGGTTAGGCACCCCAAACCAGCTCACGAGGCCCCTGATGAACTTGACCGCAGAGCCCGCCGGGATGGTGCGAACAGCTTCCACCTCAGCCCACTTGGTGAACTTGTCCACGGCAACGTAGAGGTAGCTATAGCCCCCTGGCGCCCGAGGGAACGGGCCTAGAATGTCCAGCCCCCAAACGGCGAATGGCCATGAGAAGGGTATAGTTTGCAGACCTCCCGCCGGTTGATGGATCTGCTTGGCGTGGAATTGGCAGGCCTCGCAAGCCTTTACCCGGCTCAAGCTGCGTCATTTGAGTCTTTGTGGGCAGAGAACCCGCTGCGGAATGCCTTTCCAACGAGAGTTCGCGATGATGAGTGATGCCCATAGTCCCTGCCGTGTATGTCTTCCAGCAATTCCTTCCCTTGCTCTCTGGGAATGCAGCGTAGGGACACGTCATTCGGCCGCCTCCGGTAAAGCTCTCCATCCCTGATGCAGTAGGCTGTGGCTTGCCGCGCCACACGCTCTGCCTCCTCCTCCTTCTCCGGCAGGGTCCCCCGCGTCAAGTAGCTCTTGAGCTCTGTGATCCAGCACCCATCTTGAGGCTCCAATGCCAGGAGCAGGTGTGCTCCTGAGGTCGGGCCGCAGACCAGGGCTCCCGAGGCAGGCGGCTGGGGGAGCTCCTCCCGAGGTTGCACCGCGCTTGATAGTGATGGTGCCGATGAGGGCCTGAAGAGTCGCTCTTCGAAGACGCCAGGCTCCTGAGGAAGCCGCGTGGACGCCCTCTTGGCAATGTCATCCACCTCTTGATTGGTGCAGCGAGGCACATGCTGCAGCTCCAGCCCCTAGAACTGTTTCTCCATCCTGCGAACCTCCGCGAGGTAGGCCTCCATGTGCTCGTCCCTCGGCTCATATATCTTGTTGGAGAAGTTGACGAGGAGTTGTGAATCGCCCTTGATGACGAGGCGCTTTACCCCCAAAGCGACTGCGGCTCTCAGGCCGGCTATCAGGCCTTCATATTCTGCTACGTTGCTGGAGACCTTTTCCCCGTGCTGGAAACAGAGCTGCACGGCGTAATAGAGCTTGTCCTGAGTAGGGGATACGAGCACTGCGCCAGCCCCCGCGCCATGTCGGGAGAAGGCCCCGTCGAAGTACATTACTCAGCCGTCTGGTGCCTCGCTCCCCGGAGAAAGTGATCGGTATTCTCCCGCTTCGAGGCCGGGTGCCTCCGTCCATTCTGCCATGAAATCTGCCAATGCGTCCCCCTTGATGACTCTAGTTGTGCTGAATTCTAGTTGAAATGCTTGCAGTTCGATGTTCCACTCGGCGACTCTTCCAGCTGAGTTGGGGCTCCTGAGCACCCTCTGCAGTGGGTATGCTGAGACGACCTTGATGGGATGACCTTGGAAGTAGTGCCGCAGCTTGCGCGAGGCCACCAATAGCACGAGGAGGAGTTTTTGGGGCATGGGGTACTGCGCCCTTGCGTCCCGTAAGCACCGTCTTGTGAAAGTACACTTTGGGTGCCTTTCGGCGAGGCTGTGGTAGGCGCTGTTCGCGTCCTCCGTAGGTTGGGGTGCCTCCAGAGGCAGCGGAGCCCCCAGCGCCTGATCGCTTGGCGGGGCCTCTTCTCCTCCGGGTGCGCTTTCCTGCTGCGGCTGGTCTCCTTCGGCCGTGACCGCGGTCTTTGTGAGGCTTTCTTGGCTTTGCTTCGCTCTGCTGGAGGCGATTCTTGACCTTAACTTTGGCAGCTCCTCCCCAGCTGCTACCAGGGCTGCTGTTGGTGGAGTAGGGGTGGCCGCGAGGTAGAGCACCAGAGGCTCCCGAGGACGCGGAGCTACCATCACCGGAGGGCTGGTAAGGTATCTTTTGAGTTCTTGGAATGCCTTGTCGGCCTCTTCAGTCCATTCAAAGGGGCCCTTCTTCTTCATCATCTTGAAGAATGGTAGTGCTCGTTCCCCCAGCTTGGAGATGAAACGTCCTAGCGCGGTCATGCGCCCGGTAAGTTTCTGCATTTCTCTGAGGGTCTTTGGCGGGCTCATGTATTCGACGGCCTTGACCTTTTCCGGGTTGGCCTCGATGCCCCTATGGGACACGAGGAAACCCAGGAGCTTGCCCGAGGGGACTCCAAACACACACTTCTCCGGGTTGAGCCGCAGGTCCACTTTATCGAGGCTCGCGAAGGTTTCTTCCAAGTCCTGTATCAGGGTTTTTGCCTCCCGAGACTTCACCACAATGTCATCGACGTACGCCTCAGCATTCCTCCCGAGCTGAAAGGTCGCGCCTGTGTTGCGCAACCCAAACGGCATGCAGGTATAGCAGTACACTCCGCACGGGGTCAGGAAAGCCGTTTTTCCACGTCTTCTACCGCCATCTTGATCTGGTGATAGCCTGAGAAGGCATCCAGGAAGCACAGCAGGTCACACTCAGCGGTGGAGTCGACGATCTGGTCAATGCGAGGAAGCGGAAATGGATCCTGTGGGCAGGCCTTGTTGAGGTTGGTGGACACACATACATTCCTTTCCCCCTTTCTTTGGCACGACAACTGGGTTGGCCAGCCAATCCGGGTAGCAGACCTCGTGAATAACCCCTGCTGCCTCTAGCTTGCGGGTCTCTTGAACGATAAAAGCTTGTTTCTCTGTGGACTGTCGCCGCTATACGCTTCACGGGCGCACGTTGGGGCACACGTTGAGGTGATGCTCAATCACGCCCCTCGGGACCCCGCCAACCGATCAGGTCCTCATGCGAACACCTTCTTGTTTATGCTGCAGGAACTTCACCAAGGCCTCCTCATGCTTGGGTTCGAGGTTTGCACCTATGGTGAAGGTGGCGTCGATGGACCCATCCTTGCCGACCGGTACCTGCTTGGTTTCCGCCTTTGTTTTGAGTGAATAGCTGCTTCTTCTTGGATGGCGCAGCCCCTTTGGGCCTGGGGCGTCGGCCAGGTGGGCCGTGCCGCAGCCACCTTGAAAACAAGCTTGAGCGCCTGCAGTGCATCTCCGGTGTTTCCTGACACGGTAAGGACGCCGCTGCTCCCGGGCATCTTCATGAGGTTGTACGCCGGGTGAGTTGCTGCCATGAACCGGGCCAAGGCCGGGTAGCCGAGGATGGCGTTGTAGGGGAGGCCGATGGGGGCGATGTCGAAGTCGATCAGCTCCGTGCGGTAGTTGTCACGGGTGCCGAAGGTCACCGGGAGGCGAATTTGTCCCAGGAAGGCGGTGGAACCGGCCCCGACTCCCGAAAAAGGCCTGCTAGGCTGGAGCCGCTCTGGTGGCACATGGAGGAGGCTGAAGGCCTCCACAGAGAGCATGTTGAGGCCGGCTCCGCCGCCGATGAGGGTCCTGGTGACTGCCACTTCGCAGATGGTGGGGGTGCACAGCATCGGGAGCGCACCCGATCCGGCGGGGTTGGAGGGGTGATCGTCCGAGTTGAAGAGCAGATCGGCCTCGGGCGCCACCCAGCCCGGCGGGGCTCCCTGGCGCTTGGAGGCGGTGGTGATCTGGCGGGTGAACGGCTTGATGTGGCGGCTCGAAGGTGGCGCCAGTGAGCCGCCTAGGAGAGCTGCGACGACCGGGGGCGCCGGCTCGACGCGATGGGGGAGGTAGAGGTCACGCAGCTCCCCCCAACAAAGCTCGCTGCCTGCTCCCGCCGACCGGTGGGGGGCGTTGGCAGCGACGGGAATGATGGGGGCGTCTCACGACGGGAGCCGTCTGGGCGACTCGGCGGCGCGAGCAGCCCGACGCCGGGCGCTGGCGGCGAAAGGCCGACCACGGACATGACGAAAGATCACACGCGACCAACGGAAGAAAGATTCCGGCGCACCCCTACCTGGCGCGCCAAATGTCGGATTTCGGGTTCCGGCAGACCCTTGAGGTTCAAACACTGGGGTGCACGCAGAGATCTTTCCCCTACCAGCTCGCACGTTGATGGTTAGCAAGGGATCTAAACTAGGAAGAAGAACACACAAGGGATCCGAGGTTTATACTATTTTGGGCCACCATTGTGGTGTAATACCCCACTCTAGTTTGTGGTGTGGTGGATTGCCTCAGGGGCTGGTGATGAACAGTACAAAGGAAGAACAACCTCGTGAGGGCTGTTCTTGAGCTGGTGCGATGGACTGCTTGGGTGAGCCCAGTCGCTTCTCTCTCTCTCTCTCTGGTAGGTTCAACCCGTCTTTTCTCTCTCTCTCTCTCTGTGGTGGCTAGTCCTATTTGTAGAGGGAGGCCCTGGGCCTCTTCCCAAATAATGAGAGGGAAGGGCGCCAACAATTGGCCATTTTGAAGGGGAACATCTAGTACACTTATCCTGACTAAAGTTGGTCTCCGGCTGCCAAAGGCTCTGACGGTGACGCCGTCCTGGGCTCCACGATGACCTGCTTCCTGCCGCTCTGCTGGTCTTGATCTTGTTGCACCGAAGCGGTAACCTTTGCCTGATGCCTTGGCCTGTGCTTGCCTCCTTTGCACCAAAGGAGAAACAAGGACACTGCACGGGCTGGCGCCCGCCTGGCGCCCGCCTGGTCTCGATCGTCATGGCTTGCGTCACGGGGCACCCTCGTGAGGTACCCTACCTTGATCTCTCCGCCTCCTCGTGAGCCTGCCTGACGAGGCTGCTCCTGAGGAAGGTTCCTATCGTCCGCCCCACGAGGCTTGGCCCCTCGCGAGGGTCTTGAGCTTGAGCTGACAAAGCTGGGCCGCGCTGGGCCCCCACTTGAGCCACGCTGCAGGCCGCAGGCAGGCAAGTCTAGGGACCCCTGTTCCTAGAACGCCGACAGGCGCGTCCGCGGGTGGAGCGACCGGCGGGGCACCCAGGCCTGGGTCATCCAGGAGCTCTAGTGTGTGTATGGTGTCATCGGAGAGGACCTCGCCGTGGTCCCTGACGTGGATGGTGAGCAGCTGGGCAGGTGGGGTATAACGGTGCTCCCGTGACACAATCACCACACTTGAAACAAAGATTGTTGGCACGGCGAAAATCGCGGAGCTGCCGCTCGCGCGGGTAATCGTCCCCTTGTGCCCGATTTGGGGCGGCTGGTCGTGGTTGCTATGGCACGAGCATCGGAGGAGGCCGTCCCGATGGCGTGATGCATGGACGTGCTCTCGTCGTGCCCACTTCTTCCTCCTGGATGCGAGCCAAAACCGAGACGCGCGTGATGCTTGATGGAGCTTGGAGACGAGTCGCGGCTCGGAGCTCATCCTTTAATCCTAGGAGGAACTGCGTGATGAAGAACTTGGTGTTGATGGAGGGATCCATTGCCAACAAGTGGTACATCTGTTCATCAAAGGCTGCACGATACTTGGTGATGGTGCCGGTCTGCCGGAGTTGGAGTAGCTTGTGTATGACAACCTCGAACTCGTCGGCACAAAATTCTTCTAGGATCGCCGTGGTGAAGAGCTCCTAAGTGATGTTGCGATGTGTTTGACAAATTGTTTGCAGCCAGTGCGTGGCCTGGTCATCAATGTACAGAGCCTCGGTGGCCACCCAGTGATGTGACGCGACCTTGTAGAGCTTGAAGTGTTGGGAAACGTTGCAAGGAAAACAATTTTTTTTACGCACACGCAAGATCTATCCATGGAGATGCGTAGCAACGAGAGGGGAGAGTGTGTCTACGTATCCTCGTAGACCGTAAGTGGAAGCGTTTGATAACACCGTTGATGTAGTCGAACTTCTTCATGATCTAACCAATCGAGTACCGAACGTACGAAACCTTCGCGTTCAGCACACGTTTAGCTCGGTGACGTTCTCGCCTTCTTGATCCAGCAAGACGACGAAGTAGTGGATGAGTTCCGACAGCACGACGGCGTGGTGAAGTTGATGGTGATGCTATCTCCACAGGGCTTCGCCCCCAAAATAAGACGTTGGTAGTAAGCAGTATGACTATCACCATCCACAACTCTTTGTGTTCTACTTGTGCAAATCATCTACGCATAGACCTAGCTCTGATACCACTGTCGGGGAACGTTGCATGGAAAACAAAAATTATCTACGCACACGCAAGATCTATCCATGGAGATGCATAGCTACGAGAGGGGGAGAGCATCTTCATACCCTTGAAGATCGCTAAGTGGAAGTGTTTATCAACGCGGTTGATGTAGTCGTACACCTTCACAATCCACCCCGATCAAGTATGGAACGTACGACACCTCCGCGTTTAGCACACGTTCAGATCGATGACATCCTCGCCTTCTTGATCCAGTAAAAGGGGCGAAGTGGTAGATGAGTTCCGGCAGCACGACGGCGTGGTGACGGTGTTGGCGAAGAACAATCTCCGCAGGGCTTCGCTAAGCACAACAGAAACTATGACATAGGATAAACTAGAGGGACGGGGTTTCCGGCACATGGCTTGGTGTATCTTGATGTGTCTTGGCTGCTAGCCCTGCCCCTCTATTTATATGTTGAGCCTTGGGGTCGAAACTTGGAGTAAAAGCCTCCTCAAAGTCGGTTTTGCCCGCTAGGAAGATTCCTTCTCGGACTTCTAGGACCTGACGCCATAGTCCTTGGCGTCTGGCCCAGACGCCATGGGCCTCGGCGTCTGGCCCAGGGCCAGACGCCAGGGTCTCCGGTGTTTGGCCCCCTGGCCTCCGCAAAACTCCTTTTGCACCGACCTAAAGCCCTGTGGGCTTTATCCCTTGTCCTAACCAAAATATTCTATATATCAATCTTTACCTCTGGACCATTCCGAAGCTCCTCGACATGTCCCTGATCTCCTCCAGGACTCTGAACAACCTTCGGTCACCAACATACATAACTCATATAATACTATATTGTCAACAAACGTTAAGCGTGCGGACCCTACGGGTTCGAGAACTATGTAGACATGATCGAGACACCTCTCCTGTCAATAACCAATAGCTAAACCTGGATGCCCATATTGGCTCCTACATAATCTACGAAGACTTTTATCGGTCGAACCTTATGACAACATACGTAATTTACTTTGTCCATTGGTATGTTACTTGCCTGAGATTCGATTGTCTGTATCTTCATACCTAGTTCAATCTCGTTACCGGCAAGTGTCTTTACTAGTTCCGTAATACATCATCTCGTAACTAACTCCTTAGCATTTGCTTGCAAGGCTTCTTATGATGTGTATTACTGAGAGGGCCTAGAGATACATCTCTGATACTCGGAGTGACAAATCCTAATCTTGATCTATGCCAACTCAACAGACACCTTCGGAGCTACCTGTAGAGCATCTTTATGATCACCCAGTTATGTTGTGACGTTTGATAGCACATAAGGCATTCCTTCGGTATTTGGGAGTTGCATAATCTCATAGTCGAAGGAATATGTATTTGACATGAAGAAAGCAATAGCAATAAACTGAACGATCATTATGCTAAGACAACGGATGGGTCTTGTCCATCACATCACTCTCCTAATGATGTGATCCCGTTACAAATGACGACACATGTTTATGGTTAGGAAACCTTAACCATCTTTGATCAACGAGCTAGTCTAGTAGAGGCTTACTAGGGACACGGTATTTGTTTATGTATTCACACATGTATTTAGGTTTCCGTTCAATACAATTCTAGCATGAATAATAAACCTTTATCATGAATAAGGAAATATAAAATAACAACTTTGTTATCGCCTCTAGGGCATATTTCCTTCAGTCTCAAACTTGCACCAGAGTAAATAATCTAGTTCACATCACCATGTGATTAACACCCATAGTTCACATCACCATGTGACCAACACCCAAAGAGTATACTAGAGTCAATAATCTAGTTCACATCGCCATGTGATTAACACTCAAAGAGTACTAAGGTGTGATCATGTTTTGCTTGTGAGAGAAGTTTAGTCAATGGGTCTGCCACATTCACATCCGTATGTATTTTGCAAATTTCTATGTCTACAATGCTTTGCATGGAGCTACTATAGCTAATTGCTCCCACTTTCAATATGTATCCAGATTGAGACTTAGAGTCATCCGAATCGGTGTCAAAGCAAAACATGGCGATGTTCCTTAGTCCTCTTAGGTAACTAAGGATAATTTTGACCGTTGTCCAGTGGTCCACTCCTGGATCACTATTATACCCCCTTGCCAAACTCATGGAAAGGCACATAACAGGTCTAGTACACAACATGGCATACTATATAGAACCTATGGCTGAGGCATAGGGAATGACTTTCATTCTTTCTCTATCTTTTGTCGTGTTCGGGCTTTGAGTCTTACTCAACTTCACACCTTACAATATAGGCAAGAACACCTTCTTTGGCTGATCCATTTTGAACTCCTTCAAAATCTTGTCAAGGTATGTGCTTTGTGAAAGTCCTATTAAGTGTCTCGATTTATCCCTATAGATCTTGATGCCCAATATATATGTAGCTTCACCGAGGTCTTTCATTGAATAATTCTTATTCAAGTATCCTTTTATGCTATCCAGAAATTCTATATCATTTCCAATCAACAATATGTCATCCACATAGAATATCAGAAATACTATAGAGATCCCACTCACTTTCTTGTAAATACAGGCTTCATCATAAGTTTGTATAAAACCATATGCATTGATCACCTCATAAAAGCGTATATTCCAACTCTGAGATGCTTGCACCAGTCCATAGATGGATCGCTGGAGCTGGCACACTTTGTTAGCACCTTTAGGATCGACAAAAACCTTCTGGTTGCATCATATACGACTCTTCTTTAAGAAATCCATCAAGGAATGCAGTTTTGACGCCCATTTGCCAAATTTCATAATTATAAAGTGCGGAAATTGCTAACATGATTCAGACTAACTTAAGCATCGTTACGGGTGAGAAGGTCTCATCGTAGTCAACCCCTTGAACTTGTCAAAAACCTTTCACGACAAACCGAGCTTTGTAGATGGTGAAATTACCATCAGCTTCTGTCTTATTCTTGAAGATCCATTTATTCACAATGGCTTGCTGATCATCGGGCAAGTCCACCAAATTCCATACTTTGTTCTCATACCTGAATCCTATCTTAGATTTCATGGCCTCAAGCCATCTATCGGAATCTGGGCTCATCATAGCTTCTTCATAGTTCGTAGGTACCATGGTATATTAACATGACTTCCAGGACAGTATTACTGTACCACTCTGGTGCGGAACATGCTCTGTTCGACCTACGAGGTCCATTAGTAACTTGATCTGAAGTTTCATGATCATCATCATTTGCAGTAGAAGCACTCAGTTTCAGGCTTGGGTCCAGCTTTGGGCTTCTTCACGGGAGTGGCAACTTGCTTGCCATTCTTCTTGAAGTTCCTTTTCTTTCCCCCGCCCTTTTTTGTTGAAACTAGTGGTCTTGTTAACCATCAACACTTGATGCTATTTCTTGATTTCTACCTTCGCCGATTTCAGCATTGCGAAGAGCTTTGGAATCATTTTTGTCATCCCTTGCATATTATAGTTCATCACAAAATTCTAGTAGCTTGGTGATAGTGACTAGAGAACTCTATCAATCACTATCTTATCTAGAAGATTAGCGCCACTTGATTCAAGCAATTGTAGTACCCAGACATTCTGAGTACATGCTCACTGGCTGAGCTATTCTCCTCCATCTTGTAGGCAAAGTACTTGTCAGAGGTCTCATACCTCTTAACGCGGGCATGAATCTGAAATACCAATTGTCAGCTCTTGGAACATCTCATATGCTCCGTGAAGTTCAAAACATTTTTGAAGTCCCGATTCTAAGCCATAAAGCATGGTGCACTAAACTATCAAGTAGTCATCATATCGAGCTTGCAAAAACATTCATAACGTCAGCATCTGCTCCTGTAATAGGTTTGTCACCTAGCGGTGCATCAAGGACATAATTCTTCTGTGCAGCAATGAGGATAATCCTCAGACCATGGACCCAGTCCGCATAATTGCTACTATCATCTTTCAATTTAGTTTTCTCTAGGAACATATCAAAAAATAGGAGCTATATCATGAGCTATTGATCTACAACATAGATATGCCAAACTATTAAGACTAAGTTCATGATAAATTAAGTTCTATTAATAAAATTACTAATGAAATCCCACTTAAATAAACACCCCTTAAGTTATCTAAGTGATACGTGATCCAAATCAACTGACCCATGTCCGATCATCACGTGAGATGGGGTAGTCATCAATGGTGAACATCTCTATGTTGATCATATCTACTATATGATTCATGTTTGACCTTTCGGTCTCCAGTGTTCTGAGACCATGTCTGTACATGCCAGGCTCGTCAAGTTTAACCCAAGTATTCTGCATGTGCAGAACTATCTTACACCCGTTGTATGTGAATGTAGAGTCTATCACACCCGATCTTCATGGGGTGCTTCGAAACGACGAACTTTGGCAACGGTGCATACTATTCTTGAAGATCCATTTATTCACAATGGCTTGCTGATCATCGGGCAAGTCCACCAAATTCCATACTTTGTTCTCATACCTGAATCCTATCTTAGATTTCATGGCCTCAAGCCATCTATCGGAATCTGGGCTCATCATAGCTTCTTCATAGTTCGTAGGTACCATGGTATATTAACATGACTTCCAGGACAGTATTACTGTACCACTCTGGTGCGGAACATGCTCTGTTCGACCTACGAGGTCCATTAGTAACTTGATCTGAAGTTTCATGATCATCATCATTTGCAGTAGAAGCACTCAGTTTCAGGCTTGGGTCCAGCTTTGGGCTTCTTCACGGGAGTGGCAACTTGCTTGCCATTCTTCTTGAAGTTCCTTTTCTTTCCCCCGCCCTTTTTTGTTGAAACTAGTGGTCTTGTTAACCATCAACACTTGATGCTATTTCTTGATTTCTACCTTCGCCGATTTCAGCATTGCGAAGAGCTTTGGAATCATTTTTGTCATCCCTTGCATATTATAGTTCATCACAAAATTCTAGTAGCTTGGTGATAGTGACTAGAGAACTCTATCAATCACTATCTTATCTAGAAGATTAACTGCCACTTGATTCAAGCAATTGTAGTACCCAGACATTCTGAGTACATGCTCACTGGCTGAGCTATTCTCCTCCATCTTGTAGGCAAAGTACTTGTCAGAGGTCTCATACCTCTTAACGCGGGCATGAATCTGAAATACCAATTGTCGACTCTTGGAACATCTCATATGCTCCGTGAAGTTCAAAACATTTTTGAAGTCCCGATTCTAAGCCATAAAGCATGGTGCACTAAACTATCAAGTAGTCATCATATCGAGCGTGCAAAAACATTCATAACGTCAGCATCTGCTCCTGTAATAGGTTTGTCACCTAGCGGTGCATCAAGGACATAATTCTTCTGTGCAGCAATGAGGATAATCCTCAGACCATGGACCCAGTCCGCATAATTGCTACTATCATCTTTCAATTTAGTTTTCTCTAGGAACATATCAAAAAAAATAGGAGCTATATCATGAGCTATTGATCTACAACATAGATATGCCAAACTATTAAGACTAAGTTCATGATAAATTAAGTTCTATTAATAAAATTACTAATGAAATCCCACTTAAATAAACACCCCTTAAGTTATCTAAGTGATACGTGATCCAAATCAACTGACCCATGTCCGATCATCACGTGAGATGGGGTAGTCATCAATGGTGAACATCTCTATGTTGATCATATCTACTATATGATTCATGTTTGACCTTTCGGTCTCCAGTGTTCTGAGACCATGTCTGTACATGCCAGGCTCGTCAAGTTTAACCCAAGTATTCTGCATGTGCAGAACTATCTTACACCCGTTGTATGTGAA
Source organism: Aegilops bicornis (assembly GCA_021605145.1). Classification (NCBI taxonomy): domain Eukaryota; kingdom Viridiplantae; phylum Streptophyta; class Magnoliopsida; order Poales; family Poaceae; genus Aegilops; species Aegilops bicornis. The sequence continues at coordinate 314,684,499 of CM038674.1, read as the reverse complement.
TGTAGAGTCTATCACACCCGATCTTCATGGGGTGCTTCGAAACGACGAACTTTGGCAACGGTGCATACTCTGGGAGAACACTATTATCTTGAAATTTAGTGAAGGGAACATCTTATAATGCTACCGCTGTTCTAAGCAAAATAATATGCATAAAGGATAAACATCACATGCAATCAAAATATGTGACATGATATGGCCATCATCATCTTGTGCTTTTGATCTCCATCTCCAAAGCATCGTCATGATCTCCATCGTCACCGGCTCGATACCTTGATCTCCATCGTTACGTCGGGGTTGACTCGCCAACTATTGCTTCTACAACTATTTCCCACGCATAGTGATAAAGTAAAGCAATTACATGGCGCTTGCATTTCATACAATAAAGACACAACCCTAAGGCTCCTGCCGGTTGTCAATATTAAAAAACATGATCATCTCATACATCAACATATATCACATCATATATTGACCATATCAAATCACAACATGCCCTGCAAAAATAAGTTAGACGTCCTCTACTTTGTCGTTGAAAGTTTTACGTGGCTGCTGATACGTCCATTTTGCATCATGCTTTTATATCGATATTTATTGCATTATGGGCTGTTATTACACGTTATGTCACAATACTTATGCCTATTCTCTCTTATTTCACAAGGTTTACATGAAGAGGGAGAATGCCGGAATTTGGAATTACGAAATTTGGAAAAGGAGCAAATATTAGAGACCTATTCTGCACAGCTCCAAAAGTCCTGAAACTTCACATAAGTCATTTCTGGAATTAATAAAAAATACTAAGTGAAGAAACTACCAGAGGGGGGCCACACCCTAGCCACGAGGGTGGGAGGCGCGCCCTACCCCCCTGGGCGCGCCCCCTACCTCGTGGGCCCCTTGGTGGCCCTCTGATGCCCATCTTCTGCTATATGAAGTCTTTCGTCCGAGAAAAATCATAAGCAAGCTTTCGGGAAGAAACTCCGCTGTAACGAGGCGGAACCTTGGCGGAACCAATCTAGGGCTCCGGCGGAGCTGTTCTACCGGGGAAACTTCCCTCCACGAGGGGGAAATCATCGCCATCGTCATCACCAACGATCCTCTCATCGGAGGAGGGTCAATCTTCATCAACATCTTCACCAGCACCATCTCCTCTCAAACCCTAGTTCATCTCTTGTATCCAATCTTTGTCCCAAAGCCTCATATTGGTACTTGTGGGTTGCTACTAGTGTTGATTACTCCTTGTAGTTGATGCTAGTTGGTTTATTTGGTGGAAGATCATATGTTCAGATCCAGTTGCATATTAATACTCCTCTGATTATGAACATGAATATGATTTGTGAGTAGTTACGTTTGTTCCTGAGGACATGGGTGAAGTCTTGCTATTAGTAGTCATGTGAATTTGGTATTCGTTTGATATTTTGATGAGATGTATGTTGTCTCTCCTCTAGTGGTGTTATGTGAACGTCGACTACATGACACTTCACCATTATTTGGGCCTAGAGGAAGGCATTGGGAAGTAATAAGTAGATGATGGGTTGCTAGAGTGACAGAAGCTTAAACCCTAGTTTATGAGTTGCTTCGTAAGGGGATGATTTGGATCCATATGTTTCATGCTATGCTTGGATTTACCTTAATACTTCTTTTGTAGTTGCAGATGCTTGCAATAGGGGTTAATCATAAGTGGGATGCTTGCCCAAGAAAGGACAACACCCAAGCACCGGTCCACCCACATACCAAATTATCAAAGTAACGAACGCGAATCATATGAGCGTGATGAAAACTAGCTTGACAATAATTCCCATGTGTCCTCGGGAGCGCTTTTCTCTATATAAGAGTTTGCCCAGGCTTGTCCTTTGCTATAAAAAGGATTGGGCCATCTTGCTGCACTTTATTTACACTTGTTACTTGTTACCCGTTATAAATTACCTTATCACAAAACTATCTGTTACCTATAATTTCAGTGCTTGCAGAGAATACCTTGCTGAAAACCGCTTGTCATTTCCTTCTGCTCCTCGTTGGGTTCAACACTCTTACTTATCGAAAGGACTACGATAGATCCCCTACACTTGTGGGTCATCAAGACTCTTTTCTGGCGCCGTTGCCGGGGAGTGAAGCGCCTTTGGTAAGGAAAAATTTATATAGTGTGCTGAAATTTACTGTCACTTGTTACTATGGAAAGTAATCCTTTGAGGGGATTGTTCGTGGTATCTTCACCCCAACCAGTAGAGCAAATAGTTTCTCCTCAACCTACTGAACCTACTGAAAATGTTTACTTTGAAATTCCTTCGGGTATGATAGAAAAACTGCTAGCTAATCCTTTTACAGGAGATGGAACATTGCATCCCGATTTACACTTAATCTATGTGGATGAAGTTTGTGGATTATTTAAGCTTGCAGGTATGCCCGATGATGTTATCAAGAAGAAGGTCTTCCCTTTATCTTTGAAGGGAGATGCATTGACATGGTACAGGCTATGTGATGATATGGGATCATGGAACTACAAGCGATTGAAATTGGAATTTCATCAGATGTTTTATCCTATGCATCTTGTTCATCGTGATCGTAATTATATATATATATATATATATATATATATATATATATATATATAATTTTTGGCCTCGCGAGGGAGAAAGCATCGCTTAAGCTTGGGGGAGGCTTAAGTCAATGTTATATTCATGCCCCAATCATGAGCTCTCAAGAGAAATGATTATTCTAAATTTTTATGCTCGGCTTTCTCGTAATAATCAATCCATGCTCGATACTTCTTGTACTGGCTCTTTTATGCTGAATACTATTGAATTCAAATGGGATTTATTGGAACAAATTAAACGCAACTCTGAAGATTGGGACCTCGATGAAGGTAAGGAGTCAGGTATAACACCTAAGTTTGATTGTGTTAAATCTTTTGTGGATACCGATGTTTTCCGTGAATTTAGCACTAAATATGGACTTGACTCTGAGATAGTAGCTTCTTTCTGTGAATCTTTTGCCACTCATGTTGATCTCCCTAAGGAGAAGTGGTTTAAATATAATCCTCCCTTTGAAGTAAAAGTAGTTGCACCTATTAAAGTTGAAGAAAAGACCATCACTTATAATGATCCTATTGTTCCTACTGCTTATGTTGAGAAACCACCTTTCCCTGTTAGAATAAAGGATCATGCTAAAGCTTCAACTGTAGTCAACAAAAGTAATACTAGGACACACAAACCTCCTGAGAAAGTTAAAGTTGAACCTAATATTTCTACGGTTAAAGATCTCTTGGCTGATAATATTGATGGGCATGTTATTTACTTCTGTGATGAGACTGCTAGAATTGCTAAACCTGATGCTAAAAATAAACATAGACCTGTTGTAGGCATGCCTGTTATTTCTGTTAAAATAGGAGATCATTGTTATCATGACTTATGTGATATGGGTGCTAGTTCTAGTGCAATACCTCATTCTTTATACGAAGAAATTATGCATGATATTGCACCTGCTGAGATAGAAGATATCAATGTTACCATTAAGCTTGCCAATAGAGATACTATTTCACCGATTGGGATTGTTAGAGATGTTGAAGTCTTGTGTGGGAAGGTTAAATATCCTGCTGATTTTCTTGTTCTTGGTTCCCCACAAGATAGCTTTTGTCCCATCATATTTGGTAGACCCTTCTTGAACACTGTTAATGCTAGGATAGACTGTGAAAAGGACACTACTATTATTGGTTTGGGTGATATGTCTCATGAGTTTAATTTTGCTAAATTTCGTAGACAACCCCATGATGAGGAATTGCCTAGTAAAGATGAAATCATTGGTATTGCTTCTATTGCGGTGCCTCCTAGTGATCCTTTAGAACAATATTTGCTTGACCATGAGAATGATATGTCCATGAATGAAAGAAGGGAAATAGATGAAGTATTCTTTAAACAGGGACCTATTTTGAAACGCAACTTGCCTGTTGAAATCCTGGGGGATCCTCCTCCACCCAAGGGTGATCCCATGTTTAAACTTAAACCATTGCCTGATACTCTTAAATATGCTTGTCTTGATGAAAAGAAGATATATCCTATTATTATTAGTGCTAACCTTTCAGAGCATGAAGAAGAGAAATTATTGAAAACTCCAAGAAGCACCGTCTTTGCTATTGGATATACTCTGGATGATCTTAAGGGCATTAGTCCCACTCTATGTCAACACAAAATAAATTTGGAGAGAGAAGCCAAACCAGTTATTGATCACCAACGACGGCTAAATCCTAAGATGAAAGAAGTGGTAAGAAAGGAAATATTAAAGCTTCTTGAGGCGGGTACAATTTATCCCATTGCTGATAGTCAATGGGTAAGTCATGTCCATTGTGTCCCTAAGAAGGGAGGTATTACTGTCGTTCCTAATGATAAAGATGAATTGATCCTGCAAAGAATTATTACAGGTTATAGGATGGTAATTGATTTCCACAAATTAAATAAAGCTACTAAAAATATCATTACCCTTTGCCGGTTTCTCTCAAATACCTGTGTCAGCTGATGATCAAGCAAAGACCACTTTTACTTGCCCTTTCGGTACTTTTGCTTATAGACGTATGCCTTTTGGTTTATGTAATGCACCTGCTACCTTTCAAAGATGCATGATGGCTATATTATCTGATTTTTGCGAAAAGATTTGTGAGGTTTTCATGGATGATTTCTCCGTTTATTGATCCTCTTTTGATGATTGCTTGAGCAACCTTGATCGAGTTTTGCAGAGATGTGAAGAAACTAACCTTGTCTTGAACTGGAAAAAATGCCACTTTATGGTTAATGAAGGCATTGTCTTGGGGCATAAAATTTCTGAAAGAGGTATTGAAGTTGATAAACTAAAGTTGATGCTATTGAAAAGATGTCGTGTCCCAAGGACATCAATGGTATAAGAAGTTTCCTTGGTCATGCCGGTTTTTATAGGAGGTTCATTAAGGACTTCTAAAAAATTTCTCGGCCTCTGAATAATCTATTACAAAAAGATATCCATTTTGTCTTTGATGATGATTGTGTAGAAGCATTTGAAATACTTAAGAAAGCATTGATTCTGCACCTATTATTCGGCCACCTGATTGAAATTTACCCTTTGAAATTATGTGTGCTGCTAGTGATTATGCTGTAGGTGCTGTTCTAGGACAAAGAGTTGACAAGAAATTAAATGTTATTCAATATGCTAGTAAAACTCTAGACAATGCTCACAGAAATTATGCTACTACTTAAAAAGAATTTTTAGCAGTTGTTTTTGCTTGTGACAAGTCCAGACCTTATATTGTTGATTCTAAAGTAACTATTCACACTGATCATGCTGCTATTAAATACCTTAAGGAAAATAAAGATGCTAAACCTAGACTTATTAGATGGGTTCTCTTGCTACAAGAATTTGATTTGCATATTATTGATAGAAAGGGAGCTGAGAACCCGTTCGGACAACTTGTCTAGGTTAGAGAATGTTCTTGATGACCCACTACCTATTGATGATAGCTTTCACGATGAACAATTAAATGTCATTAATGCTTCTCATATCGCTCCATGGTATGCTGATTATGCTAATTACATTGTTGCTAAATTTATACCACCTAGTTTCACATACCAAAGAAAAGAAAAGTTTTTACGTGATTTAAGGCATTACTCGGATGACCCACATCTTTATAAAGAAGGAGTAGATGGTGTTATTAGGCGTTGTATACCGAGCATGAACAGGAACAGATCCTATGCAAGTGTCACTCCGAAGCTTATGGAGGACACCACGCTGGAGATAGAACTGCACATAAGGTATTGCAATCCGGTTTTTATTGGCCTACTCTCTTCAAGGATGCCCGTAAGTTTGTATTATCTTGTGATGAATGCCAAAGAATTGGTAATATTAGTAGACGTCAAGAAATGCCTATGAATTATTCACTTGTCATTGAACCATTTGATGTTTGGGGCTTTGATTTTATGGGACAGTTTCCTTCCACTAATGGATATACACATATTTTAGTTGCTGTTGGTTACATTGCTAAGTGGGTAGAAGCTATTCCAACTAGTAGTGTTGATCATAGCACCTCTTAAGATGCTTAAAGAAGTTATTCTTCTGAGGTTTGGAGTCGCAAGATATTTAATGACTAATGGTGGTTCACATTTTATTCATGGTGCTTTTCGTAAAATGCTTGCTAAGTATGATGTGAATCATAGAATTGCATATCCTTATCACCCACAGTCTAGTGGTCAAGTAGAATTGAGTAATAGAGAGATCATGTTAATTTTGCAAAAGACTGTTAATAGATCTAGAAAGAATTGGTCCAAGAAACTTGATGATACATTATGGGCCTGTAGAACTGCATATAAAAATCCTATGGATATGTCTCCGTATAAAATGGTTTATGGAAAAGCATGTCACCTACCTCTCGAACTAGAACATAAGGCATATTGGGCCATTAAAGAGCTCAATTATGATTTCAAACTTGCCGGTGAGAAGAGGCTTTTTGACATCAGCTCACTTGATGAATGGAGAACCCAGGCCTACGAGAATGCCAAACAATTTAAAGAAAAAGTTAAAAGGTGGCATGACAAAAGGATACAAAAGCGTGAGTTTAATGTAGGTGATTATGTGTTGCTATACAACTCTCGTTTAAGATTTTTTGCAGGAAAACTTCTCTCTAAATGGGAAGGTCCCTACATTATCGAGGAGGTCTATCGTTCCGGTGCCATAACAATCAACAACTTCGAAGGTGGTGAATGGTCAAAGAATCAAACATTATGTCTCAGGTAATCCCATAAATGTTGAAACTAATATTATTGAAACCGTAACCCCGGAGGAATACATATGGGACACTCTCCAGAATGTTTCAGACTCCGAAAAGGAATAGGTACGTGGTACGGTAAGTAAACCGACTCCAGAACAGTTCTAATGGTATTTTTCTCCGTTTTGGAATATTTAAGAAAATAGGAAAATAAGAGGAAGCCCGGGAAGGACACGAGGCTTCCACGAGGGTGGGAGGCGCGCCCTACCCCCTGGGCGCGCCCCCTGCCTCGTGGGCACCTTGTGTGCCCTCCAGACTCCGTTTTCTTGCACGGTACTTCTTTTGGTCGGTAAAAAATCATTATATAATCTCCCGAAGGTTTTGACCACCGTATCACGCAAATATCCTCTGTTTTTGTTTCGAGCTGTTTCTGCCGCAGATTAGAGCAAGATGTCTTCTCAAGAGTCGGTTGGGGAGAGCCGGGTGTCCAATCCGACACCGCGACAAAGAGCAAACAGTGATGCTGACCACTTTGGGCCATCAACGGAGGAAGATATGGAGGCCGACTTGAAAAGGATAGATGCCATGGAGGAGGATCAAGAAGTTACTTCCCGTTTCCGAGCCGGATTCACGATGGGGGAACTACAGAGCTCAGCCATTCCAACCTCGGTCATCCCTTCCAACGTTAAATTTCTCTCTTATGAAAATATGAAAAAGAGTGTTACTTGTTCTCCTGTAGCTATGCAATATCCATGGGTGCAAGGAGCTTTATCCGTCATGGGTAAGCTCCGTAAGGAGATAATGGATCTCAAGCAACAAATCAATAAGCTCGAGGAAGAGAACCGTATCCTGAGGAGTATCATCGCCAATAATATTACATCACCACCTCCGAAGAAAGAGATATAATCACATGGGTATGGGCACTCCCCTTGGAAACTGCCAAGCTTGGGGGAGGTACCCCAGTATCGTATCATCATCACACTCCTATCTTTACCGTTTTTCTTAGTTCGATCCTTTTTGTAATATCTTGATCTAGTAGAATAAAGTTTTAGTACGATCTAGTTTTGAGTTTTGCTTTACGATCCTTCTATGTAATCGAGTCCGTGAGCTATATATAATAAAGATTAGTGTTGAGTCAAGGGCTTGATTACCTTACTATGGTCTTGAGGGAATAAAAGAAAAGAGAAATAATAAAAAGAAATAAAGAGATCATATTGATCTTATGGAGAGTAATGACTTCACATATAAAGAGTATGATGAATAAAAATTGTTGAGAGTGGACAAGCATAGTTTTGGTCATTGTTGCAATTAATAGGAAGTAATAAAGAAAGAGAGGTTTCACATATAAATACACTATCTTGGACATCTTTTATGATTGTGAGCACTCATTAAAGTATGACATGCTAAAGAGTTGATGTTGGACAAGGAAGACAACGTAATGAGTTATGTTTTCTTATATCTGAAATAAAGTATATTGTCATGGATCATCCAACATGTTGAGCTTGCCTTTCCATCTCATGCTAGCCAAATTATTTGCACCAAGTAGAGATACTACTTGTGCTTCCGAATGCCCTTAAAACCAGTTTTGCCATGAGTGTCCACCATATCTACCTATGGATTGAGTAAGATCCTTCAAGTAAGTTGTCATCGGTGCATGCAATAAAAATTGCTCTCTAAATATGTATGATTTATACGATCTTGTGATATGGAAGAAATAAAAGCGATGGACTGCATAATAAAGGTTCATATCACAAGTGGCAATATAAAGTGACATTCTTTTGCATTAAGATTTCGTGCATCCAACCATGAAAGCGCATGACAACCTCTGCTTCCCTCTGCGAAGGGCCTATCTTTTACTTTTTACCATATGTAAGAGTCATGGTGATTTTCACCTCTCCTTTTTATATTTTATCCTTTGGCAAGCACATTGTGTTGGAAAGATCCTGATATATATATATATCCAATTGGATGTAAGTTAGCATGAATTATTATTGTTGACATTACCCTTGAGGTAAAATGTTGGGAGGCAACACTATAAGCCCCTATCTTTCTCTGTGTCCAATTAAAACTCCATACCCATAAGTATTGCGTGAGTGTTAGCAATTGTGAAAGACTAAATGATAGTTGAGTATGTGGACTTGCTGAAAAGCTCTTATATTGACTCTTTTTGATGTTATGATAAATTGCAATTGCTTCAATGACCGAGATTATAGTTTGTTGGTTCTCAACAAAGTTTCTGATTCATACTTTACATTGTGAATAGATTATTACTTGAGCATAAGAAATCATATGACAATATCCATATATGTTGCCATTATAAGAATGATCATGATGCCCTCATGGCCGTATTTTATTTTATCGACACCTCTACCTCTAAACATGTGGACATATTTATCGTTATCGGCTTCCGCTTGAGGACAAGGGGGTCTAAGCTTGAGGGAGTTGATACGTCCATTTTGCATCATGCTTTTATATCGATATTTATTGCATTATGGGCTGTTATTACATGTTATGTCACAATACTTATGCCTATTCTCTCTTATTTTACATGGTTTACATGAAGAGGGAGAAAGCCGACAGCTGGAATTCTGGGCTGGAAATGGAGCAAATATTATAGACCTATTTTGCACAGCTCTAGAAGTCCTGAAACTTCACGGGAGTAATTGTTGGAATTAATAAAAAATACTGAGCGAAGAAACTACCAGAGGGGGGCCACACCCTGGCCACGAGGGTGGGAGGCGTTCCCTACCCCCTTGGGCGCGCCCCTGCCTCGTGGGCCCCCTGATGGCCTTCTGATGCCCATATTATGCTATATGAAGTCTTTTGTCCGAGAAAAATCATAAGCAAGCTTTCGGGAAGAAACTCCGCCGCCACGAGGTGGAACCTTGGCAGAACCAATCTAGGGCTCCGGCGAAGCTGTTCTGCCGGGGAAACTTCCCTCCGGGAGGGGGAAATCATCGCCATCGTCATCACCAAAGATCCTCTCATCGGAGGAGGGTCAATCTTCGTCAACATCTTCACCAGCACCATCTCCTCTCAAACCCTAGTTCATCTCTTGTATCCAATCTTTGTCCTAAAGCCTCAGATTGGTACCTGTGGGTTGCTAGTAGTGTTGATTACTCCTTGTAGGATGCTAGTTGGTTTATTTGGTGGAAGATCATATGTTCAGATCCATTATGCATATTAATACTCCTCTGATTATGAACATGAATATGATTTGTGAGTAGTTACGTTTGTTCCTGAGGACATGGGTGAAGTCTTGCTATTAGTAGTCATGTGAATTTGGTATTCATTCGATATTTTGATGAGATGTATGTTGTCTCTCCTCTGGTGGTGTTATGTGAACGTCGACTACATGATACTTCAGCATTATTTGGGCCTAGAGGAAGGCATTGGGAATTAATAAGTAGATGATGGGTTGCTAGAGTGACAGAAGCTTAAACCCTAATTTATGAGTTGTTTCGTAAGGGGCTGATTTGGATCCATATGTTTCATGCTATGGTTAGGTTTACCTTAATACTTCTTTTGTAGTTGCAGATGCTTGCAACAGGGGTTAATCATAAGTGGGATGCTTGTCCAAGAAAGGACAACACCCAAGTACCGGTCCACCCACATACCAAATTATCAAAGTAACGAACGCGAATCATATGAGCGTGATGAAAACTAGCTTGACGATAATTCCCATGTGTCCTCGGGAGCGCTTTTCTCTATATAATAATTTGTCCAGGCTTGTCCTTTGCTATAAAAAGGATTGGGCCATCTTGCTGCACTTTATTTACACTTGTTACTTGTTACCCGTTACAAATTACCTTATCACAAAACTATCTGTTACCTATAATTTCAGTGCTTGCAGAGAATACCTTGCTGAAAACCACTTGTCATTTCCTTCTGCTCGTCGTTGGGTTCGACACTCTTACTTATCGAAAAAACTATGATAGATCCCCTATACTTGTGGGTCATCAAGACTCTTCTCTGGCGCCGTTGCCACGGAGTGAAGCGCCTTTGGTAAGTGGAATTTGGTAAGGAAAAATTTATGTAGTGTGCTGAAATTTACTGTCACTTGCTACTATGGAAAGTAATCCTTTGAGGGACTTGTTCGGGGTATCTTCACCCCGACCAGTAGAGCAAATAGTTGCTCCTCAACCTACTGAACCTACTGAAAATGTTTACTTTGAAATTCCTTTGGGTATGATAAAAAAACTGCTAGCTAATCCTTTATAGGAGATGGAACATTGCATCCCGATTTACACTTAATCTATGTGGATGAAGTTTGTGGATTATTTAAGCTTGCAGGTATGCCCGATGATGTTATCAAGAAGAAGGTCTTCCCTTTATCTTTGAAGGGAGATGCATTGACATGGTACAGGCTATGTGATGATATGGGATCATGGAACTACAAGCGATTGAAATTGGAATTTCATCAGAAGTTTTATCCTATGCATCTTGTTCATCGTGATCGTGATTATATATATAATTTTTGGCCTCATGAAATAGAAAGCATCGCTCAAGCTTGGGGGAGGCTTAATTTAATGTTATATTCATGCCCCAATCATGAGCTCTCAAGAGAAATGATTATTCAGAATTTTTATGCTCGGCTTTCTCGTAATAATCAATCCATGCTTGATACTTCTTGTATTGGATCTTTTATGATGAAGACTAATGAATTCAAATGGGATTTATTGGAAAGAATTAAATGCAGCTCTGAAGATTGGGACCTCGACGAAGGTAAGGAGTCAGGTATAACACCTAAGTTTGATTGTGTTAAATCTTTTATGGATACCGATGTTTTCCGTGAATTTAGCACTAAATATGGACTTGATTCTGAGATAGTAGCTTCTTTCTGTGAATCTTTTTCCACTCATGTTGATCTCCCTAAGGATAAGTGGTTTAAATATAATCCTCCCATTGAAGTAAAAGTAGTTGCACCTATTAAAGTTGAAGAAAAGACTATCACTTATAATGATCCTATTGTTCCTACTGCATATGTTGAGAAACCACCTTTACCTGTTAGAATAAAGGATCATGCTAAAGCTTCAACTGTAGTCAATAAAAGTAATATTAGGACACACAAACCTCCTAAGCAAGTTATAGTTGAACCTAATATTGCTATGGTTAAAGATCTCTTGGCTGATAATATTGATGGGCATGTTATTTACTTCTGTGATGAGACTGCTGGAATTGCTAAACCTGATGCTAAAAATAAACATAGACCTGTTGTAGGCATGCCTGTTATTTCTTTTAAAATTGGAAATCATTGTTATCATGGCTTATGTGATATGGGTGCTAGTGCTAGTGCAATACCTCATTTTTTATACGAAGAAATTATGCATGATATTGCACCTGCTGAGATAGAAGATATCGATGTTACCATTAAGCTTGCCAATAGAGATACTATTTCACCGATTGGGATTGTTAGAGATGTTGAAGTATTGTGTGGGAAGGTTAAATATCCTACTGATTTTCTTGTTCTTGGTTACCCACCAGATAGCTTTTGTCCCATCATATTTGGTTGTGACGCCCCCGATTCAATCGTATAGTAATCATATACACAAACGTGTACGATCAAGATCAAGGACTCATGGGAAGATATCACAACACAACTCTAAAATAGATATTAGTCATACAAGCAGCATAATTCAAGCCAGGGGCCTCGAGGGCTCGAATACAAGTGCTCGATCATAGATGAGTTAGCGGAAGCAACAATATCTGAGTACAGACATAAGTTAAACAAGTTTGCCTTAAGAAGGCTAGCACAAACTAGGATACAGATCGAAAGAGGCGCATGCCTCCTGCCTGGGATCTTCCTAAACTACTCCTGATCGTCATCAGCGGCCTGCACGTAGTAGTAGTCACCTCCGGTGTAGTAGGAGTCGTCGTCGACGGTGGCGTCAAGCTCCTGGGCTCCATTATCTGGTTGCGACAACCAGGTAGAATGGAAAGGGGGAAAAGAGGGAGAAAAGCAACCGTGAGTACTCATCCAAAGTACTCGCAAGCAAGGATCTACACTACATATGCATGGGTATCTGTGTAAAGGGGCAATATCGGTGGACTGAACTACAGAATGCCAGAGTAAGAGGGGGATAGCTAGTCCTGTCAAAGACTACGCTTCTGGCAGCCTCCATCTTGCAGCATGTAGAAGAGAGTAGATGGAAAGTTCACCAAGTATCATCGCATAGCATAATCCTACCCGGCGATCCTCCCCTCGTTGCCCTGTGTGAGAGCGATCACCGGGTTATATCTGGCACTTGGAAGGGTGTGTTTTATTAAGTACCCGGTTCTAGTTGTCATAAGGTCAAGGTACAACTCCGGGTCGTCCTGTTACCGAAGATCACAGCTATTCGAATAGATTAACTTCCCTGCAGGGGTGCACCACATTACCAAACATGATCGATCCTATTTGGCCGGACACACTTTCCTGGGTCATGCCCGGCCTCGGAAGATCAACACGTCGCAGCCCCACCTAGGCACAACAGAGAGGTCAGCACGGCGATCTAAATCCTATGCGCACAGGGGTCTGGGCCCGTCGCCCATTGCACACCTGCACGTTGCGTGGGCGGCCGGAGAGCAAACCTAGCAACCTCCATTAAAATGGAAGTTGCGTTACGTGGTCCAACCCGGCGCGCGCCGCTCAGTCGCTGACGTCAAGAAGGCTTCGGCTGATACCACGACGTCGAGTGCCCATGACTGTTCCCGCGTAGTTGGTTAGTGCGTATAGGCCAGTGGCCAGACTCAGATCAAATACCAAGATCTTGTTAAGCGTGTTAATTGAAGTATCCGCGAACGCCGACTAGGGCCAGGCCCACCTCTCTCCTAGGTGGTCTCGACCTGCCCTGTCGCTCCACCACAAAGTAACAGTCGAGGGCCGTCGGAAACCCAGGCCCACCTCTACCGGGATGGAGCCACCTGCCCCTTCATCCTCCATCTCCGAACAATATCATCCTAGAAACTTCCGTGTGCAACCACAAGCCATTATGGGCTCTGGCATAGTTGAGTAAGTTGTGGGAGTCCTTTCCATGATGGGCTACCAGATGTAGGGGATTGTAGGTGTATATGCCTATCTATCGGTTAAGGGGACCTCTTCGGAAAGACTATGTCTCGGTCATCCGTTTCTCAAACACCATGCAGTGCGAGAAATACAACGAAGGAGATCGAGTCTTGTGGGGAAAAGTGCACAAACCTTTGTAGAGTGTACAAACTAATCATGGTTAGCCGTGTCCCCGGTTATGGACATCTTGAGTATCTGGTTCTTGAATTATTGATTTGATCTCATCACCCTTAATTTAATTTGTTGGGTTGTTAATTGCTGTTTAATTGGGATTGAGATGGGGGTTTCCATTCTCAATGTTTATCAACCAACTTGTTAGTTAAATAAAATATATTCCTCTACAGTAGGGAACAATTGGCTTTAAGCAAAAGTGATAACCATAGATCCTCCACCAGCCATATATGCATGTAGTGTTAGCTGTTACATTGTTCATTGCTCTACAGTGTTATTTTGCCAGCATATTCCATGTGCTGACCCGTTTCGGGCTGCAACGTATTATGTTGCAGACTTTTCAGACGAAGAGTAAGGTGCGCTAGGTCGTTGTCGTGCACTCAGCTATGCCGTTGGAGTTGATGGACTCATTTACCTTCAATGCTTCTGCAGTTATCTTATTTAGATGGCCTTAAGCCATATTTTTGTGATAAGTTCTCTTTTGAGACATTCGATGTAATAAGTGTGTGATTGCACTCTGTTATAAATCCTTCAAGTACTATGTGTGTCAGCATTACCGATCCAGGGATGACACTTATGCATAGAGATTTGACCGCCTGAGGTCGGATCGCTACAAGATGGTATCAAAGCACACGCTGGCCGTAGGACGCGACCACTAAGATAAGTCATAGGTCACTCTTGTCTACTCATTTATGACTCGTCTACATTTTCCACTCTATGGATGGCAGACCCAAGGAACAAGTTTGCTCAACCGGATGAAGACACACCTTTTGGACGACACTTGAAGGAAGCCACTAGGTACCTGAACATCGGAATATCAAGCTTCACCGGGACCTACACTGCCACTTTGCCAGAAGAGGAGTGTTGGATGATTTGAGTTCATGTTCCAGGAAGGACATTCGCGTCAGTTACTGAGCCCATAGATTTTTCCTTTGATGCACCCACCTGGAGACTAGGAAAGAGCATGGAAGCTCACATCGCCATGGGATGCATCGCCGAAGTTTACAACAAGGATCTTAAGGACACCATCTACCAGATATGTGGGTGCAGAGATGAGCAATGGGAGATGATTAGCACCAGGAGGGACAAGTCCATTGCAGCCTACATCCAGGAGTTAAACCAGCACATTTGTCATCAGGAGAACCAAATGTGCACCAGCATGCTTGATCTGAAGAAGGTGATGACCAGGAACATGGAGCTTGAAAAGGAACTCAAGTCTACACGCGATGGATATGAGGAGGAAATAGTGGTATCACTGGAGAAGAATGAATACCTGAAGAAGAAGCTAGGAATATTCATGGGAGATCCCGCACCTGAGGAGGACATCCATTCTGAAGACTACATCATCATCGACGACACCGACTCCGACCCCGACAGTAGTGATGATGATTATGAAGACGAAGCTGGAGCGGATATCATGGAGTCTTCCGCTGATCAAAATTTCTAGTCGACCAGCATATTATCAGTAGTATTTCCCCATGTATATAGTAGTAGTCCGAGTATTTTGTAACGGTAGTTAGATCGATTGTATGCCCTTGTTTGAATTGAGTGGTGTGAAATGAATGTGTTTGTCTCATGTGCATATGGGTAGTGGTTTCTCTTTAGACCTCTCTCTATTCTAATCTCTTCCCTCTAAACCCATCAGATGCCTTTGACCATAGGTAGCCTTGTTTTCCCCTCAGACCTAATAATTTTGGAGTCACAAGGATTGGATATAATACTAGGCATGGATTGGCTATCGAAGTATGAAGGAAACATCGATTGTGCTAGTAAGTCAATTTTACTCACCACTCTGGAGGGAAAAAGGATCAAGTATGTATCCAGGCATGCGCCAAGGAGGACCCAAATAAATTCCCTCTTAGGAGTTGTTCAGGAGGAAGTTCCTGTTGTGAAGGATTATCCGGATATATTTCCAGAGGAACTACCAGGCATGCCACCAGATCGAGATATAGAATTTTTGATAGAGCTGTTGCTAGGCACCGGACCAATATCGAAGAGACCGTATCGGATGCCCGCAAATGATCTGGAGGAAATTAAGAAGCAGATTAAGGAGTTATTGGAGAAAGGTTATATTCAACCAAGTTCATCACCGTTGGGAGCCCCAGTGCTCTTAGTTGAGAAGAAGGATGGATCTTTGAGAATGGTTGTTGATTATCATGCATTGAATGAGGTGACGGTCAAGAATAAGTACCCACTACCGATGATCAATTCTTTGTTTGACCAGCTGCAAGGAGCTAAAGTGTTCTCCAAGATCGATCTGCGATCAGGATACCACAAGCTGAAGATCCGGGAACAGGATATACCTAAGACAACTTTCACCACAAGGTACAGGCTATATGAGTACACGGTTATGTCATTTGGATTGACTAATGCCCCTGCCTATTTCACGAGTATGATGAACAAGGTGTTCATGGAGTTCTTGGTTAAGTTTGTTGTGGTGTTCATTGATGATATTTTGGTATACTCGAAGAATGAAGAGGAGCACAAGGAGCATTTGCGTTTAGTTCTCGAGAAGCTCAGGGAACATCAGTTATATGCCAAGTTCAGCAAATGTGAGTTTTGGTTGAAGGAAGTTGAATTCCTTAGACATGTTATATCAGGAGAAGGTATAGCAATAGACCCTACCAAGGTTCAGTCAGTCACTGAGTGGTTGGCACCCACCTCAGTTGGGGAGATCCGCAATTTTCTTGGACTCGCGGGATATTACTGGAGATTCATTGAGATTTTTTCCAAGATTGCGAAGCCCATGACAAAGTTGTTAAAGAAGGACACCAAGTTCAAATGGACGGAAGAATGTGAGGCTAGTTTTCAAGAACTGAAGAAACGTTTGGTTACGGCCCCAGTGCTAATTCTTCCAGATATATGCAAGGATTTCCAAGTGTATTGCGATGCTTCTCGCCAAGGAGTTGGAGGTGTACTTATGCAAGACAAAGAGTTGTTTCATATGCCTCACGACAGCTTCCACCTCATGAGTTGAATTATGCCAGGCATGATTTGGAGTTACCAGCCATAGTGCATGCGCTCAAGACCTGGAGACATTTTCTCATTGGAAACCGTTGTGATGTGTAGATGGATCACAAGAGTTTGAAGTACATTTTCACCCAGAAGGAGCTGAATCTCAGGCAAAGGAGATGGTTGGAGCTCATAAAAGATTACGATATGAAGTTGCATTATCATCCAGGAAAGGCCAATGTCATAGCAGACGCTTTGAGCCAGAAGAGTTATGTCAATACCCTCGTAAGCGGAGGATTACCGAGGAGTTAGTCGACGATCTCATGGAACTTCGTTTGGAGATAGTTCCAAGAGGTTTTGTTGCAGCAATGGAAGTTCAGTCTACATTATTGGGAAAGATTCATGAAGCTCAGAAGGAGGATAAAGAAATTGATGAGATAAAGGAGAAGACGAGCAAGGGAAAAGCCAAGGGTTTTCGTGAGGAAGAGCACGAAACTTTATGGTTTGAGGATCGTGTATATGTACCCAATAATGCAGAGATCAGGAAGTTAATACTTCAGGAGGCCCACGATTCGCCATACTCGATTCACCCCGGAAACACCATGATGTATTTGGATTTGAAGGAACGTTTCTGGTGGACAGGTATGAAGAAGGATATTGCCGAGTATGTCGCAGTATGTGATGTATGCCAGAGAGTGAAAGCAGAACATCAGAAGCCGACAGGATTACTGCAGCCTATGCCGATACCCGAATGGAAGTGGGACAAGCTTGGCATGGATTTCATCACCGGATTACCTAGGACTAGATCAGGCTACGACTCTATCTGGGTAGTAGTTGACCATTTGACCAAAGAAGCCCACTTTATACCAGTGAAAACCACTTATACGAGTGCGAAGTTGGCCAAGATATATATGACTAGGATCGTATGTCTGCACGGAGTTCCGAGGACCATCGTATCAGATAGAGGAACACCGTTTACTTCGAAGTTTTGGAATCAGTTGCACCAGACTTTGGGTACCAGGCTAGAGTTCAGTACAACCTTTCATCCGCAGACAGATGGGTAGACTGAGAGAGTCAATCAGATTCTGGAGGAAATGTTGAGAGCTTGTGCGCTAGATTATGGATCTAGTTGGGATGATAATTTACCTTACGTAGAGTTCTCATACAACAACAGTTATCAGGCTAGTTTGAAGATGGCACCTTTCGAAGCTTTGTATGGAAGGAGGTGCACGACACCGTTAATGTGGGATGAAGTTGGAGACCGACAGTTGTTTGGACCGGATCTAATTAATGAGTCTAAAAAGAAGGTCAAGTTGATTTGGCATAGACTGAAGATAGCTCACTCCAGGCAGAAGAGTTATGCAGACACCAAACACAAGGAGGTAGTCTACGAAATCAAAGACACATCATATCTTCGTGTGTCACCGCTCTGAGGAGTTAAACATTTTGGAGTTAAGGGAAAGTTAGCCCCGAGATTTGTAGGACCATACCGAGTTTTGGAGCGTATGAGAGAAGTGGCCTACAAGTTGGAGTTACCCGAAGGACTGTCAGGAGTTCATGATGTGTTTCATGTTTCCCAGTTGAAGAAGTGCCATGCAGAGATGGCCGATATTCCTGTGAGAGATAGAGTGCCCCTGGAAGCAATTCAGTTGGATAATGACCTAACCTACGAGGAGAAGCCCGTCAAGATTCCTGAGTTTGCCAGCCGAGTTATGCGCAGCAAGGTTATCAAGTTTTGCAAAGTTCAGTGGAGCCACCATACCGAGGGTGAAGCCACCTGGGAACAAGAAGAAGACCTACGGAAAGACCACCCACACCTATTTTCTAGCCAACCCGAATCTCGAGGGCAAGATTCATCTTAAGGCGGTAGGTTTGTAACATCCCAATTTTCAATTTGGATGTTATACAAAGGTCATTATATGCATATCATATTTTACTTGCATTTTGGTTGTGATCCTAGAAATCTTAAGCAACTCAAGGACCCAAGGAGAGAGTTGGGGATTTCATTTATTTTCATATTTGGATTTTTTCAAATTTGAAAAGAGGATAAATTTGGTTTTAATATTTTTCTCTCCAAATATTTATAATATTAAAATAAAAGGGAGAAGATAATATGACTTCTTCAAAAAGAAAGGAATATTGTAGGAAATTTTTTAAAATCAAATATATATTTTATTTGGACATTATTTGAGATTTTTTTTGAATTAGAAAAATATGCATTTTTGAAAATTGCATTACTAGGCCAGAAAAATGTTCACTTTGTTCTAAATATTTTATTTAGACGGTGAAAACTGTTTTTGGCATTTCTAGATTTTTTTATTAGAATTTTTCTTCGGCGGAATCTTTTTAAAAGTTTTTGCCCGACTGGGCCAAAGGCCCAGCCGAACCGGGCCGCCGTCGCCTTCCCCACGCGGGAGCCGTGCCGCCGCCGGACTCCCGGAGTCCGAGCCGGACTCTACCACCGCCGCCCCCTCGCCCAAGGAAGCCACCGCCCCCCGTTTATATACGACGCCTCAGCCCCTCTCCACCCCGCACCGCCAGTCCGCACCGCCGATGCTGCCCGCCGCTCGCCGATGCCGCACAACGCCGCACGTCGCCGGAGTCCCGCCACCGCTGATGGATCTCGCCGTCGGTCCACCTCGGTTAAATGGTATAAAACCGTTCGGTTTTTTTAGGTTTACGTTTTTTTCGGTTTTCGGTTCGATCGGTTTTTATTTTTTTAGGGTTTCTAATCAGCGAACGTTCACTCAAACGTCTTTTTTCGCGTACGTATTCGTTCGGTTGTCTCTATTAGCGAACGTTCGTTTGTTAGTGTTACTCCTTTTATTTTATTTTCAGCCAGGGACCTATCTACGATTATTTTTATCATAAATTAGCCCCTGATCTTCAAACCCTCGCAACTCTTTGCTCGCTTATCCAAATCCAGTGAAACCAACGCCAAAATCTTTGTCTTGAACCCCTCTTTCCAGCTAATCAACTTGAACATGGTTTTGACAAATTAAAATTTGGTTTCAAGCAGATTTGAATTCGAACTTCTTTTGATCGTAGTTTGAGTTTCGTAGCTCCGATTCGATTGATTTTTTTTTGCAAATCGAAGCTCTTCAGTTGAACTTTTAGTTTGGACTTTCTCATCTGAGTTTTACTCTTGCATATTATGCTTGAGTGCATATGTATGCTATTGTTTGTTTGCGATAGAATTTCCGGAGTGAAGTGGAAAATAATCGTAACAAGAAAAATAAAGTTTCTACGATCTGATCGTGGTGGTGAATATTTGAGTTATGAGTTTGGTCTTCATTTGAAACAATGTGGAATAGTTTCACAACTCACGCCACCTGGAACACCACAACGTAATGGTGTGTTTGAACATCGTAACTATACTTTATTAGATATGGTGCGATCTATGATGTCTTTTACTGATTTACCGCTATTGTTTTGGGGTTATGCTTTGGAGACGGCTGCATTCATGTTAAATAGGGCACCATCTAAATCTGTTGAGACGACACCATATGAACTGTGGTTTAGCAAGAAATCTAAACTGTCGTTTCTTAAAGTTTAGGGCTGTGATGCTTATGTGAAAAAGCTTCAACCTGATAAGCTCGAACCCAAACTGGAGAAATGTGTCTTCATAGGATTCCCAAAGGGAATTGTTGGGTACACCTTCTATCACAAATGCGAAGGCAAGATATTCGTTGCTAAGAATGGATCCTTTCTAGAGAAGGAGTTTCTCTCGAAAGGAGTGAGTGGGAGGAAAGTAGAACTTGATGAGGTAATTGTACCTTCTCCTGAATTGGAAAGTAGTTCATCACAGAAATTAGTTCCAATGATTCATACGCCAATTAGTGAGGAAGTTAATGATGATGATCATGAAACTTCAGATCAAGTTACTACCGAACCTCGTAGGTCAACCACAGTACGGTCCGCACCAGCGTGGTACGGTAATCCTGTTCTGGAAGTCATGTTACTAGACCATGACAAACCTAAAAACTATGAGGAAGCGATGATGAGCCCATATTCCGCGAAATGGCTTGAGGCCATGAAATCTGAGATGGGATCCATGTATGAGAACAAAGTAAGGACTTTGGTTGACTTGCCCGATGATCGGCAAGCCATAGAAAATAAATGGATCTTCAAGAAGAGGACTGACGCTGACGGTAATGTTATTGTCTACAAAGCTCAACTTGTTGCGAAAGGTTTTCAACAACTTCAAGGAGTTGACTATGATGAGACCTTATCACCCGTAGCGATGCTTAAGTCTGTCTGAACCATGTTAGCAATTGCCGCATTTTATGATTTTGAAATTTGGAAAATGGATGTCAAAACTGCATTCCTTAATGGATATCTTAAAGAAGAGTTGTATATGATACAACTAGAAGGTTTTGTCGATCCTAAAGGTGCTAACAAAGTGTGCAAGCTCCAGCGATCCATTTATGGACTGGTGCAAGCCTCTCAGAGTTGGAATATACGCTTTGATAGTGTGATCAAAGCATATGCTTTTATCTGAGACTTTTGGAGAAGCCTGTATTTACAAGAAAGTGAGTGGGAGCTCTGTAGCATTTCTAATATTATATGTGGATGACATATTGTTGATTGGAAATAATATAGAATTTCTAGATAGCATAAAAGGATACTTGAATAAGAATCTTTCAATGAAAGACCTTAGTGAAGCTTCTTATATATTGGGCATCAAGATCTATAGAGATAGATCAAGACACCTAAATGGACTTTCACAAAGCACATACCTTGATAAAGTTTTGAAGAAGTTCAAAATGGATCAGTCAAAGAAAGGGTTCTTGCCTGTGTTACAAGGTGTGAAGTTGAGTCAGTCTGAATGCCCGACCACTTCAGAAGATAGAGAGAAAATGAAGGTCATTCCCTATGCCTCTGCCATAGGTTCTATCATGTATGCAATCAGTGTACGGACACTGATGTGTGCCTTGCTATAAGTTTAGCGAGGAGGTACCAAAGTAATCCAGAGTGGATCCTGGACAACGGTCAAGAATATCCTGAAATACCTGAAAAGGACTAAGTATATGTTTCTCGTTTGTGGAGGTGACAAAGAGCTCGTCGTAAATGGTTACGGCAATGCAAGCTTTGACACTGATTCGGATGACTCTAAGTCACAAACTGGATACGTATTTATATTGAATGGTGGAGCTGTCAGTTGGTGCAGTTCCATACAGAGCGTCGTGGCGGGATCTACGTGTGAAGCGGAGTATATAGCTGCTTCGGAAGCAACAAATGAGGAGTCTGGATGAAGGGGTTCATATCCGATCTAGGTGTAATACCTAGTGCATCAGGTCCAATGAAAATCTTTTGTGACAATATTGGAGCAATTGCCTGGGCGAAGGAATCCAGATTTCACAAGAGAACTAAACACATCAAGAGACACTTCAATTCCATCCGCAATCAAGTCAAGGAGGGAGACATAGAGATTTGCAAGATACATACGGATCTGAATGTTGCAGACCCGTTGACTAAGCCTCTTCCACGAGCAAAACATGATCAACACCAAGACTCCATGCACTACAAAAAAAGACACATCCGTGACATTTTGGGCTGAACGATTTTTTTCTGTCATGCTTATGACACTTCTATGACGATAATTGTGACAAAACCCGGTATCATCACAGATGTGGTGGGCTCCTACTTGTATGACAAAAAATCATGAAAGAAAATGGGCTTTTCGTCCTGGGCGGGCCAGAGACACAGCTGCATGACATTCTTTGGGCCGTCCATGACGGAAAAAACCGTGGTAGAAGCGAGGGCGAGGAAAATATCGGGGAGTTCCCGGTTACGGTGGGTGGTCGGGGGCCGAGCGATGCATGTTTCTCTCGTACACGTACGCTGCGTGGATGTGAGGCGTTGGGCTCTAATCGAACTTCGGCGAGGCATTCTCCTCATCGAACTGGCGACAGACCACGCTACGCGTTCTTGAACCCGAGCGATCGATCGATGGTTGTTAATCGAACCCGATCGGCGATTCCTTCGCCATCGCCGCTAATCAAGCCGATCTATGTTGCCTCTAGATGAACTGTGAGCGTTGTGGGGGGGGGGGGTTGGATGAACAGGAACCCATGGTAGTAGAGGCCGTTGCCGCTGGATGAACAGGACCCCGATCGAGCCGGTTGGGGGTGGATGAACAGGACCCCGTGGAGGGCTAGATGAACAGGACCCTGTGGAGGGCTGGTTGAACAGTAGCCGGTGGAGGGATGGATGAACAGTAGCCCGTGGAGGTGTGGTTGAATAGGACCCCATGGAGAGGGCTGGTTGAATAGTAGCCGGTGGAGGAGCGGTGGAGGCTGGATGAACAGGAGCCCGTGGATGAACAGGAGCCCGTGGATGAACAGTCGCAGGTGGAGGCTGGACGAGGTCGACGGTGGATGAACAGTAGCCCGTGGAGGCAGTCGACGGTGGAGATGAATAGTATCCCATGGAGTCCCATTTTGCGGTACGCCACACCCCTCCCGATGAACAGGACCCCTGTTTCGACCGTAGCGCTCCAACACTAGTCCGTTTCCTCTGTTTTGCGGTACGCCACACCCCTTTCGATCAACAGGACCCTGTTTCGACTGTAGGAGGTCCAAGAGAAGTCCGTTTCCTCCGTTTTGCGGTACACCAGACCCCTCCCGATGAACAGGGTCCTGTTTTGACCGTGGCCAGTCGAACACAAGGCCGTTTCCTCCATTCTGCAGTATGCTAGGCCTCGTTTCGATGGTTGTTCCGTCGGAAGCCGGTTGGCTCCTGATGAACACGATGTATTCCGTTGCCTCCCGATGAACACGACACATTCCGTTGCCTCCCCATGAACACGAAGACGCAGTTTCTCCATTCTGACCCAGCCAGTTGGCTTCCGATGAACAGGATTAGTCGCTGTACGTGTTAGAGACCCCGCCCGTATATACGTACGTAGCCGTATTTACTATGTTGCAGCGTGGTCGTACGTACGTGTACATGATATAGACGGGACTGCATGACATGTTACGTCGGCGCCTCGACTTCAACATGTGCTGCTCCTTACTCGGCGACGGTACTTCACTGCAGAGACACTGATCGACCGCTATGTACGTACACGTTCGCGGCCGGACAGATAACGCTACCTTCGATTTAACCTGGTGGGTCCCAACTGTCAGGGGGTAAGAAGGCAGTTCCTTCCGTGCGAAGATAAAGCCGGTGGGTCCCAGATGTCAGGGGGAAACATTTTTTTTTGCGAAATACAGAGGCCCTCCCGGTAGGTCTGAGGTATCAGGTGGTGGAATCATCATTTTGCGCGTAATAAAGAGACACTTCCTTGCGTGCAGCCATGGACCCAGCTGTCAGCCTCTCCACTTACATTCCTCTTCTGATGGCTATCGTTCGTTGTCCGTGTTGACGACGTCGTACCGCCCGAGAGCACCAAGGTGGTGGACCACGGCGCGACCTAGGAAGGGAACGACCCGGAGCCGGGGAATACGCAGCAGTGGATGCCCACGTGGAGGGGAGTACGAGGGTTGGCTGATTCGGCTGCGGTTTGAGGCTGCCGTCTCCGGAGAATAACAGGGGGTGTGGATGAGTAGAGGGAAGGCCTGGCCAATAGTTGTATGGTCAGGCGGTGAGGCTGCGCAGCAGTATAGCCAGCCACGGGAGGCTGGAGTAGGCGGTACGGCGGGCGTAGCTTTGGGCAGCTGGAGCGACAAGACCAGAGGTTGAAGATGCAGCTTGGCCATTGGATTAACATCGAATGTTCAGTGCAGCTAGAATCGTTTATTGACTAAGTTGACAAAGCCCTGTGTACGCGTTAACTTAGTAGGCCCACAAGTCAGCCTACAAATCGGGTGGGTCCGAGCTAGCAGGGGGAATAATTTTTTTTCACGTAATAAGGTGGCACTTCCTTGCGTGCAAAGATGTTTTCTAGTTTTTATTTCTTGTTTTTAGAGTTAGAATAAAAAGAGAACAATTTAGGATCTTCGGTACAATCTATATTTTCACGAAAAGGATCATAATAAAGCTGGTGGGCCCTAGCTATCACGGAGAGGAAACTTTTTATTTCCGCGTAATAAAGGAAGCACTTCCTTGTGAGCGAAGATGTATGTGGTGGGTCAAACCTGTCTGGGGGAGAAATTATTTGTTTTCGCATAATATGGGGGCACTTGCTGTGTGCGGCCATGGGCCATGTGCGTCCCTACTGTTAGCCAATCCACGTACATGCCTCTTCTGAGCCGCCCCTCCTGATCCAATGGATAGCTGGTCATTGTTACGCAGATTGCCTTCTGTGGGCAAGGCAATCGGATCTCCGCCCCCGATGGTCGCTGCTTTGTTGACAAAGTTGACCACGCCGCGTCGAGAGAACCAACGCAGAGAATGATGGCGAGTATTACGAAGGGAATGACCCGGAGCCGGCGAAGACATAGCGGTGGATGCCCACGCGGAGGGGAGTACGAGGGTTCACTGGTTCGGCTGCAATGTTAGGCTGCCATCGCCGGTGAAGACCAGGAGGTGTTGGTGAGTAGAGGAATGGCCTGGACGGTTTTTGGGACTAGAGTGGGCCGGTGAAGCCTGCGTGGCAGCACAGCCGGCCACGGGAGGCGGTAGCAAGCGGTACCGCTGGCGGTGCTTTGGTCGGCTGAAGCAAGAATATCCGAGATTGAAGAAGCACTACAGCCGTATGATGGACATCCAACGGCCACTGCTGCTAAAATGGTGTCTTGACTATAGGTTTACAAAACCTTCCGCACGCCTTAGTAGGCCCAGAAGCCTTCCGTACGCGTCACTGACTATAATTCTCAAAAAAAAGTAGGCCCACAAGTGAGCGTCACATCTGTGGCAGAGAACATATAGCCCATTTGAGATTTGTAATAGTGTACAAACCATTTTTGAATTCTAATGGAATTTACTACAACCCATTTATAGGCTGTTAAAATTACAACCCATTTTCTAGCCAGGACAATGGTTAATAATTTAAACCAATCTCTCAAAATAGAATTCAACCAAAAATCCCACATTTTGATGGGATGCGAAAAAAATTATCCCGAAATTTTGAATCAGATTAAATATAATTTCAAGATGAATTTGTATAAGGTAAAAATCTAAAAAAAATACTTCGCGCGTAATAAGTAATGCAATGAAACTTTCCAAATTCAAACAATAATATTTTTGAAACTAATTACCTGCTTGGTGCGTTTTTGTATATTTACAGCCCAGTTTTTATAATTACATCCCATTTATTATTTCTTAAAGCCCATTTTCTTATTAGGACTAATAGGAAAGATATACAGGCCTGCGGGCGGATAATAACAAGTTGACCTGGGTTGGGTATTCCGCAAAAAAATATAGCTGGGCTAGCCATTTTCACCTTGAAAAAATAATATCTAGGCTGGATATTTGGTCGACATAAGATAATAGCCTGGGCTAGACGGGCCACAGCCCGCCCAATTGATAGCCTGCTCCTTTGAACAACAACAAAAATATCGCTCAACAAAAACTCCGCTTCCACCTAAAAAAACAAATACTACTCGAGCTGTTGTGGCCCACTTGCGTACGTACGGCTATGGCCCTAGTGGGTCCCTACTGTCATCCAGTCAAAATAAATTCATCTCCTGAATCCTCATGTTCGTTGACCATGTTGACAATGCTCGGCGCCACGGCGAGCGCAACAAATTTGAAGGACGACGGAGAGGGCCTCCCGGCCCCTACGGATGGTCTGATATAGCGCCCGCTCCTCATTCAGGAAGCCAGGATCATCGAACACCTATGAGCACCTTCGAGAGACCAATACGGCATGAAACGGTAAGGCTGCACTTGGGAGCTCTGGTTTATTTCACATATGTATTAAGATACAAGTGTAGTTTACTCGTCGTTGGAAACAACGCGTAAAATACGGGTGTAATGAAACCGAGGGCCTGAGGTCTATAACGAAAACCGGTGTGTTACGCGTGTAATTTGAGAGATGAGTGTATATTTTACTAGTCAAAATCGACCAACCAAGTGCTTCGCCCGAGACCATCTGCTTTTATTTACAAGCGTCAGTTTTACAAGCGGTTTTGGTTGGAAAATGACGATCCAATCACGGCCTAAGATGATGAGTTGGTCGGAAGATCATATGGTTTCACCTCTAACCTACCCGAGTTTTCGTATAGGCTATGAATGAAACATAAGACAATGAACTTCTTAAGCACAGAAGCAACAAAAGAGGAAGATCTTCTTAACATGCAAATCACAGGCATCAGCTCAACATGCAAAACAATATGAAGCATTATTCTCAGGAGGCACGGTGAAAAGCTCGTGATGCCGCATGCCACAACATTCCATGCTCAACTTTGCAATCAAACTCACAAGGCCTGACATTACATAGACAACATTCAGAACAAACTCTTAAAATACCTTACATAAGTCAACATTCATGTGACTATGCATCTCAGCAGAGTAAATATTTACTTCGAATCGAAGACAAGAATAGGAAAAATGATCGACGTTGCTCACAAAGAAAGGGCGTCCCACTCAAAAATATCAAATGCATGTCTTCTGGCTAACATCAATGAGCAAAATTTGACAAGGTTTCCCAATTCCAATATATTAAACTAATGTCTTCTTGCTAACATCAATGATTAAACTTTGACAAGCTTTTCCCATTCAAAATATGTAATGCCTATGATTGTGGAACAAGCAGGGTTTGTCATCAGTTTCTCATCTGATAGTCCGGTGGCTCAAGGTGACAAAAAATCATTAGAGAACCATTCGATGTATTGTGCATGATGAAGTATTATGGAGGACACGAACCATGTGAACATTTTGTGCAGTTCCACTAAAATCAAGTGTAACATCCCTGTGGTTTTCGTATTTATATGCTGCAAGAAAACAAAGACACATCAGCACACACATGAATATTGGCCCCAGTGTCAACCCACCAATCGGTGGACTAACAAACTGAAAGTACGGTAAACAGATTACCATACCTAGATGCCCCATCATTGTTGCTTAGAATGACATTGATGACTTGGAGTCATGTCCTGGCTTCTTGTACTTGTTTGGGCACTTTTTGCCCAGTGCACTCCACGTGTTGTAGAGTTGCCTATGCTCTCTGCAGACTAGTCATGTCACCACCATCTACTAATACTCTGTAAAGCTTCTCGATCATTCCTTCTGTAATGTAGTGCAAACACTGACTGCTTCTTTCTGCAAAGTGGTAAGACCAACTGGACCACTAATGCAGCAGTTTGCCTTAGACACATTGGCTCCTTTTGTGCAGTTCAACTAAAATCAAAGTCAAAATAAAACCGAGCTTTAATTTTGATATCCCTGTAAGCAACAATAGGTATAAGGGAAACAATTACTGAGAAATAACGGTTGATGACTTGTACTCCCAGAAGAGAAACTTCTACTGATCTACCTTATCTTAATGGGAAACAAAGCAGGAGAGTAACAATTCTCAATCAGTGTGATTCATTCATATTAACTGAGACATTATCTTAACAATGCCTTGTTTCAACATGTATAAAGAACGACAAAGCAGAAAAGTACCATTCCTAAAACAATGTGACTGATTCATTTTAACAGAGACATTGTCTTAACAATACCTTGGTTAAACATGTAGAAAGAACTACAAAGCAGGATAGTACCATTTGTAAAACACTGTAAGAGATGTATAATAACAGACACATTATCTGAATAATACATTTCTTAAACATGTACTCCGGCCGATCCCTAACAGAAATGGTACTCCTGCCGATCCCTAACAAGTGTTGCAATTTTGAACTAAGAATCGGTAGTTAATTCTGAGGAAAGTTGGTACTGACCTTTCAAGACCAAGATGTTAAAAGACAACAGTTCAATAACTTCAATTCAACATTTATCCAAAATAGTACCAATACAAGTAGCACAACATCTCAAAGCACACCGCAAAGATCATGTGGATGAAAGTCAAGATCTTGACCTTTCTTGACCAAGATTTGAAACAACTCGCGAGGAGGACTGTAAACATATCCCACCACATATACGAAAATCCGATCTCCTTTTGTGCAGTTCCACCAAAACCGGTGAGACGTTCAAGTTGAATTGCACAAAACACTCTTAAAACACAAGTGTTTCACATAGCGAAGCAAAATGTCGCAATAGCAACAAGTTGAATAGATATCCCAATTTCAACAGAGGCAAAAGAGGAATCAATTACTGGACAATAAAGGAGCATGAAACATGCGGCCACAAAATTGGTAATCCCGCCAATCCCTAGCAAGTCGTTGCAGTTTTGAATTAAGATTCAGTAGTTAATTGTGAGAGTGGCATTGCTTAATTTTACCAGTGGCATGTAGTGACTGACCGAATGGATCAAGTCTACGTGCTTAGGTGTCATCCTCGGATCGGTATCTTTGACACACACAGTACTCGAGGATTTATAACAGAGGTAAATCACATGTATAAAGTAACGTAAATACTATTACCTCAATCCAAAATATAGCGGAAGCAACAAGGTTGTGGATTCCCATCAACACCAACGACAAAGTTGAGTATAGGAAATCGTAACCCTAGCGTATCACTTACTCGTCGTTGCGAAAAGTACGCAACATGAAACGTTGCAGCCAAAACGGGTCAAGACAAGGAATATCTTTGGCAAAGTAACACATAGAGAATAATGAAGGAATAAGCCTATACTACATGCATATATGGCTGGTGGAAAGCTCTATGGTTACAGTTTTGCAAAAAGCCAATTTTTCCCTACATCAAAGGAATAAATTTTAATTTAACTATCATGGTGGTTGAAATATCATTTGAGAAGGTACACCCCAACTCAATGATCCCAATTAAAGTAATTAACAACCCAGCAATATTAATTTAGAGTGATGAGATACATGTGAATACTCAAGTACTAGATACTGAATTGTCCATAACCGGGACACGGCTAACCATGATTAGATTGTACACTCTGCAGAGGTTTGCGACTTTTCCCACAAGACTCGATCGCCTCCGTTGGTTTCTCGCCTTTGCATGGTGTTTGAGAAGCGGATGACCGAGACACGATCTTTCGAAACATTAACTCTCTACTCGGATAGATCATACCAACCTATAAAACCCACTACCTTTGATCTACCTCTTCAAGAGCTTCACGTAACTTACTCAACTATGCTAGAGCCCATAATAGCTTGTGGCTGCACACGGAAGTTTCTAGCATGAATAATCTCAGTTCCCTTTGAGCCTGGGTGGCGGTCCATAGGAAGATCACACGGGTACCCGGGATTTCCAAAAAAGCAGACAACACTTTGGGTTCCCAGTGCCTCGATCCACCCAGATGTGTATTTAAGTTGCCACCTTAAAGTAAACCATTATTTAACAATCTCACATACATCGTGAATATCTCTCAAACCCAAACCACGTCTACGAGCATAGCATGGCAATATAAGCATAATGTAGAAGTAACTCCCAAGGGTTTGAAAGTAACAGGGCAATAGGTTCCTACCTCATCATCTACTTCCCAACCCACAATTTATGACATCCTAATCATGCAATGTTTGAGGGTTGAGCTAATGCATAAAAACTGGGTATGAAAAGGTACGATCAAGTGTTACTTGCCTGCAAAGTTGATGAAGATGATTCACACTCAAAACTCTTGATAGTTCTACTCATCACACTCCAGTTAATCTATCGTAATCAAGCAATAGTAACCACACATAAGCAATCACTCAACGGATTGGAAAGAACGAAGAAAACAATTCGGAAAACATCAAAACCAATCAAATAACTCTTGCAACATAAAAAAATTTCTAACAGTACCAACATTATGTGAGTTTGGCCTTATCATAAAGTTTAGGTCAAGAGCTTCGATTTGCAAAAAGAATCAACTCAAACGGAGCTACGAAACTCAAGTTATGATCAAACGAAGTTTGAATACAACTCTGTTTGAATTCAAATTTTGAAACTTTCAAAAACATGTTTGAGTTGGATTACTAGATAGAGGAGATCATAACAAAGAAGTGGGCGTTGGTTTCGTTGAATTTGGACAAACGGGCAAAAAGTTACGAAGGTTTGAAAATCAGGGGCTAAACGGTAAAAAAACTAATTACGGATAGGTCCCTGACTAAAAATAAAAAGAAAAAAAAAATCTACCGGGCGAACGCCCGCTACAGAAAGCTAACGAACGAACTCGTTCACTACCGGACCGTAACTAATAAACGCTCGCAAACTAAACTATTAAAAAAAACCGATCTAGAACAATAAAGAAAAACCGGGCGGGTTTTAGCGGTTATACCGGCTCGGGCGGTTCGGGGCGGTTTACAATGAAAAACCGGCAGTGGCGGTTTTTATCGGGGCGGTGGCTCCGGCGAGAAGGACGGCGGAGAGCACGGGGAGGTGCGGCGCTGGGCGGCGGGTGCGGTGGTGGCGACGGCGGTGGGCATAGGCGGCGAGGGTGGCGGTTTCGGGCGGCGGCGCATGGATCTTGCCGCGGCGGGCGAAGGGCGGCGAGCGAGGGGAGAGAGGGGAGTCAGGGCGTCGGGGCCCGCCTTTTAAAGGCCAGGGGAGGGGCGATGGCGTGCGGGAGGGGCAGAGGGAGACCGGGGCGGGCACGGACGCCGAGGTCGGCGCGGTGGCGCGCCGTTGTGGGGGCGGACTCCCACTCGGGAGGAAGGCGGTCTTGGGCTGGGCATGACTGGCGAGTCTTGGGCCGGCCCAGTCGGCGAGACTCCCTCTCTTTTTTTTAAAGACAGAGACAAGAAAAAAAATAAAACCAAATAAATTTTTTATATAGACATATAATATATCAAAATTGTCAGAAAAAGATTTCCTACGAGATGAACATTATTCTAGCATTAAATAAAACACACACAAATTTAAATAAATCAAAGAGTGCTTCTCGTCCAATAAAATCCAACAAAAATCATTTTAAAAATTTCAAAATGAATTCAAATTTATTTCTCTCCATTTTTCTGAGGTAGGGAATCATGTTACCCTATTTTCCATATATTTTATTTTTGGAGAAAAATAATTTGAATAAAACTCAAATAACTCCAAATTGAAAATAAACTCAAAAGAACTTTGAATTTTAAATTCTTTGAAACTCCCAACTCATATTTCATATGTTTTGAAGAAGTCCTTTTATCTTCGATCGTGAAAATCATTGAGTTGCATAAAGTTTCAGAATTGGAAATATTCTCAAATGAAATTCAAATATTTTCAACACCCCTTGTCATTTAAATAAATGGAAGAAGTCATTTCATCTTCTCTCCAGGGTTTTGTGATGAAAAGAATTTGAATTCCCGAAGATCATAAAATGCAAATTGAAAGTTTGGGAAAGTCCTTTTATTCCCTCTCATTTAACTTTCAAAAGTTTCGAATTCACTCACTTTCAGTCAGCCAATCAAACAATCAAATCAAATCTATCTATTTGTTTATAACATTCCAAAATTTAGAATTTTGGGATGTTACAAACTACCACCCTTAAAATGAATCTCGTCCTCGAGATTCGGAGAGGCTAGAAAGAAATAGGTTAGGGTTTGGGGTCTTCTCAAAAATCCATCGATCGTCTCCGGGGTCTCGGGTGCTACCACCCTTAGAAGCATTGTTACGGTTCCATCAAAACTCATATACTCCATCCTTATCGTTGACAGTGTTGGTCTTCTCAAATCGTAAGGATAATTCCTTCTCTGGGCTCTTCTGGTAGTGGCATAACCTTTTCCTCGATTCTTTTGTTACTCTTGGTAAGGTTATTCCGAAACTGGGTTTTCTTAGCTGACGGGTCTGGCGTCAATGCTAAACAACTATCGATATCTCATGGTGGTCAACAATTTATGGTTTCTCCTGCAGAAAACGGGTCTGGGTTGAACCTCACCGTATAACCTACGGTTGGCAAAAGCTGCCTTGTACAAGGGAAAATACTTATACCATTCTAAGGTTCAAACAAGGTTTTGATCATCGTCTCTCTACCATAGGTAAGTCACTCAGATTTACCATCCCATATAGCAAAGCGAATAATAAGAGTAAGTCGGTATGGTGATCAGTCCATCCCGCACCCAAATCATTACTTTGTACATGGTTTAGCGAATCTCGCATTCTAACACTCGGTCATCCTCACAAGCATTGCAGAATTTCTCTTGTCGACGAACCAAGTTCGGAAAATCCATTGATTCTGCAAGCCAAACAAAACATCTATCGTTCCTTAACAACTCTCAGGTTTTTGCGTAAACTCCTATAGAATCGTCGGTTGATAAAATCGTAACTTCTTCCAGGGTTCTCCTTCAGCAAGAGTGTGCTTGCTTCTTGGTAGGTCATGGGGCCTGTGGGTTATGGCCCATCTCCTCACTTATAATCCTTGAACACATCATCTGGGCAACTGATCATTATCCCAACATCCAACTTCCTGGCATAATTAAAATCCATCCAATTATACTATGTTCCTTCCTTCTATTGGCACCAAACTAGGACATGATTACTCAGACTCAACAAGGAATTTCCATTGATCCATATTTCCAACATCATACCTCCTTTATATCCAATAGTAATTCATCTCTTCAACTTCGTGGAATATCCCACCTACCGAGATAAAAACTTATACTTATGAAGTCCATACTCAACTTCGTGGAACATGATTATCCTTTCCAGGGTCAAGCGTGCTTACAGGAGAATATTGGCCATCTCTGCATGGCACTTCTTCGACTGGGAAACGTGAAACACATCATGAACTCCTGACAATCCTTCGGGTGACTTCAACTTGTTAGCCAATTCTCC
Source organism: Aegilops bicornis (assembly GCA_021605145.1). Taxonomy (NCBI): domain Eukaryota; kingdom Viridiplantae; phylum Streptophyta; class Magnoliopsida; order Poales; family Poaceae; genus Aegilops; species Aegilops bicornis. The sequence continues at coordinate 314,650,933 of CM038674.1, read as the reverse complement.
CATACGTTCCAAAACTCGGTATGGTCCTACAAATCTCGGGGCTAACTTTCCCTTAACTCCAAATCGTTTAACTCCTTGCAGAGGTGGCACACGGAGATATTCTCTGTTTCTGATTTTTATCGACTACCTTCTTGCATTTTTTAGTCTGCATAACTCTTCTGCCTGGACTGAGCTACCTTCAGTCTATCTCGAATCAACTTAACATTCTCTTTTGACTCCTTGATCACATTTGGTCCAAACAACTGACGGTCTCCAACTTCATCCCACATCAACGGTATCTGGCTCCTTCTCCCTTACAAAACTTCAAAAGGGGCCATCTTCAAACTGACTTGATAGCTGTTGTTGAATGAGAACTCCGCGTAAGGTAGATTATCACCAATACTAGATCCATAATCTAGCGCTACGATCTCAACATGTCCTCCAAAATCTGATTGACTCTCTTGATTTATCCATCCGTCTGCGGATGAAAGGTCACATCTTGAACTCTAGCCTAGTACCCAAAGTGCAGTGCATTGTTTCCAAAACTTTGAGGTAAACTGTGTTCCTCTATGATGGTCCTCGGAACTCCATGCGGACATACGATCCTTGTCAAATATATCTTGGCCAACTTCGCACTTGTATAGGTGGTTTTCTTTGGGATAAAGCGAGCCACTATGCTCAAGTGAATCAACAACTACCCAGATAGAATCATATCCCAATCGCGTTCTGGGAAATCTGGTAATGAAATTTTTGCCAAGCTTATCCCACTTCCATTCGGGTATTGGCATAGGCTGTAGTACTCCTGTTGGCTTCTGATGTTCTGCCTTCACTCTCTGACATACATCACATACGGCTACATGCTCGGCAATATCCTTCTTCATACCAGTCCACCGTAAACACTCCTTCAAATCCAAATACATCTTGGTGTTTCCAGGCGAATCGAGTATGGTGAGTCATGAGCCTCTGAAGTATTAACTTCGATCTACGCATTATTGGGTACATGTACTTGTCCTCAAACCATAAGGTGTCGTGCTCATCCTTACGAAAACCTTTGGCCTTTCCTTTGCTCATCCTTTTCTTTTTAACTCAGCAATCTCTTCGTCATCCTTCTGAGCTTCACGGATCTTTCCCAACAATGTAGACTGAAACTTCCATTGCTGCAACAAAACCTTTGGGAACAATCTCCAACCGAAGTTCCCTGAAAATTCTCGGCTAACTCCTTTGGTAATCCTCTGCTTATGAGGGTATTTGCCCTTGTTTTCTTTATGGTTGTGTCCTATTTCTCCACAAAGCTTGCATGCACTTTCTCCATATCATTTCCATAAGGCTTCAACTTCTGGGACACAAGCCGAGACTTTAGCAGAGTCAACTTAAATTCTTCCCAAACGATTACTCCTTGCCATCATTGATGGTTTGTTACATCCTCTACCAGGTAGCAGCACCTCTTTCAAAGCACCGAAGAGCATGCTGGGTCATATCCTTTCTAACTACATGATTATTCTCCATGTGATCCTCCATGTTCTGAATCCATCGGTCCAGAAAATATAAGCTCTTCTCCATTCATCTTCTAACGGGTCCATGGATTTGGTGTGAGATAAGAGAGATCAAGAGGGATGCACACAATACAAACAAAAGTTTTGAAAAGACAGATTTTATTGTGGCTGTCGGAAAAACATCAAACAAAATGACAGCTCACAATCGTCGCATCTAACGTAGGTATATAACTGGGGTTTGGTCTATAAAGGTCAATGTCGTCAAAACTCTTCAAGTCTTGTTCATGTCTCCGATGGCTTCTTCCGATCATGATTGTCCTTCTCAAGTTCTTTTGTCAAATCATCTCTGTTGACGCGAAGTCTCTCGCAACGTCCTTTAATATTTCCGGAGTGGCATTCCAAACTTCTGATTTCAACTTCCTTGACATGAACCATGATCCCATCGCCCTTCACCCCGATTTAATCTCCGGTATCTCAAGGTTTTGCTCCTCCAGCTTGGCTACTTTCAGTTTCAGGTTCCTGAATTCTTCATGAATTGCCTCCTTGTCAAATACGGCTTCCTGCAGGTCCACCCTAAACTCCTTGATGTAATACTCCAGATCCTGGCGATACGCCAGCTAAGGTTAAAACTGCATCTTTTGCTGATAGGTGCTCCATCAGCCTTCTACCATCCAATCATTCCATGCATCTGCATACTTAACTCCGCACGTGACAATAGCATAAGCGGGTGATAACATCATGGATAGCGTGTTTCTGCTCTTGTCATTTCCATGAGCTATCATTCCATAATTGATATCTCCTGCCTTAGGGTTCTCCCCGACAAAACTTTGAGTTACTAACTCTCCATGCTCCGGTCTTTCTCTCGATACACCTTGATCTCGGGTATTGGCGGCTTCCATAGTCTGTCAGGTTCCATAAAGGTAGCCTTCCTAGGTCATACAAATCTGGGAATTATTCAGAGCCTTCAAAATCTCCTAGTCTTCGGAGTCTTCAACAGTTGTAGTTTCCATTTACACGGTAAAATCATCTTCATTCCAAATGGTCTTAGTTGTCCGATATCTTGTCTCCTTGGAGTGTTCTCATCAGTCAAATCTTCAAGTGGGCAAAAGGGGAAAAGGGGTATGGTCTCACTAAAAGTGAATATTTGAATAAGCTCAGAAGAGGAGAGAGGTAAAAGATCTTTTTGAAAATGAAGTAGTAGAGAAAAATCTTTCCTATGGGCTTTTCAGTTTCTAGGGTCACGTCCTACAGTCAACATGTGCCCTGATACCATCTTGTAGCGACCCGACCCGAATGGATCAAGTCTCTGTGCTTAGGTGTCATCCTTGGATCGGTATGCTGACACACACAATACTCGAGGATTTATAACAGAGGTAAATCACATGTATAAAGTAAGGTAAATACTATTACCTCAATCCAAAATATAGCGGAAGCAACAAGGTTGTGGATTCCCATCAATTCAACATTTATCCAAAATAGTACCAATACAAGTAGCACAACATCTCAAAGCACACTGCAGCATCATGTGGATGAAAGTCAGTACTGACCTTTCTTGACCAAGATTTGAAACAACTCGCGAGGAGGACTGTAAACATATCCCACCACATATATGAAAATCCGATCTCCTTTTGTGCAGTTCCACCAAAACCGGTGAGACATTCAAGTTGAATTGCACAAAACACTCTTAAAACACAAGTGTTTCACATAGCGAAGCAAAATGTCGCAATAGCAACAAGTTGAATAGATATCCCAATTTCAACAGAGGCAAAAAAGGAATCAATTACTAGACAATAAAGGAGGATGAAACATGCGGCCACAAAATTGGTAATCCCGCCAATCCCTAGCAAGTCGTTGCAGTTTTGAATTAAGATTCAGTAGTTAATTGTGAGAGTGGCATTGCTTAATTTTACCAGTGGCATGTAGTGACCTGACCCGAATGGATCAAGTCTCTGTGCTTAGGTGTCATCCCTGGATCGGTATGCTGACACACACAGTACTCGAGGATTTATAACAGAGGTAAATCACATGTATAAAGTAACGTAAATACTGTTACCTCAATCCAAAATATAGCGGAAGCAACAAGGTCGTGGATTCCCATCAACACCAACGGCAAAGTTGAGTATAGGAAATCGTAACCCTAGCGTATCACTTACTCGTCGTCTGAAAAGTCTGCAACATGAAACGTTGCAGCCCGAAAACGGGCCAGCACAAGGAATATGCGGGCAAAGTAACACATAGAGAATAATGAAGGAATAAGCCTATACTACATGCATATATGGCTGGTGGAAAGCTCTATGGTTACAGTTTTACAAAAAGCCAAATTTTCCCTACATCAAAGGAATAAATTTTAATTTAACTATCATGGTGGTTGAAATATCATTTGAGAAGGTACACCCCAACTCAATGATCCCAATTAAAGTAATTAACAACCCAGCAATATTAATTTAGAGTGATGAGATACATGTGAATACTCAAGTACTAGATACTCGGAATTGTCCATAACCGGGGACACGGCTAACCATGATTAGATTGTACACTCTGCAGAGGTTTATGACTTTTCCCACAAGACTCGATCGCTTCCATTGGTTTCTCGACCGCATGGTGTTTGAGAAGCGGATGACCGAGACACGATCTTCGTAAACATTAACTCTCTACTCCGGATAGATCATACCAAACCTATAAAACCCACTACCTGCTGATCTACCTCTTCAAGAGCTTCACGTAACTTACTCAACTATGCTAGAGCCCATAATAGCTTGTGGATGCACACAGAAGTTTCTAGCATGAATAATCTCAGTTTCCTTTGAGCCTGGGTGGCGGTCCATAGGAAGATCACACGAGTACCCCGGGATTTCCAAAAAAAAAACAGACAACACTGGGTTCCCCAGGTGCCTCAATCCACCCAGATGTGTATTTAAGTTGCCACATTAAAGTAAACCATTATTTAACAATCTCACATCTGTCGTGAATATCTCTCAAACCCAAACCACGTCTACGAGCATAACATGGCAATATAAGCATAACGTAGAAGTAACTCCCAAGGGTTTGAAAGTAACAGGGCAATAGGTTCCTACCTCATCATCTACTTCCCAATCCACAATTTATGACATCCTAATCATGCAATGTTTGAGGGTTGAGCTAATGCATAAAAACTGGGTATGAAAAGGTATGATCAAGTGTTAGTTGCCTGCAAAGTTGATGAAGATGATTCGCACTCAAAACTCTTGATAGTTCTACTCGTCACACTACGGTTAATCTATCGTAATCAAGCAATAGTAACCACACATAAGCAATCACTCAAAGGATTGGAAAGAACGAAGAAAACAATTCGGAAAACGTCAAAACCAATCAAATAACTCTTGCAACATAAAACAATTTCTAACAGTACCAAGATTATGTGAATTGGCCTTATCAGAAAGTTTAGGTCAAGAGCTTCGATTTGCAAAAAGAATCAACTCAAACGGAGCTACGAAACTCAAGTTATGATCAAACGAAGTTTGAATACAACTCTGTTTGAATTCAAATTTTAAAACTTTCAAAAACATGTTTGAGTTGGATTACTAGATAGAGGAGATCATAACAAAGAAGTGGGCGTTGGTTTCGTTGAATTTGGACAAACGGGCAAAAAGTTACGAAGGTTTGAAAATCAGGGGCTAAACGGTAAAGAAACTAATTACGGATAGGTCCCTGACTAAAAATAAAAAGAAAAAGAAAAAAAATCTACCGGGCGAACGCCCGCTACAGAAAGCTAACGAACGAACTCGTTCACTACCGGACATAACTAATAAACACTCGCAAACTAAACTATTAAAAAATAAAATAAAAACCGATCTAGAACAATAAAGAAAAACCGGGCGGGTTTTAGCGGTTTTACCGGCTCGGGCGGTTCGGGGCGGTTTACGGCGAAAAACCGGCAGTGGCGGTTTGGATCGGGGCGGCAGCTCCGGCGGTCGTCGAGGACGTGAGAGCAGGAGGTCTTGGGCGGCGTGAGCGGTGGTGGCGGACGGTGGGCATAAGCGAGGGTGGCCGTTTGGCGGCGCTGGCGGATCTCGCCCGTGGCGACTTGGGCGGCAGGCGAGCGAGGGGAGAGAGTCAGGCGTCAGGCCCGCCTTTTAAAGGCCAGGAGGCGATGGCGTCTGGGAGGCAGAGGAGGCAAGGCGGGCACAGACGCCGAGGTCGTGATGGGTGTGGCCGTTGGGGGCGGACTCCGGCTCGGGAGGAAGGCGGTGCGGCTGGGCTGGGCCGCGGCCTGGCAGGGGTGCTGGGCCGGCCCAGTCGGCGAGACTCCCTCTCTTTTTTTTAAAGACAGAGACAAGAAAAAAAATAAAACCAAATAAATTTTTTATATAGACATATAATATATCAAAATTTTCAGAAAAAGATTTCCTACGAGATGAACATTATTCTAGCATTAAATAAAATACACACTAATTTAAATAAAGCAAAGAGTGCTTCTGGTCCAATAAAATCCAACAAAAATTATTTTAAAAATTTCAAAATGAATTCAAATTTATTTCTCTCCATTTTTCTGAGGTAGGGAATCATGTTACCCTATTTTCCATATATTTTATTTTTGGAGAAAAATAATTTGAATAAAACTCAAATAACTCCAAATTGAAAATAAACTCAAAAGAACTTTGAATTTTAAATTCTTTGAAACTCCCAACTCATATTTCATATGTTTTGAAGAAGTCCTTTTATCTTCGCTCGTGAAAATCATTGAGTTGCATAAAGTTCCAGAATTGGAAATATTCTCAAATGAAATTCAAATATTTTCAACACCCCTTGTCATTCAAATAAATGGAAGAAGTCATGTCATCTTCTCTCCAGGGTTTTGTGAAGAAAAGAATTTGAATTCCCGAAGATCATAAAATGCAAATTGAAAGTTTGGGAAAGTCCTTTTATTCCCTCTCATTTAACTTTCAAAAGTTTCGAGTTCACTCACTTTCAGTCAGCCAATCAAACAATCAAATCAAATCTATCTATTTGTTTATAACATTCCAAAATTTAGAATTTTGGGATGTTACATGGCATTAGATTAACAAAAAGCACAAACAGTTCCAGGGGAGAGTGGGCGCAACAACAACATGTGCTTCCATCTACTTATAAAGGGGGTGATGCAGAGTTTGTTGTAACAAAGCAACAAGCATTATGTCTGGGTTGGTCCCATTTTTGTTCACTACTTAATGGGAAAAGACAACAATACAGTAGCTTCAATTCATCATTTATTTAAAATAGTACAAATACAAGTAGCACAACATCTCAAAGCACACTGCACAATCATGTGGATGAAGGCCTGTACTGACCTTTCATGAGACAACCAACATAAAATACGAATCTACCAACACGAATAGGAAACCCAATCTCGTTTTATGCAGTTGCACTAAAATCAAGCAAAGTTGCCGGTGTGACATTTAAGTTCGCTATAGCAACAAGTTGAATAGATATCCCTGTTTTAATAGAGGCAAAAAAGGAAACAATTACTGGCCAATAAAGGATGATGAAGCATGCGGCCACAAAAAGAAGAATCTACCTTATCTTGGTGGAAAACAAAGTATAGGACAGTAGCATTTCTAAAACGGTTACATTGATTCATATTAACAGAGAAATTCTCTTAAAACAGTTTAGTAGTTAATTCTAAGAGTGGCATTGCTTAATTTTACTAGCGGCATTAGATTAAGAAAAAAACATAAACAATTCCAGGGGAGAGTGGGTACAACAACACCATGTGCTTCCATATCCTTATAAAGGGGGTGATGCAGAGTTTGTTGTAACAAAGAAACAAGCATCATGTGTGGGTTGGAACAATTTTTGCTCACTTAATAGACAACAATTCAATAGCTTCAGTTCAACATTTATCCAAAACAGTACCAATAAAAGTAACACAACATCTCAAAGCACACTGCACCATCATGTGGATGAAAGTCGACCAAGATTTGAAACAACTCACGAGGAGTATTTGAACGAAATCTCTCAACACATATATGGGATTCCGATCTCCTTTTTTGTAGTTCAACCAAAATTAAGCAAAGTCGCTGGTGACATTCAAGTTGAACTGCACAAAACACTCTTAAAACAGAAGTGTTTCGCGTAGCGAAGCAAAATGTCGCAATAGCAACAAGTTGAATAGATATCCCTGTTTTAACAGAGGCAAAAAAGGAATAAATTATCGGCCAAGAAGGAGGATGAAACATGCGGCCACAAACGTGGTAGTCCCGCCAATCCCTAACAAGTGTTGCAGTTTTGAACTAAGATTCAATAGTTAATTCTGAGAGTGGCATTGCTTAATTTAACCAGCGGCATTAGATTAAAAAAAATCATAAATAGTTCCACGGGGAGTGGGCGCAACAACACCATGTGCTTCCATCTACTTATAAAAGGGTTGATGCATAGTTTTGTTGTAACAAAGAAACAAGCATCATGTCTGGGTTGGTCCCATTTTTGTTCACTAATTAATGGGAAAAGACAGCACTACAATAGCTTCAATTCTACATTTATTTAAAACAGTACCAATACAAGTAGCACAACATCTCAAAGTACACTGCACAATCATGTGGATGAAGGCATGTACTGACCTTTCATGAGACGAACAAGATCAAGTACGAATCTACCAACGCGAATAGGAAATCTAATCTCGTTTTGTGCAGTTGCACTGAAATCAAGGAAAGTTGCCGGTGTGACATTTAAGTTCGCTATAGCAACCAGCTGAATAGATATACCTTTTTTAATAGAGGCAAAAAAGGAAACATTTACTGGCCAATAAAGGAGGATGAAACATACAACAACAAAAAGAAGCATCTAACTTATCTTGATGGAAAACAAAGTAGGGAAGTAGCATTTCTAAAACGGTTGCATTGATTCATATTAACAGAGACATTCTCTTAAAACAACATTCGCTAAAAATGTAATTTACTTTTAACAGTGGCATTGCTTCAATTTTCCAGCACCATTCTTTGATTAACAACAGCAAAATAGTTGTATGGGACATGCCAACACCATGTGCGTCCACGCGTATAAATGGGTGATGCAGAGTATGTAGCGAAGAAGCATATCTGCGTTGGTCCCATATTTGTTCTCTTTGAACCTTTTTCCTATGTGAGGGCAGCAAATCTAGTCCTGCACAAACTACCTGACAACCCAGTTTCTTTCCTTTTTCAAAAAAGAGATCGGTTCCTTACAGATGTGTGTACTGGGTTATCCCCTTTTTCCCTTTTCGACCAACAAAGCGGCTGGATAGCCAGTCTATACTACTTTCCCTCCCTCCTTTCCTCATTGAACCACGTCCTAGATTCATGCTCCACCCCACCGCACCCTTCTTTCCTCTTTGAACCAAGACCTAGATTTGACTACAGAATCGAAAAGACCCGCATGCAGCTAGAGCAATGATGGTTACAAAGAAACTTATACCTTAGGGTCGTCGGGATGTGGCAAGGCGTAAGGCGGGAGGCCGAATCTTCCCACACTACGTACGACAGCGAGGAAGAAGGGGTCGGTGGCCCTCCCGCACAGGCGCTGGGTGAAAGAGAACAGCACAACCGGTAGTGGATTAGCTCCCTCGCCAAAGGCGATCGAGTGAACGCTGCACCTCCTCCCCTTCTCAGTGCGACGGGATCCGGATGCCTCCTTCACAAGCTGTGAGGGGAGAGAGAGAGAGGCCAATGCAGTCTTGTTTAGATCTGGTGAAGAGGGTGAGAGACAGTGAATATAGCAAACCCTAGCAAAGGAACGTTGAGCCTCCAGCGTGTATATATATATGTAGTGCGGCCAGAGTGTGGAGAGTGCAAACCCTAGTGAACAAGCGCTGAGGCTCCAGCTTATATAGTACTCCTACATATATACTGTAGAACAGACTAAGCTTCGGTGCCTTAACTGCACCTGCCTTTGGTGAAGAAAACATGCCTTAGAGACAATGATAAGGTTATTAATTATTTCCTTATTTCATGATAAATGTTTATTATTCATTCTAGAACTGTATTAACCGGAAACATAATACATGTGTGAATACATAGACAAACAGAGTGTCACTAGTATGCCTCTACTTGACTAGCTCGTTGATCAAAGATAGTTAAGTTTCCTAACCATAAACATGAGCTGTCATTTGATAAACGGTATCACATCATTAGGAGAATGATGTGATTGACTTGACCCATTCTGTTAGCTCAGCACTTGATCGTTTTAGTTTACTGCTATTGCTTTCTTCATAACTTATACATGTTCCTATGACTATGAGATTATGCAACTCCCGATTACTGGAGGAACACTTTGTGTGCTACCAAACGTCACAACATAACTGGGTGATTATAAAGGTCTTTGTCTGGTGTCTCCGATGGTACTTGTTGAGTTGGCATAGATCGAGATTAGGAATTGTCACTCTGATTGTCGGAGAGGTATCTCTAGGCCCTCTCGGTAATGCACATCACTATAAGCCTTGCAAGAAATGCAACTAATGAGTTAGTTGCGGGATGATGCATTACAGAATGAGCAAAGAGACTTGCTTAACGAGATTGAACTGGGTATTGAGATACCGACGATCGAATCTCGGGCAAGTAAGATACCGATGACAAAGGGAACAACGTATGTTGTTATGCAGTTCGACCGATAAAGATCTTCGTAGAATATGTAGGAACCAATATGAGCATCCGTGTTCCGCTATTGGTTATTGACCGGAGACGTGTCTCGGTCATGTCTACATAGTTCTCGAACCCGTAGGGTCCGCATGCTTAAAGTTCTGTGACGATCGGTATTATGAGTTTTTGTGTTTTGATGAACCGAAGGTAGTTCGGAGTCCCGGATATGATCAAGGACATGACGAGAAGTCTCGAAATGGTCGAAACGTAAATATTGATATATTGGAAGCCTATATTTGGACATCGGAATGGTTCCGGGTGAAATCGGGATTTTAGAGGAGTACCGGGAGGTTACCGGAACCCCCCGGTAATTGTATGGGCCTTAATGGGCCATAGTGGGGAGAGAGAGAGAGGAGGTTAGGGCAGGCCCCGCGCCCCTCCCCCTCTGGTCCGAATTGGACCTGGAAGGGGGGCGGAGCCCCCCCTTTCCTTCCTCCCTCTCTCCCCCTTCCTTCTCTCCTAGTCCAACTAGGGAAGGGGGGATCCTACTCCCGGGTGGAGTAGGACTCCTCCAGGGCGCGCCATAGGGGCTGACCCTCTCCCCCTCCTCCACTCCTTTATATACGTGGCCAGTCGGCACCCCATAGACACACAAGTTGATCATTGATCTCTCTTAGCCGTGTGCAGTACCCTCCTCCACCATAATCTACCTCGGTCATATCGTAGAGGTGCTTAGGCGAAGCCCTGCGTCGGTAACTTCATCAACACCGTCACCACGCCATCGTGCTGATGAAGCTCCTCCCCGAAGCTCTACTGGATCGTGAGTTCGCGGGACGTCACCAGCTGAACGTGTGCTGAACACGGAGGTGTCGTACTTTCGGTACTGAGGATCGGTAGATCGTGAAGACATACGACTACATCAACCGCGTTGTCATAACGCTTCCTCTTTCGGTCTACGGAGGGTACGTAGACAACACTCTCCCCTCTCGTTGTTATGCATCATCATGATCTTGCATGTGCGTAGGAATTTTTTTGAAATTACTATGTTCCCCAATAGTGGCATCAGAGCCAGGTTTATGCGTAGATGTTATATGCATGAGTAGAACACAAGTGAGTTGTGGGCGATACAAGTTATACTGCTTACCAGCATGTCATACTTTGGTTCGGCGGTATTGTTGGATGAAGCGGCCCGGACCGACATTACGCCAGACGCTTACGCGAACCTGGTTCTACCGACGTTAGCCGCTGCATTGTGTGGTGGCGGTGTCGATTTCTACCACTTTAGTTGAACCGAGTGTGACTACACCCTGTCCTTGTTGAAGGTTAAAACATCACTAACTTGACGAAATTTCGTTGTGGTTTTGATGTGTAGGTAAGAACGGTTCTTGCTCATCCCGTAGCAGCCACGTAAAACTTGCAACAACAAAGTAGAGGATGTCTAACTTGTTTTTGGACGACATGTTGTGATGTGATATGGTCAAGGCATGATGCTATATTTTATTGTATGAGATGACCATGTTTTGTAACGGAGTTATCGACAACTGGCAGGAGCCATATGGTTGTCGCTTTGTTGTATGAAATGCAATCACCCTGTAATTGCTTTACTTTATCACTAAGCGCTAGAGATAGTCGTAGAAGCAATAGCTGGCGAGACGACAACGATGCTACGACGGAGATCAAGGTGTCGCACCGTTGACGATGGTGATCATGACGGTGCTTTGGAGATGGAGATCAAAGGCACAAGATGATGATGGCCATATCATATCACTTATATTGATTGCATATGATGTTTATCCTTTATGCATCTTATTCTGCTTGATTGACGGTAGCATTATAAGATGATCTCTCACTAAATTTCAAGGTACAAGTGTTCTCCCTGAGTATGCACCATTGCCAAAGTTCGTCATGCCGAGACACCACGTGATGATCGGGTGTGATAAGGTCTATGTTCATATACAATGGGTGCAAGCCAGTTTTGCACACGCAGAAATACTCAGGTTAAACTTGACGAGCCTAGCGTATGCAGATATGGCCTCGGAACACTAAGACCGAAAGGTCGAGCGTGAATCATATAGTAGATATGATCAACATAGTGATGTTCACCATTGAAAACTACTCCATCTCACGTGATGATCGGACATGGTTTAGTTGATATGGATCACGTGATCACTTAGATGATTAGAGGGTGTCTATCTAAGTGGGAGTTCTTAAATATGATTAATTGAACTTTAATTTATCATGAACTTAGTACCTGATAGTATTTTGCTTGTCTATGTTGTTGTAGATAGATGGCCCGTGCTGTTGTTCCATTGAATTTTAATGCGTTCCTTGAGAAAGCAAAGTTGAACAATGATGGTAGCAATTACACGGACTAGGTCCGTAACTTGAGGATTATCCTCATTGCTGCACAGAAGAATTACATCCTGGAAGCACCGTTGGGTGCCAAACCTCAGAGGAGCAACACGGATGTTATGAACGTCTGGCAGAGCAAAGCTGATGACTATTTGATAGTTCAGTGTGCCATGCTTTACGGCTTAGAACCGGGACTTCAAAGACGTTTTGAACGTCATGGAGCATATGAGATGTTCCAGGAGTTGAAGTTAATATTTCAAGAAAATGCCCGGATTGAGAGATATGAAGTCTCCAATAAGTTCTACAGCTTCAAGAAGGAGGAGAATAGTTCTGTCAGTGAGCATATACTCAAAATGTCTAGGTATAACAATCACTTGATTCAACTGGTAGTTAATCTTCCGGATGATAGTGTCATTGACAGAATTCTTCAATCATTGCCACCAAGCAGCTTCGTGATGAACTATAATATGCAACGGATGGATAAGACAATTCCCGAGCTCTTCGCAATGCTAAAGGCTACGGAGGTAGAAATCAAGAAGGAGCATCAAGTGTTTATGGTCAACAAGACCACCAGTTTCAAGATAAAGGGTAAAGGGAAGAAGAAGGGGAACTTCAAGAAGAACAACAAACAAGTTGCTGCTCAGGAGAAGAAACCCAAGTCTGGACCTAAGCCTGAGACTGAGTGCTTCTACTGCAATGGGACTGGCCACTGGAAGCGGAACTGCCCCAAGTATTTGGCGGATAAGAAGGATGGCACGGTGAACAAAGGTATATGCATGTTATTGATGTGTACCTTACTAAAGCTCATGATAGCACACTGGTATTTGATATCGGGTTACTGCTAATATTTGCAACTCAAACAGGGACTACTGGATTAAGCAAAGATTGGCTAAGGACGAGGTGACGGCGCGCGTGGGAAATGGTTACAAAGTCGATGTGATCGCAATGAAGTGTGCTACCTCTACATATACCTTCGGATTAGTTTTAGACCTGAATAATTGTTATTTGGTGCCGCGTTTAGCATGAACATTATATCTGGATCTTGTTTGATGCGAGACGGTTATTCATTTAAATCTGAGAATAATGGTTGTTCTATTTATATGAGTAATATATTTTATGGTCATGCACCCTTGAAGAGTGGTCTATTTTTTATGAATCTCGATAGTAGTGATACACATATTCATAACACTGAAGCCAAAAGATGCAGAGTTGATAACGATAGTGCAACTTATTTGTGGCACTGCCGTTTAGATCATATTGGTGTAAAGCGCATGAAGAAACTCCATTCTGATGGACTTTTAGAATCACTTGATTATGAATCACTTGGTACTTGCGAACCATGCCTGATGGGCAAGATGAATAAAACGTCGTTCTTCGGAACAATGGAGCAAGCAACAGATTTGTTGGAAATCATACATACTGATGTATGTGGTCCAATGAATATTGAGGCTCGCGGCGGATATCGTTATTTTCTCACTTTCACAGATGATTTGAGCAGATATGGGTATATCTACTTAACGAAACATAAGTCTGAAACATTTGAAAAGTTCAAAGAATTTCAGAGTGAAGTGGAAAATCATCATAACAAGAAAATAACATTTCTATGATCTGATCATGGAGGAGAATATTTGAGTTACGAGTTTGGTATTCATTTGAAACAATGTGGAATAGTTTCGCAACTCACGCCACCCGGAACACCATAGCGTAATGGTGTGTCCGAACGTCGTAATCGTACTTTACTAGATATGGTGCGATCTATGATGTCTCTTACCGATTTACCGCTATCATTTTGGGGTTATGCTTTAGAGACAGCTGCATTCACGTTAAATAGGGCACCATCTAAATCCATTGAGACGACGCCTTATGAACTATGGTTTGGCAAGAAACCAAAGTTGTCGTTTCTTAAAGTTTGGGGTTGCGATGCTTATGTGAAAAAGCTTCAACCCGATAAGCTCGAACCCAAATCGGAGAAATGTGTCTTCATAGGATACCCAAAGGAGACTGTTGGGTACACCTTCTATCACAGATCCGAAGGCAAGAAATTTGTTGCTAAGAATGGATCCTTTCTAGAGAGGGAGTTTCTCTCGAAAGAAGTGAGTGGGAGGAAATTAGAACTTGATGAGGTAATCGCATACCTGCTCCCTTATTTGAGAGTAGTTCATCACGTAAACCGGTTCTGTGACACCTACACCAATTAGTGAGGAAGCTAATGATGATGATCATGAAACTTCAGATCAAGTTACTACCGAACCTCGTAGGTCAACCAGAGTAAGATCCACACCAGAGTGGTACGGTAATCCTGTTCTGCAGGTCATGTTACTTGACCATGACGAACCTAGAAACTACGAGGAAGCGATGATGAGCCCAGATTCTGCAAATTGGCTTGAGGCCATGAAATCTGAGATCGGATCCATGTATGAGAACAAAGTGTGGACTTTGGTTGACTTGCCCGAGGATCGGCAAGCCATCGAGAATAAATGGATCTTCAAGAAGAAGACTGACATTGGAAGTAATTTCATTGTCTACAAAGCTCGACTTGTTGCAAAAGGTTTTCGACAAGTTCAAGGGGTTGACTATGATGAGACTTTCTCACCCGTAGCGATTTTAAGTCTGTCCGAATCATGTTAGCAATTGCCGCATTTTATGATTATGAAATTTGGCAAATGGATGTCAAAACTGCATTCCTAAATGGATTTCTAGAAGAAGAGTTGTATATGATGCAACCAGAAGGTTTTGTCGATCCCAAAGGTGCTAACAAAGTATGCAAGCTCCAGCGATCCATTTATGGACTGGTGCAAGCCTCTTGGAGTTGGAATAAACGTTTTGATAGTGTGACCAAAGCATATGGTTTTATACAGACTTTTGGAGAAGCCTGTATTTACAAGAAAGTGAGTGGGAGCTCTATAGCATTTCTTATATTATATGTGGATGACATATTGTTGATTGGAAATGATATAGAATTTCTGGATAGCATAAAAGGATACTTGAATAAGAGTTTTGCAATGAAAAACCTCGAGGAAGCTACTTATATATTGGGCATCAAGATCTATAGAGATAGATCAAGACGCTTAATTGGACTTTCAAAAAGCACATACCTTGATAAAGTTTTGAAGAAATTCAAAATGGATCAAGCAAAGAAAGGGTTCTTGCCTGTGTTACAAGGTGTGAAGTTGAGTAAGACTCAATGCCCGATCACTGCAGAAGATAGAGAGAACATGAAAAGTGTTCCATATGCTTCAGCCATAGGCTCTATCATGTATGCAATGCTGTGTACCAGACCTGATGTGTGCCTTGCTATTAGTTTAGCAGGGAGGTACCAAAGTATTCCAGGAGTGGATCACTAGACAGCGGTCAAGAACATCCTGAAATACCTGAAAAGTACTAAGGATATGTTTCTCGTTTATTGAGGTGACAAAGAGCTCGTCGTAAATGGTTACATCGATGCAAGCTTTGACACTGATCCAGACGATTCTATATCGCAAACCGGACACATGTTTATATTGAATGGTGGAGCTGTCAGTTGGATCAGTTCTAAACAAAGCGTCGTGGCGGATCTACGTGTGAAGCGGAGTACATAGCTGCTTCAGAAGCAGCAAATAAAGGAGTCTGGATGAAGGAGTTCATATCCGATCTAGGTGTCATACCTAGTGCGTCGGGTCCAATGAAAATCTTTTGTGACAATACTGGTGCAATTGCCTTGGCAAAGGAATCCAGATTTCACAAGAGAACCAAACACATGAAGAGACGCTTCAATTCCATCCGCGATCAAGTCCAGTTGGGAGACATAGAGATTTGCAAGATACATACGGATCTTAATGTTGCAGCCCATTGACTAAGCCTCTCTCACGAGCAAAACATAATCAGCACCAAGGCTCCATGGGTGTTAGAATCATTACTGTGTAAGCTAGATCATTGACTCTAGTGCAAGTGGGAGATTGAAGAAAATATGCCCTAGAGGCAATAATAAAGTTATTATTTATTTCCTTATTTCATGATAAATATTTATTATTCATGCTAGAACTGTATTACCCGGAAACATAATACATGTGTGAATACATAGACAAACAGAGTGTCACTAGTATGCCTCTACTTGACTAGCTCGTTGATAAAAGATGGTTAAGTTTCCTAACCATAGACATGAGTTGTCATTTGATAAATGGGATCACATCATTAGGAGAATGATGTGATTGACTTGACCCATTCCCACTACAAAAAAAAGACACATCCGTGACATTTTGGGCCGAACGAATTTTTTTCTGTCATACATATGACACTTCTATGACGATAATTGTGACAAAACCCGGTATCATCATAGATGTGGTGGGATCCTACTTCTATGACAAAAGATCATGATGTAAAATGGGCTTTTCGTCTGGCGGGCCGGAGACGCAATTGCATGACATTCTTTGGGCCGTCCCACGACGGAAAAACCGTGGTAGAAGCGAGGGGAGGAAAATTTCGGGGAGTTGCCGGTTACGGTGGGAGAGTGATGCTGCGTTTCTCTACGTGACGTCTGGCTGCGTGTGCGGCGTTGGCTCTAATTGAAGCCGGCGAGGCGTTGGGCTCTAAGCGAACCCGGCGATTGCACTGCAGTTAGGCGTTACTGAACGCGAGCGATCGATCGATGGCTGTTAACTGAACCCGATGGAGCGATTCCTTCGCTACTGCTGCTAGTGAGTGTTGCGGGGGCGGGGGGGGGGGGGGGTTGGATGAACAGTGAGCGGTGGCGTTGCCTTTGGATGAACAGGAACCCGTGGTGTGGAGGGCTGGATGAGCGATGAAGCGGTGGAGGGGTGGCCGTGGAGGGGTGGTTGAAGAGGACCCGTGGTGTGGACGGTGGATGAGCAGAGATGGTGGAGGGGTGCCCATGGAGAGGGTGGTTGAACAAGAGCCGGTGGAGTAGCGGCGGTGGAGGCTGGATGAACAGGAGCCCGTGGAGGCTGGAGGAGGTCGACGGTAGCCCGTGGAGGCCGGAGGAGGTCGACGGTGGAGATGAACCGTATCCGTGGAGTCCTGCTTTGCAGACGCCAAACCCATCCCTGCTTCGACCGTAGCGTTCCAACACAAGTCCGTTTCATCTGCTTTTGCGGCACGCCACACCCTCCCGATCAACAGGACCCCCGTTTCGACCGTAGGAGGTCCGTTTCCTCTGTTTTGCGGTACGCCACACCCCTCCCGATCAACAGGACCCAAGTTTCGATCGTAGGAGGTCCGTTTCTTCCGTTTTGCGGTACGCCAGGCCCCTCCCGATCAACAGGACCCCGTTTCAATGTGGCCGGTCGAACACAAGGCCGTTTCCTCCGTTGTACGGTACGCCAGGCCTCGTTTCCATCGCATGTTCCGTCCAAGCCCTCCCAATGAACACGACCACGCATTCCATTCCGACCCAGCCGGTTGGCTCCCCATGAACACGCATTTACGACGCCTCTCTCTGTTCGACCCAACCATGTACGATGCGCGCGAGTAGGCATTCGAGACCCTGCCCGTATGTATGACGCGTGGCCATATTTTCTTTATTGCACCCTCGCCGATGTACGTACGTGTACATGCTACGTGCGCGCCTCTACTACGACACGTGCGCGCCTCTACATCTACGACACGTGCGCGCCTCTACATCGACCAGTATGTACGTACACGTTCACGACCAGAATGACAACGCTACGTACGCTTCGACCAGGTGGGTCCCGACTGTCAGGCACTTCCTTGCGTGCGAAGATGTAGCTGGTGGGTCCCAACAGTCAGGGGGGCGAATCATTGTTTTTGCCCGGACGCACTTCTTTGCGTGTGAAGGTGTAGCTGGTGGGCCCCAGCAGTCAGGGGGAAACGTTTTTTTCGCGAAATATGGTGGCCCATCCGGTGGGTCCCCGCTGTCAGATGGAGGAATAATTATTTCACGCGTAATAAGGAGGCACTTCCTTGCTGCGGCCGTGGACCCAGCTGTCAGCTCTCCACGTACAGTCCACGTCCGATGGAAGCTGTTCCTTGACCATGTTGACCACGCCGCGCCGAGAGCACCAGGGCGGTGGACGACAACGAGGCCTAGGAAGGGGACGACGCGGAGCCGGGGAAGACGCGGCAGTGGATGCCTACGCATAGAGGAGTACGAGGGTTCACTGGTTCACTGCGGTGTGAGGCTGCCGTCGCCGTAGAATAACAGGGGGTGTCGGTGAGTAGAGGGATGGCCTGGCCAGCGGTGGGAGTAGTAGGGGGCGGTGAGGCCTCCGCTGCATCGCAGCCGGCCACGGGAGGCAGGAGCACGAGGCACGACCGACGTTGGTTTGGGCGGCTGGAGCAAGAAGACCAGAGGTTGAAGAAGCACTACGGCCGTTGGATGGACATCGTACGGTCACTGGAGCTAGAATCGTGCATATTGACTAAGTTGACAAAGCCCCCCGTCCCCGTCAACTTAGTAGGCCCACAAGTCAGCTTGCCACTATACTGGGTCCCAGCTAACAGGGGGAGTATTCATTTTTTCTGTGCGTAATAAGGAGGCACTTCCTTGCGTGCGAAGATACAGCTTGTGGGTCCGAGCTGTCAGCGGCGGTAACATTTTTTTCGCGAAATAGTGAGGCCCTTTCGGTGGGTCCCCGATGTCAGGTGGAGGAATCATTATTTTGCGCGTAATAAGGAGGAATTTCCTTGCGTGCGGCCGTGGACCCGGTATCGGCCTCTCCACGTCTGATCCCACTTCAGATGCATGTCGGTCGTTGACCACGTTGACCAGGCAGCTACCGAGAGCACCAGGCGGTGGATGACGGCGAGGCCTAGGAAGGAACGACACGGAGGCAGGGAAGACTCCGCATGATTGTTTCCCACGGAGGGGAGTACAACTGAACGAGGGTTTCTTGGTTCGTCTGCTGTCCGCCGGAGAATAACAGCAGGTGTGGGTGAGTAGAGGGATGGCTAGGCCAGCGATAGGAGTACGGTGGGCGGTGAGGCCTGCTGGCAAAGACAATGATCGGCATGGGGAGGAGGGAGCAGGTAGTCCCGCCGGCGCTTGTTTGAGCGGTTGGAGTAGGAAGAGCAGAGATTGTAGAAGCACGACGGCCATTGGATGACCATCCAGCAGTTACTGCTTGTGCGTCAACCTTTTTTTAGGGAAGCCTCAAATCTGTGGAAAACAACATACAACCCATCTGCCATTATTTCTAATAATTTACAGCCCATTTGCTAATTCTTTAGGTTTTGTTTGGAGCCCATATTATTTTTGTTAGCATTACAACCCATATTGTGGCTACGATTAAAAAATTATACGAAATTTTGCATATTTCGGTGCGGTCCGAACTGTTTTTAATCCCGAAATTTCGACTCACATTCAAACTGATTTTAAAAATAAATGTATATCAATATAAAATCCAACAAATTCTCCACACATAAAAATTAATGTAATTTAAAATATTAAAATGAAAAAAAGATATTTGAAACTAATTTCGGTTTGATGTGTTATAAAATGTACAACCCATTTCTCATTCTTGATAGGCCATTTTCTCGGCTAGTCAATGAAGCTCTCCTCGTCTTGAAAGATTTGCAGCCCAATAGGCCCGACAAAGCGACTTACTTGGCAAATCACAAAAAAGCTGGGCGTGGCCTTGGACCCTGTTAGCCTCTCCACGTCTGATTACTCTCGATGGAAGTCGGTCGTTGACCACATTGACCACGCCAAGGCCGAGAGCACCAAGGCGGTGGACGACGGCGAGGCCTAGGAAGGGACGAAGAGGAGCCGGGGAAGACGCGACAGTGGATGCCCATGCGAGAGGAGTTCGAGGGTTCCTTGGTTCGGGCTGCTGACATGAGGTCTTTGTCGCCACGAGAATAACATGGGGTGTGGGTGAGTAGAGGGATACCTGGGCCAGCGGTGGGAGTAGTAGGGGGCAGTGAGGCCTCCGCGGCATCACAGCCGGCCACGAGAGGCAGGAGCACGCGGCACGACCGGCGCTGCTTTGGGCGGCTGGAGCAAGAAGACCAGAGGTTGAAGAAGCACTATGACTGTTGGATGGACATCGTACGGTCACTGGAGCTAGAATATTGACTAAGTTGACAAAGCCCTCCGTCCTCGTCAACTTAGTAGGCCCACAAGTCAGCCACCCACTATGGTGGGTCCCAGCTAGCAGGGGGTATTCATTTTTTGGTGCGTAATAAGGAGGCACTTCCTTGCGTGCGAAGATATAGCCGGTGGGTCCGACCTGTCATCCGGGGCGTTACGAAATCTGAAGCCCTTCCATGTACAAAGGCATGTACAATGCATAATAAGGAGGAACATTCCTTGCAAGTGACCAAGGACCGCCTGGGTCCCAACCGTCGAGTTCTCCACGTCTGATCCTCTTCCGATGACTCTCGTATGTTGACCACGCCACGCCGAGCGCACCGAGGCGGTGGACGACTGCAAGGCCGCAGACTGGAACGACCCGGAGATGGGGAAGACACGGCAGTGGAGTCGCAGACGGAGAAAAGTGGGAAACTTGACTGGTTCGGGTGCGGGGTGGGCCTACACTCGGCAGAGAATAACAGGAGGTGCGGAGTGGAGGGATGGCCTGCCGTCGTGGGTAGAGTTTATTGAGGAGCATAAAACAACGCCGCTGGACGCCAAGGCTGGAAGCAAAGTGATTCCGGCAGCTGGGGAAGAAGACGAGAGATTGAAGAAGAATGCCGCCGTTGGATGTAAATCCAACGCCTTCTTAAACTTCGACCCTCTTGGCCCACATGTCAGCCAGTCCATTTGTTTTTTTAGTTCATTTGGTGGGCGGGTGAAACAATGATGTAGCATCTATGCAGCCCGTTTAAATCCCATTTGCTTTTTTCTCGAAATCCGCAGACTTGCTGGGCTGGATGAAAATATCATGTTGGGCTAGACGGAGAAATGTTATAAAAACATAAACACATGATTGCACGTCAGTAAAATCTTTGCAAGCTTATGTACGCAATCACTAGGAGTTAACTTGGCAAGTTATATATAAACAATTATTATTATTATTATTATTTTGTAAGAACTTTCAACTTACGAAATAAAATATCATTTTAATTTGATGAGTTAATAGTACGTGGGGTATTATTATTTTTTAGGCTAGGCGTGGGACAGTTGAGTTGGTTCTAGGGAAAATTGGGAGAAAACTCAGTTTACATCGAAAAAGAAAGTGGGAGAAAATTCAGAGACCTGTTGGGTCCACCTGAGGAGAGGAATATGTTGGGAGGAAGGACATTCAAAGCACGGCAGCCGATGAACTAGTTTTTTTTACGGACAAGTGAACTAGTTTACATACATTAGCAAATAGCCACTAAAAAAGCAATCAGGTTAATGGGTTCTTAAAAGAAATATTTCAGACAAAACAGATAATTACGACACATAGGCTAATGCATGAAACACTCAGATGATAAAGGTGCTAATAAACAGATAAAGTACACCATCTAGACCTTCCTGGCACGCTTGATCATGACGCTGCGGCTGTCCGTGTACTCGTCGGTTACGGGAAGCAGACACGCCCTCATGTCCAAGATCTGCCTGTACATGTCGTAGCATGCGTATGCGTCCTTGGCCGCGTAGGTTATGTAGGCTAGATTCAGAGGTACCTCCCACGTGTTCAGGTCATCTTCTTTCATGTTGGCATATCAGGGGTCGATGATGGTCTCAGCAAGGTCAACCACAGAGTCCTTCTCCTGCCCGTTGATGATGATCTTGTATTGCTTCTGGATGTCGACAAGCTTGTTGCACCAAATGGCCGAATCATCGCATTCTTCCTTCTCTCCACCGTAGCGAAGGTGCAGTCGGTGCTGCCAGTGAAACGGGCGAATGCTCCAGAACCTGGTGCAGCCATAGGCTTGAGGCGAGGCAGAGCTTCACCGAGTCCGTATCGTTGGTGTACATCACATTCAACTTGGTGCAGCCATAGGGTGAACGGCGAACTAACTCCTTGCTGAAGTCCATATCCAGCAGGCTCACCCCTCGGATCGCCATTGGAGTCTCTTCGAGCATGGTTAATAGTATAGCCAGCTGCTGGCTATAAGCCAGTGCCATGTCATCTACAACCCATCTTATAGTCAACATGCACAATAGTAGATCGAAAGAGTGTACTATTTTTTTATTATGTGGCCCACCTTTCATTCTCACAAAGTGCCTAGGAGCACGTGCTAGAGCTGGCTCTTCACGAAGAGCCCGCTTACCTTCTCTCTGCTCTTCTCTTTGCTCCAACTAAGCAGAAATATACTAGTTTATGCCTTATAGCCCGCTGACTCAGCTCTATTGTACTTGCTCTTCGAGTGAACGAGTGTGTAGGCGGCGGCAGCAGTTCGTTTTTTAGCTCTTGGGGAACTGGATTCAACAGTAAGCTGCGTGTGTACATGAGATAACATTTACTACCCCTCCCTCGTCCGCTGCACGCCCGGCAGAAGATGCACCCTCGGCGCATTCAAACGCCTCCATTAAGAAACCTACTCCGGCCACACGTCGGTTCATGAGCGGGTCTGTATTGGTACTGTAATAACAGGAGTTAGTGGTCACTTTACTTAAATTTAATTAGCTTTAATAGAAATTTATACTTAAAACAAGTAATGCATTGGCTCGTTCTATCAGTGTCAGGGGATCAACATGCACAACAATTAGAATTATTATTCTCAGGACGCATTACGATCGGCACATTTGTCACACTTTCACAAAGATAATACTACCAAGTTTGAACTGTTTGTTATGGTTGCTGTCCTCTGCATCATCATGCCGTGTTTCCCAGCTTGCAAGATTCAAACCAACAAATAAGATCCAAATAATAAGTACAACAAATATGCCTACACATCTCATTGATTCCCAGCTTGCAAGATTCAGAACCAACAAATAAGATCCAAATAATAAGTACAACAAAGATGCCTACACGTCTCATTGATTCCCAGCTTGCAAGATTCGTAACCAACAAATAAGATTCAAATAATAAGTACAACTAAGATGCCTACACATCTCACCGATTCCCAGCTTGCAAGATTCAGAACCAACCCATTAGAGCCTTTTGATAAAGTGAATATCGGGATTAAATCCATCTTGGCTAGCCATGTCATACAATCGAAGAACTTGGCGAATGCTCTTGACCGTCACAACATCTGTAGTAGAGTATTCATGTTTGCACAACATGTTTGCATAGCACAAACAAGGAGACAAGAGAGCATGATTTCGCTTTAGTTGAACCATTTTGTGCAATTCCACCAAAATTGAGAGATGTTGCTCTTGACCGTCACAAGGAGACAGGAGAGCATGGTTTCACTTTAGTTTAACCATTTTGTGCAGTTCCACCAAAATTGAGAGATGTTGCCCATGTGACATTTTAGTTGAACTGCACAAGACACTCATTCCAAAAAAAAGTGTTTTGTGCAGTTCACCAAAAGGTCACAATAGCAATAAGGTGAAATGGATATCCCTATCTCGCACAAAATGATAGAAAGTAAACGATTCTTTGGTCAATAAGAATATCTGAAACATATACAAAATGAAAAGAAGCATCTTAATTATGTTCATGGCAATCACGCAAGGACGGTAGAAATTTTAAAAGCGTCGGCAATGCTTCATGTTACGAAGCATTACGATCAACAATGAGATTCCTCAGATATGGGATTACTTTAATGGTGGCATTGCTTGTTTACCAGACACAGTAAATCAACAACAGCTAAAGAGTTGGTTTAAGGGCATGGGACCGTGGGGACACCAGGACACTCAACAGCGTAAAGGAGCAACTTACTTATCATCTTGGGAAAACAGCAGGAGTGCCATTTGTAACACAGTTTAATTGCATCTTATCCTTGGAGGCATTAGATTAACAATAACCTGGTTAGACATGTCCCTAAGGTAACAGTGTGATCGCTTCATTTACATGCGCCTTACAAAGAAAAGGTTGGTTTACCCGCAAAAAAAACAGCAAAAGGTTGGTATAAGGACATGCGACAGTGGACGCATTAGCATAATGTACCTACAAGGAGGCATAAAGTGGTGATGCCGAGCTTGTTCACGCTATGTGAGGGCAGCAAACCTAATCCTGGAGACCTTTTACTATGTGAGGGCAACAAATCTAATCCTGGAGGCCTTTTACTATGTGAGGGCAGCAAATCTAATCCTGAGACCTTTTACTATGTGAGGGCAGCAAATCTAATCCTGAGACCTTTTACTATGTGAGGGCAGCAAATCTAATCATTAGAACTTTTAATATGTGAGGGCAGCAAATCTAATCTCGGAGACCTTTTACTATGTGATGGCAGCAAATCTAATCCTGGACATACTACATTGACTTGTCCACCGGCCGCCACTTTCTATCCTTTTTCAACCAATAATAGATCTGTTCCTTATCCAGTTTGTACTGCGTTTTCCCATTATTTACCTTTTCAACCAAGAGACCGGTTGGGTATCCGGTCTCTACTACTTTTACCATATTATTTCCTCTTTGAATCAAGTCCTAGATTCATGCTACAACTTTCCCCCATTTCTTCGTTGTTTGAACCAAGTCCTAGATATGAGTGCATGAAGTAGCTTTACCTCTAATAATACTAACAATTTAGGTGGCTTTCGAAGAGCTGATGGGAGTAGAAAAAGATGCACATGCAGACACGTGGGGAGCTGGGGCAGTAGAGCAAGGCCGCTTTCAAAGAACTTATACCCGAGGGTCGCTGGGATGTCGGCGGCGGCAAGTCGGATCTGCGGACAATACGGCAGGGAGGAACAAGGGTCGGAGGACCTCCCAAGCCGGCGCTGTGTTGGAGAGAAGGCACGGGCAGAGGATCGGGCCCCTCCGGCAGCTGTGGGTTTCCTCCTCGGCGGGCGATGATCGCGTGAACGATGCACCTTTTAGTCCTCTACACACACCGCGAAGGGATCCAGCCGGATCTGTGACCAGCGGTGAGCAGAGAGAAAATGTCGCTACCGTTGTCTTGTTTATATCTGGAGAGGATGAGAGAATGAAGAGAGCAACCCAAGTAAAGCAAGCGCTCAGGCGCCTGCTTCCATATATAGTGGAGTGATTATCTTTTTTCTCTCCACAACAAGCGTTTCAATTTGTGTACGTGGCATTAAAGAAAACAAACTCTCTATTTAAGGTGACCACTCTACGACTCCTACTTACTACTACTACAGTACTACCTCCGTCCTGGTTTATAGGTCCCTTTTATTGTTTGTGCCAAATTTTGACTAAATATTTAACTAAAAAAATGTTAATGCATGTCAAGAAAAATTATCTCATTGGATTCATATTTGAACATAGTTTTGAAAAATATAATGTTTGGTGACATGCGTGAACATTTTCTTAGTTTAATCTATGGTCAAAATTTGGCACTAAATACAATGGGGACCAATAAACCCAGACAGGTAGTATTGTTCACTTGTGCTCCCCGCCCCTCCATTCATTGAACAACCCCACGGGTGAATAAACATACAGTAAGTAATGTATTTATATAGAACGAACAAGCTGAGGGCGGGGCTTTTCCCGGGCACTACGCGCGGCAGTTTTCGGGTAGGCGGTTTGACAGAGAGGCGAGGAGGGTGAGCGAGTGGGGATGTGCGATTTGACGGCGTTCTTGCTGGAAAGGCTTGTGATATGACCACTCACTATAGTCATGAATTCTTGGCGCCCGACCGGGTGATGCCCCTTCCGCTCAGCGCTCTAATCATTTGCATGACACGTTGACCGGATCTTGGCTCTCCCACATGTCGGAGTAGTAAGAAGGAGCAAAGAATGATGAGGTATATACTAGTACTATACTACTCCCTCCGTTCCTAAATATAAGTCTTTGGGGAGATTTCACTATGGACCACATACGGAGAAAAATGAGTGAATCTACACATAAAATGCATCTATATACATCCGTATGTGGTCCACAGTGAAATATCTATGAAGACTTATATTTAGGAACGGAGGGAGTACTACTCAGATTGGAGGAGTGCGAACCATGGCAGCCCAGTGAACCAGCCATGCGAACCACGGTAGCCCAGTGAACCAGCAGTAGAAAACAATAATGTGGTGATATGGCCATAAAAAACAATGTGCTACGGTCCACACTATAGCATGTACTGTAACACTCCTCTTTGTTTGGATCCACGAGTTAGAGCTAGTTTTGGTTGAAATAGCCTCAAATTATCGAAACAAGAGGGGTTAGTTTGAGCTAGTTTGCTCTAACCCAGCTAAAAAACTAGCCGGTGGAGAGGTTCTAATTGGGTTAGTTATCCCAGGCCTACTAAAAGAGAACTAAAAAATCTCACTTGCACTTTTGCAGATCACTCCCTAAAAAAATCTCACCTGCCCGCACCAGATCGCTCCCCCCCTCTCGCACGACTCCTCTCTGTTCCCCATAGGGCCGCCCGCCCAAGCGCCGCTCGCCCTCTCTCTCCTCCGACCGCCCTCTCCTTTCAGCCTCCGCCGCCCTACTCCGTCCGCCCTCTCCCTTCGACCTTCGAAGGTCGCCCTGCTCCCCCTTCAGCAGTTGTTTTTCTCCCTCTGTCGTGCGCGGCGGCGGCGCATCTACCGGGGAGGTCGCGAGAGGGGTGAGTTTGTTCGTTCCTTCTCTGTCGCACGACCATATCATTGATCTTGCTTGCTCTAGCGCTTAATTCTGATTTGGAAAAGTAGATCTGATCAAACTTGCTATAGATTTGTGGTGCACGCATGGAATTGTTTGATGCTGCTTGAGGAGGTAATAAATCTTTCTAGAGGCCCAAAGATTCAGGTCACCTTTCTAGGTATTTCAATTTCAGGCTTGCATTATTTGTAGAGGCCCAAAGATTCAGTTCACCTTTCTTGGTATTTCAATTTCAGGCTTGCATTGTTTCAAGAGGCCCAAAGATTCAGTTCACCTTTCTAGGTATTTGAGTTTCATGCTTGGATTATTTCTAGAGGCCCAAAGATTCAGTTCACCTTTCTAGGTATTTCATTTTCAGGCTTGCATTATTTCTAGAGGCCCAAAGATTCAGTTCACCTTTCTAGGTATTTCAGTTTCAGGCTTGCATTATTTCTAGAGGCCCAAAGATTCAGTTCACCTTTCTAGGTATTTCAGTTTCAGGCTTGCATTATTTCTAGAGGCCCAAAGATTCAGTTCACCTTTCTAGGTATTTCAGTTTAAGGCTTGCATTATTTCTAGAGGCCCAAAGATTCAGTTCACCTTTCTAGGTATTTTAGTTATAGTCTTGCATTATTTATAGAGGCCCAAAGATTAAGTTCCCGATCGTGACAAGCGGCCCTGCTACCCATGCCGGTGTCGATCTCAACTGCAAGGGCCGTCGCTTGAGGGGTTCCTGTGGCTTGGGCTCTACAGTGCCTTCCTCCAGAGCGACGGTAGCGAGCTCCTCCATGGGTGCGTGAGGGGCTCCGCGCTCCCTCCCTATCGTGAACAACTTCCGTGATGAGTTAGCTCATTCTTTGTTTCATGAAGTGTTTTTTATTTTTGAAGCTTGATTGACGACTTGTATGTTTAAGTGGGATATCTCATTTGTATGGACAAAGTAAAAATTATCATGTTTTGCATGCTTGATTGTATAGATGGTTCGTTTATGTCAATTGTGAGCGGGAGGAGGCCACGGAAGAGCCGGCCACACCAAGAGGGTGCTTGGATCCAAGGGACTTATTTTAGTCGACTAAAATAGGGTCCAAAGTAGTCAAATGATTGAGATAGAGCATTTATTGTCAATCTTACCCTGCCATCCATACACCTCTTTGGTTTAGAGTTAGTTCAGGTTAGAATCTAACTCTAACCTCTAACTGAGTTAGAGTTCTCCTCGTCTCGGTTCATCGCCATCATACTTTCCCCATTCCTGTGTTTTCAGTATCCTGCGAATCAAAGAGGCCCTTTTTTGGGGAAAAATCAAAGAGGCCCTTAGACTGGTTTAGGTCCGGTCAGTTTTTATAAACGTGTTATGTCCAAAATTTAATGAACGTGCTCCGGTTTCCACGAAAATAATCCGATTTCATGTAGTAATTCATTGATTTATTTATTCTTCTGCGGGGGGTTTGCATGTAATTCGTGAGGTCTGAAATGTAAAGTACCTCGGCATATGCTCCGAGTCGTACATGCACTACGACCCAGATGCTCTATGTCCCACATGTCGGCGAATGGGAGCACGTGGAAATAGCCTAGGAGTACATATAGGAGGATAAATGCGTGAAAAATATGTTCTGTGAAGGGTAGCCGCGGTTCGATAAGTAGACCTAAAGTGATGACAGCTATTGGTCGCACGCACCCAACTAGTGGTACTAGACATACGACTAATTTTTCCCTCAAAAATAAGAGGCACGAGTGCTCGATACTCCTATTCTATAAACACGAGTCCCATCTCGACAAGCTGGCAGTTACTACAGCCTAGCCCTCCTCCCTCGTTTCTCTCTTCTAACTCTAAACTCGGCCGATGCCGGTGGGTGGGGTGGGTTTGCTCAATCTGGCCCCACCTCACAGAGAAAACATTACGACTGGAATAAAAAATGCCATATACTCCATCCGTTCATAAATATAAGCCTTTTTAGATACTACTTCAAATGGAATACAACATACAGATGTATAAAGACATAGTTTAGAGTGTAGATTCACTCATTTTGCTCCGTATGTAGTAGTCACTTGCTGGAATCTTTAGAAAGACTTATATTTGGGAATGGAGGGAGTACTATACTAATAAAACATTAAGGCCACGAGGCGATGCATTGCTGGTTACAGGAGGCAAGAAGAAGAGATGCATCCATCAACGACGTCCACCTCCTCGACTCAGGGCGCCGACCCACCGAACGACGCCTAAGTAGCTGCGGCTTTTGTGGCCAGGTCGACGTGCTTCTGAACAATGGCGTCCAAAGATTCCAGCCACTGGAAGAAGGCCAACGTCTTTCTGTCCTCGCTTGCCTTGTAGTGTCCTATGTAGACTATTTCCTCGTAGACGTGGATGTGCAGGTCGACGGTTTCTTGCATGGCGGTAGCTGCGGTGGCCTGTGACCTCGAGGAACATTCTTCGTCGCGACCTCCGGCACCTGCAGGGCCACCAGGGCTTGAAAGAGTTCATCACCATGTAGGCCGATGAGGGTGGCAGGCAATGAGGAGCCTGGGTGCGCGGGCTGGAGCAGTACGGCAAGGTCGTCCGCGCGCTTCTTGACGACTGTGAACTTGCGGATGGAGTTGCCCATCATGTCGTCCATCCAAGAGGCAAAGCCGGCGTCGGCAAGGGCTACGATGCTGCGCGGTCGCCAAAGACCGTGTGGAACGCTGGTCATGGGCATGAGCCGGGCGCCTTGGATGATTTGGCACAGCCGAATGCCACTCACGTCCATGGCCTCCATAGGTGCTTGTGGCTTCTGGTCACTTGGTCTTGGATTGGAGTGAGCAATGTTGCGCAGAGACTTGGGAGTAGATGGATTGGAGTGGTGGGGTGCCTTTATTATATGAGAGTCCAAACTCTGTTGCATTCACATCGTGCTGGCTCTAGTCTGCTTCTCCAATTAATTCCCTCTGCATGTAATTGAGGATGCATCATTGACCGTTCAGCGTCTCGGGAACCGCTACCCTCTTCCTCCTTGGCATTCAAGCACCTATGGACCCGTCGACGACGAGGTGCCTATGGTGACTTTGTAAATTTCAAGATGATAGTGCCATGCGTGTGTGCGTTCATAGGGGTGAGTGTATGCGCGTGTATATGAGCGCCATGCGTGCATCTTGTGTAAAAAAACAACGTAAATGCGTGTCAAAAAGAGACTAGTCAGCATACTCAATATTGTGCACCTCGGAGAGGAAAATGATAGAACTAGTACATATTTATTTATGGTGCAGATTCACTCATTTTGCTCCATATGTACTCCGTCTCGGTGTAGTCTAGTCACTTGTTGAAATCTCTAGAAGGGCAAATACTCCTTTACGGTTTCTGAGGCTATACTAGCAAGTAGTTGTAGGTACTAGTACAATAGTGGGATCACATAGCAATTTTGTCTCATGCAAGAGCCTAGCTATATGTGTGCTCCAATGTTCGCAACTGCAACGTTCGGTTTGCGCTTGGCTCTTCGCCTCTTCGAGAAGACGAACAATGATGTTACTACTACTGCTTCTACAGTGTCGAATCCACTGCTGCATGTCCGTCCACCTCGAGCGGGACGGATAGCTTGTTGTGGAAGTACTACTACTAAGCAAAAGCATGTCCTCGCTTATAGCAACCGCAGCATGGGCGAGGGAGAAGGCGTGTAGTAAAATCAAGCTTCTCCTCGTTCTACGAGTTGACGCGACACAACATAGCACTGGCCCCACATGCTTGCCTCTAAACTTGGCTGAAAGACCCGCAGTGTACTATATATTTGCAGCAACCTCTAACATTTACCCACCACAAATTAAAATATATGTGGCCGTATGCATCGTTCTGATGCAGAGGCCGGGGAGTCCCCCCTTTAAAAAAAAAACAAATTAAAATATATATTCCTGTCTTGACCAGATGAGCGTGCAAACTACAATCACCAGGGTGACAGGTAGGGCCAGAAGACTATTTTAATTAAAAAAAACTTCGAGACGGCCACATAGCATGAAGCCGACCCCAACGATTTTAAGCTTACAGGCACGGTACACGCTATCTAGACTACTCTACACTTGAAGCTGCCACACGAGCGTCCGGGCTGCGCTTGGCTCTTCGCCTCTTCGGGAAGTCGAACAATGATGGTGTACTACTGCCTTTGGAGGAGTACTACAAGACGCACGGCCATCTGACACCAATTGAACTGCTGCATGTCCACCGCGTGCGGGAGGGAGAGCGTTTAGCGAAAGCTTCTCCTAGTCTTGCCAGTCACCACGCTCATGGGCGAGGGAGGGACGCTCCTGTCTTTGCGTGTATGACAGGTGGGCCCGACAAGTGTGTGGCCAACCTATCATACAGCCAAAGCGAGTGCGATTAAGTCCGTGAGAGAGAGGATAATCAAACTTCTCATTGATGTACGAGTTGACGCGACACATCAAAGCACTGCACTCGATATATTTCAATAATTTGCGTTTACCGATGCATTAATTACAACGCATGCATGCATGCCGTGAATCTTCTTTTGATAGTACTTGCATGTGTTGATTTAATGCACCTTGAAGGATGGTTGTGCACGAGGAGGGCGAGATCATGCAGACCGAATAGGAACAGGACCCAACGATGGAGCTCTCTAAGGTCTGGATGGACCTCACCGTGCTCCACTGCCCCTTGTGCCTCCGCCCCTTGACGCCTCCAGTGTATGAGGTTCGAATACACCTCGTCCGTTTGATTGATTGAGTAAGGTGCAGGTTTCTTGATTGATGTGCTGTTGGATTGATTTGTGCAGTGCAAGGGAGGGCACCTGTCCTGCGCGGACTGCCGCGTCGAGCGCCCCGAGAACCAGCGGCAGTGCCAGAAGTGCGAACGCGGCGGTGGCTTCGACGTGCGGAACATGGCGGTGGACTCCGTCCTTTCGTTGGTGAGGGTGGAGTGCCCGCACGAAGGCTGTGGGCTCTACGTCACTTACCAGAAGCTCGCCGATCACCAGAGTGTGTGTCCCTCGCGCCCTGCAAATGCCCCGTGCCCGTCTACGGCTACGAAGGCCCGCCGCCGGTGCTCTACCACCACATCAGCACCGCGCATCCCATGCCCGTGCACAGGATCCAGTTCGGCAAGGTGCTCCAGCTGCAAGTGCCATTGTTGGAGCCACGGCTCTTGCTGTTCGCGGAGGAGGACCGCCGTGCGTTTTTCTTGGTCGGCGGCGTGCTCGACATCGGCACGCCTATCGCCGTGTCGGTCGTCTGCATCAGAGCGGGGGCGTCCCCACTGCCGCACTACTTGGCCAAGCTGTGGGCGAACGGCCCGCCGGGGGAGCCCAAAGGCACGACCGACGCCGTCAAGGTGGAAATGGAGGTGACAAGCAGCAAGGATCCCGCGACGTCGACGTGCAGGAGCTGACCTCCTTGACAGTTCCGCCCAAGCTGCTAGCCGGGGCTAAGCTTGTGTCCCTCCACATTCAGATTGACAAGCTCACTTCTTAAATGTTTCGACAGTGCCTTCTATTTATCTTAGTAATATGCTAATATAGGGATTACCTGGTCTACTTTAGCTTAAGAAATGGTGGGTTTTGGTATACCGCAGCAATTACTTCGACATCAGATCAGTAATTTCCAACAGTCGAACGGATATTTTGTGTCTGTTGGATATAAAGTTCCTTTGGGTAAGAGTACTAATTGTCATCAAAATGGATAAAAGGAGATGTATGTAGACGTATTTTAGTTCTAGACACGTCCCTTTTACCCATTTTGATGACAAGCACTCCCTCC
Source organism: Aegilops bicornis (assembly GCA_021605145.1). Taxonomy (NCBI): domain Eukaryota; kingdom Viridiplantae; phylum Streptophyta; class Magnoliopsida; order Poales; family Poaceae; genus Aegilops; species Aegilops bicornis. The sequence continues at coordinate 314,618,301 of CM038674.1, read as the reverse complement.
GTTCCACAATACATGCCTTCCATTTGTCAAAATATAGATGTATCTAGACATGTTTTAGTATATAGGTACATCCATGATAGAGCCAATCGGATGGTTGAGAACACTACAATTTGTAGCTACAGATGCGTGTGTGACTCCCAGATGCAGAGGCCGGGGGTCATCATCCTCCTCTTCGAGAAAAAACAGACGCGTGTGTGAGAGGACGAGTGCGTGCGTGCACCTCTTCTCTTCCTGTATAACGTACTAATACTAAACTCAGAGTAGAAGTTTTTGAGCTTGCGTCTCGTCACATTCCAAATTACTCCACGCTATATTGAATTGCAAACCTGTTCACACCGATCACAACCTAAACGGTTTCCTACTTAGGAGCGTATTAGTACCATGCTAGTATATTGAATTCCAAACCTGTTCACACCGATCACAACCTAAACGGTTTCCCACTTAGGAGCGTATTAGTACTAGGTTATAAATACTAGTATGCTAAGATGACTGCACATTCCTCCTCAACTCCTCATCCACAAAAACAAACAAGTCATTCAACATCCTTCCCTTGCGTCTGCCATGGCCAGCGTGAGTTCTGGGTCGAGTGATTGCTACCAGGGAGAGGCGAGCATGGAAGCGGAAGCACGAGAGATGTTCCGCCTCGCTGCGAGAGCAGCCGACATGTCCCGCCACGCGGAAGTAGCAGCACAGAGGTCCCGCCCGGCGCGCTGAAGCAGCACGGAGGTCCGTCTGCGCCGATGCAAAGCAGACTTGTCCAGGCCGCCTTGAAGCAACAGAGATGTCCCGCTGCGCCACGAATGCAAAGAGATGTCCCGCCTCACCGCGCGGCTCGGGAAAATTTCTCGCGGCGGCGACGGTATTCTGGCGCATGCATGCGATCGTCCATAGCCAGATGGATCAGATCTCCGGCTGGGCGAGGTTGCAGGATGACATGAAAGCCTCGTTTGAACAGGCTACCGGCGTCATCCGGCAACTAAGGGAGGGCAATGAGAGGCTCCGGGCTGAGCGCGACCTGCTGAGGGAGAAGATCGTCCAAAGTGCAGACCAGCAGGAGGAGACCAGTGCCTTGTTGAAGAGGACCGGCGTCATCGTCAAGAAAATTATGGACGAGAATGACATGCTCCGCAACGAGCGCCAAAGGCTGGTGGAGGAATCCGTGGATGTTCTCAAGCAGCGTCTTGAGGACACGAAAGAGCTCATCGCCGCTCACCGCGGAGACTAGTTCCCGACCTGCAAAGAACGCATCAAGAAAGTAGAGATCAGCGAGCGGATCCTTGTCTTCCTTCTTCTTTTGCCCTTGTGTATTTCGGGCGTAGCTGCATGTGGCTTTTTTAATTATCTTTCTAATTATGTAAGACAATTAATCGTCCTTATCTTTCTGTGGAAGATCAATGTTGCGAGGCTGGAATCAAGAAAACTCTTGCTGTGGCGACCCTAGCATTGCTGTTCTTCTAGTTGCTGCTAGGCTTCCTTCAGTTTCCTGGTTTCTTTTGATGTAATAATCGGTTTAGGATGTCAATTGTGTCGTCGGTTGTGAAATTTTGGGTTCTAGCGCGGATGTTTGGCCTTTGTTGGCCTCTTGGGATGTTGTGATTTCAATCTGGTACTTTTAGTCCTTCGTGTTAGGCTGGAGTTGTGTTGAACTTCTTGTGAATTGTGGTGGTTTTCAGTAATGAAAATCGGAAGGGCAAGCCCTTCTTTGATAAAAAAATCGCCCTTATATATTCATCGGTCTTGCCATAAGTCGCATGTAGATGCTATATAGGTCCGTCGGATCTTACATCAAGATCCGTCTTTGCCGATTTTCTTTTTCTCTCTTAAATCTCAGTCGAGTGAGACATAGCCACGCCATTAAATGAGGCTCGGCGCCATTAATGGAGACCTTGGGAGAGAGGTGGACGGCAGATGGAGGTCAAAGGGCACTCCTCCCGATAAGCACGCCATAGGGTCTGATCGACGCCTCTCGTACTCAAATAGCTACCCTGCACGGCGCCTCCTAGCTAATAAAAATGGGACGCGTATGCACAGAAATGGTACTACTAAGTAGAACGCCCACGGTTTCAATAATACTTGTGTTTCCGATTGTAACGTGACAGCACTTGTTCCAAAATGACTTTGTTGATTGTTAATGTGTGCGCCTTCGCAAATCGGACTGCAAATTTACCGCAGCATGTTGGTGCCATGTCATGGAACCAAGCCAAGTTTCATTATTTTCATGCGTGTTTTGGACTTACAGGAATTAAAAAACTAAGTTTCTCAATGTTTCCAACCCAGCCACGACGCCTTAATTTCGAATTTCATTCCCATTTCTTGCATGGAACCTAGAAATTTACCCGAGGACACACATGTGATTTTTCAACCAACTTTGGTGCACTGGAACATGTGCTTGTATTTCAAATTTGAATTATGCACACAAAGGTGACACGTTCCCTCCTAGAACCACGAGCCTTCTTGAGAGAAGCTCTGATTTGCAAGAAGCTTATACCAAAATTTGTTCCTATTCGGCCAATTTTTTTTACCATGGCATGATACTACCATGACATGACACCATGCCAAGTTTCATGATTTTAAAACCAAGTTTCTCAATGTTCTTCACCGAGCCACGATGCCCAGATGTTTGAATCTTATTCTCATTTTTTGCATGGGAGTAGAAATTCACCCGAGGACACAAATGTGATTTTCAACCAACTTTGATGCACGGGAGCACGTGCTTGTAGTTCAAATTTGAATTATGCACATTAAATGACCAAAAACTCAATTAATGTGTACATAAGGCCAAGCAAGCGGAATAATTCCAAAATTTAACAGTGGCACTCATGTAGTTCTATGTTGCATTTGTAAATAAACTCAAGGGGACAACGATATCGTTTCAAGCACTCAAAGGTGACACGTTCCCTCTCGTAACCACGAGCCTTCTTGAGAGAAGCTTCGGTTTGCAAGAAGCTTATACCAAAATCTGTTCCTATTCGCCATTTTTTACCACAACATGGTAGTACCATGACATGACATCCATACCAAGTTTCATGATTTTCAGACGTGTTTTGGATTTACAAGAATTTTAAAACCAAGTTTCTCAATGTTCTCGGCCGAGCCACGATGCCCAGATGTTTTAATTTTATTCTCATTTCTTGCATGGGACCTAGAAATTCACCCGAGGACACAAATGTGATTTTTCAACCAACTTTGGTGCACGAGAGCATGTGCTTGTAGTTCAAATTTGACTTATGCACATTAAATGACCAGAAACTCAATTAATGTATGAAAAACGACAAATGAACCCGGAATAATTCCAAAATTCAACATGGCACTAATGTAGTTCTATGTTGCCTTTGTTAAGAAACTCAAGGGCGGGGGTGTACGTTCCCTCTTAGAACCACGAGCTTCCAAATCGCCCAATTTTTTACCACAACATGTTAGTGCCATGACATGACACCATGGCAAGTTTCATTACATGAATTTAAAATCTAAGTTTCTCGATGTTCTCGGCACAGTCATGATGCCCATATGTTTGAATTTCATTCTCATTTCTTCCATGGGACCTAGAAATTCAACCAAGGACACACATGTGATTTTTCAACCCACTTTGGTGCACTGGAGCATGTGCATGCAATTCATATTTAGATTATGCACATTAAAAGTCCAGAAACTCAATTAATGTATAAAAGGCCAAATGAACCCGAAATAATTCCAAAATTTAACAGGGCACTCATATAGTTCTATGTTGCCTCTGTAAATAAAATCAGGGGATGCAGCGTATATCATTTCAAGACACAAAGGTGACACGTTCCTCTCGGAACCACGAGGCTTGTTGAGAGAATCTACGGTTTTGCAAGAGGCTTATACCAAAACTTGTCCCAATTCAGCCAAAAATTATACGTATGAAAATAGGGTTTAGATTATCCCGAACATCTCGCTACCTAGACCAATAATGTACTATGATTTGAATTCAACATAAAATGGATCTGAGATATTTGAATTGGAGAGCGTATGGTACATGTAGTTCATAGTGAAATATGATTACTGCTATATGCATGTCTTTTTGTTATCAAGATAATATTTAAATTATTGTATAACTTGACAACAATCGTATTCAAATAAGGAAAATTGATTCAAATTTAGTCCATATGGTAGACGACAATATATATGTTCACATGGTGGAGTAAAATGTTCATATATGATGGAAGATCAAAATGTATGACTACATCAATTATAAACCGCAAGGTCACCTAATGATATGTTCGAATTCAACATAACGTGGATTCAAAAATTGAAATTCGAGATCATGGCATCTCGAATCATATAAAAAGGGACATTACTCTTTCTTTGGTGGGAATTGATTTGTTTTTTGTTGTTGTTGAGGGAAGTGCAAATCGATTTGGTAATCGTGCAGGTAATCATGTTCTCCCGATTTTTTACATTTTTCTTGTAGTTTTTTCAATGGCATCTATAGCAATATAGTAAAAGGGACATGACTCTCTTGTGTCTTGTATGATTTTTTACACGTCAAGTTTGTTCTGCCGAACAAGGAATCCGCACCTTGTTATCCCAAAATTTTCAAGCTCGAGTATCTTTTGTCTCACCTGCTTTGAAACTCCCGCTTCTTCAACCTGTGTCGCGCCTTGTTATCCCGAAATTTGGATGCGCGCGAGAACTCCCTCCTCATCCGAAATCGCTCCCGCAGTCCGCATATCTGAAATCCCCTTCTACCCCTCACCGAAATGAAGCTCCACGTCAAGGTGTCAAAACCGGTGGGGTACGCTGGTAACTTACCCTACATTTCGGACAAGCGCCCCTAAGCTTGGCTCCTCCCCTTCGCCCCTCCTCCCCCATTCGCATACACCGTGGCCGCCAAAACCCGCGAAACCCCACGCTCCTCTCGCCGGCCTCCCGACCGCCGCCACCAAGACTCTTCCTCGACTACGTCGTCCACCACAACAGCTCGCCGTCCCTCATCCACCGCACCGGATGAGGATCCGTTGTCGATCTCGTTGTCCCGCTGGATCAGCCGCCCCGTCCTCCACCTCCAAGGAGCTGCCCCGACGTTCGCCTCGTCTATAGCGCCACCTCAATCCACACAGCGTCGTCTTGACCTGCCCCACCGGAACCGCAACACCCTCACCAATTCCTCTGATGAAGCCGAGGCCAACTCGGCGCCATCAAGGAGGTTCTGCACTCACCGCTGCATTTTATCTTTTATTCGATCTCACGGGGCTGGCGGTGCTCGATACCGAAAGCATATGGCGTCTCCATCGACGGGCGCCGCCGCCGCCACATCATCCACGACGTCTCTCCCCCATGTCGTTGCTTCCTCGGCGGTGACTTCCATAACGGCACTAGCTGCAGCTGCTCCAGCTCTCGCTCGCGCCGCGGCTCTGTTCTTGCTGTCGGTCACACTGCTGCACTGCTCCTGCTTGCTCGTTGCCGCTGCTCGCTTGCTTGCTTTCGCTACCGCTTGCCGCTGCCAGACGACCTCCGCAGCTACAGGAGTTGCTGCTTTAGCACTTTCGCCGCGCGCCATCGCACGACTTGTTCTCTGCTAGTGCGTTCCCTGCTCGAGCGTCTGCTGATTTAGATCACTGCTTCTCTGCTACTAGTGCTCGAATGCCCTAAACATCTATTGCAATGCTCTGTTACTAGTTCAATCAATTTCGACTGTGAAGTTCATTTTCTTCAGTTAAGTTCAGAGTGAACAGTACTTACAACATCTGTCGGAGCGGCCGTGGCGCGGCTGATGCGTTTTACATCTAGCACTTTTTGGTGATGTATTTTACATCATCTATTGCAGATGATATTAGGGTCCCACTTCAGATTAAAGTTGTATGTCTTGTCATGCTTCTGCCTCGCCAGACACCTTAGCGGAGCTGCTCCAACGACGGAACCGTTCATCACAATGAGCAGTACCCTCGGCACCATTTCCAGAGGCCCTTGATCTTCTTCCCCGCCTCCCGACAAATACACCAGCATCATCACCATCCTCCACGTCCAACCCAATGATGCTGAGGTCCACAAGGCTATGCCAAAGAGGTTGTACACTCATCGCATCACTTTGTTTCTCCATTCCTCTATTCTTCCAATTCATGTGAGCCAAACACCCAGGTTGACTGAAATCCTATGTTTCCAAATGCTCTGTTTTGCACGTGCATTCCTATCCTATTCATGTGTTTTTCCTGTCCCTCGCTTATAGAATCCTCCAATTCTAAGGAGCCCTTATAGATTTACTTCATTTTCAGATTGGCGCCAAAGAAAACTCGTGGTGTTATGTCCTCGCTGCCGTGCCGTCATCCACCCCACCGAGGTGCACCATCGATGAAGCGTTCATCGCAGCGTAGATCCCCGCAGACTTTCTTTCGCCGCCTCAGATCATCTTCCCCTTTGCCGGCAGCCACGCCATCTGCATTACAATCGTCGACTGAGCAGATGAACCTGAGGACTAGACAGTTCCGGAAGAGAGGTCGCAGTCTTTTGTGTTTGCTTACATTATACATCGGTTATTATTACCTGCTACTTTATCGTTCAATCTTGAGTTTCGAATTGCCCATGGGTCTCATATCGAGCCAGCAATGAATAGTATCTGTCTACTATCTGGTTCATCTGGGGTCTTCTATGTGGTTCATGTTGGGTGGGCAACAAACAATAGATGATCCATTGTCTATCTTTCTAAACTGAAGCTATAATCTACCTGCTATCATTAGTTTTGGATCCATCCACTCGTTTTCTACCATCAGTCTTGATTTTTGCATGCACCCGTTAGGCGCCCTTACAAAATCTAACTATTTTTTATTATGCATGTCAGATATTGTACAATCGTACTGAACATGTAGAGAAAAAGAGAAGACCGTTGCATGCGAATATAATGTCATGCAGACGCTGATCCATGGTGGGAGAAGTGCCCCCCCTCTCCTGCATTTCCAGATTGTATTCCAGAGGAAGATAAGCTGTAGGATGGAGATTCAGAAGGAGCCGACCATGCCTGTTTACCACCTGAAGTGTTTGCTCTAACCTGGCATGCTGATGTTGGTCATATCATGCATATGGTGCCTCGCATTGCTTACATTATACATCTTACATGTCATCAGCTTAGTTTAGATTTGCTTTGTGTGAATGCCACCTGTTTGGTTTCTATATCATACTCCCACCATTCCTAAATATTTGTCTTTTTAGAGATTTCAACAAGTGACTACATACGGAACAAAATGAGTGAATCTACACTCTAAAATATGTCTATATACATCCGTATGTGGTAGTCCATTTGAAATCTCTAAAATACAAATATTTAGGAATGGAGGGAGTATATGGAATTATGCAATGCCATCTTCTTTAGCTGTGCATCATATACGTGAATCATGCAATGCCATCCTGTTTAGCCAGTCATCGTATATGTGAATTGTATCGTGCCATATTTTTTCCATAATGTGTTCCATTTGTCAGCAATGTTTATACATTCATCTACTCTTCCTGTGCATCAGCCATTTGAGTCGGTCATGGGAAAATCTGGAGTGAAAACAAGGTCTTCTGAGCAGTCGGTGCTACACTGTGGATGCAGATTTCTTGCTGTTAAGATAGCTCCTCGGAGGAGGATTCACGAGAGATGACCATCGTATTCCCCGAGGTGCATGCTCTAACTTGGCTGGGTTATATTGCTCATATCATGCATATGGTGTCTTGCATTGCCATGCCATCTGCTTAGATTGGACATGCTTTGTGTGAACGCCTCCTGTTTGCTTTCTATATCAGATATGTGAATTATACAATGCCATGTTTTTCAGCCAGTTATCATATCTGTGAATTATGCACCGCCATGGAGCTAGGCATCATATATGTGAATTATCTCATGCCATCTTTTTTTTTCATTACGTATTCCATTTGTCGACAATCTATGTATATTGAACTACTCTTCATGTGTATCAGCCATTTGAGCCGGTTATGGAAAAATCTGAGGTGAAAACAAGGTCTTCAGAGCAGGCAATGGTACCTGTTGAAGCATATATCTCGATGGTTCTGGAGCTCCTCAGAGGAGGATCTGTAGACAGATGACCAGTCCTATATCCCACCTGAGGTGTATGCTCTAAGTTGCAACGTTTATATTTCTCATATGATGCATAGGGTGTCTTGCATTGCTTAGTTTAGACATCATATGCACAATATTGAATTCTATCTGCTTAGTTTAGAGATCATACATGCGAGTGCCAGTTGCTTAGTATATGAATCAATTATGTCAATTATATCATGCCATCTTGTATACTTAGACAACATGTATGTGAATTATTTCATCCCAACCTATTTTAGAAAGACATCATATAGTTTTGTCATGTCATCCTATTTAGGTACTCATCATATGTTGAATTATGCCATTATATCCTGTTAAGTTATCCATCATATATCTGAAACTGTGTCATGCTATCATGTTTAGTTAGGCATCATATATGTGAAATTGTGTCATGCTGTCCTGTTTGGTTAGACAACATATATGTGAATTACCACATCTGTCTATCATACAATGTCTATACGTTCAATTTCTTTTCTTGTTTATCAGCCATTTGAATTGGAGGGGGTGATGGCAGTATCTAAGGGAGCAAAAACCCCGTTCTTCACAAAAGACAGTGCTACCCGTCGATGCAGATAGAACCATGGTTGTATTGGCCCACAAAATAGCCCCACCACACGTAATCGAGACTCTTCCAGATTGCACACTTACACCGTTGGGCAGAGAACCAGCTACAACCCATCTAACCGCAACCCCAGCGGATAGTAACCCACTTATAGTTAACAAAGCACCATGTCCACCACAGAGTACCCCCACATGAGCATTTTGTAAAGCTAATGCAGTGCCCAAAGCACGAAGACCACCACAGCTAACCCAAACTCCACGTTTAAAGCAGAAGAGCAACTGTTCTCAGGTCAGATTCCGTAGCTATGGTACATACTCCTTTGCTGTTGCATCACTGTATTTACTCATACCAACTACTTTCGAATTTGAAGGATCCAATTGAAACTCCAATGGCGCAATGTATGTTTTAAACCTATTTCTTTAACTGGATTGCTGTTCTAACTTCTTGCTCTATATTGATTTCAGTTTAAGTTGTATAAACAGTTATGTTCTCATGTGATGCACATTACAAGTGCTGCCAATGTTGTGTAGTTTCTCACACTTATATTCTGTCTATGCTGCCGTGTCTTAAAAATATATGAGTTGAACTGTGTCTCTATCTTGATTAGGGAACATAAACTAGAATGATATGGACAATACAGTGACCATAGTACATAGATATATGTTTGTTTCATCTGTTATCCCATCCACCTTACTCTTGAACCGGTTTACCAAAATGAGTTTGGTATACTACAAGCTAAACCTGTGATGTGTCTGCTTGTTTCTCTTGTAGTATGCAAACAGAATATTGGAGAAGAGCACCCAACTATGCAATGGTAGAGAAAGTAATGCAGATAAGGTTCAAGATAGTGAGACAACCCTATTGGTCTCCAAGAAAGGTGATAAAAATGATCTTGTAGACAATGAGAAAACCCCACAGTCCTGCGTTGACGTAGTGTTCGATTCTTGGCGCATCACCGGCACAAGCTCTTCGAACTCGCTGCACGAATCACTTCGGCTTCTTGGTCTCAGCTATAAGCTGAAAGGCATCGATCATTTGTGCGGCAAGAAGCCAAAGGACCGAGGAAGTCCTCAGAATTCAGATGCGTACTTTCTTGTGCAACAACAAGCTACTGGAGGATTTAAGCGCCAAACAAGAGAAAGTTAATAAGCTTGCTAAGCATCTTGCCGCATTATGGGTACCTGTGATATTGTTTCTTGAACTCTTCAAGTGGTTTGATTCTGGACTTGTTTTGTCGCGGCGTTTATATGTCTTCTTGTGTTCCCTACATTTGCACTGGTGGTGAACTTTGATGCCCAGTGGATGTAATATGTGTAATAGCCGTGATAGCCTAGCATAAGTTGCTTGCTTATTTATTTCCTTGTTGTCTTGTTTATTTTTTTTCTTGTAGTCAGTGCAGTTCTTTTTCCGCGGTTTCCTAGTGGCTGCAATAACCTATTTTTTAAAACTAGGCCACAATAACCATGGGCTAATATTTACTGTAGTGACACTGGGCCTCCTACGGGCCGTAGAAACAGTGGGCCTTCTACGGGCCGTAGAAACAGTAGGCCTTCTACGGGCCGTAGAAACATTGGGCCTTCTACGGGCCGTAGAAACAATGGGCCTTCTACGGGCCCTATCATCAATGGGCCTTATACGGGTCGTATGATCGATCGACACAAACATGGGCCAATAACAGTCGCATTATGGCCGTAAACGGGCTAGAGTTGGAATCGTCCGTTCATGGGCCGACCATAATGGGCCATCGTTAATAGGATGTATTTGATGACGCTATGAAAACGGCCCAATGTACTAACGGACCACAAACGGGTCGACTGTAACCACGGGCTGAATTTGGCCCACAAGCAGAAAATTACAGTAACGGGCCGTAAGTAAACAAATGCTCGAAATGAGCCCCCGAATAAATGGGCTCTGAGAAGGCCGAAATATAACATGGGCTGGAAACGGCCCAACTGAACAATGGGCCATTAATGGTTATAAAGTGCTACACTGTTCATTACGGGCCAGTTTCACCACAGGCCGTTAATGGGTCTAAAGTGATGTTGGGGAACGTAGCAGAAATTCAAAATTTTCCTACGTGTCACCAAGATCTATCTATGGAGAAACCAGCAACGAGGGGAAGGAGAGTGCATCTACATACCCTTGTAGATCGCTAAGCGGAAGCGTTCAAGAGAACGAGGTTGAAGGAGTCGTACTCGTCATGATCCAAATCACCGGAGATCCTAGTGCCGAACGGACGGCACCTCCGCGTTCAACACACGTACAGCCCGGTGACGTCTCCCATGCCTTGATCCAGCAAGGAGAGAGGGGAGAGGTTGAGGAAGACACCATCCAGCAGCAGCACAACGGCGTGGTGGTGATGGAGGAGCGTGGCAATCCTGCAGGGCTTCGCCAAGCACCGCGGGAGAGGAGGAGTACTTGGGAGAGGGGGAGGGCTGTGCCAGAACTTGTGTTGCGGCTGCCCTCCCACCCCTCCACTATTTATAGGTGGGGGGAAGAGGAGGCCGGCCCCCTTAGATCCCATCTAGGGTTGGGGGCGGCGGCCAAGGGGGGAGGAGTGCCTCCCAAGTCAAGTGGAGGCCTCCCATTTTAGGGTTTTCCCCTTCACATGCGCATGGCCCATGGCGGGCTGGTGCCCCTGGCCCATTAAGGCTAGGGCGCCCCCTACAGCCCATGCTAATGTATTGGACGTGGTGGAACAATTTCCGGACCTCCGGACCCCTCCGGAATCCTCCGGAACCTTCTGGAAGCTTCCCGGTACAATACCGAAAAAACCCGAACTTTTTCCGGAACCCGAACAACAACTTTCCATATATAAATGTTTACCTCCGGACCATTCCAGAACTCCTCGTGATGTACGGGATCTCATCCGGGACTCCGAACAACATTCGGTAACCACATACAAACTTCCTTTATAACCCTAAGCGCCATCGAACCTTATGTGTAGACCCTACGGGTTCGGGAACCATGCAGACATGACCGAGACGCGTTCTCCGATCAATAACCAACAGCGGGATCTGGATACCCATGTTGGCTCCCACATGTTCCGCGATGATCTCATCTGATGAACCACGATGTCAAGGACTCAATCAATCCCGTATACAATTCCCTTTGTCTAGCGGTATTGTACTTGCCCGAGATTCGGTCGTCGGTATACCGATACCTTGTTCAATCTCGTTACCGGCAAGTCTCTTTAATCGTTCCGTAACACATCATCCCGTGATCAACCCCTTGGTCACATTGTGCACATTATGATGATGTCCTACCAAGTGGGCCCAGAGATACCTCTCCGTTTACACGGAGTGACAAATCCCGGTCTCGATTCTTGCCAACCCAACAGACACTTTCAGAGATACCTGTAGTGCACCTTTATAGTCACCCAGTTACGTTGTGATGTTTGGTACACCCAAAGCATTCCTACGGTATCCGGGAGTTGCACAATCTCATGGTCTAAGGAAATGATACTTGACATTATAAAAGCTTTAGCATACGAACTACGATCTTTGTGCTAGGCTTAGGATTGGGTCTTGTCCATCACATCATTCTCCTAATGATGTGATCCCGTTATCAATGACATCCAATGTCCATGGTCGGAAACCGTAACCATCTATTGATCAACGAGCTAGTCAACTAGAGGCTTACTAGGGACATGGTGTTGTCTATGTACCCACACATGTATCTGAGTTTCCTATCAATACAATTATAGCATGGATAATAAACAATTATCGTGAACAAGGAAATATAATAATAACTAATTTATTATTGCCTCTAGGGCATATTTCCAACAGTCTCCCACTTGCACTAGAGTCAATAATCTAGTTCACATCGCCATGTGATCAACACTGATAGGTCACATCGCCATGTGACCAACATCCAAAGAGTCTACTAGTGTCTTAAACTAGTTCACATCACCATGTGATTAAGTCTCAATGAGTTCTAGGGTTTGATCATGTTTTGCTTGTAAGAGAAGTTTTAGTCAACGGGTCTGCAGTATTCAGATCTGTATGTACTTCGCAATTCTCTATGTCATATTGTAAACGCTGCTTCCACGCTCCACTTGGAGCTATTCCAAATGGTTGCTCCACTATATGTATCCGGTTTGCTACTCAGAGTCACTCGGATAGGTGTAAAAGCTAGCATCGACGTAACCCAATACGCCCAACTCTATATCAGCTCCATAAACGAGAAAAATTTCCTTATTCTCCTAAGCATAATTTTTTTACCGCTGACCAATGATCCGTTCCTGGATAATTCTTGTACCCCTCGATCGACTCATGGCAAGGCACACTTCGGTGCGGTACACGACATAGCATACTATAGAGCCTACGTCTGAAGCGTAGGGGCGGCCTTCGCCCTTTGTCTCTCTTACGCCTTGGTCGAGCTTTTAACTCTTAACTTCATACCTTACAACTCGTGCAAGAACTCCTTCTTTGATCGATCCATCTTGAACACCTTCAAGATCATGTCAAGGTATGTGCTCATTTGAAAGTATTATTAAGCATTTTGATCTATCTTATAGATCTTGATGCTTATTGTTTAAGTAGCCTAATCCAGGTTTTCCATTGAAAATCATCTTTCAAATAACCCTATATGCTTTCCAGAAATTCCACATCATTTCTGATCATCAATATGTCAACAACATATACTCATCAGAAATTCTATAGTGCTCCCACTCACTTCTTTGGAAATACAAGTTTCTCATAAACTTTGTATAAACCGAAAATCTTTGATCATCCTATCAAAGTGCATATTCAAACTCCGATTTGCTTACTCCTGTCCTTAGTAGGATCGTTGGAGCTAGCATACCTTTTAGCATCCTTAGGATCGAAAAACTTTTCTGATTGTATCACATACATCCTTTCCTTACGTAAACTGGTAAGGAAACTCGTCTTGACATCCATCCGCCAGATTTCATAAATGCAGCTAATGCTAACATGATTCCGACGGACTTAAGCATCGCTACGGATGAGAAAATCTCATCGTAGTCAACTCCTTGAACTTGTGAAAAACTCTTCGCCACAAGTCGAGCTTCATAGACGGTGACATTACCGTCCACGTCCGTCTTCTTCTTAAAGATCCATTTATTTCAATGGCTTGCCGATCATCGGGCAAGTCCACCAAAGTCCATGCTTTGTTATGATACATGGATCCTATCTCGGATTTTATGGCTTCTAACCATTTGTCGGAATTTGGGCCCACCGTTGCTTCTCCATAGCTCGTAGGTTCATTGTTGTCTAGCAACATGACCTTCAAGACAGGATCACCCTCTGAAGCAGTACGCATCCTTGTCACCCTACGAGGTACGGTAGTGACTTGATCCAAAACTTCATGATCACTATCATAAGCTTCGACTTCAATTGGTGTAGGTGCCACAGGAACAACTTCCTGTGCCCTTGCTACACACTTGTTGAAGTGACGGTTCAATAACCTCATCAAGTCTCCACCATCCTCCCACTCAACTTTCCGAGACAAACTTTTCCTCGAGAAAGGACCCGATTCAAGAAACAATCCCTATTGCTTTCGGATCTGAATTAGGAGGTATACCCAACTATTTTGGGTGTCCTATGAAGATGCATTTTATCCGCTTTGGGTTCGAGCTTATCAACTGAAACTTTTTCACATAAGCGTCGCAGCCCCAAACTTTCAAGAAACGACAACTTAGGTTTCTCCGCACGGTGTCGTCTCAACGGAATTACGTGGTGCCCCATTAAAGTGAGTGTGGTTGTCTCTAATGCCTAACCCATGAGCGATAGTGGTAATTCGATAAGAGATATCATGGTGCGCACCATATCCAATAGGGTGCAACTATGATGTTCGGACACACCATCACACTATGGTGTTCCAAAGCGGTATTAATTGTGAAACAATTTGCACAATGTCTTAATTGTGTGCCAAAACTCGTAACTCAGATATTCATCTCTATGATCATATCATAGACATTCTATCCTCTTGTCATGAAGATCTTAAACTTCACTCTGAAATTACTTGAACCATTCAATAATTCAGACTTGTGCTTCATCAAGTAAATATACTCAACATCTACTCGAATCATCTGTCAAGTAAGAACATAACGATATTCACTGCATGCCTCAGCACTCATTGGACTGCACACATCAAAATGTGTTACTTCCTACAAGTTGCTTTCTTGTTCCATTTTACTGAAAACGAGGCTTTCTCATCTTGCCCATGTGGTATGATTTGCATGTCTCAAGTGATTCAAAATCAAGTGAGTCCAAACGGTCCATCTGCATGGAGTTTGTTCATGCGTATACACCAATAGACATGGTTCGCATGTCTCAAACTTTTCAAAACGAGTGAGTCCAAAGATCCATCAACATGGAACTTCTTCATGCGTTTTATGCCAATATGACTTACATGGCGGTGCCACAAGTAAGTGGTATTATCATTACTATCTTATATCTTTTGGCATGAAAATGTGTATCACTACGATCGAGATTCAATAAGCCATTCCTTTAGGTGCAAGACCATTGAAGGTATTATTCAAATAAACAGAGTAACCATTATTCTCCTTAAATGAATAATCAGATTGCGATAGACATAATCCAATCATGTCTATGCTCAACGCAAACACCAAATGCAATTATTTAGGTTTAACACCAATCTCGTTGGTAGAGGGAGCGTGCGATGCTTGATCACATCAAGCTTGGAAAAGCTTCCAACACATATCGTCAGCTCACCTTTAGCTAGTCTCCGTTTATTCCGTAGCTTTTATTTCGAGTTACTATCACTTAGCAACCTAACCGGTATCTAATACCTCGGTGCTACTAGGAGTACTAGTAAAGTACACATTAACATAATGTATATCCAATATACTTCTATCGACCTTGCCACCTTCTCATCTACCAAGTATCTAGGGTGGTTTCGCTCATGTCCGTTCCTCTCATTACGAAGCACTTAGTCTCGGTTTGGGTTCAACCTTGGGTTTCTTCACTAGAGCAACAACTGCTTTTGCCGCTTCATGAAGTATCCCTTGTTGCCCTTGCCCTTCTTGAAACTAGTGGTTTTACCAACCATCAACAATTGATGCTCCTTCTTGATTTCTACTTTCATGTGTCAAACATCACGAATACCTCAAGGATCATCATATCTATCCCCGATATGTTATAGTTCATCACGAGGCTCTAGCAGCTTGGTGGCAATGACTTTGGAGAAACATCACTATCTCATCCGGAAGATTAACTCCCACTCGATTCAAGTGATTGTTGCACTCGAGACAATCTGAGCACAAGCTCAACGATTGAGCTTTTCTCCTGAGTTTGCAGGATAAGAAAATCGTTGGAGGTCTTATACCTCTTGACGTGGGCACGAGCACGAAATCCCAATTTCAGCCCTTGAAACATCTCATATGTTCCGCAACGCTTCAAAACGTCTTTGGTGCCTCAACTCTAAACCGTTTAACTGAACTATCACGTAGTTATCAAAACGTGTATGTCCGATGTTCGCAACATCCACAGACGACGTTTGGGGTTCAGCACACTAAGCGGTGCATTAAGGACATAAGCTATCTACTGTCCGCATAATCGCTACTGTCAACTTTCAACTATATTTTCTCTAGAAACATATCTAAACAGTGGAACTAAAACGCGAGCTTACAACATAATTTGCAAAAGGTCTTTTGACTATGTTCAGGATAATTAAGTTCATCTTATGAACTCCCACTCGAATAGACATCCCTCCGGTCATCTAAGTGATTACATGATCCGAGTCAACTAGGCCGTGTCCGATCATCACGTGAGACGGACTAGTCATCATCGGTGAACATCTTCATGTTGATCGTATCTACTATACGACTCATGCTCGACCTTTCGGTCTACGTGTTCCGAGGCCATGTCTGCATACATGCTAGGCTCGTCAAGTTAACCCTAAGTGTTTCGGCGTGTAAATCTGTCTTACACCCGTTGTATGTGAACGTAAGAATCCATCACACCCGATCATCACGTGGTGCTTAGAAGCGACGAACTTTAGCAACGGTGCACAGTTAGGGAGAACACTTCTTGAAATTGTTGTAAGGATCATCTTATTTACTACCGTCGTTCTAAGTAAACAAGATGCATAAACATAATAAACATCACATGCAATTATATATAGTAGTGACATGATATGGCCAATATCATATAGCTCCATTGATCTCCATCTTCGGGCTCCATGATCATCATCGTCACCGCATGACACCATGATCTCCATCATCATGATCTCCATCATCGTGTCTTCATGAAGTTGTCTCGCCAACTATTACTTCTACTACTATGGCTACCGGTTAGCAATAAAGTAAAGTAATTACATGGCGTTATTCAATGACACGCAGGTCATACAAAAAATAAAGACAACTCCTATGGCTCCTGCCGGTTGTCATACTCATCGACATGCAAGTCGTGATTCCTATTACAAGAACATGATCTCATACATCACATATATCATTCATCACATTCTTCTTGGCCATATCACATCACATAGCATACCCTGCAAAAACAAGTTAGACGCCCTCTAATTGTTGTTTGCATGTTTTACGTGGCTGCTATGGGTTTCTAGCAAGAACGCTTTCTTACCCACGCAAAACCACAACGTGATATGCCAATTGCTATTTACCCTTCATAAGGACCCTTTTCATCGAATCCGCTCCGACTAAAGTGGGAGAGATCGGCACCCGCTAGCCACCTTATGCACCAAGTGCATGTCGGTGGAACTGTCCTCACGTGAAGAGCACGTGTAAGGTCGGTCCGGGCCGCTTCATCCCACAATACCATCGAAACAAGATTGGACTAGTAAGGGTAAGCATATTGAACAAAATCAACGCCCACAACTACTTTGTGTTCTACTTTGCAAAGAATCTACGCAATAGACCTAGCTCGATACCATTGTTGGGGAACGAGCAGAAATTCAAAATTTTCCTACGTGTCACCAAGATCTATCTATGGAGAAACCAGCAACAAGGGGAAGGAGAGTGCATCTACATACCCTTGTAGATCGCTAAGCGGAAGCGTTTAAGAGAACGGGGTTGAAGGAGTCGTACTCGTCATGATCCAAATCACCGGAGATCCTAGTGCCGAACGGACGGCACCTCCGCGTTCAACACACGTACAACCCGGTGACGTCTCTCATGCCTTGATCCAGCAAGGAGAGAGGGAGAGGTTGAGGAAGACTCCATCCAGCAGCAGCACAACGGCGTGGTGGTGGTGGAGGAGCGTGGCAATCCTGCAGGGCTTCGCCAAGCACCGCGGGAGAGGATGAGTACTTGGGAGAGGGGGAGGGCTGCGCCAGAACTTGTGTTGCGGCTGCCCTCCCACCCCTCCACTATTTATAGGTGGGGGGAAGAGGAGGCCGGCCCCCTTAGATCCCATCTAGGGTTGGGGGCGGCGGTCAAGGGGGGAGGAGTGCCTCCCAAGTCAAGTGGAGGCCTCCCCTTTAGGGTTTTCCCTTCCCATGCGCATGGGCCTTGGGGGCTTGTGCCCTGGCCCATTAAGGCTAGGGCGCCCCTCACAGCCCATGCTACTGTATTGGACGTGGTGGAACAATTTCCGGACCTCGACCCCTCCAGAATCCTCCGAAACCTTCCGGAAGCTTCCCGGTACAATACCGAAAAAACCCGAACTTTTTCCTAACCCGAACAACAACTTTCCATATATAAATCTTTACCTCCGGACCATTCCGAACTCCTCGTGACGTCCGGGATCTCATCCGTCTCCGAACAACATTCGGTAACCACATACAAACTTCCTTTATAACCCTAGCGCCATCGAACCTTAAGTGTAGACCCTACGGGTTCGGGAACCATGCAAACATGACCGAGACGTTCTCCGATCAATAACCAACAGCGGGATCTGGATACCCATGTTGGCTCCCACATGTTCCGCGATGATCTCATCGGATGAACCACGATGTCAAGGACTCAATCAATCCCGTATACAATTCCCTTTGTCTAGCGGTATTGTACTTGCCGAGATTCGATCGTCGGTATACCGATACCTTGTTCAATCTAGTTACCGGCAAGTCTCTTTACTCGTTCCGTAACACATCATCCCGTGATCCACCCCTTAGTCACATTGTGCACATTATGATGATGTCCTACCGAGTGGGCCCAGAGATACCTCTCCGTTTACATCGGTGACAAATCCCAGTCTCGATTCGTGCCAACCCAATGACACTTTCAGAGATACCGTAGTGCACCTTTATAGTCACCCGATTACGCCAGGACGCTTTGGTACACCCAAAGCATTCCTACGGTATCCGGAGTTGCACAATCTCATGGTCTAAGGAAATGATACTTGACATTATAAAAGCTTTAGCATACGAACTACGATCTTTGTGCTAGGCTTAGGATTGGGTCTTGTCCATCACATCATTCTCCTAATGATGTGATCCCGTTATCAATGACATCCAATGTCCATGGTCATGAAACCGTAACCATCTATTGATCAACGAGCTAGTCAACTAGAGGCTTACTAGGGACATGGTGTTGTCTATGTACCCACACATGTATCTGAGTTTCCTATCAATACAATTATAGCATGGATAATAAACGATTATCGTGAACAAGGAAATATAATAATAACTAATTTATTATTGCCTCTAGGGCATATTTCCAACAAGTGATACACTGTTCATTGCGGGCCAGTTTCACCACGAGCCGTTAATAGGCCAAGAGTTACATAGGGCCTCATATGGGCCGAAAGACGTCATGGGCCATACATGGGCCAGAAGTGAAAACGGGCTGGAATCATATTGGATGGCCCAGATGACGCTACTGGGCCTAATTCGGGTAGGGCGTAACGGGCCTTGGGTTAGCGGGCTGTAAATGGGCTATATGCGAACAGGTCGTTAACAGGCTTTCCATGGGCCGGCCCGTCACCTTTTGACCAAGTTAAAGGGGCCGGCCTTTTCACAGGAATGGGCCTCTGTTGGGCCGGGCCATGTGTCGACGTATCATAGGCGCCTTCTGTCCAATGAATGGATGACATCTGTCCCAACAATGAGCCGACACGTGTTTCCTCCAGCCAATGACGATTTTACACGTGGAAAATCCCCATTGGTCGGGGTTGTTAACAGGTTATCGGATCCAAAACCCGACCCGATAGCTTAACGGCGTTCCGTTACGGTGGATGCCACGTGTCGGTCATCCTTGACGAAAGCACTTCTGTGACGCGTGATTTATCGTCATGGAAGTGGACACTTCCGTGATGATGATTTTGGTAATGTCATGGAACACTTCTCTGACGACACGGTATGACTATCTTGATTACATCATAAATTTGTCATGGATGTACATGCATGACAAAAACGCGACCTACTGTGACAAACACGTATCATCACGGAAGTGTATTTTTTTGTAGTGTCCGTTAGCTTAGCACTTGATCGTTTTAGTTTACTGCTATTGGTTTATTCATAACTTATACATGTTCCTATGACTATGCGATTATGCAACTCCCGATTACCGGAGGAACACTTTGTGTCCTACCAAACGTCACAACATAACTGGGTGATTATCAAGGTGCTCTACAGGTGTCTCCGATGGTAGTTGTTGAGTTGGCATAGATCGAGATTAGGATTTGTCACTCCGTGTATCAGAGAGGTATCTCTGGGCCCTCTCGGTAATGCACATCACTATAATCCTTGCAAGCAATGCAACTAATGAGTTAGTTGCGGGATGATGCATTACGGAACGAGTAAAGAGACTTGCTGGTAACGAGATTGAGCTAGGTATTGAGATACCGATGATCGAATCTCGGGCAAGTAACATACCGATGACAAAGGGAAAAACGTATGTTGTTATGCGGTTTGACCGATAAAGATCTTCGTAGAATATGTAGGAACCAATATGAGCATCTAGGTTCCGCTATTGGTTATTGACCGGAGACGTGTCTCGGTCATGTCTACATAGTTCTCGAACCCGTAGGGTCCACATGCTTAAAGTTCGGTGACGATTGGTATTATGAGTTTTTGTGTTTTAATTAACCAAAGGTAGTTAGGAGTCCCGGATATGATCACGGACCTGACGAGGAGTCTCAAAATGGTCGAGACGTAAAGATCGATATATTGGAAGCCTATATTTGGACATCGAATTGGTTCCGGGTGAAATCGGGATTTTACGGGAGTACCAGGAGGTTACCAGAACCCCCCGGTAATTGTATGGGCCTTAATGGGCCATAGTGGACAGAGAGAGAGAGGAGGCCGGGCAGGCCGCGCTCCCCCTCCCCCTCTGGTCCGAATTGGACTAGGAAGGGGGGGGGGGCGCCCCCTGTCCTTCCTCCCTCTCTCCCCCTTTCTTCTCTCCTAGTCAAACTAGGGAAGGGGGGGATCCTACTCCCCGTGGGAGTAGGACTCCTCCAGGGCGCGCCATAGGGGCTGGCCCTCTCCCCCTCCTCCACTCCTTTATATACGTGGCCAGGGGCACCCCATAGACAAACAAGTTGATCATGGACCTCTCTTAGCCATGTGCGGTGCCCCGCTCCACCATAATCCACCTCGGTCATATCATAGCGGTGCTTAGGCGAAGCCCTGCGTCGGTAACTTCATCAACAACGTCACCACGCTGTCATGCTGACGAAGCTCCTCACCGAAGCTCTACTGGATCGTGAGTTCGCGGGACGTCACCGAGCTGAACGTGTGCTGAACGCGGAGGTGCCGTACTTTCGGTACTGAGGATCGGTCGATCGTACATCAACCGCATTGACATAACGCTTCCGCTTTCGGTCTACGAGGGTACGTAGACAACACCCTCTCCTCTCGTTGCTATGCGTCACCATGATCTTGCGTGTGCGTAGGAAATTTTCTGAAATTACTATGTTCCCCAACATTTGGCTATATGACAGGTGGGCGAGCCACATTTTGGGCCCACCTGTCATACACCCAAAGGCAGGTGCACTAAGTCAATGAAGCTGCGTCCATATAGTACTCGTGTATACTACTAATATATAGTGGATTGGTTTTCTTATTCTCTCCATAACAATCATTTTAAATTGTGTAAGTACGAAACGAAACTCTTTATTTAACGTACTAGTGAAGAAAACTACTACTTCCGATGAACTAACGATCCACGCGTCCTGGTCGCACTTCCTGTCTTCCACATGCGGTACACTACCCTCTCTTAAGTGAACAACCACACGTGCGCCAAATTATCGAAAACGTGTGAGACTGTGTACAAATAAAGAATTTTAATTTCAATTATCAGAAAGGTTTGAGAGTATGTACAGTTTGCCCTCTCTCAATATTATGGTTTGTTGTGTTCGGCTAAACTTGGTCAAACTTTACAAAGTTTGTCTTCAGTCAAATCTAATATGTGGAGTAAATAAAAATGGAGGGCTACTACGTCCATCCGGGTTTTTAGTCCACAACATTTTCTAAATCAAAGTTAATAGCTGGATAAATAAAATTGCAGGGGAGCTGAAGACAAAGTTGTGAGAAGTCCTAGAAATCAATACAAAACTTATGCTCTTAGTACCAACGTGGATCCTTCTTCGAGGAAACATTTGGTTCATAGCCAATTGTGTGATACAATTGCACCAACGTGAAAGACGACTGCATCTCCAACGTAACCAAGGTGAACTGATGAAGGATATCATCTTTGTGGGTAGCAAGCAAAGAGCACTGATGGAAGACAACTTGTTTTTCATTGAAAACCGATCAGCTTCACGAACCGATGCAACCATGAGGCGCAACCACGAGCATCGATAGGTCATTATGGTGACGCATCATCCATTTGGCATCAAGTTTGTTCGACAAAAACTCATTGTGGTCTATTTCTTCTTGGTAATCAAGCTCGAGGAAGGAAGAACCATGTGGCAGAGGACGGTGAGGTGGAACAACAATGGCCATCCAATTTTGTGCAGTTCCACTAAAATTGAGGAAGACATGCCCGGGTATGGGGATACGCATCGCTATTTGCAAAAATATAAAAAGGGATATAGTGTTGTTACTTTGTTTTGGCAGTGGTACAAGATTAACAACGACATCTCAATTGTCAATAAGAATTAATGAAAAGTACACCAACAAATAGAAGCATCATGATTATCTTGATGGGAACTAAACCAGGATACCCGAGAAAAAAAGCATTTCTTCATTTAACCAGTGATAGTATTAGATTAGCAGCAGGAATAGGAGCATATGGACAATGACCGCACAACCGCCATGTACTTTTTGTCGAAACAACATGTATACCTCCACCGAGGCATAAACCAGGACAACTTTTCGAGTGGCGTTTCCTCTATAATAGTAGGTGATGTTGGACCAACCGACGAACCCTAGCTACTGTATGTGGGGAGCTGGGGAGTAGTCGCATAGAAGAAAACCCGCATGCAGCGACGTGGGGAGCTGGACCAGTACAAGAAGTTATACCTCAGGTGGGCGAGTTGTCGCTTAGGTGGGCGGGCGGGATTTGTCCACACGACGGCAGCAAACAAGGGCGCGGAGGACCTTCGTCTGCGCCAGCGCCGGCTCCGAGAGGACGGTATGCGTCGGCTTCCTCCATCGTCGACGGTGACAACGTCAATGCTGCACCTCCTCACCTCCCGCAGCATACGGGATTCGGCCGGATCTATGACCACCGGTGAGGAGAGAGATAGAGTAGACACTGTCATCTTGTTTTGATATGGAGAGGGTGAGAGAGCGAGACGGGAGAAACCCTATCAAACAAGAGGCTATATATACAATGGAGTAAAAAAAACCTCTCCATAGCAGTGGTTTTAAATAGAATACGCGTGTTCCCGGAAAAAAGAAACGAAAACTGGCGGACAATCTTTTAACATACCAAGAAAGAAAACTCGACC
Source organism: Aegilops bicornis (assembly GCA_021605145.1). NCBI lineage: Eukaryota > Viridiplantae > Streptophyta > Magnoliopsida > Poales > Poaceae > Aegilops > Aegilops bicornis. The sequence continues at coordinate 314,594,909 of CM038674.1, read as the reverse complement.
AAAAACACGCCCCCGCTTCCAGGTCGCAAGAGTCGTCGTGCACACACACATAGACATAGACATGCATATCCGTGTTTACGTAAAATTCCATCTCCATCTCCAATCATATTTGTCCAACTGGCACATTATTTACATTGTTAATTATATATGGAACAATATTAACGTACGCCATCTCTTGTTTGCGGGTGTCCGGACCGCTGCCACGCCCGCTCCTGACCAACACGCACCCTCTTCATCACCCGCGCGTGCTTCCTGCCCGAAACGGTCAGTGCCGCATTCATGCCCAGCCAGAGCGGACGTGACCTCTCACTGGCGCCGACATTGAAGCAGCGCGACGGCCGAGAGAGCATTGCCCGCACCGCTTCCAGGTGCACACGACCGCTCCGCATTCAAAAGGTCGCAATAGCCGGCCATAACATGCATGTAAAAAGTTCTTGGGAGTTCGTGCTATAGCTAGCTGTCCTCCCCCAAGTCGTCAATCTCTTCCAATAGTGCTAGTACTCCATGGCGCGATCCATCGACAAGCAGGCGGGAAAGTTATCGTATACTCGGTTTGCGGTGAGTGGCATGCCGAGCGACCGTGTGGGGTGGAGCCGTGGAGGAGGGTGAGACACGAACGCGATAGACGTGATTTAAAAAAACGTTGGTTTCTCTCCGTTTCCAGTTTTTTCTCCAGAAAAACGGAAAATTTCCACTCCATTTTCACTCCTACTCCAAGGGTGCCCCATTACAACATTCCATCAAATACAAAGGAAAACTAACATGCATGCTGTCAATGATTCACAGATCGTAGCCAATATTTACTTCACAACTAAACACAAAAGTTGTGAGAGCGTGTACAAAAGAAAAACTACTAATGGGGTCATTACGATTTAGACCCTGAACCCTAAACATGATTTAATTTCCTGGCTAGGTAGAACCTGTCGAACGGAAGACGGTTGGCACCCTCGGATCATACGATGCTTTTGTGCAATTCCACTAAAATCGAGCTGAGCATCCCTGTGGCAAAGATATTGAAGAAGTGTGATTAGAATAATAGTACTGGCACTAGTTCATGAGACATAAACTCATCACAAATAGAATCCGGTAGAAGTAGAGAAAGATCGACATGGAGATGGAGCTACGCGGGGAGCTGCGGTAGTGGAGCAAGCTGGCTCCAAATGGAAGATGTACCTGGGACGTCGGGCTGTAGCTAGAAGGGCGGTTGGGACGCGAAATCAACCCATACCGCGGGGACCCCCGATTGGGACGGACCGACTATGGGTTTTCTCCCTCGCCGATGTCGACCACGTCTACTCAGGACATCGTTCCCTTCCCCCAGCGGCGGGATCAGGCCGGATATGTGACCAGCGGTGTGGCCACCGTCGTTCTATGATTGTGAAGAGAGCAACCCAAGTAAGCAGGCTTGTATCTTAGGCTCCTGCTATTGTATATATAGTGGTTTTATTTTTCTCTCCATATCAACCATTTTATATTGCATACGTGTCATTGAAGAGTGAAATGACGGTTGCTTCTTCCGACTAACTTACTGTGTGATTTGACTGCTCCTTAGTGGCCCCTACATGTACCCCCCTACGTGTATGACCGTTCCTGAGTCTCACTTGTACTTATCTCTATTTTCTTGCATGACATAGACAGGATGCGCATAGAGGAATTTTGTTATCGCGACGTTGTTACGTAGTACTACTAGTACCTACTCACTCCTGTCGGTTCACTATTGGTACTCCCTCCGTCTTGGCTTATTGGTCCCCTTTGTACTCAATTCATGGGCTCGTTTTCCTCAAGAAATTGCCTTTACCAGTGTATTAATATCGGGAATGCATGCGTGAACAACGAATGATTAAACCTTGCATGCAACGTTTTGACAAAGCATTGACTTATGAACATGTGAATGTGAGGGACTACAACCTCGTGCATGCATGCAACAGTCACACGTACACATGGACGCAAAAACGCGCGCGATGCCCTAATGCATGCAAGTCCGAGCACACGACGGAGCACACACGGTCACGCTCAAGTGCTTAACCTACACGAGAATGCACACACATACTCAGCCAGGGTGAGCTAGTGACCGTATAAACACCAGAAAATGTATATATTGAGCGCAATGAGCATATTATGAAGTCCACTGACCGTATTTTTACAAATATACATGATGCATGCTGTATTTATCTCGTTTGAAATTAAGCCATATTAACCGGAAAGGAGGCAGTATGGACTAGCATTACTTTGCTGTGTCCCGTCAACTTGCCGAACGAGGAGAAGCTTCCAGGACGGGAGAAGCTTGTGCGCGGTGGCTCGTGGGACAAGGAGAAACTTTTGACTAATTCTAGCTCTCCCTCGCTCAGGTGGTGGACGTGTAATAGTTAATTCGGTCTCAGATTGCTAGAAGCATACACTATACTAGTACTATTATTCTTGGACTTCCCGAAGAGGCGAACAACCAAGCGCAAAGTTTACTAGTACTAGTACTACTATTATAGAGGTACTGCATGTACTACTACTAGGAACCGGATGGAGGAGCGTCTGCACTCTTATTTTAATTTAAAATGTGATAAAGCAATCTTCAACACATTTGGTTCTCTTCGAGGGTTCTCACATGTGATAATGGAAGTTGATTGCATGGAACACTCGCCACAATTCTCGCTTAATTCTGTCTCATATCCTATTACAAATAGGAGCGCTCAGTAATATTTTCTCTTTTTTTGTTATTCAGCATGTAAACAGGTCAGCAAACCTTGCGGCGCATCTTTGTGCAAACCGTGCTTGCCGCACTTTGAATGCGGCCGAGAGTTGGCTTAATGAAACACCTCGCTTCCTTTTTCTTTTTGTGCGGGGTACCTCGCTTCCTAGTGACCAGTCTCTTGGATGATCGTCCTAAGAGTGCTTATATATGAATAAAGCTCTCTCATTTACCAGCAAAAAAGATTAAGCCATATTAACCGGAAAGGAGGGAGTATGGACTAGCACTGCTTTTTGGTGTGTCCTGTCAAGTCGCAGAACAAGGAGAAGCTTGTAGGACAAGGTGAATCTCGCTTACGCCTTTTGACTAATGCAACCTACCCTCGCCCAGGCGGTGGACATGCAGCAGTTCATTCGGTGTCAGATTGACAGAGGCATACATTGTAGTACCCAACATGCGGAGTACCATCATTGTTCGACTTCATGAAGAGGCGAAGAGCCAAGCGTAAGGTTTAGTAGTACGAGTAGTACTACTACTAGAACCGCATGGTGGAGCGTCTGTACTCTTATTTTATTTTAATCTTTGATAAAGTACACATTTATTCGGGAGAAGAGCGGAAAACGGCAGCCCAATAATAGTATTAAAAACATCGAACATGTAATGATGATATCGATCAACCATGCTCGAATATATCTTGGCCTCCGTGCGAGCCTGTTTGTGTGTTCTCGCTCCTCGTCTCTCTCATGGAACGGCGGGTTGGCCATTTTGCCGTCAATTGAGATCGGTTTGCTCACACTTTGGTTCCACATGTCAGTGATATGCCAAGAGGAAGTGCGTTGACCGACTGGCCATACACGTACTTGGTTTTGCACCTTCATACTACTCCTCCCTCCATCACAGTTCTGGTATGCCGCTTCATTCTGATGCATTTCTCTCCATGCATTTCCACCACCAGAGAGACTTTAGACGCATTTGGTTTAAGGCTCAATTAATTAGGGCGTGGTAACCGCAATCATGTCCACAATTTTCTCTCGATGTACTACGGAGTGGAGTAAGCGCATGCATGTGTGTACGCCTCTAGTAATAGACGTCGTGCTATAACTACCAATGCTATTTTGCAGGCCGATCGCTAGTCGCCTTGGTCCCAGAGATTTTTTTTGAAGCGCGCTCTATAAACAATGATGAATGGAGTAGTATGAGCGGATTCAAAGAAGAGCGTATTGATGGTTGCTTCTTCTGAGCAACTTACAGTGGGAAAGGTGGGGCTTATGATTTGACTACTCATTACTCACTATTAGTGCGGCGCAATTACCGGGCTAAGTCTCACATGCGGTTGTGCACTACTCCCTCTGTTCTTAAATATACTCCAGACTATTTGTCTTCCTATAGATTTCAACGAGTGACTACATACGAAGCAAAATGAGTGAATCTACACTCTAAAATATGTCCATTTGAAATTTGTAAAAATATAAATATTCAGGAACGGAGGAAGTATAATTTTGTGCATGGCACATGGACCCGGATGCTGAAGAGGCTTCTGGCAATGCTATCAAGCTTCCAGCATTTGTTTACATAATTGACATACTATACAAATAATTTTCCAGCGACATGAAATTGTACAATGCTCTGAGCTTTCAGCTTTTGTTTCGTGTATCTTGCGATCCATGCTCTTTCAGAAACAATAAAAAACTAACTTCCTTGCTAATGCATCTCGATGATTATCAGATCAGAGCTAATATTTACATCACAACTAAAGACAAAGTTGTGAGAAGACTTAAATTAAAATTGATCCATGCTTTCATTGGCAGCAACTTCCCCCAGCTCTGTCTAAATCAACAAGGCATGTTGGAAAAAAAGTAGCAGTCTGGAGCATGCAACATTCTGATCATTTTGTGCAGTTCCCTAAAATAGAGCTGGGCGTCCCTGTTCCAAAGATACGTATTAAGTGTGATTACAATAATAGAGGACTGCTGATGAAACAATAAACACACAAATAGAAGCCGGTCACCTTTGCAGTCTCTCTTAAGACTAACTAGTTGGAGAAGATTAAGCAAATAGTTGGAGAAGATTAGGCTCGGAGTCGGATGAGGAGGATAGGGTAAAACCAATCTCCCTTTGTGCAGTCGCACTGAAATGTAGAGACGTTGCCCATGTGACATTTTAGTACAACTTCACAAAACACTCTTAAGAAAAAAGTGATTTGTGCAGTCGCACTGAAATGTAGAGACGTTGCCCGTGTGACATTTTAGTACAACTGCACAAAACACTCTTAAGAAAAAAGTGATTTGTGTAGTTCACCAAAAGTTCGCAATAGCAACGAGGTGAAATGGATAGCCCTGTTTGCAAAAAAGAGGTAGAAAGGAAACAATTACTGGCCAATAACAATTGATGACACATACCACGACAAAGTAGAAGCATATTCCTTGTCCTAAGGGAAAATAACAACACGGTTGTGTTTGTCTAAAACGGTGTGAGGACGAGATTGCAATATGGAAAGTACGCCGGACAAGCTACATTTGGGCAAAGAACTATGGAAGATGCACACGCAAGATTTTCCACATGCAGCAACGTGGGAAGACGGGTAGTGGAGCAAGGCCGGAGGGGATACCTGGGGGTCTTCGGGATGTAACTAGGTGAGCGGCAGCGGGCGGGATCTGCCCATACTACAGCAGCGAGCAGGTGGCGTAGGCCCTACCGCGCCGGAGCTTGGTCAGAGAGAACAGCGGGTACCGTAGATCGGGACGTGCTGCCTCGGCCCCGTCGATCAGAGAAATGATGCACATCCTCCCTTTCCGCCGGCACACGGGATGCAGCCGGATCAGTGACCAACGGTGAGAGAGAGAGAGAGGCCACCGCCGCATTGTGTGAGATACTCTGAAGAGAGACAAACCCAGGCAGGCAGGCTCCATTGTATATAGTGGAGCGGACTACCTTTTTCTCCATAAAAACTGTTTTATATTTTGTGTACGTGCCATTAAGCGATATAACTTTATTTAAAAATAACGTGCCAACGCCTCAAGTCGAAGTTTGTTTCGTGCACGCGTGGTACACGACCTCCGTAGGTAAACAACCGCTACACGCGTTCAAATTAGCACGTGGGCTGCCATTTCGTACAGAAATGAGCTCCACCGTGTACCCGCGTGGGTGTGGCTGGGCACGAAAGCGTGAGTACGTGCACCTATTCTCTTCGTATACGTACACCACCTACGTGGGGTTGTGTGAGACAGATACAAACGTAGAGAGATATAGTGTGTGGGTTCGTGAGTGTTTGGGGGGGGGGGGGTTGAGAAATAGACAAGCAATATATGTGGATGATATTTCAATCAAAAAATGTAACATATGCAATGTGTGTGAAATAGAGTCCTGGATATATTATATATATAGAGGGGGCGATCCACGAGAAGAGAGTGGAGGTATCATCGGCTTGAGGTATCCATAGAATCGAAGAGAGGAATGATATGTGTGTGTGCGCGCGCGCGCGTGATCGATAAAGAGTGCCATCGAATTTGTGTGTGCCCACGTCAAAGATATAGGGTGGCTGGCCTAATGGAACATGAGAGGGGCGGGTGCAGTTTGTCTCTGTGGCATGGATACCTACCTACAACGCTTGACTATCGGTGTGTGGTGGGGGGGGTGGGGGAGACCTAATTAACTATAGAGGTACAATGGCTGGTATATGTGTGGAGGAGGAGAGAGGCCTACCTTATGTATTGAGGGAGATCGATCGGCATCCATGCATATGTGTAGGAGAGGAATAACGTTGGGAGAGAGACAGAGCTAGAGTGTTGGAGGGGTGGTGGTGGAGTTTCTTCTAACAAATGGTGGGAGAGGCTTGCTAGACAAATGGAGGGCACGCCTGCAATATCAATAAGAGAGGGATGGCTGCCTGTCGGTGCACGTGCGTGTGAGAGATGAGTTAGGAGGCATGCACGAATGATGAGGGGGGACAATATGGTTGTGGTAAGCAGACGTAACTACATAGGAAGATCAATCGTCCTTTGTCACAGAAAGGAGAGACATAACTTGTGAGGTACGTCGATCGATGGGTGGGGGGAAATAGTTAAAGTCGACCTAGGTATATGTAGGGAGATCGATCGGTATACATGCATGTATGTGTTGGAAGAAAATAAGGCCCGGGGAGAAGGATAGAGAGAGAGGGATGCATCTAGGAGGTGGTGCGAGAGGCATACTATATCAAGGGGGAAGGAGTGTGCGAGTACGAGATCGATGAAAAGAGGGGTGGGAGTGAGGCATGCACGGTGAGAAGAGAAGATGGAAAGCTTGTGTTTGTGGTAGGCACACCTGGCTAGAGAGGCATATCGATCAATGTGTGCCGTAAAGAAGGAGCTGGGGGGCCTACACACACCATGGGTGAACGACCTAAAGTGAAAAGACGAATTTGCGCGATGGAGCTAGAGAATGCTGAGGGAGGGTGAGAGGGATGCGGGCGTGTGCATGCACGAGAGAAAGTTAGTGCTAGCTACAAAGATAAGCGGATAGTGTGGGTGTAAAAGGCGAATAGAGATCATAATTCATTATAAATAGTGAATTCGGATATTTGAAGATTTTATCAGTGTTTTAAACCGATGCATGCATGAATATATATAACGGTGATACACATGGTGTGGTTATGAACATGTTATACTACATATAATATATTTTATCTCTACTCTTATAAAAAACAGAGTTGTTGATGATGGTGTGCCTGCCATCCTACAATATATGTCATCCAATATATATCTGACAGATAGGAAGGAAACTATGGCAATTTTGAAAAAAGATACCCACACCCCTCTCCATATTTGCAAATAAGGCCTCCCCTCGATCATCTTGATGTTCCGTGGAACGCATGGGCATCTTGCTAGTACTACATATATAGAACATTGATTATAATTTGGGCTAATGCGTGGTTTTTGCAGCTCAGGGCTAAAAACTTGTCATAATGTAGGGGCGGGGCACTATACTTTGTGTGATAAACACGGTGTACGTATGGAACATGGTTTAGATTATGAATATATAGTTAGTACATCAAGTGTACTATTATTTGGAATCAACATCAAGTGTATTCAAAAAATTGAATTCGAGTTCATATAGTACACATAGTTCACATCTATCTCTATAGTAATCATGTGGTGTGTTGTTAAGGTAATACACGAATGATGGTTGAAGTTGGCAACAATCATGATTGTAGATTCTTATTGAAATAGAGAAACGAATTCAAATTTAGTTCGAATTGCAACAGTAGTATAGCCATTTGGAATGCACTAAAATGTTGGTATGAGTTGGTTACATGCATTATACAGCCAACGAAAAAATTTAATTGGATATAACATGTTGGTATGAGTAGCTTTGAATAGCATTGGTATAGTAAAACTGGACAAGACTCTCTCTTTGTGTGGTGTGAATAGTTTTATTTTTTTTGTTGAGGGAAGTGCGTATTGATTTGGTACGTGCAAGTACAATATTACATGTTAGGCTTGTCCCTAAAATTCAACCCGCGCCTTGTTATATCCGAAAATCCAGATATCGTGCTCCCAGAACTGGCGCCTTCACAACCCACACCTTGCTATCCCAAAATCACAACGCGCGTGAAAACTCCCTCCAGCTGCCAAATCCCGACACGTGAAATCCCCCTTCTAACCCTGAGCTGAAAGGGCCGCTAGTTCAAATCGGTGGGGGTACTTTTGTAACACACCCTACATTTTGGACAAGTGCGTCCCTAAGTCATGGTTCCCCCTCCCATCGCCTCCTTTTCGCTATTTGAAATCCCAGGCCGCCATAACCTCTTCGCTCCAGCCACGGAACCCCACCCTCCTATGTCTGCCACCTCACCACTGCCCAGCCGGAGCCTCTTCCCCGACGACGTCGTCCACCGCAACAGCTCAACGTCCCTCATCCACCTCCCCGGATGAGGATTCGTCGTCCATCTTGTTGTCCCGCCGGTTCAGCCGCCCCGTCCTCCACCTCCAAGGAGCTGCTCTAACGATCGCCTCGTCTATCACGGATGCTCCATCCCCACAACGCCGCCTTAACCTGCTCCACCCAAACCGCAGCATCCTCACCGACTCCTCGGACGAAGCAGAGGCCTACTCGGCGCCACCAAAGAAGTTGTACACTCATCGCATCACACCTTCTCCTTAACTCGACCTCCCGGCACCAACGGTGCTCCATCCCGCACCCCATGGAGCGGCTACCTCGGCCGGGCGCCCATGGCGACATCTCCACGGGCGTTTCTCCTCAAAGGCGAGGCCCTTCGGCGGGCGGGCGGCCATACCTGCCGGATCTGCCGCCATCGCTTCTCCCTGCCGTCAGCTCGTTGCCGCTTTCTCTGATGAAGCTACACTTCACCGATCGAGTCGATTTCCATGGGGGGCTCGCCGGAGTTAAGGAAGAACCACCCGCAGCAGCAACGGGGGCTCGGCGGAGAGATGCCACATTATCTATCTTAGGGTTCAAGGTGGGGGCGGTGGTCGCCGACGGTGGGGGCGGGGTGGTGGGGCGGTGGCGTGGGGATTATCGGAGAAAAAGCTTGGCGCTGGGGGGGGGCTAGAGGGCTGGCCGGGGCAGCGGCGGACCGGCGGTGGGGAGTTGTTTCAGGGCGGCGAGGCGGCGGCGGACCAGCGGTGGGGAGTTATTTCAGGCCGGCGAGGCGGCGAGGCGATGCGGAGGCCGGCGGTTCGGCCGGTGGTGGCTGGCGGCTCAGGGGGGTGCAGGATGAAGATGAACTGCAGGCCCTCCCTAAACTACATGTGAAGTGCCTTTCTGCTACCATTGTGTTCAGTTTCGACAGTAACATTCAGATTCCACAGTAAATTTCAGTTTCAACAGTTAAGTTCAGAGTCAACAGTTTTTACCTCATCTGTTGTAGTCAGGTGGTTTTTGGAGATGTAAATTTTACGAGCATAATTGGTTTGGTGCCAGAAATAGGCATGCCAATGCTTGGCATTATGCCAAATATTCGCTACTACTTGGTTGGTTACCGAGTTGTCTTGCCTATCTACATAAAGTTGCCAATATTTGGCAAGTCTTGGTATTTGGCAATTCCAACATTTGGCTAGCCAAATATTGGCATCAAACCAATCATGCTCGTAAATCTATCACTTTTTGGTAATGTATTTTACATCATCGATAGGAGATGATATTAGAAGCCCACTTGAGATTAACAATGTATGTCTTGTGCTGCTTCAGCCTTGACGTCTTACGGCTCACCGGAGCTGCTCCAATGACGGAACGATCCATCACAACAGAGCAGTGCCCTGGACGCCGTCTACAGATTCCTCAGATCTTCCTCCACACCTCCGACAGCCACCTTTGCCTCAACTTCTTCAGCGACCAACCCAATGATACTGAGGTCTTCACGGCTACGGCAAAGAGGTTGTACACTTGTCGCATCACTTATACTCTACATTCATGTCGATCCATTAGGGCTATTTTGGTTCAATGGAAAAACATAGCAATAGGAAATTTTCCTATGGCACTCTACTATTCAATTATTCAGGCATTTTGTTGAAAGGAATGGAGCAAAACATCCACCTAGACCTACTTTTCAAAATCCTATGCATGATAACAAGACCAAGTGCATTAGTGGCAGAATAACATTCTAACTGTACACACTTTCATATGGTTTCACTTTATTTTGGCCATGTTTCTTTGCATTCCTCTACTCCTACAATTCCTGTGAACCAAACACCCAAGTTGATAGAAATCCTGTGTTCACAAATGCTCTGTTTCCCATGTGCATTCCTAACCTATTCTGGTGTTTTTCCTCCTATCCCTGCGTTTTTAGAATCATGCAAGCCGAATGAGCCCTTACAAAATTACTTCAGTTACAAGTAGGTGTCGAAGAAAACTTTGTGTGGTTTGTCCTGCTCCTGCCGCGACGTCATCCCCCTCACCCGAGCTGCTCCATCAACAGAAGCATCCAGCAAACCAGACATCACAACTCCTGACCGTCTTTCGCCGCCTCAGATCTCCTTCCCTACCGCCGGCACCCACCGCAACGGCATCACCATCATCGACTTAGAAGATGAACCTGAGGAGTACACATGTCCACAAGAGAGGTCGCACTCTTTTGTATCTGCTTATGTTATGCATTGCTTAATATTACCTGCTACATTATTGTCCTGTTCACCTCTTAGACTCCAAGTCAGGTCCAAATTGATGTTCAAACTTGAGTTCTAAATTAGTTGTGGGGGACATATCGAGGCAGCGATGAATAGTATATATGTCTAATATTTGGTTCACCTAGGGTATGCCTATGTTGTTCATCTTGGGTGGGAAACAAATAGTAAAGCAATCATCATCTGTTTTTTTATTAAATTAAAGCAATCATCAGCCTGCTATCATTATTTTTGGATCCATCCACTGGTTGTTACCATTACTCTAGATTTCTGCATGCTCTCCTTACATAATCTCACTATATTTTTTTGTATGCATGTCAGATGTTGTACACAGTCATGCTGAACATGTAGAGAAAAAGAGAAGAGTTTTGTGCGGCAATACAATGTCATGCAGACATCGCTCCATGGTGGGTTGAATGGCAAACCCCCCCTCTCCAGATTGTAATCTAGAGGAAGATATCTATTCTGATGCGGATTCAGACGCAGCTGACAACTCCTATTTACCCCCAAGGTGTTTGCTCTAACTTGGCATGATGATGTTAGTCATATCATGCGTATGTTTCCTTGCAGTGCCTACTTTCGACATCATATATGTCATCTTCTTAGTTTAGACATGTTCTGTAATGCCACCTGTTTAGTTTGAATATCATATATAGGAATTATGCAATCTCATGTCTTTTAGCCAGCCATAATATATGTGAAATGTGCAATGCCATCCTGTTTAACCAAGCATAATATATTTGAATGATATCTTGCCCGTCCGTTTCTTCATTACATTTCCATTTGTCGACAATGTTTGTACATTAAACTACTCTTCCTGTGAATCAGCCATTTGAGTGGGTGATGGAAAAATCTAGAGTGAAAACAAGGCCTTCGAATGAGCAGTTACGCACCGTCAAGCAGATCTCTTCTTTGGGTCCCGATAGCTCCTCAGAGATGGATTCAAAGACAGATGACCAGTCATATTCCCCCACCGAGGTGTATGCTCTAACTTGGCACGGTTATACTGCTCGTATCATGCATATGGTGTCTTGCATTGCATAGTTTAGACATCATATACACAATATTCAACACCATGTTCTTAGTTCAGACATCATATATGCGAATGCCCTCTGCTTAGCATATAAATCACATATGTGAATTAAATCATGCGATCCTGATTACTTATAACATGTATGTGAATTATGTCATCTGATCCTGTTTAGTTAGTCATCATATCTTTGAATTATGTTACGCTATGACATCCAGTTTAGATAGACATCATATGTGTGAAATTATGTCATGCTATCTATTTTAGTTAAACAATATACATGTCAACTATTTCATGCCCTCTTTTTTCCACACTATCTATTGCATCTGTCTCTCATACAATGTCTGTACATTCAACTATGTTTCATGTTTATCAGCCATTTGAATTGGAGCGGGTGATGGCAGTATCTGGCGGAGTGAAAATACTGTCTTCAAATAAAACAGTGCTACCTCTTGGTGGAGATAGCATCCCGGTTGTACATGCACGAGAACCAGCCCTACCACACATAACCCAGACTCTCGCAGATTTTACCCCTACTGCGATGGACAGAGAACCAGCTTCACCCAATCTAACCCCAACCCTAGTAGATAGTAACCCAGTTCCTGTTGACACAGCCCCATCTCCACCATAGAGCTCCCAAACAAGAGTAGTTAGTAAGGCAGCTCCAGTGCCCAAAGTGCCAGTACTACTACGGCGAACCCCAACTCCACCAGTTAGTACACCTATTCCAGTGGAGGAAGCACAACCAGCCATTCATAGTTTAGCATCTATCCCATTTGATGTTGTTAAATCCTATGTGCGTATCTTCCCATCATGGATATATTATACTGAAGATGAAGGAAAATGCCGATTCAGGTGTGTTTGTCCAGGAGTTATGTGTAAGTAATGTTATTCATGGAAATTAATTTGCTTTGTCCCATACATTCTACCTCCATGATGGTTATAATACAGCAAATTTTCCCATTTTTCTCTATAGGGAAGGACCGATTTGGAAACTCAAGATGAGGTAACCTGTGCTAATACCTCTGCTATCTTCAAGAATGCTTGGTGGCGATGTCGAATTACTCAAGAAAACGTACTTCACTGGCAAAGAAGCTCATCAAATTCCCTTACGTTCTTCTGAGACACATTTACTAGACGATGACTGGGAACGCCTTGTTCTGTACTGGTCCCAAACCAAGAATGTGGTAACGTCTATGAGCTCATTTTATTTTAAGTACTATATGCTTGCGTCTTACTGTACTCTGTTCATGTAGAACAAGTTCTTAAGCCTGAAGAACAACTGTTCTCATTTAAGATTCCATTGCTATCATGCATACTGCTTTGCTCTTGTATCACTATATTTACTCATACAAACTTATTTTTAAATTGAACGATCCAATGGAAACTCCAATGGCACAACAGGTATGTTTACGCATTTTTCTTTAACAGGTTTGGTCTTATATATAGCTCTGTTGATTTCAATTTCAATTGTGTATACAGTTGACTTCTCATATCATGCACATTACTAGCATCACAACAGATCCAATAGTGTTGTTGTACAAGTAGACCCGTGGTACCCATCTGAAATCTTGTTGTGCCGTGTAGTATCCCACGCTTTGTATTCTTTCGGTCGCTTTCTCTTGAACTGATATGATTTGAACCGTGTCTCTATTTTGATTTGGCAAGACAATGCAGTGACGATAGGACATAGATATATGTTTGTTTGATGCTTTTATAATGTACTACTTGGCAATAGAAGAATTGGTAGTTTAATCTTGTCCACCTTAGTAATGAACTGGTTCACCGAAATGAGTTTCATATACTAGTACATGCTAAACCTATTATGGGTCTGCTTGTTTCTTCTTTTAGAATGCTGACAGAATATTGGGGAAGAGTGCCTTATTAAGCAACGGTAAAGGAAGTAATGCAGATAAGGTTCAGGATCGAGACACATCCTTGTTGGTCTCCAACAAAGCTGATAAAACAGCTAAGGAAAACTATCTAGAAGACAGTGAGACAACCCCAAAGTCCTGTCTTGGTTTACTGTTCGAGTTACTGGCCACTACCACTTGCACAAGCTATTCAAACTCACTGTCTGAATCAGTTCGGTTTTTCGAGTCTCAACTACAAGCTAAAAGACATAGATCAACTATACTGCGACAAGAAGTGGAAGGACTGCGGAAGTCCTTGGAGCATTCAGATGCATACTTTCTTGTGCAACAGCAAGCGTTGGAGGATTTTAGCGCCAAATAGGACAAATCTAATAAGCTTGCTAAGATTATTGCCAGCATGGTGGATACCCAGGATAACGTTTCTTGATCTCTTCTGAAGTTTTTTCAGTTATGGACTTGTTTTTCTACTGCGTTTATTTGCACTGGTGGCCAATTTTGAGGGCCAGTGTATTTAATATGCTGCTTTGTTCCCTATATTCTCACTGGTGGCAAACTTTGATGCCCAGTGGATGTAATATGTGTAATAGTTGTAGTAGGCTAGCGTTAGTTGCTTGCTTATTTATTTCCTTATTGTCTTATTTAGTTGTTTGCTTGTAGTCACTGGAGTTTTTTTCCAGCATTTTTCTAGTGGCCACAATAACCTACTTTTGGTAACTAGGCCACAATAATCATCATGGAAACACACGGACTGTTGTAACCATGGGCCTCCTGCGGACCGTAGGATCCATGGGCCTTCTACGGGCCGTAGGATCCATGGACTTTCTACGGGCCATATGATCCATGGGCCTTCTATGGGCCGTATGATCCATGGGCCTTCTACGGTCCGTAGGATCCATGGGCCTTCTACGGGGCGTATAATCATTTCACCAAACATTGGTCGTACTATTCGTGGACCATAACGGTCCATTAATAGGCTGTATTTGATAACACTGTGAAAACAGCCCAACGGGTTGACGGACCACAAACGGGCCGAATGTAACCATGGGCTGAATTTGGCCCACAAAAGGAACATGCCAGTAACGGACCGTAGCTAACCGAATTCTAGAAATGAGTCCAAGAATAAATGGGCCCTTAGAAGGCCGAAAGGTAACACGGGCTAGAAACGGCCGATGAAATAATGGGTCGTTAATGGGTATAAAGCGATACACAGTTCATTATGGGCCAGTTTCATCTCGGGTCTTTAATGGGCCCAGAGTTACAAAGGGCCTCATATGGGCCGAAAGACATCATGGGCCATACATGGGCCGGAAGTTACAATGGGCTGGAATCATATTGGACGGCCCAGATGAAGCTACTGTGCTTAATTCCGACAGGCTATAACGGGTTGGGAGTTCGCGGGCTGTAAATGGGCTATATACGAATAGGCTGTTAACATGCTTTCCGTGGGCCGAGCCGTTACCTTTTGACCAAGTCAAACGAGCCAGTCTTTTCACCAGAATGGGCCTCTGTTGGCTCGTGCCACGTGTCGACGTATCATAGGCGCCTCCTGTCCAATGAGTGGATGACATCTGTCCAAATGGTGAGCCAACACGTGTTTCCTCTAGCCAATGAGAATTTTACACGTGGAAAATCCCCATTGGTCCGGGCTGTTAACGGGTTATTGGATCCAAAACCGGACACGATAGCTTAATGGCGACCTATTACGGTGGATGCCACGTGTCGGTCACCCTTGACGAAAGCACTTCCATGACGCGAAATTTATCGTCATCGAAGTGGACACTTCCGTGATGATAATTTTGGGAATGTCATGGAAATCTTCTACGATAGCACAAGTATGACTATCTTGATTCTATCATTAAATCGTCATGGATGTATAGGCATGACACAAAACGTGACCTACTGTGACAAACACGTATCATCACGGAAGTGTATTTTTTTTTGTAGTGATGGGTGTTAGAATCATTACTATGTAATCTAGATTATTGACTCTAGTGCAAGTGGGAGACTGAAGGAAATATGCCCTAGAGGCAATAATAAAGTTGTTATTTATATTTCCTTATATCATGATAAATGTTTATTATTCATGCTAGAATTGTATTAACCGGAAACTTAGTACATGTGTGAATACATAGACAAACCAAAGTGTCCGTAGTATGCCTCTACTGGACTAGCTTGTTAATCAAAGGTGGTTGAGTTTCCTCACCATAGACATGTGTTGTCATTTGATGAACGAGATCACATCATTAGAGAATGATGTGATGGACAAGACCCATCCTTTAGCTTAGCATTATGATCGTTTAGTTTTATTGCTATTGCTTTCTTCATGACTTATACATATTCCTCCGACTATGAGATTATGCAACTCCCGAATACCGGAGGAGCACTTTGTGTGCTATCAAACATCACAACATAACTGGGTGATTATAAAGATGCTCTACTGGTGTCTCCGAAGGTGTTTGTTGAGTTGGCATAGATCAATATTAGGATTTGTCACTCCGTGTATCGGAGGGGTATCTCTGGGCCCTCTCGGTAATGCACGTCACTATAAGCCTTGCAAGCAATGTGAAAAATGAGTTAGTTGCGGGATGATGCATTACGGAACAAGTAAAGAGACTTGCTGGTCACGAGATTGAACTAGGTATGATGATACCGATGATCAAATCTCGGGCAAGTAACATACCGATGACAAAGGGAATGACGTATGTTGTTATGTGGTTTGATCGATAAAGATCTTCGTAGAATCTGTAGGAGCCAATATGAGCATCCAGGTTCCACTATTGGTTATTGACCGGAGATGTGTCTCGGTCATGTCTACATAGTTCTCGAACCCGTAGGGGCCGCACGCTTAACTTTCGATGACGATTTGTATTATGAGTTATTTGTTTTGGTGACCGAAGTTTGTTCGGAGTCCCGGATGAGATCACAGACATGACGATGAGTCTCGAAATAGTCGAGAGGTAAAGATTCAAATATTGGAAGGTTGTATTCGGACATCGGAATGGTTCCGAGTGATTCGGGCATTTATCCGGAGTACCGAGGGGTTACCGGAACCCCCCGGGGGAAATCATGGGCATCATGGGCCATGGGAGAGAAGAGGGGACAGCCCACAAGGGGGAGGCCCCCCCAAGGGGAGTCTGAATAGGAAGGGGAGGGGCGCGGCCCCCCTTTCCCTCTTCCTCTCCTCTCCTTCCCTCTTTCCCCTGTCCGTTGGAAGGAAGGGGGGCGAATCCTACTAGGAAAGGAGTCCTAGTAGGACTCCCCCCCATGGCGCACCACCCTTGGACGACCTCCTCCTCGTCCCCTCCTTTATATACAGGGGCGGGGGGCACCCCAAAGACACACCAAGAATTATCTTAGAAGTGTGCGGTGCCCCCCTCCATAGTTTACTCCGCGGATCACATCACCATCATCGTCGTGCCGATGAAACTCTCCCTCGACCCTCTACTGGATCCGAGGGACATCATCGAGCTGAACGTGTGCTGAACACGGAGGTGCCTTACGTTCGATACTTGGATCGGGTCGATCGTGAAGACGTTCGACTACATCAACCATGTTATTCTAACGCTTCCAGTTTCGGTCTATGAGGGTACGTGCACACACTCTCCCCGCCTCATTGCTATGCATCTCCTAGATAGATCTTGCGTGATCGTAGGAATTTTTTTGAAATTGCATGCTACGTTCCCCAACACTTGAGATCTCACGATCCTGATGTATCGCGAACATTGTTAATATAGTCAGATCATATGATGTTTTCCCCTCTCTATCTTGTTATGATGAATTGAGTTTTTAGCTTTGAGATTTTGTTTTATCGGATTGAATACTTTTATGGATTTGAGAGCACTTGATATATGTCTTCCATATGAATACTCGTGGTGACAATGGGGTATCATATTGATTCACTTGATATGTGTTTTGGCATTCAACTCATGGATTCCCCAGGTGACATTGGGGTAATCTACTCATAGGGGTTGATGCACGTTCTTGTCTTTGTTTCTCCGGTAGAAATCTTGGGGCACTCCTTGAGGTTCCTTATGTTGGATTGAGTATTATGAATTTGAAGTTATTTGGTGTTATTTTAGTACGAACTCTTGGATAGATCGATCGGAAAGAATAGCTTCGAGGTGGTTTCGTACCTACAAACGATTTCTTCTTATGTTCTCCGCCAGATAGGAACTTTGGAGTGATTCTTCATCGCACTTTGAGGGGTGGTTATATGATCCAATTATATTAGCACTGTTGAGAGATTGCACTAGCGAAGCAATCGGACCCTAGGCCTCATTTTCAAGCATTGCAATACCGTTTTTGTGCCCGTTTACTATTTGCTACCTTGCTGTTTTTTATTTATTCAGATTATAAAAATATATT
Source organism: Aegilops bicornis (assembly GCA_021605145.1). NCBI lineage: Eukaryota > Viridiplantae > Streptophyta > Magnoliopsida > Poales > Poaceae > Aegilops > Aegilops bicornis. Next base: position 314,576,837 of record CM038674.1, on the reverse strand, counting down.
TCTAGCATCCATATTACACTTGTATCACCATATCTTCGCCGAACTAGTGCACCTATACAAATTGCCATTGTATTGGGTGTGTTGGGGACACACGAGATTTCTTGTATTTGATTGCAGGGTCGTTTGAGATAGACCACCTTCATCCTACACCTTCCATGGATTGATAAACATTAGGTCATCCACTTGAGGGAAAATTGCTACTATCCTACAAAACTCTGCGCTTGGAGGCCCAACACGTGCCTACAAGAATAAAGTTGCGTAGTAGACATCAGTAATCAAACGCATCCTTGCTAAACTTGTCTTCTTTGGAACACAAGGCCCGTAGATAATGGAAACAACTGCAAACTGTGTTGCATCTCATGCAACAGGAATAACTGACTATCTTCCACCATAACTTAAATAGCTCCACTACTGCAGGATGGTCCAAACGCGAAAGTCGAATCAGAGACCCTTTGACGAAACTGTGTGCGATGCATCAATGGCAAACGGTGATGTAATACAATCGTCAAAAAAATGCAAAACGTTTGCGATGGCGGCGACATCAAATATGATTCATACTAGATTTGTGTGTGCGATGAGTGGCTAATGGTTAATCCAGAAGAACTGTTTGCGATGATGCAGAACAACAGAAATGCGCAGCCAGATGAGAGTGTCTGTGCGATATACGACATACAGTTCACTAGGATGAACTGTGTGTGATTAGGCAACACAATGGAAATGGTTCAACTGAAGAAGATGTGTGTGATACGCGGCAAACAGGTCCGTAATCAGAAACGTGTGCGAAGACCAATCATAACATAGACGATTGCTGCTAATAATCCGTGTGATTTGCTCTGTCTACAGAAGAATAACAAGTGTGTATATATATATAACTGAAATAAACATCCAATTACATAAGTGACTATACAGATCATTCACACACACCTCAATAAACAATTGCATGCATTCTAAAGTAGGAGAAATGATCATCTAGTCATCTACTTATTGTGAGGCTCCCGCCACTGCTCTGTGGCTCAATCCCTCGTCTGGGGTAGGAAGAAGACACTTACTCATGTCAAGATCCGCCTGTACATCTCGTAGCTTGTGTACGCGTCCTTGGCCGCATACTTGACGTGTTGTTCATCCAGTCTCTCATGCCAAACACTGTGCCAGGCGTTCTTGCCCTTCTTGCTCTCATCCTTCATTCTCATGTAGTAGGGGTCGATGATGGCCGAGGAGAGGTCAACCAGGGAGTTCAGTTTGTTGTTGTCGCTGCCCCAGACCTTGTAGTGGTGCTGGATGTTGAGAAGATTCAGGAATTTCATGTAGTGGTGCTGGATGTTGAGAAGATTCGGGCATTTCAAGCCCGAAACCTTGAGCGCTTTTAGATCGTTGGTGGTGTCCACCGTAGCGAAACTGTAGTCGGAGTTGTTGATAAATCTAGATAAATACTCGCAAGGCCTTGTGGCCAGGTAGTAGTGGTAGATGAGGACGTCATGTCGCATGCACAACTGGGCGACAACAACCGTCTGATCGTGCTCGACACAACCGATGGTGTACTCGAGGTCGAAGCCGACCACTTGGTACTTGTCCTCGGCAAGGGGCTGCTCCATAGTTTGGATGGAGCTCTCCATCGAGACTGGATTGTTCGTGTACACCACCGAGAGGGCCTTCCCCCTCACGTGGGTGTCCACGACGTGATGCGTGGTGAACCGCCTGCCGTTGTCGTCGTTGGCCGCTGGGAGCGCCATTGGAGCCACGGGGAGTGCATTTGGAACCGCTAGATGTTCTCTCTGTATGTGTTGTCGTGGGTGTGCTTATTGTGTCATGTGACACGAGAGATAAAGGTAAATGGACGCAGGAATAAATGGGGGCCGGGCGGCCTGCATTGTCGGCGCATCTGCATGGTAGTTTTTGCAGCGGGTAACTGCATCCTTGTGCCGCGCCCGGTGCAACCGCATGCACACGAACGTGCGTGACCATGCGCCGGCCCCAAACACTGGCAGCGCACGTGGAGGGACGAGGGCAGAGCACCCGGAGGGACGCGAGAGCAGAGCGCGCGCGGCGGAACACGAGCAGAGCGTGTCGCGGCCACCTCAACCGCAAGCAACCACACACATAGAGCAGTTGAACATGCTGGAAATGGACGCCTACAAGCCGGACGACAGTTGCGTCACTGCGTAGAGAGCGACCGTGTGCTACTACCTCCGTCTTGTTCTATAGTCCCCTTTACATTCTGTGCCATACTTTGCCCTTAAATTTAACCAACAAAATGTTAATGCATGTCATAAAAATTATATAATTGGAAACTATGTTCAAATATGAATCCAACTATATAATCTTTGGTGACATGCATTCGTATTTTATTAGTTAAATCCTACTTATAAACTAGGACGGCTATAGTAGGTAATTAAACTGCAAACATTTTTTATTAACTGTATGTGTATGTGGCCTTTCGTCCTCCTCTCGCATGTCTTGTCACCCCGCTACCGCAGACGACTTACAGCGCAAGCTTGCGCAGTGCATGGGGGCGTTATTTTGGCCAAACGGTGGCTCGAAGTGGCGCCAATGAACCGTCGGTGAGCTCATTCCTGTGCAACCTCGTAGGTTCCCACGCAAGCTTCCCGCCCGACTCGGTGAAATCCCCCAAAATCTCAATGCTTACCGGCCTGCTATATAAAACCCTCACGGCCGATGAGTCCCACGTCGCATTTTCCCCTCCCTCCCTGTAGCTTATCTCGTCTGCTTCTCCCACAATCGCCAATGGCACCGGTCCGTCGTCGTTGCTCAGCCACTCCGCCGTCATCAGAGGACAACTCCAGCTAGGAGGCTACACCGCAGCGGCGGCGCAGTCCCCGGCATAGTGTAGTGCGTGTGGCGTCCCTGTTGGGTTGTAACATCCCAAATTTTTTATTTGGAATGTTATACATAGATCATCATTTGCATATCATACTTTATTGCATTTTGTCTTGATCCTAGAAATTTCACGCAACTCAAGGACCCACGGAGAGAGTTGGAGATTTCGTTATTTTCATATTTGAGTTTTCTCAAATTCTGAAAAATAGGATCATTTGATTTTATTAATTTTACCCTCAATTATTTATATTATAAAAATATGAGAGAGGGAATAAAATGACTTTCCCAAAATAAAGAAATATTGAAGGTTTAATAAAAAAATCAAATAAGATTTTTATTTGGAGTTTATCGGTATTTTATTTGGATTTAGGAAAAAATTGCACGTTTTCAAAACTGCATTTTAGGGCCAAGAAAATGTTCACCTCGTTCTAAATATTTTATTTAGGCAGTGAAAATTTATTTTGGAATTTTTAGAATTTTATTTTAATTTCCTAGAATTTTTCTTGTTTCGGCGGAAATCATTTAAAAAAACGCCCCCGTACCCGACTGGGCCGAAGGCCTAGCCAGGCCGGCCCGCTCGCGCCACGGCATCCCGCTGTGGATCCGGACCGAAGTCCCGATCGCCGCCGCCGCCCGAGTCCGGGAGGACTCCGCCTCCTCGCCGCCTCCTCGCCCCCTCCTGCAAGCCGCCGCCACCGCCTCTCCCCCCCTTTAAAAGGCCGACCCGGGCCCCTGAGCAAGGCCGACCGCCGCCCGCACTCCACCGCCGCCGCAGCCTGGCCGCTTCGCCACCAAGCGCCACCGCCGCCGACGCCTGCCGCCGCTGCCCCGCCGGACCCCGTCGGACCTCACTTGAGCCGAGCTGAGGTAGCCGCCCCGTCGCCCGGTTTTCTAAAGAAAACCGATCCGGTTTTCTAAAGAAAACCGATCCGGTTTTAAAAAAAAACCCTAGGTTTTCGTTTTTTAGATCGGTTTAAGTATTTAGCGAGCGTTCGCTCGTTCGTTCGTTTTAACGAATGATTTTCTTCGTTTATTTTCAGTTAACGAACGTTCGTTTGTTAGCCTGTTCGTCCATTTTCTTTTTCTCGGATTTTTCCGTGATTATTTCTGATCGTGATTTCTGATCCGATTTTTGATCTAGTATAACTTTTCGCTCGTTTATCAAAATCAGGCGATTCAAGCGCCTAGAGTTTAGTCTCGAAACCCTCTTTCCGATTAACCAACTCAAACAAGTTTTTGCTTCTATAAAATTTGACTTAGATCCAGATTATTATATGAAGCTTGTTTATTTCGTTGTTTGATTTTCGTTGCTTCATTCGATTTGATTCTTTTTGCAAACCGGAGTTCTTAAGTTGAACTTTCTGGTTAGATCTTTTATTCGAATCTTACCTGTGCATTAGATGAGTACTTATTGTATGCTTGTTTGTTTGCGTTAGAGCACCCGGAGTGCGCCGCTTTCTACTTCGAATCGCTAGGTTTGACGGATCATCAGCAAGGCAAGTAACACTTTGATCATAACCCTTTTCATACCTAGTTTTTATGCATTAGATCAATCCTCAAACATTGCATGATTAGGATCTAATTAAATTGTGGGTTTTGGGAAAGTAGATGAGGTAGTACCTATTACCTGCTTATTATCAAACCCTTGGGAGCTACTTCTACGTTTGCTTATTATGCCATGCTATGCTAGTAGACGTGGATTGGGTGAGTGTATCTATGACAGATGTGAGATTGTTAATTAATGGTTTATTTAAGGTGGCAACTTAAACACACATCTGGGTGGATTGAGGTACCTGGGTATTCCAGGATTGCTTGTTTTTCTTTATGGACCGCCACCCAGGCTCAAAGGGATCATGAGATTTTTCATGCTAGAAACTTCCGTGTGCAGCCACAAGCTACTATGGGCTCTAGCATAGTTGATTAAGTCATGCGAACTCTTACAGTGGTAGACTAGCAGATGTAGAGGGATGTAGGTGTAACTGCTCACCTGCTCGTTAAGGTGCTAGCGCTTACGAAGACAGTGTCTCGGTCATCCGTTTCTCAAACACCTTGTAGTGCGAGAATCCCAGCGGAGGAGATCGAGTCTTGTGGGGAAAAGTGCGCAAAACCTCTGCAGAGTGTACAAACTAATCATGGTTAGCCGTGTCCCCGGTTATGGACATCTTGAGTATCTAGTACTTGGATTATCATGTGAATCTCATCATGTTACTTTAATTAATATTGTTGGGTTTTAATGATGATGCTTAATTGGGATTGAGAATGCTGTCAACCATTCTCAATGTTTAACAACCACCATGATAGTTAAATAAAATTTATTCCATTGCAGTAGGGAAAAATTGGCTTTACGCAAAACTGTAACCATAGAGCTTTCCACCAGCCATATATGCATGTAGTATAGCATTACTCTTTCGTTTACTCCCTATGTGTTACTTTGCCAGCATATTCCATGTCTTGACCCGTTTCGGGCTGCAACGCGTTCATGTTGCAGACTTTTCGAACGACAGTAAGGTGCCTTAGGTCGTGGTTCTATACTCAGTGATGCCGTTGGAGTTGATGGACTCGCTTACCTTCCAAGCCTTCCGCTGTTAGCGTTATTAGATGGCCTTAAGCCATATTTATTGTAATAAGTTCTCTTTTGAGACTTTCGATGTAATAAGTGTGTGATTGCTACTCTGTTATAAAATCCTTCAAGTACTGTGCGTGTCAGCATTACTGATCCAGGGATGACACTAATGCACAGAGGTCAGACTGTTTGAGGTCTGGTCGCTACAAGGGTGTGCGCGGAATACCCACCACACGCTCCACCACCGCTGCCCGTCGGTAGCTGTTGTCGGCCGCCGTTGCCGCCACACCACCATCGAAAGATAGGGCCGTCGCCCGCTCCGCTGCCGCGGCCCAAAGGCGGGAGGTGTCCGTCGTGACCGCCACCCCACTACTGGCCATCACCCGCTTCGCCACCGCGGCCCGAAGGTGGGAGGTGGTGGTCGTGGCCGCCACCCCTTCATCGGCCGCCCTGGCCGCCAGCCCATCGTCGACCACCGGGGTCATCACCCGCTCCGCCACCGCCGACCGAAGGCGGGAGGCGGAGGTGGAGGTCCACACGTGCGTCAGCGACCTTGCGCTCTACACCGAGTTCCCGCAGGAGGAGGAGGAGCACCTCGTCGAGCATGCAAAGAGCCTTACCGCCGCCGTGGCCGCGGCACACACAACCTCGGAGGCGAGGAATTAGGAGATCTATGAGGAGAACCACCACTTCGAGAGGGGTCGCCTGGAGCGGCAGAGGGCTCTTGATAACCCACAAGTATAGGGGATCGTTTTTAGCCTTCTTCGATAAAGAGGAGTGTCGAACGCAATGAGGAGCTAAAGGTAGAACAATTATTCCCTCAAGTTCTATCGACCACCGATACAAGCACACTTGACGTTTGCTTTACCGAAAACAAGTATGAAACTATTTATGAGGTGTGATGCTAGAACTACTTTGCAAGAATAAAACTAGAAGTACTTTGCAAGATAATAAAAGTTAGGGGTTTAGTAAAAGGGTTTGTGTCAACAAGAAAGTTATTTGTCCCTAGGTAATCGATAACAAGTACCAGTAATCACTTTGGCAATTTTATATGAGGGAGAGGCATGAGCTAACATACTTTCTCTACTAGGATCATATGCACTTATGATTGGAACTCTAGCAAGCATCCGCAACTACTAAAGATCATTAAGGTCGTGAAACCCAACCATAGCATTAAGTATCAAGTCCTCTTTACTCCCATACATCATACCCCACTTACTTGGGTTTAAGCTTCTGTCACTCTCGCAACCCACCATAAGCGAATGAACATATTGCAACACCCTGTAGCGGGCCCCCCTCACGTTTGTGCAAGAACGGAGGGCACCGTAGGACAACACCATAAATCAAATATACAGTCATACAACCAAGATCATGATTAACCCATAGGACAAAACGGATCTACTCAAACATCATAGGATAACCATAGATCATTTGGAAATAATATATGGAGTTGAGCACCATGTTTAAGTAGACATTACAGCCGGGGGAAGAGGTGTTACACCGCTGCATAAAGGGGGAGAAAGTTGGTGTTGACGGTAGCAAGATCGTTGATGTAGATCGCTGTCCCGATCGTTGCCCCGGTGGCACTCCTGCACCACCGGAAGCGAGGGGGAGAGAGCCCCCCTCCTTCTTCCTCTTCCTTGGCCTCCCCCCTAGATGGGAGGAGAGTTCCCCCTCTGGTCCTTGGTCTCCATGGCGGTGGAGGGGCGGGAGCCCCTCCGAGATTGGATCTCCCTCTTTGTTCTCTTTTGTTTCACGTTCCCCAGATCTGGCCCTTCACCGTTTCTTAAATTCTCGGAGATCCGTAGCTCCGATTGCGCTGAAATTTTACACGATTTTTTTCCATAAATTATCTTTCTTGGTCCAGAAGAAGGGCCCCAACTGACCTTCGAGGAGGGCTCAAGACACCTGGGCGTGCCAGGGGGTGCCTGGCGCGCCCTGGTGGGTTGTGGGCTCTGTGGGGCCCTGTTTGCGTTGATTCCACCTCCCAAAAATCACATAAATTCTAAAATAAATCTCCGTAAATTTTTATCGCGTTTGGACTTCGTTTGATATGGATTTGTTGCGATACAAAAAAGATGCAACAAACAGGAACTGGCACTGGGCACTGGATCAATAGGTTAGTCCAATAAATCATATAAAAAGTTGCCAAAAATATGTGAAAGATGTATAATATTGGCATGAAACAATCAAAAATTATAGATATGACGGAGACGTATCAGCATCCCCAAGCTTAATTCCTGGTCGTCCTCGAGTAGGTAAATGATAAAAAGATATTTTTTGATGTGGAATGCTACCTAACATAAAATTGATCATATATCTAATCATGGCATTAATATTAAGACATAAGTGATTCAAATCAATAGTCTATAATTTGACATAAAGACATCAATACTCAGGCATCCCAACAAATAATCATGTCTTTCAAAATATCAACGCTAAAGAAAGCTATCCCTACAAAATCATATAGTCTTGTCATTCTCTGTCTTCTTAACACAAAGTATTTATCATGCACAACCTCGATGACAAGCCGAGCCATTGGTTCATACTTTTTAACGTGCTTCAGCCTTTTCAACCCTCACGCAATACATGAGCGAAAGCCATGGATATAGCACTATGGGTGGAATAGAGTTTGATGATAGGGGTAAATATATAGAAGACAAAAAATGTAAGAAAGTCTCACACCGACGCGGCTAACCAATGGGCTATGGAGATGCCCATCAATCGATATCAACGTGAGGAGTAGGGATTGCCATGCAACAAATGCACTAAGAGCTATAAGTGTATGAAAGCTCAATATGAAAACTAAGTGGGTGTGCATCTAATCCTATAATGAAAAATTCCCACTAGTATTTGAAAGTGACAACATAGGAGACTCTCCATATGAAAAACATGGTGCAACTTTGAAGCACAACTGTGATAAAGGATACTAACAATGCCCCTTCTCTCTTTTTATTATTTTTTCTTTTTCTTTTTCTTTTTTCTTTCTTTTTTTTTCTTTTTTTCTTTCTCTCATTGTCCGGAGTCTCATCCCTACTTGTGGGGGAATCATAGTCTCCATCATCCTTTCCTCACTGGGGCACTGCTCTAAAAATAAATAATGATGATCATCACACTTCTATTTACTTATAACTCAAAAGAAATAAAAATTACAACTCGATACCTATGACAAAGTATGACTCTATATGAATGCCTCTGGCAATGTACCAGGATGTGCAATGATCTAGCGTAACATGTATAAAAAATGATGAACGGTGGCTGAGCCACAACTACTATGTCAGCTATATGATCATGCAAATGAATATGACAATGAATGCTCAAGTCATCAAACGGAAGCGGTGGAAGTTGCATGGCAATATATCTCAGAATGGCCATGGAAAAGCCATAATAGGTAGGTATGGTGGCTGTTTTGAGGAATATATAATAAGGCTTATGTGTGATAGAGCGTATCATATCACTGGGTTTGGATGCACCTGCGAAGTTTGCACCACGTCTCGATGTGAGAAAGGGCAATGCACGGTACCGTAGAGGCTAGCAAATTGCGGAAAGGTAAGAGTGCGTATAATCCATGGACTCACGTTAGTCATAAATTACTCATATACTTATTGCAAAAGTTTATTAGCCCTCGAAGAAAAATACTACTATGCATGCCCCTAGGGGGATAGATTGGTAGGAAAAGACCATCACTTGTCCCCGACCGCCACTCATAAGGAAGACAATCAATAATAAATCATGCTCCAACTTCATAGCATAACGAGAGACTATACATGCATGTTTCAGGAATCACAAACCCTAACATCAATATTCTTACTAACCACAACCGTTAACTAGTCCCTCCACATATTCCATCTCTCTGTCGCAAAACTATTGCAAGGAATCAAACATATCATATTCAGTGATCCACAAGTTTTATGTAGGAATTTATGACTAACCATGCAATTGACCAATTCCTGTTGATTCTCTAAATAGATATAAGTGAGACATGAGAGTTTAATTCTTTCTACAAAAGACCATGCTCTAATAAATATAAGTGAAGCAAAAGAGCATTCTTCAAACGACGGTTTTCTATGTGAAGAGAAACAGACAATCCAAACTTGAAATGATATAAGTGAAGCACATGAAGCATTCTATAAAGTCATACTCAAAATATATAAGTGAAGTGCAATGAGCATTATATAAATCAACCATGTACTATCCCATACCAGCATGGTGGATAAAAGAAAAGTGAAAAACTAAACACAAAAGACGCTCCAAGATTTGCACATATCACATGAACGAAACGAATAAGAAAACATACTGATACTTGTTGAAGAAAGATGGGATGCCTTCCGGGGCATCCCCAAGCTTAGACGCTTGAGTCTCCTTGAATATTTACTTGGGGTGCCTTGGGCATACCCAAGCTTGAGCTCTTGCCTCTCCTCCTTCTCCTCACATCGATACCTCCTCGATCTTCGAACACTTCATCCAAACAAAACTTAACCAAACTTTTAGTGCCGGGGTTAGTGAATATGGCAATGAAATGCCATCATGTACTGATGTAACATTATTGTATAATTATATACAAACATTGCCCATTGTATTCTATCACAATTCTATGGCCCCAAGTCAAGGAGGCTTCAACAAGAATTCAAACATACGCAAATAATGAAGCTATAACAGCAATCTGTGAAAATAGAACAGTTTGTAAAGATTCGAACACCCACCATACTTATGTAACTCTAAAAATTCCAAAAAACTTAGGAAAAAAACAATTTGTATAGAAAGATATTACAAAAGGTTTCAGAACCGTTTGACGTTCCAGTAAAAAAGGTAAATTCGCGCACTACAGCCAAAGTTTCTGTTTTGCACCGCACAAACCAACAAGCAATTTAAACATCCTAAAGGTTTGGAACATTATTTTTATAATACAATGGAATTGTACAAGGGGATAACTATTTTGGTTGAAAAGTTTCTACCATTAAGATTCATAAAGTTTCCCTGGGCATGAACAAGGTTCAAGGACATTCCCCACTTTCACAATGCTCGTCTCTCTCACTTCCGCTTTTATTTTTGTGGAGTTTTAAGTTCCCCTCTATATTTTTTTGTTTTTAACCTTTATAAAATCACTCAACAGAAATAAATGACTCTCTAAAACTTTCGGGTTGTCTCCCTAGCAGCGCTTTCTTTAAAGCCATTAAGCTAGGCATAAAGTGCTCAAGTAATGAATCCACCCGGATCCCAAGGTATATCAAAGCCAATTTGAATCCACAATGATTTGTAATTTAGTAGTGACCACAAAGCAACATAAATCATGCAATGATAAAGTCTAACTTGAAGGAAATATGCCCTAGAGGCAATAATAAAGTTGTTATTTATTTTTTTCTTATATCATGACAAATTTTTATTATTCATGCTAGAATTGTATTAACCGGAAACTTGGTACATGTGTGAATACATAGACAAACAGAGTGTCCCTAGTATGCCTCTACTAGACTAGCTCGTTAATCAAAGATGGTTAAGCTTCCTTACCATAGACATGTGTTGTCATTTGATGAACGGGATCATATCATTAGAGAATGATGTGATGGACAAGACCCATCCGTTAGCTTGGCATAATGATCGTTTAGTTTTATTGCTATTGCTTTCTTCATGACTTATACATATTCCTCTGACTATGAGATTATGCAACTCCCGAATACCAGAGGAACACTTTGTGTGCTATCAAATGTCACAAAGTAACTGGGTGATTATAAAGATGCTCTACAGGTGTCTCCGAAGGTGTTTGTTGAGTTGGCATAGATCAAGATTAGGATTTGTCACTCCGTGTATCAGAGAGGTATCTCTGGGCCCTCTCGGTAATGCACATCACTATAAGCCTTGCAAGCAATGTGACTAATGAGTTAGATACGTTATGATGCAAACAGAATGGTAAAGAGACTTGCCGGTAATGAGATTGAACTAGTTATGATGATACCGACGATCGAATCTCGGGCAAGTAACATACCGATGAAAAAGGGAATGGCGTATGTTGTTATGCAGTCTGACCGATAAAGATCTTCATAGAATATGTAGGAGCCAGTATGAGCATCTAGGTTCCACTATTGGTTATTGACCGGAGATGTGTCTCGGTCATGTCTACATAGTACTCGAACCCGTAGGGTCCACACGCTTAACGTTCGATGACGATTTGTATTATGAGTTATGTGTTTTGGTGACCGAAGGTTGTTCGGAGTCCCGGATGAGATCACAGACATGCCGAGGAGTCTCGAAATGGTCGAGAGGTAAGGATTGATATATTGGAAGTTTATATACGGACATCGGAATGGTTCCGATAAGGTTCGGGGATTTATCGGAGTACCGGGAGGTTATCGGAACCCCCGGGAAAAGTTAATGGGCCTAATGGGACATAGTGGAGGAGAGGAGGTAGTCCACGGGCGGAGGCACGCACCCCCCTTGCCCCAATCCAAATTGGACAAGGGGAGGGGGCATGGCCCCCCTTTTTCCTTTTCCCTCTCTCTCCCATCCCCTTTCCCCCTCTCCATTGGAAGGAAAAGGGGGGGGGGAATCCTATTAGGAATGGAGTCCTAGTAGAACTCCCCCCCCATGGTGCGCCCCCCCTTGGGTCGGCAGCCTCCTCCCTCCCTCCTTTATATATGTCGGCAGGGGGCACCCCAAAGCACAATAGTTGTTTCTTAGCCTTGTGCGATGCCCCCCTCCACAGTTTACCACCTTGGTCATATTCTCGTAGTGCTTACGCGAAGCCCTGCGCGGATCACATCACCAACACCGTCGCCACGCCGTCGTGCTGACGGAACTCTCCCTCGACCCTCTACTGGATCAAGAGCTCGAGGGACATCATTGTGCTGAACGTGTGCTGAACACACAGATGTCGTACGTTCGGTACTTGGATCGGCTGGATTGTGAAGACGTTCGACTACATCAACCGCGTTAACTAAACGCTTCCGCTTTCTGTCTACGAGGGCACGTGGACACACTCTCTCGTTTCGTTGCTATGCTTCTCCTAGATAGATCTTGCGTGATCATAGGAATTTTTTTGAATTACTTGATACGTCTCCAACGTACCTGTAATTTATGAAGTATTCATGCTATTATACTATCCTTCTAGGATGTTTTATATGCATTTATATGATATTTTATATGATTTTTGGGACTAACCTATTAACCTAGAGCCTTTGCCGGTTTGTTTTCTCCTTGTTTTTAAGTTTTGCAGAAAAGGAATACCAAACGGAGTCCAATTGACGTGCCAATTTTTGATGATTTTTTATGGACCAAAAGAAGACCAAAAAGTATCGGAGTTGGGCCAGAAGAGTCCCGAGCTGCCCACGAGGGTGGGGGCGCGCCCACCCCCCAGGGCGCGTGGGCCTGCCTCGTGGACAGCTCGGGCACCTCCTTGACGTGAGACCGATGCAAAAAATTCCTATAAATACAGAAACCTCGGAAAATTAACCTAGATCGGGAGTTCCGCCGCCGCAAGCCTCTGTAGCCACGTGAAATCAATCTAGGCCCTCTCTGGCACCCTGCCGGAGGGGGCCATCATAACCGGTGGCCATGGAGTATCCCGTAGGGGCCATCATCACCATGAAGGCCAAGGACCAGAGGGTGGAGACCATGGAGGAGTAAGCACAAGGGGGAGAACCTCTCCTCCTCTCTCTTGGTGGCACCGGAGTGCCATCGAGAGGGGAATCATCGCCACGATGATTGTCTTCATCAACATCACCATCATCATTACCATCCCCATCTCTTTTACGCAGTCCACTCTCCCGCACCCCGCTGTAATCCCTACTTGAACATGGTGCTTTATGCCACATATTATGATCCAATGATGTGTTGCCATCCTATGATGTTTTGAGTAGATATCTTTTGTCTTTGGGTTGATTGATGATCTAGATTGGTATGAGTTGTATGTTTTCCTTTGGTGCTGTCCTATGGTGCCCTCCGTGTCGCGCAAGCGTGAGGGATTCCCGCTGTAGGGTGTTGCAATACGTTCATGATTCGCTTATAGTGGGTTGGTGAGTGACTAGAACACAAACTCGAGTAAGAGGGATTGTTGCGTATGGGAATAAAGAGGACTTGATGCTTTAATGCTATGGTTGGGTTTACCTTAATGATCTTTAGTAGTTGCGGATGCTTTCTAGAGTTCCAATCATAAGTGCATATGATCCAAGTAGAGAATGTATGTTAGCTTATGCCTCTCCCTCATACGAAACTGCAATAGTGATTACCGGTCTTGTTAACAATTGCTTAGGACAATTCTGCACACCGATCCACCATTATTCCACACTCGCTATTTATAACATTTAGTAATAGATTCTAACTTTATGATAACAGCACCTACTTTTATATTTTAGCTCTCCGATATCATACAAAGTTATTCTCTTCATACCCATAACGTAGTTTTATTTCTCGTTTCTAGTTGGAAGCAAACGTTTGGTGTACGTAGAGTCGTATCAGTGGCAGATAGGGCTTGAGAGAATATTGATCTTACCTTTAGCTCCTTGTGGGTTCGACACTCCATACTTATCACTTCCACCTTTGGAAATTGCTACGATGATTCCCTGCACTTGGGGATTATCAAGCTTTTTCCGCGCCGCTGTCGGGAGCAATAGCGTGGGGTTGATATTCTCGTGTGTGCTTGTTTGCTTTCTTCACTTAGTAGGTTTTTTTCCTTTTTGTTCCTGTTTAGTTGTGGGTGAAACATACAAAAAATTTAAAAGAATGAAAATACAAAATTTACTTGCCTTTCATGCCTAAAAAGTTTTTCAAAAGAGAAGCGATTGGAAAGTTATGCATTGAAGAAGTGAGGGTTTAACCTTGAGCACTTGTGTTCATGCTCACGGAAACAATGTAGAATTTTTCATGGAAGTTTCTCTGTAAATAATTATCCCCTTTTATATATTCATTGTATTATAAAAATAATGTGCCAAGCTTTGGTTTTAGGATGGTTAAATTGCTTGTTTACTATGTGCAGAACAAAAACAGAAACTTTGGCTGTAGTGCGTGAATTTAAATTTTTTACTGTAAAGTCAAATGGGTGTGAAATTTTTTGCACATTACTTCTGTACAAAATTTTCAAATTTTCTAATTTATTTCATAATTTTAGGAGTTACATAAGTTTACCAAACTTCCATATTACTACAGACTGTTCTGTTTTTAACAGATTCTGTTTTGCGTGTGTTATTTGCTTATTTCGATGAATCTATGGCTAGTATCGGGGGGTATGAACCATAGAGAAGTTGGAATACAGTAGGTTTAACACCAATATAAATAAAGAATGAGTTCATTACAGTACGTAAAGGTAGTGATTTGCTTTATTACACTAACAGATCACACAAGTTTTTGTTAAAGTTTTGTGTGGATGAAGTGTATGAAGGTCGAGGAGCTATCAATATGAGAAGAATAAAGAGAGGCAAGAGTTCAAGCTTGGGGATGCCCAAGGCACCCCAAGTAAATATTTAAAAGGATACTCAAGCATCTAAGCTTGGGGATTCCCTGGTTGGCATCCCATCTTTCTTCTTCAACAATTATCGGTATACCTCGGTTTTTGTTTTGTTCACATGATTTGTGTCCTTTGAGTTTTTGTTTTTCTTTAATAACCATGATAGCATGAGATATCCTTCATTTATTTATAGAATACTTCATGAGATTCACTTATATATTTTAAGTATGATTTTATAGAATTGCTCTTTGTGCTTCACTTAAATCTTTTGAGTATGGTTTTATAGAATGCTTCGTGTGCTTCACTTATATTTTTTGAGCTTGGATATTGGTTAGTCTATGTTAATTGTAGAATGCCCCATGAACTTCACTTATATATTTTGGAGTATGAATAATAATATCATTTAAAGTGGGTTTGGAAGAGTGTCAACTTTAGGAATTAGTGATCCCACTATTTTGGAGGATGTTGAATCTTAGTATGATATTTATGAAAGTGGATTTGGAAGAGTGTCAACTTTAGCTAGTAATGACTCCACTATTTCGGAAGAGGTTCCAATTGAGTATGAGAACAAAGTTGCTATCCATGATGCTACTGAAAATTATTATGAGAGAGGAATACATGCTTGAGGAGTTGCAATAATATCAAGTTTCGTCTCTATGTGCTTAAAGTTTTGAAGTTATACTTGTTTTGCCTTCCTATGCTAGTTGATTGTTGTTCTTATAAGTTGTGTGCTCACAAAATACCTAGGCATAGGAAGTTGGTTAGAATCAATTTTGCTAGTCATATTCTTCATGATGCTCCCTTTATGTTTCAATTCTTATCTTCTATGTGAGCATCATTGAAATCATCATGCCTAGCTAAAATGCATTAAAGAAAAGCACTTGTTGGGAGACAACCCAATATTTACCCTTACTGTTTTTGTGTGTTTACATGATTAAGTTACTGTAGTAATCATGTTTTATAGCTTTTGTTTCAATAAAGTGCCAAGTAAGACCTTTGGGAAGACTTGGGTGAAAGTTAATGTGATCTTGCTGTAAAAAAACAGAAACTTTGCGCTCACGATATTAGCTGTCATTTTTACAGAAGAGTGCTTTTTAGTTGATTCTTTTTGCAGAAGATTAATAGACAAATTCCTCACGTCCAACAATTTATTTCATAATTTTTGGAGTAGCAGAAGTATGGTTATTGTTCAGATCATTACACACTATTCTGTTTCTGACAGATTCTGTTTTTATTGCATAATTTGCTTGTTTTCTAGTTTCTATGGCTTATATTCCTCAATATAAATTGTAGAAATGATATGGTACAGTAGGCATTGTGTGAGAAGAATTATGAACCTTGTCTTTGACAGTACCAAAGTAAATGGTTTGCTCTTTATCATACTAACCTATCTCACGAAGTTTGGTTAAGTTTTGTGTGATCAAAGTTTTGAAGTCTTGGGTGAGATATCAATATGAGGAGAATAAGGAGTGGAAAGACCCTAAGCTTGGGGATGACAAAGGCACCCCAAGGCAATATTCAAGGAAGAGTCAAGCGCCTAAGCTTGGGGATGCCCCGGAAGGCATCCCCTCTTTCGTCTTCAAAACTATCGGTATACCTTACTCGGAGCTATATTTTTATTCGTCACATGATATGTGTTTTGCTTGGAGTGTATTTTCAATTTTACTTGCTGTTTTAATAAAATCATTGGATCTTAAATATTGAATGAAAAAGAATCCTCCCATGGCTAGTTAATTATTTGACTACTCAGTGTTCTTCACTCATATCTTTTGTAGTTTGTCATTTACTCATGTGCCTCATGTATATCCTATGAGTAAATGGTTGAATAAATTGAATGTCATAAACCTGAATTTATATATGTTTCATATGCTTATAACATGGGGAGTAATGACTTCACACATAATAAGTATAGGTAGTAAACTTATTGAAAGTTAGGAAACGTAGAATTGGTCACTTGAACAATTCATGAAAGAATATTGAAGGAAGAGGGGTTTCACATATAAATATACTATTATTGACATCTTTTATGATTGGGAGCACTCATTAAAATATGACATGCTAAAGAGTTGATGTTGGACAAGGAAGACAATGTAATGAGTTATGTTTTCTTATATCTGAGATAAAGTATGTTGTCATGGATCATCCAACATGTTGATCTTGCCTTTCCCCCTCATGCTAGCCAAATTCTCAGCACCAAGTAGAGATACTACTTGTGCTTCCAAAAACCCTTAAACCAGTTTTGCCATGGGAGTCCACTATACCTACCTATGGATTGAGTAAGATCCTTCAAGTAAGTTGTCATCGGTGCAAAGCAATAAAAATTTCTCTAAATATGTATGATTGATTGGTGTGGGAGAAATAAGCTTTATACGATCTTGTGATGTGGAAGTAATAAAAGCGACAGACTACATAATAAAGGTTCATATCACAAGGGGCAATATGAAGTGACGTTCTTTTGCATTAAGATTTTGTGCATCCAACCATAAAAGCACATGGCAACCTCTGCTTCCCTCTGCGAAGGGCCTATCTTTTATTATCATCTTCTACCTTATGCAAGAGTCATGGTGATCTTCACCTTTTTTTGACATTTTATCCTTTGGCAAGCACATGGTGTTGGAAAGATCCTGATATATATATCTAATTGGATGTAAGTTAGCATGAGATATTATTGTTGACATTACCCTTGAGGTAAAAGGTTGGGAGGCGAAACTATAAGCCCCTATCTTTCTCTGTGTCCGATTAAAACTGCATAACCACAAGTATTGCCTGAGTGTTAGCAATTGTGAAAGACTCAATGATAGTTGAGTATGTGGAGTTTGCTAAATCAAAGCTCTGACTTAGACTCTTCCTGAAAATAAGATGAATTGAAATTGTTTGATGACTGAGAATACTGTTTGTTAGTTTTCAAGAAAATTTATGATCTATACTTTAACATGTGATTAGCCTGTTACTTTATCGTGAGAAGTTTTATGCGATGAGCTACTGTTATGACATGTAATGATGCTAGAAAAAGTGATTGGAATTGTCATTGATCAAACTTATGCAATTGCTAGCATTCACACTTCATAAATTATTTCTTTTATCATTTACCTACTCGAGGACGAAAGGTGAATTAAGCTTGGGGATGCTGATACGTCTCCAACGTATCTATAATTTATGAAGTATTCATGCTATTATACTATCCTTCTTGGATGTTTTATATGCATTTATATGATATTTTATATGATTTTCGGGACTAACCTATTAACCTAGAGCCCACTGCCAGTTTCTGTTTTCTCCTTGTTTTTGAGTTTTGCAGAAAAGGATTAACAAACGGAGTCCAATTGACGTGCCAATTTTTGATGATTTTTTATGGACCAAAAGAAGACCAAAAGGTATCAGAGTTGGGCCAGAAGAGTCCCGAGCTGCCCACGAGGGTGGGGGCGCGCCCACCCCCCCCCCCCCCAGGGCGCGTGGGCCTGCCTCGTGGACAGCTCGGGCACCTCCTTGACGTGAGACCGACGCCAAAAATTCCTATAAATACAGAAACCTCGGAAAATTAACCTAGATCGGAAGTTCCGCCGCCGCAAGCCTCTGTAGCCACGAGAAATCAATCTAGGCCCTCTCCGGCACCCTGCCGGAGGGGGCCATCATCACCGGTGGCCATGGAGGAGTATCCCGGAGGGGCCATCATCACCATGAAGGCCAAGGACCAGAGGGTGGAGGCCATGGAGGAGGAAGCACAAGGGGGAGAACCTCTCCTCCTCTCTCTTGGTGGCACCGGAGTGCCATCGAGAGGGGAATCATCGCCACGGTGATCGTCTTCATCAACATCACCATCATCATCACCATCCCCATCTCTTTTATGCGGTCCACTCTCCCGCACCCCACTGTAATCCCTACTTGAACATGGTGCTTTATGCCACATATTATGATCCAATGATGTGTTGCCATCCCATGATGTTTTGAGTAGATATCTTTTGTCTTTGGGTTGATTTATGATCTAGATTGGTATGAGTTGTATGTTTTACTTTGGTGCTGTCCTATGGTGCCCTCCGTGTCACGCAAGCGTGAGGGATTCCCGCTGTAGGGTGTTGCAATACATTCATGATTCGCTTATAGTGGGTTGGTGAGTGACTGAAACACAAACCCGAGTAAGGGGGATTGTTGCGTATGGGAATAAAGAGGACTTGATGCTTTAATGCTATGGTTGGGTTTACCTTAATGATCTTTAGTAGTTGCGGATGCTTGCTAGAGTTCCAATCATAAGTGCATATGATCCAGGTCGAGAAAGTATGTTAGCTTATGCCTCTCCCTCATATGAAACTGCAATAGTGATTACCGGTCTTGTTAAAAATTGCCTAGGACAATTCCGCTTAATCGATCCACCATTATTCCACACTCGCTATTTATAATATTTAGTAATATATTCTAACTTTATGATAACAGCACCTACTTTTATATTTTAGCTCTCCGATATCATACAAAGTTATTCTCTTCATACCCACAACGTAGTTTTATTTCTCGTTTCTAGTTGGAAGCAAACATTTGGTGTACGTAGAGTCGTATCAGTGGCAGATAGGGCTTGAGAGAATATTGATCTTACCTTTAGATCCTTGTGGGTTCGACACTCCATACTTATCACTACCACCTTTGGAAATTGCTATGATGATTCCCTGCACTTGGGGATTATCATTACTACGTTCCCCAACAGTGGCTTCCGAGCCAGGTCTATGCGTAGATGTTATATGCACGAGTAGAACACAAAGAGTTGTGGGCGATAATAGTCATCCTACTTACCACCAACATCTTACTTTGATTCGGAGGTATTGTTGGATGAAGCGGCCCCGACCGACATTACATGACCGCATTCATGAGACTGGTTCTATCGACGTGCTTCACACACAGGTGGCTGGCGGGTGTCTGTTTCTCCAACTTTAGTTGAATCGAGTTTGACTACGGCGGTCCTTATTGTAGGTTAAAACAGCACACTTGACGAAAAATCATTGTGGTTTTGATGCGTAGGTAAGAACAGTTCTTGCTAGAAGCCCGTAGCAGCCACGTAAAACTTGCAACAACAAAGTAGAGGACGTCTAACTTGTTTTTGCAGGGTGATACGTCTCCAACGTATCTATAATTTTTGATTGTTCCATGCTATTATATTATCTGTTTTGGATGTTTAATGGGCTTTAATATGCTCTTTTATATTATTTTTGGGACTAACCTATTAACCGAAGGCCCAGTGCAAATTTCTGTTTTTTTGCCTATTTCAGTGTTTCGCAGAAAAGGAATATCAAACGGAGTCCAAACGGAATGAAACCTTCGCGAGGATCTTTCTTGGAACAAACGGAATCCAGGAGACTTGGAGTGGACATCAAGGAAGCAACGAGGCGGCCACGAGGGAAGAGGGCGTGCCCCCCACCCTCGTGGGCCCCTCGTAGCTCCACCGACCTACTTCTTTCGCCTATATATACTCTTATACCCTGAAAACATCTAGGGGAGCCACGAAACCACTTTTCCACCGCCGCAACCATCTCTACCCATGAGATCCCATCTTGGGGCCTTTTCCAGCGCTCCGCGGGAGGGGGATTCGATCATGGAGGGCTTCTACATCAACACCATAGCCTCTCTGATGATGTGTGAGTAGTTTACCACAGACCGTCGGGTCCATAGTTATTAGCTAGATGGCTTCTTCTCTCTCTTTGGATGTCAATACAAAGTTCTCCTCGATCTACTTGGAGATCTATTCGATATAATACTTTTTGCGGTGTGTTTGCTGAGATCCGATGAATTGTGGGTTTATGATCCAGATCATCTATGAACAATATTTGATTATTCTCTAAATTATTATATGCATGATTTAATATCTTTGCAAGTCTCTTCGAATTTTCGGTTTGGTTTGGCCTACTAGATTGATCTTTCTTGCAATGGGAGAAGTGCTTAGCTTTGGGTTCAATCTTGCGGTGCTCGATCCCAGTGACAGAAAGGGAAACGACACGTATGTATTGTTGCCATAAAGGATAAAAAGATGGGGTTTATATCATATTGCTTGAGTTTATCCCTCTACATCATGTCATCTTGCCTAATGCATTACTCTGTTCTTATGAACTTAATACTCTAGATGCATGCTGGATAGCGGTCGATGTGTGGAGTAATAGTAGTAGATGCAGAATTGTTTCGGTCTACTTGACACGGACATGATTGAAAGGATCGAGAAGAGGTGTCTAGAGGGGGGTGAGTTGTCACATCCCAGTTAGACCATGCATTAGGGTGTGCATCATGTTTAAATTTCAATTGAATTTGAAATGGGGAAGGCAGGAAACCCCAGAACACCCCCCCCCCCTTTTAACTCAACTAGGGTTTACTAAAAATTATTTCAATGAACCTGAAATGCCCTTCAAAATGCTCATCATCTTTGCTTTGGTTCAGAGCCTATGTCAAAGGTGTTGCATCATTTTCTAGGTCATCCAAAGGTCCTTGGATTAATTCATAAGTTTTTAAACTTGAGCATTTCAAATTATATAAAATATTTTAAATGTCCAAAAATTACCAAACCAAAATGTTTCATGTTGGAAATATTCCAACAAGGGACCAGGAGCATTTTGGTGATTTTTAAAACTGTTTTGGTATTTTAGAAAAACCCACAAAGTTGCAGGAAATTAGAAAAGATTAAAAACAGAAAACTTACAGCGACACCCACGGCCCACACCCGGCCCAGCCAATGGCGCGTAGCTTGGCTCGGCTTGACGAGCAGCCAGTGCTTTCGGCCGGAGCACCGCATGGGTGCCACGCACCTGGTCGCCGCCTCGCCGCTCCCCTCGCCCAGCTACGACGTGGATCGCCCTCCTCCTCTCCCCCGAACCCCCTGGACCCTCCCTCTCCTCCCCGGCTCGCTTCTCTCGCTCTCCCCCATCTTGGCGGCCTTGTCTCGCGCTTTCCACCGCCGTAGTCGTGCTCCCGCCGTCCATGCTCCTCCTCATCATGTCCAGGAGCTCCGCCAAGACTCCACTACCCCTAGCCAGCCGAGTCCCGCTTCGTTCTAGTGCACGAATCCATCCCACCGACCTCAACCGAGCTCGCTGTCGCCGGAGATCCCTTTCGTCGCCGCCGTCGTTCCGGTTCATCCCGACCTCGTGAGGGCTTCTACACGCCGCCGTGAGCCTACCTAACTCCCTTCTCTCTCTCTCGCGCCCTCGAGCAACGTAGCAACCGAGCCACGTTCACACTCCCGCCCGCCCGTGGAGCTCGTCGCCCGGCGTGCTCCCGGTCACTCTCCGGCCACCCCATGGTGTCCGTTGCACTCACCGCACTCGAGGGTTCTACCATGTACTCCCAGCACCTCACCGAGCCCTCAAACCCCTAGCTCATTGTTGGCCGAACCCCGGCGGCCGCCTAGCTCGTCGCCGGCGCCAACTCCGGCAACCCCGACCCCAACTGACTCCACCAGTAGTCGCGGGTTGCTCCTAGCTACCCGTAGCTACCTTCCGCGACTCGTTTGGTCGCCGGAATCGCCAAACACACTCTCTCCGCCGTGTCGGGCTCGCTGGCGGCTAGTCGCCAGTGCAGCCGACGTGGACGTTGACCACTGCGGGCCCTCGTTGACCCCGGCAGGTCACTGACAGATGGGGCCCAGCCCTGCTAACTAAATAGGTTAGTTTTAATTAAACTTTAATTACGTTAATTACCCTGACATGTGGGACCCACTGTCAGGTTTGACTAGACGTCGAGTTGACTCGGCGTCATCTTTGGCATTTATGGTCGACGTATTAATTCAATTTCTGGATTTATTCTAATATAGTAAATTCCAGAATATAATTCAAATTTCAAATGCTTATAACTTTTAATCTATAACTCCAAATGCAAAGATTTATATATGAAAAATTATCAGAAAAATCCACTCTATCCATTGGTAGAGGTTTCATGCATGTTAAAACAAGTTAAATATGCTGTTTAACCAGAATAAGATAATGCACCTGTAGGACTAACTCAACTGAGCTCTCCATTGAATCCTTGATTCAAATGAGTTCATCCCCTGTTATT
Organism: Aegilops bicornis; assembly: GCA_021605145.1. Classification (NCBI taxonomy): domain Eukaryota; kingdom Viridiplantae; phylum Streptophyta; class Magnoliopsida; order Poales; family Poaceae; genus Aegilops; species Aegilops bicornis. The sequence continues at coordinate 314,553,984 of CM038674.1, read as the reverse complement.
TCAGCTTGCATTAGGCCAACACACATCCATATTGCCATGTCATAGCATGCATCATATTGTTGCATATTGTCATGTGTGTTTACTTTCGGTGTGCTTTCATGATAGGTTACGCCCCGAGGATAACCTCGACTATCCATCTGAAGGGTAGTACTTTACCCCAGTTCCATCGAGCAAGCAACTCATTGATCATTCCGATACAAACCCATGTTCTCGCTTACGCTCTCGTTTACTGCATTAAGACAACGCGATTCAAACTGTTGTGTCCTGCGGTAGTTGAACCCACTTCCTTTGCATGACCTGTCATTGCCACAGTAACTAGATGAAACCCACTAGTATGTGTAGGAGTTGATTGAGCCATGTTTGTGATTCCTACCATGCTATGCTTGCTATGCTTAGAGTTGTGTCAGGTCTGGCTCATCGGGGTGATGAACCGGAGTGAAAGGTTGTGTCGGGTTCGGGAGTGAAAGTGTTGAACACGTTTTGGTAAAGGTATCGATGAGAGGCCATGTAGGAGTACATGGTGGGTTGTTTCATTGAAGCCGATCCTAAGAACCGAGATCTGTGTTTGTGATCCATGAAACAGTTACTACCACGCATTGGGCCCGAAACCAATGGACCCTCTCGGCTTCTTAACCACTCTTGTCCTCGGTCCGGGAGTTGCAAGTAGTTTACGGTGTTTGTAGCATCTTTGGGGGCGCGCATGCTGACCATAGGGGTGGGTTGTGTTGCGGTAGGCACCGTGGGTCGGTGTACCGATTCGCCGTTTGGTGTCTCGGGAACCTCAGTACACATCGTTCGGGGCCGTATGGGAAACCTCGGCGGACTCCCCGGATGGAACCCGAATAGGCGATCTACGGACTTGGGACTTGTGTGTTTAGGTAGGCTGTGGCCGACACCCACGTTGGGCATCCGCTTGAAGGTTGCCGAGTACATCTCGTAAACGGCGGTAAGTGGTGAGAGCGTGTGAAGACACCCTGCAGGGTTTAATATGATCTATTCGAATAGCCGTGTCCACGGAGAAGGACTTCTGGGTTACCTATATCAGTTCATAGACAAGTAAATGGATACTACTAAAAACCTCAAGATAAGTGTGAGTATCGTGGATGGCCCTCTCGTGGGATGACGAGAGAGGATCCACGGTGGAGTATTGTGATGGTGATTAGTGGACTCGTAAAGCGACAAATGCTTTTCAAGAGGTGTCACGTGGGATAAGCTTAGCCAAGAGTCAAAGCTGGCTTGCTGCAAATAACTCCACCACCTTCTTGAGAATGTGCATGTATGATAGGATTACGTGGTAAGACTTGCCGAGTACCGCCCGTACTCATGTTTGCTTAATTAATGTTTTTCAGACGACAACACCGCCCTTTCCGATGGGTTCTACGTGAGACCTTGACATCGACGAGTGAACTAGCCGCCCGGTGGCGATCTAAGACTTGTGAAGGGCCATGGTAGATAGAAAGGCTCCAACAAGCTTTCTTTCTTTCTAGAGTCCGTACTCGAGACTAGTTTGCTTCCGCATGTGCTTGTATGATTGTATGACTTGAGTGTTGGGTCATGTGACCCCTACCTGTATGACTATGTTATGTATGGCTCCTCGGAGCCTTTTAAATAAAGTACTTGAGTTGTAGAGTTTTGTTGTGATGCCTTGTTGTATTTACTCATATCAGGCATATTGCATGTATGATTGAAATGCTTGGTATGAGTGGGATCCGACAAACTAGTTGTTTATCCTTGGCAGCCTCTCATATGGGGAAATGTAAGTCTCGTGCTTACGGCGATAGTAGTCCGCTTCTGACCGGTTCACCGGAGTCCTGCTAGCCCAAAGACTACTGCTTGGACACTTGATCGGCCGGCATGTGATTCACTTCTGCCTTATGTCCGTTCCCTTCGGGAAATGTCACGCTGGTGGTATTCGAGTCCTGCCTAGCCTGCTACAGCCCGGTATACCGCAGTCCTCATAGCCCAAAGTGCTACAGCCCGAATATATACGTTGATGACCGACATGCTCGATGTGATTCATGTATGCTGTCCCCATAGGTTAGTGCCGCTTTGGGTTCACGACTAGCCATGTCGGCCGGGTTCTTTGTCATGTGGATGCTAGCGACCTTTGTCATATACGTGAGCCAAAAGACGCAAACGGTCCGGGCCATGGTAAGGCGACACCCGTGGGAATACCGTGCGTGAGGCCACAAAGTGATATGAGGTGTTACCAGCTAGGTCGATGTGACTTGGAATCGGGGTCTGACAGCGTTGGCATCGAGCGGGGGCTGCTGTAGGTTCGCTAAGCCAAACTGGTCGATGTTGAGTCTAGAAATGCTTTAGTTATATGTAGGGGAATTGATTGTGGGAGGGAGCGTAAGGCTCTTTTTACTCCTTTACCTTATGCCCTCACGATCCGAGTCATCCTCTTCTCATTCGGCGTGGGTATAGGACTAGGCTCTCTTCTCTCTATCAGGTTCACGTGTTACTAATCCGTAGTAACTTATAGGATTGTTGGTTACATCCTCGATTCAGTTCCTATTATTTTGGTATGTTACCGGTTGAACCAGAACTTTGATATGATGTTATTGAGTGGTTTTGCAATCTGTTTTTGAATGTCTCAAATCTGATTTTGGGCATTCTGAGATGTTATGCTGCCCGATTTTCCCTAGAAATTCTAATGCCTTTGCATTGTGGCTGTGCTTTCGGATGGCCACCCGTCCCCGAGAACCAAGTGGTTCGTCGACCCGTTGCATTGGTGTGTGTGGTCACACGACAATGTTGGTTCGAGTGATGGTCGAGACAGGTTACCGATGGTATCCTAAATATACCGTCGAGGAGCGGTTTAGGGATTTCAACCAAAGCCAATATCATGTAACGGTCAGGATTTATCCATCCTATCCCGAGCTCTTGAACCGCTCCACTGTTCTTATGGACTTGGGATCACCATTGGGATGTGCATGCAAGATGCAGCCTATTCCATGATGACTATTATTCGAGCTGAAGCGCCTTGCCGGTCAGCGGTGATTTCCGCTACATGCCAGCATCCCTCCACAGGGCGCATGGCTACCTTCAGGTTTGTACAGCGATGCATCCCATGAGGACTCACTTCTTCGCACCACCACGGAGATGCTAGAAGACAAGGACTGTGAAAACCGGGCCTTGCGTATGGAGCTCTTTAATGCCCGTGGCCGATCACTGGGCTTCTCGACTCGGTTTGCACCTGCCGTGCAAGCGGATACATGGATATGAGGGACTTGTACCCGGTGCGGGCTGGTCTGCGGACTTTATGGAGTGGCGTGAGGTAGGAGGCATCACTCCTCCTCGTGGGCCTCGTCTGCCACCGTTTGTTGGACCACGACCACATCCGAGTCCCTATGGTCCACAGGCTCCAGGATTATACATTTCCGGATGATCATGTTCCACTTCCAGCTTGGGTGGTGACTTCTATGAGGACTACTACGGAGCTGTCGAGTAGTAGTAGTATCCCTAGTATTGTAGTAGTTGTATTTCCGCCGTCTGCGTGACTTGTGGAATATGACTTAGTGCGTATCATTAGGAAGTGTAGAAAAATAATGTATAGGAGTTGGAATGCTTCCGATGAGATGTAACGCCGTTCACTATAGTTGTACCCGTCGGGCTTGTACTAAACTATGAATGGTGTGTATGACCGTTAGTATATATATATGGCAGCTTTATATTACCATGTCATACGGATGAACATCTTTGCATTCCATGCTATCCATTACCTTCCGCACTTCCTTGTTAAATTCTGCCATCTGGTTTAAACCTTTGCTTTGTCTCCTAGGATGGTCAACACCGTAACACTCCTACTGCTCCGGAGCGGGGAGAAGCTAGTGCGGCAGAAATGTGAATCTGCCGCAACCGCCATCTTTGGCCGAGGTTATCTTTGAAGCGAGCATAATAAGCGTGAAACCAATCGCTTACTGGAGCGGATTGAACAAAACACCGCACGCCAGCCAAGAAATGATGTGGTTTCACTCAACGACTTCATCAAGCTGTATCCCCCAAAAGTTCAAATATTCCGTCGAGCCACTCGACACGGATGATTGGCTTCGCAGCATCCACCACAAGCTGCGTTCTGCTAACGTGGCTGAAGCTGACAAGGTTACTTTTGCCGCTTATCATCTTGAAGGCCCTGCTTGTCTACGGTGGGAGAATTATGAGGCTATCGTCCGGTTGGACAAGTTACAACTTGGGCTGAATTCAGTGCCGCCTTAGTGAGCATCATATCCCGGAAGGTCTTATGGATCGCAAAAGGAGGAATTCTGCAGTTTCACCCAAGGTAGGTGACGGTGGATGCCTACAGCCGTGAATTTGGGAGGTTAGCACGTTATGCTCCGAAGAAGTTTCTACCGATGCCAAGAAGCGAGGCAAGGTTCCGCAAGGGACTTAGCCCCGAGCTACGCCGAGACCTTCGTCTGCATGAGTGTACCTCTTTTCGAAGCTAGTCAACAAGGCTATCGGCCCAAATGGCGGACTGATTTTGAGGCTTCACGCAAGCACATCCGTGACTCTGGATCTTCATCCGGCTCTGGATCCCGAAGCGCGGGTTTGGATTCCAAATCTTGCTCTACCACCTGTGTTCACCCGAGGCCATCTTTTGAGGCGCCTCGCCCCAACCAGCGGTATGTTCCGCCTAAGACTTATGGAGGCCCGCTGCTAGTGCTGCTCCACGTCCCAATATGATAACTTGCTTCAAGTGTGGGGAGACGGGCCACTATATCCGTGAGTGCCCCAAAACAACCCAGTCAAGTTGGAAAGTCTGCATTGGCCGTGGCAAGCAAGCGAGAAAGGTGCCCTATGCTAAACGATTGCCACCGCTCGTGGCCATGTCAACTATGTTTCTGCTGAAGAAACCTATGAGGATCCCAACGTCGTCCTCGATGCGCTCCTTGTTAATTGTCATCCGGCAAGCTGTTCTTTTTGATCTTTGGAGCATCTCATTCATTTATTTCCGAGAGCTATGCTCGATTGCACAACACCACATTACGTGACATGCACACCTCCATGGAAATTCAGACCCTCGGTTCTAGATGGCAAACCTCTAGAATAAGTCATGGGAATGAAATTCTTGTCGACAGAACTAGTCTTTCTTGCTTCCTTAATAGCTCTCAAGTCCTCGGACATAAACATCATCTTGGGTATGGACTGGATGTCAGCCCATTATGCTAAGATTGATTGTTCTACTAGAACTGTTCAGCTCACCCATCCCTCGGGCAAGACAGTGAATGTTCTAACCCGAGTGTCTAAGCGCCCGACTTTACTCCTTAAACGCCAATCCCTTCCGGACCTCGAAGATATTCCGATAGTTCGTGATTTTCGGATGTCTTTCGGAGGAACTGCCGGTGTTCCACCCGACAGGGGATGTTGAGTTCGTGATAGATCTTGTTCGGGAACCGTCCCAATCTCTAGAAGACCTTATAAGATGGCACCCCTAGAACTAGCTGAACTCAAGAAACAACTCGATGAGTCCTTGCAAAAAGGTTTCATCCGTCCTAGTTCATCTCCATGGGCTTGTCCCGTCCTCTTCGTCAAAAAGAAGGATGGTACGGATCGGATGGTTGTGGATTATCGATTGTCAATTTGGTCACTATCAAGAACAAGTATCCGCTCCCGGGATCAACGACTGTATGATCAGCTCGCTGGATCCTCGATCTTTTCAAGATGGATTTGAGGTTAGGCTACCATCAAATCAAAATCAAGAACGGGGACATTCCTAAAACGGCCTTTGTTACTCGTTATGGCCAATACGAGTACACCGTCATGTCCTTCGGATTAACCAATGCTCCAGCCACCTTTTCTCGGTTAATGAACTCAATCTTCATGGAGTATTTGGATAAATTCGTCGTGGTATACCTCGATGATATACTCATCTACTCCAAGAATGAGGAAGAACATGCCGAACATCTAAGGCTAGTGTTGATGAAACTTGAGAGCACCGCCTTTATGCCAAATTCTCTAAGTGTGAATTACGGTTACCGAAGTGACCTACCTAGGCCATGTAATCTCTGGTAAGGGCATTCTTTGTCAATCCCGAAAGCGAAGTTCAAGCCGTCCTTGATCGGACTCCACGAATCGGTCAAGCAAGTTCGGAGTTTTCTCGGTTTAGCGAGCTATTGCCGTCGCTTCGTCGAGAATTTCTCTAAAGTTGCCAAACCTCTAACCGAACTCCTCAAGAAAGATAAGAAGTTCGAATGGACACCATAGTGCGAGTTCAGCTTTCAGGAACTGAAAAGACGCCTGACATCTGCTCCCGTGCTTATTCCACCAGATTTTTCTAAGGACTTTATTATCTATTGCGGCCTCGCGACAAGGACTAGGTTGCATACTCATGCAAGATCGTCATGTGATTGCCTACGCTTCTCGGCGATTGCGTCCACATGAGGATAACTATCCCACACACGATCTAGAGCTTGCGGCGATGGTTCATGCACTCAAAACTTGGCGACATTACCTTCTTGGTAATCGTTGCGAAATCTACACCGATCACCAAAGTCTGAAATATATCTTCACCCAACCGGATTTGAATCTCGAGGCAAAGGCGTTGGGTCGAGTTGATTACTGATTATGACTTAGGAATATCTTACACCCCAGGCAAAGCCAATGTCATGGCCGACGCCCTAAGTCAGAAATCTTATTGTAACAGTCTGATGTTACAACAAAGTCAACCATTTCTCCACGAGGAATTTTGTAAGCTTAATCTCCACATTGTTCCTCGAGGATTCCTTTCTACCCTGGTGGCGAAACCTACCCTTACGGATCAGATCATCAAAGCACAGAAGGTAGATCCGGGAATCTCCCGTATCAGGAGAAACATCAAGAAAGGAGTCGCAGACTGTTTCTCCATTGATGAACAAGGTGTCGTGTTCTTTGGAGACCGTCTAGTGGTTCCCAAGGTACGCAACTTTGAGGCGATTGATCCTTAAGGAAGCTCATGACTCTCCTCTCACCATTCATCCTGGTAGTACTAAAATGTATCAAGATCTACGCCAGAGGTTTTGGTGGGTGGGATGAAGAGAGAAATCGCTCAATACATTGCTAATTGCGGCGTAAATCGTCGAGTTAAAGAAGAGCATCAACGGCCTGCTGGTACCCTTCAACCTCTGGAAATTCCTGAATGGAAATGGGATAAAATCGGTATGGATTTCATTACCGGGTTTCCCAGGACCAAAAGAGGGAATAATGCTATCTTCGTTGTCGTTGATCGTCTTTCCAAAGTAGCCCACTTCCTACCCGTTCGTGAGAGTATAACCGCTAGCCAGCTAGCTGATTTGTACATCTCTCGAATAGTGTCTCTTCATGGTGTTCCATTAGAGATTAACTTTCGGACCGTGGGAGTCTCTTCACCTCTCGATTTTGGGAAAGTTTCCAAAGCGCTATGGGAACTTCGTCTCTCCTTTAGCACCGCTTTCCATCCTCAATCAAGTGGTCAAGTAGAACGAGTCAATCAAATCCTAGAGGATATGCTTGAAGCTTGTCATCTCTTTCGGCATGAATTGGGAGAAATGCCTTCCATTCGCCGAGTTCGCTTATAACAACAGTTATCAAGCCAGCCTGGCAAAGCCCTTTCAAGTTCTTTACGGACGGAAATGTCGAACGCCTCTTAATCGGTGAAACCGGGAGAGACAACTCTTTGGCCCGGACATGATTCAGGAAGCGAGAAGAGCGGGTTCGCGTTGTTCGTGAGAAATTGAAAACAGCCCAATCTCGTCAAAAGAGCCAATATGACCGCAAGCATAAGCCTATGACTTATGAAATTGGCGAGCAGGCTTACCTTCGGGTTACTCCTTTGAAGGGAACCCATCGATTCGGTATCAAAGGCAAGTTGGCTCCTCGTTACATTGGACCCTTTCGCATTCTTGCCAAACGAGGAGAAGTTGCCTACCAATTGGAACTACCTCCGCATCTTTCCAGAGTCCACGATGTCTTCCACGTTTCCCAACTCAGGTGTTGCTTTTCGGATCCTATCCGTGGAGTAGACCACGAAACGCTTGATCTCCAAGATAACCTCACCTATCGAGAATATCCCGTTTGTATCCTCGATCAAGCTGAGCGTACCACTCGACGTCGGAATATCAAGTTTCTAAAGGTTCAATGGTCAAACCATTCCGAGCAAGAAGCAACTTGGGAAAGGGAGGACCGTCTTCGACTTGAGTATCCCACCTTTTTCGCAACAGATCCTAAATCTTGGGACGAGATTCTTTTGAGTGGGGGTGAGTTGTCACATCCCAGTTAGACCATGCATTAGGGTGTGCATCATGTTTAAATTTCAATTGAATTTGAAATGGGGAAGGCAGGAAACCCCAGAACACCCCCCCCCCCTTTTAACTCAACTAGGGTTTACTAAAAATTATTTCAATGAACCTGAAATGCCCTTCAAAATGCTCATCATCTTTGCTTTGGTTCGAGCCTATGTCAAAGGTGTTGCATCATTTTCTAGGTCATCCAAAGGTCCTTGGATTAATTCATAAGTTTTTAAACTTGAGCATTTCAAATTATATAAAATATTTTAAATGTCTAAAAATTACCAAACCAAAATGTTTCATGTTGGAAATATTCCAACAAGGGACCAGGAGCATTTTGGTGATTTTTAAAACTGTTTTGGTATTTTAGAAAAACCCACAAAGTTGCAGGAAATTAGAAACGATTAAAAAAGCAGAAAACTTACAGACGCACCCACGGCCCACCTGCCGGCCCAGAACAGCCGGCCAATAGCTGCTTGGCTCGGCTTGGCAGCAACCAGTGCTCGGCGGTGGCACCGCATGGGTGCCACGCACTGGTCGCCGCCTCGCCGCTCCTCGCCTCGGCCCGCGGCGTGGATCGCCCTCCTCCTCTCCCCGAACCCCTGGACACTCCCTCTCCTCCCGGCTCGCTTCTCTCGCTCTCCCCATCTTGGCCGGCCTTGCGTCTCGCGCTTCCACCGCCCGTAGTCGTGCTCCCCGCCGTCCATTCTCCTCCTCATCATGTCCAGGAGCTCCGCGCCTCCACTACCCCTAGCCAGCCGAGTCCCGCTCGTTCTAGTGCACGAATCCATCCCACCGACCTCAACCGAGCTCGCCGTCGCGGAGATCCCTTTCGTCGCCGCCCGTCGTTCCGGTTCATCCCGACCTCGACGAGGGCTTCTACGTCGCCCGTGAGCCTACCTAACTCCCTTCTCTCTCTCTCGCCCTCGAGCAACGTAGCAACCGAGCCACGTTCACCGCACCCGCCGCCGTGGAGCTCGTCGCCCGGCGTGCTCCGGTCCTCTCCGGCCACCCCATGGTGTCCGTTGCACTCCACCGCCTCGAGGGTTCTACCATGTACTCCCGCACCTCACCGAGTCCTCTAACCCCTAGCTCATTGTTGGTCGAACCCCGGCCGCCTAGCTCGTCGCCGGCGCCAACTCCAGCCACCCCGACCCCAACTGACTCCACCAGTAGTCGCGGGTTGCTCCTAGCTACCGTAGCTACCTTCCGCGACTCGTTTGGTCGCCGGAATCGCCACACACTCTCTCCGCCGTGTCGGGCTCGCCGGCGGCTAGTCGCCGGTGCAGCCGACGTGGACGTTGACCACTGCGGGCCCTCGTTGACCCGGCGAGTCAGCAGCAGATGGGGCCCAGCCACCGCTAACTAAATAGGTTAGTTTTAATTAAACTTTAATTACGTTAATTACCCTGACATGTGGGACCCACTGTCAGGTTTGACTAGACGTCGATTGACTCTGACGTCATCTTTGGCGCATGGTCGACGTATTAATTCAATTTCTGGATTTATTCTAATATAGTAAATTCCGAATATAATTCAAATTTCAAATGCTTATAACTTTTAATCTATAACTCCAAATGCAAAGATTTATATATGAAAAATTATCAGAAAAATCCACTCTATCCATTGGTAGAGGTTTCATGCATGTTAAAACAAGTTAACTATGCTGTTTAACCAGAATAAGATAATGCACCTTTAGGACTAACTCAAATGAGCTATCATTTGAATCCTTGATTCAAATGAGTTCATCCCCTATTATTTCAGCTTGCATTAGGCCAACACACATTCATATTGCCATGTCATAGCATGCATCATACTGTTGCATATTGTCATGTGTGTTTACTTTCGGTGTGCTTTCATGATAGGTTACGCTCGAGGATAACCTCGACTATCCATCGAAGGGCGTTACTTTTACCCCAGTTCCATCGGGCAAGCAACTCATTGATCATTCGATACAAACCCATGTTCTCGCTTACGCTCTCGTTTCTTGCATTAAGACAACGCGATTCAAACTGTTGTGTGCTGCGGTAGTTGAACCCACTTCCTTTGCATGACTGTCATTGCCACGGTAACTAGATGAAACCCACTAGTTTACAGAGGAGTTGATTGAGCCATGTTTGTGATTCCTACCATGCTATGCTTGCTATGCTTAGAGTTGTGTCAGTCTGGCTCATCGGGGTGATGAACCGGAGTGAAAGGTTGTGTCGGGTTCGGGAGTGAAAGTGTTGAACACGTTTTGGTAAAGGTATCGATGAGAGGCCATGTAGGAGTACATGGTGGGTTGTTTCATTGAAGCCGATCCTAAGAACTGAGATCTGTGTTTGTGATCCATGAAACAGTTACTACCACGCATTGGGCCCGAAACCAATGGACCCTCTCGGCTTCTTAACCACTCTTGGCCTCAGTCCGGGAGTTGCAAGTAGTTTACGGTGTTTGTAGCATCTTTGGGGGCCGCATAGCATGACCATAGGGGTGGGTTGTGTTGCGGTAGGCACCGTATTGATGTACCGATTCGCCCGTTTGGTGTCTCGGGAACCCTGTACACATTGTTCGGGGCCGTATGGGAAACCTCGGCGGACTCCTGCGGATGGAACCCGAATAGGCGATCTACCTGGACTTGGGACTTGTGTGTTTAGGTAGGCTGTGGCCGACACCCACGTTGGGCTTCCGCTTGAAGGTTGCCGAGTACATGTCGTGTAAACGGCGGTAAGTGGTGAGAACGTGTGTGAAGAAGTACACCCCTGCAGGGTTTAATATGATCTATTCAAATAGTCGTGTCCACGGAGAAGGACTTCTGGGTTACCTATATCAGTTCATAGACAAGTAAATGGATACTACTAAAACCTCAAGATAAGTGTGAGTATCGTGGATGGCCCTCTCGTGGGATGACGAGAGAGGATCCACGGTGGAGTATTGTGATGGTGATTAGTGGACTCGTGTGCGACAAATGCTTTTCAAGAGGTGTCACGTAGGATAGCTTAGCCAAGAGTCAAAGCTGGCTTGTCAAATAACTCCACCACCTTCTCGAGAATGTGCATGTATGATAGGATTACGTGGTAAGACTTCTGAGTACCTCCGTACTCATGTTTGCTTAATTAATGTTTTTCGAGGCGACAACACTGCCCTTTCCGATGGGTTCTCGTGAACCTTGACATCGACGAGTGAACTAGCCGCCCGGTGGCGATCTAAGACTTGTGAAGGGCCATGGTAGATAGAAAGGCTCCAACAAGCTTTCTTTCTTTCTAGAGTCCGTACTCAGACTAGTTTGCTTCCGCATGTGCTTGTATGATTGTATGACTTGAGTGTTGGGTCATGTGACCCCTACCTGTATGACTATGTTATGTATGGCTCCTCGGCCTTTTAAATAAAGTACTTGAGTTGTAGAGTTTTGTTGTGATGCCTTGTTGTATTTACTCATATCGGGCATATTGCGTGTATGATTGAAATGCTTGGTATGAGTGGGATCCGACAAACTAGTTGTTTATCCTTGGCAGCCTCTCATATTGGGAAATGTAAGTCTCGTGCTTACGGCGATAGTAGTCCGCCATGCCCGGTTCACCGGAGTCCCGCTAGCCCAAAGACTACTGCTTGGACACTTGACTGGCGGCATGTGATTCACTTCGTTCCTATATACATCCCTTCGGGAAATGTCACGCGGTGGTATTCGAGTCCCGCCTAGCCTGCTACAGCCCGGTATACCGGAGTCTGTTAGCCGAGTGCTACAGCCCGAATATATCGTTGATGACCGGCATGCTCGATGTGATTCATGTATGCCTGTCCCCATAGGTTAGTGCCGCTTTGGGTTCACGACTAGCCATGTCGGCCCGGGTTCTTTGTCATGTGGATGCTAGCGACACTTTGTCATATCGTGAGCCAAAAAGCATAAACGGTCCGGGCCATGGTAAGGCGACACCCGTGGGAATACCGTGCGTGAGGCCACAAAGTGATATGAGGTGTTACCAGCTAGGTCGATGTGACTTGGAATCGGGGTCCTGACATGAATATACTCTAATTAAGAAAAGTTGCAGTTTTTAACTTCTCTAAGTAGAAGTGGAGTTTTGGCACAAGTTTAAACATTCACAATAATATCAAGCAAACATGACAAGAGTATATGAGCAGCGGAAAGTAAAGCATGCAAGTAGCAAGAATTGGAGTGTGCAAACGCAATTTGGAGACATGGACATTTTTTATCTGTGGTTCTGATAGGTGGTGCTATCATACATCCACGTTGATGGAGACTTCAACCCACGAAGGGTAACGGTTGCGCGAGTCCACAGAGGGCTCCACCCACAAAGGGTCCACGAAGAAGCAACCTTGTCTATCCCACCATGGCCGTCGCCGACGAAGGACTTGCCTCACTCGGGTAGATCTTCACGAAGTAGGCGATCTCCTTGGCCTTACAAACTCCTTGGTTCAACTCCAAAAACTTGACGAACGCTCCCAAGTGACACCTAACCAATCTAGGAGACACCACTCTCCAAGAGGTAACAAATGGTGTGTTAATGATGAACTCCTTGCTCTTGTGCTTCAAATGATAGTCTCCCCAACACTCAACTCTCTCTCACAGGATTTGGATTTGGTGGAAAGAAGATTTGAGTGGAAAGCAACTTGGGGAAGGCTAGAGATCAAGAGTTATGTGGTTGGAATGGAATATCTTGATCTCAACACAAGTGTAGGTGGTTCTCTCTCAGAAAATGTATGTTGGAAGTGTAGGAATGTTTTGATGGCTCTCTCCACGAATGAAGAGTGGGTGGAGGGGTATATATAGCCTCCACACAAAATCTAACCGTTACACACAAATCACCAAACTCGGTGGGACCGATTCAGAGAACTTGGTCAGACCGATTTAGTTCATAATGTGACCATTAGGGTTTTAGGTGGGATCAACATGATCAACTTGGTGGGACCGATGTGCTAGGGTTAGGGTAAAGCCTCATCTCGGTTTGACCGATTACTCAAACTCGGTGGGACCAATTTGAAGTGAAACAGAAAGTTGGCATAGCAAACTCGGTGGGACCGACTGCATACCTCGGTGGGACCGAAATTATTGCAATAGGCAATAGAGAGTTTGCAAGCCCATCTCGGTGATACCGAATTGATTAGGGTTTCTCGCAGTGGCTATGTCAAGATAACTCGGTGGCGCCGGATAGAAAGTTTCGGTAGTGCCGAGTTTGACTTTTAGTTTGGGACATATGTGGATGTGAGAACGTGGTTGAGGGCTTTGGAGCATATCACTAAGAACTTAGAGCAAGAAACTCATTAAGCAACACCTCATCCCCTCTTAATAGTATTGGCTTTCCTATGGACTCAATGTGATCTTGGATCACTAAAAACAGAAAATGTAGAGTCCTGAGCTTTGAGCTTGAGCAAATCCGTTGTCCTCAGCATCTTGAAGGGGATCCACATCCTCTAGAGCATGCCACTCCATTGTTGAACTTATCTGAAACATACTAGGTAGAAGCATTAGTCCAACAAGATATATGTTGACATTAATTACCAAAATCACCCAGGGAGCACTTGTGCTTTCAATCTCCCCTTTTTGGTAATTGATGACAACATACATCAAAGCTTTAGATAAAGATATAGAGAATAACAAGTAAAGCTTTGGAAAGACATGTAACATGCATAGGCTCCCCTTACATGTATGCAATCATGTAAATATGGAATAGAGGAGCATGGGAATGCATAAGCATGACAGAGTAAGCAATGTGTTACATGTATCCTGGCTATATGCTTCAGAGCAAATGATGTGAATATAGGAAATGTACTTTCATGCTCATGAGTCCTTCTTGCAAACAGTATGTACATCAGCAAGAAATCCTCATACACATGACTGTGATGCATATACTTACCTTGTGGTCTTGAGTTGGCTTAGGAAGGTACGAACCTGAGTAAACAAGGTTAGATAACACAGATACACCTACTAGCCAGAGCAAACAAAAGAAACCACAAGAGTACCAAGACTGGGATGACATGTAGAGAGTGAGTACTGAGTACCCCATTGGATATAAACATGTCCCGAAGGGTAAAGATGCGCAATGAATTCAAGGATTTCCTTCCCTTAGATGTCTTGCTCCCCCTGAATCTTGCATGGGATACTGGGAGAAGATAGGGAACCGAAAATCAGAGCAAAGAAAAGAAACAGAGCTAATGCAAACAATCAAATATGAACATGTATTTCCCCTCTTAAAGACATGTGACTTCTCTCCTCTTGAACACCAAGCATCTGGGGTTTCTTACACTCTCCCCCTGAGTATTCTCTCCTCCTATAGAAATGATTAAGCTTTGATGTGATCTCTCTCCCCCCTTTGGCGTCAATTTCCAAGAAGGGTTCTTCTGGATTTTTGTTACGAATGGGTTTGGTCCTTGAGTCACAGAACAAAGCAGCAAGTCGAATGTGATGCTCGTAGAGGACAAGAATCATTGAGTGGAGCAGGATAAAAAAGAATGCAGGAACAAGTGGCAAGTTGTCTTTCCTGCAGTGAAATCGGTGGCACCGAGTTGTGTGCTTCGGTGGCGTCGAAAGAATTCGGTTGGACCAAAGGAAACAAACCGGTGTGACCGAGTTCATCATAGTGAAAACACTTGTCACCTCAGCTCACTATGCAAGTAAGATCTCACAAGGATTTGCAACGAATTGCTGAAATATTTGCAATGAATTGGATGCAGGGAATGCAGAACAGAAAGAAATCTAGATGAAGTTTTTTTTGAAAGGGGAAACAAATATGCATGAGAGAAATGCAAGAGAACAGAAAAAACACAAGAGAACTTCATCTAGAATTTGGCGGCGACAAAGTCACCTTCGTTAGAGTATATTGACTTAGAACTCAAGTGAGGACACTTGATCATAGGTCATACTCATCGTTTAAGCTCAAACTGGGGTTACCATTTTTCATTTAAGCATCTTGATTTATTCTCATCTTGTTGATTTGCTTTGACCCATGACTTGGAGTAAAGCTTCTCTAAGATGGAATAACATACCTTGGGTGGTGGTGTTGATCTTGATCATGTAGTTGAACTTGTGTGGGTTGCTCAAGGTTGATGTACCTCATCAAGAGTTGGGAGCACCACTTGGAATTTGAGTTCATCTACCTACATGGGTTAGTCTTGCAAGGAAGAGCACTTGTGTATCCAAAATGACAATCATAAAACTTAATATAGAATTTGTCAAAGGATATGTTTGAAGGGTTTCGTGCTTCCTTGTCTTCAACCACCACTGTGTAGAGACTTGGTGATGTAGAAATTGCTCAAGATGTGAGTGGGTTGCAATCTCATTGATTTAGATTCATCCAAGTACCTACAAGGGTTAGATAGCATGCAAGGGTGCAAATATATCCAAGACATATAAATAGCAACAAAAAATATCAAGGATTGGTCAGAGGATCATGCCTTGCATGTATCCTAATGGAGTTCCTACTCCAAGTTTGAAGCATCAATGATGTTCAATTCACCTCTCAAACGGCAAAAGACTTTCTCATCAAGTGGTTTGGTGAAAATATCCGCCAATTTCTTATCGGTGCGAACATGCTTAAGATCAATGTCCCCTTTGGCAACGTGATCTCGAATGAAATGATGACGAACTTCAATATGCTTAGTTCGAGAATGTTGCACGGGATTGTGAGCAATCTTGATAGCACTTTCATTGTCACAAAGCAATGGAACATGTTTCACATATATCCCATAGTCCTTGAGATTTTGCGTCATCCAAAGTAATTGAGCACAACATGAACCAGCGGCAATGTATTCTGCTTCGGCGATGAATAAGGATACCGAGTTTTGTTTCTTGGAAGACCAAGACACAAGAGATCTACCAAGAAATTGACAAGTACCCGAAGTGGACTTTCTATCAACCTTGACTCCGGCATAGTCCAAATCGGAGTAACCAACAAGATCGAAAGAAGACCTCTTAGGATACCAAATGCCAAAATTTGGTGTGTGTGTGTGTATTAAGTATCTCACTATCCTTTTCACGGCCTTAATATGACATTATTTTGGGGCCGCTTGATATGGTGCACGCATGCACACACTTAGCATAATATCTGGACGAGAGGCACATAGATATAACAATGAACCAATCATGGAGCGGTAAACCTTTTGATCAACCGGTTCACCATCTTTGGTCAAATCAAGATGTCCACTAGTAGGCATGGGTGTAGTCATACCTTTGCATTCTTGCATATTGAACTTCCTGAATAAGTCCTTGGTGTACTTTGTTTGAGAGACAAAGGTACCTTCCTTAGTTTGTTTGATATGCAAACCGAGAAAGAATTTGAGTTCACTCATCATAGACATATCAAACTTCTCTGACATTTGCTTTCCAAACTTCTCACTAAAATGAGGGTTAGTCGAACCAAATAAAATATCATCAACATATATTTGGCACACGAATAGTTCTCCATTAACCCTTTTAGTAAAAATAGTAGAATCTATTTTTCCAATTTCAAAGCCTTTTTCAATAAGGAACTTGGTCAAGCATTTATACCACGCTCTAGGAGCTTGTTTAAGACCATAAAGAGCTTTGTGAAGTTTGTAAACATGATTAGGTTTCTTAGGATTGACAAAGCCGGGAGGTTCCTTAACATAAACTTCCTCCTCTATTTCACCATTTAAAAAAGCACTTTTAATGTCCATTTGGTACAAGGTGATATCATGGTGATTAGCATAGGCAAGTTAGATGCAAATGGACTCAAGTCTAGCAACGGGGGGCATATGTCTCACCATAGTCCATACCTTCGACCTGAGTGTAGCCTTGGGCGACGAGACGTGCTTTGTTGCGAACAACTTGTCCATATTCATCTTGCTTGTTGCGAAACACCCATTTGGTACCGATGATGTTGTGTTTGTTGTCGGGCTTCTCAACAAATGTCCACACTTGATTTCTCTCAAAGTTGTGTAGCTCTTCATGCATGGCGTTTATCCAATCCGGATCTTCTAATGCTTCTTCAACCTTCATAGGTTCAATGCTAGAGATGAATGGATAATGTTCACAAAAGTTAGCCAAACGAGTTTTAGAGCGAGTGATTCTCCTGGTTTGGATATCATTGTAGATTTGCTTGACGGGGTGGTCTTTCGCGACTCTTGCTCGAACTCGTGGGAGCTTTTGCTTGGCTCGGGGTGGAACATCCTCTTCATCTTGTTCTTCTTCTTGGCCTTCTTCATTGTTGACTTTGTTGTTCTCTTGTCGTGGTGGAGAAGGAGGTTGTTGATGTTCATCTTGGTGTACTTCCTCATTTTCTTCGTCTTGGTGTGTCCCACTTGTGGATGCTTCCGTATCAACTCTTGGTTCACCTTGCCGTGAGGTGGAAGCTTCCACTTGGATAGACGAGGTACTCTCCGTCACCTCCGTTGGACGAACCTTGCCAATAGACAAGTCCTGGATTGCTTCTGAAGGGTCTTTGTCTCCTACATCAATTGGCAATTTCTCTACTTACAAGCCGTTAGATTCATCAAACTTCACATCTACCATCTCTTCAACCTTTCGGGTGAAATTGTTGTAGACACGGTAAGTGTGAGAGTTTGAGCCATAAACAAGTAGGAAACCTTCATTAGATTTAGGAGCAAATTTAGAACGACGATGCTTGTTAAGAAGGTAGCACTTTGAGCCGAATACTCGAAAGTATCCAACTTGGGGTTTGTTACCGGTGAGGAGCTCGTATGCCGTCTTGCCGAGTAGCTTGTGAAGATACAAGTGATTTGTTGCATGACAAGATGTCTCAACCGCTTCCGCCCGAAAGTGTTTTGGAGTCTTGTACTTATCAAGCATTGTTCTTGCCATCTCAATAAGAGTCCGGTTCGTCCTCTCAACAACTTCATTTTGTTGAGGTGTGTAATAAATGGTGAGAACTTCGTATGAGATCCCCTCTTCGTCAAGAAAGGTATCCACATTTGCATTCTTGAACTCCATTCCGTTGTCGCTCCGAACCTTCTTGATCTTCACTTAAAATTGATTTTAGGCCTTCCTAGCTAAATTTTTGAAGATCTATTGGACCTGCGATTTATCATCAAGAAAGAACAGCCACGCAAATATTGAAAAATCATCAACTATGACTAGACCAAATGATTTACCACCGAGACTCTTGTAGGCATTGGGACCATAGAGATCCATGTGAAGTAGCTCGAGCGGTCTTCTCATGGTCATGATGTTCTTCACAGGGTGACTCCCTCCAACTTGTTTTCCTGCCTGACAAGCACTACAAAGTCTATCCTTGTCAAATATAACATCTTTTACTCCAAGGATATGATCACCTTTAATAAGCTTATCAAGATTTCGCATGCCCACATGACCTAAACTTCTATGCCACAACCAGCCTTTAGAAGATTTAGCAATTAAGCAAGTTCTACGTTGAGCCCTTTTAGTGAAGTCAACAATGTAAAGATCACCTCTCATTATCTGGGGTGAAGACCATTTTATGATTGTCTCTTTGAAACACTTGGCAATCTACTTCAATAAATAGGACATTGAAACCGAAATCAGCAAGTCTAGATACTGAAAGTAAATTGTACCCAAGAGATTCAACAAGCATGACATTTTGTATGGAGCTATCATGTGAGATGGCGACCTTACCGAGGCCAACCACCTTACCCTTTGAGTTATCACCAAAAGTGACATACTTTTGAGGGCCATCGTTTTCAGCAAGCTCACGAAACATATCTTTGTCTCCAGTCATATGATCAGTACATCCACTATCAAGGACCCATTCCTTTCCTCCAGCCATGTAGCCGCGAAGATTAGCCATAAGACCAAAGTGTCTCATCGCATCATCAAGATCATAGTCACTATCATCATCCTCATCACAGTATCCATGTTCAACATCGTCTTGTATTTGATCAATTCCTAGAGAGGTAATTCATTAGATAAATGATCATCACAATGGTCACCTTTATGAATTCTAATAGTTTCGGATATGATATTGCTAATGATTCCAACATCTCCTTTGGCACGCATAAAATTGGTAAGCTCAAATAGACAATCATCAAACTTAGGATCACTAGAATTCATCTTACTCAAGGCAATAGACTTATGAAGAATTTCATCTAAATTTTGCAAGGAATAGTTTGGAAATCTTTGCTCAAGAAATCTCCATATGGTGTAGGCACAATCAAGAGTAGGAAAACATCCAATCAAGTTTCTAGGCAAGCCTCTAGTGATAAGATTAACAGTTCTAAGGTTGCGGATCATGTCGATAGACTCATCAAGGGTAGGATGCAAAGGATCAACATGACGTGCACAAGGGCTAGTAATGTACTTGTTCAAATGATATTCATTGAAAATCTCAAGCATCTCATTTTTTCACTCATGAAAGAACTCTCCATCAAGAATAGGCACTCTACGTCTAAGACTCCCCAACGTAGACTCATCCATCTTCCTCCAATGGTGATTAAACCAAAGCAATGGATACCAAGGCTCTGATACCAATTGAAAGGATAGAGAAGAGGTGTCTAGAGGGGGGTGAATAGACTCTAATTAAGAAAACTTGTAGTTTTTAATTTCTCTAAGTTGAAGTGGAGTTTTGGCACAAGTTTAAACATTCACAATACATATCAAGAAAACATGACAAGAGTATATGAGCAGCGGAAAGTAAAGCATGCAAGTTGCAAGAATGTAAAGGGATGGGATTGGAGTGTGCAAACGCAATTTGGAGACATGGAGATTTTTTATCCGTGGTTCCGATAGGTGGTGCTATCGTACATCCACGTTGATGGAGACTTCAACCCACGAAGGGTAACGGTTGCGCGAGTCCACGGAGGGCTCCACCCACAAAGGGTCCACGAAGAAGCAACCTTGTCTATCCCACCATGGCCGTCGCCCACGAAGGACTTGCCTCACTCGGGTATCTTCACGAAGTATGCGATCTCCTTGGCCTTACAAACTCCTTGGTTCAACTCCACAAACTTGACGGAGGCTCCCAAGTGACACCTAACCAATCTAGGAGATACCACTCTCCAAGAGGTAACAAATGGTGTGTTGATGATGAACTCCTTGCTCTTGTGCTTCAAATGATAGTCTCCCCAACACTCAACTCTCTCTCATGGGATTTGGATTTGGTGGAAAGAAGATTTGAGTGGAAAGCAACTTGGGGAAGGCTAGAGATCAAGATTTATGTGGTTGGAATGGAATATCTTGATCTCAACACAAGTGTAGGTGGTTCTCTCTAAGAAAATGTATGTTGGAAGTGTAGGCATGTTCTGATGGCTCTCTCCACGAATGAAGAGTGGGTGGAGGGGTATATATAGCCTCCACACAAAATCTAACCGTTACACACAAATCACCAAACTCGGTGGGACTGATTCAGAGAACTCGGTCAAACCGATTTAGTTCATAATGTGACCGTTAGGGTTTTCGGTGAGACCGACATGATCAACTCGGTGGGACCAATGTGCTAAGGTTAGGGTAAAGCCTCATCTCGGTTTGATCGATTACTCAAACTTGGTGGGACCGATTTGGGTAATAGTGAAACAGAAAGTTGGCCAAGCAAACTCGGTGGGACCGAGTGCATACGTCGGTGGGACCGAAATTATTGCAATAGGAAACAGAGAGTTTGCAAGCCCATCTCGGTGAGACCAAGATCCCATCGGTGAGACCGAATTGATTAGGGTTACTTGCAGTGGCTATGTCAAGCAAAATCGGTGGTGCCGGATAGAAATTTTTGGTAGGGCCAAGTTTGACTTTTGGTTTGGGACATATGTGGATGTGAGAAAGTGGTTGAGGGCTTTGGAGCATATCACTAAGCACTTTGAGCAAGAAACTCATTAAGCAACACCTCATCCCCTCTTAATAGTATTGGCTTTCCTATGGACTCAATGTGATCTTGGATCACTAAAAATAGAAAATGTAGAGTCCTGAGCTTTGAGCTTGAGCCAATCCTTTGTCCTCAGCATCTTGAAGGGGTTCCACATCCTCTAGTCTATGCCACTCCATTGTTGAACTTATCTGAAACATACTAGGTAGAAGCATTAGTCCAACAAGAGATATGTTGACATTAATTACCAAAATCACCCAGGGAGCACTTGTGCTTTCAGTGATGCCTATGTTCATGATCATGCCTAGATATTCTCATAACTATGCGTTTTTCTATCAATTGCTCAGCAGTAATTTGTTCACCAACCGTAATTTATGCTATCTTGAGAGAAGCCACTAGTGAAACCTATGGCCCCCGGGTCTATTTTACATCATATTAGTTTATCATCAACTTTCTTTTTCTATCGCTGTTTATTTTGCAATCTTTATTTTCCAATCTATACAGCAAAAATACCAAAAATATTATCTTATTATCTTTTATCAGATCTCACTTTTGCAAGTGGCCGTGAAGGGATTGACAACCCCTTTACTGCGTTGGTTTCAATGTTCTTGATTGTTTGTGCAGGTACTAGGCGACTTGCGTGTAGTCTCCTACTGGATTGATACCTTCGTTCTCGAAAACTGAGGGAAATACTTACGCTACTTTGCTGCATCACCCTTTCCTCTTCAAGGGAAAACCAACGCATGCTCAAGAGGTAGCAAGAAGGATTTCTGGCCCCGTTGTCGGGGAAATCTACGCTCAAGTCAAGACATACCAAGTACCCATCACCAACTCTTCTCCCTTGCATTACATTATTTGCCATTTGCCTCTCGTTTCCTCTCCCCCACTTCACCCTTGCCGTTTTATTCGCCCTTTTCCGGCTGCTTCTTTCCGCTTGCTTCTTGTTTGCTTGTGTGTTGGATTGATTGTTTGTCACGATGGCTCACGATAATACTAAATTGTGTGACTTTTCCTATACCAACAACAATGATTTTTTTAGCACTCCGATTGCTCCTATTACCGATGTTGAATCTTGTGAAATTAATGTTGCTTTGTTGAATCTTGTCATGAAAGATCAATTTTCTGGCCTTCCTAGTGAAGATGCAAAAATTGGTAAAAGTAGGGTTTAAGAGGTCAAAACTTTGCATAGCAATGAACCCACTATTTTGGATTTCAAGGAATTTAATTATGATAATTGCTCTTTGATAGATTGCATTGCCTTGTTAGAATCCACGTTAAATTCTCCTAATGCTTATGATCAAAACAAAGCTGTTACTAAACATATTGTTGATGCTTTAATGCAATCTTATGAAGAAAAACTTGAATTAGAAGTTTCTATGCCCAGAAAACTTTATGATGAGTGGGAACCTACTATTAAAATTAAGATTAAAGGTCATGAATGCTATGCTTTATGTGATTTGGGTGCTAGTGTTTCCACGATTCCAAAAACTTTGTGTGTTGTGTTAGGTTTCCTTGAATTTGATGATTGTTCTTTAAATTTGCATTTGGCGGATTCCACCATTAAGAAACCTATGGGACGGATTAATGATGTTCTTATTGTTGCAAATAGGAATTATGTGCCTGTAGATTTCATTGTTCTTGATATAGATTGCAATCCTACATGTCCTATTATTCTTGGTAGACCTTTCCTTAGAACGATTGGTGCAATTATTGATATGAAAGAAGGAAATGTTAGATTCCAATTTCCGTTAAGGAAAGGCATGGAACACTTTCCTAGGAAGAAAATTAAATTACCTTATGAATCTATTATAAGAGCCACTTATGGATTGCATACCGAAGATGATAATACCTAGATCTATTCTTGTTTTTATGCCTAGCTAGGGGCGTTAAACAATAGCGCTTGTTGGGAGGCAACCCAATTTTATTTTTGTTCCTTGCTTTTGTTTCTGTTTAGTAAGAAATAATTCATCTAGCCTCTGTGTAGATGTGGTTTTATGTTTTAATTAGTGTTTGTGCCAAGTAGAACCAATAGGATCTTCTTGGGTGATAGTTGTTTGATCTTGCTAAAAAAGACAAAAACTTTGCGCTCACGAAAATAGTTGTTAAAATTCACCAGAACAAGATAAAATACCAATTCATTTTGCAGTAGATAAATATAGAAATTATCAAGGTTGTACTAGTTTTTCAGATTTTTTGGAGTTCCAGAAGTATTCTAACAAATCATATTGCTACAGACTGTTCTGTTTTTGACAGATTCTGTTTTTCGTGTGTTGTTTGCTTATTTTGATGAATCTATGGCTAGTATCGGGGGGGGGGGGGAGGTATGAACCATAGAGAAGTTGGAATGCAGTAGGTTTAACACCAGTATAAATAAAGAATGAGTTCATTACAATACCTTAAGGTTGTGGTTTGTTTTCTTATACTAACTGAGCTCATGAGATTTTCTGTTGAGTTTTGTGTTGTGAAGTTTTCAAGTTTTTGGGTAAAGATTTGATGGATTTTGGAACAAGGAGTGGCAAGAGCCTAAGCTTGGGGATGCCCAAGGAACCCCAAGGTAAAATTCAAGGACAACCAAAAGTCTAAGCTTGGGGATGCCCCGGAAGGCATCCCCTCTTTAAATCTTCGATCTATCGGTAACTTTACTTGAGGCTATATTTTTATTCACCACATGATATGTGTTTTGCTTGGAGCGTCTTGTATGATTTGAGTCTTTGGTTTTTAGTTTACCACAATCATCCTTTCTGTACACAACTTTTCGAGAGACACACATGAATCGAAATTTATTAGAATACTCTATGTGCTTCACTTATATCTTTTGAGCTAGATAATTTTGCTCTAGTGCTTCACTTATACCTTTTTAGAGCACGGTGGTGGTTTTATTTTATAGAAATTATTGATCTCTCATGCTTCACTTATATTATTTTGAGAGTCCTTTTGAACAGCATGGTAATTTCCTTTGGCTATAAAATTAGTCCTAATATGATAGGCATCCAAGATGGGTATAATAAAAACTTCCATATAGAGTGAATACTATGAGAAGTTTGATAGTTGATGATTATTTTGATATATGAAGATGGTAATATTAGAGTCATGCTAGTTGAGATTGTGAATTTGAGAAATACTTGTATTGGAGTTTGCAAGTCCCGTAGCATGCACGTATGGTAAACATTGTGTGACAAATTTGAAGCATGAGGTGTTTCTTTGATTGCTTTACTTATGAGTGGCGGTCGAGGACGAGCGATGGTCTTTTCCTACCAATCTATCCCCCTAGGAGCATGCGTGTAGTTCTTGGTTCTGATGACTTGTAGATTTTTGCAATAAGTATGTGAGTTCTTTATGACTAATGTTGAGTCCATGGATTATACGCACTCTCACCTTTCCATCATTGCTAGCCTCTTCGGTACCGTGCATTGGCCTTTCTCACCTCGAGAGTTGGTGCAAACTTTGCTGGTGCATCCAAACGCCGTGATATGATACGCTCTATCACACATAAACCTCCTTATATCTTCCTCAAAACAGCCACCATACCTACCTATTATGGAATTTCCATAGCCATTCCGAGATATATTGCCATGCGACTTTCCACCATTCCGTTTATTATGACACGCTTCATCATTGTCATATTGCCTTGCATGATCATGTAGTTGACATCGTATTTGTGGCAAGGCCACCATGCATAATTTTTTCATACATGTCACTCTTGTTTCATTGCCCATCCCGGTACACCACCACAGGCACTCATATAGAGTCATATTTTGTTCTAGTATCGAGTTGTAATCCTTGAGTTCTAAACAAATAGAAGTTTGATGATCATCATTATTAGAGCATTGTCCCCAAAAAAGAAAAAAGAAAGAAAAAGACCAATAAAAGAAAGGCCAAATAAAAAAAGAGAAAAAAGAGAAAGGCCAAATAAAGAGAAAGGGCCAGAAGGGACAATGCTACTATCCTTTTTCCACACTTGTGCTTCAAAGTAGCACCATGGTCTTCATGATAGAGAGTTTCTTATATTGTCACTTTCATATACTAGTGGGAATTTTTCATTATAGAACCTGGCTTGTATATTCCAACAATGGGCTTCCTCAAATGCCCTAGGTCATCGTGAGCAAGCAAGTTGGATGCACACCTACTTAGTTTCTTTTGTTGAGCTTTCATACATTTATAGCTCTAGTGCATCTGTTGCATGGCAATCCCTACTCCTTACATTGACATCAATTGATGGGCATCTCCATAGCCCGTTGGTTAGCCGCGTCGATGTGAGACTTTATCCTTTTTTGTATTCTCCACAAAACCTCCATCATCCTATTCTATGCCACCCATAGTGCTATGTCCATGGCTCGCGCTCATGTATTGTGTGAAAGTTGAAAAAGTTTGAAAATACTGAAGTATGAAACAATTGCTTGGCTTGTCATCGAGGTTGTGCATGATGCGAGCATTTTGTGTGACGAAAATGAAGCATAGCCAAACTATATGATTTTGTAGGGATAAGCTTTCTTTGGCCATGTTATTTTGAGAAGACATAATTGCTTAGTTAGTATGCTCGAAGTATTATTATTTTTATGTCAATATTAAACTTTTGTCTTGAATCTTTCGGATCTGAACATTCATGCCACAATAGAGGAAATTACATTGAAAATTATGTTAGGTAGCATTCCACATCAAAAATTCTGTTTTTATTATTTACCTACTCGAGGACGAGCAGGAATTAAGCCTGGGGATGCTTGATACGTCTCCAACATATCTATAATTTTTTATTGTTCCATGCTATTATATTATCTGTTTTGGATGTTTAATGGACTTTAATATGCTCTTTTATATTATTTTTGGGACTAACCTATTAACCGAAGGCCCAGTGCAAATTGTTGTTTTGTTTCCTATTTCAGTGTTCCGCAGAAAAGGAATATCAAACGGAGTCCAAATGGAACGAAACCCTCGCGAGGATCTTTCTTGGAACAAACGCAATCCAGGAGACTTTGAGTGGACGTCAAGGAAGCAACGAGGCAGCCATTAGGAAGGAGGGAGCGCCCAGGGGGGTAGGCGCGCTGAGGGAGTCCTGGATTAGGGGGTCCTTGGACAGCCGTACTATATCCTGTGGCCGGACTATTGGACTATGAAGATACAAGATTGAAGACTTCGTCTCGTGTCCGAATGGGACTCTCCTTGGCGTGGTAGGCAAGCTTGGCAATACGGATATGTAGATCTCCTCCCTTGTAACCGACTCTGTGTAACCCTAGCCCCCTCCGGTGTCTATATAAACCAGAGGGTTTAGTCCGTAGGACGAAAACAAGCAGAATCACAGGCCAGCTTCTAGGGCTTAGCCTCTACGGTCTCGTGGTAGATCAACTCTGGTAATACTCATATCATTAAGATCAATCAAGCAGGAAGTAGGGTATTACCTCCATCGAGAGGGCCCGAACCTGGGTAAACATCGTGTCCCCCGCCTCCTATTACCATCCGCCTTAGACGCATAGTTCGGGACCCCCTACCCGAGATCCGCCGGTTTTGACACCGCCATTGGTGCTTTCATTGAGAGTTCCACCGTGTCGTCACCATAAGGCTTGATGGCTCCTTCGATCATTGGCAACGATGCGATCCAGGGTGAGATTTTTCTCCCCGGACAGATCTTTGTATTCGGCGGCTTCGCACTGCAGGCCAACTCGCTTGGCCATCTAGAGCAGATCGAGAGCTACGCCCCTGGCCGTCAGGCCAGGTTTGGAAACTTAAACTATACTGCCGACATACGCGGAGACTTGATCTTTGATGGATTCGAGCCTATGTCAGGTGCGTCGCACAGTCACGACGAGCATGATTTAGCTCTACCGTCGGACGGTGTTCGGGAGATCACACCTGTGGCTACTCCGGCCCTCGATCCGGAGCAGATTGCGCCGTCCGAGGACGGGTGGATGGACCCCGCCACGGAGGCCGCACACTCAGTGGCGATAGAGCCGAATACTGACTTCATCCCCTATGAGACCTGTGCTGCCGGACACTTGGATTCGTCCCCGGCCATGGGCTCTGAACCGCCTGTGTCCGTGCCTATCGAATCTGATTGGGCACCGATCATGGAGTTTTCCTCCATGGATATCTTTCAGCACTCACCCCTGGGCGCGTGTTAAATTCATTAAGGTCTCTCTCCTTGTCAGGAGACCCTTGGCCGAACTATGTCCGGCTTGAGTGGGAAGCGGACGACGAAGAAATTCGTTCCCCACCCACCACCCACTTAATAACCACTGTCGATGACTTAACCGACATGCTCGATTTCGGCTCCGAATATATCGACGGTATGGACGATGATGCAGGAGACGAACAGGAACCACCGCCATTGTATACTGGATCGCCACCTCATCATATGATATATACATGGTGGACACCCCCAAAGAAGGCGATGGCGATAAGGCAATGGAGGATAATCCCTCCGAGAAGCAACCCAGGCACCAGCGTTAGCGGCGCCGCTCTAAGCCCCGCCATAGCAAAAGCAGCTATACCGGCACAAGAGACAACAACGCTGCGGATAGTGCCGAAGACGAAGACAATCCCCTCCAGCCAGATTTCGAGCCGGAGGATGGGCAAGTTAGCCCTAAGGAACATGCAGCAGACGGAGAATTAGAGGATGACAATTGCATGCCTCTCTCCGAAGACGAGGTGAGCCTCGGCGACGAAGAGTTTATCGTGCCTGAGGATCCCGTCGAGCAGAAGCGCTTCAAGCGCCTGCTTATAGCCAGAGCAAAAAGCCTGAAGAAAAAGCAACAACAACTTAAAGCTGACCAAGATCTGCTAGCGGATAGATGGACCGAGGTCCTGGCGGCCGAGGAATACGAACTCGAGCGCCCAACCAAAAGTTATCCAAAGCACATGTTGCTACCCCAACTCGAGGAGGAAGAATTAAAACCTATGCTCCCAGCGTATGATGCGGCTGACCGGCCACCTCGTGGCCGAGACAAAGCGGCATATCAGGCCGAAGCCCAGCCCGCACCCCGCCGCCAGTCAAACCAAAATACCAAGGCCCAGGACAACACGCAGGACCTGCGAGACGTATTGGAAAACAAAGCAGGACATGCAAGATCAATCTATGGATCACGGGGGCGCGCCCCAGCGCGTGACGATGATCGTCATGCCGGATATACTAAAAGCAAATATGGCCGGGCCGAATACAACAGACAAGACTCGTATGAATTGCATCGTTATATAGCCCGGCACAGAGGCGCCACACACCCCCTATGCTTCACTGATGAAGTAATGGATCATGAATTCCCAGAGGGTTTTAAACCCGTAAACACTGAATCATATGATGGTACAACAAACCCCGCGGTATGGATTGAAGATTTCCTCCTCCACATCCACATGGTCCGTGGCGACGATCTACATGACATCAAGTACCTCCCATTAAAACTCAAAGGACCTGCTCGGCATTGGCTCAATAGCCTGCCGGCAAACTCCATTGGCTATTGGGAGAATTTGGAGGCATTCCTTGACAACTTCCAGGGCACTTATGTGCGACCACCGGATGCTGATGACTTGAGTCATATAACCCAACAGCCTGGAAATTCTAGACTCGGCTCCTAACTAAAAAGAACCAAATTGTTGACTGTCCGGATGCCAAGGCCTTAGCGGCATTCAAACATAACATCCGTGACGAGTGGCTCGCCCGACATCTCGGCCAAGAGAAGCCGAAGTCCATGGCAGCCCACACGACACTCATGACCCGCTTTTGCGCTGGCAAGGACACCTGGCTGGATCGCAACAACAATACGTCAAGAAACCCTGGCAATTCAGATGCCAAAGATAGCAACGGCAGGCTATGTCGCAACAGAAACAAGCGCCACAATAACGGCGATAACACCAAAGACACGGCAGTCAATGCCGGACTTAGTGGTTCTAAATCCAGTCAGCGGAAAAAGCCATTCAAAAGAAGCAATCCGGGCCCGTCCAGTTTGGACCGTATACTCGATCGCTCGTGTCAAATTCACGGCACCCCCGATAAACCAGCCAACCACACCAACAGGGAATGCTGGGTGTTCAAACAAGCCGGCAAGTTGAATGCCGAAAACAAGGAAAAGGGGCTGCACAGCGACGATGAGGAGGAGCCCCGGCCGCCGAACACAGGAGGACAGAACAAATTTCCTCCCCAAGTGAAAATGGTGAACATGATATACGCAACACATATTCCCAAACGGGAACAGAAGCGTGGACTGAGGGACGTCTATGCGATGGAGCCAGTCGCCCCAAAGTTCAACCCATGGTCTTCTTGTCCGATCACTTTCGATCGTAGGGACCACCCCACTACTATCCGTCATGGCAGCTCTGCCGCATTGGTTCTTGATCCCATCATTGACGGATTTCACCTCACTCGAGTCCTTATGGACGGTGGCAGCAGCCTGAACCTACTCTATCAGGATACAGTGCGCATAATGGGTAATAGACCCCTCGAGGATCAAACCCACAAAAACCACCTTCAAGGCTGTCATACCAGGTGTAGAGGCATGTTGCACGGGCTCAATCATATTGAAAGTGGTCTTCGGATCTCCGGACAACTTCTGGAGCGAGGAGTTAATCTTCGATATCGTCCCCTTCCGCGGTGGCTATCACGCACTAGTCGGACGAACCGCATTTGCTAGATTCAATCCGGTACCGCATTATGCATACCTCCAGCTCAAAATGCCAAGACCTCGCGGAGTTATAACAGTTAACGGAAACACAGAATGCTCGCTCCGCACGGAGGAGCACACTGCAGCCCTCGCAGCGGAAGTGCAAAGCAGCCTTTTGAGGCCAACCGCCAATTCGGCGCAAAGGCCCCCAGACACCTTTAAGCGAGTCCGGAGTAACCTACAATAGGATCTACAGGCACGTTCAGAGCTTGGATAGCAATTCGGCCTCCGTCGTAGTCCAAGTCAAGCGGCGAAATTTGTGCCGCGCGTACATAACTACGCACTCAAGATACCATGGGCATAGGCGGAGGCACGACTATGGCACGTCCCACAATGCGGCTCAACCGCCCAAGGGGCCGTATACCTTTATCATTTTCTCTCTTTCAGGACCTTACTCTCTGGAAGCCATTTCCGGCAGTCTGATTGTTGCACGCATTACGGGAAGGAAATACCAAGGAAGCAAGAAGCTCTGACGTACAAGGGAATTCACAGGAGGTCTCTGATAACGATCGATGTACCTGTTTTTACATACCCATACGCAGCTTGCCCTTGGATAGGACATGTCAAATAGTCCTATTTTTGCTTGTTGCACTAATTGTATACGTACGCTTTGACATATTATTTAAATAACAATGTATAGCGTTAGCCTATTATTGCATTTCTTTTTTTCCTTGTCTGCTTATTTACGACAAATGGCACTCGTACATACTGGTACGACCAGTGCGCCAGGGGCTTCAGTGTACCCCATAACACAGCACGAAAAGTCCGAACACTTTCAACAGTGCGGCACCCCGAACTTATAGCATTATATGCATCGGCTCCGAATCATGTCTTGGGTCAATAGTTGGGTTTGCCTGGCTCCCATGTTTTGGTACCTTACGTTCTGCTATATCGGCTAAGGTAGCACTAGGAGAACTACTGCGATTGTGTCCCGGTTCTTCCGGACGAGCACCTCCGTAGAGAAAACCGAAAATTGACTGTCATGATGCGGCGAGAGCTGGTCGCTGTTCGAGAGGTCTCAAATCCATAAAGATTTTTTCCGCTTCAGGCGAGGAGTCGGCCTTGTCCAACTTAGGCATACATAGCGCCCCAAGTTTGGCCCTCCGAATACTAGGGGCTTCGCCAAAATTTAAAATTGTAGACTTCTATGGCTAAGTGAGAGTGATAAAGCTTTATTGTCCGATTGCCTGGTTCGTTGTGCTGAACACCTCCTTCGAAGGACCCAAAACTACGATAAAGAGTGATCAGATTTATCTCGAACACCTCAGTACTAGTTACATGGGGGCAGAAGCCGACGACTCACCAACTCTCAAATTTTATAAACGGCCGCACAGAAGCTAATATTTTAAATCAACAAAGCGTTATATAGCGCACATGAACTCATTTTCATCTTACAGGATCACATGAGTACATTCATTCAAATATTACATCCTTAGCGCATTCCTCCGCCACAAGGCGAGCGCCCTTCAGGACACTGTCATAATATTTTTCGGGGTGGCGATGCTCCTTGCCCTCCTGCGGCCCCTCCTTCACCAGCTTTTCGGCGTCCATCTTCACCCAGGCAAAAGCCTTGCGCGCACCTTCAATGTAGACGGACCGCTTTATGACTTCAAGCCATGGGCAGGCGTTCACAAGTCGCCTTACTAGGCCGAAATAGCTACCAGGCAGGAGCTCGCCAGGCCACATCCGGACTATGAGGCCCCTCATGGCCAGTTCGGCTGCCTTGTGACGCTCGATCAGTTGCTTTAACCGGTCGCTCAAGGGCATCGGATGTTCGGTCCCATTATACTGAGACCAGAATAACTTCTCCGTCGAGCTCCCTTCCTCGACCCGGTAGAACTCTGCGGCATCCGACACGCTGCGGGGCAGATCTACGAACGCTCCTGGAGAGCTCCGAATTCGGGTAAGTAAAAGGAAAGTTTCCCTCACATGCTTGCTTTGCATAATGAATGCCTTACCCGCCGCTATCTTCTTGACCGCCTCAATTTCCTGAAGGGCCTTCTGGGCTTCGGCCTTGGCATTTTGTGCGTTCTCGAGGGCCTTTGCAAGATCGGAAACCTGAGTCTTAGAGTCACGCTCCAAGGACTCGTACTTCTTGACATAGTCCTGGAGCTCTTGCTGCACCTCGCCAACCCGGGCCTCTTGCTTCTCGCGCTCGGCGCGCTCCTTGGCCGCTTTGTCTTCGGCCTCGGACAACACCTTCTTCAGGGCCGCCACTTCGGTCGTGGCCCCTAGCAAAATTCATGACGATCCTATGGTTTAACAACCATCTTCCTTTTTTTTATCGACAGATAGACGGGGTATCACTTACCTTTGTTCTCCTCGAGCTGCCTCTTGGTAAGGCCTAGCACTTCCTTGGACCGCTCAAGGTCCCGCTTCAGTACGGAGACCTCCGCAGTACGTGCGGCAACGGCCAGCAGCGAAGCCTGCGCACATAGACATATTCTGATTAGACTCCTGCGATTATCATTTGATCCTCTGTTCAGCCTTTCTTTGCGAACACCAAACAGAACATCAGGGGCTACTGTCTATGCTATAACATTTTCTCATAATTTGATTACTTACCTCAAAGCCTGTTAGGAGGCTGGCAGCACGAGCTTCAGTCCGCTTTTGGCGGACTGAACCTTCTTTACCACCGCACTCATGATAGTGCAGTGCTCTTCGTCAATGGAAGCACCGCGAAGTGCTTCCAGCAAGTTGTCTGATGCCTCTGGATGCACAGAGGCCATCTGCACGGATGGCTTGTCCCTCTTAGCGAGGGGTCACCTGACAGAATCCGGAACCACTGGAGGTTCCGGTGTAGTATTCGGTCGGGGGCTAGACTTGTTGCCCCCACTGCCAATGGGTGTCTTGCCCCTCCTGCGCCCAGCGTCCGGAATGTCGCCTTGGGGCGCCTCCGGAACTGTCTCCCCTTGGTTCAGTGCCCTTTGAGACAACACCTCGGCGTCGTCCGTAGGGCGGGGAGAGGAGGCGGTAGGGAGTGAATCGCTCTTCATCTCCGACGAGCCCAAAGACTCCTCGGAAGAGGATACGTAGATATGGGCTTTGGATGGACTGCATAATCATGTTCGGCATGATAATAAGCAATAAAATAAAACATACCAAGAACTATTATGGTATTTGGATACTTACGACTTTGCTAGGGGCTTGTCCCTGGGCAACCACTCATTGTCGCTAAAATTGGCTGTTGCGGAGCAGTCTGGAAGGAGGGTCCTTCCCTTCTTGGACCCTTCGGCCTCCCTAGATGGGGCGGCCTTCCTTTTCTTGTCTCCCCCAACTGGGTGGGAGAACTTTCCTCTTCCTCCTACTCGTTTTCGTGGGAGGAGTGCACCTCGGTGTTTTCGGACGATGAGTCTGATATGACCTTGCGCCGGAGACCTTTCCTGTTCCCCGTGGCCTTCTTATTGGCCTTCTTCTCTGGCGCCTCATAAGGCGCTGGAACCAGTATCTCCGTTAGGAGAGCATCTGCTGGATCTTCGGGCAAGGGGGCTGGACAGTCGATCTGCTCCGCTGTCGCTACCCAGTCCTGTTAAAATGGCATGGAGTCTCAGACCCCTCACACTATTATGCTGGGCAAAGAAACATTTTGTGAGATATAAAAGACCTACCGGATTGGCAGGGCGCTTTGCGCTGAGTCCGCGATCCTCGGTGAGAGGAGGAGGTATCTCGGCGCCCTTGAACAGCACCTTCCAGACGTCTTTGTGTGTCGTGTTTAAGAGCTCTCGCAGCGTCTGGTGCTTAGCCGAGTCGAACTCCCATAAATTGAATGCTCGTCTTTGACATGGGAGGATCCGGCGGAAGAGCATGACTTGGACCATGTTGACAAGCTTGATTTTCTTGCTTATCATGTTTTTGACGCAGGTCTGGAGTCCGGTCAGCTCCACCGATGAACCCCAGGATAGGCCCTTCTCTTTCCAGGAGGTGAGCCGCATGGGGATACCAGATCGGAATTCGGGGGCCACCACCCAGTTGGTGTCGCGCGGCTCGGTGATGTAGAACCACCCCGATTGCCACCCCTTTACGATCTCCACATAGGAGCCTTCGAGCCAAGTGACGTTGGGCATTTTTCCCACCATGGTGCCTCCGCACTCCCCTCGCTGGCCGACCACCACCTTCGGCTTAACATTGAAGGTCTTCAGCCACAGGCCGAAGTGGGGCTTCATGCGGAGGAAGGCCTCGCACACGACGATAAACGCCGAGATGTTGAGGATGAAATTAGGGGCCAGATCATGGAAATCCAGCCCGTAGTAGAACATGAGCCCGCGGACAAACGGGTGGAGAGGAAATCCCAGTCCGCGGATGAAGTGGGTAAGGAATACAACCCTCTCTGGGGTCCTGGAGTAGGGACGATCTGCTCCCCGTCTGGGAGCCGGTGCGCGATATCTGCGGCTAGGTATCTGGCTCCCTGGAGCTTCGTAATGTCCTCCTCCGTAATGGAGGAGACCATCCACTTGCCCCCCGCTCTGGACATGCTTGGAATGGCTTTGCGGAGAGGATGCGAACTTGGGCGCAGGAGCTCGAGTATGTATGAGTGGGCAGGGGAAGAAGAAGGCGTGGGTGAAAAAGATGAATCCATGTCCCTTTATAAGGGCGGAAGAAACTATGCGCCTCCCCACCTGCCTGGTAAACTCGCTTATTCCCTAAGCGCCGTAATTGATGGCGCGGTTGGGTTACCCACACCCGTATTGATGAGAATCCCGTGATAAGGGGACATGATCTCTGCTTCGACAAGACGTGCCAAGAAAACCGCCTCACGATATGTGCAGTAGCTGGTTGGGAAAAACGGTTCGAATAATGACTGGGCCACGGCGTGATGTCACGCTACGAAATGTGTCAGCAGATTAGATTTGTGGGATATTATACTCTCTACGGTGGTATGTGGAATTTGTTTTGCAGAGCCAGACACGATCCTCGTGTTCGAAATCTTCTATGGAGTACTCGGAGGAAGAACCCGCCTTGCAATGCCGAAGACAATCTGTGCGCTGGACTCATTGTCATTGAATCCTGTTTCAGGGGCTACTGAGGGAGTCCTGGATTAGGGGGTCCTCGGACAGCCAGACTATATCCTGTGGCCGGAATGTCGGACTATGAAGATACAAGATTAAAGACTTCGTCTCGTGTCCGGATGGGACTCTCCTTGGCGTGGAAGACAAGCTTGGCAATACGGATATGTAGATCTCCTCCCTTGTAACCGACTCTGTGTAACCCTAGCCCCCTCCGGTGTCTATATAAACCGGAGGGTTTAGTCCATAGGACGAAAACAATCAGAATCATAGGCTAGCTTCTAGGGTTTAGCCTCTACGATCTCGTGGTAGATCAACTCTTGTAATACTCATATCATCAAGATCAATCAAGCAGGAAGTAGGGTATTACCTCCATCGAGAGGGCCCGAACCTGGGTAAACATCGTGTCCCCCACCTCCTGTTACCATCCGCCTTAGACGCACAGTTCGGGACCCCCTACCCGAGATCCGCCGGTTTTGACACCGACATTGGTGCTTTCATTGAGAGTTCCACTGTGCCGTCACCATAAGGCTTGATGGCTCCTTCGATCATCGGCAATGATGCGATCCAGGGTGAGACTTTTTCGGCGCTTCGTCGGCGGGGGATTCGATCACGGAGGGCTTCTACATCAACACCATAGCCTCTCTGCTGATGTGTGAGTAGTTTACCACAGACCTTCAGGTCCATAGTTATTAGCAATGACAAAGTCTAACTTGAAGGAAATATGCCCTAGAGGCAATAATAAAGTTGTTATCTATATTTCCTTATATCATGACAAATGTTTATTATTCATGCTAGAATTGTATTAACCGGAAACTTGGTACGTGTGTGAATACATAGACAAACAGAGTGTCCCTATTATGCCTCTACTAGACTAGCTCGTTAATCAAAGATGGTTAAGTTTCCTGACCATAGACATGTGTTGTCATTTGATGAACGGGATCACATCATTAGAGAATGATGTGATGGACAAGACCCATCCGTTAGCTTGGCATAATGATCGTTTAGTTTTATTGCTATTGCTTTCTTCATGACTTATACATATTCCTCTGACTATGAGATTATGCAACTCCCGAATACCGGAGGAACACTTTGTGTGCTATAAAATGTCACAACGTGAATCGGGTGATTATAAAGATGCTCTACAGGTGTCTCTGAAGGTGTTTGTTGAGTTGGTATAGATCAAGATTAGGATTTGTCACTCCGTGTATCAGAGAGGTATCTCTGGGCCCTCTCGGTAATGCACATCACTATAAGCCTTGCAAGCAATGTGACTAATGAGTTAGATACGGTATGATGCATTATAGAACGAGTAAAGAGACTTGCCGGTAATGAGATTTAACTAGGTATGATGATACCGACGATCGAATCTCGGGCAAGTAACATACTGATGAAAAAGGGAATGACGTATGTTGTTATGCAGTTTGACCGATAAAGATCTTCGTAGAATATGTAGGAGCCAATATGAGCATCTAGGTTCCGCTATTGGTTATTGACCGGAGATGTGTCTCGGTCATGTCTACATAGTTCTCGAACCCGTAGGGACCGCACGCTTAACGTTCGATGACGATTTGTATTATGAGTTATGTGTTTTCGTGACCGAAGGTTGTTCTGAGTCCCGGATGAGATCACGGACATCACGAGGAGTCTCGAAATTGTCGAGAGGTAAATATTGACATATTGGAATGTTATATACGGACATCGGAATGGTTCCGATAAGGTTCGGGGATTTATCGGAGTACCGGGAGGTTATCGGAACCCCCAGAAAAGTTAATGGGCCTAATGGGACATAATGGAGGAGAGGAGGTAGGCCACGGGCGGAGGCGCGCACCCCCCTTGCCCCAATCCAAATTGGACAAGGGGAGGGGGCACGACCCCCCTTTTTCCTTCTCCCTCTCTCTCCCTTCACGTTCCCCCCTCTCCATTCGAAGGAAAAGGGGGGGCCGAATCCTATTAGAAACAGAGTCCTAGTAGAAATCCCCCCCCCAAATTACAATAGTTGTTTCTTAGCCTTGTGCGGTGCCTCCCTCCACAGTTTACCACCTCGGTCATATTGTCATAGTGCTTAGGTGAAGCTCTGCGCGGACCACATCACCAACACCGTCACCACGCCGTCGTGCTGATGGAACTCTCCCTCGACCCTCTACTGGATCAAGAGCTCGAGGGACGTCATTGTGTTGAACGTGTGCTGAACACACAGGTGCCGTAAGTTCGGTACTTGGATCGGCTGGATTGTGAAGACGTTCGACTACATCAACCGCATTAACTAAACGCTTCCGCTTTCGGTCTACGAGAGCACGTGGACACACTCTCTCGTCTCATTGCTATGCTTATCCTAGATGGATCTTGCGTGATCGTAGGATTTTTTTTTGAATTACTACGTTCCCCAACAGTGTCTTCCGAGCCAGGTCTAGGCATAGATGTTATATGCATGAGTAGAACACAAAGAGTTGTGGGCGATAATAGTCATCCTGCTTACCACCAACGTCTTACTTTGATTCGGCGACATTGTTGGATGAAGCGGCCCCGACCAACATTACATGACCGCGTTCATGAGACTGGTTCTACCAACGTGCTTCGCACACTGGTGGCTGACGGGTGTCTGTTTCTCCAACTTTAGTTCAATCGAGTTTGACTACGGCCGGTCCTTGTTGAAGGTTAAAACAGCACACTTGACGAAAAATCGTTGTGGTTTTGATGCGTAGGTAAGAACAGTTCTTCCTAGAAGCCCGTAGCAGCCACATAAAACTTGCAACAACAAAGTAGAGGACGTCTAACTTGTTTTTGCAGGGTGATACGTCTCCAGCGTATCTATAATTTTTGATTGTTCCATGCTATTATATTATCTGTTTTGGATGTTTAATGGGCTTTAATATGCTCTTTTATATTATTTTTGGGACTAACGTATTAACCAAAGGCCCAGTGCAAATTACTGTTTTTTGGCCTATTTCAGTGTTTCGTCGAGAAGGAATATCAAACGGAGTCCAAATGGAATAAAACCTTCGCAAGGATCTTTCTTGGAACAAACGCAATCTAGGAGACTTGGAGTGGACGTCAAGGAAGCAACGAGGCGGCCTCAAGGCAAGAGGGCGCGCCCCCACCCTCGTGGTCCCCTCATAACTCCACCGACCTACTTCTTTCGCCTATATATACTCTTATACCCTGACAACATCTAGGGGAGCCACGAAACCACTTTTCCACCGCAGCAACCATCTCTACCCGTGAGATCCCATCTTAGGGCCTTTTCGAGTGCTCCGCGGGAGGGGGATTCGATCACGGAGGGCTTCTACATCAACACCATAGCCTCTCTGATGATGTGTGAGTAGTTTACCACAGACCTTCGGGTCCATAGTTATTAGCTAGATGGCTTCTTCTCTCTCTTTGGATCTCAATACAAAGTTCTCCTCGATCTACTTGGAGATCTATTCGATGTATTACTTTTTGCGGTGTGTTTGCCGAGATCCGATGAATTGTGAGTTTATGATCCAGATTATCTATGAACAATATTTGATTCTTCTCTGAATTCTTATATGCATGATTTAATATCTTTGCAAGTCTCTTAGAATTATCGGTTTGGTTTGGCCTACTAGATTGATATTCTTTCAATAGGAGAAGTGCTTAGCTTTGGGTTCAATCTTGCGGTGCTCGATCCCAGTGACAGAAAGGGAAACGACATGTATTGTATTGTTGCCATCGAGGATAAAAAGATGGGGTTTATATCATATTGCTTGAATTTATCCCTCCACATCATGTCATCTTGCCTAATGCGTTACTCTGTTCTTATGAACTTAATACTTTATATGCATGCTGGATAGCGGTCGATGTGTGGAGTAATAGTAGTAGATGCAGAATCGTTTTGGTCTACTTGACACAGACGTGATGCCTATGTTCATGATCATCCCCAGATATTCTCATAACTATGTGTTTTTCTATCAATTTCTCGGCAGTAATTTGTTCACCCACCGCAATTTATGCTATCTTGAGAGACGCCACTAGTGAAAACTATGGCCCCCGAGTGTATTTTACATCATAGTAGTTTATCATCATCTTGCTATATCTATCGTTGTTTATTTTGCAATCTTTATTTTCCAATCTATACAACAAAAATACCAAAAATATTATCTTATTATCTTTATCAGATCTCACTTTTGCAAGTGGTCGTGAAGAGATTGAAAACCCCTTTGTCGCGTTGGTTGCAAGGTTCTTGATTGTTTCTGCAGGTACTAGGCGACTTGCGTGTAGTCTCCTACTGGATTGATACCTTGGTTCTTAAAAACTGAGGAAAATACTTACGCTACTTTACTGCATCACCCTTTCCTCTTCAAGGGAAAACCAATGCATGCTCATGAGGTAGCACAGGGTATGTTGTGATGTGATATGGTCAAGACGTGATGAGATATAAATTGTTGTATGAGATGATCATGTTTTGTAAAAGTTATTGGCAACTGGCAGGAGCCTTATGGTTGTCGCTTTATTGTATGAAATGCAATCGCCATGTAATTGCTTTGCTTTATCACTAAGAGGTAGGGATAGTCATGGAAGCAATAGTTGTCGAGACGACAACGACGCTATGATGGAGATCAAGGTGTCAAGCCGGTGTCGATGGAGATCATGACGGTGCTTTGGAGATGGAGATCAAAGGCACAAGATCATGATGACCATATCATGTCACATATTTTGATTGCATGTGATGTTTATCCTTTATGCATCTTATTTTGCTTAGTACGCTGATAGCATTATAAGATGATCCCCCACTAAATTTCAAGGTACAAGTGTTCTCCCTGAGTATGCACCCTTGCTACAGTTCGACATGCCGAGACACCACGTGAAGATCGGGTGTGATAAGCTCTACGTTCACATACAACGGGTGCAAGCCAGTTTTGCACATGCAGAATACTTGGGTTAAACTTGACGAGCCTAGCATATGCAGATATGGCCTTGGAACACTAAGACCGAAAGGTCGAACGTGAATCATATAGTAGATATTGTCGGCGTTCTGGGAACGGGGGTCCCCAGACTTGCCTGCCTGCGGCCCACGGCGTGGCTTTGCTAGCAGGCCCGTACGGCCCATCTTCATCAACAAGGCATCCAAGACCCTCGCGAGCGGCCAAGCCTCACGAGGCGGACGATGCAAGACCTCCTCAGGAGCGGCCTCGCCAGGAAGGCTCGCGAGGGGCAGAGAGATCAAGGCAAGGCAAAGCTCGCGAGGTTCTCATGACGTGAGCCATGACGATCGAGACCAGGTGGGCGCCAGCGCGCGAAGCGTCCTTGTTTCCTCTTTAGTGCAAGGGAGGCAAGCGCAGGCGCAGAGTACCGAGGCATCAAGCAAAGGTTTCCATATCAGTTCAACGAGACCAAGACCAGTAGAATGGCAAGACGGAGGTCACCATGGAGCCCAAGGCGGCGTCACCACCAGAGCCTTTTGCAGGCGAAGACTACTTTTGTCAGGATAAGCTGTACTAGCTGTCCCCTTTCAAATTGTCCATTGTTAGCTCCCTTCCCATCAATATTTTGGGAGAGGACGAGGGCCTCTATAAGTAGGACTAGTCGCCACAGTAGAAGGCAACCTAACGAGGCACTAGCTAATCGAATCCTCACCCACACAAGTTTGCCAAGCACAAGAACACCTCAACCTCAGGAGGCTGTTCTTCCCCATTTGTACTGTTCATCCTCAGCCCAAGAGGCAATCCACCACCACCACACTAGAGTAGAGTATCACACCACAATGGTGGCCCGAACCAGTATAAATCTTGTGTCCCTTGTGTTGTGAGTTCGTCGAGTTCGTCCTCAAGATCTTAGCAAAATTAGGACGTGGATCTGTAGGAGGAAATCTTCGTGCGCACCCTAGTGTTCGAACCTTGAGGGTTTTGCCGGAACCCGTGATCCGACATTTGGCGCACCAGGTAGGGGTGCGCTGAAGCCTCCATCCCTTCGGTATGCACTCCGTTGCTTCATCGTCTCCATGGCGGACGCTCGCCGTGCTCGCGCTGAGCGCCGGGCTGCCATCGCCGCCCGCATTGCTCAGACGGCTCCCGTCGGCGGGCCACCCCGTCGTTCTCCGTCGCCTGCCGCCAACGACTCCACCGGCCCGGCGGGGAACGAGCAGCAAGCATCCTCGCTGCACCCCTCGGTGCGGCGGGACGGCCGCACCGCCACTCCATCGCTGACCCCGGCCGGCTCGTCATCCCATGCTCGCCGCGCTCCCGTGGATGCGCAGGCTGCTCTGTGCATGGCGCGCAAGCTCCTGCGCTACCGCCCCGTCGACGATCTCTAAGAGGACTGGCTCGACCGCATCGCTGAGCTTGTTAGCGGCGCAGGGGGCCCCCCTACGCCGTCCCTCTCGCTGCCTCGTCCTCCGTCAGCCATGGGCGGCGTGGCCCATGGAGCGCCTCCACCACGTCTCCCTAAGACGGAGTCTTGGCGCCCAGGTGAGTGGCCCCACGGCGCGAGCTGCCGCGTCCGGTGGCCGTGCAAGAAGGAAGAAGCTGCCAAGAGGTCCCACGGCCACAAGAAAACGCCCATGCGCTCCCTGCACCACCACGACAAGACCGCGCACCACCTGCGGTGGCGGTGCGCGGACCCCATCAAGAACAAGTTCTCCACCAGCGTCGAGTCCCTGTGACCACGGCGGGCTGTCGCGCCTTCACCCCTGAGCTGCGTAGCGTCGCCTGGCCTGGCAAGTTCAAGACGAACCCGCCTCCTCACTACGACGGCACCCCCGACCCCGCGGAGTTCCTGCAGCTCTACGAGCTGAGCATCGAGGCGGCCAACGGCGACGAGAAAGTCATCGCGAACTGGTTCCCCATGGATCTCAAGGTTGGCACCTGCTCCTCGCTCCTGAACCTGTCTCCAGGCTCGATCTCCTCCTGGGACGAGATGCGCAGCCGTTTCTTTGCCAACTTCCAGGGCACTCGCGACCGCCGGCTGGCCGTGGGTGACCTGCGCCGCGTCAAGAAACAGCTAGGAGAGACCCTCCAGAAATACATCCAGTGCTTCAACAATGTTCGCCTCAAGGTTCCCAAGGTGACGGACGAGGCCATCATCTCCGCGTTGTCTGATGGAGTCCATGATGTCAAGATGAAAGAAGAGCTCGCCATCCACGAGGAGTTGCGCACGTCTCTGGAGCTATTCAACCTGGCGACCAAGTGCGCAAGAGATGAGGAGGGGCGCCTCTCCCTCTTCGAGCTCCCGGCTGTGGACCCGGAGGAGAAGAAAGCCAAGGCCAAGGATGTGAAGCACAAGGGAGCAGCCATGCTCGCGGCGGAGCCGGACACGAAGCGCGGCAGAGACCAGCCCGAGTCATCCAAGAACAGCCGACCGTTATGCGCCTTCCATAACCTGCATAGCCACAACACCAGCGACTACCAGGAGCTCAGAGCCATTCGAGAAGGACACTTCGGTCGATGCCCCGAGCGCAACGACCGGGGCTACGGCCGAGGAGGAGGACGTGGTGGCGAACGTTGGGATGACCGTGGCCCACGCCAGGAGTGGCGCGACCAGCCTCATGAGGACCGCTGGCAGGATCAGCCTCGCGAGGGCGCCTGGAGGGATCAGCCTCGTGAGGATCATCCTCAAGGCAATGCTGGCCTTCCTCCACTACCGCCACCACCCAGAAGGAACGACGACCACCATCAAGACGAGGGGGCTGGGGGCTTTCAGCAGCCGCGTGCTATCTCCTGCATCTTGGGCGGAGATCAAGCCCCAGCCTCGCATCGTATCTTCAAGCAGTTTGCTCGTGAAGTGAATGCAGTCCTCCCCAAGCTCAAGGCCATGCGCTCGCTCAGATGGTCCACGTGCCCCATCACATTCATTTCGGCAGATCAGCTCAAGTGCGCAGCTACTGCAGGCGTCCTCCCAATGCTTTTTTCACTAGTCATCAGCAACGTGCAAGTCACCAAGACCCTCATTGACGGTGGCGCAGGGCTCAACGTCCTGTCCGTCGACACGTTCGACAACCTCCAAGTGCCGTATGACCAGTTTCAGCCTACCAAGCCTTTCTCAAGAGTGACAGACGGTTCCACCACACCGATAGGGCAGGTCCGCCTCCCTGTCACCTTCAGAGAACGCAACAACTACCACACCGAGCTCATCGACTTTGACGTCGCCTACATCCGCTTGCCATGTAA
This sequence comes from Aegilops bicornis, assembly GCA_021605145.1. Classification (NCBI taxonomy): domain Eukaryota; kingdom Viridiplantae; phylum Streptophyta; class Magnoliopsida; order Poales; family Poaceae; genus Aegilops; species Aegilops bicornis. The sequence continues at coordinate 314,511,227 of CM038674.1, read as the reverse complement.
TGCGATCCTTGGGTACCCAGCCCTGGCCAAGTTCATGGCGGTGACCCATCACGGCTACAATGTCCTCAAGATGCCGGGAAGAGGCGGAATCATCACAGTCCCGTGCGAAGAAAGAGATGCGGTGTGCTCCCTCGAGTGTGCCTTCCAAGCTGCATCAATCAACGACCCCGACAGCAAGGGCGAGCACCCTCTTGAGGCCACCCCCAAGAAGAAGAAGCAGTTGCACCACGCATGACCTCAGGACAGCGGCGCCTCGTTAGGATCGGCGCCCGCTCCTGGGGCGCCTCCCTCCATCGCATAGGAAAGCGCGCCCGTCGTCCCTCTCGGGCAGGGCTCGGGTGCTCTCTTCTGGAGGGCCTCAGACTTTGCCAACATCTCGAGGGAGGCGCTTGGGCACCACTTGGAGGTGTGCTTCATGGCACGTTTCCCTCAGGAGGACGCAGGGCGAGGAGCGCCCACCGCTCAGGAGTTCATCACCAAGACCAATCAGTAACTGCAAGACGCAAGGGCCATGCGCGGCGGCCGCCGCTCACCAGGCGCAGCTCCCCATCCAGGCGAGGATGCCGGGCTGCGCGTCTGCATCGACGTCCCACGGCTCAACAGGGCCGCCTCTCAGGAGCTTTTCTGGCCTTCGCGCGTGGGACGCTGCGAGGGCCCACCTCACAGCTACGTCCGCATGCCTTTTGGCCTGCCGAGCGTGCCGACCGCCTATCGGCGCAACCTGTGGAGAATCCTGGCGGCTCAGGAGGCTAGGCGTCACGCTGTGCTGACGGAGATGGAGACGGTCCTCAGGGAACCACCAGGACCCCCAGAGCCTTCCGAGGCTCAGGGCCCGGGTGGCTCATGAGGAGCAACCCCTTCGCCGCGTACCTTCAACTGCCCCAACTCTCCTTCATCAACAGAACCAGGTGAAATTTTCCAAGTTTATTTAGCTAGGAGTGCCCCCAGGGCTGCATCATTCCCAGGCCGCGTAGGTCCGTCCCTATGGCATGTATCCCTTTTATGTGTTTAGCTTACCTCGCTGGGAGCGCCCCTCGGGCTGCATCATCCCCAAGCCGCTCGGGCCTGACCCAGTGGCATGTATCTCCCCTGCATTTACTTAAGCCTGCTGAGGGAGTCCTGGATTAGGGGGTGTCCGGATAGCCGAACTATCACCGTTGGCCGGACTCCTGGACTATGAAGATACAAGATTGAAGACTTCGTCCCATGTCCGGATGGGACTTTCCTTGGCGTGGAAGGCAAGCTTGGCGTCTGGATATGTAGATCTCCTACCATTGTAACCGACTGTGTAAACCTAACCCTATTCGGTGTCTATATAAACCGGAGGGTTTTAGTCCAGAGGATCGAACAACAATCATACCATAGGCTAGCTTCTAGGGTTTAGCCTCTACGATCTCGTGGTAGATCGACTCTTGTACTACCCATATCATCAATATTAATCAAGCAGGAGTAGGGTTTTACCTCCATCGAGAGGGCCCGAACCTGGGTAAAAACATCGTGTCCCTTGTCTCCTGTTACCATCCGCCTAGACGCACAGTTCGGGACCCCTACCCGAGATCCGCCGGTTTTGACTCCGAAATTGGTGCTTTCATTGAGAGTTCCTCTGTGTCGTCATCCTTAGGCCCGATGGCTCCTTCGATCATCAACAACGACGCGGTCGAGGGTGAGACTTTTCTCCCCGGACAGATCTTCGTATTCGGTGGGTTTGCACTGCGAGCCAATTCACTTGGCCATCTGGAGCAGATCGAAAGCTACGCCCCTGGCCATCAGGTCAGATTTGGGAGTTTGAACTACACGGCCGACATCCGCGGAGACTTGATCTTCGACGGATTCGAGCCACAGCCAAGCAGCGCCGCCTTTGTCTCGATGGGCACGATCTAGATCCGCCGCGAGCGATTACCGGAGGGCGCAGCGTCGGCCCGACCCTTAGCTCGAGCCGACTCCGCCGATCGAGGACGAGTGGTTGGACACCGCCTCGGGGCTATGATCTCTATGTCGATTGAGCGAACTCCATCCCTGTCCTTTGCGAAGACCGTGACTCCAGGGTGCCGGACTACTCTCCTGACTCAGAACCCTACGCGCCCCTGCCTATCGACTCCAATTTGGCGCCGGTTATGGAGTTCACTGCCGCGGACATCTTTTCAGCACTTGCCCTTTGGCGACATCCTGAATTCACTAAAGTCTCTCTCTTTATCAGGAGAGCCCTGGCCGGACTATGTTCAGGAAGGTTGGGATGTGGACGATGAAGAAATTCAACGCCCACCCACCGCCCACTTCGTAGCCACCGTCAAAAGCTTAAACGACGTGCTCGATTTCGACTTCAAGACATCGACGGTATGGATGACGATGTAGGAGACAACCATGAACCAGCACCTATAGGATCTCGGACAGCCACCTCATCCCATGATGTATACATGGTGGATACACCTAAAGGAAGTGACGACGAGGAACAACGGGACACTACGAAGGAGAAATCCCTCGAAAAGCAGTCAAAACGGCAACGTAAACGCCGCACCAAGTCCCGCCTCGACAAAGACGGCAGCCACACAGACCTAGCCATAGAGTAGGGCGAACCGGTGGACGATGAACATACTATCGAGCAAACGTCCGAATAGGACAACTTGGATAAACAACCCGTCCCCGGCGAAGATAACAGTCCGGACGATCTCACGCCGGACAAATTGTTGGAGCAGAAGAACCTCCACAAAAGGCTCGTCGCCACTGCGCGTAGCCTGAAAAAGCAGAAGCGGAAGATGCACTCAGAATCAGGTGGAGCAAAGTACTCAACACCGCAGAGAAATACGGTGACAGTCGCCAAACAAAGAGCTACCCGAAGCGCAAATTACTGCCCGAATTCGATGAGGAGGCCATAGAGCCCCCGCAATAAAAGAACAAAGAGGCCGCCCGGTCGGATAGACGACCACATGGCAAACATGGAGCAGCAAGCGGCACCGCACACAAGCCGGCACGCGATCCGCATAAGGATTCGCATCAAAAGGATGGCCCAGTTAGGTCCATCAATGGGCCGAGAAAGCAAGCTCTTCCAAGCAATGCAACACGCCAAATATCCGGACATCACGGCACACCCAAATATAGGGGTGCCGCACACTCCCTGTGTTTCACCGATGAGGTGCTGGATCACGAATTCCCAGCGGGATTCAAACCCGTAAACATAGAGGCATACGATGGAACAACAGACCCTGGAGTCTGGATTGAGGATTACATCCTCCACATACACATGGCTAGAGGAGATGATCTCCATGCCATCAAATACTTACCCCTCAAGCTCAAAGGGCCAGCCCGGCATTGGCTCAAAAGCCTCCCTGAAAATACCATTGGAAGTTGGGAAGAGCTCGAGGATGCTTTTCGGGCAAATTTTCAAGGGACTTATGTCCGTCCTTCGGATGCAGACGATTTAAGTCACATAACTCAACAACCCGGAGAGTCAGCCCGCAAATTCTGGAATAGGTTCCTCATCAAAAAGAACCAAATAGTCGACTGTCCGGACGCCGAAGCCTTAGCAGCTTTCAAACACAACGTCCGAGACGAATGGCTCGCCAGACACCTCGGCCAGGAGAAGCCGAGAACAATGGCTGCATTAACAAGCCTCATGACCCGCTTTTGCGCGGGAGAGGATAGTTGGCTGGCAAGATGCAGTACCAGCGACCCAAGTACATCTGAAGTCAGGGATGGAAATGGAAAACCACGACGCAGCAAGCACCAGCGCCGGACAAAGGGAAACAGCCCGAAGAGCACGGCAGTCAAACCGGATTCAGAAGCTCCCGACAGAATCATAAAAAACTGCCCCTCAAGGACAACAACGACGAGCTATCCAACCTAAACAAAATCTTGGACAAAATATGCCAAATCCACAGTACTCCCGGGAAGCCTGCAAACCATACCCACAGAGATTGTTGGGTCTTCAAGCAGTCCGGCAAACTCAATGCCGAACACAAGGGGCTCGACACACAAGCGAGGACGATGACGAACCCCACAAGCAGAGCACCGGAAAACAAAAGAATTTCCCACAAAAAGTCAAAACAGTGAACTCACTTCATGTGACAAAAGGGAAAAACAGAGCGGTGCCCATAGAAACACGCGCTGCACGGTCTATCCCAGCAGAGTCCCAACGATGGTTGTCAAAATCAATCACCTATGATCATCAGGACTATTACGGAAGTATCCGGAACGCAGGATGGACTGCCTTGATATTAGATCCTATAATCGACGGACTCCAATTTACACAAGTCCTAATCGACGGAGGTAGCGATCTAAACCTGCTATATCAGGACACAATCCGCAAAATGGGGATAGACCCAACCAAAATTCGACATAGCAACACCTCCTTCAAAGGGGTAATGCCAGGCCTATATGCCCATTGTACGGGCTCCCTACTGCTAGAAGTTGTGTTCGGCTCATCCGGCAACTTCCGCCGCGAAAAGTTAACCTTCCACATCGCCCCATTCGAAAGTAGCTATCAAGCACTACTGGGACGTGAAGCTTTCGCCCGCTTTAACGCAATACCGCATTATGCATCTCTTACACTTAAAATGCCCGGTCCACGCGGCATCACCTCATTAAAAGGGAGTATCAAGTCTTAATCGAGCACGGAAGAACGTGAGACTGCCTTGACAGCCCCACACTAATTCGGCTCCGCTAATAAAAGCACCTGAATAGGTCATTCGAACCCCGGACATGGCTAGACGAGTCCGGCGTAAACATATAAACGCCTACTAGCGGCATACCCCCGTACAAGGAGCTGCACGCATGTACTACAAGAGACAATAAAGCTCAATTTTATTCACTTTTCGAACCGTACTCTGTTTATTTAATATAAAGTACATTCTTCGCACGATCTTTTTTTTCTTTTCAACTAAGTTCTTCTCTTTTACAGATGAACACCGTGCTACACCCGTCCAGGATACGGCACAACCGAGACACAGGCGCAGACGCAAGAGGGACCCGTTGCAAGGATTCTTTTCAGATTAAGACCCTGCGGAAACCTTTTTACTGTCTCTTGTTGATACACATCCCCGGTTCTTGCTATAATCGAGGAGGAGGCTGGCGTTTGGCATCGGCCGCACCAGAATTTTTTATGCGTGCACTGGACACCAAGGGCTTAGGGCACTATTCTGCCCGTTTTCATAAAGACCGAATACCTTAGGGAGTGTTCGGCGTCTCGAGTTAGGCCTTATATGCATCAGCTCCGAATCATGTCTTTGGTCAAATATTGGGTTTGCCCGGCTCCTTTGTTGTCACATCCCAGTTAGACCATGCATTAGTGTGTGCATCATGTTTAAATTTCATCTGAATTTGAAATGGGGAAGACAGAAACCCCAGTAACCCCTCTTAATTCAACTAGGGTTTACTAAAATTATTTCAATGAACCTGAAATGCCCTTCAAAATGTTCATCATCTTTGCTTTGGTTCAAAGCCTCTGCCAAAAGTGGTGCACCATTTTCTAGGTCAACCAAAGGTCTTTGAATTAAATCATAAGTATTTGAGTTTGAGCATTTCAAATTATATAAAATATTTCAAATGCCCAAATATTGCTAAACTAAAATGTTTCATGTTGGAAATATTCCAACAATGGACCAGGAGCAGTTTGGTGATTTTTGAAACTGTTTTAGTATTTTTAAAAACTCCACAAAGTTACAGAAAAATAGAAAAAGAAAAATAGTTCAGAACACTTACCTGGCGCCCACCAACCGGCCCACTGCTGCCCAGCCCAAAGAAATGGCCAACAGCTGCTTGGCTCTGCCAGGCAGCAGCAGTGCTCGGCGAGCACCGCATGGGTGCCACGCACCTGGTCGCCGCCTCGGCTCCCCTCGCCACCGCTGACGTGGAACGCCTCCCTCTCTCCCGAACCCCCGGACACCTCCTCTCCTCCTGGCTCCTCTCTCTCGCGCTCCCCCGCCATGGCCGACGCCACCGCAGCCACGCCGTCGCCGTAGACGCGCACCCCGCCGTCCATGCTCCTCCTCACCTTGTCTAGGAGCTCCGCCGCTCTCGACTACCCCAAACTAGCCAAGCCCCGCCTGCTCTAGTGCCCCGAATCCACCACACCGCCTCGGCCGAGTCCACTGCCGGAGATCCCCTTCAACGCCGTCGTCGCTCCGGTCCGTCCCCGACCTCGACGAGAGCTTCTACGCGTCGCCCGTGAGCCCATCTACCTCCCCTTCCCTCTCTCTCTCGCTCTCGAGCAGCGTAGCAACCGAACCTAGCTCACCCGCACCCGCCGCCGTGGAGTTAAATGCCCGGCGTGCTCCCGGTCACTCTCCGCCACCTCGTGGTGTCCATCACACTCACCGCACCCCATGGGGTCTAAGCATACACTCCCGCACCTCATCGACCCCTCTAGCCCAAGTTCGTCTTCGGCCGAACCCCGGTGGCCGCTTAGCTGCCGGCCGGCCGACTCGGCCACCCCCGACCCCAAATGACTCCACCAATAACCGCGGCTTGTCCCCAGCTACCCATAGCCACCCTCCGCGGCTCGTTTGGTCGCCGGAATCGCCAAACACACTTCCTCCGCCGCGTCGGGCTCGCCGGCGGCTAGACGCCGGTGCAGCCGACGTGGACTTTGACTCGGGTGGGCCCTGGTTGACTCCGATGAGTCACTGACAGATGGGGCCCAGCCCTGCTAACTAAATAGGATTAGTTCAATTAATTTTTAGTTAAACTAATTACCCTGACACCCCGGACCCACTGTCAGGTTTGACCTGGACGTCTCCGTTGACCCTGACGTCATGCTGACGCATGGCTGACGCATTAATCTAATTTCTGGATTTATTCTAATATAGTAATTCGAATATAATTCAAATTTCAAATGCTTATAACTTTTAATCTGTAACTCCAAATGCAAAGATTTATATATGAAAATTTATCAGAAAAATCCATTCTATCCATTGGTACAGGTTTCATGCATGTTAAAACAAGTTAACCTTGCTGTTTAACCAGAATAAGATAATGCACCTTTAGGGCTAATCCAAATGAGATTCAAATGAGTTCATCCCGTATTATTTCAGCTTGCATTAGGCCAACACACATCCATATTGCCATGTCATAGCATGCATCACATTGTTGCATATTGTCATGTGTGTTTACTTTCAATATGCTTTTCGTGATAGGTTCTGCCCCCGAGGATAACCTCGACTATCCATCTGAAGGGCAGTACTCTATCCCCGTTCCATCAGGCAAGCAACTCATTGATCATTCCGATACAAACCCATGTTCTCGCTTCTGCTCTCGTTTACTACATTAAGGCGACGCGATTCAAAATGTTGTGTGCTACGGTAGTTGAACCCACTTCCTTTGCATGACCTGTCATTGCCACAGTAACTAGATGAAACCCACTAGTATGTGTAGGAGTTGATTGAGCCATGTTTGTGATTCCTACCATGCTATGCTTGCTATGCTTAGAGTTGTGTCAGTCTGGCTCATCGGGATGATGAACTGGAGTGAAAGGTTGTGTCGGGTTCGAGAGTGAAAGTGTTGAACACGTTTTGGTAAAGTTATCGATGAGAGGCCATGTAGGAGTACATGGTGGGTTGTTTCATTGAAGCCGTCCCTAAGAACTGAGATCTGTGTTTGTGATCCATGAGACAGTTACTACCACGCATTGGGATCCTTAATTGACCCTCTCCGCTTCTTAACCACTCTTGTCCTCAGTCCGGGAGTTGCAAATAGTTTCTGGTGTTTGTAGCATCTTTGGGGCCGCATTTAACGCTGACCGTAGGGGTGGGTTGTGTGCGGTAGGCACCGTGGTCTGTACCGATTCGCCTGCTTGGTGTCTCAGAACCTCAGACACATCATTCGGGGCCGTATGGGAAACCTCGGCGGACTCCTGCGGATGGAACCCGAATAGGCGATCAACTCGGACTTGGGACTTGTGTGTTTAGGTAGGCTGTGGCCGACACCCACGTTGGGCTTCCGCTTGAAGGTTGCCGAGTACATGTCGGTAAACGTGGCGGTAAGTGGTGAGAGAGTGTGAAGAAGTACACCTGCAGGGGTTAATATGATCTATTCGAATAGCCGTGTCCACGGAGAAGGACTTGGGTTACCTATATCGGTTCATAGACAAGTAAATGGATACTACTAAAAGCCTCAAGATAAGTGTGAGTATCGTGGATGGCCCTCTCGTGGGATGACGAGAGAGGATCCACAGTGGAGTATTGTGATGGTGATTAGTGGACTGCAATGCGACAAATGCTTTTCAAATGGTGTCACGTGGGATAGCTTAGCCAAGAGTCAAAGCTGGCTTGCTGCAAATAACTCCACCACCTTCTTGAGAATGTGCATGTATGATAGGATTACGTGGTAAGACTTCTGAGTACCTCCGTACTCATGTGTGCTTAATTAATGTTTTGGGGCGACAACACTGCCCCTTCCGATGGGTTCTATGTAGACCTTGACATCGACGAGTGAACTAGCCACCGGTGGTGATCCAAGGCTTGTGAAGGGCCCTTTGTAGATAGAAAGGCTTCAACAAGCCTTCTTTCTTTTTAAAGTCTGTACTCAGACTAGTTTGCCTCCGCATGTGCTTGTATGTTGTATGACTTGAGTGTTGGGTCATGTGACCCCTACCTGTATGGATATGTTATGTATGGCTCCTCGGAGCCTTCTAAATAAAGTACTTTGAGTTGTAGAGTTTTGTTGTGCTGCCCTGTTGTATTTACTCATATCGGGCATATTGCGTGTATGATTGAAATGCTTGGTATGAGTGGGATCCGACAAACTAGTTGTTTAGCCTTGGCAGCCTCTCATATGGGGAAATGTAGTCTCGTGCTTCCGAGCGATAGTAGTCCGCTACAGCCCGGGTCACCGGAGTCCTGCTAGCCCAGCACTACTGCTTGGACTCTTGACTGGCCGGCATGTGTTTCACATCGTTCCTATGTCTGTCCCTTCGGGGAAATGTCGCGCGGTGTTGTACGGTGTCCTGCCTAGCTCGCTACATGTTCGTTCACCGGAGTCCTCATAGCCCAAAGGCTACAGCCCGAATCTATAAGTTGATGACCGACATGCTCGATGTGATTCATGTATACCTGTCCCCATTGGTTAGTGCAGCTTTGGGTTCACGACTAGCCATGTCGGCCCGGGTTCTTTATCATGTGGATGCTAGCGACACTGTCATATACGTGAGCCAAAAGACGCAAACGGTCCCGGGCCATGGTAAGGCGACACCCGTGGGAGTACCGTGCGTGAGGCCGCAAAGTGATATGAGGTGTTACCGGCTAGGTCAATGTGATTTGGAATCGGGGTCCTGACAGCGTTGGCATCAGAGCAGGGATGCCTGTAGGTTTGCTAAGCCAAACTGGTCGATGTTGAGTCTAGAAATGCTTTAGTTATATGTAGGGGAATTGATTCTGGGAGGGAACGTAAGGCTCTTTTTACTCCTTTACCTTATGCCCTCGATGCAGGTCATCCTCTTCTCATTCTACGTGGGTATAGGACTAGGCTCTCTTCTCTCTATCAGGTTCACGTGTTACTAATCCGTAGTAACTTATAGGATTGTTGGTTACATCCTCAGTTCAGTTCCTATTATTTTTGGTATGCTATCAGTTGAACCAGAAACTTGATATGATGTTGTTGTGTGGCTTTGCAATCTGATTATGAATGTCTCAAATCTGTTTTTGAGCATTTACAGATGTTATGCTGCCCAATTTTCCCTAGAAATTCTAATGTCTTTGCATTGTGGCTGTGTTTTCAGATGGCCACCCGTCCCCAGAACCAAGTGGTTCGTCTGACCCGTTGCATTGATGTGTGTGGTCACACGGCAATGTTGGTTCGGGTGATGGTCGAGACCGATTACCGATGGTATCCTGAATATACCGTCGAGGAGCGGTTTAGGGATTTTAATCAAAGCCAATATCTGTACGCGGTCAGGATTTATCCATCCTATCCCGAGCTCTTGAACCGCTCCACTGTTCTTATGGACTTGGGATCACTATTGGGATGTCCGTGCAAGATGCAGCCTATTCCATGATGACTATTATTCGAGCCAGAACTGCCTTGCTATGCAACACCGATTTCCGCTACATGCCAGCATCCCTCCCTGGGGCGCATGGTTACCTTCAGGGTATGTACAGCGATGCATCCCATGAGAACTCACTTCTTCGCACCACCACAGAGATCTTTGGAAGACAAGGACCGTGAAAACCGGGCCTTGCGTATGGAGCTCTTTAATGCCCGTCTTGATCACTGGGCTACTCGACTCGGTTTGCACTGCCGTGCAAGCTGGATACATGGATATGAGGGATTTGTACCCGGTGCGGGCTGGTCTGCGGACTTTATGGAGTGGCGTGAGGTAGGAGGCATCACTCCTCCTCGTGGGCCTCGTCTCGCCACCGTTTGTTGGACCATGTCCACATCCGAGCCCCTTTGGTCCATAAGCCCCACAGGATCGTCTGCATTTCCGGATGATCATGTTCCACTTCGAGCTTGGGTGGTGACTTCTATGAGGACTACTACGGAGCTGTTTGAGTAGTAGTAGTATCCCTAGTATTGTAATAGTTGTATTTCCGCCGTCTGCGTGACTTGTGGAATATGACTTAGTGTGTATCATTCGGAAGTGTAGAAAAATAATGTATAGGAGTTGGAATGCTTCCGATGAGATGTAACGCCTTTCACGATAGTTGTACTCCGTCGGGCTTGTGCTAAACTATGTATGGTGTGTATGACCCGTTGGTATATATATGGCAGTTTTATATTACCATGTCATCTTGATGAACATCTCTGCATTCCATGTTATCCATTACATTCCGCACTTCCTTGCTAAATTCTGCCATCCTGGTTTAAACCATTGTTTTGTTCGGGATGGTCAACACCATAACAATCCTGCCGCTCCGGGGCGGTGAAGCAAAATGGAAATGCAAATCTGCCTCAACCGCCATCTTTGGCCGAGGTTATGCTGGAAGCAGAATGCAATAAGCGTGAGACCAATCGCCTACTGGAGCGGATTGAGCAAAACACCGCACGCCAGCCAAGAAATGATTCGGTGTCACTCAATGACTTCGTCAAGCTGTATCCACCGAAGTTCAAATATTCCGTTGAGCCTCTCGGCGCGGATGATTGGCTTCGCAGCATCAACCACAAGCTGTGTTCTGCTAACGTGGCTGAAGCTGATAAGGTTACTTTTGCTGCCTATCACCTCGAAGGCCCTGCTAGTCTCCGGTGGGAGAATTATGAGGCTATCGTCCGGTTGGACAAATTACAACTTGGGCTGAATTGAGTGCCGCCTTCCGTGAGCATCACATCCCGGAAGGTCTTATGGACCGCAAAGGGAGGAATTCTGCAGTTTCACCCAAGGTAGGTGACGGTGGATGCCTACTGTACCGTGAATTTGGGAAGTTAGCACGTTATGCTCGAAGAAGTTTCTACCGATGCCAAGAAGCGTGCAAGGTTCCGCAAGGGACTTAGCCCCGAGCTTCGTCGTGATCTCCGCCGCATGAGTGCACCTCCTTTCCGAAGTTAGTCAATAAGGCTATCAGTGCCGAAACTGGGCAGTCTGATTTTGAAGCTTCACGCAAGCATGTCCGTGACTCTGGATCTTCATCCGGCTCTGGATCTCAGAAGCGCCGGGTTTGGATTCCAAATACTGCTCTGCCACCCAGGTTCACCCCGAGGCCATCCTTTGAGGCGCCTCGCCCCATCCAGCAATATGCTTCGCCCAAGACTTATGGAGGCCCCGCTGCTAATGCTGCTCCACGTGCCAATATGATAACTTGCTTCAAATGTGGAGAGACGGGCCACTACATCCGCGAGTGTCCCCAGAACAACCCTAGTCAGATCGGAAAATCTGTTGGCCGTGGTAAGCCAGCAGGAAAGGTGCCCTATGCTAAACCAGCTGCCACTGCTCGTGGCCACGTCAACTACGTTTCAGCTGAGGAAACCTATGAGGATCCCAACGTCGTTCTCGGTACGCTCCTTGTTAATTGTCATCCGGCAACTGTTCTTTTTGATCTTTGGAGCATCTCATTCATTTATTTAAAGAGCTATGCTCGATTGCACAACACCACATTACGTGACATGCACACCTCCATGGAAATCCAGGCCCCTGGTTCTAGATGGCAAACCTCTAGAATAAGTCATGGGAATGAAATTCTTGTCGATGATTAGTCTTTCTTGCTTCCCTAATAGCTCTCAAGTCCTCGGACATAAACATCATCTTGGGTATGGACTGGATGTCAGCCCATTATGCTAAGATTGATTGCTCTACTAGAACTGTTCAACTCACTCATCCTTCGGGCAAGACGGTTAATGTTTTAACCCGAGTGTCCAAGCACCAGCTTTACTCCTTAAATGCCAATCCCCTTGCAGACCTCGAAGATATTCCGGTAGTCCGTGATTTTCCGGATGTCTTTCCAGAAGAACTGCCAGGTGTTCCACCTGACAGAGATGTCGAGTTCGTGATAGATCTTGTTCCCGGAACCGTCCCAATTTCTAGAAGACCTTATAAGATGGCACCCCTAGAACTAGCCGAACTTAAGAAGCAACTCGATGAGTCCTTGCAAAGGGGTTTCATCCGTCCTAGTTCATCTCCATGGGCTTGCCCCGTCCTCTTCGTCAAGAAGAAGGATGGTACGGATCGGATGGTTGTGGATTACCGACCTGTAAATTTGGTCACTATCAAGAACAAGTATCCGCTCCCGGGATCAACGACACGTATGATCAGCTCGCTGGATCCTCGATCTTTTCAAGATGGATTTGAGGTTGGGCTACCATCAAATCAAAATCAAGAACGGGGACATTCCTAAAACGGCCTTTGTTACTCGTTATGGCCAATACGAGTACACCGTCATGTCCTTCGGATTAACCAATGCTCCAGCCACCTTTTCTCGGTTAATGAACTCAATCTTCATGGAGTATTTGGATAAATTCGTCGTGGTATACCTCGATGATATACTCATCTACTCGAGAATGAGGAAGAACATGCCGAACATCTAAGGCTAGTGCTAATGAAACTTGAGAGCACCGCCTTTATGCCAAATTCTCTAAGTGTGAATTCTGGTTACCGTAAGTGACCTACCTAGGCCATGTAATCTCCGGCAAGGGCATTGCTGTCAATCCCGAAGCGAGTTCAAGCCGCCCTTGACTCGGACTCCACCGAATCGGTCAAGCAAGTTCGAGTTTTCTCGGTTTAGCAAGCTATTGCCGCCGCTTCGTCGAGAATTTCTCTAAAGTTGCTAAACCTCTAACCGAACTCCTCAAGAAAGATAAGAAGTTCGAATGGGCGCCACAAAGGCGAGTTCAGCTTTCGAGGCTGAAAAGACGCCTCGACATCTGCTCCCGCATACTTGTTCCACCAGATTTTTCTAAGGACTTTATTATCTATCGCGACGCCTCGCGACAAGGACTAGGTTGCATACTCATGCAAGATCGTCATGTGATTGCCTACGCTTCCCGACAGTTGCGTCCACATGAGGATAATTATCCCACACACGATCTAGAGCTTGCAGCAATGGTTCATGCACTCAAAACCTGGCGACATTACCTTCTTGGTAATTGTTGCGAAATCTACACTGATCACCAAAGTCTGAAATACATCTTCACCCAACTGGATTTGAATCTCAGGCAAAGACGTTGGGTCGAGTTGATTACAGATTACGACTTAGGAATATCTTACACCCCAGGCAAAGCCAATGTCATGGCTGACGCACTAAGTCGCAAATCCTATTGTAACAATTTGATGTTACAACAAAGTCGACCATTTCTCCATGAGGAATTTCGTAAGCTTAATCTTCACATTGTTCCTCGAGGATCCCTTTCCACCCTAGTAGCGAAACCTAACCTTACGGATCGAATCATAGCTGCTCAGCGGTATGATAGAGGAATATCTCGGATCAAGGAGAACATTGCTAGCGGAGCTGCTAAGTGTTTCTTCATAGATGAACGAGGTGTTGTCTTCATTGAGAACCGTTTGGTGGTTCCCAAGAAACAACAGCTACGGCAACTGATCCTTAAGGAAGCTCATGACTCTCCTCTCACCATTCAACCCGGTAGTACTAAAATGTATCAAGACCTACGCCAGAGGTTTTGGTGGACTAGGATGAAGAGAGAAATCGCTCAATACATTGCTAACTGCAACGTCTGTCGTCGAGTTAAAGCAGAGCATCAACGGCCTGCTGGTACCCTTCAACCTTTCGAAATTCCTGAATGGAAATGGGATAAAATTGGTATGGATTTCATTACCGGGTTTCCCAGCACCAAGAGAGGGAATAATGCTATCTTCGTTGTCGTCGATCGTCTTTCCAAAGTAACCCACTTCCTACCCGTTCGTGAGAGTATAACCGCTAGCCAGCTAGCTGATTTGTACATCTCTCGAATAGTGTCTCTTCATGGTGTTCCACTGGAGATTAACTCAGACCGTGGAAGTCTCTTTACCTCTCGATTTTGGGAAAGTTTCCAAAATGCTATGGGAACTCGTCTCTCTTTCAAAGACCGCATTCCATCCCCAATCAAGTGGTCAAGTAGAACGAGTCAATCAAATCCTAGAGGATATGCTTCGAGCTCGTCATCTCTTTCGGCATGAATTGGGAGAAATGCCTTCCATTCGCCGAGTTCGCTTATAACAATAGCTATCAAGCCAGCTTAGGCAAAGCTCCTTTGAAGTTCTTTATGGACGGAAATGTCGAACGCCTCTTAACTGGTCAGAAACCGGGGAGAGACAACTCTTTGGCCCGGATATGATTCAGGAAGCAGAAGAGCAGGTTCACGTTGTTCGTGAAAAATTGAAAACAGCCCAATCTCGTCAAAAGAGTCAATATGACCGCAAGCATAAGCCTATGGCTTATGAAATTGGCGAGAAGGCTTACCTTCGGGTTACTCCTTTGAAGGGAACCCAACGATTCGGTATCAAAGGCAAGTTGGCTCCTCGTTACATTGGACCCTTCCGCATTCTTGCCAAACGAGGAGAAGTTGCCTACCAATTGGAACTACCTCCGCATCTTTCCAGAGTCCATGATGTCTTCCACGTTTCCCAACTCAGGCGTTGCTTCTCGGATCCTATCCGTGGAGTGGACCACGAAACGCTTGATCTCCAAGATAACCTCACCTATCGAGAATATCCCGTCCGTATTCTTGATCAAGCCGAGCGTACCACCCGACGTCAGAATATCAAGTTTCTAAAGGTTCAGTGGTCAAACCATTCCGAGCAAGAAGCAACTTGGGAAAGGGAGGAGTATCCCACCTTTTTCACAACAGATCCTAAATCTCGGGACGAGATTCCTTTGAGTGGGGGTGAGTTGTCACATCCCAGTTAGACCATGCATTAGTGTGTGCATCATGCTTAAATTTCATCTGAATTTGAAATGGGAAGACAGAAACCCCAGAACCCCTCTTAATTCAACTAGGGTTTGCTAAAATTATTTCAATGAACACGAAATGCCCTTCAAAATGTTCATCATCTTTGCTTTGGTTCAAAGCCTCCGCCAAAAGTGGTGCACCATTTTCTAGGTCAACCAAAGGTCTTTGAATTAAATCATAAGTATTTGAGTTTGAGCATTTCAAATTATATAAAATATTTCAAATGCCCAAATATTGCTAAACTAAAATGTTTCATGTTGGAAATATTCCAACAATGGACCTGGAGCAGTTTGGTGATTTTTGAAACTGTTTTAGTATTTTTAAAAACTCCACAAAGTTACAGAAAAATAGAAAAAGGAAAATAGTTTAGAACACTTACCTGGCGCCCACCAACCGGCCCACCTGCCGGCCCAGCCAAGACAGCGCCGGCTGCTTGGCTCGCCAGACGAGGCAACCAGGTGCTTTCGGCGGCGAAGCACCGCATGGGTGCCACGCACCTCGCCCGCCTCGCCGCTCCCCTCGCCCAGCCGCAACGTGGACCGTCCTCCCTCTCTCCCCCGAACCCCCTGGACACCTCCTCTCCTCCCCGGCTCCTCTCTCTCGCGCTCCCCCGCCATGGCCGACGCCACCGCAGCCACGCCGTCGCCGTAGACGCGCTCCCCGCCGTCCATGCTCCTCCTCACCTTGTCTAGGAGCTCCGCCGCTCTCGACTACCCCAAACTAGCCAAGCCCTTTGCTCTAGTGCCCCGAATCCACCACACCGCCCTCGGCCGAGTCCACCATCGCGGAGATCCCCTTCAACGCCGTCGTCGCTCCGATCCGTCCCGACCTCGACGAGAGCTTCTCTGCGTCGCCTGTGAGCCCATCTACCTCCCCTTCCCTCTCTCTCTTGCTCTCGAGCGGTGTAGCAACCGAACCAAGCTCACCCGCACCCGCCGCCCGTGGAGTTCGTCGCCCGGCGTGCTCGGTCACTCTCCGCCACCTCATGGTGTCCATCACACTCACCGCACCCCATGGGGTCTAATCATACACTCCCGCACCTCACTGACCCCTCTAGCCCAAGTTCGGTCTTGGCCGAACCCGGTGGCCGCTTAGCTCGCCCAGCGCCGACTCCGCCACCCAGGCCCACCGAGTCCACCAATAACATGGCTTGTCCCCAGCTACCCATAGCCACCCTCCATGGCTCGTTTGGTCGCCGGAATCGCCAAACGCACTTCCTCCGCGCGTCCGGGCTCGCCCGTGACTAGACGCAGTGCAGCCGACGTGGACTTTGACTCGGTGGGCCCTGGTTGACTCCGATGAGTCATCGACAGATGGGGCCCAGCTCGCTAACTAAATAGGATTAGTTCAATTAATTTTTAGTTAAACTAATTACCACGACACCCGGACCTTTATCGGGTTTGACTGGACGTATTCGTTGACCCTGACGTCATGTTGACGCATGGCTGACGCATTAATCTAATTTCTGGATTTATTCTAATATAGTAATTCCAGAATACAATTCAAATTTCAAATGCTTATAACTTTTAATCTGTAACTCCAAATGCAAAGATTTATATATGAAAATTTATCAGAAAAATCCATTCTATCCATTGGTACAGGTTTCATGCATGTTAAAACAAGTTAACCTTGCTGTTTAACCAGAATAAGATAATGCACCTTTAGGGCTAATCCAAATGAGCTATCATTTGAATCTTTGATTCAAATGAGTTCATCCCCTATTATTTCAGCTTGCATTAGGCCAACACACATACATATTGCCATGTCATAGCATGCATCATATTGTTGCATATTGTCATGTGTGTTTACTTTCGATATGCTTTTCGTGATAGGTTCTGCCCCCGAGGATAACCTCATTTGTCCATCTGAAGGCGATACTCTACCCCGTTCCATCAGGCAAGCAACTCATTGATCATTCCGATACAAACCCATGCTCTCGCTTCTGCTCTCGTTTACTGCATTAAGGCGACGCGATTCAAAATGTTGTGTGCTACAGTAATTGAACCCACTTCCTTTGCATGACCTGTCATTGCCACAGTAACTAGATGAAACCCACTAGTATGTGTAGGAGTTGATTGAGCCATGTTTGTGATTCCTACCATGCTATGCTTGCTATGCTTAGAGTTGTGTCAGTCCGGCTCATCGGGATGATGAACTGGAGTGAAAGGTTGTGTCGGGTTCGAGAGTGAAAGTGTTGAACATGTTTTGGTAAAGGTATCAATGAGAGGCCATGTAGGAGTACATGGTGGGTTGTTTCATTGAAGCCGTCCCCAAGAACTGAGATCTGTGTTTGTGATCCATGAGACAGTTACTACCACGCATTGGGATCCTTAATTGACCCTCTCGGCTTCTTAACCACTCTTGTCCTCAGTCCGGGAGTTGCAAGTAGTTTCTGGTGTTTGTAGCATGCTGGGGGCCGCACTCAACGCTGACCGTAGGGGTGGGTTGTGTTGCGGTAGGCACCGTGGCCCGGTGTACCGATTCGCCCGTTTGGTGTCTCGGGAACCCTGTACACATCGTTCGGGGCCGTATGGGAACCTCCGGACTCCCTGCGGATGGAACCTGAATAGGCGATCAACCTGGACTTGGGACTTGTGTGTTTAGGTAGGCTGTGGCCGACACCCACGTTGGGCTTCCGCTTGAAGGTTGCCGAGTACATGTCGTGGTAAACGGCGGTAAGTGGTGAGAGCGTGTGTGAAGAAGTACACCCCTGCAGGGTTAATATGATCTATTCGAATAGGCGTGTCCACGGAGAAGGACTTCTGGGTTACCTATATCAGTTCATAGACAAGTAAATGGATTCTACTAAAAGCCTCAAGATAAGTGTGAGTACCGTGGATGGCCCTCTCGTGGGATGACGAGAGAGGATCCACGGTGGAGTATTGTGATGGTGATTAGTGGACTCGTGTGCGACAAATGCTTTTCAAATGGTGTCACGTAGGATAGCTTAGCCAAGAGTCAAAGCTGGCTTGCTGCAAATAACTCCACCACCTTCTTGAGAATGTGCATGTATGATAGGATTCTGTGGTAAGACTTGTTGAGTACCTCCGTACTCATGTTTGCTTAATTAATGTTTTCAGACGACAACACTGCCCCTTCCGATGGGTTCTATGTAGACCTTGACATCGGCAGGTGAACTAGCCACCGGTGGTGATCCAAGGCTTGTGAAGGGCCCTTTGTAGATAGAAAGGCTTCAACAAGCCTTCTTTCTTTTTAAAGTCTGTACTCAGACTAGTTTGCTTCCGCATGTGCTTGTATGTTGTATGACTTGAGTGTTGGGTCATGTGACCCCTACCTGTATGGATATGTTATGTATGGCTCCTCGGAGCCTTCTAAATAAAGTACTTTGAGTTGTAGAGTTTTCTTGTGATGCCTTGTTGTATTTACTCATATCGGGCATATTGCGTGTATGATTGAAATGCTTGGTATGAGTGGGATCCGACAAACTAGTTGTTTAGCCTTGGCAGCCTCTCATATGGGGAAATGTAGTCTCGTGCTTCCGGCGATAGTAGTCCGCTTCTGACCGGGTCACCGGAGTCCTGCTAGCCCGGCACTCTGCTTGGACTCTTGACTGGCCGGCATGTGTTTCACATCGTTCCTATGTCCGTCCCTTCGTGGAAATGTCGCGGTGTTATTCGGAGTCCCGCCTAGCCTGCTACAGCCGGTTCACCAAGTCCTGTTAGCCCAAAGTGCTACAGCCGAATCTATACGTTGATGACCGACATGCTCGATGTGATTCATGTATGCCTGTCCCCATAGGTTAGTGCCGCTTTGGGTTCACGACTAGCCATGTCGGCCGGGTTCTTTATCATGTGGATGCTAGCGACATTGTCATATACGTGAGCCAAAAGACGCAAACGGTCCCGGGCCATGGTAAGGCGACACCCGTGGGAGTACCGTGCGTGAGGCCGCAAAGTGATATGAGGTGTTACCGGCTAGGTCAATGTCATTTGGAATCGGGGTCCTGACATGTGTTTTGCTGCCTTACGTTCCGTTCTATCGGCTAACGCGGCACCAGGAGAACTACTGCGATTGTGCCCCGGTTCGGCCAAGTGAGCACCTCAGTAGAGAAAGCCGAAAACTGACTGTCATGATATAGCGTGAGACTGGTCAACCACTCGATGACCCACCGGAATGTTTAGAATTCCCCCGCATTAACGAAGGACCGTTTCGGTCGAGCACATACGCGCCCGAATTCGAGAGAGCGCGGTGCCCATAGGGGCTATATAGTAGCCCCACCATCGAACTCCTATGGCTAAGTGAAAGTGATAAAGCATTATAGTCCGTTGCCTAGTTTGCTACGCTATCACCTCCTTTACAGGACCAAGACGTTGGATTAAGTGTGAAAATGCGCCTTTTTGCAAACACCCCCACACTGCATGGGGGCTGAAGCCGAAGACTGCCATCTTTCAGGTTATATACACATATACATCAACGGCCGCACAGGAGGTGTTTTAATACTTGAACGCACAAGTATAAAAAGCTCTTATATTATATTGAAACATTGTTTTCACAAATCATACATGTCATTAAAACATAATATCCTTCGAGAACTACGTCTCTATTAAACGAGCGCCCTGCATGACTTCCTCAAAATAGTGCTCGGCAGGTACTCGACTTCTGTCCGAATCTTGGGATGCAACGTCGGTGGCCTTCATCTCCGCCCAGTATGTCTTGACACGGGCAAGAGCCATCCGCGCACCCTCTATGCATGTTGACCGCTTCATTGCATCGATATGCGGCACCGCATGAAGGAACTGTTGCACCAAGCCAAAATAACTCTTCGGCTCGGGCCTTTTCGGCCACAAATGAGTCACAACAGCCTTCATGGCAAGTCCGGACAACCTATTCAGCTCAGCCCATTTGGCCAAACGATCGGTTAATGAAAGTGGACGCTCCGGACTATGGAACTGCGACCAAAAAAGCTCTTCCATTCCGTGATCCTTTTGACCTCGGAAGTGTTCGGCCGCGTCTGCGGCACTCGCCGCCAAGTCCAGATAAGCATCCTCCGCACCCACAACCGGTCCAATTGAGCCTACCTAGGATCCGTGAATTTCCTCCATAGCGAAGGGCTTTCCAGCCGCAATATCTTCGGCCTGACGTAGCTCCTCCTTCATAGCTCTCATTGCAGAGCGAGTATCATTGGCCTCGGTGGCGGCCTTTTTCATGTCCTCTTGTTTCGCTCGATCTTCTTTTTCAAGAAGCTCGCAACGGTCAGTAGCATTCTTCAATTTCACGGCCATCTCGGCCATTTCTTCCTTGCTTTGGCAGTGAGCAGCATGTTCGGCTTTTAGCTCTATGGCCGCCTTTAAAGCAGCCGCATCACTTTTTCTGGCTTGCTCCTTGGCTCAGGCGAGCTCCGCCAGAAGGCTCTCCATAGCAGCGGCACCATCTGCATTAAGCATACATGTTGTAAGGCATGGGCGTCAAGCTCCCTTACCAGGTGTCTGTGGAGAAGTTGCATACCTTGTGACTCGTCAAGCCGCTTATTAACAAGCGTGATGTCTGCATCCGCCACGTCAAGTTGTCACTTCAGTTCGGCAAATTCATCAGCCCGGCTAGCCGGACGCTTCGCCACCTACATAGGAAGAGCGCATATTATACAGGGTTATGATCCTCGGCGCGCCATCATTTTTGACACCGCACCAAGTCTCGGGGCTACTATCTATACAGGCGCATTTTATATTCAAAACTGTCGGAAGGTACATCATTTTGCGTACCTCAAACCCCGTCAGTAAACTTCTGACGGCTTCATGCAATCCGATCTCAGCGGATGAAATCCTTACAATCACCGTAACAATTAACGTACGGTGATCTTCCGAGATAGACGCTCGCCCGAGCAGATCCTTCAGCTCCTCCGACCGTACACCCGTTGGTGCGGGACTCGTCCGGTGGCCTTTTTCGAAGGCCGATCACGGAGGGCTTTGAGGGGACATACGGCTGCCTTCTGGCCCCGCCAGATTCGGAGGAGCCCGCCGCGACGACACCTCGGGGTCGTCCCCCTCGCATAATGGTACGGCAGGCGGAGGCCTTTCGCTCTCCATCATCTCCGGACCAAGATCCCCTGAAGACGAGCTCTGCTGTGAAGGGCTGAGATCCGAACTACAAGGTAAACTTTTGGTTACCTTCAGAAATAAACGGGATGTCTCTCTTTAAAAAAACGCCCCATTTACTTACGGCTCATTTGGAGGGCTGATCTCCTTGGGAAAATAGTGCGGCGGGGCATCTCCACCGCAGGACCCTCTGGTGAAGATTTCTTCCCCGCTTGAGGCTTTGGTCTCCGGATCTTGAGCGGTCCTCTTCTCCCCTTGGAGGGAGGGATTCTCGACCCCCTTTCTTGATAGCCTCCTTCACGGAGGTAGTAGTTCCTTGTTCCCCTTCGCCTTCTTCAAAAGGCACAACCTCTAGCATCTTGGTTAATACAGGATCCGGCGTGGTCTCAGGGAGGGGGCCAGACACCTGATCAGTTTTGCTTTTGCTATCCACTCCTGTTTGAAGGATAGCTCTTTTAAGGGCAAGTGCATGATAAATATGCGGATAGCATGTCCGGGTACAGGACTAGTTACTTGAGTATCCGGGCGATTGCAGTTCAGACCTGCGTCCTCGGTTAAGTCCGGACACATTGCTTGTGATCCGAAGAACAGTTGGTACATCTCCACGGGCGTTACGCCCATAAAATGTTGGAGAGCTCGTGGTCCCTCCGGATTAAACTCCCACAGGCGGAGGGGGCGACATTTGCATGGCAAGGTACGACGAATCAGCATGACCTGCGCTACTACGACCAGATTGGTCTCTCTCTCTCTCTCTCTCTCTCTCTCTCTCTCTCTCTCTCTCGGAGGTCTTGAATACGGCCCTGCAACAGAGGTACGTCGTTGGACGGTCCCCAGTCGAGCCCTTTATTGACCCATGACGCCCGCGCAGTGGAGGACCCGAGCGGAAGGCAGGTGGCGCCGCCCATTTGGTGCCCACAGGAGTGGTGATATAAAACCACTCCTGTTGCCATAAATTGAGCTCCTCTTGAAAAGAGCCCTCGGGCCATGGGCGTCCGCATTCTGCTTATAACAGCCCCTCTGCACTCTGCACGATGCCCCTTGATCATCTTGGCTCCACTTTGAAGGTCTTGAGCCACAATCTGAAGTGAGGGGTAATGCGGAGGAAGGCTTCACATACGACAATGAACGCATTTAGATATGGAGGATGGACTCCGGATCCAAGTCATGGAATTCCAGCCCATAATAAAACATGAGCCCCCTCACAAAGGGGTCTGTCGGGAAGCCTAAACCCCGAAGGAAGTGAGACACAAATACCACGCTCTCACCAGGCTCAGGAGTGGGAATAACCTGCCCTTGGGCAGGCAGCCTATGCGAAATTTCGCCGGTTAGATACCTGGCGTCTCTCAGCTTTAGCACATCTTCTTCCGTGACGGAGGAAGACATCCACCGACCGTGCAGGTCGGAGCCGGACATCGTTGAATGTCCGAAGCGCCTAAATCTGGAGCTTTGGGTGTTGGAACTCGAGGCGAGGGGCGGATTCGATTGAGATTGAAAGAAAGGAACGGGCCTTGGTCTCGTTATAAATAGGTTGAATGCCAAGAGCCCTCCCCGTGACCGTTCGGGACTCGCCTTCGATGGAGGAGGAGTGCCAACGGGCACGACTGGTTTACCCACGCCCGTATTGATGAGGATCCCAGAATAAAGGGGGCACGATCTCCGCTCTGATAAGACGTGCCGAAGAAACCGCCTCGCTAAACGCGCTAAGGTGGAACAGTAAAAATGATTCGTATAAAGGCCTGGCCATGGTGTGATGTCACGCTACGGAATACGTCAGCAGATCTGTGCAAAGGTTATTCTCTCCACAGTGGTATGTGGAACTTGTTTTGCACAGCCGGACACGATCCTTGTGTTCAAAATCTTATATGAAGTATTTGGAGGAGGAACCTGCCTTGCAATGTCGAAGACAATACGCGTGCCGGACTCGTCGTCATTGAAGCCTGGTTCAGGGGCTACTGAGGGAGTCCTGGATTAGGGGGTGTCCGGATAGCCGAACTATCACCGTTGGCCGGACTCCTGGACTATGAAGATACAAGATTGAAAATTTCGTCCCGTGTCCGGATGGGACTTTCCTTGGCGTGGAAGGCAAGCTTGGCGATACGGATATGTAGATCTCCTACCATTGTAACCAACTCTTTGTAACCCTAACCCTATCCGGTGTCTATATAAACCGGAGGGTTTTAGTCCCAGAGACGAACAACAATCATACCATAGGCTAGCTTCTAGGGTTTAGCCTCTACGATCTCGTGGTAGATCCACTCTTGTACTACCCATATCATCAATATTAATCAAGCGGGAGTAGGGTTTTACCTCCATCGAGAGGGCCCGAACCTGGGTAAAAACATCGTGTCCCTTGTCTCCTGTTACCATCCGCCTAGACGCACAGTTCGGGACACCCTACCCGAGATCCGCTGGTTTTGACACCGACACCTGCTGAAAAGACTCTTGAATTGCTCCGGATGGGTGAAAAGAATTCTCACAATCAAAAATAATTATGAGAGGATGGCATCAAGCTTGAACTATGCATCTTTGGAAGTATGGGTAAGGATTTAAGAGGAACTCCTCTTCGGTCTTCAAAATTCAAGAATGACGACGAGAAACACCACCATGAATTATTGAGGCACTCCGGAACAATGGATAATAGAAATGATGAACCAACGATGAAAATGTTTTGAAAGAGATCTTGGAGAAGGAATATGACCGATGAGAATTCATTCTTACGTCAAACTTTGAAAAAGAATTTGAGAATAACTCCGGGAAAATTAGAAGAGTCAGGTAAGATCCTGGGAAAAGACCTGTGGGTTAGGGCCCACTCAAAAGAAAACACTGTTGAATGATTTAAAAGAGAGATTGCACCGGTAGAATTAAATGGCTCAAAAGAGATAACAACCTCGAGATAGCTTGAACGGATTAGGAATGAAAACACGAATCTCCTGAGATATCTTCAGCAATCCAGAACAAATGAATGATGAGAAGTGGATGATGAAGAGGTGCACCGGCATGAGAAAGCATTTGAAACGAGGAAAGGATATGATCGACAAAGCTTGAATTGAATCCACCAGAGAAGAAAGAACAAAGAATGATAAACTTGTAGAGCATCTTCATGAGAACCACCGGGTAAGAACATTGGTTGAAAAGAAAGAAGAGACTTCACATGAATAAAATGGATACTTGATTAAGAAATCTGAGTCCTTGAAGAAAGAGGGTGGGAGGGCGGAAAAACAAAGGCAACTTGGGGCAGATGGAATAAACACCGCTGAGAAAACTTATAACTGATCTTGCGGATGGGGAGAATGATGGGATCATCTTAAAGAGAAACGGACCATTGGAAATAGAATTAAGATGGCACTCTCGATGATCAAGAAGGATTAGTATCCACATAGGAATATGAGAACACCACTTAGAAAAGGTATGGAATCCACATTTGACTTCAAAGCAACTAGAATACCACAACTTAAAACAAAACAAAGGATTTGGCTTGCGGAATAAGCCGGAAACAAACATATGATAGAGATTTCGCCCAAAGTGTTCGTGATGAGGCCCCACGGGCACGACGTACAGCGGACGTCACGAATGACAAACAAAACGTCCCCGAATCGGCATAGCCAAGGATTCTTTAAGACACCTCGCGACCACTGTAAATCGACCGTGAAAAGCGAACCACTAGACGTTGGACCCCAATCTCAAATCATACATCTGTCGAAAAGATATTCTAGGAGCTACTTGAATTCCCACGTATAAACTCCCGAAACTTTCTAGTTATGCAATCTGGTGTTGGGGATACAGGGGAAGCAATATATCTCACCCAAACTAACAATCCCTACATCCAGTTGTATCCATCCGTCAACACATAACCAAGAAAACTGCGAAAATCGTGTACCTCAACCTTCGAAAAGCATCCGTTATACGAGTTATGGCAATACTCCCGAACTCCCACCCCAGTACTGGGTGGCGTCGAGGTTATCTGACCAACAACTGCATAAAAAGATTTTCGATGTAGGCGAAACTCAGGTATTCCAGAACTGCAACGATAAAATTGTGACGACAACACCTCGAAGCTCAACTCCCCGGGACACTGCCACAACCCCTAAATGTCAGGAGGCACCAAGAACAATGTTCTCGTCACAAGAATATCTGAACGATCCCAAGATACCCGCGCGATCCTAAAAAAATCAATGAAAAATTGAGGAGAGGAAAGACAAAACATCTACGTCAGGAGGCCTCACCAGAGCGACGAAGGGACTGAGGAGTCAAAAGAATCCTACTCTCCGATATATATAATCCTAAGACTCAAAACATTTTAGTTCTAGACTCAACTACGTCAGCGATTCGATCAAGCAGGGGGCTCCTAAGTCGGGGATGGCTCTGATACTAACTTGTAACACCCACGATGTGGCTATATCTCCCACGTGTCGAGGCACGACTTAGAGGCATAACCACATGGTGGTTTTGTCGCAAGAAGGGTCATCTTCACACAATCCCATGTAATGAACAAGAATGGGATAAACATACATCATCCAGACTACAATCAAGGTCTGACTATGGAACCAAAATAAAAGAAAACAACCCCAAATGCTAGATGCCCGATCGTCCCAACTGGATTCCACTACTGATCATCGAGAAATGAAACATAGTAACGACTAAGGTCCTCGTCGAACTCCCACTTGAGCTCGATTGCGTCACCCGCACTGGTTTCATCGGCACCTGCAACTGTTGTGATAGTATCTGTGAGTCACGAGGACTCAGCAATGTCAAACCCGCGAGATCAAGACTATTTAAGCTTATGGGTAGGATGGGGTAATGAGGTGGAGCTGCAGCAAGCACTAAGCAAATATGGTGGCTAACATACGCAAATAAGAGCGAGAAAGAGAAGCAACACAACGTTCGTGAAGCTAGAAGTGATCAAGAAGTGATCCTGAAAACTACTTCCGCTCAAACATAACCCAAACCGTGTTCACTTCCCGGACTCCGCCGAAAAGAGACCATCACGGTTACACACGCGGTTGATGTATTTTAATTAAGTCCAGTGTCAAGTTCTCTACAACCGAATATTAACAAATTTCCATCTTCCACATAACCGCGGGCACGGCTCTCGAAAGTTTATACCCTGCAGGGGTGTCCCAACTTAGCCCATCACAAGCTCTCACGGTCAAGGAAGGATATTCCTTCTCCCGGGAAGACGCGATCAGTCTCGGAATACCGGTTACAAGACATTTCGACAATGGTAAAACAAGACCAGCAAAGCCGCCCGATGTGTCGACAATCCCGATAGGAGTCGCACGTATCTCGTTCTCAGGACACACCAGATGAGACAAGCTACGAGTAAAACCAGCCCTCAAGTTTCGCCGAGGTGGCCCCGCAGGCTGCTCGGTTCGGACCAACACTTAGAGAAGCACTAGCCTGGGGGGTTAAAATAAAGATGACCCTCGGGTTGGCCGACCCAAGGGAAGGGTAATAGGTTGTTAGGCAAATGTAAAACCAATGTTGGGCCTTGCTGGAGGAGTTTTATTCAAAGCGAACTATAAGGGGTTCCCATAACACACAACCGCGTAAGGAACGCAAAATCAAGGAACATAACACCGGTATGACGGAAACTAGGGCGGCAAGAGTGGAACAAAACACAAGGCATAAGGCCGAGACTTCCACCCTTTACCAAGTATATAGATGCATTAATTAAATATAAGAGATATTGTGATATCCCAACATATCCATGTTCCAACATGGAACAAACTTCAACTTCACCTGCAACTAACAACGCTATAAGAGGGGCTGAGCAAAAGCGGTAACTTAGCCAAACAACGGTTTGCTAGGAAGGAGGGTTAGAGGCTTGACATGGCAACATGGGAGACATGATAACAAGTGGTAGGTAGCGCGACATAGCGATAGAGCGAACAACTAGCAAGCAAAGATAGAAGTGATTTCGAGGGTATGGTCATCTTGCCTGAGATCCCACAAGGAAGAAGAACGAGTCCATGAAGAAGACAAACGGACGTAGTCGAACGAATCCTCACAACTCCGGAACGAAACGAAGCTAACGAGAGAAGCAACCCGAAAGAAGGAAGCAACATAGTAAACAACCATCACATAAACATGGCATGATGCGCAACCAAGTATGATGCATGTCCGGTTTAAAGACGCATGGCATGTCAAAGTGCACAAACAATACTACAAGTTAAGTGGAGCACAATATGCAACGAGTTGCATATTGACGAAACACCACATTTCAAACATTTAGTTTACTCTCGTTTATGTACACAACAATATTAAATATTGTTAAACACGGCAACAGGTGAAGAATAATTAAACTAACTATTTAGGCAAGTTTAAATGATGCCGGAAATAAGAAACAACAAATTCCGGAAAATCCTCATATGCATATTTCGAATTTGCTACTGTTCTGCCATAAACCATATTTTAGAGTTGTTAAACATGCAAAGTAATGCCACCATGTTAAACTAGACATTTTTCCAAGCAAATTACATATATAGTTTATTTAAATCCTAGTTACGGTTAATTAGTTATGAATTAAATCATTTTAACATGGCATTTAAGCAAATTAAATCAAACAACACATTTAAACATTTTTAACATCGATGAAAGTGGCATATTATGAAACTAGATCAAATTATAGGCATTTTACATGTTTAAATCCTTTTAATCCGATGCATGGTTGTGAAGTTATTAAATGCATGAACAAAGAGGGTTTTTCTGCAATTCTGTAAACCCTGGACAAAAGGATAAATTCGCAGCAAGGGAAAAAAGACTACGCGGGCCGAAACTGGCTGGGCCACAAAAGAGTAGAGGGAGGAGCTGCTCATATCGGTCCTTGAGGCTGGTCGGTGGTGAGGCGGAGGCCGCGGTTGCTGGGCTGCTCCTGGCTGGATCGAACGACGAGGTGGAGGGGACGCGGTCAATGCACGGACGACATACTGCTGGTCGTTGCAGAAGAACAGAGTCTGCAGCAGAACTCGGCGCATGGGCGATGCCGGAAGCAGAATAACGCCGCGACGACGAGGGCGGCGCTGGCGTGATGCGGACGAAGCAGACGCAAAGGCCGACGGCAGGGGCACACATCTGGGCGGTGGAGGCCGGGATTAGGGGACTTGACGCGGCGGCGGCTTGAAGGTGAGCGACAGCTCGACGCAGGGGACCTCGACGACTCGTGCGATGCAGGGGAACTGGGCACGCGGCCTCGGTCGCTCGTCTCCCTCGCAGACGAGGACAAGGCAGAAGGTCGTGCAAGGTGGCTGGGGCGGCGGCTTCGATGGCCGGCCGGTGAGGTCGGACTGCAACGGGGAGACGCGAGGTGAGGCAGGGGGGCACCATGACTTGGTTCCTGGGAGGAAGAGGAAGAGAGAGGCCAACGGGTTAGCGAGAGAAAAGAAAAGAGAGAGGGCACGACGAGCGGCTGGCGTGACCTTGAGCAAGGCGGCGAGGTCTGTCTGCTGGACCGGCGAGGAACAACGGGGTCGGGGAGGTCCTCGGCTGACCTGGAAGGAGGCTCGGGCGAGGTGGCTGCCTTGATCCAGAATGGATGGAGCGCCGCGGGAGGCTGCGGGAGGTGGCTGGCTGCGGTGGAGAAGAAGGGGGTTGCGATCTGGTTGGGCGGCGCTGAAAGCAAGGTGGAGGCGCTCGGGTGCATTTGGATCGGGAGGATCCCGAGAGCGAAGGGAGTGTCGGGTGGCGGCGGGAGGAATGGGATGGATGGGACATTGATCCTAAAATTTAGGGTTAGGGTCTATATATAACAAATGGATCTTGGCCCAGGGCATTTGGTCCCTTCAATCTTAATCGGACGGTCCCGGATGAATAGGCTAGAGAGTCCAAACAAATAATCGAAGAAATTTTAGGGCTGTTTGGGGACGATCTGGACCCATCGGTCACGACTGCTCGGGTCAGGTTTGGGACAACTTTCGGACGCGTGCAAGGGCATTAGTGGGATGTGCCGAGAGACAAGACGATCATGTGCCAGTGTGTGGTTGGTCTCGAGCCGGTCAACGACGACAAATGAGAGAACCCGCAACTACGAACAGATGCAAGTTTTGAAGAGAAAAAATGACGGCAACGAAGTGTCGATGCAGCGCGGGTGATGCAATGATGAATGCAACAAACAAATAAAACATACGTCGGTCACGCAAAACATGGAAGGCGTCTGGAGCATCGGTCTTGGGGTGTTACAACACTCCTCCACTTACAAGAGATCTCGTTCCAAGATCTAGGGATGGCACCGGAGAGAAGCGGAAGAGGAAGAGGCAAAACAAAGTTGCTTCTTTGAAAAATGAGTGAAACCCACAAACCTTGAGAGGTTGAAAAAATCGAAAGAAAAAATACAATGGAGGTGAATGAGATTGCAAACACTCCGTTAGCAAAGAAGAACAAAGAACATGATGGGAACCAAGAGCTTAGGGGACAAGATAGATTTTGAAGCCACTCCGGTTAAAACAAGATAGAGAATGAATAAGAATGATATAATTTGGACAGCACTCCAACTGAAAATGGAAGGAAATAACATGAACTTGACAAGACAAGATGATGGGTCGAAGAGATCAACATCACAATGCCTCCGGAAGGAATGAAATAATGGAATGGAATGAACGGAGGGAAACAAGATCTTGAAAGAGCACGCTTACGAGAAATGCTAGAATGGAGTTGTTGGATTATCAACAACGAAAGGATAAGCTTGTTGTGGGCTTATGGAAAACAACTGAAAATTATGAGGTGAAGACCAGCCACTAACGGAATCAATTAATTGCTTGAGAGCAACATGGAGATGAAAACTCTTTCACCGAGAAGAGAAGGAGAAACTTGGATCATTGGTGAGCACCACAAATAGCAACATTCCCAATGGAAGGCTTTAGTTGAAATATCACCCAAGATCACTCCAACAAATAGATTGATGGATTTGAAATATCTCACTCTTGCTAGTTTTGAATCATGAAGCACGAACGAAAATTGTCAAGAATGACATATCACCATCTCAAAAGATAAGGTAGAAAGAATTGCACTTTGGAATGCAAGATGAAGAATACTTGAACTCCTCAAAACAAAACATGTGTTGAGCACCCTGTTTATTTTAGAGTATAGTTTGGCAGATCTTAACTCCGAGAAAAATCTTGAAGAACAATTGAAGAATGAAAAGAATCCTTGACGAACCACCATGTAGAGCCTCCATGAAGAACTCCGGTAATAAAGGGATGATAAAAAGAAAGAGAAGTTGAGAATAGAATGTGAAGCCTTGCGATGATTTAGATGGAGCTTCGCGACGATATAACCGAGAAAACTTGGAACTCCGGAAGAAGATGAACACATATAACTGAGAAGTTGATATCACTACGAACTCCGGAAGAAGGAATTAATCACTTGGATGAAAAAAGAATAAGAATTATGTTATGAGTATCCTTCACCAATTTAAATTGATGACAATCAATGGATAGACATGCTACATATTCTCGTAGAAAGGATTGAGAGAGATATAGCGTAAACTTGAGAAGGTCTTCAACGTTGTAGGACCTTGAAGTATGTCTAGAGGGGGGGGGGGGGGTGATTAGATTACTTGGCCAATAAAAACTTAACCTTTTCCCAATTTTATAGTTTGGCAGATTTTAGCTATTTTAGGACAAGTCAAGTAATCATCACACAATTCAAGCAAGCATGCAAAGAGTATATAGGCAGCGGAAAATAAAGCATGCAACTTGCAAGAATGTAAAGGGGAGGGTTTGGAGGATTCAAACGCAATTGGAGACACGGATGTTTTTGTCGTGGTTCCGATAGGTGGTGCTATCGTACATCCACGTTGATGGAGACTTCAACCCACGTAGGGTAACGGCCATGAGTCCATGGAGGGCTCCACCCACGAAGGCTCCACGAAGAAGCAACCTTGTCTATCCCACCATGGTCGTCGCCCACGAAGGACTTGCCTCACTAGCGGTAGATCTTCACGAAGTAGGCAATCTCCTTGCCCTTACAAACTCCTTGGTTCAACTCCACAATCTTGTCGGAGGCTCCCAAGTGACACCTAGCCAATCTAGGGGACACCAGTCTCCAAGAAGTAACAAATGGTGTGTTGATGATGAACTCCTTGCTCTTGTGTTACGAAGGGAAACAGAGAGATTGCAACCCTATCTCGGTGAGACCGAGATCCCTATAGGTAAGACCGATTTGCTTAGGGTTTGTGGCAGTGGCTATGACTTTTGGAATCGTTGGCGCCGGATAGAAAGAATCGATGTGACCGATTTTGGCTGTAGATTTAGGTCAGTTGTGGATGTGGGAAAGTAGTTGAGGGTTTTGGAGCGTATCACTAAGCACATGAAGCAAAAGGCTCATTAAGCAACACCTCATCCCTTCTTGATAGTATTGGCTTTTCCTATAGACTCAATGTGATCTTGGATCACTAAAATGTAAAATGAAGAGTCATGAGCTTTTGAGCTTGAGCCAATCCTTTGTCCTTAGTATTTTGAGGGATCCACTTTCATCATCCATGCCATGCCATTCATTGAGCTTTCCTGAAATAATAGTCTTGGAATAGCATTAGCTCAATGAGCTATATGTTGTTATAAATTACCAAAACCACCTAGGGATAGTTGCACTTTCAATCTCCCCCTTTTTGGTAATTGATGACAACATATAGATCAAAGCTTCGACAAATGACAATAAAATTTAAATAACATCTTCGCTTTGAGAAGTATGTGATAAGCAAACTCCCCTAAATTTGTGCATAGTTTTAGATTTTCTTTGGACTGCAAATGCACAATGAATTAGGCTCATGGGTTACTCTTCCATGTCACATACATCTTGGTTGAGCGCTCAAAATAATAAACAATGAATACATGCACTCATCACAAAGCATAGTAAGTGATCACATAAGATAGATAGGATAATATCATCAAACATGCATAAGTGTAGCTTATGATCAAACACACGATCATCAATGTCTCACAAGCATAGTATCTCAACCAAAAGCAAACAAAGTTGAAAAACCACCCAATAAAGCAAGAGAGAACAAAAGCAACACACTCTCTCTCTCTCGAAGCCTATGATCTATACATTTTTCTCCCCCTATGGCAACAAGTTACCAAAAAGTTCATAGAAAATGCATAGAGCTAGATCGACTCTCACGCTTGATCTTCAGGTGGTGGTGGAGTCCGGATAACGCCGAGGATGAAAGCTTCAGTTGAATTAGATGGAGTTGGAGCTGATGTAGATGCTGGAGCTGGTGGCACTGAGGCTGTAGCTGGTGCAGATGAAGTTGCTCTTGTGTCAGAAACTGGCACAGCAGATGACCTCTGGGCTCTAGGCACTCTGGCAAATGCATCAGTTGTTGTTTTGCCCTTCCTCTCCTGCATGTCATCTTGTAGTTCCTCCACTGCAGACTGAATCTCAGTTACTTTCACATCTAAGTTATAGAACTTTTGTTCTATGATTCTCTCCAAGCTCTCCTGATTTTGAGTGAGGGTGGCCAATCCCTTCTCTATCCCCAGGGTTGATGCTATCAAGTAACCAAGTTGCTCCTGTTTGTTCTTCAAGAAGTACTCAGATGCCTCCTCTTGAGTTGGCATCTTGGCAGCTTTCTCCCTCTTTGCCTTCTCCTTCTTCTCCTGAGCTTGAACTGATTGTGGATCATCTTCATTCATGACAACCTCATTGTCCTCAAAGTCTGGATAAAGTGCAAAGTGTTCCTTATCCAACTGATATTTTCCTGTGCCCATTTTTGAGTTTATCAATTCTTGTATCTCGAGGTGCATATCCACAGCTCCTCTTCCGATCTGCTGCAGTCCTCTTGATTGTTTCAATGATCAGGCTCATGACTTTGAACTTCGTGGCACATCAAACACATGCAACATGTTGATGGCATGCCCTCTGATCATGTTATGGTCACCAGGCTTGGGCAACAAAGTGTGCCTCAGAATCCAATTTATGGTTGGCAACCCTGACAACAGAAAGTGAACTGATCGAAACTTGTGAGTTCCTAATGCCTTGTCTGGAATCTCCTTGTACATGTGAGCCATTGAATTGTGACCCATCTTCTTCTTTGCATAAATGTCTAGGTCATCCTCATTTTCCTCTGGGGCATTTATCAGCTTTGCCCATTCTTCAACAGTGGACTGGTACCTTGTACCTTCAGACATCCAAACAATTCTTCCATCTGGGTAAAAATGTGCTGTGGAGTAGAACTGCATGATAAGTTCATCATTCCAATTTGTGAGCTTTTGCCCAACAACATCTGCAACTCCACAACCAACAAAGCTATCTTGCACTCCAGGATAGTGCTCTTCATTCTCCTTCATGAAATTCCAGTCAACCCACCTCATGTCACAAACAATGGGCTTCTTGTCCAACCGAATGGTTTCATAGAAGTCCTGCTGTTCCTTGGTGTGGAACCTGTAATCAACAGCAGTTCTTCTCCTTGATGCATATGGATCTTCCATCCTCCATATCCTCAGCCCTGAATCCTTCCTGATTCTCATGTCCTCAGCCACAGGATGGGCATCATTGTGGTCTGGTATCTTGGGCTTCAACTTTCTCAAAACTTGTCCTTCGTCATCTTCCTCATCAGCATCCTTAGGCATTGGGGCCTTGTTCTTCTCAGCAGCTGGAATACTCCTGGTATTCCTCTTTGGTGCAGACTTGGCCTTGGGGGCAGCTTTGGGTGCTTCCTTGGGCTTAGATGTGGCAGCCCCTGATCTAATAGCATCACCCATAAGCTTTGGTGCCTTTGGAGCTGGTGCAGCAGGTTCATCCTCTTCTTCCATCATGGAAGGCTTCCCAATAACTATGGCCATGGTCATCTTGACCCTTTCCTTCATTGTCTTCCCTTCAGCAGCTGGCTCTTTGGGTTGGGTTTCCAAAGAAGCTTGTGAAGACACTCTGGCTTTGGACATTGGTTGTCTTCCTGCAGGCCTTTTGATCTTCATGCCTGGCTTTGCATTCTTTGCTGAGCCACATTCCTTCTTGAGCACAACTTTCTTGGAGGTAGCCTCATCTTCCTCAGCTCTATAATCTTCATCCTCTGAATCTGAAGTTCTTTTCTTCCTTTGCCTAGTTGCAGCCTTAGGCAAATTGCTAGGAGTACTTCTGCTCCCTTCATCTGAAGTTGAGGGACTAGTGCCCTCACTCAAATCCATCTGCTCTTGACCTGCTCGGCTGTCACTTTGATCGGACATCTTGCAAAAAGCTGACTGCTGACCACGTGAAGAGTTATAGATGAGATAGAAAAGATGAGCAGCACAAAATGCAGAGGTTTTTGCAAAAGAATGACTCAAAAGTTCAATCTTAGTTTTCCACAGAAAGCATTTCGGATCCACCGATTTTCAAACAAGGTGATACCGAAGCAGTTTTTGGAACCTAAACTGATGATCTCGGTTGGGCCGAGTTTCAGTTCGGTGGTACCGAGACTGCTAGGGTTTCACAGAATTCTCAAATCGGTTGCACCGATTAGTAATTCTCGGTCAGACCGGGAGTCACTAGTGCAATGGCATAAGCCAAATAGGTGAGACTGAGTTTTTCAATTCGGTGGGTCCGAGATGGTTTCAGCGGAAACCTAAACCTAAAAATTTGAATCACATCTAATCTATGAACTACTTTGGCTAGATAGATGAGTTTCAATCGTGGAAAGATTCAATATGAAAACAATGTGCCAGGAATCAGACGTGGATAGCAAAAGTTCAAGTCCATACCCTAACTTGGCGGTGGACTTGCTACGGCGGCAACGGCGGGGACGAAATCCGTTGACGGCGGCGAAGACCAACTGACAGGAGGCTGGCCGGGCAACGAGGAGACGATCCGGAGGCCACGATGGCGGAAGCGAGCTGTTGCAGCGGCGAAGGGTTTCGAGAAATTTCCAAAATTTTGCCCGTGGCTATATATAGCTCGACCACAGCCGGTGTGACCGAATGGAACAACTCGGTGGCACCGAGATGCATAACTGTATTCGATTCTGACAAATCGGGTGAGACCGAAAAGTTCAAATCGGTTGCACCGAGATTGAAAACTCTGATCAACTTGATGATCTCGCTAGGACCAAAATGGAAGGATCGGTCAGACCGAGAATCACTAAGAGGTTTTGGAAGTTAAGTCTATGACGAATCGGGGACTCCGAGTGCTCCTCACACAGAGTGGTTCAAATCTGACTTGATCAAATTTTGTGATGTAGCATGAATAGAGTTTGAGACGAGAAAAGCATATATAGCTAAAGAAGGTTCTTAGGCATTCTTGTCCATCCACTTGGCACAAAGAAAAGAATCCAAACAAACAAAACAACAAGTGGATGTCCTTGAATGAGTAAAATATGCACCAACATGCTCACACAATAAAATGGCAATTGAAATATGTGGCAAAGCATGCACAACCAATTTTAGCAACTATCAAACAATTGGCGATGACTAGGTCATCTATATATGAGTATATTGACTTAGGAGTCAAATGAGAACATTTGATCATAGGTCATACTCATCGTGTAAGCTCTAGTGGGGTTACCACTTTTACATAATGCATTAATGTGTTCACACCATTAGAGTTGCTTTGACTCAATTCTTAGAGTTAAACTCCCCCTAGATGTGAGATCCCCCTTTAGAGGGATGAACTAACCTTGGGTTTTGTCGATGATGACTTCATGTAGGTGTTGAGATGTGGATGCTCAATGTTGATGTAGATCATTTGGAGCAATCCTTTGGAGTGAGTTGCACTTTCAACTTGCCTACATGGGTTAGTCCCACAAGGAACAAACAAGAATATCCATAGACATAGAGTGCTACACACACAAGATGATGTCCATGAAAACATTAGGTTACCTTGTCCCTTGCCTTTCCAACATGAGGGTTTGTGACTCCTTGAACTAGTGCAAGATGTGAAAGTTTATTGCACTTGTTCTTGCCAAAATGATATGAGTGAAGAATGTTGGCGGAGTCACCCTCAAGAACTCTCTAGTTCTTCTTCTTGGGATCCACATCATCTTGATGGGAATCCTTGGAGTTGTAGTTGTACTTGATGAAGTAGAACTTGGCGTAGTCTTGGGGACCCACTCGAACGAGGCTTTAGGTGCTTCTTCAAATGCATCAATCTCTTCTTGAAGCTTGTCCTTGCCTTTGTTCTTGTGGTCTTGTGGTGGAAGATCATCTTGAGCTTATGTCCCCTTGAAGGAAGTAGGATCATACTTCTCTTGTCGAGGAACAAACTTTGTCTTGGGGTATTGATCTTCTTCCCACTCAACTCCATTGGCGTTGAACTTTCGTTCAAAACCAACACCTTGATTCTTCCGGTGCCTTCCTTGCTTGCGTACAATTTCCTCGAATTGCTTACTCCCGGCAAGGCTCTTGTAAACACCTTTCTCTATAATTCCCTTCAATAAACTATTTTCTTGCTCAAGTGTAACTTGGCTAAGAGAATCATTAGTGGAATCAAGAGAACTACTAGAAGCAACAACATTGGATTTGACATTATTATTGTTACTACTAGAGGAAGTATCTTTCTTGTACTTGTTACTAGACTTGACTTGAGGCATGTAAGTAGATAAGAGTAAACGCTTGGCAATGTAAGAAGAACTTTTCTTGCGGAGATCATCATTGATTGCCTTTAAGAACTCATGCTCTTGCTCAAGATTGAGCTTTTCAAAGCGTAACTTCTCATGAGCCCTTAAAAGTTCTCGATGATCTTGAAGATAGTTTCATGAGCCAACTTAAGAGTGTTTAGTTCTTTAGTTAGAAGCTCAATTTTCTCCTTATCATTGTCATTCTTTTGATTAGCATGATTAATTGACGTTTCATCATAGTATTCATCACTAGAGTTGTCAACAAGTAAATCATCATCACCTAGAAAGTCATCTTCATCAACTTCAAAATCAACATACTCGGGGTGTGTTACCTTAGGACCTTTGGCCATGAAGCATCTACCAATTCCTTCATTTGGTGATTCAAATATGTCGTAGGAGTTGGTTGACACAAGTGCTAGACCGGAAACACCTTCATCTTGAGTATATTCGGAGTCGGAGTGATAGCTTCTCTCCGAGTGATGGTCGGAGTCGGAGCCGGAAACCCATTCACCAACATGAGCTTGATGTCTTCGTTTTGTGTAGCTCTTTGATGACTTGTCCTTCCTTTCCGAATCCTTGCTTCTCCGTGAGGGTCTTCGTTCATAACGATCATCTCTACTCCTCCTCTCTCTTGGTGGTGATTCTTCTCTTTTTCTCCTTCTTCTTGGAGAATATTCTCTTCTTTTGTAGGGTGCCGTACACTCATTGGAGTAGTGTCCGGATCTCCCACAATTGTAGCAATTGCGCTCTTGACTAGAAGATCTCTTGTCATTGTAAGACCTTGACTTGGAGCTTCTTTCTTTGCTTCTACTTTTGTAGAATTTGTTGAAGTTCTTCACCATTAAGCTCAATTCTTCATTGAAGGTTGGTTTCTCACTTGATGATGTGGGGGCTTCACTTGAGGCTTTGTAAGCACCACTTGACTTGTTGTGAAGTTCCTCCTTATCCTTGAGTGACATCTCATGAGCAACAATCCTTCCAATGACTTCGTTGGCTTGAGATCTTTGTAGTTTGGCATCATTTGGATCAATGTGCACACGGTATCATACTTTCCATCCAATGCTCTTAGGATTTTCTTTATGATGAATTTGTCGGTCATCTCTTCACTCCCTAAGCCGGCAATCTCATTTGTGATAAGAGCAAGCCTAGAGTACATTTCAGCGACACCTTCACCATCCTTCGTTTTGAACTTTTCAAGCTGACTTTGGAGCACATCCAACTTGGATTCCTTGACGGACTCGGTACCTTCATGCATATCAATCAAAGTATCCCAAATTTCCTTTGCATTCTCAAGACAGCTGATTTTGTTGAATTCTTCGGGGCACAATCCGTTGAAGATGATGTCACATGCTTGAGCGTTGTATTGCAACATCTTCAATTCTTCCGCATTTGCTTCATGGTTCGGTTCTCTCCGATCGAAGAATTCACCTTGCAAGCCAATACAAATAATTGCCCAAACGGCGGGGTTATGTCCAAGAATATGCATTTTCATCTTATGCTTCCAACTAGCAAAATTAGTACCATCAAAGTAAGGACCTCTACGGTGATAATTTCCCTCGATAGACGCCATACTCTCCTAGGTTGTGAAACCAAGGCTATGACCACCAAAAGCTATGGAAATCAAAGCAAATGGAGACCAAAGCTCTGATACCACTTGTAGGACCTTGAAGTATGTCTAGAGGGGGTGATTAGACCACTTGACTAATAAAAACTTAACCTTTTCCCAATTTTATAGTTTGGCAGATTTTAGCTATTTTAGGACAAGTCAAGTAATCATCACACAATTCAAGCAAGCATGCAAAGAGTATATAGGCAGTGGAAAATAAAGCATGCAACTTGCAAGAATGTAAAGGGGAGGGTTTGGAGGATTCAAACGCAATTGGAGACACGGATGTTTTTGTCGTGGTTCCGATAGGTGGTGCTATTGTACATCCACGTTGATGGAGACTTCAACCCACAAAGGGTAACGGCTGCGTGAGTCCACGGAGGGCTCCACCCACGAAGGGTCCACGAAGAAGCAACCTTGTCTATCCCACCATGGCCGTCGCCCACGAAGGACTTGCCTCACTAGCGGTAGATCTTCACGAAGTAGGCGATCTCCTTGCCCTTACAAACTCCTTGGTTCAACTCCACAATCTTGTCGGAGGCTCCCAAGTGACACCTAGCCAATTTAGGAGACACCACTCTCCAAGAAGTAACAAATGGTGTGTTGATGATGAACTCCTTGCTCTTGTGCTTGAAATGATAGTCTCCCCAACACTCAACTCTCTCTCATAGGATTTGGATCTGGTGGAAAGAGGGTTTGAGTGGAAAGCAACTTGGGGAAGGCTAGAGATCAAGATTCATATGGTAGGAATGGAATATCTTGGCCTCAACACATGAGTAGGTGGTTCTCTCTCGGAAATGGTAAGTTGGAAGTGTAGGTTCGATTCGATGGCTCTCTCCACGAATGAAGAGGAGGTGGAGGGGTATATATAGCCTCCACACAAAATCTAACCGTTACACACAATTTACCAAACTCGGTGGGACCGAATAGTTAAACTCGGTCGAGACCAATTAGTAAACCTAGTGACCGTTAGTGATTTTGATTGGGGATGACATGCATCTCGGTGAGGCCGATATGGTTAGGGTTAGGGCATAACGTAATCTCGGTAAGACCGATTACACAAACTCGGTGGGACCGATTTTGGTAATAAGCTTTCCAGAGTTGGTCGGAGTAAACTTCGGTGGGACCGATTTGCTCTTTTCGGTGAGACCGAAATGTTAAAAAAGGAAATAGAGAGTTTACATTGCAATCTCGGTGGGACCGATCGCTCACTTCGGTTAGACCGAAACGTTACAATGGGAAACAGAGAGATTGCAACCCTATCTCGGTGAGACCGAGATCCCTATCGGTAAGACCGATTTGCTTAGGGTTTGTGGTAGTGGCTATGACTTTTGGAATCGGTGGCGCCGGATAGAAAGAATCGGTGTGACCGATTTTGGCTTTAGATTTAGGTCATTTGTGGATGTGGGAAAGTAGTTGAGGGTTTTGGAGCGTATCCCTTCTTGATAGTATTGGCTTTTCCTATAGACTCAATGTGATCTTGGATCACCAAAATGTAAAATGAAGAGTCTTGAGCTTTTGAGCTTGAGCCAATCCTTTGTCCTTAGTATTTTGAGGGATCCACTTTCATCATCCATGCCATGCCATTCATTGAGCTTTCCTGAAATAATAGTCTTGGAATAGCATTAGTTCAATGAGCTATATGTTGTTATGAATTACCAAAACCACCTAGGGATAGTTGCACTTTCAAACGTCCCCCGGTAGGATTATAAAGAATGAATGAATTGAAATGATAACCAAGGAAGAGAACTCGTGAACGAACCACCGTAAGAATTGGAAATGAAAGTAGCAAAGGCACAATTCACCGGGAAGAATTAGAAAAAGGAATAAAGATACTTGACGGAATTTAAATATATGAGAAAGAAGAGATCACGAGCTGACTAGGGAATACTTGAGCGGTGCACCGCTAAGATTTGGAAAACGAGATCCAAAAGATGAGAATGAATAATTCCGAGATGATGAGATCCGGCGAATCAAACTGAAAATACTCTTGAATTGCTCCGGATGGGTGAAAAGAATTCTCACAATCAAAAACAATTATTATAGGATGGCAACAAGCTTGAACTACGCATCTTTGGAAGTACGGGTAAGGTTTTAAGAGGAACTCCTCTTCGGTCTTCAAAATTCGAGAATGACGACGAGAAACACCACCATGAATTATTGAGGCACTCCGGAACAATGGATAATAGAAATGATGAACCAACGACGAAAATGTTTTGAAAGCGATCTTGGAGAAGGAATATGACTGATGAGAATTCATTCTTACGTCAAACTTTGAAAAAGAATTTGTGAATAACTCCGGGAAAATTAGAAGAGTCAGTTAAGATCCTGGGAAAAGACCTGTGGGTTAGGGCCCACTCAAAAGAAAACATTGTTGAACGATTTGAAAGCGAGATTGCGCCGGTATAATTAAATGGCTCAAAAGAGATAACAACCTCGAGATAGCTTGAACGGATTGGAATGAAAACACGAATCTCCTGAGATATCTTCAGCACTCCAGAACAAATGAATGATGACAGGTGGATGATAAAGAGGTGCACCGGCATCAGAAAGCATTTGAAACGAGGAAAGGATATGATCGAGAAAGCTTGAATTGAATCCACCGGAGAAGAAAGAACGAAGAATGATAAACTTGTAGAGCATCTTCACGAGAACCACCGGGTAAGAACATTGATTGAAAAGAAATAAGAGACTTCACATGAATAAAATAGATACTTGATTAAGAAATCTGAGTCCTTGAAGAAAGAGGGTGGGAGGGCGGGAAAACAAAGGCAACTTGGTGCAGATGGAATAAACACCATTGAGAAAACTTATAATTGATCTTTGAGGATGGGGAGAATGATGGGGTCATCTCGAAGAGAAACGCACCATTGGAAATAGAATTAAGATGGCAATCTTGATGATCAAGAAGGATTAATATCCACATAGGAATATGAGAACACCACTTAGAAAAGGTATGGAATCCACATTTGACTTCTAAGCAACTAGAATACTACAACTTAAAACAAAACAAAGGATTTGGCTTGCGAAATAAGCCGGAAACAAACATATGATAGAGATTTCGCCCAAAGTTTTCGTGATGAGGCCCCACGGGCACGACGTACAGTGGACGTCATGAATGACAAACAAGACGTCCCCGAAAAGGCATAGCCAAGGATTCTTTAAGACGCCTTGCGACCACTGTAAATCGACCGTGAAAAGAGAACCACTAGACGTTGGACCCCAATCTCAAATCATACATCTGTCGAAAAGATATTCTAGGAGCTACTTGAATTCCCACTTATAAACTCCCGAAACTTTCTGGTTATACAATCTGGTGTTGGGGATACAGGGGAAGCAATATATCTCACCCAAACTAACAATCCCTACATCCAGCTGTATCCATCCGTCAACACATAACCAAGAAAACTGCGGAGACCGTGTACCTCAACCTTCGAAAAGCATCCGTTATACGATTTATGGCAATACTCCCGAACTCCCGCCCCAGTACTGGGTGGCGTCGAGGATATCTCACCAACAACTGCATAAGAGAGATTTTAGATGTCGGCGAAACTCAGGTATTCTAGAACTGCAACGATAAAATTGTGACGACAACACCTCGGAGCTCAACTCCCCGTGACACTGCCACAACCCCTGTTGGGGATATAACTAGTGAGTGTAAACCGGCCAGGAGGGCCCGGTTCACCCTCAACTATGTTGAAGCCCATGAAGACTCAGCAGACATCGTTTTATTACTGAAGCTTAGAGGCCCGGAGCCCAAAGGCGGATTAGGGCCCATAGTGGTAAACCGCCATGGTTATGTATCTTGTAATGTAAGTTGGGGAAGGAAGAGACCAAGTTGGACACTTGTATGAGCTGGCTCGGGACTCTGTAGACCGGCCGGGCGTCACCCTTTGTATATAAAGGGACGACCCGGCGGCGGTTCAGGGACAGACAAAAACAACTCGAGATTCAGGCAAGCGTATTCGCTCCCTGGTCATCGAAACCCCAATAATCCCATCACAAACTAGACGTAGGCTTTTACCTTCATCGAAGGGGCCGAACTAGTATAAACTCCCGTGTCCCTTGTCCGGTTTAACCCCTTTAAGCTAACCCATAGCGATGGCTCCACGACTAAGTCCTTTCATGAGGACATCTGCCGTGACAAAACCACGACAGTTGGCGCCCACCGTGGGGCTATCGCACGATGGTTTTGAATGTTTGAAGGGAAACTTTGAAGGAATGAAGGGGTACGCGGTTGGCCGGATGACCAAGAGTCGTCGCGGCAAGATCTACATCGACGACAAAGGATGGTGCCCCGTGGCCGGCTCAATTGAGTACGGGTACCGAGTCCCCTTTGGCGGAATTCATGTCTTCATCGGCAAGATCGGCGAACCGGGCCCTGACCCGGACACCTGCACCGACCTCGTCGAGACGGCTCAGCGTGCAAGTCCTACCCGGGTTAAGCTGCCACGAAGCGTGCGTTCGTAGGATGTGTCCATGGGATCGGATCTGAATCGGTGTCTGAAGGCGAGACGGCTGTTTATTCCGACGGAAAATCATCCACCGGTGAAACCGAGTCCTTATACCAAGTTCATGATGGTATGTTCAGAGGCTATTCCGACGGTAACAGTACTCCGGACCTCCTTGAACCGCCGAATCGAGTTGCTATCTACATGGCCGGGACACAGCCCGCTTTGCAATCTTCATCTACAGCAGCCATGATTTCCGAATCAGCGGCCGTGGCAGGAGGCTCGGTGCGCAGGCCGGCTCAAGTTCTCTCTGGTTTGATGGATGCCTGGACAACCTTGTTAACCACAACAGTTACCCCCGAGACACAAGATCAGCACAATGCGGAAGTCGCTAAGCTAAAGGAACAGATAGCACAGGCTAAGGAGGACCTGGCAGCTAAGGATGCCAGGATGGCTGACGAACAGGCCGCTTTGGATGCCCAATCACAACAGATACAGGCACAGAATTTCCAGCTCATGTTAGATCAGAATGCGGCAATCGACGTGATGCGCAGGAAGTACCGATCGCATATGCAGCCAGGCTTCGAAGGATTAAATCTCTTTAATACGCCGGGGGCTGGGACGAGTAAACCGGCAGCTGCAAACCGAACCGATGCGCCTGGAGCGGCGCCGGATCAACCACGAATAATGGAACCACCTCGACGGACGGACAACCCGCCGCCGTATGTACCAACACCACCAGGTCACTTTTCGAGCCCTTTGGAGAACATGATTGCTGCGGCATCTCGCCTGGCAGCTATTCCGATGGAGGGCGATTCACTGGCGGCAATTGAGACACCGCGGCCCAGGGATCTTCTTCAAACCGCTGTGGTGCAGCAGCAGGCTTATTCCTATAGCCGAGATATAATTCATTCAACCCCTCGCCCGAGCAAGAGCTATAGGAGGCACATGGATGAACCGGAGGTGTCTAGCAGCGCTCGGCGCCGTAATCCGGCGCAGGATGTGGTGGATAATGGCAGAGCATGAAGGGAGGCTGCTTTGGCAGCACCGCATGCGGGTCGCCATCAAACCGCCCCGATTCATCCAGCGGCATCAGTGGACCGAGGCACCGGGCTTGCTTTCAGTTCCTGGGGAGTGTCGTGTCTTATTCCGGCTCTCAGTAATGTGCGACT
This sequence comes from Aegilops bicornis, assembly GCA_021605145.1. Taxonomy (NCBI): domain Eukaryota; kingdom Viridiplantae; phylum Streptophyta; class Magnoliopsida; order Poales; family Poaceae; genus Aegilops; species Aegilops bicornis. The sequence continues at coordinate 314,467,125 of CM038674.1, read as the reverse complement.
GCCTAAGGATTTCAAGGGTCCGCGTAAGGTACCAAATTACACTACTGATCAGCCGCCTGAAGCATGGGTCGAGAGTTATGAGATGGCAATGGAGATGCTGGATGTAGATGAAGCGGCCTGTGCAAAGTACTTCAGAATGATGTTGGAAGGGACATCCCGTACTTGGTTGAAAAACCTACCAGCCAATTCCATCGAATCATGGGATCAGTTGAAGGCCCGATTTATTGCCAATTTCAAGGACACCTGCAAACAACCTATGTCCATTGTGGACTTGGATGCCTATGTTCAGGGGGAGAACGAGTCAACAACTCATTGGGTGCGCCGGGTTTCAGAAGTTTTGCATTCGTCAGACCGGATTATTGCTGGCCAAGCGATCATAACGCTGGAGCGTAATTGCCGGTTTAAGTGATTAAAGATGAAGTTGGGACGGCTCAAGCGCCACTGCAATGACATGGGAACACTTATGGCAGCCTTGGTCAAGTATGCCGATTCTGATAATACCAAGGATTCCGAGTCTGATGAGGAGAAACCGGAGAAGGGAAAGAAGAACGGCGGTGCAAAAGGACAGCATCATAACCAAGGAGGCCATGGGAATAATGGTAAGCCAAGCAGATAATTCAGATTTTGTGGCTAACACCAATATGCAGCAACAGAAGGTAAACCGCCTCAGCGTGGTGGAGGGATGAATCTGAGCGGCCGTTAAACCAGCCCTGCCCAAAGCATGGGACTAAGGAGGCCCCGTCCACACATCTTTGGAAAGATTGTTATATTATGAAGGAATTCAAAAACTCTGATCTTTACCGGTATGATCAGGGTCCGCCGGGCAGTTCAGGTCCAGGTTTTCATGGTGGTGGCGGTTCAAGCTCTGGATTTCAGAATAATCAGGGCAATCAAAACAACCAAGGTGGTAATAGTCAACAGAATAATCAAGGGAATCAGCAGCAGTCGGGTTATCAAAGTCACCCCAAGCAATTGAATGGTGGGCAGTATCATGTGTTCACTACTAGCCTTTGCAAGCGCGATCAGAAGCTTCACAAGAGGGCAGTCAATTCTGTTGAACCGGCGGTGCCACGCTATTTACGGTGGTCCGAACAGCCCATTGTGTGGAGCAGAGAGGATCATCCGCCCGGGGTTGACAATCCGGGTCAACTGGCTTTGGTGGTAGCACCTCGGGTGGGAGGTTATAAGTTTACCAAAGTTCTGACGGATGGAGGGAGCAGTATCAACATCCTGTACTATGAGACTTTTCCATGGCGTTGACAGATAAGAATCTTAAACCGTCAAACACTGTTTTCCATGGCGTAGTACCAGGTAAATCGGCATATCCTGTTGGCAAGATTGCTTTGGAGGTCGTATTTGGAGATGAGCATGATTCCCGGTCTGAAACGCTGACCTTTGAAGTGGTGAAAATCCAGAGCCCATATCACGCATTGTTCGGACGGCCGGCTTATGCAAAATTCATGGCAAGGCCCTGTTATATCTATTTACAGCTCAAGATGCCGGGTTATAAGGGAACTATCACAGTACACGGCAGTCGGAAGATCGCTTTGGAATGCGAGGAAGGTGAAGCGGCCTATGCTGAGTCAGTTTGTGCTACAGAGGAGCTGAAGTTTTACAAAGACAATGTTGATCCGGCGGATATGACCCCTCTGAAGAAGCCCACCATTGAGCATGATTCAACCCTGACGTTCAAACCGGCTGATGAAACTAAACTTATTGATTTTGTCCCTGGCGATTCATCCAAACAGTTTAGCGCCGACCTAACTGGATCCGAAATAGGAAAGCGCGCTCATCGAGTTCATCCGTGAGAACCGGGACATTTGTGCATGGAAGCCTTCTGACATGCCAGGTGTACCGAGGGAACTCACTGAGCACACTCTCAATGTTGATCCCAAGTTTAAACGGTCAAGCAATTTCTTCACCGCTTGAACGAGGAAAGACGCAAGGCCATTGGTGAGGAGGTAGCCCAACTGTTGGCTGCTGGTTTTATCGTGGAAGTATTTCATCCCGAGTGGTTGGCTAATCCGGTGCTTGTTCTTAAGAAAAATGGCACTTGGCGTATGTGTGTGGATTACACCGATTTGAACAAAGCTTGTCCGGCAGATCCTTTTGCTCTCCCGCGTATTGATCAAATTATTGATGCGACGGCGGGATGTGAGCGCCTGAGTTTCTTGGATGCTTATTCATGTTATCATCAGATTAAAATGGCAGTTAAGGACCAGGAGAACATGGCCTTCATCACTCCCTTTGGAGCCTTTTGCTATGTCTCTATGCCCTTTGGGCTCAAAAGTGCCCAGGCAACCTAGCAGCGTTGTGTGCAAAATTGTCTTCACACGCAGATTGGGCGTAATGTTCATGCCTATGTGGATGACATTGTGGTAAAATCCAGGAAGAAGGAAACCTTGATAGAGGACCTCAAGGAGACATTTGATATTATTCGGGTTTATAAAATGATGCTCAATCTGGACAAATGTGTTTTCGGTGTTCCGGCATGCAAGCTCTGGGGTTTTCTTGTGTCCAACATAGGCATTGAGGCCAATCCAGAAAAAATCAAGGCAATCACATCTTTGGCTAAACCAAAGTGCATCAATGATGTTCAGCGTCTGGTAGGTCGAATTGCAGCCCTCAGCCGGTTTATCAGCCGTTTGGGAGAGAAGGTGATTCCTTTATACCAGATGTTGAAGAAGATGGATGATTTTGTCTGGAGTGATGCAGCCAATGCGGCTTTTGAGGAGTTGAAGCGGCAGCTCGCTGAACCGCCCGTCATTGCTGCTCCGATTGATAACGAGCCTTTGTTATTGTATGTGGCTGCCAATGCCCGTGCGGTCAGTGTGGCAATTGTGGTTGAGCGTAAGGAGGCTGGGAAAGAATATCCGGTTCAACGGCCAGTTTATTATGTCGGTAATCTTGATCGAGTCGAAGCAAAGGTATCCGCATTGGCAGAAGCTAGTGTATGGAGTTTTTATGGCAAGTAGGAAGCTCAAGCAATACTTTCAAGGCCATCCCATCACAGTGGTCAGTTCTGCTCCTTTGGGTGATATAATCCAGAACAGAGAAGCAACTGGTCGTGTTGCAAAGTGGGCAATTGAGCTTGGTCCACATGGATTAAAGTATATGCCTCGAACGGCCATCAAATCTCAGGCGCTTGTCAATTTCATCAATGATTGGACCGAGTTAAAGGCACCAGAAGACAAACCGGACAATACATACTGGAGTATTCATATTGATGGATCCATGCAATTGGAAGGCTCGGGGGCTGGAGTTGTCCTTACTTCCCCTCGAGGTGATAAAATTTGTTACGTTCTCCGTTTAATGTTCCCTTGTACTAACAATGCTGTAGAGTACGAGGCCTTACTCGACGGTCTCCGTGTGGCTAAGGAAATGAATTTAAGCCGGGTTCGCTGTCTTGGAGATTCTGATCTGGTGGCTCAGCAAGTTTCTGGTACTTGGGATTTGAAGGATCCACTCATGGCGGCTTATCGACGCGAGGTGGATATTGTGGCAGGTCACTTTAAAGGTTATCAGGTTGAGCACATTGACCGACGCAAAAACGAAGCAGCAGACGCTTTGGGCCGGCTGGGATCTCAACGTAAACCGGTACCACCCAATACCTTTTTAGATATCTTGCATAACCTGTCTGTTAAGTTGCCTACAAAAGAGGATTTGGCGGTTATTGATCTGGAGGCCCAATTGGTAGCCGCTTTACGCATCACACCGGATTGGACGGTTCCATATTTGGCGATTCGAACCGGGCGAGTTACGGATGATGAGCTCCTTGCCGTGCAGATAATCCGGCGGTCCAAGTCCATGGTTGTTCACAACGGCGAAGTTACATCAAGCAGATATCGTGTATTCCAACGCTGTGTTTCTCCTGAAGAAGGGCAAGAGATTCTACGTGAAATCCATGAAGGGGATTTTGGTCACAATGCCGGTTCAAAATCCTTGGTGGCTAAGGCATTCCGTCATGGGTTCTATTGGTTGGCAGCTCATGTTGATGCGGAGGATCTGGTAAAGCGGTGTGATGCTTGTCAGAAGTTTTCACGTCGAGCTCATGTTCCGGCCCAAGAGCTACACATGATTCCCATCACTTCGCCATTTGCCACTTGGGGGCTTGATATGGTTGGGCCTTTTAAGCGTTCCAAAGATAAGAAGACCCACCTGTTGGTGGCGGTTGACAAGTTCAGTAAATGGGTTAAAGCGGAGCCCGTCAGCAAGTGTGATGCAGCCATGGCGGTTTAGTTTCTCAAAAGGATCATTTTCCGTTTTGGTTTTCCACACAGCATCATCACAGATAATGGTACGAACCTTTCTAAAGGTGAGATGGAGGAGTTTTGTCAACGAGAGCACATCCGGCTTGATGTAGCATCCGTGGCTCATCCCCAGTCCAATGGTCAAGCAGAGAGGGCGAATCAAGAGATCCTGAAGGTTATCAAGCCCCGGCTTATGGTCCCTTTGAAGCGGATGCCGGGTTGTTGGGTGGAAGAATTACCATCTGTGTTATGGAGCATAAACACCACCCCGAACCGATCTACGTGTTATACACCTTTCTTCATGGTCTACGGGGCTGAGGCAGTCATCCCCAGTGATATTCGTCATGACTCACCCCGGGTTGCCAATTATGTTGAAGCGGATAATGAGCAAGCACGCCAAGAGGCGCTGGACCTGTTAGATGTGAAACAGGACATGGCTTTGGCTCGTTCGGCGGTTTATCAACAAGACCTGTGGCGCTATCACAGCCGCCGGGTTAAGTCAAGGACCTTTCAAGAAGGCGACTTGGTGCTCCGGCTCATCCAGGATCAGACTGATATGCACAAGTTATCCCCACCTTGGGAAGGACCCTTTGTGGTCAGTAAAAATCTACATAACAACTCATACTACCTCATTGACGTTCGAGAAGACTCATGCAGTTCTGAGGAGGAGACCCGGCGGCCATGGAACATAGCTCTCCTATGGCCTTATTACACTTGAAGCCACATGCTTTTCTTATGTACATATTCCAACAATGTATATATTATGATCAATATAAAAAACCGGCATCCTTGCTATAAGCAGGGTCTCCGTCGTTTTCTTCAAATCTTTGTTTACATGGGGGCTTCAGCTAACAAAGCGAAGTGCTACTTGTTAAAACCGGCTATCATGCCACTACATAGCTTGGGAGCTTCACACTCACGGGGCCAAAGAGAGTTCTGTTGCTCAGGGCACGGCTCAAACATAGGCACCCATTGAGCACAGCTCACAAAGTTACTTGGGGGCTCTTTGTGTCAAATACCAAAGAGTTTGAAAGGACCCTTGTAACCGGGTATCGACCCACGGCTTGGAAGCCTGGTGTATTCACCTAAAACCCCGGGTTAACCTGCCTTCATCAAGTAAGCCACTCCTATCCAGGTAATCCTGGCATGACCCGTCGAACGTTTGAAAGTTACTCTCATTGAGACGCTAAACTTGTCAAAGTTAAAACGATGAATGGTTAGTTGGAGGCCCATCTCAAAAGGCTTTGTCAAAACGGTTTAACTCGGCGGCCTGGCAGCCCATGAAAAGCCTCGAATTTGGGCCTGGCAGCCCTTGAAAAGCCTCGACTACACGGTTTTATTTGCCTTTGTCAGTTCTTTTTCCTCTGTTGATGAATTCTATTTTGAACCGGTGTCTATTGACCCGGCATGACTATCAGTCATCAAATTAAACCGGTGTTTATTGACCCGGCTTGACTTTCAACTACAAGTTGTTAGATCATATTCATGTTAATCCCGTGTTTGTTAACTCAGCTAAGTTGTCAACTATAAGTTGTCAGACCTTCTTTATCAAACCGGTGTGTTACAACCCGGACTGGCTTATCAGTACAATCATCCGTTGTTCATTACAACCTGGTTCTACTTTATACATACCAGCACTGCATGGTGGAAGTCGGGTGTTCACCCTTACTACAAATATAAATTGGTAAATCAGCTAAGTGATTTTAAATCACATGTATGGTTCATTTCATATTTTTAAGCTTTGATTATTATCCTAGCTTTGCATAGGGCATTGTGACTTGTCCGGCGGTAAACCGCCCGGGCAGATCTTTTTTATGCAGACACAAGGATTGCATAGTATTATGAAGATATATAAGCCAGCTCTGAAAATGTCATGGCGGATCAAACAAAGTATATCCCAGTGCACGATGGCCGCAGATCAAAGTATTTTCACTAGCCTATTACAAGGCGCTTTAAGGCCCAAAATATGGTGTTTCTTCCAGCAGAGCAAAGTTTGTGAAGCATCAACCAGACTGCCGGATCAAGCCTCATCACCATGTTGACGTGAAATTGATGGATCATCTTGCGTCGGTTCAGCATCCTCCTCCCCATCTAGTGGTTGGAAGTCCACGGTGGTCCAATCAATCCGGGTTACAGCCTGAAAGATAGCCTCTTCACTTATAAGTTCGGACGGATCAACGTCAGGGGCGTAAGTGTGCTTACGAATTGGCGGAATAAGATTTTGCACTTCCGGCATGACAGCGTTAATCCGTCTGTCGTTGGCATCATAGAAAGACCGGTGAACAGTCAAGTTAGCTTCTTCTGCCAGTTGACTCGCCAGAGGACGCATCTCCCTTGTCACATTTTTAAGGGCTTCGTCATCAAAATCTGCCCCATTTTCTTGTGCACTAGGAAAGCCCTTGGCGATGTCCACCAGATCCAGGTCGGCTATCCATGCTTTCGCTCGGGTAAGTGCCAACAAAGCGCCAGCCCTGGCAGCAGATCGCTTCATCTCTTCTTTCTATGATGGCGTCATGGATAACTTTGCTAGCGTGTCCTTGATCAGTGTTGGGGCCAGATTGTTGTATGACGCTGCACAGATAACCCGTTGAGCACCAGTATACAGTTGTTCAACCAGAGTATATGCTGCCTTCAGTTTCATCCGCGGGCCAGAGCCCAGATGAGCAATGCGGCTACCTGCAACGGTTTGAGACTTTCATGTTAAATCGGCAAATTACAAGGATAGTAATTCAAGAAGCCTTGGCAAGAGTACTTACCAAATACTGCAGAGGTCATGGCATTCACTTGGCGCTTCAACCCAGTAAGTTCTTGCGCCACCGGTTTAAGAGCTGACTCGGCGTCTTCAGCCCGCTTCAGCAATGTAGTCTTTTCAGTGTCCCAATTGGCACGCTCAGTCTTGAACCCTTCTTTAAGTTGTTCCATGGCGGTTAAAGCGGCTTTTAGCTCATCCTTGGCCTTGGAAGTCTCTGCTTGTTGGGTTTTTATACTCTCTTGAAGATCAACAATTTGAGTACCTTGGTGATTTATATCCGCCTGCCACAATCAGAGGAGCATATACATATTTTATCATCAAAGTTCCAAGCATACAAACCAGTTATACACTTGGCACTTGGGGGCTAATGCGGATTGCTTCTCTATTAATTGTTTGAAGTCCCAAGGATTAATACAAGTTTCAATCTTGGCACTTCGGGGCTAATGCGGATTGCTTCTCTATTAATTGTTTAAAGTCCCAAGGATTAATACAAGTTTCAATCTTGGCACTTGGGGGCTAATGTGTATTTGATCAGGAAAAAAACGCAAGGAAAATCAACAAAGGACAGTTTGGAAAATGAAAGTCCCGGTTTCTCTTTGTAAAAGACAAACCGGCCCTTGGGGGCTACAATGCAGTAAAGGTACAGGATAAGGGTGAATGTGTTTACCTCGTAGCGTTCCCTCATCAGGTTTACCAAACCTACTTCATAATCTCGGCTTGTGTAAATTCGATTCAAGAATCCGGAATGAAGATCCTGAGCAGAAAGATTAGCATAGTTTGAAAAGTCAGTTGCCCCCTTCCCCTTGCCCATAGCAACAAATTCGTCCTTGGCGATATGTTTTGACAAAATAACTGGATTGCCCGGGGTGGTATAAGCAGTGCCAGTGACAACAACGTCATCATCATCTTTTGCTGGGCTAGATTGATTGACATTATCTTTGGCTGGGCTTGGCGGAGTTGCAGCAGGGCTTGGCGGATTAGCAGTTGAACTTAGCAGATGAACAACTGGACTTGCATGTGTGGCACATGGACTTGATGTGTCCATATGTGTAGCCGGATCAGCTTCTAGCGGATCAACATCAGTGGCTGGGTCTTGCGGGGCAGAGTCATCCATGACAATATCAGCATTTTCACCGGCATTTTCGGGGGTCTTCTCCGGTTCAACATCGTCAGTGGGGTCGCTAGTCTTGGCTTTCTTGCTTAAATGGGCCTTGGTACTACAACGTCAAAATAAATATTAGTATGGTAAACCGATGCATGAAGAAACAAACCGGACAACAAGAACACTTACCCAGCGACGATTTTAAGGGGAGGCAACTGAGTGATTTATGAACCGTCGGATGAATTGGAAGACACCTGATAATTTGAGTTAGACGAATTGAGAGGGTATCGGAAGAAACCCTTCAAGGGATAAAATTTTTCAGGAGAACAGGCAACCTCTGGACGACGTTTCCGGGTTGGTGTGTCTGGTATACCGGAAGAGGTGACTTGCTGGCCACTATGTCGGGTTGTGCGGCGCCCTTCTGGTTGATGTGTCTTCAAAGAAAGTTTTGGATCCAGATAAGCAAGAGGGTGAGAGTATTTCACTTTTCGAACTGCACGGCGAAACCTTTTAACTGGCACCAGATCTGAATCGGAAGAAAGAGCTATTACCTCAACATGGTCTGCATGGCTGGCCTCCGCATCATCCTGGGAATAGTTATTGTCAATAAGGTGCACGAAAAAGGAACCAAGGGAGTCAAGTTGTACCTCTTCAGCCGATTCATCAATATCTTCTGGCGGATCAGAAGACTCGGCAACTTTCTTCTTGGCATTTTTCTTGGTGACTTTCCTTTTGGCACGAGGGGCCCTGGCCAGTTTATCTTGAGTTTTCGTTTTCCAGAAGGAGTTGTTGGTTTGCAAGATTAAAGTAAAGGGTAATTATATTGCTGTTAAAACGGAGACGGCTTAAAAATGTACAAGGTTAAAGTTGTTACCGCTGGCGGTTTGTTGGCAGCGCAAAAAGGGCGCAGGCCGGTTTGGGTGCATACGGAGATTGGTTCATCAAGTATCTTCTTAACACTTTCAGCGACTTCATCATCAGTCAATTCTATTTCGTTAAACCGTTGAGGATCGTTGGTCTTGCCGGTATATGCATACATCAAACCGGGGCGGCGGCTTAAAGGAAGGATGCACCATGAAACCCAACGACGAACAAGATCAACACCAGTCAAACCATTGGCGAGGAGAGCCCGGAGTTTGGCGAGTTGGTGCATAAGCTTGTCGTTCTTTGGCAGTCATTCGTGGAGGTAAAGGGTGGCCATTGCTAAGCCGATGAGCGCGATAACCCAGCAAGGGGTTTTCTCCAAATAGGGCAGTGTTACGACAATAAAACCAAGTTTGGTTCCAGTCTTTAGGGTGGCTGTGAAGTTTGGCATGAGGAAAGTCAACCTCTTTGCTTTTTTGAATTGATACACCACCAAGTTCAGTATTGGGGCCGTCAGAGAACTCAGTGCGGCGGTTTAAGTGGAAGAAATCCCGAAAGAGGTCAACCGTTGGTTCTTCTTGCAAATAAACCTCACAGAACACTTGAAAGTTGAAGATGTTGGACACATAATTTGGTCCAATATCCTGAGGATGGAGTTGGAAGCTGGCAAGTACATCCCGGAAAAATCTTGATCCGGGAGGACTGAAACCCCGGGATAAATGTTGCATAAATACAATCACTTCTCTATCTTGAGGCTCAAGAGGGCACTTAGGGCCAGGAACTCGCCAATGAAGGACACTTTTTGGAGCTAAAGCGCCCGTTAAAACGAATCCGTTGATTTGTGTTTCCATAATTCGGGATGGAGCCCAGTTGCAGGCAGCAAATTGCTTGGTCATCTTGAAGAGCAGAGCTGTAATGGAAAGATAAAGGCCGGTTTACGATCGGCGGTTCAAGTGTTAAACCGGAAATTTAATCAAAGAGTACATATGAGGTGAACCGGACATTGCAATCCACAACATGGCAGTTTAAGTCAGGGCTAATGACATGTGGCGGATTACCACTACTAATATTTAAATCGCCCTTAGGTGGAGGAGCCAGAGATGAAAATTTTCCAAGTATTGACTGAAACAGGTTTCACACAATGATGAAATTTATTTGGATCTACCATGCTGTAATAAAAAAATTTCTACGACCTATAATGGCGTTAAGCAGAACAGAGAAGGTCGTGCATTTTACTAAGGATTCTTTACAAAAAAGGAAGATCTACTAGTACTGAAAATGGATGCGGAGTAACTACCGCACGAGGTCGACGCTACTGCTGAATCAAAGCAACCACGGCAGAAGGAAAAATGAAGAACTGAGATGAACGAGGAACTATACAGATGAACTCATGAACCCTAGCACAGATCTAAAGATGCGAAAAAGGGAAAACTTACCAGTGCAGATTTACTACGGAGGGATACCGCGAAACTCTGGTTCGATTCAGGGTGATGTAGCGGCCAGAGATGAAGACGACGGTGTGCTCTGTGCCGGTGGCGGAGCTCGAGCAGTGTGGTTCGTGAGAGGAAGAAGAAGAGGCAAGGGGAAAGAATGGAAAGACCCGTCAGCAGCTTTATTTATAAGGAGAAAGGGATAAGTAGCAGGCGCAAGAATCGAGGAGCCTGAAGCGGCAAAGAGGGCGCACCTGTCGCCTCGATTTTCAGGATACCATTAATGAAGGGAATCTTTTTAATACAGAGATGATGTCATGATGGTCCGTTGCTATGACCAGAAGATGACGTCACGACGGTTTAACAAAGTTTACAGGAGAAGACAACATGGCGGTTTACGAGAATATACGGAGATGTTCACAGGATTTCTTTGAAGTATTGAAGATTGACATGAACTGATTCAAATCAATCTGGGGCCTAATGTTGGGGATATAACAACTGAGTGTAAACCGGCCAGGAGGGCCCGGTTCACCCTCAACTATGTTGAAGCCCATGAAGACTCAGTAGATAGCATTTTATTACTGAAGCTTAGAGGCTCGGAGCCCAAAGGCGGATTAGGGCCCATAGTGGTAAACCGCCATGGTTATGTATCTTGTAATGTAAGTTAGGAAAGGAAGAGACTGAGCTGGACACTTGTATGAGCTGGCTCGGGACTTCAGAGACCGGCTCAAGGCCACCCTGTGTATATAGAGGGACGACCCGGCGGCGGTTTAGGGACAGACAACAACAACTCGAGATTCAGGCAAGCGTATTCGCTCCCTGGTCATCGAAACCCCAATAATCCCATCACAAACTAGATGTAGGCTTTTACCTTCATCGAAGGGGCCAAACTAGTATAAACTCCCGTGTCCCTTGTCCGGTTTAACCCCTTTAAGCTAACCCGTAGCGATGGCCCCACGACTAAGACCTTTCATGAGGACATCTGCCGTGACAAAACCACGACAACCCCTAAATGTCAGGAGGCACCAAGAACAATGTTCTCGTCACAAGAATATCGGAACGATCCCAAGATACCCGCGTGATCCTAAAAAAATCAGTGAAAAATTGAGGAGAGGAAAGAGAAAACATCTACATCAGGAGGCCTCACCAGAGCGGCGAAGGGACTGAGGAGTAAAAAGAAATCCTACTCTTCGATATATATAATCCTAAGACTCAAAACATTTTAGTTCTAGACTCAACAACGTCAGCGATTCGATCAAGTAAGGGGCTCCTAAGTCGGGGATGGCTCTGATACCAACTTGTAACACCCACGATGCGGCTATATCTCCCACGTGTCGAGGCACGACTTAGAGGCATAACCGCATGGTGGTTTTGTCACAAGAAGGGTCATCTTCACACAATCCCATGTAATGAACAAGAATGGGATAAAGAGTTGGCTTACAATCGCCACTTCACACAAAACATTAATTAAAAATATCATCCAGAGTACAATCAAGGTCCGATTACAGAACCAAAATAAAAGAAAACAACCCCAAATGCTAGATGCCCGATCGTCCAACTGGGCTCCACTACTGATCATCGAGAAATGAAACATAGTAACGACTAAGGTCCTCATCAAACTCCCACTTGAGCTAGGTTGCGTCACCCGTACTGGTTTGATCGACACCTGCAACTGTTGTGATAGTATCTGTGAGTCACGAGGACTCAGCAATCTCAAACCCGCGAGATCAAGACTATTTAAGCTTATGGGTAGGATGGGGTAATGAGGTGGAGCTGCAGCAAGCACTAAGCAAATATGGTGGCTAACATACGCAAATAAGAGCGAGAAGAGAAGTGTTGGATTTCGGGTTCTGGCGGACCCTCTAGGTTCGAACTCTGGGGTGCACGCGAAGATCTCACCTCCTACCTACCTACACCTCGTCGCCTCACAAGGATCTAAACTACACAAAGAGCAACACAAGGGACACAAGGTTTATACTGGTTCGGGCCACCATGGTGGTGTAATATCCTACTACAGTGTGTGGTGCGGTGGATTGCCTCAAGGGCGGATGATGAACAGTACAAGGAAGAACAGCCTCGCGAGGGTCTGTTCTTGGCCGGTGCGATGAACTGCTAGGGGAGTTCAGTCGCTTCTCCCTCTCTCTAGATTGATCTCTCGCTCGATTCAAGATGCCTCTACCCTGTGGGTGGCTAGTCCTATTTATAGGCAAAGGCCTGGCCTCTTCCCAAATATTTAGCGGGAAGGGCGCCAACAATTGGCCATTTTGAAGGGGAACATCTAGTACACTTATCCTGACTAAAGTCGGTCCTCGCCTGCCAAAGACTCTGACGGTGACACCGGCTTGGGCTCCACGATGACCTCCTTCCTGCCGTTGTGTTGGTCTTGGTCTTGTTGCATCGAAATGGTTGCCTTTGCTTGATGCTCTCGCCTGCGCTTGCCTCCTTTGCACCAAAGAGGAAATGAGGACCTTGCGCGTCTTTGGCGCCTCACCGCACCCTTGGTCGTCATGGCTTGCGTCATGGGTACCTCGTGAGGTACCCCGCCTTGATCTCTCCGTCTCCTCGCGAGCAAGCCTGACGAGGCCGTGCCTGAGGAAGCTTTCTGTCGTCCGCCCCGCGAGGCTTGGTCCCTCGCGAGGGTCTTGAGCTTGTGTTGATGAAGATGGGCCGTACTGGGCCACTCCTTGAGCCACGCCAAGAGCCGCAGCAGTGCAAGTCCGGTACCCTGCCCAGAATGCCGACAAGAAGCAACGCAACGGTCGTGAAGCTAGAAGTGATCCTGAAAACTACTTATGTTCAAACATAACCCAAACCGTGTTCACTTCCCGGACTCCGCTGAAAAGAGACCATCACGGTTACACACGCGGTTGATGTATTTTAATTAAGTCAAGTGTCAAGTTCTCTACAACCGGATATTAACAAATTCCCATCTGCCACATAACCACGGGCACGGCTCTCGAAAGTTTATACCCTGCAAGGGTGTCCCAACTTAGCCCATCACAAGCTCTCACGGTCAACAAAGGATATTCCTTCTCCCGGGAAGACCCGATCAGTCTTGGAATCCCGGTTACAAGACATTTCGACAATGGTAAAACACAACCAGCAAAGCCGCCCGATGTGTCGACAATCCCGATAGGAGTCGCATGTATCTCGTTCTCAGGACACACCAGATGAGACAAGCTACGAATAAAACTAGCCCTCAAGTTTCACCGAGGTGTCCCCATAGGCTGCTTGGTTCGGACCAACACTTAGAGAAGCACTGGCCCGGGGGGGTTAAAATAAAGATGACCCTCAGGTTGGCCGACCCAAGGGAAGGGTAATAGGTTGTTAGGCAAATGTAAAACCAAGGTTGGGCCTTTCTGGAGGAGTTTTATTCAAAGCGAACTGTCAAGGGGTTCCAATAACACCCAACCGCGTAAGGAACGCAAAATCAAGGAACATAACACCAGTATGACGGAAACTAGGGCGGCAAGAGTGGAACAAAACACCAGGCATAAGGCCGAGCATTCCACCCTTCACCAAGTATATAGATGCATTAATTAAATATAAGAGATATTGTGATATCCCAACATATCCATGTTCCAACATGGAACAAACTTCAACTTCACCTGCAACTAACAACGCTATAATAGGGGCTGAGCAAAAACGGTAACTTAGCTAAACAACGGTTTGCTAGGAAGGAGGGTTAGAGGCTTGACATAGCAACATGGGAGACATGATAACAAGTGGTAGGTAACGTGACATAGAGATAGAGCGAACAACTAGCAAGCAAAGATAGAAGTGATTTCGAGGGTATGGTCATCTTGCCTGATATCCCGCAAGGAAGAAGAACGAGTCCATGAAGAAGACAAACGGACGTAGTCGAACGAATCCTCACAGCTCCGGAACGAAACCAAAGCTAACGAGAGAAACAACCCGGAAAGAAGCAAGCAACATAGTAAACAACCATCACATAAACATGGCATGATGCGCAACCAAGTATGATGCATGTCCGGTTTAAAGACGCATGGCATGTCAAAGTGCACAAACAATACTACAAGTTAAGTGGAGCACAATATGCAACGAGTTGCATATTGATGAAACACCACAGTTCAAACATTTAATTCACACTCGTTTATGTACTCAACAATATTAAATGTTGTTAAACATGGCAAGAGGTGAAACATAATTAAACTAACTATTTAGGCAAGTTTAAATGAGGCCGGAAATAAGAAACAACAATTCCGGAAAATCCTCATATGCATATTTCGAATTTGCTATTGTTCTGCCCTAAACCATATTTTAGAGTTGTTAAACATGAAAAGTAATGCCGCCATGTTAAACTAGACATTTTTCCAAGCAAGTTACATATATAGTTTATTTAAATCCGAGTTACGATTAATTAGTTATGAATTAAATCATTTTAACATGGCATTTAAGCAAATTAAATCAAACAACACATTTATCATTTTTAACATGGATGAAAGTGGCATATTATGAAACTAGATCAAATTCTAGGCATTTTACATGTTTAAATCCTTTTAATCCAATGCATGGTTGTGAAGTTATTAAATGCATGAACAAAGAGGGGTTTTCTGCAATTCTGTAAACCCTGGACAAAAGGATAAATTCGCAGCAAGGGAAAAAAACTACACGAGCCGAAACTGGCCGGGCCACAACAGAGCAGAGGGAGGAGCTGCTCATATCGGGCCTTGAGGCTAGTCGGTGGTGAGGCGGAGGCCGCGGTTGCTGGGCTGCTCCTGCCTGGATCGAACGACGAGGTGGAGGGGACGCGGTCAACGCACGGACGACATACTGCTGCTCGTTGCAGAAGAACAGAGGCCGCAGCAGAACTCGGCGCATGGGCAACGCCGGAAGTAGAATAACGCCGCGAAGACGAGGGCGGCGCTGGCATGATGCAGAGGAAGCAGACGCAAAGGCCGACGGCAGGGGCACACATCCGGGCGGTGGAGGTCGGGATCAGGGGACTTGACGCGGCGGCGGCTTGAAGGTGAGCGACAGCTCGACGTAGGGGACCTCGACGACTCGCGCGATGTAGGGGAACTGGGCGCGCGGCTTCGGTCGCTCATCTCCCTCGCAGACGAGGACGAGGCAGAAGGTCGCACAAGGTGGCCAGGGCGGCGGCTTCAATGGCCGGCCGGCGAGGTCGGACAGCAATGGGGAGACGCGAGGCGAGGCAGGGGAGGCCTCGGGCACCATGGCTTGGTTCCTGGGAGGAAGAGGAAGAGAGAGGCCGACGGGTTAGCGAGAGAAAAGAAAAGAGAGAGGGCACGGGGAGCGGCTGGCGTGACCTTGAGCAAGGCGGCGAGGTCCGTCTGCTGGACCGGTGAGGAACAACGGGGTCGGGGAGGTCCTCGGCTGACCTTGAAGGAGGCTCGGGCGACGTGGCTGCCTCGGTCCAGAATGGATGGAGTGCCGCGGGAGGCTGCAGGAGGTGGCTGGCTGCGGTGGAGGAGAAGGGGGCTGCGATCTGGTTGGGCGGCGCTGAAAGCAAGGTGGAGGCGCTCGGGTGGATTTGTATCGGGTGGATCCCGAGGGCAAAGGGAGTTGGTCGGGTGGCGGCGGGAGGAATGGGATGGATGGGACATTGATCCTAAAATTTAGGGTTAGGGTCTATATATAACAAATGGATCTTGGGTAGGGGCATTTGGTCCCTCCGATCTTAATCGGACGGTCCTGAATAAATAGGCTAGAGAGTCCAAACAAATAATCGAAGACATTTTAGGGCTATTTGGGGATGATCCGGACCCATCGGTCGCGATTGCCCGGGTCAGGTTCGGGACAACTTTCGGATGCGGGCAAGGGCATCAGTGGGATGTGCCGAGGGAAAAGATGATCATGTGCCAGCATGTGGTTGGTCTCGAACCGGTCAACGGCGACAAATGAGAGAACCCGCAACTATGAACGGATGCAAGTTTTGAAAAAATGATGGCAACGAAGTGCCGATGCAACACGGGTG
This sequence comes from Aegilops bicornis, assembly GCA_021605145.1. NCBI lineage: Eukaryota > Viridiplantae > Streptophyta > Magnoliopsida > Poales > Poaceae > Aegilops > Aegilops bicornis. The sequence goes on along the minus strand of CM038674.1, from coordinate 314,450,768 downwards.
ATGCAATGATGAATGCAACAAACAAATAAAACACATGGCGGTCACGAAGGCATCTTGAGCGTCGGTCTCAGGGCATTATACGTTAAAAGGGGGGCTCCTGAGCATCACGACTCAGGAGCTCCTACTGGCTCTCCAGCCGTCAACCCCTGGCCTTGACCACGGCACGGGACCTGGCATACTAGCGGCGGCTAAGCTCGCTCGAGGGCCGGGACCTGAGGACGCAGAGCATGAAGGAGAGCGTGGGGAAGAGGCGGAGGCTCGTATGGGCCTGACCTCGCTACTCTGCGGACGCCTACGCACGAACCTGACGCATCGTGAAGAATCAACCCCGACTCGTCAAGATAAGTCCCGCGCCCAGACCGGCTAATTGTTGAAGTCTGGGGGTCATGCTCGCCAGCCTGCTATGCGGCAACGCCGCCTCCCTTTCTGACCTTACCACGGCTGCTTGAGTGCTAAGAGGGACCTCCTGAGCATCGCGCCTCAGGAGCTCTTACTAGACCTTGGGCCGCTCACCTCCTTGCCTTGACCACGGCACGCGACCTGGCATACCAGCGACGCCTGCAGCTTGCCTAGGGACCGGGACGTGTCAGCGTAGAGCAACAAGCCGTCGCGAGGTTGGAAAGGGGAGACCAAGCCTAAACAGGACATGCATTCACAAAATTCAATAATAAGGATAATATCAACAAAAGACATTACAGACCCTTTACACGCCCCCACGGGGTACTTCTTGATTCCTCTCAGGGAACAAAAGACGAGAACTTAGGAGAATCCTATCTACACGCCCCCGCGGCCGATGCCATCATCAACAGTGGACCACGGGAGGACGGCGCCAACCCCATCCAGATCAGCGATGGCGGCGGCTGGACGCTGCAGCCTTGCTCCGGGCACGGCGAGAGCTCGGGGGATCATAGTTGTCGTCGCTCGTCTTCGGAGTCTCGTAGAGCTTAGGAGAACCGCTGGACTCCCAAGGATCGCGGCTGCTGGAGGGGCCGCAGGCGGGGCATGCATCGTCCTGGCTCTCCCCACCAGGGCAGCACTCCAGACGGCGGCCCTCCGCATCGAAGACCTTTAAGGACAGCGTGGAGGCGCCGTCGTAATCGAAGTGGATCGTGAGGGCGCCCTTCGCACGACAAACCCGCGCGACCTCACCCTAGCCGCGGGTCATGAAGATCTTGCCGGGGGAGACCACTTCAACCTCTGCTCCGGTCGCCAGAGAGCATTGCAACAAGATGTCGCAACCAGAGCTCGAGGGGTCCCCTCGGTGGCATCACGTCAGAGACGAACCGCGGGAAGTGGATCCAAGAGCTCAGGGGCATTGCCGCCCACAGCACAAGCTCGCGCGAGGAGTCCGTGGCGTGGACTCCAGGAGCGGCGACGTGCGTTACCGCGGCACGTCGACCTTGGCCGCGGTGCGCATGCCGACGCTTGTCACTTCTTCCTCCTGAGCCCCCGGCTTGGGTGTACAGGTGTAACGGATACCCAGGAGGAGGCCGCTCACACCAAGGCCTCGTCACCACCTACATCGACGCTACGTCGCGGCGGTGGACAGACCTCTTCTTCGCCGGGAGCGGCGCTAGCCTGTCGAGTGGAGTCTTCCCTTTCTCCGCAGCAGAAAACCTCCAGATGGACGCCATCAATGTCGGCGGTGGAGCAGAGGAGGAAGAAGCAAGCAGAATGGGAAGAAATGGCAACGGGGGCTCTGCCCCCCTCCCCATTTATAGCATGAGAAGGCCAACCGACGCTTCCCACGATCACAGGAAAATGATGGTTTTTCCTTGCATGTCGCAGGGACTTGTCAAGTCGGGCAGTTGTTGAGGCAGCGTGGGGAAGCGGAGACGCCCACGTCCAATCAACCGCCATGCATCGACCAAGGCCGCAGGCTATTGGGTCTCATGGTGCTCAGATTGACCTTTGGCCGCTGCCAAGCCCGAGCGCTTTGGGCCCGGGGCTACTGTCGGCTGCTCGGGAATGGGGGTCCCCAGACTTGCACTGCTCATGCCCATGGCGTGGCTTTGCTAGCGAGCCCAGATAAGCGCATCTTCATCAAAAAGGCATCCAAGACCCTCGCGAGGGGCCAAGCCTCGTGAGGCGGACGATGCAAGACCTCCTCAGGAGCGGCCTCGCTGCATGTGCTCATGGGGAGATAAAGGCAAGGCAAACCTAGTGAGGTTCTTGTGACGTGAGCCATGACGATCGAGACCAGGCAGGCGCCAGGCGGGCGCCAGCGCGCGCAGCGTCCTTGTTTCCTCTTTGGTGCAAGGGAGGCAAGCGCAGGCGCGGAGTACAGAGGCATCAAGCAAAGGTTTCCATATCAGTGCAACAAGACCAAGACCAGTAGGATGGCAAGAAGGAGGTCACCATGGAGCCCAAGGCGGCGTCACCGCCAGAGCCTTTTGCAGGCGAAGACTACTTTTGTCAAGATAAGGTGTACTAGTTGTCCCCTTTAAAATTGGCCGTTTTGGCTCCCTTCCGCTCAATATTTGGGGAGAGGACCAGGGCCTCTATAAGTAGGACTACTCGCCACAGTAGAAGGCAACCTAACAAGGCCCTAGTTGATCGAATCCTCACCCACACAAGTTCGCCAAGCACAAGAACACCTCAACCTCAGGAGGCTGTTCTTCCCCCTTTGTACTGTTCATCCTCAGCCCAAGAGGCAATCCAGCACCACCACACTGGAGTAGGGTATTACACCACAACGGTGGCCCGAACCAGTATAAATCTTGTGTCCCTTGTGTTGTGAGTTCATCGAGTTCGTCCGCAAGATCTTAGCAAAACTAGGACGTGGATCGGTAGAGGGAAATCTTCATGCGTACCCCAGTGTTCGAACCTTGAGGGTTTTGCCGGAACCCGTGATCTGACAGATATGATCAACATAGTGATGTTCACCATTGAAAACTACTCCTTCTCACGTGATGATCGGACATGGTTTAGTTGATATGGATCACGTGATCATTTAGATGACTAGAGGGATGTCTATCTAAGTGGGAGTTCTTATGTAATATGATTAATTGAACTTTAGTTATCATGAACTTAGTACCTGATAGTTTTTGCATGTCTATGTTGTTGTAGATCAATGGCTCGTTCTACCATTCCCTTGAATTTTAATGCGTTCCTAGAGAAAGCTAAGTTGTAAGATGATGGTAGCAACTACAAGACTGGGTCCATAACTTGAGGATTATCCTCATTGCTCCACAGAAGAATTACGTCCTGGAAGCACCGCTAGGTGCAAGACCCGCTGCAGGAGCAATTCCGGACATTATGAACGTCTGGCAGAGCAAAGCTGATGACTACTCGATAGTTCAGTGTGCCATGCTTTACGGCTTAGAATCGGGACTTCAAAGATGTTTTGAACGTCATGTAGCATATGAGATGTTCCAAGAGTTGAATTTAATATTTCAAGCAAATGTCCGAGTTGAGAGATATGAAGTCTCCAACAAGTTCTATAGCTGCAAAATGGAGGAGAATAGTTCTGTCAGTGAACATATACTCAAAATGTCTGGGTACCACAACCACTTAACTCAGCTGGGAGTTAAACTTCCTGATGATAGTGTCATTGACAGAGTTCTTCAATCACTGCCACCAAGCTATAAAGGCTTCGTGATGAACTATAATATGCAAGGGATGGAAACGACAATTCCTGAGCTCTTCGTGATGCTAAAGGCTGCGGAGGTAGAAATCAAGAAGGAGCATCAAGTGTTGATGGTTAACAAGATCACTAGTTTCAAGAAAAAGGGCAAAGGGAAGAAGGGGAACTTCAAGAAGAACAGAAAGCAAGTTGCTGCTCAAGTGAACAAACCCAAGTCTGGACCTAAGCTTGAGACTGAGCGCTTCCACTGCAAAGGGACTGGTCACTAGAAGCGGAACTGCTCCAAGTATTTGGCGGATAAGAAGGATGGCAAAGTGAAAGGTATATTTGATATACATGTTATTGATGTGTACCTTACTAATGCTCGTAGTAGCGCATGGGTATTTGATACTGGTTCGGTTGCTCATATTTGCAACTCGAAACAGGGGCTACGGATTAAACAAGATCGGCTAAGGACGAGGTGATGATGCGCGTGGGAAATGGTTCCAAAGTCGATGTGATCTCCGTCGGCACGCTACCTCTACATCTACCGTCGGGATTAGTTTTAGACTTGAATAATTGTTATTTGGTGCCAATGTTAAGCATGAACATTATATTTGGATCTTGTTTGATGTGAGACGGTTATTCATTTAAATCAGAGAGTAATGGTTGTTCTATTTATATGAATAATATCTTTTATGGTCATGCACCCTTGATGAGTGGTCTATTTTTGTTGATTCTCGATTGTAGTGATACACATATTCATAATATTGAAGCCAAAAGATGCAAAGTTAATAATGATAGTGCAACTTATTTGTGGCACTGCCATTTAGGTCACATTAGTGTAAAGCGCATGAAAAAACTCCATGCTGATGGGCTTTTGGAATCACTTGATGCTTGCGAACCATGCCTCACGGGCAAGATGACTAAGACTCCGTTCCCCGAAACAATGGAGCGAGCAACTAACTTATTGGAAATAATAAATACCGATGTATGCGGTCCGATGAGTGTTGATGCTCGCGGCGGGTATCGTTATTTTCTGACCTTCACAGATGATTTGAGCAGATATGGGTATATCTACTTGATACATTTGAAAAGTTCAAAGAATTTCAGAGTGAAGTGGAAAATCATCGTAACAAGAAAATAAAATTTGTACGATCTGATCGTGGAGGTGAATATTTGAGTTATGAGTTTGGTATTCATTCGAAACAATGTGGAATAGTTTTGCAACTCACGCCACCTGGAACACCACAGTGTAATGGTGTGTCCAAACGTCGTAACCATACTTTATTAGATATGGTGCGATCTATGATGTCTCTTACTGATTTACCGCTATCGTTTTGGGGTTATGCTTTAGAGACGACTGCATTCACGTTAAATAGGGCACCTTCTAGATCCGTTGAGACGACACCATATGAACCATGGTTTGGCAAGAAACCTAAGCTGTTGTTTCTTAAAGTTTGGGGCTGCGATGCTGATGTGAAAAAGTTTCAACCTGATAAGCTTGAACCCAAATTGGAGAAATGTGTCTTCATAGGATACCCAAAGGAGACTGTTGGGTACACCTTCTATCACAGATCCGATGGCAAGATATCCGTTGCTAAGAATGGATCTTTTATAGAGAAGGAGTTTCTCTCGAAAGAAGTGAGTGAGAGGAAAGTAGAACTTGATGAGGTAATTGTACTTCTCCCGAATTGGAAAGTAGTTCATCACAGAAATCAGTTCCAGTGATTCCTACACAAATTAGTGAGGAAGCTAATGAACATGATCATGAAACTTCAGATCAAGTTACTACTGAACCTTGTAGGTCATCCAGAGTACGATCCACACCAGAGTGTTACGGTAATCCTGTTCTGGAGGTCATATTACTTGACCATGACGAACCTACAAACTATGAGGAAATGATGATGAGCCCAGATTCTGCGAAATGGCTTGAGGCCATGCAATCTGATATGGGATCCATGTATGAGAACAAAGAGTGGACTTTGGTTGACTTGCCTGATGATCGGCAAGCCATAGATAATAAATGGATCTTCAAGAAGAAGACTGATGCTGACGGTAATGTTACTGTCTACAAATCTCGATTTGTTGCGAAAGGTTTTCATCAAGTTCAAGGAGTTGACTACGATGAGAAATTCTCACCCGTAGCGATGCTTAAGTATGTCCGAATCATGTTAGCAATTGCCGCATTTTATGATTATGAAATTTGGCAAATGGATGTCAAAACTGCATTCCTTAATGGATATCTTAAAGAAGAGTTGTATATGATGCAACCAGAAAGTTTTTTCGATCCTAAAGGTGCTAACAAAGTGTGCAAGCTCCAGCGATCCATTTATGGACTGGTGCAAGCCTCTCGGAATTGGATATACGCTTTGATAGTGTGATCAAAGCATATGGTTTTATACAGACTAAGCCTCTTCCACGAGCAAAACATGATCAGCACCAAGACTCCATGGGTGTTAGGATCATTACTATTTAATCTAGATTATTGACTCTAGTGCAAGTGGGAGACTAAAGGAAATATGCCCTAGAGGCAATAATAAATTTGTTATTTATATTTCCTTATATCATAATAAATGTTTATTATTCATGCTAGAATTTTACTAACCAGTAACTTAGTATATGTGTGAATACATAGACAAATAGAGTGTCCCTAGTATGCCTCTACTAGACTAGCTCGTTAATCAAAGATGGTTAAGTTTCCTGACCATAGACATGTGTTGTCATTTGATGAAAGGGATCACATCATTAGAGAATGATGTGATGGACAAGACCCATCCGTTAGCTTGGCATAATGATCGTTTAGTTTTATTGCTATTGCTTTCTTCATGACTGAGGGAGTCCTGGATTAGGGGGTATCCGGACAACCGGACTGTGTACAACGTCCGGACTATTGAAGCGTGAAGATGCAAGACTCAAGAATTCGTCCCGTGTCCGGATGGGACTTTCCTTGGCGTGGAAGGCAAGCTTGGCGATCCGGATATTATATTCCCTTCCTTGTAACCGACTCCATGTAAACCCTAGCCCTCTCCGGTGTCTGTATAAACCGGAGAGGTTGGTCCTTAGAAGGCCGATCACAATTACAACCATACCATCATAGGCTAGCTCTTAGGGTTTAGCCTCTACGATCTCGTGGTAGATCTACTCTTGTACTACCCATATCATCAATATTAATCAAGCAGGAAGTAGGGTTTTACCTCCATCGAGAGGGTCCGAACCTAGGTAAACATCTGTGTCCCTTGCTTCCTGTTACCATCAGCCTTGACGCACAGATCGGGACCCCCTACCCGAGATCCGCCGGTTTTGACACCGAGATTGGTGCTTTCATTGAGAGTTCCTCTGTGTCGTCGCTGTCAGGCTCGATGGCTCCTTCAATCATCATCAACGACGCTGTCCAGGGCGAGACTTTCCTCCCCGGATAGATCTTCGTGTTCGGCGGCTTCGCACTGCGGGCCAACTCGCTTGGCCATCTGGAGCAGATCGATAGCTACGCCCCTGGCCACCAGATCAGGTTCGGAAACCAGAACTACACGCCGGACATCCGCAGAAAATTGATCTTCGATGGATTGAGGCTTATGCCAGGAGCACCGGACAGTCACGACGAGCACGACTTAGACCTGCCGTCGGACGAAGCCCGGGGTATCACCCCCGTAGTATCCCCGGACCTAGATCTGAAGCAGGCTGCGCTGCCTAAGGACGGAGGGATGGACCCCGCCCCACAGGTCACACACTCACGGCGATGGAGCTGAACACGGGTCTTACCTCTGCGGTGTCCTGTGACTCCAAACCCCCGGATCTGTATCCGGATGTTGGTTCCGGTCCGCGCACTCCCGATCCAGTCGAGCCAGGTTGGGCTCCGGTGATGGAGTTCACCGCTGCGGATATCTTCCAGCACTCGCCCTTCGGCGACATGCTGGACTCATTAAAGTCTCTCTCTTTGTCAGGAGGCTCTTGGCCGAACTATGTCCGGCTTGAGTGGGGAGCAGGCGATGAAGGAATTCGTTGCCCACCCACCACCCACTTCATTGCCACGGTCGATGATTTAACCAATGTACTAGATTTCGACTCCGAAGACATCGACGGAATAGACGATGATGCAGGAGAAGAACACGAAGCACCGCTCACTGGGCGGTGGACAACCGCCTATCCCTATGGTATATGTATGGCGGACACTCTGAAGGAAACCAATGTCGATGAGGCAGCGGAGGATAATCCCTCAGGGAGAAAAGCAAAGCATGGGCGTCGTCGGCACCGCCCCAAGCCCCACCACAGGAATACCGGCCCGGAAGACTAAAACAATCGGGATGGCGCCGAAGATGAATATAACCCTAGCCGGGCTTGTTTTCAAAGAGGCCGAATCTGGCCATCAGGGATACTTGGAGAGGGACAACTATACGCCCCCTCCGAGGATGAGGCAAGCCTCAGCAATGATGAATTCGGCGTGCCTAAAGATCCAGTGGAACAAGTCCGTTTCGAGCGACAGCTCATGGCCACGGCAAAGAGCCTGCAAAGGAAGCAACAACAGCTTAAAGCTGACCAAGATTCACTGGCGGATAGATGGACCAAGGTCCTGGCCATCGAAAGATAAGGACCCGACCGCCCCGACAAAGGGAACACATGGCACAACCGGCCACCCCAACCTAAGCAGGAAAACCCAAGGCACATGCCCCGAGGTCAACACACCACTACGGTCCAAAACAATACGAAGGACACAAGAAGATGCATCCTCAAGCCTCGGCGCAATGGTCATAAGCATCAAGTCAGGAAAGCTGGTGCTAATTCCAGCAACTCCCAGTCTGGTCAACGGACAAAGAACAGCTCAGACCTATCCGGCCCGAGCCACACACTCGATCAACCATGCGAAATTCATGGTACCCCTAGAAGGACGGCAAAGCATACCAATAGAGAATGCCGGATCCCCAAAACAAAACGGCTGGCCGTGTGCCGGAAACAATGAAGGGAGGCGTCTGGTCAAGAGCCCTCCCCCATAGCATAAAAGTACGGCCGATCGCCCCCGACCGCACTAACCACAAAGAACTCGATTGCAGTACCTCCGGACATAGCAAACCAGGGGCTCCATAACACATAAAACCCCCGCAGGTGTGAAATCACAAAAACATCTCCTAAAAGATGCTAGGGGCAAAGGCCAAGTTTCTCTGGCCCATCACTCTAAACGGTTGTCTTCAGATCACCAAAAAATACTACGCCAAAGAATAAATCTTTGGCACCTTCCCACCATGCGGTAATTTACCGTATGCTAACGGGACGAACCACGTTGACTAGATTCCACGTGGTAAATCACTCAGGCCAACACCATGTGATGCAATCACACCTATGGGCAAGGCCGAACCCCGCCCTCAGGGCGGAAATCATACAGCTGCTAGAGTAGCGAGTCGCATGCCTATCAAAATTTTGATACGACAACCAACTATCCTGACACCAACTGAGGAGTCCACGCTACCCAATGGTATAACGGCTGGGTTTACCAGGGTCTGATCAGGAACCTTCGGACCAACCACAAGAGGATGCTCGGCTACCTCCGAGTATTCGCCTTACAAACTAACGTTGATGCAGAACAGGATTGGTGACGTGAAATCGGCCAGGACACACAAGGAGCCCCCCCTAAAAGAAGGCAGTCTGGATTCACTCTTGATCCACCCACAACTCCCTGCAGTCCGGCCATCACATGTTCCGCCAAAAAACACCTCTTTTCATACTCATACATCGTACTCATATGCATAGACATATCATCTTACTGCAATGCGTAGACTTAAAAAACACTTACCGGCCGTCGCTTTTCATCGACACCTCGTGTTATGCCCGATTATGCCAGGGGCTTCACAGTACGGCAATAAAGTCCGACCACCTTCTCGGTCGCTCGGCACCCTAAACTTATAGCACTATATGCATCAGCTCCGAATCATGTCTTGGGTCATTGGTTGGGTTTGCCAGGCTCCCTTTTTTTGGTACCTTACATTCCGTTATATCGGCTAAGGTAGCGCAGGGAGAACTACTGCGATTGTGTCCCGGATCTGCCGGACGAGCACCTTAGTAGAGAAAGCCGAAAACCGACTGTCATGATACAGCAAGAGCTGGTCAGTTGTTCGAGTGGTTGTAAAATCCTTAAATATTTATTCCGCACAATGCCATTATAAATGCAGAGTGCGACGGATCGGTCTTCCGATCAGGCGCCAATAGAGCCCCTAGTTCGGCCTTCCGAACACTAGGGGTTGCGCCGACCATACTTGAATTCCTATGGCTAAGTGAGAGTAATAAAGCCTTATAGTCCGATTGCCTGGTTCGTGGTGAGAAACACCTCCTTAAAAGGACCCAACTATGGAATAAAGAGCGTTCAGATATATCCCGAACACCCCCGTATTCTTTTTTTACGTAAAGCGAAGCAATCGCCAACTCTCAGGATTTACATATAATAAACAGCCGTACAGGAAGAACATATGTTCAAACAAAACAGGCAATATATAATAAAATGCCATTGTCCCATATTACGAAAAGTGGCATGAATGCCCTCAGGGAAATATAATGTCTTTGGTACATTTATCCGCCGCAAGGCGGGCTCCCTTCAGTACACCTTCATAGTACAGTTCGGGCTTGCGATGCTCTTTACCCTCTGGCGGCCCCTCAGTCATCAGCTTCTCCGCGTCAAGCTTCCCCCAATGCACTTTTGCACGGGCAAACGCCATACAAGCACCCTCTATGCAGACTGATCGCTTAACAGCATCAAGCCGAGGACACGCACCCACAGTATGCTTCACGAGCCCGAAGTAACTGCTCAGAATTGGCTCCGCCGGCCACAACCGGACAACCAAGTCCTTTATGGCTAGTTCGGCCGCCTGGTGCAGTTCGACCAGCTGCTTCAGCTGATCAATAAAGGGCACCGGATAGTTCGGAGCCAAATACTGCGACCAGAAATCCCTCTCCGCAGACTTCTTCTCCTCGGTTCGGTAGAATTGGGCGGCATCTGATATGCTGCGAGGAAGATCCGCAAACGCCTCGAAAAATAAGAATTCAGCCATCGCTTAGAATTCTTCCCATTATCATGAACAAATGGCTAAGAATACAAAAGGCCTTACCAGCCGCAACTTTCCGGGCCTCTTGAATGTCCCGTACAGCACCTCCGGCTTCTTCCCGAGCATCTTTTGCAGCTTGGAGCGCTTGGGCGAGTTCGGATTCTTTCCCTATTAGACTATGCTCCAAGCCCTCGCTTTTCTTCACAGCCTCCTGGAGCTCCCGCTCAGCTGTGACAACCCTGGCCTCGTGTTTTTCACGAAGTGCCTGTTCGGCGGCAGCCTTCTTGTTGGCATCATCCACAGCCTTCTTCAGTGCCTCATATTCGGCACTCGCTCCTAGGGCATACAACACAAATACTTTTCAATAAAGCACAATTCCTTATTCGTGCCTAATGCAAGACAATGCTTCAACATACCTTGTTTATCTTCTAATTGCTTCCTCACGCGGCCAAGTTCTTCCTCGGCCCATTCCAGGCTCCGCTTCAGTTCGGACACTTCCGCATTATGAGTGGCCGTCTTCTCCGCAGATGCCTGTGTTCAAACAAAGAGGTACACATCATTAACATAAGTTCCCACGACAAGAGATGATTTGATCCCCTGCCCGGCTCCCTCTCCTTCGCTGGACAGTGTATCAGGGGCTACTACTCATATTATGACGATTCCTCAAAGGTTTCTTAGGAAAAATACCTCAAAGGCCTTTATAAGGCCAAGGCAGGACTCGTTCAGCCCGCTCTCGGCGGACTGAATCTTTTCAACCACCGCACCCATAAGGGTCCGATGTTCATCAACGATAGACACATTCTTTAACGTTGTCGATAGACCGCCTAGCAACTCTGCCTGAACAGAGGTTGCCGGCGGAGTAGGCAGGCCTCCCACCGTTGAAGGTGGCTGCTCGCCCGATCCGGGAGCCTTAGAGGTGTCCTGGACCTTGTCCGCTGTGGGCGAACCCAAGATCGCTTCACGACGGCACACTCCGGGGCCATCGCTCCCGTGTGTCCGGATCCAGTGATATGCCCCCCTGGTACGAGCCCCGTTGAGACGACACCTCAGTTTTGCGCCGGGACTTTGGGGAAGGGGCCCCTGGAGGCGTCTCGCTCGCCAAAGCGTCCGAGCTCAGCGAATCCTCGGATAAGGACTGGCCGGCGCGAGACCTCGCCGGACTGTGCAAAATATAGCAACATTTAAAACTACTATACCCAAAAACAATCCCGGACGCATATGCGTGTTCGGATTTTGTACACTTACGACTTCTCCAGGGGCTGGGCCCTGGGATCCCACTCTGGGCTGCTATCGGCAGCCGTGGTGGATGCCTCTGGGATGGAACCTTTTCTCCTCTTGGGCGATTCGGCCTATAGGGACGAGGAAGCTACACGCTTCTTCCCACCTTCAGAGTGAGGGTCGTCCTCCTCTGCTTCTTCCTCTTCATTTTCCGAAGAAGGAGTGTAGCTTGAGTCTTCGGAATTTGCGTCCGAAGCCTCGAGGTGATGGAGGCCACTCCGAGTCTTCTTGAACCTTCTTGGGGGCCTCCTTCTTTGGTGCCTCGTAAGGCGCGGGAACCAGCATCTTCCTCAGAAGAGGTCCGGCCGGTTCCTCCGGCAGCGGGGCCGGACAATGAATCCGCTCCACCTTCTTTATCCATCCCTAAGGTCACGACGAAACACGGCTAAGTTGTTTTCCTCATGACATGCCAACTGAAGTGTGGATGGGCGGAGCGCGGCTGTAACTTACTGGGCTTGCAGCATGGGATAATTGATACCCACGGTCCTTGGCGGAGCCCGGCCACGATTTGATGGGCTTGAAAAGCACCTTCCAGATATCCTTGTGGGGGGAGTCACAGAGCTCCTGAAGGGTTTGGTGCTCGGTTGGGTCGAACTCCCAGAGAGTGGAGGCTCGGCGCTGACAAGGGAGAACCAGGCGAACTAGCATCACCTGGACCACGTCGACGAGTTTGACGTCCCTGTCAACCAAACTCTGGACACGAGTCTGGAGCAATGACAGCTCATTGGATGAGGACCAGTTCGGGCCCTTCTTGGGCTAGGACGTGAGCCGCAGTGGAGCTCCGGATCTGAACTCAGGAGCTGCGGCCCACTTTTTGCCGCGTGGTTCGGTGATATAAAACCACTGTTGCTGCCACTCCTTGACGGAGTCGTTGAAAGTGCGCTTCGGCCAAACGGCCTTGGGCATCTTGCTCACCATGGCGCCGCCGCACTCGGCGTGTTCGCCACTCACCACCTTGGGCTTCACATTAAAAATCTTTAGCCACATGCCGAAGTGAGGTGAGATCCGAATAAAAGCCTCGCACACGACGATGAACGTCGAGATATTGAGGAAAGAGTTGGGGAAAGATCATGAAAATCAATCCCGTAGTAATACATGACTCCGCGAACAAATGGGTGCAGGGGAAACCCAAGCCCGCGGACAAAATGGGGAAGGAACACGACTCTCTCGTGAGGTTTCGGAGTCGGGACGACCTGTCCCATCGGAGGGAGACGGTGGCCGATCTTCTGGGCCAGATACCCGGCGTCCCGGAGCTTCTTAATATCCTTCTCCCGGACAGTAGAGGCCATCCATCTGCCTCCTGCTCCGGATCCGGACATCTTTGGAAAGCTTCTCTTTGGTGGAAAAGAAGAGTGCTTGGGCGTTAGGGCTCGAAAAGAGGGGAATGAGCTAGCAGAAGGAGAAAGGCGTGGGTGAAGAGAAAGAGGCCTTGTCTCTTTATTGGGGCGGTAAGTGCTTTTTGCGCCTCCCACTTGCTGGAGGAACCTGCTTGCCTCCTTCGCCCGCGATTAGCGGTGTGGTTGGATTACCCATACCCGTATTGATGTGAATCCCGTGATAAGGGGACACGATCTCTGCTTTAACAAGATGTGTCAAGGAAAACGCCTCGCAATATGCGCTGTGGCTGGTTGTGGGAAAACGGTTCGAATAATGACCCGACCGTAGTGACACGTCGCATTGTCTAAAAAGTTGTCAGCAGATTGCATTTGTGAAATACCATTCTCTCTACGATGGCATGTGAAGATCATTTTGTGGATCCAGACACGGTTCAAGTGTTCGATAATTACCTTGGAGTATTCGCAGGAGGAACCCGCCCTGCAATGCCGAAGACAAGACTGCGCCGGACTCATCGTCATTGAAGCCTGGTTCAGGGGCTACCGAGGGAGTCCTGGATTAGGGGGTATCCGGACAACCGGACTGTGTACAACGTCCGGACTATTGAAGTGTGAAGATGCAAGACTCAAGACTTCGTCTCGTGTCCGGATGGGACTTTACTTGGCGTGGAAGGTAAGCTTGGCGATCCGTATATTATATTCCCTTCCTTGTAACCGACTCCATGTAAACCCTAGCCCTCTCTAGTGTCTGTATAAACCGGAGAGGTTGGTCCTTAGAAGGCCGATCACAATTACAAAAATACCATCATAGGCTAGCTCTTAGGGTTTAGCCTCTACGACCTCATTGTAGATGTACACTTGTACTACCCATATCATCAATATTAATCAAGCAGGAAGTAGGGTTTTACCTCCATCGAGAGGGCCCGAACCTGGGTAAACATCTGTGTCCCTTGCTTCCTGTTACCATCAGCCTTGACGCACAGATCGGGACCCCCTACCCGAGATCCGCCGGTTTTGACACCGACAATGACTTATACATATTCCTCTGACTATGAGATTATGCAACTCCCGAATACCGGAGGAACACTTTGTGTGCTATCAAACGTCACCACGTTACTGGGTGATTATAAAGATGCTCTCTGTGTGTCTCCGAAGGTGTTTGTTGAGTTGGCATAGATCAAGATTAGGATTTGTCACTCCGTGTATCGGAGAGGTATCTCTGGGCCCTCTCGGTAATGCACATCACTATAAGCCTTGCAAGCAATGTGACTAATGAGTTAGTTATGGGATGATGCATAACGGAGCGAGTAAAGAGACTTGCCGGTAACGAGATTGAACTAGGTATGATGATACCGATGATCGAATCTCGGGCAAGTAACATACCGACGACAAAGGGAATGATGTATGTTGTTATGCGGTTTGACCGATAAAGATCTTCGTAGAATATGTAGGAGCCAATATGAGCATCCAGGTTCCGCTATTGGTTATTGACCGGAGATGTGTCTCGATCATGTCTACATAGTTCTCGAACCCGTAGAGTCCGCACGCTTAACATTTGATGACGATTTGTATTATGAGTTATGTGTTTTGGTGACCAAAGGTTGTTCGGAGTCCCGGATGAGATCACGGACATGACGAGGAGTCTCGAAATGGTCGAGAGGTAAATATTGATATATTGGAAGGTTATATACGGATATCGGAATGGTACCGATAAGGTTTGGGGATTTATCGGAGTACGGGGAGGTTATCGGAACCCCCGGGAAAGTTAATGGGCCTAATGGGCCATAGTGGAGGAGAGGAGGCAGGCCACGGGAGGAGGCGCGCGCCCCCCTTGCCCCTATCCGAATTGGACAAGGGGAGGGGGCGCGGCCCCCCTCTATCCTTGTCCCTCTCGGTCCCTTCCCTTTTCCCCCTCTCCGTTGGAAGGAAAAAGGGGGGATCCTACTAGGAACGGTGTCCTAGTAGACTCCCCCCCATGGAACGCCCCCCTTGGGCCGGCCTCCTCCTCCCTCCCTCCTTTATATACGTGGGCAGGGGGCACCCCAAAGCACAACAGTTGTTTCTTAGCCGTGTGCGGTGCCCCTTCCACAGCTTTACCACCTCGGTCATATTGTTGTAGTGCTTAGGCGAAGCCTGCATGATCACATCACCAACACCGTCGCCACGCCGTTGTGCTGACGGAACTCTCCCTCGACCCTCTACTGGATCAAGAGCTCGAGGGGCGTCATCGTGCTGAGCGTGTGCTGAACACGGAGGTGCCGTACGTTTGGTACTTGGATCGGTTGGATCGTAAAGACGTTCGACTACATCAACCGTGTTAAGTAAACACTTTCGCTTTTGGTCTACGAGGGTACATGGACACACTCTCTTGTCTCATTGCTATGCTTCTCCTAGGTAGATCTTGCGTGATCTTAGGAATTTTTTTGGATTACTACATTCCCCAACATAACTCTCTTCCTATGCATCGGCATATCATACAAGAACAATTAAGGCACATCAAGTAAAGGCCAATGCATAGTATAATCTTGCAATTTTATCATGTTGGAAATATAAAGAGGCGGAGATGTAGTTCCTCTCTCATAATGGTTTCAAGTAGGAGGAGCAAGCACATGCATATTTTATTCATCAAAATCATCATGTGCAATGGTAACAGGCAACCCATCAATATAATCCTTAATAAGTGCAAACTTCCCCGATATAGTGTAGTTTGGAGAATTCAAAAAGATAACAGGACTATCATGTGTGGGTGCAATAGCAGCAATGTCATGTTTAACATAAGGAACAATAGCAAGCTCATCTCCATAAGCATAATTCGTATTGGCATATTGGCCACAAGCATAACAAGCAGCAAGTTCATCAAAAACGGATATTCAAACGAGTCAACGGGATCATAGCATTCATCCTTCGATAAGAACGAAGGGGCATTCAATAATGTATGAGTTGAAGAGTTACTCTCATTAGAAGGTGGGCACGGGTAGCTAATCCGCTCTTCCTCCGTTTGTTCTTCGCTCTCCTCATCATCTTTTTCATCCAATGAGCTCACAGTTTCATCAATTCCTTCTTCCATAGACTCCTGCAAAATATTAGTCTCTTCTTGGACAGCGGAGACTCTCTCAATAAATACACCAATATCGTAATTGCATTTATAATTATCATAGCAATACTTAAGGATAGCAAAATTTTCAGGTCTATAAACTGAATCATCAAAACCTTCAAACTTTTGAAACAAAGATTCAGTTTCATAAGCACCCCTAAAAGCAACAAATTCTTCAATTCGTTCCACATCATAGTAATCATATATACCATTTGCATAAGAAGCCAAGGTTTCATTATC
Organism: Aegilops bicornis; assembly: GCA_021605145.1. Lineage (NCBI taxonomy): Eukaryota > Viridiplantae > Streptophyta > Magnoliopsida > Poales > Poaceae > Aegilops > Aegilops bicornis. The sequence goes on along the minus strand of CM038674.1, from coordinate 314,434,229 downwards.
ATTAAATTCACATGAAAAGGGAAGATGTGGAGCGTTCATCCTAGAGCAACAAGTATAATCATATCTCAAGCATAGATTCCAAGCATACCATTTCAATATATGAATTTGATCCCATAATAATTTCCCTTTATGAGTCAAGCGATAATCCCTAAAGTATTCACGTCGATCCAACGTTACTCCCATTATATAGTTGTAATGGGTTTTCTCAGGATTATCAAAGTAGTGCATAATATGTTTTACATAACGAGCATCGAGGGTTTTAGGAGGTTCCCCATCTCCATGAGTAGCAGGTACAACTAATTTTTTTGGTGTTTCGTGTTCCATATCAATAACTAAAGGTAGATAACAACTTAGAACAGCAAATAAAAACTACTTAGTGACAAAGCAAACAAGCACACACGAGAATATTCACCCACGCTATTGCTCGCCACAACGGCGCCAGAAAAAGGTATTGATAACCCACAAGTATAGGGGATCATTTGTAGCCTTCTTCGATAAATAAGAGTGTCGAACCCAACAAGGAGCTAAAGGCAGAACAAATATTCCCTCAAGTTCTATCGACCATCGATACAACTCTACGCGCACTTGACGTTTGCTTTACCGAAAACAAGTATGAAACTATTTTGTAGGTGTGATGCTAGAACTACTTTGCAAGAATAAAACTAGAAGTACTTTGCAAGATAATAAAAGTTAGGGGTTTAGTAAAAGGGTTTGTGTCAACAAGAAAGTTATTTGTCCCTAGGCAACCGATATCAAGTACCGGTAATCATTCTTGCAATTTTATATGAGGGAGAGGCATGAGGTAACATACTTTCTCTACTTGGATCATATGCACTTATGATTGGAACTCTAGAAAGCATCCGCAACTACTAAACATCATTAAGGTCATGAAACCCAACCATATCATTAAGTATCAAGTCCTCTTTACTCCCATACATCATACCCCACTTACTCAGGTTTAAGCTTCTGTCACTCTTGCAAGCCACCATAAGCGAACCATGAACATATTGCAATACCCTACAGTGGGGGCCCCTCACGTTTGCACGAGAACGGAGGGCACCATAGGACAACACCAAAAATAAAATATACAATCATACCAACCAAGATCATGATTAACCCATAGGACAAAACGGATCTACTCAAACATCATAGGATAACCATAGATCATTGGGAAATAATATATGGAGTTGAGCACCATGTTTAAGTAGAGATTATAGCGGGGGGAAGAGGTGTTACACCACTGCATTGGGAAATAATATACGTCTCCATCTTTCTTGCGCCAGAAGAAGGGACCCAACCAACCTTAGAGGAGGGCACAAGACACCTGGGCGCGCCGAGGGGTGCCTGGCATGCCCTGGTGGGTTGTGGGCTTTGTGGGCCCCCGTTTGCGTTGATTCCACCTCCCAAAAATCACATAAATTCCAAAATAAATCTCTATAAATTTTTATCGCGTTTGGACTTTGTTTGATATGGATTTTCTGTGATACAAAAAACATGCAACAAACAGGAATTGGCATTGGGCACTGGATCAATAGGCTAGTCCAATAAATCATATAAAAAGTTGCCAAAACTATGTGAAAGATGTATAATATTTGCATGAAATAAACCAAAATTATAGATACGACGGAGACGGGGCGTTCGAGGTGAGCGTCGTTGAAGCTGCAACAGTGTCAGGCACCGTATTGCAGTTGTCCAGCTCGTGAGTAGGTTCCTCCTCCTCTGCCTCTTACTGAGCGTGCTCTGCAGAGGAGAGGCTGCCGGAAGTAGTACAAAGCCCCTCCTATTGGTATTAGTATTTAGGGGCTATTTTGTTCAGTTCATCTGACTATAGATGTGGTTGAACTATACAACGTACTTAAAATTAGCTAGTATATATAGTTGAACTAGCTATTTCAGTACGTGGTTGGCAACAATTGGGGAAAAGTTTGGTCGGTTCAGCTGTCGAGATGAACTGTTTGTATAAAGAACGGATGCTTGATCTATGAATGAAATCTATGCTTAATTACAGAATTTTAGTTGCAAAAATTAGATAGTGCTAGTGATTTTTAGCTACATATTTTCACAAATCACAGTGTTACAAGATTGACAAATGGCAATGTTATTAGATCAACAAATGTCAATCTTTACAGTTTGACGAATGGCAACATACCCAATATGACAGATGCAAATCTTACCAAATTGTTTGTACGTGGTTGCACACGGGTCATCCAAAACAACCGTTTGCGTTGAAGGGATGCACAAATCCCGCGCTGTGGATTTTCCCTTGACTTAAGGGGGAAGACAATAGATCTCACTTTGCATATGGGTGTTCTATCTAAAATGTTTGTGATCAACTAATGCATGGGGACTAAATGCGGTATGCAACCAAATGCATGGGGACTGGCACCGCGGTGGGTGGAGGAGCGCGCACGGGCACGGGTGCTGGCGCGGGTCCTCAGATACCTCGCTGACGCCCGCGGCTTCTAGCTCTGCGATAGTGCTCGGTGACCAGCCTGTCAATGCTATAGGGATGGTCGCTGGCGCGGGCGCGGGGATGGGAGCTGGGACGGGAGCGGGGCAGCAACTGCCGCAGCCAACTCATTCAGGGCCATGTCCATGAGGCCCCATTACTCCTTATTTTCTGTCTCCTCCGGCTCGGAGTCGACTTCACCAAACTTGAAGACTAGTGGAAGATGATCATGCTGCGCCATGGCGTCGGTGGTGATCTGGGGGAGGGAGGGGAATGAGAGACGAATAGTAAGGATGCCTGTATTAAATAGCGGCTCGGGCGCCATTAATGGAGAGGAAGGCGGGAGGCCATGGAAGTCAAAGGGCTCGCTTCCCAGTGAGCCTGCGCAACGTACAACTCGCACGCTTCTCGGTGAGCCTGCGCATTGGAAGACAACTTGCACGCCTCTCGGTCAGCGTGCGCTTGCACGCCTCCTGTTCAGTCAAGCATTTGTCCGCACGACACCTCCTATAGCTATTAAAACCAAGACACATGGTGTCACGGGAATGGTTAACATAATGCACACGATTTGAATTATACAAAAGTTTGAGATATTAAAGTGGCAGCTATTTTTTCAAAATGCCTATGTTGGTTGCTATTCGAGTGCGCCTTCTCTCAAAATTGACAAGAAAAATACCACAACATGTTGGGTGCCATTCCATGATAGCATGCCAAGTTTCATGAATTTTAGACGAATTTTGAATTTACTAGAATTTAAAAACAAAGTGTCTCAACGTTTTGTCGGCAATCAACAATGCCATGGTGTTTGAAATTCATTCCCATTTCTTGCATGGGACCTAAGCATGCACCCAAGGAAACATATTTGATTTTTCAACCAATTTATATGCACTAGAGCATGTGCATGTAGTTCTAATTTGAATTATGCACATAAAATGTCTAGAAAACCCAGTTAATGTATAAAAATGTCCAAAGGAACCCTCAAAAATTCCAAAATTTAACACAACACTCCTGTTGTTCTATGTTGAAACTAGAAAAAATTTGAAAGCAATAAGAGGCAACGGATATCATTTCGTCCCTGAAGGTGGCATGTTCCCTACCGAAACCATCAGGCTTGTTGTGAGAAGCTCTGGTTTGTGAGAAGCATATATCCAAACCTGCCCCAAATGGGACAAAAAATTTACCACGACATGTTGATGCCGCTCCATGATAGCATGCCAAGTTTCATGAATTTCAGATGATTTTTGGATTTACTAGACTTTAAAAACCAGGTATCTCAATGTTTGCGGTCGAGTGACAGTGGCAGGGTGTTTGACATTCATTCCTATTTCTTGCATGGGACCTAAGCATGCAACCAAGGACACATCTTTGAATCTTCAACCAATTTATATGCATTGGAGCATGTGCCTGTAGTTCAAATTTGAATTATGCACATAAAAGCTTTGAAAACTCAATTAATGTATAAAAATGTCCAAACGAACCCCGAAAAAATCCAAAATTTAACACAACACTCTTGTTGTTCTATGTTGACACTAGAGAAAAAAATTGAAATCAAGAAGAGGCAACGGATATCGTTTCGTCCCCAAAGGTGAAACGTTCCCTACCGAAACCATCAAGCTTGTTGTGAGAAGCTTATACCCAAACCTACCCCAAATGGGACAAAAAATTTACCATGGCATGTTGATGTCGTGCCGCTCCATGATAGCATGCCATGTTTCATGAATTTCAGACGAGTTTTGGATTTACTAGAATGTAAAAACCAGGTATCTCAATGTTTGAGCCGAGTGATGGTGGCAGGGTGTTTGAAATTCATTCTTATTTCTTGCATGTGACCTAAGCATGCACCGAAGGACACATATTTGATTTTTCAACAAATTTGTATGCACTGGAGCATGTGCATGTAGTTCAAATTTGAATTATGCACATAAAATGTCTAGAAAACCCAGTTAATGTATAAAAATGTCCAAAGGAACCCTGGAAAATTTCAAAATTCAACACAACACTCTTGTTGTTCTATGTCGACACTAGAAATTTTTTGAAAGCAATAAGAGGAAACGGATATCATTTCGTCCCCAAAGGTGACACGTTCCCTACCGAAACCATCAGGCTTGTTGTGAGAAGCTCTGGTTTGTGAGAAGCTTATACCAAAACCTGCCCCAAATGGGACAAAAAAATTACCACGACATGTTGATGCCGCTCCATGATAGCATGCCAAGTTTCATGAATTTCAGACGAGTTTTGGATTTACTAGAATTTAAAAGCCAGGTATCTCAATGTTTGCGGCCGAGTGATGGTGGCAGGGTGTTTGACATTCATTCCCATTTCTTGCATGGGATCTAAGCATGCAACCAAGGACACATATTTGAAGTTTCAACCAATTTATATGCATTAGAGCATGTGCCTGTAGTTAAAATTTGAATTATGCACATAAAAGCATTGAAAACTCAATTAATGTATAAAAATGTCCAAACAAACCTCAAAAAATTCCGAAATTTAACACAACACTCTTGTTTTTCTATGTTGACATTAGAGAAAAAATTTAAATCAAGAAGAGGCAATGGGTACCATTTCGTCTCCAAAGGTGAAACGTTCCCTACCGAAACCATCAGGCTTGTTGTGACAAGCTTATACCCAAACCTGCCCCAAATGGGACAAAAATTTTACCATGCCATGTTGATGCCGCTCCATGATAGCATGCCAAGTCTCATGAATTTCATATGAGTTTTGGATTTAATAGAATTACAAAAGCAGGTACCTCAATGTTTGCCGGTTTGGCACCCCGATCCACATGGGGCAGGGGGCCTTCGCACGTCAGCCCTGGATAACACCTGACGCATGACAGGTCCATGATACAGCAACCCAGGTACAATAATATTCATCAAATACATGTGTATGAGATTACAACATTGATGAATACAATTATCTGGCATAGCCCTACGGCTACTTAAACGGCAGCAGAAGTCTATTTAAATGGCGGCGAAAGTCTTGGTTTGGCAGCATAACAACTCTGGCTGGGCTCCACAACTCACATGACTGGCAAGATTACGGCCTAGCACGATGGAACAAGCAAACAAGTTTGACACGACCTACAAAACTGGATGACACGCCAGGTCAGTACATTGAATGTACTTGCAAGACAACCAAATACATAGCATCCAAACAAACAGATGACAAAGCAAGAACCAAGCGTCTGCAATAACCTATCTTATAGCAGAAGATAAACATGGCATGATATTAAGTAGAAACATGGATCAAATAATCATGAACAACATCATGGAATCTACTAGCATGACAATAGCATGACAATTCAAACTTACTTCTAACATGGCAACGGCAAAACATAGCATAGCCTATCATTTCAATAATGACATGACGTAATCTAAACATGGAATAAATTCAATCAAGACATGGCATGGTATCATGGAACTATGCTGAAAATAAACTACCAATCATATCCAATGCAAACATAACATGTTAACCTTGTGCAAAAATCTACTGTTCTACCATGGTTCTATAAATGCAAATAACAACTTACTACTCATGCAATGCAACCATACTTGCGCACTGAGTCCGTCGGACTCTCTTACCAACGGGTAACCTTGTAACCAAGCGATGATCATTCACAGATCACAAACGGAGCCATACTTGGATCAACACTCACCGAGACCTCGTCTCATGATCATATCAACACACCACTGTGATTACTCACGACTATCTCATAGTCCAAGTCGTCACATTCTATTATTGCACCTTAATCATCAACCTACTTGTTTCAGGTTTATCCTCCATTTCGACCAAGACCTGATAGTGTGACCGATAACGAACTTGTGCCCATGATCGAGGACGCGGCTACTAATAGATTTAACACACACACTCTGCAGAGGTAGATCACTTTACACACACCACGGAACCCATGGCCTCGCACTCCCATACGTGTGGACCAACGGCGTTCCGACAAAATCGGTATACCGCCATGACACTCTCCCGGCCACTCCGACCAACACCCCCATGGGGTTCAGTCCTGGGTGGCACCGTGCCTACCAAAGACACCAACGGTCACCGTCGTGGAAAAAGAAAAACGGTCCCAAACAGGGACAAAGCGCACAAAAAATACTCGAGCTCACAAGGTTCATGTCCGCCTAACTGATCAGGGTAGCGCGCACCCATAACCTTCCCTCGTTGGAGGCACTGGCGAGAGGCATGACAATAGACCCAGCTAGGACCTCCCATAAAGGTAAATGTGGTTGCACTTGAGAAAGCTCGATTTGGTGGCACTATGACTCGATCTCATCGATGATCGAGGAGGTTTGTTATTAAGTCATATTATTAACATCTCCATCATCAATCTTCATGCGGGCATTTTAACAAGAATGCAACCACTAACATGCAACATACAGATGTAGTAACAAACATCAAGTTTTTCAAGTGAACAATGATATCATGCGAAACATGGCAATACCAAGTACTCGTAATACCACTAGTGCAACAAAATCATCATAACCTCGACACTACTAACATTAAACTAGACAGAGACATGATACTATCAGTAACAACATCCCGCTAGCATGGAAATTTATTTCATGAAAGCACAAGCATGCAAGGCAGATAATAAAAACATATAGCACGGCTGAAATAACAGCAGACTAAATAGACAAGAAAACTACTGCAGCTAAACACACACACGAGGTGCAAGCAAAGTCAACATGCAAGTTTGGGGCTCATGATAAGAGGTTGGCTTGCCTGGGGGTCGAGAACTACTCTGGGAAAAAGTGCGGAACGATCGCGGAAAGATTTGCCAGAATTTTTTCTCTCTAGGAGGGGGCTGTTTACGTGCAAGGGCAAAGAGGTCATTTTAACTGTGTGAAAACATTATGAAAGTGATACCAATGGAAAGAGCTCGACGAACAGAGAACGTGAGCGCTGGAATCACCTCAATCGGAGTTATAGTTGCAAAGTTGTGGCCGTTCACTTTTTAGGCAGAAAAGTGGCTTAAACAGTGAACGTTCACAATTTAACCTTTTCGGCGGACGGGGCTGAAAAAGAGAAAGCATATTTGAGAAAATACGTCTCCAGAGAAGAGAAAGCGTAGCTCAGGCAATACATTTTCAGTAACAGTAAACGTATTACACTGAATACGTTTCCATGAAAAGAAAACGTACTCTGGCCTGGGCGTCTCCACTTACGCTGACGTGCCTGGGGCTATGTGGGTGACAGGTGGGGTCACTGGGAAGGTGGGGCCCACCTAGCTCGTCTCCTTCTTCAATCTCCTCCAGCGCCCGATGAAGACAGAGGCAAGGCGAGGCCAAGGCATGCCGGCGATGTGCCCCGGCGACTCCTCGCATCTCCGGCCGAACTGGATACACCGGCGGCCTCGGGACGGAGGGCCACACCCATCCAGAGGCTTCACGCACGCCGAGGAGTGTCATGCCGAGAAGAGCATGGCTCGCGGCGGACACCGGCTACTGCGACGATAGGCAGGGCACCACGGCCACGGAGAGGGGACGGGGTGCAACAAGGAGTGGACTAGGATGGTGGTGGAGCTCTCTAGTGGTGACAAAAGGGAGGGAGGGGCACGGCATCGCCGGAATCAGGCAAGACCCGAGGCGGTGGCCATGGCGGCGGTGTGGGTCAGAGAGGGGCTCCGGGGAGGAATGGGAGCTCGGGGAGGGGTTGTGGGCTACGAGAGAGCTCAGGGAGGCTACTTATAGCTGCGGGGAAGGCTCAAGAAGGAGGGGGCGAGGTGGCACGCGCATGGCTCCGTGTCGATGCTCCGGCGACAAGCACGCGCGGCCAAGGGTCACGGGGAGGGGCGGGAAGGCAACAAGGAGGATGTGAACAACGTGCAGGGGGTCACGGAGTTGAGCAACGCTCGGAGACGAGAGGAGGAAGAGGACAGGGGCGAGGAAACGACAACGCACACGGGAGGGTACTGTGTTCGGCGACGGTGATGGCTCAACGAGTAAGCAAACGAAGGGGGAAAGGAGTCTAGGGGAAGAAGACGTCGAGGGGAAGCTGTGTGACACGCTTGGACAAGCCAGAACCGGCCGGAGCGGAGTTGTTGTTGCCAACAGTGGTGAGACCACCATTTTGGGCCGGCATCAATCGTGATCACCACGGACAACACGCGCTCTGGCCATCTACTTAGTGCCAAACCTTGTCAGTAGTGGAGTCCTTCCAAGGCTCATTAAGAATGAGGGGATGACGAAGTGAAGGGAGCAGAGGGAACCAAGCTCGACAAGTTTGCTTTTGCAAACTTGGCCACATCTTGGTGATCAACACAGTGAGCTTAAGGACTAAACTTGATGTCTGGGAGGTTTAGGGTAGCAAGGACTACGTTCCTGGGAAGTTGGAGGTCATTTGGACAAGTATTTAGCATAGCTGCAGTGCAACTACCAAATCTGGTCCAGAAACTAAATGAGGAAGGAGCACTCAATAGGAGTGATGGATTTAGCTAAAACTCGGCAAAGCTTGATGAATTGGGCATATAATGATGCTGTAAAATCATACCAAATGGACTTGCCAAAAGGGTACTTCCTTCACAGCTATGATTTCTGCCCAAAAACCTGAGAAAAATCCCCAGGGAAAATGGCTAACTGAAATGAGCCCAAGTTTTGTGGAGATGGATCATATGGATAGAAGAAGGCCTGGGAAAAGTTTTAGCCATAATGGAGCAAGATAAAATACACTTGCTTCACAAACTGAAAAATTGGACAGAAACCAAGAATTGCTCCTGTGCTCACATAGTTCAATGCAATGAACTGAATTTACGTGGAGGCTAATGATTTAGGATATATGAGGAGATGGCAAAGTTTCATCCCATTTGGAAACTCTATGAAGGTACTTCCTGCACCACGTTGCAATCTGGTCAGAAACTTCGAAAAATAGCACAAGTAACTAGGAGGAAGGGATTGAGCTCATCTTTGGTATCAGTGGGTGATTTTATCAATGTTAATCACCCTGCCAAATTGCAGCTCAATAGGAATTAGGAATAAGGCACTTCCTTTGCAAAATTTCAGAGAAGGCAGAAACTTGCATTGGATCATGTGCCCAACTTTGAATTGGAGAATCATAAGATTAGGATGGAACTAGTGAATATATAGCAAGGACAAGCTCCACAATTTATGTGGGAATTTTCTCTGCTATAAAAATAGTAGTTCCTTTGGAAACTGGCAGGAATGCAATATTGGCTTAAAATAAGAGAAGGCAATTTTCCTTATTTAATTAGGGCCAATATGTTTGCTAGAGCTAGGATTAGGTATAAGGATAAACTCCACTAATTCCCATGAATTTAGGAGATGGCTAGCTATGCCTTTGGATTTTTATTCCTCGGAAAGGCAAGAAAGGAATAAATCATAATTCAAAAATGTTGCATGGGACTTAGCAATATTTTTGCATATCCAAGGGTTAGGAGGATAGGAGGGTCTCTTGGAACAGATGGGATGGTAAACATATCAAGGAAAATGATAGCTCCTTTGTAATCACAAAGGCCATATCCAAATTCCAAAAAATTGGAATTAGTGTTTGAGAGGATTTGAGATGATGCAAATGAGGTCTTGCCCACTGACAAAGACATGAGCAAGGTTTTTAAAGGTTGGAAATGGCAAGAATTCTCAGAGTCATCCAGCAAACTCGGGAGAAATATTTTGAAAATGATTGCTAGGAAGGAATAACAGCAAAAAACTTGATAACCCAATTTTGGGGCTGTTACAGCCGGAGAGCCATGGTGCCGTGGTGTTCAAAATTCATCCCCATTTCATGCATGGGACATAAGCATAAACCCATGGACACATATATGATTTTACAACCCATGTTAGTGTACCGGAGCATGTGTATGTAGTTTAATTTTGAATTGTGCACCTGAAATGGCTAGAAAACCAACTTAATGTATAAAATGTCCAAACGAACCCTGAATAATTCCATTTTTTTACGACACACATATAGTTGCATGTTCATTGCAGATAAAAGTTCTAGCAATTCAAACACCGTCCATTGCCGTTGTGACCCCATTATGTAATATAAATCTAGATGAAAAATCAAGTAGATCCCACACAGTTTATTATCACCAACCGTGTGAGATGCAGTACAAAATATCTTTTAGCACCATCGGTGTATAGTACGCCTATGGCTTACGCGAGAAGGTGCATGGGCTACAGTCCACAGCTGGCGTGTCAAGCACACTAGCTCGCTCCCCAAATATCATTTCACTGTTCAATCGTCACCGGTGAAACATGGGGACGTGGACCCGCATCGTGAGCTGGACATGGAGGCGGCGGCAGAGATCGACCAGCACCAGCTGTAGTAGTACTCTTTGTTTTGTTTAATTAAGAGTGATAGTCATTAATTTGTTAGAGTAATGTTGGTCAGGTAGCTCTGTTTAATTGATGAACTTGCTCGATTAAGAAGTGTGGGTGTGATGTAGTCTTCTTTGTGCACCAAAATTATGCAATGACGTGGATGACCACTGATGACCCACAAATGTAGGGGATCTATCGTAGCCTTTTTGATAACTAAGAGTGTCGAACCCAACGAGGAGCAGAAGGAAATGATAAGCGGTTTTCAGCAAGGTATTCTCTGCAAGCACTAAAATTATCGGAAACAGATAGTTTTGTGATAAGGTAATTTGTAACGGGTAACAAGTAATGAAAGTAAACAAGGTGCAGCAAGATGGCCCAATCCTTTTTGTAGCAAAGGACAAGCCTGGACAATCACTTATATGAAGGAAAACGCCCCCGAGGACACATGGGAATTATCGTCAAGCTAGTTTTCATCATGCTCATATGATTCGCGTTCATTACTTTGATAATTTCGTATGTGGGTGGACCGTGCTTGGTTGCTGTCCTTTCTTGGACAAGCATCCCACTTATGATTAACCCCTATTGCAAGCATCCGCAACTACAAGAGACGTATTACGGTATACCTAACAATAGCATGAAACATATGGATCCAAATCAGCCCCTTACGAAGCAACTCATAAACTAGGGTTTAAGCTTCTATCACTCTAGCAACCCATCATCTACTTATTACTTCCCAATGCCTTCCTATAGGCCCAAACAATGGTGAAGTGTCATGTAGTCAACATTCACATAACACCACTAGAGGAAAGACAACAAACATCTCATCAAAATATCGAATGAATACCAAATTCACATGACTACTTATAGCAAGACTTCTCCCATGTCCTCAGGAACAAACGTAACTACTCACAAAGCATATTCATGTTCATAATCAGAGGGATATTAATATGCATAATGGATCTGAACATATGATCTTCCACCAAATAAACCAACTAATATCAACTACAAGGAGTAATCAACACTACTAGCAACCCACAGGCACCAATCTGAGGCTTTGGGACAAAGATTGGATACAAGAGATGAACTAGGGTTTGAGAGGAGATGGTGCTGGTCAAGATGTTGATGGAGATTGACCCCCTCCCGATGAGAGGATCGTTGGTGATGACGATGGCGATGATTTCCCCCTCCCTGAGGGAAGTTTCCCTGGCATAACAGCTGTGCCGGAGCCCTAGATTGGTTCCTCCAAGGTTCCGCCTCGTGGCGGCGGAATTTCTTCCCGAAATCTTGCTTATGATTTTTTCACGGACGAAAGACATCATATAGCAGAAGATGGGCACCGGAGGCCTACCAGGGGGCCCACGAGGCAGGGGGCGCGCCCAGGGGGGTAGGGCGCGCCCCCCACCCTCGTGGCCAGGGTGTGGGCCCCCTCTGGTGGATTCTTTGGCCAGTATTTTTTTTAATTCCAAAAATAACTTCCGTGAAGTTTCAGGACTTTTGGAGCTGTGCAGAATAGGTCTCTAATATTTGCTCCTTTTCCAACCTAGAATTCCAGCTGCCGGCATTCTCCCTCTTCATGTAAACCTTGTAAAATAAGAGAGAATATGCATAAGTATTGTGACATAACGTGTAATAATAGCCCATAAAGCAATAAATATCGATTTAAAAGCATGATGCAAAATGGACGTATCAACTCCCCCAAGCTTAGACCTCACTTGTCCTCAAGCGGAAGCCGATAACGATAAAGATGTCCACATGTTTAGAGATAGAGGTGTCGATAAAATAAAATACGGACATGAGGGCATCATGATCATTCTTATAACAGCAACATATATGGATATTGTCATATGATTTCTTATGCTCAAGTAATAATCTATTCACAATGTCAAGTATGAATCGAAACTTCATTGAGAACTAACAAACTATAATCTCAGTCATTGAAGCAATTGCAATTTATCATAACATCGTAAAGAGTCAATATAAGAGCTTTTCAAAGAAGTCCACATACTCAACTATCATTTAGTCTTTCACAATTGCTAACACTCACTCAATACTTATGGGTATAGAGTTTTAATCGGACCTGAGAGAAAGATAGGGGCTTATAGTGTTGCCTCCCAACCTTTTACCTCAAGGGTAATGTCAACAATAATAATTCATGCTAACTTACATCCAATTGGATATATATATATATATATATATATATATATATCAGGATCTTTCCAACACAATGTGCTTGCCAAAGGATAAAATGTAAAAAGGAAAGGTGAAGATCACCATGACTCTTGCATAATGAATAAGACAAAAGTAAAAGATAGGCCCTTCGCAGAGGGAAGCAGAGGTTGGCAGAGGATCTTACTCAATCCATAGGTAGGTATGGTGGACTCTCATGGCAAAACTGGGTTTAAGGGTATTCGGAAGCACAAGTAGTATCTCTACTTCGTGCAAAGAATTTGGCTAGCATGAGGGAGAAAGGCAAGCTCAACATGTTGGATGATCCATGACAATATACTTTATTTCGGATACAAGAAAACATAACCCATTACATTGTCTTCCTTGTCCAACATCAACTCTTTAGCATGTCATACTTTAATGAGTGCTCACAATTATAAAAGATGTCCAAGATAGTATATTTATATGTGAAAACCTCTCTTTCTTTATTACTTCCTATTAATTGCAACGATGAACAAACTATGTTTGTCAAATCTCAACAACTTTTATTCATCATACTCTTTATATGTGAAGTCATTACTCTCCATAAGATCAATATGATCTCTTTATTTCATTTTATTCTTTCTTTTCCTTTAATTCCCTCACGATCATAGAAAGATAATCAAGCCCTTGACTCAACACTAATCTTTATTATATATAGCTCACGGACCCGATTACATAGAAGGATCATAAGGAAAAACTCAAAACTAAATCACACTAAAACTTCATTCTACTAGATCAAGATATTACCAAAAGGATCGAATTAAGAAAAATGGTAAAGATAGGAGTGTGATGCTGATACGATACCGGGGCACCTCCCCCAAGCTTGGCAGTTGCCAAGGGAAGTGCCCATACCCATGTGATTATTTCTCTTTCTTCGGGGGTGATGATGTGATATTCTTGGCTATGATACACCTCAGGATACGATTCTCCTCCTTGAGCTTGTTGACTTGCCACTTAAGATCCATTATTTCCTTATGGAGCTTACCCGTGACGGTTAAAGCTCCTTGCTCCCATGGATGCTGCATAGCTGCGGGAGAACAAGTAACACTCCTTTTCATATTTTCATAAGAGAGAAATTTAACATTGGAGGGGATGACCGAGTTTGGGATAGCTGAGCTCTATAGTTCCCCCATCGTGAATCCTGCCCGGAAACGAGAAGTAACTTCTTGATCCTCCTCCATGGCATCTATCCTTTTCAAGTCAGCTTCCAACTCTTCCTCCCTTAAGGGCCCAAAGTGATAGGCATCGCTGTTTGCCCCTGGATCTGTTGTCGGATGAGACACCCGACTCTCCCCGACTGACTCTTGAGAAGACATCTTGCTCTAATTTGAGGCAGAAACAACTCGAAACAAAAACAGAGGATATTTGCATGGTACAGTGGTCAAAACCTTCGGGAGATTATATAATGAATTTTTACCAACCAAAAGAAGTATCATGCAAGAAAGCAGAGTTCGGAGGGCACACGAGGTGCCCACGAGGCAGGGGGGCACGCCCAGTGGGGTAGGTCGTGCCTCCCACCCTCGTGGAAGCCTCGTGTCCTTCCCGGACTACTTCTTATTTTCCTATTTTCTTAAATATTCCAAAATGGAGAAAAATTGACATTAGAACGATTTTGGAGTCGGTTTACTTACCGTACCACATACCTATTCCTTTTCGGAGTCTGAAGCATGCTGGAAAGTGTCTCTTATGTATTCCTCCAGGGTTACAGTTTCAATAACATTAGTTTCAAAATTTATAGGATTACCTGAGATATAATGTTTGATTCTTTGACCGTTCACTACCTTTGGATTTGTGCCTTCGAAGTTATTGATTTTTATGGCACCGGAACGATAGACCTCCTCGATAACGTAAGGACCTTCCCATTTAGAGAGAAGTTTTCCTGCAAAAAACCTTAAACGAGAGTTGAATAGCAACACATAATCACCTACATTAAACTCATGCTTTTGTATCCTTTTGTCATGCCATCTTTTAACTTTTTTTAAACAGTTTGGCATTCCCGTAGGCCTGAGTTCTCCATTCATCAAGTGAGCTAATGTCAAAAAGCCTCTTCTCACCGGCAAGTTTGAAATCATACTTGAGCTCTTTAATGGCCCAATATGCCTTATGTTCTAGTTCAAGAGGTAGGTGACATGCTTTTCCATAAACCATTTTATACGGAGATATACCCATAGGATTTTTATATGCAGTTCTATAGGCCCATAATGCATCATAAAGTTTCTTGGACCAATTCTTTCTAGATCTATTAACAGCCTTTTGCAAAATTAATTTGAGCTCTCTATTACTCAATTCTACTTGACCACTAGATCATGGGTGATACGGGATGCAATTCTATGATTAACATCATACTTAGCAAGCATTTTTTGAAAAGCACCATGAATAAAATGTGAACCACCATCAGTCATTAAATATCTAGAGACTCCAAACCTCGGAAAAATAACTTCTTTAAGCATCTTAATAGAGGTGTTATGATCAGCACTACTATTTGGAATAGCTTCTACCCACTTCGTAACGTAATCAACAGCAACTAAGATATGTGTGTACCCATTAGAGGAAGGAAACGGTCCCATGTAATCAAAGCCCCAAACAGCAAATGGTTCTAACAAGTGAATAATTCATGGGCATTTCCTGACGTCTACTAATATTACCAATTCTTTGACATTCATCACAAGACAAGACAAACTTACGGGCATCTTTGAAGAGAGTAGGCCAATAAAAACCGGATTGCAATACCTTATGTGCAGTTTTATCTCCAGCGTGGTGCCCTCCATAAGCTTCGTAGTGACACTTGCGTAGGATCTGTTCCTGTTCATGCTCAAGTATACAACGTCTAATAACATCATCTACTCCTTCTTTATAAAGATGTGGGTCATCCCAGAAGTAATGTCTTAAATCATAGAAAAACTTTTTCTTTTGCTGGTATGTGAAGCTAGGTGGTATAAATTTAGCAACAATGTAATTAGCATAATCAGCATACCATGGAGCAGTACGAGAAGCATTTAATACAGCTAATTGTTCATCAAGAAAGCCATCATCAATAGGTAGTGGGTCATAAAGAACATTCTCTAATCTAGACAAGTTGTCTGCAACGGGGTTCTCAGCTCCCATTCTATCAATGATATGCAAATCAAATTCTTGTAGCAAGAGAACCCATCTAATAAGTCTAGGTTTAGCATCTTTCTTTTCCATAAGATATTTAATAGCAGCGTGATCAGTGTGAATAGTTACTTTAGAATCGACAATATAAGGTCTAAACTTATCACAAGCAAAAACAACTGCTAAAAATTCTTTCTCAGTAGTAGCATAATTTCTCTGGGCCCTGTCTAGAGTTTTACTAGCATATTGAATGACATTTAATTTCTTATCAACTCTTTGTCCTAGAACAGCTCCTACAACATAATCACTAGCATCACACATAATTTCAAAGGTTATATTCCAATCAGGTGGCTGAACAATAGGTGCAGAAATCAATGCTTTCTTAAGTATTTCAAATGCTTCTACACAATCATCATCAAAGACAAAAGGTATATCTTTTTGTAATAGGTTAGTCAGAGGCCGGGAGATTTTTGAGAAGTCCTTAATGAACCTCCTATAAAAACCAGCATGACCAAGGAAACTTCTTACACCTTTAACATCCTTGGGACACGGCATCTTTTCAATAGCATCAACTTTAGCTTTGTCAACTTCAATACCTCTTTCATAAATTTTATGCCCCAAGACAATACCTTCATTAACCATAAAGTGGCACTTCTCCCAATTCAAGACAAGGTTAGTTTCTTCACATCTCTACAAAACTCGATCAAGGTTGCTCAAGCAATCATCAAAAGAGGATCCATAAACAGACAAATCATCCATGAAAACCTCACAAATATTTTCACAAAAGTCAGAGAATATAGCCATCATGCATCTTTGAAAGGTAGCAGGTGCATTACATAACCCAAAAGGTATACGTCTATAAGCAAAGGTACCGAAAGGGCAATTAAAAGTGGACTTTTCTTGATCCTCAGCTGACACAGGTATTTGAGAGAAACCAGAGTAACCATCTAGAAAGCAAAAATGTGTATGTTTGGATAATCTTTCTAGCATTTGATCAATGAAAGGCAAAGGGTAATGATCTTTTTTAGTAGCTTTATTTAATTTACAGAAATCAATTACCATCCTATAACCTATAATAATTCTTTGTGGAACCAATTCATCTTTATCATTAGGAACGACAGTAATACCTCCCTTCTTAGGGACACAATGGACAGGACTTACCCACTGTCGTGGTTCTAAGTCTGACAGCAGAATAGGGGGTAGGTATGGAGAGGCAAGATCCTAGCTATGGAGTAGTTGTATACGCAAGGGATTTACGAGTTCAGGCCCTTCTCGGAGGA
Source organism: Aegilops bicornis (assembly GCA_021605145.1). Lineage (NCBI taxonomy): Eukaryota > Viridiplantae > Streptophyta > Magnoliopsida > Poales > Poaceae > Aegilops > Aegilops bicornis. Next base: position 314,416,908 of record CM038674.1, on the reverse strand, counting down.
AGTAACAGCCCTACGTCTCGGAGCCCGGAGGCGGTCATTGGATTATATGCGTGTGTATTATAGGGTGCGAACCCTTCTACGTGGAGGGGGTGGCTTATATAGAGTGCGCCAGACCCCAGCCAGCCCACGTAGTAGAGGGTTTAAGGTACATTAAGGCTAGGCGTTCTGGTAACGCTTACATAAAGTGTCATTAAGGTCATAAAGACTATTTAACTACAGACCGTTTGGACACCGAGTGGCTCTTGGACTCTTGGTGGTCGAGTGGGTCTTCATAGTCGAGTGTCTTTGAATCTGTCGAGTGGAAGCCTACCAGGTTGACTGGAAGGCTGCTTCTCTTGTGAATATCCTTGTGGAGGGTACCTTTGGGCAGGTCCATGACCCTACCCCAGGTACATGACTTCATCATTAGCCCCCGAATGGATCGAGGTTTGAGTGAGGAAGGAGTTGAGAGTCTTTCTGACCTTCTCTTCGTGTTGTGAGTGCATCTTACTCTGGATCAACGACCTTTTGGTGATGACGTCAACCTTTCTTTCAGTCGCCTTGATCCATTCTTCATGTTTGTCGAGTGAACTTTGTGAACCTGAGGATTTCCGAGCGACGGATCTGAGGAAATCTGTTATCTGACAAGTTGCTCTGCGGTTAGCGGATTTCGTGGGATCCGAATTTTGGGAAGCGCGCGAAGCGGAGAAAACCGCGGTACTCGGATGGGATAAGACGATGACGCCTCGATCCTCGCGCCGCCTTTTTCGCCACGTATCGTGCGCGCATCTGTTGCGGGATCGTGACAGGATTGCCTGGGCCTACCGGTCAGCCACTCGGAAGCGACCCCATATAAGGCGTTGGACCGGGCATTTTGAACAAGGCGCCTCAGTTTCTCCTCTCCGCCTCCAAAACTCTCTCGCCACGCTCTCCGTCCGTCCAAAGATCAAGCTCGGTACCTTCTCGCTTGGCGACCATGGTGAAGGACAAGACTGCCGCTTGAACGGATGAAGAAGACGGCGGCGAAGGCCAAGGGGAGAGCGCCCAGTCGGGGCGGTTCCTCTTCGCGGTCCAAGCTGCCGCAGGGCTGGGTCCAAGGAGACTGGATCCGGTCGACCATCACCGACAAAGATCTCACCGATCTGGCCAACGAAGGAGTGATCCCCCATGGGTCGGCGAGGCTTCCGGCACGGAGTGGCAACCGCAGCTCGAAGAGGGTGAGTGTGTCCTCCTGGCCACCCACGTAGATAGGGGTTTTCTGCCGCCAAATCCTTTTTTTCCGGGGTTTCGAACTTTTTGGAGCGCAACTCCACCATTCCACTCCAAACTCCATTGTGTATCTTGCTGCTTTCGTTTCGCTCTGCGAAATTTCTTGGGTTGTCGATCGCATTGGGGTCTTTTCAAGCACATATTCACCGTCGCTCTCGGACGGTGAAGAAAACGAGCCCGAATGACGAGAGGACCCAAGTAATCCAAATGTGTGGGGAAGAGCGCCTTTCCAGCTATGACTCTCCCGACTCGGTTAGAGGGTGGCGATCGACCTGGTTTTATTACTAAGACCAGCCGGCCAAGGCGATCGGCCGGGCTCCCTCGTTTCTCCATGAGTCGAGTGAAGAAGCCATCTTCCCTGAAGGTGTTGCCAGAGGAGAAGGCCCAAGTAAAGCTTCTGATGGAGTGTGTAGTCCAGCTTATTCGCGAAGGGGTGAGCGTCATGGATCTCCTGGAGGTTTTTCTCCGACGGCGTATTCAGCCACTCCAATACCGAGGTCATCCGATGTGGATGTACTCCGGTACGGATGATACCACTCGGGTCCATCCGGAGGAGGTTGATGACGCCATACTGGAGAAGTGGATGACTGCCATCACATGAAATAAAGATAACCCTCGCGGGGCTAGGAGGATTCCACCACTCGACCAGAGTTACGAACCAGACAAGGTATCATTACTTATCTCCGACTGTGATTCTGTTGCATACCTCCTGTTTTGATGTCAATTTCTTCGACTGACTTTAACCTTGTTTTGTTGTCTTCTAGGTCACCACTGAGATGTACTCGATGCACAACGGGGCGCAGGAAGCAGCCGAAGAAGAAGAAGGAAGTGGAGGTGAGAGTCCGGAGGAATGGGAGTCCAACGGCGAAGAGGATGAGGAGGATGATGGCTCTGATGATGAGGAGGAGGAGGAAGAAGAGGAGGAAGACGTCGACCCTCCTCACTTGGAGGGAAGGTCCAAGTCGGCCTTACGACCCGCGGCCGGACGCAGTAAAGCTTTTGTGCCCACCGGTCGGTCGGCAAGCGACCTAGGACAACTTCTCCAGCGACCGTGAGAAGCAGCCGAAGCAACCTCGGCGACGTCGTCGAAGCCGTGAAGGCCCTGCCCAAGATGCGAATGGTCATCCCCACCATCTCCGGTAACCAATGTAACCTTGTATTTCCTTTTTCAACATGAGTGAACTTTTAGTCGACTTGATGATCGATCAGCCGACTCCTGAAATCTGGTAGCCGCTACCTCCGAGACTTCAGCCAAGCACGATGATCGTGAAATGGAGGATGCGGCTACTTCCAATCTTGGTAAGATCTACGAGATTTCACTTTTAGCCGATCGGGGCTTTTTAGTCGATTGGGCTTCCATGTTTACTTCGGATCTCTCTTGTAGTTCCGCCACGTCATTGATCTTCCCGATGATGACGAGGAAGCGCCATTGAGGAAAAGGAGGAACAAGAAAGTGCCTGCTGGCAAGGCTGCTCAAGTCGCGACGACTCCTGAGACGTTGATTTCCGAGGGAGGCAACCCCACTCGGACTTCTGTATCTTTCGCTGTGCCGCTGACAAGTGCCCGACCCACTTCGTCGACTGCTGATCCACCATCTCTCTTTGCTACACACCACGTCCCGGAAGACCAAGTAAGTCTTTGCTAAGGAGGCCATACGCCAGCAGGGATCATGATGGAGCAGTGAAAGCGGCTCGAGAGGCAAGTCAGCGGCCTATGATGCTAGTTCAGCTCTCGAGCAATGTCCAAGTAAGTCGATCGTTGCTTGCTTTGTTAGGATATACTATCTCAAACTGCTTTCTTACGTAAATTTCCATATCCGCACACCTTTGGTGTGTGTGTCGCTTGAACTTTTGTGGGGGCATGCCGAGTGCACCTTTGGGTGTAGTCCCCGAGACTATGGTCGATTGCGTGCGATCGCTACGATCTTTATCTTGTGATCTTCTTCACTCGACTTGGACGGACCAAGTCGAATGGAACTGAAAAAAAGCGGTGGGGGCACGCTTGAGTGCACCCAATCGGGTGTAGTCCCCGAGACTATGGTCGATCGCGTGCGCTTGACTATAGTCTAAAGAACTGTTTTTTATCTGCGGTGACCACGACAATTAGCCATGTTTTTAGAATCATAGCCTCTTTGCCTCTTTTGGTCGTTGATCGAACCAAATTGGTAAACCAGTGGGGGCAAGCTGAGTGCACCCTGGGTGTAGTCCCGAGACTACTGTCGAATGTTTTTATTTGACCGTAGTCTTAGAAATGCTACTATTTTTCCTTAGTCACTCGGAAGTGATCTGTCTTTGATGCCTTTCGTTGGTTGACTCTTTGTAGAAATCTTGCGAGCTTGTGGCTCGCTATATCGAGATTAGAGAAAAAGCAGATTCAGCTCAACCTTGATTTGAAGCTTGCTCAGGAGAATTTGCAGAAGGCACAGGATGAAGCAAAAGGTATGGCTGGTGAGAAATTTTGGCGACTGCCTCTGTTTTTCTGCTCATTCTCAACTTTTTTCTCATTGTTGCTTTGCAGATAAACTGGAAGAGACTTTGAAGAAGAAGGACCTTGACCTTGCAGAGGCACAGAAGGCGGCTTTGGAGAAAACAAAGCTCGCTGAAGAGAAGCTTGCCTCAGTCGACAAACTTGAAGATGAAAATGCTAAGCTGAAAGCCTCTCTTGACGCGGCTAACAAGGAAGTCAGTCAACTGAAGAACGACAAGAATGTTCTGTCTGACAAGGTTGGTCAGCTGGAGGGGAAGCGAAACGACCTGGAGATTTATCTTGGAGGGTTTGCCAAGAAGCTGTTTCTCATGCTTGAAGGTAATCTCTTTTATCCAACTGCCTTGCTCTCACCGGCTCATCATATGATCTTCATTTTGAATCTGAGTTGTGTTTTCAGAATTCTGCCAAAACTTTGAAGAAGAAACAAGTCGAGTGGAAACCAGTTTGGACCCCATCAACTCTCCTGTGAAGGACGAAGCTGCTATGAATGTGCTCCGACTGGAGTCTCGTGTTGCTAGCGCGATGGATTATCTTGCTCGACCGAAAGTTGCGATGTCGCGGATCGACTCGACTCTCCGGCCGTAACAGACTCTCAGAATGATCTTGAATCTTTGATGACTCATTGAATGAGATTCCAAGTCGAGTGCAAGAATGGAAGAAGTCATCTGCCAGGTGTGGTGCTGATGTTGCTCTATCTCTGGTTCGTGTCCACTGCAAAGAAGCGCAAGAGGATAAGCTGGTGTCTCTCAAGGTTGCCAATACCAGGAAGCACGACTTCAGATCTTTCATGGAGACTTTCATCGCTGCTGCTACCCGTATTGCCGACGGAATCGACCTCGACCAGTTTGTTGCGCCTTCCGGTCCTCACGAGGAGTAAAAAACTTCTAAGTCCCACTTTAAATTTGCCTCGAATGCCGAGTGGTTTCAGAATCGATAAACTTTAACATGCTTAACGCCTGAGCACCTTTGGACCCGTAGGACGTTTATCCGAACTTGATTTTTCCTTTAACATGCTTTGCTTGCCTTCGGGAGACCTTTATTCTTCATTTTGGAAGATATTCCGTTGAAGCTCCGAAGGAGGAGGTAGCAGTGGACCTGCACCTCGTCGTCCTTGCGGATCCGGATGAATTCCTTACTTAGGCGAGTACTGTGCTGCAGCTGAGCCCCCAAGTGGGAGGTTTTCTCTCCACTCGGTAGGATCTTATTACTTAGGCGAGCACTGGGCTGCAGCTAAGCCCCCGAGTGAGAGGTTTGCTCTACTCTCGGTAGGATTTCTATTACTTAGGCGAGCACTGGGCTGCAGCTAAGCCTCCGAGTGAGAGGTTTGCTCTACTCTCGGTAGGATTTCTATTACTTAGGCGAGCACTGGGCTGCAGCTAAGCCTCCGAGTGGGAGGTTTGCTCTCCACTCGGTAGGATTTTTATTACTTAGGCGAGCACTGGGCTGCAGCTAAGCCCCGAAAAGTAGGTTTGCTCTACCCCCGGTAGGTTTTCTCTTACTTAGGCGAGCACTGGGCTGCAGCTAAGCCTCCGAGTGGGAGGTTTGCTCTCCACTCGGTAGTATTTTTATTACTTAGGCGAGCACTGGGCTGCAGATAAGCCTCCAAGTGAGAGGTTTGCTCAACTCTCGGTAGGATTTCTAAAACTAAGGCGCAGCACTGGCTGCAGCTTAAGCCTCCCGAATGGGAGGTTTGCTCTCCACTCGGTAGGATTTTATTACTTAGGCGAGCACTGGGCTGCAGCTAAGCCCCCGAGTGGGAGGTTTGCTCTCCACTCGGTAGGATTTTATTACTTAGGCGAGCACTGGGCTGCAGCTAAGCCCCCGAGTAGGAGGTTTGCTCTCCACTCGGTAGGATTTTTATTACTTTGGATGTTTGAGGCGAATCCTTGGGCTGTTATAAGCCCCCGAGTGGGAGGCTGGCTCACCACTCGGTAGGGTTTGAATACTTAGGCGAGTACTTGGACTGCAGCTAAGCCTCCGAGTGGGAGGTTGGCTCGCCACTCGGTAGGATTTTGGATAGTTAGGCGAGTACTTGGACTGCAGCTAAGCCTCCGAGTGGGAGGCTGGCTCGCCACTCGGTAGGATTTTGGATACTTAGGCGAGTACTTGGACTGCAGCTAAGCCTCAGGTGGGAGGCTGGCTCGCCTTCGGTAGGATTTTGGATACTTAGGCGAGTACTTGGATGCAGCTAAGCCTCCGAGTGGGAGGCTGGCTCGCCTCGGTGGGATTTTGGATACTTACGAGTACTTGGACTACAGCTAAGCCTCCGAGTGGGAGGCTGGCTCGCCACTCGGTAGGATTTTGGATACTTAGGCGAAGCGGATTCGCAGCTAAGCCCCCGAGTGAGAGACTGGCTCGCACTCGGAAAGAATTTTTTTTTTACAAACTTAGGCGAATCGGATTCGCAGCTAAGCCACCCACTGGGGGAAATTCCAAAAAAGCAATATTAATCACTGGGAGAACTATAACCTTCTTGTCTTAGATAAACAAACTACAAAGGTACTTTTATTACATCTCAACCGAGTGAGTTTTAAGTGTAAAAGGGGCGGAGCAGCTCCGCGTTCCAAGCTCGAGGCTCGTCGATCTGACGATCAACGTTGTAGAGATGATACGCTCCGTTGTGGAGGACCCTCGTGATGATGAAGGGACCTTCCCAAGTGGGAGCAAGCTTGTGTGGTTTCTGTTGATCCACTCGGAGGACCAAATCTCCCTCTTGGAAGGCTCGACTCTTCACATTTCTGGCATGGAATCGACGCAAGTCCTGCTGATAGATAGTCGAGCGGATCAAGGCCATCTCTCTCTCCTCTTCCAAGAGGTCGACTGCATCTTGCCGGGCTTGTTCTGCTTCCTCTTCAGAGTATAGCTTGACTCGAGGTGCATTGTGAAGCAGGTCACTCGGCAGAACTGCTTCAGCTCCATAGACCAGGAAGAATGGAGTTCTCCCAGTCGACCGATTAGGAGTGGTCCTCAATCCCAGAGAACTGATGGAAGTTCGTCGACCCAAGCTCCTGCTGCGTGTTTGAGATCACGCATCAGCCGAGGTTTCAGCCCTTTGAGAATGAGGCCGTTTGCACGTTCGCTTGTCCATTCGACCGAGGATGAGCCATTTGAAGCATAGTCGACCAGCGTGCCTTGAGAGGCATGAAGGCTTTGAACTTGTCATTATCGAAGTTTGACCCATTGTCGGTGATGATGCTATGCGGAACTCCATATCTGAATATCAACTCTCCGATGAAACTGATAGCAGTGCATGCATCGAGGTTCTTGATGGGCTTGGCTTCGATCCACTTGGTGAACTTGTCGACTGCTACTAGCAAATGAGTGAAGCCGCTTCTGCCAGTTCTCAAAGGTCCAATCATGTCCAATCCCCAAACAACGAAGGGCCAAACGAGTGGAATGGTCTTCAAGGCTGAGGCTGGATTGTACGACATGTTAGAATAGAACTGACATCCTTCACACTTGTCGACTATTTCTTTTGCCATTTCATTTGCCTTCGGCCAGTAAAATCCCGCTCGGAATGCTTTAGCCACAATGGTCCGAGAGGACGCATGATGGCCACAGGTCCCGAGTGGATATCCTCAAGAATTATCGACCTTCTTCCGGCGTGATACACTTCGCCGACTCGATCGCGCTTTCTCTGTATAATTGTCCCTTGATTATTATAAAGGCCTTGGATCGACGGACGATCTGTTGAGCCTCTTCTTCATTTTCCGGGAGCTCTTTCCTAAGGATATATGCGATGTATGGCCTTTGTCCGATCGGGAGTGATGACCACAACTTCCATAATTAGGTCGACCACTGTTGGGACCTCAACTACAGTCGGATCATTGGCACTCTTTTGCAGCGGGGCTTCTTGTGTGAAAGGATCCTCCTGCACTGACGGAGCATGAATGTGTTCTAAAAATACATCAGTGGGAATGGCTTCCCTCTTGGACCCTATCTTCGCCAAATCATCCGCAGCTTGATTTTTCAGTCGAGGTATATGATGAAGCTCTAACCCCTCGAATTTCTTCTCCAAATTTTCTCCTTGCATTACAATAACCTGTCATAGCTGGGCTTCGACATCCCACTCCTTCATCACTTGATTAACAACCAGATCTGAGTCGCCATAAACCATAAGGCGGACGCCGAAAGTGAAATGGCCATGCGCAACCCATATAGGAGTGCTTCATATTCGCTTCGTTGTTGGAAGAATCAAAGTGAATCTGGAGAACATACTTGAGCCTATCTCCTCGGGGAAACCAATACAACCCCTCGCACTGTAACCGTTCAGCAGATCTTGGAACCGTCGAAAAACATAGTCCAAAGGTTCGAGTGAACTTGGGTCGGAAGTCGTTGTTCGATCCACTGGCGAGGAAATCTGCTATCGCTTGGGACTTGATGGCTTTCTTTGCCTCGAATTTGATATCAAGGGAAGGAGTTCAATCGCCCATTTTGCCACTCGACCGGTTGCATCTCTGTTATGAAGAATTTCCGACAAAGGGCGTCACGACGATCGTAATGGAATGATCGAGAAATAATGAGCAACCTTCTTCGTGGTCATATAGATCCCATAAACAAGCTTCTGATAGTGAGGGTATCTTTGCTTTGACGGGGTCAGTACTTCAGAAAGATAATAAACTGGGCGTTGAACTTTGAAGGCTTTTCCTTCTTCCCGCTCGACCATAAGTACGGTACTGACGACTTGTCCAGGGGCTGCAATGTAAAGCAGCAAAGGCTCCTTGCTGATTGGAGCAGCAAGCACCGGCTGGGTGGAGAGCAGAGCTTTGAGCTCTGCGAACGCTGCATCAGCTTCTAGAGTCCACTCGAACTTGTCTGACTTCTTCATCAATCGATGCACAGAGGCAATGCCTTTTCACCGAGGCGAGATGAATCGACTTAAAGCGGCCAAGCATCCAGTAAGTTTCGGACGACATCGTGCACGCACAGGGCGCTTCATTCGGAGTATGGTGCCAACCTTTTCTGGGTTAGCATCGATTCCTCGCTCAGAAACGAGAAAACCGAGTAACTTTCCACCAGGGACTCCGAATGTACACTTTGATGGGTTAAGCTTGATATCATACCTCCTGAGATTGGCAAATGTTTCAGCAAGGTCAGTCAACAGGTCGAAACCCTGTCGTGACTTGACCACTATATCATCCATGTACGCTTCCACATTCCGACTTATTTGAGTGAGCAAACACTTTTGAATCATCCTCATGAATGTGGCTCCGGCATTCTTGAGACCGAATGGCATGGTAACATAACAGAAGCACCCGAATGGAGTGATGAACGCTGTTTTAATCTCATCAGGTCCATATGCACCGGATCAGATGGTACCCGGAATAGGCGTCTAAAAAAGACAACCTCTCGCATCCCGCAGTTGAATCGACTATTTGGTCGATGCGAGGAAGAGGGAAATGATCTTTCGGGCAGGCCCGATTGATATGCTTGAAATCGATGCACATGCACAACGACTTGTCTTTCTTGGGGACCATGACAATGTTGGCGAGCCACTCGGAGTGGTAGATCTCTCGGATAACTCTGCTGCTAAGAGCCGAGCCACCTCCTCACCAATGGCCTTTCTCTTCTGGACGGCGGACCGCCGAAGATACTCTTTAACTGGTTTGAATTTTGGGTCGACTCGTAGGCGATGCTCAGCCAGCCCACAGGAACACCCGGCATGTCAGCAGGCTTCCATGCAAAGATGTCCCAGTTCTCACAGAGGAACTGGATGAGCGCTTCTTCCTATTTTGAGTCGAGTGTTGTTGAGATGTTGGTCGGAGCAGCGTCGGGATCAGTCGGGTGAATGTGAACCTGTTTCGTCTCGCCAGTCGACTGGAATGCTGACTCCATAGCGGGCTTCTTAGCTCGCAACAAATCACTCGGATCTGCGGTTTTCTGATACTCTTGTAGCTCTACCACTGCCAACTAAGCATCGGTGATCTTAGAGCCTGTCTGGAAGCACTCTTCAGCCTTCTTCCGATTGCCCGTGACAGTGATCACGCCCTTGGGACCAGGCATCTTCAGTTTAAGATACACGTAACATGGTCGGGCCATGAAACGTGCATAAGCTGGTCTCCCTAGAATAGCGCGATAAGCGCTCTGGAAATCCACGACCTCGAAGGTCAACCTTTCTTTCTGGAAATGCTTTGAATCACCAAAAACTACATCAAGAGCAATTTGGCCGAGTGACTCAAATTTCTTTTCCGTGAATGACTCCGTGGAAGCTCATGTTATCGGTATCGAGTCCGGACATCGGAATGCCCATCCCTTTCAACGTCTCCGCGTATAATATATTCAAACCACTACCACCATCCATCGGGACTTTGGTCGATCGAGTGCCTTCGACAATCGGGTCGACCATCAATGCTTGCCTCCTGTGGGTGGCAATGTGCGTCGGGTGATCAGACTGGTCGAATGTGATGGCGGTCTGGGACCATTTCAAATAATTGGGAGTCGCCGGAGCAACCAAGTTTACTTCCCGATTGATAACCTTCAATCGACTTTTGCTTTCGACGTCGGCAAAAATCATCAGGGTGGAATTGACCTGGGGATATCCACCATTACTGTCATCTCTATCTTTAACTTTGTCTGTCTCCTTATCCTTGTCCTTGGGCTGTTTCCCTTGGAACTGCTGAATCAGGAGCCGACACTGTCGAGTGGTATGTTTTGGGTAAATGAGTTTACCCTCTTCTTCTTTCTTTGTACGAATATGACATGGTAAATCCAACACGTCGTTCCCATCCTGATCTGTCACCTTCTTAGGGTTCCAAGGACCCTTGGGTTTCCCCTTGAACTTTCTGGGTCCTTTGCCAAGGCCTCTCCGGAGAACCGCTGGCTCGACTTTTGCTCGCTTCCATTGGAATTTCCTCCGCCGGTCTCATTGGCGGCGGATTTATATTTACCAATTCAAGCCGGTCCTCTTCTTCACCATTTGCATATTTGGTGGCAATCTCCATCATCCGACTCAGGTCATATCTACGGTTCGACCAAATTTCAAACTCAATTCTTTGTTCTTGACGCCTTCCTTGAAGGCACAGATCGCCTCGGTGATCGTATTACATTCTCCAATCGTGGTGGTGCAAAGTGATCCACCTCTGGATATAACCTCTCAAGGTTTCACTCGACTTTTGCACGCACGATCGCAACTCTGTCAAACCTACCGGTCGCTTGCAAGTTCCTTCAAATGTTCCGACAAACACTCGGGCAAGATCTTCCCAAGTGTAAATACTGCTGGGTGCTAATCGATTCAACCACGCCCGGCTGAACCCTCCAACATAAGAGGTAAATGCTTCATGGCTACCTCATCGTTGCCACCGCCGATCTGAACCGCCACTCGGTAATCTTCAAGCCAGGTGTCAGGCTTGGATTCTCCAGTGAACTTGCTGACTCCAGTCACCAACCTGAAGTTGGGGGGAGTCACTGCAGCCCTGATGGCCCTGCTGAAACACTCTTGTCCCGAGACATGGACTCTACTTCTGGAAGGAACATCTCTATCATGGCCGTCTCGGTAAGCTCTGTTCCTATCGACCAAACCTTGAATGATAATGGATCTCGCATCAAAGCCTGGTTCCACAGGGTCATTGGAACTCTTCGTCCAAAGACTGTTTTGGCGTCTATCATCCTGCTGCCGAGGAGCGTATGATCCACCCCTTGGGGAGGGTGGGCACTGACGCCGATCGTCGTAATCGAATTGGTGCTCATACCGCCGCATGCCCTTGTATTGATCATCACGCCGGCCTCCACGTTCCTCACGCCTCGGGGCGATCTTGGACTATGGGCCGATCGAATGAATTCGCAGCGATGATCGGTCATGAACCCCGTCCCCGCGATCGATACAACTGAGTTTTGTCTCCTGCCGCCGAGCAAATCCTCGATTTGTTGCAAACCTCTACCTGCCTCCGATCGGGAAGGCTGAATTGATTCTCGCTATACAGCGGTGCTAAATTCTGAATCGGAGTTCGATATACCTGGTCGGCGGTTGAAAGAGAGGCGTCGACTGGATTCTGGAACCCTCGGTCACAGACGCTCATCCAAAGATTTCGCTGAAGATTCTCCACGAGTACGCCACCAAAGTTGGCTGTTGCGCATCCTCCAAGGCTGGCCTTGGGGGTTCCTCCAACGATAGGAGTGTGAAGTGCATCCATGTTCCAACGACGAAGCTCCTCCCTCTCGAGCGAAGTGAGGGGCTCGGCAAGTACTCTTCGTGGGCTTGCGCGGATCGCTTCCACCGCCACCTTCGTTGGTGCGGGTGAATCTGTGGGGACTGCGTGGTCCATCGACCATCGTAACCTTCCGCTGCCGGGTCATCGCTATCGCATTCGGACGCGGTCTCTACAGAGCCAGTCGACAGGTCGAACAGGCCGTAGAGAGATTCGTCGGGCTCGATTGTCGCGACTTGGGGGATGGCCGACTGGCGGGCCACCGCATGCCTCACCCACCGCTGAAGCCTCGACCGACCGGAACGCTTGCGCCGGTGGGAGACTGGGAGTGAAGACGGCGCAGGAGCAGACCCATACTGGGTCGACGGTTGCCGCAGGAGGATGCCGCGGACACACGCGCGAAAGTGCGTCGCCTGCTGGATGGGTAGCGCGGCCCACGCCGAGTGGAGCCTCCGGGTTAAGCGGAGTCGCCGGCGACATTTAACGTGAGCGCACCGAGACGGATCTCGTGGATGTCCACCAACTCCACCAAACCATGATGCCGGAGATCGAGAGAATCCCAACTTCTCCAACAATTCGCTAGAACACCTGCCCCACGGTGGGCGCCAACCGTCGTGGTTCTAAGTCGACAAAGAGAATAGGGGTAGGTATGGAGAGGCAAGATCCTAGCTATGGAGTAGTTGTATACGCAAGGGATTTACGAGTTCAGCCCTTCTCGGAGGAAGTAACAGCCCTACATCTCGGAGCCCGAGGCGGTCGATTGGATTATATGCGTATGTGTTACAGGGGTGCGAACCCTTCTACCTGTGGAGGGGGGTGGCTTATATAGAGTGCGCTAGGACCCCAGCCAGCCCACGTAGTAGAGGGTTTAAGGTACATTAAGGCTAGGCGCATCGGTAACGCCTTACATAAAGTGTCATTAAGGTCATAAAGACTATTTAACTATGCACTGCTTGGACACCGAGTGGCTCTTGGACTCTTGGTGGTCGAGTGGGTCTTCATAGTCGAGTGTCTTTGAATCTGTCGAGTGGAAGCCTACCAGGTCGACTGGAAGGCTGCTTCTCTTGTGAATGTCCTTGTGGAGGGTACCCTTGGGCAGGTCCATGACCCTACCCCAGGTACATGACTTCATCACCCACTGACTATCAGCAACGGGATAAATTATACCTGCCTCAAGGATATTTAATATTTCCTTTCTTACCACTTCTTTCATCTTAGAATTTAGCCGTCGTTGGTGATCAATAACTAGTTTGGTGTCTTTCTCCAAATTTATTTTGTGTTTACATAGAGTGGGACTAATGCCCTTAAGATCATCAAGAGTATATCCAATAGCAAAGACGGTGCTTCTTCGTAGTTTTCAATAATTTCTCTTCTTCATGCTCAAAAGGTTAGCACTAATAATAACAGATATATCTTGTTTTCGTCAAGATAAGCATATTTAAGAGTATCGGGTAATGGTTTAAGCTCAAACACGGATCACCCTTGGGTGGAGGAGGATCCCTAGGATTTCAACAGCAAGTTGTGTTTGAGAATAGGTCCTGCTTAAGGAATACTTCATCTATTTCCCTTCTTTCATTCATGAACATATCATTTTCATGGTCTAGCAAATATTGTTCTGAAGGATCACTAGGAGGCACGGCAATAGAAGCAAGACCAATAATTTCATCTTTACTAGGCAATTCCTCATCACGAGTTTGTCTATGAAATTTAGCAAAATTAAACTCATGAGACATATCACCCAAACCAATAGTAACAACATCCTTTTCGCAGTCTATCCTAGCATTAATAGTGTTCAAGAAGGGTCTGCCAAATATAATGGGACAAAAGCTATCTTGTGGGGAACCAAGAACAAGAAAATCAGTAGGATATTTAACCTTCCCACATAAGACTTCAACATCTCTAACAATCCCAATCGGTGAAATAGTATCTCTATTGGCAAGCTTAATGGTAACATCGATATCTTCTATCTCAGCAGATGCAATATCATGCATAATTTCTTCGTATAAAGAATGAGGTATTGCACTAGCACTAGCACCCATATCACATAAGCCATGATAACAATGATCTCCTATTTTAATAGAAATAACAGGCATGCCTACCAAAGGTCTATGTTTATCTTTAGTACTAGGTTTTCAATTCTAGCAGTCTCTTCAAAGAAGTAAATAACATGCCCGTCGATATTATCAGCCAAGAGATCTTTAAACATAGCAATATTAGGTTTAACTTTAACTTGCTCAGGATGTTTGTGTGTCCTAATATTACTTTTGTTGACTACACTTGAAGCTTTAGCATGATCCTTTATTCTAACAGGGAAAGGTGGTTTCTCAACTTAAGCAGTAGGAACAACATGATCATCATAAGTGATAGTCTTTTCTTCAACTTTAATAGGTGCAACTACTTTTACTTCAATGGGAGGATTATATTTAAACCACTTCTCCTTAGGGAGATCAACATGAGTAGCAAAAGATTCACAGAAGGAAGCTAATATCTCAGAGTCAAGTCCATATTTAGCGCTAAATTCATGGAAAACATCCGTATCCATAAAAGATTTAACACAATCAAACTTAGGTGTTATACCTGACTCCTTACCTTCGTCGAGATCCCAATCTTCAGAGTTGCGTTTAATTCTTTCCAATAAATCCCATTTGAATTCAATAGTCTTCATCATAAAAGAGCCAGTGCAAGAAGTATCGAGCATGGAGCGATTATTGAGAAAAAGCCGAGCATAAATTTTTTGAACAATAATTTCTCTTGAGAGCTCATGATTGGGGCATGAATATAACATTGACTTAAGCCTTCCCCTAGTTTGAGCGATGCTTTCTCCTTCGCGAGGCCACAAATTATATATATAATTACGATCACGATGAACAAGATGCATAGGATAAAACTTCTGATGAAATTCCAATTTCAATCGTTTGTAGTCCCATGAACCCATATCATCACACATCCTATACCATGTAAATGCCTCTCCCTTCAAAGATAAAGGGAAGACCATCTTCTTGATAACATCATCGGGCATACCTGCAAGCTTAAATAATCCACAAACTTCATCCACATAGATTAAGTGTGAATCGGGATGCAATGTTCCATCTCCTGCAAAAGGATTAGCTAGCAGTTTCTCTATCATACCCGAAGGAATTTCGAAGTAAACATTTTCAGTAGGTCAGTAGGTTGAGGGGTAGCTAATTGTGGTTCCGGACGAGGTGAAGATACCTCGAACAAGCCCCTCAAAGGATTGTTTTCCATAGTAACAAGTGACAGTAAATTTCAGCACACTATATAAATTTTTCCTTACCAAATTCCACCTACCAAAGGCGCTTCACTCCCCGGCAACGGCGCCAGAAAAGAGCCTTGATGACCCACAAGTGTAGGGGATCTATCATAGCCTTTTCGATAAGTAAGAGTGTCGAACCCAATGAGGAGCAGAAGGAAATGATAAGCGGTTTTCAGCAAGGTATTCTCTGCAAGCACTGAAATTATCGGTAACAGATAGTTTTGTGATAAGGTAATTTGTAACGGGTAGCAAGTAATGAAAGTAAACAAGGTGCAGCAAGATGGCCCAATCCTTTTTGTAGCAAAGGACAAGCCTGGACAATCTCTTATATGAAGGAAAACGCTCCCGAGGACACACGGGAATTATCGTCACGCTAGTTTTCATCATGCTCATATGATTCGTGTTCGTTACTTTGATAATTTGGTATGTGGGTGGACCGGTGCTTGGGTGCTGTCCTTTCTTGGACAAGCATCCCACTTATGATTAACCCCTATTGCAAGCATCCACAACTACAAGAGAAGTATTAAGGTAAACCTAACCATAGCATGAAACACATGGATCCAAATCAGCCCCTTACGAAGCAAGTCATAAACTAGGGTTTAAGCTTCTGTCACTCTAGCAACCCATCATCTACTTATTACTTCACAATGCCTTCCTCTAGGCCCAAACAATGGTGAAGTGTTATGTAGTCGACGTTCACATAACACCACTAGAGGAAAGACAACATACATCTCATCAAAATATCGAACGAATAACAAATTCACATGACTACTTATAGCAAGACTTCTCCCATGTCCTCAGGAAAAAACGTAACTACTCACAAAGCATATTCATTTTCAGAATCAGAGGGATATTAATATGCATAATGGATCTGAACATATGATCTTCCACCAAATAAACCAACTAGCATCAACTACAAGGAGTAATCAACACTACTAGCAAACCACAGGCACCAACCTGAGGCTTTGGGACAAAGATTGGATACAAGAGATGAACTAGGGTTTGAGAGGAGATGGTGCTGGTGAAGATGTTGATGGAGATTTAGCCCCTCCCGATGAGAGGATTGTTGGTGATGACGATGGCGATGATTTCCCCCTCCCGGAGGGAAGTTTCCCCGGCAGAACAGCTCTGCCGGAGCCCTAGATTGGTTTCGCCAAGGTTCCGCCTCGTGGCGGCGGAGTTTCTTCCCGAAAGCTTGCTTATGATTTTTTCTCGGATGAAAGACTTCATATAGCAGAAGATGGGCACCGGAGGCCTGCCAGGGGGCCCACGAGGCAGTTGGGCGCGCCCTACCCCCCTGGGCATGCCCCCACCCTCGTGGCCAGGGTGTGGGCCCCCTCTGGTGGATAATTTCACCAATATTTTTTATTAATTCCAAAAATTACTTCCGTGAAGTTTCAGGACTTTTGGAGCTGTGTAGAATAGGTCTTTAATATTTGCTCCTTTTTCAGCCTGAATTCCAAATACGGCATTCTCCCTCTTCATGTAAACCTTGTAAAATAAGAGAGAATAGGCATAAGTATTGTGACATAACGTGTAATAACAGCCCATAAAGCAATAAATATCGATATAAAAACATGATGCAAAATGGATGTATCAACCACTGTAACCAAGGAAATTTGAACAAAAATTTTTGGCGTTCAAACTCATCACACACGAGTTAAGCTATCTGAATCGTTTGTGATGTTCACATATCGTACACAGTTCTGAATAAGGAACCGTGTCTGATGACACTTTGCGCGCCAGTTTTTTCGCTGAACCGATTCAAAATTTTCGGCTTCCGTAGAAATATCTACCTCCCCGCCCCCTCCCCCTTACTACATTTCCCCTGTTTCCACCTTCCTTTCCAAGTTGAAACCTTCACTCCTTGCTTGCAGCATCGCCTCCTCGTCGGCGACCCTCCTTCATGCTGCTCGGCCTCGTCTATCCAGGGAGGTAATCCACACCCGACCCCCATCCTCCTCCTCCTTCCACACCCCACATGCCCCGACCGCCGGCACGACACCTTCCATCCAAATCACCGACCCCTCCACCAAATAAGCGCCGCCCTAAGCCGTGGTGCACGTAGTATTGCTAGGAGCTCAAGGAGCATTTGGCAGCGGAGAAGCAAATCGGGGCCGCACGCGTGGATGAGGTCGCGATGGCTGCCATTCGTGCCGACCCCTAGATCTTGGAGGATGACCTAGCCACTTGCTAGCTATGCCGGTATGCTCGGTTTACCCGTTGCCTGTGCTGCTCCTGCCTTTCCTTAACAAATTCTAGTGAATTGTGCTATCTAATTTTACCATGCAATCTGTTGCTCTAGATTATATGTTCTTTATGTCATGCAGTGTGGTGTTCACTTATTAACTATTTGGTTAATTAGTTGCTGTCATCAGTTAACTGTTTGTTTCAATTATGCAAATGTGATGTTCAATTCTTCAGGCTGCAATTTTGTATTGTCACTACAAAAAAAATACACCTCCGTGATGATACGTGTTTGTCACAGTAGGTCGCGTTTTTTGTCATGCATGTACATCCATGACAAATTTATGACAGAATCAAGATAGTCATACATGTGTTGTCGTAGAAGTGTTCCATGACATTACCGAAATTATCATTATGGAAGTGTCCACTTCCATGTCGATAAATCGCGCGTCACAGAAGTGCTTTCCTCAAGGGTGACCGACACGTGGCATCCACCGTAACGGAACGCTGTTAAGCTATCGGGTCGGATTTTGGATCCAATAACCCGTTAACAGCCCGGACCAATGGGAATTTTTCACGTGTAAAATTCTGATTGGCCGAAGGGAACAGCTGTCAGCTCGTCAGTGGGCCAGATGTCGCCCGTCCATTGGAGGAGACATGCCTATGATAGGTCGACACGTGGCTGGGCCCAATAGAGGCCCATATAGGTTAAAAACTCCGGCCCAGTCAAAGGCCCGTAGAACTTAATCAGGTACTAGTGGGCCAGCCCAATAAGGACCTGCTTAATAAAGGCCCATTTACGGCCCGAAGCCAGATCTGGCCCGTTAATTGTTCGCCCAATATTTGGGCCCATTTACTGAAGCCAGATCTGGCCCTTAATTGTTCGCCCAATATTTGGGCCCATTTATGACGAAGCCAGATCTGGCCCGTTAATCGCTCGCCGAATATTTGGGCCCAACTACAGCCTGCTGACTTTCGGCTGTTAGAGGCCTCGATGTAGACATGGGCCCATTTCAGCCCGTGTGACTTTCGGCCGAATGGTCCGCGGCCGACCATGGGCCATGTATGGTCCGACGGGACATCGGGCCCACTAACGGCCCGTGCTAAAGGTGGCAACAGTTAAGCCCAACGTGACTTTGGGCCTGTTAAAGGCCGGTCGCGTAATTCATCCCGTTGATGCCTGTACTAAGCTTTCGGCCTCTTAAAAGCCCATGATATCAGTGGGCCAACTAAGGCCCGGGATATGTTTCGGCCTGGTAACGGCCCGTGAGCTAACTGGGCCCAAAACGGCCCGGTCTACATTTCGACTCTTTGAAGGCTCGCCGACGACTAGTGAAAATTGAGGCCCAACATGCATTTTGGCTCGCTAAAGGCACGTGGTTTCATATCGGCCGTAATAAAGCCAAAGACAATATTCAGCTTGTTAATGGCCCAATGCTACCTGGGCCAAACTAAGTGCTAGGTCGATAAAAGGCCCAACTAAAATATAGGCCGGTGTAAGTTTGGGCCTGGCGCAATGTGTGAAGGCCCCAATCATTCGGGCCCAAGAAAGACGCAGGCCGGCCCAATTGTGGCCCGCTAAAACCTGGCCCGTTGTCGAATGTTTCGGTCCGGTCGACTACATCTGATTTTTTTCAGATAGCGAATGATGGCAGTAACTAGTAGGAATTAAGAACAAACCTACTCTATACAATAAAGAAATTACGGCATAGTAACTAAGAATAAACCTACACTATACAATAAAGGATTTAAGGTATATTACATCCACCGGGCATCGAAGTTCGCCACCAGTGATCATAAAGCGCAACGTAAAAGCATATTACAAAAACTGGGCACCATTGCAACAGAACAAAATAATTTGAACCGAGACCACTTCCAAGACAGTTCAAGAAAGGTTAATCTTATGGGGAACTGCAAGAAGTTGCCGAAAGCAAGGCTGTGAGACCAGCCTAGCATGTCGGACATAACTTCCGTGTGTAGCTGTTTAGCGATGAGGTTCTCATTGGTGTTCTCATAATCTTTCTTAGAGATAGGACTTCAAGTCAAAGTTGAGTTGCGTAATGCCTTTACGCTAGAACTTGGGACCAAGAAGTCGAATTGATTCGCATAACGAATCGTGGAGCTTGTCTGACTGTTAGTCTCAAGTAACTTGAACACTACATCAACACAAGACTTTGGGGTTGTCTCGCTATCTTCAAGATGTTTTGCCTTCTTTGTGCAATATATGTTGGGTTTGTCTCACAGCCTTCAGCAGACTTGTGCATGCCATCAGGCATATCACCCTGAAACAAAGCAGAGAGATGACAGGTTTGCACGTGTATAAACAAAGATGATAACTGCTCATTAATTCTATCCAATTTCAAATTAGAAAATAAAGAGTAAGTTCAAAATATCAATAGCATAATTTGACATTGTTCATAATGCGGGGAGCTTCACCACACTACTGGATTACCATGTCAACATGACAAGCATAGATGAAGGGCAAAGAAAATCATTGTTGTCAGGACCCCGATCCTATGTCACACCGATCTAGCATGTAACCCATCATATCGCTTTGCGGCCTCACGCACGGTATTCCCACGGGTGTCGCCTTACCATGGCCCGGGACCGTTTGCGCCTTTTGGCTCACGTATATGACAGTGTCGCTAGCATCCATATGACAAAGAACCCGGGCCGACATGGCTAGTCGTGGAACCCAAAGCGGCGCTAACCCATGGGGACAGGCATACATGAATCACATCGAGCATGTCGGTCATCAACGTATAAATTCGAGGCTGTAACCTTTGGGCTAACAGGACTCCGGTATCCCGGCTGTAGCAGCTAAGCAGGGACTCGAATAACACCGCGTGACATTTCCCGAAGGGACAGACATAAGGCGAAGTGAAACACATGTCGGCCGATCAAGTGTCCAAGCAGTAGTCTTTGGGCTAGTAGGACTCAGTGAACCGGTCAGAAGCGGACTACTATCGCTCGGAAGCACGAGACTACATTTCCCCATATGAGAGGCTGCCAAGGATAAACAACTAGTTTGTCGGATCCCACACATACCAAGCATTTCAAACATACACACAATATGCTCAATATGTGTAGATACAACATGGCATCACAACATAACTCTACGACTCAAATATTTATTCATTAGGCTCCGAGGAGCGAGGTATTACAAACATGGGTCTCATGACCCAACATTCAGAGCATACAAGTCAAAACACAAGCGGAAGCTAAACATGTCCGAAAGGACGCACAAGCTGTAAATGAAAAAGGCTGAGAAGCCTGACTATCTACCAGATCCCGCCGAGGGCACAAGATCGTAGCTGAGGTAACAAGCTAACCGTCGAAGTCCAAGCGGAACTACTAGAGAGACCGAAGTCTCTCTGCAAAACATAAAATAAGCAAACGTGAGTACAAAACGTACTCAGCAAGACTTACATCAGAACTAGCTACATATGCATCATTATCGAAAGGGGGTGGTGGAGTTTGACTGCAGCAAGCCAGCTTTGACTCGGTGGCTATCCTGAACTACGCATCGCAAGTAACTCTTTTGAGGTGGCGCATTACGAGTCCACATATTCACCATATCAATACACCACTATGGACCCGCTCCCGTCTCCCTACAAGAACGCCATCCATAGCACTCACGCTTATCTTGCGCATTTTAGGGTATCCACTTTCACTTGTCTATGAACTGATATAGGCAACCCAGAAGTCCTTCTCCGTGGACACGGCTATTCGAATAGATCATATTAACCTGCAGGGGTGTACTTCTTCACACACGCTCTCACCACTTACCGCCATTTACACGACATGTACTCGGCAACCTTCAAGCGGAAGCCCAACGTGGGTGTCGGCCACGACCTACCTAAACACACGAGTCCCGAGTCCAGGTTTATCGCCTATTCGGGTTCCATCCGCAGGAGTCCGCCGAGGTTTCCCATACAGCCTTGAACGATGTGTGCAGGGTTCCCGAGACACCAAACGGGCGAATCGGTACACCGGGCCACGGTGCCTACCGCAACACAACCCACCCCTATGGTCAGCGCTATGCGCCCCCAAAGATACTACAAACACCGTAAACTACTTGCAACTCCCGGACCGGGAACAAGGGTGGTTAAGAAGCCGAGAGGGTCCATTGGTTTCAGGCCCAATGCATGGTAGTAACTGCTTTCATGGATCACAAACACGTAACTCAGTTCCTGAGGACGGCTGCAATGAGACAACCCACCATGTACTCCTACATGGCCTCTCACCGCTACCTTTACCAAATCGTGTTCACACACTTAACTCACATACAGTAGGACATGTTCACACAACCATTCCAATTCATTCCCGATGAATCAGACCTGACTCAACTCTTAGCAGTAGAAGGCATGACAAACGAGCATGAATGAGTAGGCACAACATGGCTCAAGCAACTCCTACTCATGCTAGTGGGTTTCATCAAATTACTGTGGAATGACAGGTCATGCAGAGGATAAAGGGGTTCAGCTACCGCAGCAAGTAACACATGAGTCGTTGTTGTCCTAATGCAGTAAAATAGAGCAGGAGCGAGAGAGTGGGATTATATCGGAATGGACAAGGGGCTTTGCTTGCCCGGCACTTCGAAGATAATATAGTTCTTCATCGGTGTCATCGAACAATCGTTTAACGTCGTCTCTTGAGAGGGGGCAAACACCGCAATCGAGAAGGAACACAATCAATGCAATGCACAATCACATGAATGACATGTCATGTTAAGGTACTGAATTCACCTAATGCAAAATCTAGCCAAGTTAATTGAAGTGGAATTTAAACAAGAACAAATTCCACCTCCAAATGTTATTTCATAAATTGCCCTAATCATGATTCATCCTATTCAGTGAGGTTAACTTGTTTAATCATGCATGAAAGTGCCATAAACAGATTCTTCATATTTTTCTGATCATTTTCATATATAAATTATTTAATTTGGAGTTCTGATTAAAAGTTATGAATATTTGAAGTTTGGGGTATTTTCTGAAATTTCCTAAATTAAATTAAATCCAGAAAATCAATTACTGCGTCAGCCTGACGTCAGTGGTCAATGAGACATGGTCCGGGTCAAACTTGACAGTGGGTCCCGCGTGTCAGCATAATTAGCTTAACTAAAAATTAATTAAAACTAATCCTAAATAGTTAATGTGGTTTGGGCCCCACCGCCATCGACTCAAGAGAGTCAACCAGGCCCACCGGTCAAAGTCAAAGTCGGTTGCCGGCATGCCAGTCATGAGCGACGCGGGCGGCGAGAGTGGTTTTGGCCACTCCGTGACCAAATGGCTCATGGAGGGCATCTACGTAAATGAGTCGAGCCGCAGCTCTTGGTGGAGTCGGTTGAGCTGGGCGGTCGGAATCGACGGGCGAAGCTCAAGGCGGCGGGGAGTTCGGCCGAGGTCTAACACGGCGCTTAGGGAGCACGGGCGAGGCGCGTGGGGTGGCGTTTTGCGCTGCGAAAAGCGGTGAAGGCGGTGGTGGGCTCGGAAGCGGCGTGCACGGTTCAGGGCTACTATACGCCATGGCCGGCGGCGAGGAGCAATCGCTCCATGAATTTGGCGTTAAGCGAGAGGAAAGGATCCAGGGGAGAGAGGGTTTGACGCAAGCTCACAAGCGTCCGATGGCGTCGTCGGCGAGGTCGGGCGGTCCGAGCCGATTTAATCGGGCGACGGCGGCCAAGGGTCCGAGGAGGGGAAAAGCGGCGGGACGGCACCTCGGGGCTTCTCCGGTCACGTGTGACGGCGGGGAGGGCGAGGATGGAGTGACGGAGCTTGTGGGCTAGTCGGGGGAGCGAGGGAGGCCCTGTGGCCGCGGTGGTGGCGAGCGGCGGCGACGAGCTCCGCTCGGTGGGAGAGGGAGGGAGCCAGAGGAGGAGAGAGGCCACGGGCGAGGGAGAGAGGGGTCAGGGGGGGCGCGTGGCGACGCATGGAGGCGTCCAGGGGGAGGAGGAGGCAGCCAGGCAGGGAGGAGGTGGCCGGCGTGTGGCCACGCAGCACGCCACGCGCCCTCGGGCGCGAGGAGGAAGACGGTGATCCAGGCGGTGGTGGGCTGGGTCAGCTGGAGCTGGGCTGGTTGGTGGGCGCCAGGTAAGTCCAGGTAAGATTCTCTCTCTTTCTCTTTATTTTCTGTTTTCTATTATTCTGAAAACTCTGCGGCTTTATTAAAAATATCCAGGCACTTTTAAAAATCACCAAACTATGCATGCCCAATGTATAGAATATATCTAACATGGAACATTTCAGTTTAGGAGTATTTGGACATTTAAAATATTTTATAGAATTTAAATGTCCAAATTCAAATACTTATGATTTAATTTAAAGATCCAAATGTCATGGAAAAATGTGCAACATCTCTGGTTACTGTTTCCAGCTTTTTTCCAAAAATGGTGAACATTTTTGAAGGCCATTTGGGTTCACTGAAAAATATTTTTTGGTTGAGCCTATTTGAATTCCTTTAATGCTAGGGTTTAGGCAATCCCTATTTCAAATTTCATGAAAATTAAACATGATGCATGGATGCAATGCCACTAGCTACAAGCAAGCTCTAGGGCTATGACAACTCACCCCCACTAAACAAGAATCTCGCCCCGAGATTCAAGACGTGAGGTAAGAGGAAAAGGGGAGTCACAGAACTATCACAATCTTCATGATCCATTTGCCCTTCTCGAAGATGTTGATTCATTCCATCATCTTGGTCTTGACGTCTTGCTTTCGAGATCTTCACTCGACACGACAATGGAAAGAGAGGGAGATCCTACATGATTTAATCTTCTCGAAGATCAAGTAAACATGATCGACTCACGGAATGAGATTTAAAAACATCTCGAGTTGGGACACAAAACACATCGAGAGGGATGGAAGAACAAATGACGGGGTTTGATTGGTGGGCAACAATTCCATGCTTAGAAGGATGGTGGATGGTGTCAAGGTGGCGAGGAAATATTTGCCATGATTCAATAACGGGGCACCCCAGGGGAGGTGACGCGAGGAACTATTCCCTTAAGTGGCAAAAGAATTACTTTTGAATCAGAGATCATTGAAACTCTTCATACCAGCCTAAGGCAATTCACAAAGATAAATGCGGTGGAGTGCAAGGAATGGCATATCCGGACTAGAATGGATGATGTGGACTACCTTGTTGAAGACAACACAATGGATGATTTTTGCTTATCACCGGAAATGGATGGGACCCATGGTAAGTCCACTTTTGAAGATTAACCTGGACAACAATTACTGAGAGGGCAGCCCATGGAAATTGGCGCAATGGCGGTGCGAGCTGGGAACAACATGCAACTGTTGGAACGTTCCAACCATCATATCTGCCTGAGATTCAGATCTGGTTGGTGTTAGGATATTCCAGACTCATCGAGTCTAGAAAGAAAAATGAAAGTTTGCAACACAAATCGACGGGAAGATGTTGCGAGATTCTCGGGAATGAACTACGATAGCAAGCTCCAAAACATGAGCTGGTTTTGCTACAAACATGTGAACATGTTGTCCCAGACAAACATGACCACATAGTAGTCTTATAATAAAACACTACCGAGTTCAGGTTGGGAACCATCATCGAGGGTAACGAAGTCCTAACATAAGTCATGACTAGTTGTTATGAAGGAACTCCTTCTCCTTGAACAAATCAATCAGTGGCTTGGTGTGCTATGGAATTCATATGGAATGAAGATGATCAGTCTATCAGACCATGGAATACTTCGCACGTGCATGACGGACTTGGAATGATTCCAAAGGAAAACAAAACAAACCTTTCTCAAATTCATGGCGGCAACTTACACCTAAAGCACATGAATTCGAGGAAGTCACTTCTTCCATCCAAGCATAAGCTTCATGAACGGAACACGAAGACATTGTTTATAAAGTTTCCAACACTAGATTGATGTTCAACATGACTCATGGGGGAGACAACATGCTGCTGATGGGCTCAACAACAACTCATCGAAATTTCCATATCACTGGACTTCCACCATCATGTGAACACGGTGATAGCATTGTTCAGACCAAAAGATGTAATGGGGTATGCTCGAGGGATCAACCACGAGTAAGACAACATTACGAATATCGTTGGTTCTGATTTCATTTGACGATAGCCCATACTCAAATCAAAGGATTGATAAGACAATAGGTCCAACGACTGATCACAGAGACCAATTGATGAAGATATCATCTTTCTTCAACACACACTACACAAAAATATCCCTTTGGAACGAACTGAGTTAGGCAAGCTTTTATCTTCCAACTCTCCAAGTTGTTGTCTAGCTTAACCAACTAGCTCAGGGATATCCAACACAGATTCTTGGAGAAAGGGTGGTTCACAAGAAACCAACTTGATCACGAGCTCAACATAACAATCAGGAAACAACCCGGTAACACTTCCAAGAAGATATTTGGAAAGTCATGAACCACCGGTATGTTACTAAGCTCGAGATCAATCTTGCTTTTGAGGGCAAGGCGATATGATCAAATAAGCAAGGGATTGAAATCCTAACTCGTTGATCGAAGGGTGCACCAGAATAAGAACTAGGTAGCACGATCAATCTTAGTTTGATGATTTAATAACCAACACGCTAAGAATGATAATATTGTCCATTTACTACCAAGCAACGAGGTTGCTAGGAGTATCGATTTCACACATCACAATTCATTTGTCGGCATTCCGGTTTCAACAACTCGGAACCGAGGAATGATTAATGATAGCGAGAAGTATCACTACGTCAAGAATTCATAAGAGAAGGTGAGATTCTCATGACGTTCCTGACATAAAGTGGGTAATACTTCAGGGTAGAACAGAACAAAAGCTGATTTGGCATTTTAATCTGCGGAATACAACTACTTCGACCCAATCCTCGAAATGGACAAGGTACTGGAGTTT
Organism: Aegilops bicornis; assembly: GCA_021605145.1. Taxonomy (NCBI): domain Eukaryota; kingdom Viridiplantae; phylum Streptophyta; class Magnoliopsida; order Poales; family Poaceae; genus Aegilops; species Aegilops bicornis. The sequence continues at coordinate 314,390,679 of CM038674.1, read as the reverse complement.
GTTTCTCCTAGTCATTCCAGAACAGAATGGCTTGACGGACCACAAGGATAATAGGCATCAATGAACACGAGTGCATCTACTCCCCGAGTATCAATTGATAGGCGAGAGTCGAATACAACTAAGAGAGGACAACTCGAGGAGCATATAATTTTTCGAGTTGTGGAGGCATGGATTAGTATATCGAGCAAAGCTCAACATTTCTCCCGGATAACCCATGCAGAGAAGGTAAGACCGGCAGAGTCACAATTGTGAATGGGGAACTCCTCAAGAGTACTCTGATTGTGATCTTTTAATTCAAAGAACTTCTGCCTTAACTAGTTCATGGTATTTGGAAGAAGGAAATGCCACGAACCTCGAGGACTATCACAAAGTTACTAATATCCTAAAGGAACTAGCAAATACTATCAACATGAAGTAGGGTGAATCTCGGGTTCAAGAACCCAGGAATAGAATACCTACTAACTAATAACATCACGGGATGCTTTCAAGAATAATGGCCAGAATCATCACACTGGGGATACAAAAGCATTGCTAAATTGCTAGATGACTTCCTAAACACCTAGGGTCATAATAATAGTTCCAACATATATGTAAAGGCAATAAATTACCTCAATGCACCCCAAGTTAGTGTGCTTATTCTGACCAAAAGGACATCGGAAACGCAAGGAAAGGATTTGCAAATGCATCAGACTATTTAGGGACCTGGGATGACTCGGACAGCATAACGGCTGTTAATGCTCAAAATGATTTGAGACATCATGCAAAATGGTGGCATAGCCACTCAACGTCACAATACCAAGGTTCCGAGATCAACAATTATCATACAGAAATAGTAGGAACTGAACTGAGGCTTAAAACCAACAATCTCAAAGGTCTATGGATTAGTAACACGTCATCCTGATAGATAGATGAGAAGCCTAATTCTTAAACCCCGTAGAAGAGAAGAGGTTGACTCGCATCGAAGGCCATGAGGTATAAGGAGTAAAAAGAGCCTTACGTTCCCTTCCACAATCAATTCCCTTACATAACTAAAGCATTTCTAGACACAACTTCGACCAGTTTTGCTTGGTAATCCTCTGACAGCAACAAAGCTCGATACCAACGCTGTCGGGACCCGATCCTAAGTCACACCGATCTAGCATGTAACCCATCATATCGCTGCGGCCTCACGACGGTATTCCCACGGTGTCGCCTTACCATGGCCCGGGACCGTTTACGCCTTTTGGCTCACGATATGACGGTGTCGCTAGCATCCATATGACAAAGAACACGGGCCGACATGGCTAATCGTGAACCCAAAGCGGCGCTTAACCCATGGGGGAGGCATACATGAATCACATCGAGCATGTCGGTCATCAACGATAAATTCGGGCTGTAGCTGGGCTAACAGGACTCGGTATCCCGGGCTGTAGCAGCTAGGCAGGACTCCGAATAACACCGCGTGACATTTCCCGAAGAACAGACATAGGAACGAAGTGAAACACATGCCGGCCGATCAAGTGTCCAAGCAGTAGTGATGGGCTAGCAGGACTCCGGTGAACCGGGTCAGAAGCGGACTACTATCGCCGTAAGCACGAGACTACATTTCCCCATATGAGAGGCTGCCAAGGATAAACAACTAGTTTGTCGGATCCCACACATACCAAGCATTTCAAACATACACACAATATGCTCAATATGTGTAGATACAACATGGCATCACAACATAACTCTACGACTCAAATATTTATTCATTAGGCTCCGAGGAGCGAGATATTACAAACATGGGTCTCATGACCCAACATTCAGAGCATACAAGTCAAAACACAAGCGGAAGCTAAACATGTCTCGAGTACGCATAACTGTAAATGAAAAAGGCTGAGAAGCCCGACTATCTACCAGATCTGCCGAGGGCACAAGATCGTAGCTGAGGTAACAAGCTAACCGTCAAGTCCAAGCGGAACTACTAGCGAGACCAAGTCTCTCTCGCAAAACATAAAATAAGCAAACGTGAGTACAAATCTACTCAGCAAGACATACATCAGAACTAGCTACATATGCATCATTATCAACACAGGGGGTGGTGGAGTTTGACTGCAGCAAGCCAGCTTTGACTCGGTGGCTATCCTGAACTACAACTGCAAGTAACTCTTTTGAGGTGGCGCACACGAGTCCACATATTCACCATATCATTACACCACTATGGACCCGCTCCCATCTCCCTACGAGAACGCCATCCATAGCACTCACGCTTATCTTGCGCATTTTAGGGTATCCACTTTCACTTGTCTATGAACTGATATAGGCAACCCAGAAGTCCTTCTCCGTGGACACGGCTATTCGAATAGATCATATTAACCTGCAGGGTGTACTTCTTCACACACGCTCTCACCACTTACCGCCGCGTTTACACGCGACATGTACGCGGCAACCTTCCCGCGGAAGCCCAACGTGGGTGTCGGCCACGACCTACCTAAACACACGAGTCCCTAGTCCAGGTTTATCGCCTATTCGGGTTCCATTCGCAGGGAGTCCGGCCGAGGTTTCCCATACAGCCCCGAACGATGTGTGCAGGGTTCCCGAGACACCAAACGGGCGAATCGGTACACCGGGCCACGGTGCCTACCGCAACACAACTCACCCCTATGGTCAGCTTTGCGTGCGGCCCCCAGCATACTACAAACAATAGAAACTACTTGCAACTCCCGGACTGGGAACAAGGGTGGTTAAGAAGCCGAGAGGGTCCATTGGTTTCGGCCCAATGCGTGGTAGTAACTGTTTCATGGATCACAAACACAGAACTCAGTTCCTGAGGACGGCTGCAATGAGACAACCCACCATGTACTCCTACATGGCCTCTCACCGCTACCTTTACCAAATCGTATTCACACACTTAACTCACATACAGTAGGACATGTTCACACAACCATTCCAATTCATTCCTGATGAATCAGACCTGACTCAACTCTAAGCAGTAGCAGGCATGACAAACAAGCATGAATGAGTAGGCACAACCTGGCTCAAGCAACTCCTACTCATGCTAGTGGGTTTCATCTAATTACTGTGGAATGACAGGCCATGCAGAGGATAAAGGGGTTCAGCTACCACAGCAAGTAACACATGAGTCGTTGTTGTCCTAATGCAGTAAAATAGAGCAGGAGCGAGAGAGTGGGATTATATCGGAATGGACAAGGGGGCTTTGCTTGCCTGGCACTTCTGAAGATAATATAGTTCTTCATCGGTGTCATCGAACCATCGCTTCTGAACGTCGCTCATCGAGATCGGGCATCCACCGGCAACTGAGAAGGAACACAATCAATGTAATGCACAATCACATGAATGACATGTCATGTTAAGGTACTGAATTCACCTAATGCAAAATCTAGCCAAGTTAATTGAAGTGGAATTCAAACAAGAACAAATTCCACCTCCAAATGTTATTTCATAAATTGCCCTAATCATGATTCATCCTATTCAGTGAGGTTAACTTGTTTAATCATGCATGAAAGTGCCATAAACAGATTCTTCATATTTTTCTGATCATTTTTCATATATAAATTATTTAATTTGGAGTTACAGATTAAAAGTTATGAATATTTGAAGTTTGGGGTATTTTCTAAAATTTCCTAAATTAAATTAAATCCAGAAAATCAATTACTGCGTCAGCCTGACGTCAGTGTGACGTCAGTGGTCAACGAGACATGGTCCGGGTCAAACCTGACAGTGGGTCCCTCGTGTCAAAGATAATTAGCTTAGCGAAAATTAATTAAAACTAATCCTAAATAGTTAACGAGTGGGCCCCACTGTCATTGACTCAAGAGAGTCAACCAGGCCCACTACAGTCAAAGTCAAAGTCGGCTGCCGGCGTCTAGCCGCCGGGCGAAGCGACGCGGGCGGCGAGAGTGGTTTAGCCACTCCGGCGACCAAATAACCCATGGAGGGCATCTACGTAATGAGTCGAGCCGCAGCTCTTGGTGGAGTCGATTGACCTCGGGCGGTCGGAATCGACGGCGGCGAAGCTCAAGGCGGCGGCCGAGTTCGCCGAGGTCGAACACGGCGCTTAGGGAGCACGGGCGAGGCGTGGGGTGGCGTTTTGCGCCTCGCGAAAAGTGTGAAGGCGTTAGTGGGCTCGGAAGCGGCGTGCGCGGTTAGGCCACGGCCACGCCATGGCCGGGCAGCGAGGAGCAATCGGCTCCGGAATTTGGCGTTAGCGAGAGGAAAGGATCCAGGGAGAGAGGGGTTCGACGCAGCGGCTCACGGTCTGGCGGCGCTGCCGGCGCAGGTCGGGGCGGTCCGAGCCGACGACCTGGGCAACGGCGACCGGGCGGTCCGAGGAGGGGAAAAGCGGCGGGCGGCGCCTCGGGCTTCTCCGGTCGGCAGACGTGGCGGGGAGGGCGAGGATGGAGTGGCGGAGCTTGTGGGCTAGTCGGGGGAGCGAGGGAGGGAGGGGTCAGGGGGGGTGCGTGGCGACGCATCGAGGCGTCCACGGGGAGGAGGAGGCAGCCAGGCAGGGAGGAGGTGGCCGGCGTGTGGCCACGCTGGGAGGCGCCACCGCCTCTTGGGCGCGAGGAGGAAGGCGACAGGGGATCCAGGCGGTGGTGGGCTGGGCTGGGCTGAGCCTTGGTGGGCGCCCGAGGTAAGTCAGGTAAGATTCTCTCTCTTTCTCTTTATTTTCTGTTTTCTATTATTCTGAAAACTCATGCGGCTTTATTAAAAATATCCAAGCACTTTTAAAAATCACCAAACTGTGCATGCCCAATGTATAGAATATATCTAACATGGAACATTTCAGTTTAGGAGTATTTGGACATTTAAAATATTTTATAGAATTTAAATGTCCAAATTCAAATACTTATGATTTAATTCAAAGATCCAAATGTCATGGAAAAATGTGCAACATCTGTGGTTATCAAGTTTCAAGCATTTTCCAAAAATGGTGAACATTTTGAAGGCCATTTGGGTTCACTGAAAAAATATTTTTTGGTTGAGCCTATTTGAATTCCTTTAATGCTAGGGTTTAGGCAATCCCCATTTCAAATTTCATGAAAATTAAACATGATGCATGGATGCAATGCCACTAGCTACAAGCAAGCTCTAGGGCTGTGACAACTGTATCTATTTTGGATAATGTGCATGGCATGTTGTTCATATCATCAGCCACATCAGTAAGATAAAACAGGAGATGACAAGGTGCAAACGTGGGCTGCTTCACCACACACTAGATTATAGATCCACAAAAACAAGCATACTTATAGGGAGTATTAAGTAATGTGCATGGTATGAATAAGGAATTTGGTTTTACAAGTAAAACTTAGAACTTACGGTTCTTATGAACATGCATTTTGGTAGAAACAACACACTAAACAACAGTAAACGATAGGGAGTATGAGCAAATTAAACAGCAGTTGAGGATAGAAGCTTTAGAAGGACTGACTTACATTAATAGTTAACACCGGCTTTATAATGCCCTTCTCCATGTCAAGGGAAGGATAACTCAAGAATTTCAGCACAGAATGTTCTTCATAAGCATTGCCTGTACTCTACATTTTGTAGAGAGTAATTATAGATATGATAATACCGGAAGGGATAGAGGATAATGAAGATAAGATGTAGATTGATGCTACATAATCAACTACCAATCCCTGGAAGTAGCTGTTAATGTAAGTACAGTGATAGACCACGTTCAGTCCTTACAAGAGGACTGCAGAGCTAAACCTCTTCAAAAGCATTGGGTTGATTCTATGTAAGAGTCCATACGGATCTTATAATGTCCACCAAGTGGACGATTACGAGGCTAACATGTGCAATGATGCTACATAATCAAACAACTATGAAAGTAAGTATGGTCATACAGGGCAAGAGGTACTCACAAGAGCAATGCAGTGTGCAGTATAGTTGCGAGATTCTGTGGACCCTTGAGAACGGATGTTCTTATGCTAACAGTTTTCGTACAAGTGAGACATTAAGGCAAATGCAGAAATGTAGTTCAAATTGTGATGTGATATCATAGACAATACCTTATGCTCCAGCCGAGACCAATGTGTAACAAGATTATTCCAGTCACCGTCGGATAAATGTAGCACCGGAGACTTTACAGAAATTTCGTTAAGAGGCTTGCCATCGAAGTGCGCTTGCCTCAGGTAGGAACGATACTTCATCAACGAGTGCTTGAAAAGCGCAACCAACCCTTGCTCGTCATCACAATCCAGTTTGCTCCTCGCCTATTTAAAAGAATGAAATCTTATGTCTCCTGTCAGCAGAAACATATGCAGTAATGACCATGAATAACATTAGTACATTACTTACGCGTAAGTTGCGGAGGAAGACTGGAAATTGTTCTGTGTCTACGGTATAATATTTCCATGAAGGAAAGATGCGCACAAAGTTCCAAACAATAACATAAGCTTCGTCTTCTAAACTGGGAAGAAATGGAACATGGGTCCTATTTGCTGCAATTGGGGCTCTCTCTGGTTCGAAAAGGGATTTGGCAACTGGATTTGGTGTACTCTTTGTTGGAATGGGGGTTTTGCGTCGTACAGCTGGTGCTATGTCAACTGGCATAATCATACTGTTTGTTGCAGTTGGGGTCTGCTGAGTTGGGGCATCAGAAATGACCAGTGTAGTAGGGCTAGAGTCTGCTAGAGTTGGGGTATTTTGTGGGTCAGGTGATATTGCAACTACACCTAATGGGCTATTTGATTTATCAGGTGCCACTAGCTTTTCCAAATACTTTGCTTGTGCTCCTCCACGATCAGCAATCGCCCTCTTCCGTTTGAACGTTTGATACACAAGAACATCATTTGAATGGATAAATATGGTATGATGATGATGGATTATGTCTTGAAAATGGATAGACAGGCGTATTCACATACGATGTGTAAACTAAGCTAATGGCAGTTCAACAAAGTAGAAGCAATGCAAAGCATCAGTTGCAAGATATGTGCGAGCAATGTAACCTTGGAAAGTTAGAGCAAGTACCTTGATGGGTGAATAAGATAGGGCATCTTCCTCTGACTCCTCCACTAGGGAGCTACATTGACTCCTCCACTAGGGAGATACACACCCGAGCGGCGAACATGCATTTTCGAAACTAATTTAGGAACATTTAGCTGACCAATTAAACAAATCTGTTTTAATAATATCATATTCGTATTATGATATTATTATGACACGAAGCACGTATTCTGATCGTATAGTGATCATAAAAGGGGCAAACTCTAAGCATATTTTTTTTAGCAAAAGAGGGTTTCCCCTCCGATTTCTATTAAAGAAACCACCACGAAACCAACATGATCAATTAAACCCTACGCATGATCAATTAAACCGTATTATGGCTATGCCATGGCAGATTTGAAGCTGCAAACCGGAAAATGATATTTAGCATCCATTGTTTGCTTCGAACTAAGAACTAAATTCTAAGAGCTGAAAAGAAAGTAGAGTAACCAAGTTAAGATCTATTTTCTGGTTGAGATCAAAAAGTTGAGGAGATATGAAGTACAACCTCTCTTGCGGCGCCGTGTAGGCATCGGGGGTGCGATGGCTGTCGGTTGCCTTGAAGCAGATCTGCGACGGTAGACTGGTGCATCGGGGGATAAGTCCCGTTGCTGTGGAAGATAAGGTCGTGTGAGCGGCCCCAAAGAAAGAGGACGCATTTACCGATGAAGCAAGAGGACGCGATGCAAGGCTATTGGTCCGTCACCGTGGATGAGAAATGACCATCTCTAGCAGTGGACAACGCGGTCTTGGTAGGCGCTTCGGCATGGTGGAGGACGGTGGCGATGGATGTGGTGGAGGACGACGGCGATGGATGGGGTGGCAGACGGAGGCTGGTGTGGGGATGGGGTGTTCTAGCGCGGACAGTGTATGAATGGGAAAATGGAGGGAGAGGTGCAGGGAACCATGTTTTTGGACGCGCTTTCTGCGAAATATGGGAAAGTTACGAACTTATCCCCCGTTTAAAATTTGGACGTCTCGTTGGTTGGGGATAGGACGGTAATCTCGCATCTCGCCAATAGAGGAGAGGATGGTTGGCGCCCATGGTTTGCGCCCACAGTGTATGACCGGGGCTGACTGGTAGGGCGGTTGTGTCATGTCTGAGTGAAGTTACAAACCTGCCCCTATTGAAAATATTTGCCTACATCGGTTTCGCCCGAGTCGAGTTTGCTTTGCCGCCCACCGTGTATGAATGGGGAAATGGAGGGAGAAACAGAGGTCTTTCGAATGATCTTGAATCAAATATGTTTTGCCGCCCATGTTTGGCGCCCACCGTGTCGGAATGGGCTCAGAGGCGGTCGTGTCATGCCTACTTGAAGTTAGTAACCTACCCCTATTGAGAACAGTGGAAATCGGGCCGATGGATTGTCTGTGTAAGGGGTAGACAGTAATTTCCATCTTCCAAACACTTGGCTTCGGGCAGACGACGTGGGAGTGGACATTTTGCCGCTTCTTTCGAATTTTGGGACAACAAGCATCCACGTTTACCCTGACAACTAAATTCGAATCGATTTTGTATTCCTATACGAATCTTTATAAATCATTCTATGTGTTTTTATATATCTTCAAAAGCACGACAAAGATGTATTCCAGTGTCATATATGGATATGATTTACAAATGCCGATACTCGAATTCAGAAGCTAGAATCCAGTTTAAGGTGAATTCGAATATTTGGAACACTTTATGTCCAACTCAAATGTCACACACAACATAATGTGTACTCCCATTTAGATATGTACACAAGCGATGTATCAAGATTCAAATACCGAGTCAATCAACCAATAATGTACACAACTAATGAACATATAAACACGTATATAGTATATGGATCAATAATATCAACTAACATACATAAGCCAGGTCATTGTACTTTTTTTGGCTACAACAACATCCTTTTTAGCCAAAGATCTTGGCCCTTTCCGTCGCGTGCCACTTATGGTCCATCTATACTACTACTATTGCTGAATGCACATTCAGCCCGATTGGCATATTTGTAGGTCTTGCACAACAATCCAAATGATATGTCTCCGAGTCTTATCAATTAATACAGACTTGTGCTCAAATAAAATTACAAACCAAAAAAAGCAATTATTACATGATCTCTAAAACAAATGGTTTGATTGATTACATGAATAGACAACACAAAGGTTATTAAACTATGGAAAGAACATTTCACCTATGATTTACCAAGTAGGAATTTAATTTCCTTTTCTCCTTCAGGACCTTAACAATCTGGTCAGTCTCAGCTTGCTACGTTTTGAAATCCACCAAATATTTAATGGTTGTCTTGAGTACTGCTTGTGATTGTGATGTTTGCTTCCTCAACATGTCAACTTCATCTCTAAGTGAAGAAGCAGAATCCCTTTCTAGCACTAGTTTAGCCTCTAGAGCATCCGCAGTTGGCAATTCATAATGCACGATTGTGCGGTGCCCTTCGTGGGATGATGCAACGTCCATGGGGACCTCGCTCTTTGATCTTGGGCTAACCTGTTTTGCCATTAAAATTCCGATTGGATTCATAAAAGTTGAAGTTAGCGAAACATCTCAACTGCAAGTTATAACAGCAAACCAGTTAAACAAACAAGGAATTAAAGAGTTTCAATTGGATGCTGAAAAGTAGTTATTAACATCATTGTAACCCACTGTTGCAGCAGCAATGTAGTTAAACAAACAAGTAGATATTTAAGCTAAGGCAAATAGGTAATTCTTAACAGTAAGTATGAAACACATAGATAGGCGCAGTCTACAATATGATTAACAGGTTGTGCCATTATGTAATCAGTAGCAAACTAAATTAAGCCAAGCAACGTAATTGAACAATTTTGCAATAAGTGGCTAACTAAAATTCCGAGAAGCAGGTAGCTGAACTTACGCTAGTTCTTTGTACATGCACACTTCAACTTCTTTTTCGCTTACAAGGTTGTACGAAGGAGTCCATGGCATCAATTGCTTGGATACGCAGTCCCAATACTTCTTTCTTCCCACACTGCATGGGTAAGTCGAATGGTTAATCTGGTAAGATGGTGCGTCCTTGATATGTTATATGAGGACGTGTAGTCAGACTAGTTGTAGCCACACACATCACACTGGCTTTTACTGTATATTTCATGTGATTACTTTTGGCATATCGAGATCTAAGCAATCTACAATAGGATGAAAAGACTGGCATCCTTCACATTATTGGCGAACTCAGTTCATAGAAACAAGCAATTCAACCATTCTATGGATAAAACAAAAGCGCCACTGGAATATTTTTCACCATCCAATCATACATGCAAAAACGGGCGACGCCACCATAGAGGCTGGTATGGGCGGCCGCCTCAGGTGGCTGGAAAGTGTGCACTTAGTTCGAGTCACCCAGGTTGGCCCACGCTAGTTTTGTTCGTCGCAACACACGAGCAGGCAATGTAAAAAATGAAGAAAAATGTTTCAATTTGGATGGGCCAATAACATAAGTGCAAGGCAGGCCCTATAGCAGGCTCAAGGCCAAACGAAGCGCCTCCCATATCGATCGACAGCAGGAAGAATCCCAATTCATTCGCTCGACCTCCAGTCTGGTTTGCTCCTAACCTAGCCGCATTTGGATAGACCGACACAGCACTTCCTCGCGCCCTCGTTGGAGGGCGGTCGCCGGGATTCAAGCGAACGGAAGGACAAGAAGATGAAGATCCAACCCTGGGTGTAGCCTGCGTGTGAGGCAGCAGCGGCAGCACGGCCATGGCATCGAGCTTGTGCAAAAGGACAGTCGTAGCTTGCAAGATTAGCGTGCACAACGAGCAGGTACATCACATCCCTGATTATATCTAATTCAACTCTTCAGTTTCTGGCCAATAGTTAAACCTGACGGTGTTGTAAAACTGCTTGTATGTAGAGAATCTATGAGAAACTGAAACCAATTCCTACTTATTTTATAACTCCCCCAATCAATACTTAACTGACTGAATCTGATGTATCTAATCAAGTTTCCGGTGCAAATATACAAGCTCATGTTGTTCTTGAGCCTAAAGTGTCTAATAAACAGACTGCTAATGAAGGATTTGATGCAAACATTTTACATGCTCCTGGTGATGAACATATAGTGTCTAATGAGGGATCTAATGCAAGCATTTTGCAAGCTCATTGAAGGATTTAGTGTCTAATGATGATCTACTATGTTGAGAGAGACATATATTTGTAGGCATTGATGACAAGCAAATTATAGTGCATTTTCATAGCTTGAGGAAACGTCGAGGCCATCTACCAGAAAGTCCCCGTATCATGACAACATAGCATAAATACTTTTCTAATCTGTTGTTTGAAACTATTGGCATACTTGTGCGGGATAGATATATTGATAAGTAGTTTGTGCACTGGTTATACGTGCAATTACACTTCAATATTTTCAGCCAGAGAACGAATAATTCAAGCAGGTACATACCATGTTTGTAGTCCTTGTACACCATGTTGCATTTTGTGTTTTTTGGTGCTTGCATCATTTAGTGTTTATAATCTGAACTACTTTGGATCATTAGATGGTTTTCAAAGTGCATGTAGCTTCACATTTCTCAAGTTATGTTGATTTCCAGAGTGCAAATGCCTTCGTATTTTTTAAGTTAAATATTCGCCCCTAGTAACTTGAATTCGTGGATCAGCCACTGCACACAAATCATACACGAATGCCAGTACGAATTAAATGAAATGCAGGGACTTACGCTAGCTCGTTGTACAGGCTCTGCAGCTCTTCTTGCGCTTGGGATGTTCCATGTACAAGTCCATGTTACCACTTGCTTGGATGTGCAGGCCTTGTGCTCCTTGCATCCCCCTCTGCATTTTTGACACGGCGAATGGTTGATCAAATAAGAGCAATCGACCTTGATGTTGTACCGGAGGACAGATACTTACAAGGTTATACGGGTGTGCAGGATGTGTACCAGATCCCGTAGCGCCGTCATGTTTCGCTAAAAAATGGATTTGCTTGTTTCAGATGATATCTCCAGAAGAAATAAGAGTTAAAGTCAGTGTTGCATAGGCGTGTAAGCTAAGAGAGCAGTGAAAGGATACCCAAACATCGTCGGAACAGTGCACAAGGGACTGATGTGTGGATACCTAGTTCGGGCCGGCGTTTGGGCATGCTCGCCTAGCTAGAGTGCGGGTCACTTCAGAGACGTTGAGGGTGATGCGCTGGCATTGGCTGGCCGCGCACGGATGCAGATGTTGAGTGGCAGCGGAGCGCTACGATGCGGTGGACGAGACCGTTGGTGAAACTCCAACGGCCTCAGGGGGCGGAGGTGTGACGATGTGCTCGGTGAAGTAGCCCCGGTGAGCTGGGAGACGGCGTCGGTCAAGCGCACCTGATGCGGTGGAACTCGGTGTCTGTTAGGCATATCGGTTGCGGCGGCCGACGTTGTCGGTGGACCACCCGATGCGCTGGACGAGGGCGTAGATGAGGTAGCTCCGGTGCGGTGGTGAAGGGCGACATACGTCTTCGTCGTTGTCGTCCGGCATAGAGGTGGGGAACAGTGGGGAAAGAGACGAGACGAGGGGCGATTCGAGGGTTGGCGGCGAATTAGGGATTTGAGCAATCTGGGCGGGGAAGGGGACGGTGGAGAAGAGAGATTTTGCAGGGCTGGAATTGGGGCCGCGGATATTTCAATCCGAAGCGTGGAAGCCTTGAACTTATATTGTTGTCATCCTTATTTTTGGGGGAGGGGTGGGTGGCTAGGTGCTACGCGTCCGTCCGACACCTGCGACCACCCCGAGGACTATGCTTTGGTGCCTTAAGGCACCTGCCTTTAGGTCCATGACATGTGGGTCCAACAGGTTCTTGGCCCACATGTCGATCCCAAAGGCAGCTGCCTTTAAGGCACCGGCAGCGGCCCACCGACACGACCCTAGTCTGCCTGGTGCGCCTACATTTGAGAATGCAAACGAATCTTCTTTGATTTGCAAATGAATCTGTATGTATTACCATGGCCGTGTTTTCCTTGCAATAATTAGTCATTCGAAACGAGATACTCCATCCGTTCACTTTTGTAAGTCGTTTCAGACAACTTAAAATGAACTGTTTTGCACATTGTATGAAATGTCTTCAAGGTCTTATAAAAAGTGAGCAGAGGAGTACTATAAATTAATTAATGAGGAGTTATTTGAAAAAAAATCGAACGGTACCCACGCTTAACGTGGATTAGAGTGTGTCTCACATAATTAGTTATTTGAATTAGAGTGTGTGTCATGTAGTTAGATTTTTGAATTAGAGTGTGTGTCACGTGGCGATCTCAAATTCTAACGTGGATTTCGCATTTCACTGTATCCACGCTACTTTTTTAATGCAAATTCATATGTATATGATGAACACCATGGTAGTGAGAAAACTTTTGGATGGATTCAAACATATGACCTACAAAATAGCAAAACAAATTGAGTCAATGTCAACTTTTCGAAACTTAGTATGGCACGAATTCAAAATAATTACCCGTTTGCCTGGTCCTCGGTTCAAATCTTACAATGTACACCGAATTGAAACATCGATATTAAGTCTCGTACTATGTACATTCAAATGTTGTTTTAGCCCCCCTTTTAACGCTACATACTTCCTGTATCGGTCAATCTTCCTCTCCTAACCATCTTAGGAAGCTATCGGTTTCCAACACATGTTCATTCTTTCTCTCCATGTTTCGATCTCTAAGTCTCTCAACTACACAACCCCTTTTTCCACTCTGTTACCAAATGTATTTACCTCACACACCCGCCATTGCACCCCATGCCGAGCTCTTTCTCTCTCCCCCCTCTCCCTCTCACCCTCTCGCCCTAAATACAAGCATTGCCTATCTAGCCCCCCCAACCTCTCGTGCGCACGCAAGCACGTTGTATATCTAGGTCACTCCCTCGAGACTGTCTCACTCTTCCTTCAAGACGGCGGAGCCACACTCGCTCAATCTCGCTCTCTTTATCTAAGTCTCGTTTAACCTCGTTTTCTTTCACACACAAATGATATATCTCCCTCTTCGGGCCTCGATCGACACACTCTATACTCTCTCACGCAGATTGTCTATCTAGGTCAGTCCATCCAAGCCGCAGCCACTCTTTCGACCTCATGGTATGTCTCGATTGACCTCGCTCTTTCTCGGACAAAAACGATATATCACCATGTTTGAGCCCAATTCGACCTATTCACATTGTATACTCTCTCACGCACATCGTCTATCTAGGTCACTCTCTCCAACCCGTCTCACTCTTTCGATCGCACGGCGACCCTATGTGATCGGTTGACCTTGCTTCCTCCCACGCACAAAATATATCTACATGTCTGCGACTGAATCATCTCTCAAGCTCTATCTTACAACCCTCACCCTTGCCAAAAGCTCAATAGGACAATATCTCTCCAGAGCATATATATCTGTTCAATGAATGTCGGACCACACTCACTTTGTCTCTCTATCTATATGTCTCTCGATTGACCTCACTTTCTCACACCGTATCTTCCGCAGCGTTGAAGCTACTACCTCTCCATCCCTCGCAAAGCCGGAGCTATTTACATTGCGAGGGCACTCCAACCTTGGATTAATTTGTGTAGGCATTTATTCCGGTCGGTTTAGATTATATTTTTGTAGCATTCGGCCCACAACTACTCCAAACACCGTTGCAACCCACACAACTCCCCTAGTTGATTTCCCTCTAGCTCGGTCATCGCTCTCTCACACGTCCTTTCTCGCCTTCAACATTGCACCATGGTATTACTGAAAAAACTATGTTGTTCTCTTTAATTATTATAAATAACCTACAAAACTACACACCGATAGTCCACTTGGAATGGAACAAATTTCGACCCACAAATTAAAGTGCTACAAACTACACACCGAGGGGCCCACATGTCATGAAACAAATTTGGACCCATATACAAATTAAAAAAAGGACGAGGATCGAACATGCGACCGGGCCTTCAAGCCGCATGTCAATAGGCAACAAACGTAGAATAGCAATGTTTGTTGTACCCCCTTTGTTCACATAATGTTTTTATATTACCACAGCCTAATTAATGGATAACATGTAATATTATTTTTAGTACTATTCACCTTCACTTCTTGGTGGGTTCCATGTGTGCTCTCTCTCTCCTCCCTTCTACGTTTAGGCGCATGGGCAAACAGGAAGAACTTCATGGGCGATGTTGCCGTTGACCATATCAGACGCGTTCACAAGTCACGGCACCAGTTTCACATACTAGCAGCACTAGTCGGTGTAATGCGTGCAATGCACGTTAATTTGGAAGTATATGAAGTGCATGCGGATATTCACTAATAGGATATTATTTGCGTGTTGTCATGTGATTAGCACTATTTTTGGCATGAAATTAACTGCACGCTAAATGTGTTGAGTGCTCTACATTGAAGCAGTCTAGGTCATTGGATGACAAGGAATACATGTGGCTTGATGACGTTTTATATTTAGTTTGATACGGCTCTAGCAGAACATTCAATCGATCAAACCATACATTTCGTTCAGTTTGACTCCGACTTTAAATTATACAACGATGGATATAAAATAAACGGAAATGATAAACGTTCGGATTTTAAGCATGGCAATCCGAACGTTTTTCATGGAAAATTTAGATTTAACGCGGCGGCGGCGGGGGCGTCTCGCGGTGGGAAGCGGCTCCTCTGCCGTCCTCTGTGTGTCGTCGGGCCACTGAACGACGGCGACGGTGGCGTCTTGAGCCGTTGTTGGCGTACTCCTGGACGTTGGCCTAGCTTCAAGGAAGGCCAAAATGTTCTGCACTTTGGAGCGAGACAACTGGCCGGAGGAGGCGACTAGCGTTGGTGCAAGGAAGCGGTCGATGGCAGCCATCCATGCCGCTGAGGGGGGCACGAGCACCCGCGCGGGGACAGGCGCTGTCAACGGCGCGGCGGAGACATTCGTGTGCACGGGCACCGGCACGGGCGCGCATGTCAGTGCACGCGCAGGCGCATGCGCTGGCAGGTGCACGGGCACCGGCACGGCCGTGCGCGTCAGTGCACGCGCAGGCGCATGCGCTGGCAGGTGCATGGGCGCGTGAAAGTCGGCGGGGACCTCGTGGAACCCCGTGGCATCAAGCTCGGCGACAATGTGCGGCTCCCAGCCCATCAATGCCACGGGGATGGGCGCTTGATCGAGCTGACAGGGCCGGAGCAGGAGCCGGGGAGCGAGCACGTCGTCTTCCCGCAAAGGCAGTTCAAGCTTCGTCCCAAAGCGCTGATGTTCTTGAGACTCGGCTGGGTGTCTTCCTCAGAAGCTGGAACACTAAGGGCAGACCATCGTGATGCGGCATGGCGTACGTTTAGGTCAGGCTAGTTGGAGGTAGACGACAGGAGAATCGGAGAGGAAGAGAGGATTGTAGCGATACCGGGTAGTGCGGGGTTGATTTTAAACTGCGGCGGCGACATTAAAAGTGGGAGCAGTTGGGACGACGGTGGCGTGAAGCCTGGTCAAAGGCTCGCCTCCGGTGAGTCTGCATAGCGGTCTGCTCGACGCCTCCCGTCGACTCACACGCTTCTTTGGGACGACACTGCCGATGAAGCGGGGACTCGTGGCAGCACGTGGCGCCCACGGTTTCAATAGGGAAAGCGTTCACCTTAACGTGACAGGTCTTTGTTCCAAAATACCTAGGCTCTTCATTTGTGCAACTTGTCATAAGCAGCTTGTCTCGAATTGAAGAAAAAACTTACGAAGTAATATTTGTGCCATATCACGTGACCATGCTCAGTTTCAAGAATTTCTGCTCACTTTTGGATTTTCTGAAATTTAAGATCCAGGATTCGAAACAATATCATAACCTACATCATGCAACAAATTTTCAAGCCGTACATCTGTCCTATTGTATTTCTTAAGAAAGTATTTGGTCAAACATTTTGCTTAGTTAGACTTCAGACAAGTTATATATGCAGAGTAAAAGGATAATCCCTCCGTACCCGATTGCATTGCACGATATATTAACTCAAGTACTGAGGCACGAACAAACGGGCTCAATTTCGTGCTCATCCTGGTGTAGTCGTAGTAGTACTAGGCAATGCAGTTGACGGGTGACCTTGACGAAGCGGGCGCATCGAGGAATTGAACCGTGCTCGCACGGTAGGTAACGTTGTCTAGTCACTAAAGCATCCCTCGATTGTTCATCGATAGTCATTATGGACCGGGGACATGAGGGGAA
Source organism: Aegilops bicornis (assembly GCA_021605145.1). Taxonomy (NCBI): domain Eukaryota; kingdom Viridiplantae; phylum Streptophyta; class Magnoliopsida; order Poales; family Poaceae; genus Aegilops; species Aegilops bicornis. Next base: position 314,373,547 of record CM038674.1, on the reverse strand, counting down.
TTTCCTAGGGCTGGAATTCTGGCGCCCGGATATTTCGACTTGAAACGCCGAGGCTTGACTGGTTGGGGTTGCCTAATGTGCATACCACGCACGCCACCGAAGGACACGAGCCCGGTTTTTTTAGGATCAACACGAGGCAAGGTCTGGCTGGTACGCCGTTGGGTCCTACCATTCGAGAATACGAAAGGAACCTTTTAAATTGTCGAACGAATCTATGTGTATTACAATACCCGTATTTTCCTTGCAAATACTAATCTCAACATGGTAATTGATTTATGACAAGTTGTTGAATTAGAGTGAGTTTGTGATATAGTGATCTCAACGTGGATTTCACATTTCATGGTATCCATAGTAAGTTTTCCAATGCGGATTCAAATTTAAAAGATGAACAATACGGAGGTGAGAAAACTTTGTATGTATCAAGCATATGACCACACACACACACACACACACACACACACACACGAACACAACAACAATCCAATAAGTATAGTGCATCTATTTTTCCAAACCATGCATGTATGACACGAATTCAAAAATACTCCTTCTATTCCTAAATACTAGTATTTTAGAGAGTTCAACAAGTGACTACATATGGAGCAAAATGAGTGAATCTAGACTCTAAAACATGTCTATATACATCCGTGTGTGCCAGTCCATTTGAAGCCTCTAAAAAGACTAATATTTAGGAACGAAGGGAGTAAAATGTAAGACATCCATGGTCCTCAGTTCAATATTTAAAATGAACATGAAACTGGAACATGAATATTAAGTCTAGTACTACGGTACATGCAAATGTTGTGTTTAGGCGGAGCTATGATTGTCGGGGGTCAACCCCTCGACCTTAGATAAAATTGTGGAGCTCTGTTTAGGGTTATTTAGATTATATTTGTCCCCACCCTCCCAACCACCGATTGGTTGTGCACCCCCACACCTCCTCCCCGGGAGAATATCATGTGCCCCCATACCTTAGATGCTATATGCCGATACGAGTTGCTTGGAGCTTGTATATCTGAGATATAGCAGCTCACATGATGTGTCTTAATATTTTTGCAGGAAACCTGATGAGTTTGAGAATTGCACACAATTTGTACAAAAACTACTTAGATGCCCTTTGATCCCATATCCAACAACCTCGAAGCTCGTATCACCGTAGCATCTAAGATGAAGGACATCATATTCTCCTGCATGTAAGAATATCATGTGCTACCACACCTTAGATTCTTTGGTGATACAAGCTCTTCGGAGGCGTTGGATTTGTGACCCAACACTTCCTCGGTGGTTCGAATAGTTTTTTGCAGAAAAGACCCAAAAGAGTTTGGCCATTGCTTACAAGCACAAAGACTGCTCAGATGCCATTGGATGTCAGATCAAACGACCTCCAAGCTCGTATCACCGTAGCATCCAAGCTGCGATAGCACCTTATGTTTTCTCGCACGGGAGAGTATGAGGTGCTCCCGCACCGTAGATTCTATGGTGATACGAGTTCACCGAGATCTATCGGCCCATAGTAGGAGGTTTGAATGTTTTTGCAATATACGGCTGATAGAGTTTGGGAAATGCGCAGAAAGTACAAGTACTACGCATGTGCCATCTGATCACTGATCATACGACCTAGATGCTCATATCATGTAGCGGGTAATTAAGCTACAGGGAGCACCTAATATGAGCACCGGGGAGCCGTTGGATTGAATATGCAGCGGCACACACAAGGCCTGAATGTTTTATTTGCAAAAAAAACCTTTGGAGAGTTTGGAAATTGCGCATAATTACAAAGACTACTCCCAAGCCATTGGATCTCACTTCCAATGGTGTAAAAACTCGTATCACCATAGTATCTAAGCTGCGGGGTGGATGTGATATTATATGCCGCTGTCATTGTTGTTCATAAACTTGCAAAATACGTGTAACTCGTGCCGTTACTTGTCTAACTGTGCAAAGTGTTTGTTCAAAAAAACCATCCTACACTGAAATATCGGAACAACACACGGGGGTCCCACTTGTTGGGGAACGTAGTAATTTCAAAAAAATTCTACGCACACGCAAGATCATGGTGATGCATAGTAACGAGAGGGGAGAGTGTTGTCCACGTACCCTCGTAGAACGAAAGCGGAAGCGTTATAACAACGCGGTTGATGTAGTCGTACGTCTTCACGGCCCGACCGATCAAGCACCGAAACTACGGCACCTCCGAGTTCTAGCACACGTTCAGCTCGATGACGTTCCCCGAACTCCGATCCAGCAAAGTGTCGGGGAAGAGTTCCGTCAGCACGACGGTGTGGTGACGGTGATGATGTTCTACCGACGCAGGCTTCGCCTAAGCACCAGTACGATATGACCGAGGTGGAATATGGTGGAAGGGGGCACCGCACACGGCTAAGGAACGATCACGAAGATCAACTTGTGTATCATGGGGTGCCCCTGCCCCCGTATATAAAGGAGGGAGGGGGAGGTGTGGGTCAGCCCCTAGGGGTGCGCCTGGAGGAGTCCAACTCCCACCGGGAGTAGGACTCCCCCTCTTGCCTTGTTGGAGAAGGAAAGGGGAAGGGGGAAAGAGGAAAGGGGGGCGCCGCCCCCCCTTCCTTGTCCTATTTGTACTAGGGGGGAGGGGGCACGCGGCCTGCCCTGGCCGGCTCCCTCTTCTCCCTTAGGGCCCATGTAGGCCCATTAACCCCCGAGGGGTTCCGGTAACCCAACGGTACTCCGGTAAAATCCCGATTTCACCCGGAACGATTCCGATATCCAAATATAGGCTTCCAATATATCAATCTTTATGTATCGACCATTTCGAGACTCCTCGTCATGTCCGTGATCACATCTGGGACTCCGAACAACCTTCGGTACATCAAAAACTATAAAATCATAATATAACTGTCATCATAACATTAAGCGTGCGGACCCTACGGGTTCGAGAACTATGTAGACATGACCTAGAACTGTTTCCGGTCAATAACCAATAGCGGAACCTGGATGCTCATATTGGCTCCTACATATTCTACGAAGATCTTTATCGGTCAAACCGCATAACAACATACGTTGTTCCCTTTGTCATCGGTATGTTACTTGCCCGAGATTCGATCGTCGGTATCTCAATACCTAGTTCAATCTCGTTACCGGTAAGTCTCTTTACTCGTTACGTAATGCATCATTATGTAACTAACTCATTAGTTACATTGCTTGCAAGGCTTATAGTGATGTGCATTATCGAGAGGGCCCAGAGATACCTCTCCAACAATCGGAGTGACAAAACCTAATCTCGAAATATGCCAACTCAACATGTACCTTTGGAGACACATGTAGAGCTCCTTTATAATCACCCGATTCACGTTGTGACGTTTGGTAGCACACAAAGTGTTCCTCCGTAAACGGGAGTTGCATAATCTCATAGTTATAGGAACTTGTATAAGTCATGAAGAAAGCAATAGCAATATACTAAACGATCAAGTGCTAAGCTAACGGAATGGGTCAAGTCAATCACATCATTCTCCTAATGATGTGATCCAATTAATCAAAAGACAACACTTGCCTATGGTTAGGAAACATAACCATCTTTGATCAATGAGCTAGTCAAGTAGAGGCATACTAGTGATATTAAGTTTGTCTATGTATTCACACATGTATCATGTTTCCGGTTAATACAATTCTAGCATGAATAATAAACATTTATCATGATATGAGGAAATAAATAATAACTTTATTATTGCCTCTAGGGCATATTTCCTTCAGTCTCCCACTTGCACTAGAGTCAATAATCTAGATTACACAAGAATGATTCTAACACCCATGGAGTCTTGGTGCTGATCATGTTTTGCTCGTGGAAGAGGCTTAGTCAACGGGTCTGCAACATTCAGATCCGTATGTCTCTTGCAAATCTCTATGTCTCCCACCTGGACTTGGCCCCGGATGGAATTGAAGCGTCTCTTGATGTGCTTGGTCCTCTTGTGAAATCTGGATTCCTTTGCCAAGGCAATTGCACCAGTATTGTCACAGAAGATCTTCATTGGTCCCTATGCACTAGGTATGACACCTAGATCGGAAATAAAATCTTTCATCCAGACTCCTTCATTTGCTGCTTCCGAAGGAGCTATGTACTCCGCTTCGCATGTAGATCCCGCCATGACGCTTTTTTTAGAACTACACCAACTGACAGCTCCACCATTCAATATAAACACGTATCCGGTTTGCGATTTAGAATCGTCCGGATCAGTGTTAAAGCTTGCATCAACGTAACCATTTATGACTAGCTCTTTGTCACCTCCATAAACGAGAAACATATCCTTAGTCCTATTCAGGTATTTCAGGATATTCTTGACCGCTGTCCAGTGATCCACTCCTGGATTACTTTGGTACCTACCTGCCAAGCTTATTGCTAAGCACACGCCAGTCTGGTACACAACGTTGCATACATGATAGAGCCTATGGCTGAAGCATAGGAACATCTTTCATTTTCTCTCTATCTTCCGATGTGGTCGGGCATTGAGTCCGACTCAACTTCAAGACCTTGTAACACGGGCAAGAACCCTTTCTTTGCCTCGATCCATTTTGAACTTTTTCAAAATTTTATCAAGGTATGTGCTTTGTGAAAGTCCAATTAAGCGTCTTGATCTATCTCTATAGATCTTGATGCCCAATATGTAAGCAGCTTCACCGAGGTCTTTCATTGAAAAACTTTTATTCAAGTATGCCTTTATGCCATCCAGAAATTCTATATCATTTCCAATTAACAATATGTCATCTACATATAATATCGTAAATGCTCTGAGCTCTCACTCACTTTCTTGTAAATACAGGCTTCTCCAAAAGTCTGTATAAAACCATATGCTTTGATCACACTATCAAAGCGTTTATTCCAACTCCGAGAGGCTTGCACCAGTCCATATATGGATCGCTGGAGCTTGCACACTTTGTTAGCACCTTTTGGATCGACAAAACCTTCCAGATGCATCATATACAACTCTTCTTCCGTAAATCCATTCAGAATGCGCTTTTGCCATCCATTTGCCAAATTTCATAATCATAAAATGCGGCAATTGCTAACATGATTCGGACAGACTTAAGCATCGCCACGGTGAGAAAGTCTCATCGTAGTCAACCCCTTGAACTTGTCGAAAACCTTCGCAACAAGTCGAGCTTTGTAGACAGCGATTACATTACCATCGCCGTCAGTCTTCTTCTTGAAGATCCATTTATTTTCTATGGCTTGCTGATCATCAGGAAAGTCAACCAAAGTCCATACTTTGTTCTCATACATGGATCCCATCTCAGATTTCATGACCTCAAGCCATTTTGCGGAATCTGGGCTCATCATCACTTCCTCATAGTTCGTAGGTTCGCCATGGTCAAGTAACATGACTTCCAGAATAGCATTACCGTACCACTCTGGTGTGGATCTTACTCTGGTAGACCAACGAGGTTCGGTAGTAACTTGATCTGAAGTTTCATGATCAGTATTGTTGAGGATATAGCTACTAAGTATAAACCGGCCAGGAGGGCCCGGTTCACCTTAGACTGTGCTGAAGCCCATGAAGGTCTTGAAGATGGCGTTCAACTAGTAAAGCTTGGAAGCCCATGGCCCAAAGGCGGATTAGGGCCCGTAGTGGTAAACCGCCATGATTATGTAAACTTGTAATATTAGTTAGAAAGGAGAGAGACCGAGCCGGACACTTTGTATAGCTCGGCTCGGGACTCAGAGACCGTAAGGTCCAACCTGTGTATATAAAGGGACGACGGCCAAGCGGTTCAGGGAGAGAGAACAACAACTCGAGGCCTAGGCGAAGCTTATTTTCTCCCTAGTCATCGAAACCACATCAATCCCATCACAACTAGACGTAGGCTTTTACCTTCATCGAAGGGGCCGAACTAGTATAACTCTTGTGTCTTTGCGTCCGCTTTAACCCCTTCAAGTTAACCCATAGCGATGGCTCCACGACTAAGTCCTTTCACGAGGACATCTGCCGTGACAAAACACGACAGTTGGCGCCCACCATGGGGCTATCGCACGATGGTTTGATGATCTTGGAGGGCAAGCTCGAAGGACTCGAAGGCTATCTTTGTGGGCTGGATGACCAAGAGTCGTCGCGGCAAGCTCTACATCGACGACGCGGGATGGGGCCCCGAGGCCGGCTCAATCGAGTACAGATACCGGGTCCCCTTTGGTGGCATACACGTTTTCATCGGCAAGATCGGTGAGCTGGCCCGAGCCGGACATCCGCACCGACCTCGCCGAGATGGCTCAACAGACGAGATCTGCCCAGGTTAAACCGGCCGTGAAGCGTGCCTTCGTGGGAGTCATCCACGGAGGAAACCATGAGGACGAATCAGGATATGGTAGCGAGACCGTCATCTATTCCGGTGACGAGTCCTCAACCGGAGAAACCGAATCGTTGTACCAGTTGCAAGACGACCAGATGAGGGGCTGTTCCGACGGCGATAGTATTCCGGACCCCTACGATCAGCCCAACCGGGTTGGGATATTTATGGCCGGTACACAAGAAGCGCTTCACTCTTCGACTGCTACGGCAATGATCTCCGGTTCAACAGCGGCGACGGCTGCCGGGCAGAGGCCTGTCGCCCGCCGCTCAAGTTTTATCAGATCTGTTCGATGCGTTGGTCGCGCTCATGGCAGGCTAACCCGACGGATCAGACGCCGTAACGCAGAGATTGCAAATGTGAAGGAACAAATCACCCAAAGCTAAAGCGGATCTAGCGGCCGCAGACGCCAGATGACGGCAGAGCGGGCCGCTTTAGATGCGCAGCTTATAGGCTCATGTTGGACCGTAACGCCGTCGCATGAGGTCTTAAAGCGGAAACACAGGTCCCGCTTTGCCTTCATATTTCGACGCTTAGAAACCTCTCACACCCCTGTAGGCGGAACCAAGAATCCGCCAGAGGTAAACCAGGCTGGGCGCCAGGCCAGCGCGCCGATCAACCCCGCCTCATGGAACCCCTCGGCGAACAATATGATGCCTCCGCCGTCCGCAGACACCTCCGGGTCATTATTCTAATCCTCTCGACAATCTTGTCGCTGCCGCTTCACGATTGGAGGCCATCCCGATCGAAGTAGATTCTCCGCAGGCAGTAGAGACATGCCGGGTTAAGGAGCTTCTTGAACCGCTTTGATCCAACAGAAGCATACTGCATACGGCCGTGACCGGATTCATTCCACCCCACGTCCGAGCAGGAGCTACAGCAGCGTATGGATGAACCGCTGTATCGAGCAATGCACGGCACCGTGAAGCGGCCCATGCCCATAACCCGGCAGCGGTATTCGCGATGCTCGTGAAGTGGTGGACCGGCCCGCACGGCGAAGGGAGGCCGAGTTAGCAAAGACGTAACCAGGCGAGTCCGCTTACGCCGGTTCGCCCCACCACCTCAGTCGAGCCAGGGGTCGCTTCTAGCTTGGGGGTGCCCTGTTTGATCCCCGCTTTACGGAACGTGCGCTTGCCCAAAGACTTCAAGGGTCCGCGCAAGGTGCCAAACTACACTGCTGATTTACCTCCAGAAGCATGGATAGAGAGCTATGAGATGGCCATGGAGATGCTAGATGTGGCTGAGGCCGCGTGTGCAAAGTATTTTACCATGATGCTTGAAGGGACGGCCCGTACTTGGTTGAAGAGCTTGCCGCCCAATTCTATCAGTTCATGGGCCCAGTTGCGAACCCGGTTTATCCAGAATTTCAAAGATACCTGTAAGCAGCCCATGTCCGTAGTGGACTTGGCGGCTTGTGTCCAGGGGGAAGGGGAGTCAACAACCCATTGGATACACCGCGTTTCGGAAAACTTCCACTCGTCAGACCGGATCAACGCTGACTCTGCGATCTTAACCCTGGAGGGCAACTGCCGGTTTCAGCCTTTGAAGTTAAAGTTGGGGCGCATGAAGCGATTTTGTAATGACATGGGAACTCTCATGGGCGCTGTAGTGAAGTATGCTAATTACGATAGTACCAAGGATCCCGAGTCTGACAATGACAAGACAGGGAAGGGAAGGAAGAACAGCAACTCCAAGGGCCAGCAACATCACTCAGCAGGTAATGGCAAGCGTAAAGCGGATGGCAACATGGACTTTGTAGCTAATACCAACGCACAGGACAAGGGCCAGCGGCGCAAGGGTAAACAGCCGAATCGAAGTGGAGCGCCTAATCCCAATCCGGACCGCTTGAACTATCTATTGAATCAACCCCGTCCAAGCATGGGACGAAGGAGACGCCAAAGAACCACCTCTAGAAGGATTGCTACATTATGCAGGATTTCAAGAGTTCTAATGCTTTCGGTATGATCACGGCTCTGGCGGCGGTTCGTGATCCGGCCGGTTACGGTGGAGGAAATTCCGGTTCAGGATTTAATGGTAATCCGGGCGGATGTAACAATCGAATAGTCGAATAACCAAGGTGGTTACAACCAGCAGCAGAAAGCAGCCGGGTTATCGAGCCATCCAAACAGTTGAACGAAGGCCAATATCACGCTTTTCACGACTAGCTTGGATAAGCGAGACCGAAACTTCACAAGAGAGCGGTGAATTACATTGAACCGGCCGTACCACGTTATTTACGCTGGTCGGAACAGCCAATCGTGTGGAGCAGGGAGGATCACCCTCTTCGAGTTGACAATCCAGGCCAGCTGGCATTGGTGGTAGCCCCTCAGGTGGGAGGTTATAAGTTCACCAAAGTGCTCATGGATGGAGGGAGCAGTATTAATATCCTGTACTATGAGACATTCCGCCGTATGGGGCTAACAGACAAAAATTTAAAACCGTCTAATACGGTGTTCCATGGTGTGGTACCTGGTAAGTCTACATACCCTGTTGGCAAGATAGCTCTGGAAGTGGTTTTTGGGGATGATCATGATTCCCGATCAGAGACGCTGACCTTTGAGGTGGTGAAAATCAGAAGCCCATATCACGCCCTGTTTGGGCGGCCGGCTTATGCCAAGTTCATGGCACGGCCTTGTTATATCTATTTACAGCTCAAGATGCCGGGTCACAAGGGGACAATAACGGTTCATGGAAGCCGCAAGATTGCTTTGGAATGCGAGGAAGGTGATGCGGCCTATGCAGAGTCGGTTTGTGCTACAGAGGAGTTGAAATATTATAAGGACAATGTTGATCCGGCAGACATGACCCCTTTGAAGAAGCCGACTATAGAGCATGATCCGGATTTAAAGTTCAAATCGGCGGCTGAGACTAAGCTTGTTGACTTCGTGCCTGGCGATTCGTCCAAGCAGTTCAGCATCAGTGCCAACTTGGATCTGAAATAGGAAAGCGCGCTCATCGAGTTCATCCGTGAGAATCGGGACATTTTTGCATGGAAGCCTTCTGACATGCCAGGTGTACCGAAGGAACTCGCTGAGCACACTCTTAATGTTGATCCCAAGTACAAACCGGTGAAACAGTTTCTCCGCCGGTTTAACGAAGAAAGGCGCAAGGCTATTGGAGAAGAGGTGGCCAGGCTCTTAGTGGCTGGTTTTATCATTGAAGTCTTCCATCCAGAGTGGCTTGCTAATCTGGTGCTGGTCCTTAAGAAGAATGGCACTTGGCGCATGTGTGTGGATTACACAGATCTTAACAAAGCTTGTCCAGCAGATCCTTTTGCCCTCCCCCGCATTGACCAGATTATTGATGCCACTGTGGGTTGTGAACGGTTGAGTTTTTTGGATGCATATTCTGGGTATCATCAGATCAAGATGGCGGTTAAGGACCAGGAGAAAATGGCGTTTATCACCCCCTTTGGAGCCTTCTTCTATGTATCCATGCCCTTTGGGCTCAAAAGCGCCCAGGCAACTTATCAACGATGTGTACAGAATTGCCTGCATAAACAGATCGGTCGTAATGTGCATGCCTATGTTGATGATATTGTGGTCAAGTCAAGGGAGAAGGAGACACTGATTGGCGATTTGAAGGAAACCTTTGACAATCTGTGGGTTTATAAGATGATGCTCAACCCGGCCAAATGTGTTTTTGGTGTTCCGGCAGCAAGTTATTGGGTTTTCGTGTCCAACAGGGAATTGAAGCTAATCCGGAGAAGATTACGGCTATTACCTCCTGGCTAAACCAAAGTGTATTAATGACGCCCGGCGTTTGGCAGGCCGGATTGCCGCTACAGAGCCGGGTTTATCGGCCGCCTCGGAGAGAAGGCCATCCCTTTGTACCGAATCTTTGAAAAAGACAGATCGGTTTATGCGAGTCCAGCGATGAAGCGTTGGAGGACTTAAAGCGGCAAGTTAATAATCCACCCGTTCTTGCAGCTCCAATCGACAAAGAATCACATTACTATACGTAGCGGCTAATGCTCGTGCAGTTAGAGTGGCTATTGTGGTAGAGCGCAAAGAAGCAGGCAAGGAATATCCGGTCAGCGGCCAGTTTACTATATTAGCGAAGTGCTTATTGAATCCAAGCAACGGTACCCGCATTGGCAAAAGCTAGTATACGGAGTTTTTATGGCGAGCCTGAAGCTTAAGCAATACTTCCAGGGCCATCCAATCACAGTGGTCAGCTCTGCTCCTTTGGGCGATATAATTCAGAACAGGGAAGCGATTGGCCGGATTGCTAAGTGGGCTATAGAGCTTGGGCCGCACAGATTGAAGTATGTGCCTTGAACAACGATCAAATCTCAAGCACTTGTGGATTTCATCAATGATTGGACGGAGTTACAGGCGCCTGAAGAGAAGCCGGATCACACTTATTGGGCGATTCATTTTGATGGATCCAGGCAATTGGAGGGCTCGGGGTCGGAGTCGTATTAACTTCCCCACGAGGTGACAAGTTCATACGTTCTCCGCTTAATGTTCCCTTGTAGTAACAATGCAGCTGAGTATGAAGCCTTGCTCCATGGTCTTCGGATGGCGAAGGAGATGAATCTTAGCCGGGTTAAGTGCTTGGTGACTCGGACTGGTGGCTCAACAGTGTCCGCACTTGGGATTCCAAGGATCCACTCATGGCAGCCTATCGTCGTGAAGTGGACATTGTTGCAGGTCACTTTAAGGGTTATTAGGTGGATCACGTGGATAGACGGAAGAACGAAGCGGCGGACGCTTTAAGCCGGCTGGGCTCTCAAAGATAAACCGTCCCGCCTTAACGTCTTTTGGATGTTACGCATAACCCGTCAGTCAAGCTCCCTGGTGAAGCGGATTTGGCTATTCCTGATCCGGAGGCGCAGTTGGTGGCAGCCCTTCATGTCATACCGGATTGGACAGTTCCTTATCTTGCGTACATGAACCGGGGCGAGTTGCCAGAGGACGAGACTCTGGCCAGGCAGATAGTCCGACGATCCAAGTCCATGACCATTATCAATGGCGAGTTGCATCATTGCAGTGTATCAGCGCCGCTTTCAACGCTGTGTGTCCCCGAGGAAGGCTGTGAAATTTTACGCGAAATCCACGAACGGGATTGTGGTCACCACGCCGGTTCAAAGTCTCTGGTAGCTAAGGCGTTTCGTCACGGTTTCTACTGGTTGACGGCTCATGCTGATGCGGAGGATCTAGTTAAACGGTGTGATGGCTGTCAGAAATTTTCAAGGCGTGCTCATGTGCCGGCTCAAGAATTGAGGATGATTCCAATTACTTGGCCGTTTGCGACTTGGGGGCTGGATATGGTCGGACGTTTCAAAAGGTCCAAGGACAAGAAGACCCACCTCTTGGTGGCGGTTGACAAATTTACCAAGTGGGTTGAAGCATAGCATGTTAGCAAGTGTGATGCAGCCACGGCGGTTCAGTTCATTAAAAAGGTGATTTTCCGGTTTGGCATTCCACACAGTATCATTACTGATAATGGTACCAACTTGTCCAAAGGCGCTATGAAGGAATTTTGTGAGGGTGAGCACATCCGGCTTGATGTATCGTCAGTAGCTCACCCACAGTCCAATGGACAAGCAGAATGGGCTAATCAAGAGATCTTGAGAGGCATCAAGCCCCGGCTTATGGTCCCTTTACAGAGGACACCGGGTTGTTGGGTAGAGGAACTACCATCTGTGTTATGGAGTATCAACACTACGCCCAACAGATCCACAGGATACACACCGTTCTTTATGGTCTATGGAGCGGAGGCGGTTCTCCCCAGTGACATCCGTCATGACTCACCTCGTGTGGCAGCTTATGTTGAAGCGGACAACGAGACGGCACGGCAGGACGCTTTGGACCTGTTGGATGAGGAGTGTGACATAGCAACTGCCCGTTCGGGCGATTTACCAACAGGATCTTCGTCGTTACCATACTCGCCGGGTCAGAACTAGAACTTTTCAAGAAGGAGATTTGGTGCTTCGGCTCATCCAAGACCAGACTGGTATGCACAAGTTATCCTCACCTTGGGAGGGACCTTTCGTGGTCAGCAATAATCTGCACAACGGGTCATACTATCTGATTGATATTAGAGAGCATAAAGACTCACGTACATCGGAGGAGGAGACCAACAGGCCGTGGAACATAGCTCATCTTCGGCCTTATTATACCTGAGCCATCGGCTCTACTAATGTACATATTATGACAAAGGTATATATTATGAATAAAGTAATAAACCGGAGCCTCAGCTAAAGCGGGGTATCTGTTCTGTTACATCATGCGTGGTTACATGGAGTTGTTCTATCTTAAAGCGACCTCCGGTTTACCCCTTGAGTTGGCTTTTCAAAAGCTTTATGATATCACTTGGGGGCTTGGTCGTGTCCGAACCAATGCAACACCTTTTGATAGGCAAAAGCCACCAGATCACTTGGGGACATGGTCAAGTCTGAACCAGTCACGCCTATTGATCGGCCTAAGTCCATAGAGTCACTTGGGGGCTTGGTCGAACCCGAACCATTGCCACGCCACTTGATCGGCATAATGCCACGGTTTCAGTTGGGGACCTGGCTGACTTGAACCATAGCTACACCTTATTGGGAGCTTGATCGTGTCCGACCATGGTAACACCATCTGATCAGCTCAGTAAAGCCTCTTTTTGCAAACGGTTTTATCATTGCCTTTGCTTTCATATTTTTTTCATAACTATTATTTGATTTTTATTGCGTTTTTTAAACCGATAAAAAATTTTAACCGGTTCAAACTGTCAATTGACGGAATTCGGTCCATTTTTAATCCGGAGATAATTTTTCCGGTTTGACTTTTTCTGTTAACATCCCATTATGGAGTAACAGGGGGCTTGTCATGACCGCACGGTTTACATATGGTAAACCGGCATTATAAACACAGGAGCTGTTCTCCTTTGACGGTAATGGTTTATACAACCTCCGCTTCAAGATTGGCTAAGCCAACTTCATGCCCAGCGATGGCAGGTATTTTGTATCACAAATTTTGATTATATACCTCAATATTTCATTGCCTATATATATATATATATATATATATATATATATGAACGTCACAAGCCGGCTGGCGGCACAAACCGCCGTGGCAGTTTAAGATTTTGTGACTGCAGGCAATATAGATTGAAAGGTTTCGATCATTCAGTCAAAAGTATCAGCACCCATGCACGAAGGCATATTAAAAGCAAAAGTGTTGGCTATCCTATTACAAGGCATTCAGAGGCCCAAAATTTGGAATTGCTTCATAACGGGCAGTTTCTGACGTATCAACCAACTTGATGGATTAAGCTTCATTGCCGGGTTGACGTGAAGTAGATGGGTCGTCTGGCGTCGGTTCAACTTCTTCGTCCTCACCATCCAATGGCCGGAAGTCATTGGTGGTCCAGTCAATCCGGGTTAAAGCCTGAAAGACAGCCTCTTCACTTATAAGCTCAGTCGGATCAACGTCAGGGGCGTAAGTGTGCTTACGGGTTGGTGGAACAAGGTTCTGCACTTCCGGAATAACAGCTTCAACCCGTCTGTTGTTCGCATCATAGAAGGAGCGGTGAACCGTCAGGTTGGCCTCTTCTGCCAGTTGACTCGCCAGAGGACGCATCTCCCTTGTTACCCGTTTGAGAGCATCATTATCAAATACTTCACCATTTTCTTGAGCAGGGAAGCCTTTGGCTATGTCACCGGATCAAGGTCGACTATCCATGCTTTGGCGCGAGTTAGTGCCAATAAGGTGCCAGCCCGCAGCGGATCGTTTCAATTCTTCTATCTGTGCCGGTATCATAGATAGCCGGTCCAAAGGTGTCCTTGATCGATGTCGGAGCTGCATTATCATAAGAAGTGGCGCAAATAACTCGCTGGGTGCCGGTATACAGCTGTTCAATTAGCGTATACACGGCCTTGAGTTTCTTCCGCATGTCAGAGCCCAGATGAGCAATGCGCCTAGCTATACCGGTTTAAGAAAGTTCAGGTTAAACCGGAGGAAATTTCAAAGCGGAATATTCATCACAACCTTGGTGAAACGTTGCTTACCAAATATTGCAGAGGTCATGGCATTGATTTGGCGCTTTAATCCAGTGAGCTCTTCCGTCACCTGTTTAAGAGCTGCTTTAGCATCTTCCGCCTGTTTTAGCATGCCTGCCTTTTCAGTATCCCAGCCGGCCCGCTTAGACTTGAACCACTCCTTGAGCTGCTCCATGGTAGTCAAGGCGGTTTTCAGCTCATCCTTGGCCTTGGAGGTTTCTGCTTGTTGAGATTTCAGATTTTCTTGAAGATCATTGATTTGTGAGACTTGTTGGCATATCTCACTCTGCAACAAAAGAGAGCATGTTAATATCTTCATTAAAAGTCCCAAGCGCATAACCAGTCATACACTTGGCACTTGGGGGCTAATGCGGATCATTTTTTATACTGATTATTGAAGTCCCATGGATTAATACAAGTGTTAATCATGGCACTTGGGGGCTAATGCGTGTTTGATCATAAATATATAAGACAAAGTACTATGGACTATGCAAAGTCCCAGTTTGACTTTCTAGGGACAAACCGGCCCTCGGGGGCTACTATGCAATGAAGGTACAAGAGAAGGGCACAACTATTTACCTCATAGCGCTCCTTCATAAGATTTACTAAACCGGCTTCATAATCACGGCTCGTGTAGAGCCGGTTCGAGAAAGCAGTGAAGGTCTTGGGCAGAGAGATTGTTATAAGCTGACAGATCAGTTTTTCCTTCCCTTTGCTCATGGCAGCAAATTCGAACTTGGCAGTGTGCTTTGATAGAGCAACCGGATTTCCAGGGGCGGTATATGCGGTGCCCGTAACTACGACATCATCATTGATCGGACTGGCCGGATTAGCATTTTCAACTGGGCTTGGCGCTTTCATACCCGGGCTTGGCGGATCAGGAGTTGAGTCCCATTGTTATGCTGCAGGACTCGAAGGAGCAGGAGGATGTGAAGTCTCAATTTGGACATCCGGGTTAACCTCTGGCGGATTAGCATTGGCATCTTGATTTTCCCCAGCAGAGTTGTCTTTAGCAACTTCGGGATTTTCACCATGATGCTCTGGAGTCTTCTCCGGATCAACATCCACAGTAGGGTCGAGGGTCTTGGCCTTTTTACTAAGTCGAGCCTTGGTGCTGCAACATCAAGGGTTAGAATATGATAAACCGACAAATACAAGGAACAAATTAAGGAGTAATATACTTACCCAACAGCAACTTTGAGAGGAGGCAGTTGAGTGGTTGATGAACCGCCAGACGAGTTGGAAGAACCCTCGTAATTCGGGTCAGACGGATTGAGAGGGCATCAGAAGAAATCTTTCAAAGGATAACGCTTTTCAGGAGAACAAGTCACCTCTGGACGACGTTTCCGGGTTGGTGTGTCAGCTAAACCGGACGACGTAATTTGTTGACCGCTATGCCGGGTCGTACGGCGTTCTTCAGCTTGTTGTGTCTTCAAAGAAAGTTTTGGATTCAAATGAGCATAAGAGTGAGATTGTTTCACTTTCCGGACTGTGCGGCGAATTCTTTTAACCGGTACAAGATCAGAATCAGAAGAAAGAAGGATTACCTCAACAGGTTCTGCATGGCTGGCCTCAGCGTCATCCTGGGAATTGTAACTGTCAATAAAATGAATGAAAAAAGAACCAAGTGAGTCAAGCTCTACCTCAGCATCTGATTCTTCGTCTTCTGGCGGTTCAGAAGACTCGGCGGTTTTCTTCTTGCCAGTTTTCTTGGTGGTCTTGGTCTTTGCACGAGGAACCCTGGCCGGTTTTTGTTCGTTTCCAAAAGGAGCTGTTAGCCTGAAAATTAATAAAGGGATTAATACAATCAATATGGAATCAAAGTCAGTAGAGTAATGAGAGGAACCTTACTGCGGGCGGTTTGTTGGAGATGCAGAACGGAGCCAACCCGGTTTGGCTGCATGCGGAGATCGGTTCATCGAGCATTTTCTTCACTGTTTCGGTAACTTCAAGCTCAGTTATTGATAGTTCGTGATGTCGTTGAGGATCTTTGACGTCACCAGTATATTCGTGCATCAATCCGGGGCGGCGGCTTAATGGCAAGATGCCCCAAGAAAAACCTAGCAGCGGACAAGGTCAATACCAGTTAAACCGATGGCCTTCAGAGCCCGGAGCTTGGTAATTTGAGGTGCAAAGTTCTTCCGTTCTGCGGCGGTCAAGCGCGAAGGCAATGGGTGGCTGTTGCTAAGCCGGTGAGGGCGATAACCCGGCAAGGGATTTTCTCCGTTAGGAGCAGTGTTCCGGCAGTAGAACCAGGTTTGATTCCAATCTTTAGGATGGCTATGATGTTTGGCGTGAGGGAAGTCCACTTCCTTCCTTTTCTGGATTGAAACGCCGGCAAGTTCTGTGTTAGGACCGTCCGAGAACTCTGTACGGTGGTTCAAATGAAAGAAATCTCGAAATAACTCCATGGTTGGTTCTTCTTGAAGATAGACTTCGCAGAATACTTGAAAGTTGCATATATTGGACAGAGAGTTCGGACCAATATCTTGTGGATGGAGTTGGAAGCTTGCGAGGACATCCCGGAAAATTTTTGATCCGGGCGGGCTGAATCCCTGGTCTAGGTGTTGCATAAAAACAATCACCTCTCCTTCTTGAGGTTCAGGTGGACATTCCGATTCCGGAACTCGCCAGTGGAGAACATTTTTTGAGGCTAAAACGCCAGTGGTGATGTAGCCGTTGAGTTGTGTTTCCGTGATCCGGGAAGGAACCCAATTGCAAGCAGCAAGTTGTTTCGCCATTCCGGAAGGGGGGAGCTGAAAGAAAATCAAACAAGTGCTGGTTTACTGTTTACAGTTTGTAAGTGAAAAATTCAGTGTTAAACCGGAGGAAATACAATGCAAGGTCCAGTTGGTGGTTTAAGAGAGGGCTAATGACATATGGCGGATTGGCCATCAAGGATTAAACCGCCCATAGGCAGAAAGGCCAAGATTCAAAATTTCTGCTAAGTGTTGATGTAAACAGGTTTTACACAATGTTCAAATCTATTTGGATCTACCGCACATCTATAAAGCAGTTTTTACTGCGTTCTTTAAAAAGCGTTCAAGTAGAACAGAGAAGGATGCATATTTTACAAGAAGAAAAGGAAGGACTGCTAGTATTAAAAACAGATGTGGAATGACTACCGCAGGAGATCTATACCATTTTTGGATCAAAACTACCGCGCCAGAAGGTAGGATGAAGAGGAAAAATGGAGAACTGTGCGGATGAGTTTGCAAAAATCTAATGCAAATCTAAGGACGAAGAACAGAAGAAGTTTACCGCTGCAGATTACGGCGGAGGGGGGCGATGAGCCTCTGATCTAACTCAGGTTGATGCAACGGCCTTGGTTGGTGCAGTTCTCAAAGGTTGCGGACGGTGGCGGAGCTTCAGAGCTGAGGGCGTCGCGAGGAAGAAGATGCAGAAGAGGAAGAGAAAAAGGAGCCCTCGGGCTTTATTTATAAGGGAAATAGTAAATGGCAGGCGCGAGATTCAAGGCGTCCGAAGCGGCCGAGTGGGCGCGCCTGTCGCCTCGATTTTAGAGATAATCATTAATGAGAAGGGAATCTTTTTAATCCTTTTATGCAGAGATGATGTCATGACGGACCATTGCGGTGCTCCGAAGATGACGTCACGACGGTTTACAAACATTCACAGGAGAAGTCAATATGGCGGTTTACGAAAGTTCAAGAGGATGTTTACAAGATGTTTTTAGTGTTGAAGATTGACATGAATAAATTCAAATCAATCCGGGGCCTAATGTTGAGGATATAGCTACTAAGTATAAACCAGCCAGGAGGGCCCGGTTCACCTTAGACTGTGCTGAAGCCCATGAAGGTCTTGAAGATGGCATTCAACTAGTAAAGCTTGGAAGCCCACGGCCCAAAGGCGGATTAGGGCCCGTAGTGGTCAACCGCCATGATTATGTAAACTTGTAATATAAGTTAGAAAGGAGAAAGACCGAGCCGGACACTTTGTATAGGTCGGCTCGGGACTCTGTAGACCGGTCGGGCGTCAACCTGTGTATATAAAGGGACGACCCGGCGGCTGTTCAGGGAGAGAGAACAACAACTCGAGGCCTAGGCGAAGCTTATTTGCTCCCTAGTCATCGAAACCACATCAATCCCATCACAACTAGACGTAGGCTTTTACCTTCATTGAAGGGGCCGAACTAGTATAACTCTTGTATCTTTGCGTCTGCTTTAACCCCTTCAAGTTAACCCGTAGCGATGGCTCCATGACTAAGTCCTTTCACGAGGACATCTGCCATGACAAAACCACGACAAATATCATTAGCTTCCTCACTGATTGGTGTAGTTGTCACAGGAACCGGTTCTTGTGATGAACTACTTTCCAATAAGGGAGCAGGTACAGTTACCTCATCAAGTTCTACTTTCCTCCCACTCACTTCTTTCGAGAGAAACTCCTTCTCTAGAAAGGATCCGAATTTAGTGACAAAAATCTTTCCCTCAGATCTGTGATAGGAGGTGTACCCAATAGTCTATTTTTGGTATCCTATGAAGACACATTTCTCCGATTTGGGTTCGAGCTTATCTGGTTGAAGTTTCTTCACATAAGCATCGCAGCCCCAAACTTTAAGAAACGACAACTTTGGTTTCTTGCCAAACCACAGTTCATAAGGCGTCGTCTCAACAGATTTTGATGGTGCCCTATTTAACGTGAATGTGGCCGTCTCTAAAGCATAACCCCAAAACGATAGTGGTAAATCAGTAAGAGACATCATAGATCGCACCATATCTAGTAAAGCACGATTCTGACGTTCGGACACACCATTTCGTTGTGGTGTTCCGTATGGCGTGAGTTGCGAAACTATTCCGCATTGCTTCAAATGTAAACCAAACTCGTAACTCAAATATTCTCCTCCACGATCAGATCGTAGAAATTTTATTTTCTTGTTATGATGATTTTCTACTTCACTCTGAAATTCTTTGAACTTTTCAAATGTTTGGACTTGTGATTCATCAAGTAGATATACCCATATCTGCTCAAATCATCTGTGAAGGTGAGAAAATAACGATATCCGCCGCGAGCCTCAATATTCATTGGACCACATACATCAATATGTATGATTTCCAACAAATCAGTTGCTCGTTCCATAGTTCCGGAGAACGGCGTTTTAGTCATCTTGCCCATGAGGCACGGTTCGCAAGTACCAAGTGATTCATAATCAAGTGATTCCAGAAGTCCATCAAGATGGAGTTTCTTCATGCGTTTTACACCAATATGACCCAAACGGCAAGGTGCCACAAATAAGTTGCACTATCATTATCAACTCTGCATCTTTTGGCTTCAACATTATGAATATGTGTATCACCACTATCGAGATTCAATAAAATAGACCACTCTTCAAGGGTGCATGACCATAAAAGATATTACTCATATAAATAGAACAACCATTATTCTCTGATTTAAATGAATAACCGTCTACGCAACAAACAAGATCCAGATATAATGTTCACGCTTAACGCGGCACCAAATAACAATTATTTAGGTCTAAAACTAATCCCGATGGTAGATGTAGAGGTAGCGTGCCGACCGCGATCACATCGACTTTGGAACCATTTCCCACGCCGCATTGTCACCTCGTCCTTAGCCAATCTTCGGCAATCCGTAGTCCCTGCTTCGAGTTGCAAATATTAGCAATGTAACCAAAGATTAAATACCTGTGTGCTCTGCGAGCATAAGGAAGGTACACATCAATAACATGTATATCACATATACCTTTGTTCACCTTGCCATCCTTCTTATCCGCCAAGTACTGGGCAGTTCCGCTTCAAAGGTCGACCGCTTGCAGAGAAGCACTGGGTTTGTGCTTAGGTCCAGACTTGGGTTTCTTCTCCTGAGCAGCAACTTGCTTGATGTTTTTCTTGAAGTTCCCCTTCTTCTTCCCTTTGCCCTTCTTCTTGAACCTGGTGGTCTTACTGACCATCAACACTTGATGCTCCTTCTTGATTTCTACCTCCGCGGCCTTTAGAATTGCGAAGAGCTCGGGAATAGTCTTGTCCATCCCTTGCATATTATAGTTCATCACGAAGCTCTTTTAGCTTGGTGGCGTGATTGAAGAATTACATCAATGACACTATCATCCTGAAGATTAACTCCCAGTTGAATCAAGTGATTATTATACCCAGACATTTTGAGTATATGTTCACCGACAGAACTATTCTCCTCCATCTTACAGCTATAGAACTTATTGGAGACTTCATATCTCTCAATCCGGGCATTTGCTTGAAATATTAACTTCAACTCCTGGAACATCTCATATGCTCCATGACGTTCAAAACGCCGTTGAAGACCCGGTTCTAAACCGTAAAGCATGGCACACTGAACTATTGAGTAGTCATCAGCTTTGCTCTGCGAGACGTTCCTAACGTCGTCAGTTGCATCTGCAGCAGGCCTGGCACCCAGCGGTGCTTCCAGGACATAATTCTTCTGTGGAGCAATGAGGATAATCCTCAAGTTACGGACCCAGTCCGTGTAGTTGCTACCATCATATTTCAACTTAGCTTTCTCAAGGAACGCATTAAAATTCAACGGAACAACAACACGAGCCATCTATCTACAACAAACATAGACAAGCAAAATACTATCAGGTACTAAGTTCAATTAATCATATTACTTAAGAACTCCCACTTAGACAGACATCTCTCTAGTTCATCTAAGTGATCACGTGATCCAAATCAACTAAACCATGTCCGATCATCACGTGATATGGAGTAGTTTCAATGGTGAACATCACTATGTTGATCATATCTACTATATGATTCACATTAGACCTTTCGGTCTCCGTGTTCGAGGCCATATCCGTATATGCTAGGCTCGTCAAGTTTAACCTGAGTATTCGGCGTGTGCAACTGTTTTGCACCCATTGTATTTGAGCGTAGAGCCTATCACACCCGATCATCACGTGGTGTCTCAAAGATGAAGAACTTTCATAGCGGTGCATACTCGGGAGAACACTTCTTGATAATTAGTGAGAGATCATCTTAAAATGCTACCGCCAATCAAAGCAAGATAAGATACATAAAGGATAAACATCACATGCAATCAATATAAGTGATATGATATGGCCATCATCATCTTGTGCTTGTGATCTCCATCTCGAAAGCACCATCGTGATCACCGGCGTCACCGGGCGCGACACCTTGATCTCCATCATAGCATCGTTGTCGTCCCGCCAATTTTATGCTTCTCGACTATATCGCTATCGCTTAGTGATAAAGTAAAGCATTACGAAGCGATTGCATTGCATACAATAAGCGACAACCATATGACTCCTGCGATTGCCGATAACTCGGTTACAAACATGATAATCTCATACAATAAAATATAGCATCACGTCTTGACCATATCACATCACAACATGCCCTGCAAAAACAAGTTAGACGTCCTCTACTTTGTTGTTGCAAGTTTTACGTGGCTGCTACGGGCTTAGCAAGAACCCTTCTTACCTACGCATCAAAACCAGAACGATAGTTCGTCAAGTTAGTGTTGTTTTAACCTTCGCAAGGACCGGGCGTAGCCACACTCGGTTCAACTAAAGTTGGAGAAACTGACACCCGCTAGCCACCTCTGTGCAAAGCACGTCGGAGAACCGGTCTCGCGTAAGCGTACGTGTAATGTCGGTCCGGGCTGCTTTACACAACAATACCGCCGAACCAAAGTATGACATGCTGGTAAGCAGTATGACTTGTATCGCCCACAACTCACTTGTGTTCTACTCGTGCATATAACATCTACGCATAAACCCAGGCTCGGATGCCACTGTTAGGGGAACGTAGTAATTTCAAAAAAATTCTACGCACACACAAGATCATGGTGATGCATAGCAACGAGAGGGGAGATTGTTGTCCACGTACCCTCGTAGACCGAAAGCGGAAGCGTTATAACAACGCAGTTTATGTACTCGTACGTATTCACGGCCCGACCGATCAAGCACCGAAATTACGGCACCTCCGAGTTCTAGCACACGTTCAGCTCGACGACGTTCCCTGGACTCCGATCCAGCAAAGTGTCGGGGAAGAGTTCCGTCAGCACGACGGCGTGGTGATGGTGATGATGTTCTACCGACGCAGGGCTTCGCCTAAGCACCGCTACGATATGATCGAGGTGGAATATGGTGGAAGGGGGTACCGCACACGGCTAAGGAACGATCACGAAGATCAACTTGTGTATCATGGGTTGCCCCCCTGCCCCCGTATATAAAGGAGGGAGGGGGAGGTGCGGGCCGGCCCCTAGGGGTGCGCCTGGAGGAGTCCTGCTCCCACCGGGAATAGGACTCACCCCTCTTGCCTTGTTGGAGAAGGAAAGGAGAAGGGGGAAAGAGGAAAGGGGGCGCCGCCTCTTCCTTGTCCTATTCGGACTAGGGGAAGGGGGCGCGCCTGCCCTGGCCGGCACCCATCTTCTCCCTTAGGGCCCATGTGGGCCCATTAACCCCCGGGGGGGGGGGGGTTCCGGTAACCCCCCGGTACTCTGGTAAAATCCCGATTTCACCCGGAATGATTCCTATATCCAAATATAGGCTTCCAATATATCAATCTTTATTTCTGGACCATTTCACATCCGGGACTCCGAACAACCTTCGGTACATCAAAAACTATAAACTCATAATATAACTATCATCGTAACGTTAAGCGTGCGGACCCTACGGGTTCGAGAACTATGTAGACATGACCTAGAACTGTTTTCAGTCAATAACCAATAGCGGAACCTGGATGCTCATATTGGCTCCTACATATTCTACGAAGATCTTTATCGGTCAAACCGCATAACAACACACGTTGTTCCCTTTGTCATCGGTATGTTACTTGCCCGAGATTCGATCGTTGGTATCTCAATACCTAGTTCAATCTCGTTACCGAAACGTCTCTTTACTCGTTACATAATGCATCATTCCGTAACAACTCATTAGTTACATTGCTTGCAAGGCTTATAGTGATGTGCATTACCGAGAGGGCCCAGAGATACCTCTCCGACAATCGGAGTGACAAAACCTAATCTCGAAATATGCCAACTCAACATGTACCTTTGGAGACACCTATAGAGCTCCTTTATAATCACCCAGTTACGTTGTGACGTTTGGTAGCACACAAAGTGTTCCTCCGATAAACGGGAGTTGCATAATCTCATAGTTATAGGAACTTGTATAAGTCATGAAGAAAGCAATAGCAATATACTAAACGATCAAGTGCTAAGCTAACGGAATGGGTCAAGTCAATCACATCATTCTCCTAATGATGTCATCCCATTAATCAAATGACAACACATGTCTATGGTTAGGAAACATAACCATCTTTGATCAATGAGCTAGTCAAGTAGAGGCATACTAGTGACATTAAGTTTGTCTATGTATTCACACATGTATCATGTTTCCGGTTAATACAATTCTAGCATGAATAATAAACATTTATCATGATATGAGGAAATAAATAATAACGTTATTATTGCCTCTAGGGCATATTTCCTTCACCACTTGTCATTAATGAAATTTGGACCTAAAACTAACAAATCTGAGAGACGAGATTCGAACTGGCAACCTTTACTAGAAAGCGTAAGTCGATAGCCTAAAAAAACGAACGGTTGTTGGCTTTGTCCCATAACTTGATTTTATATAGTACTTGCGTTGAGTAGAGTAGAGGGATTGCCTCGTCAACACGTTCGTGACCGTTGTCTCACTTACTGGTGGGTCCCAGGTCTACGATCTCAATCTCTCTTCTCTCCATAGTCTAACCTTTGCACGGGCACACACGAAGAGCGGCGCTAGCTTGCCGTGGTGTTATTACAACTAAAAAAAGCTTCGAAAATAGAAGAATCGCCTAGAACAAGAGACGTTGTGGCTGGTCGAGACGGAGCTAACCACATCTATCCTCCGTGACACGTTTGCATGATGAAGCTTTGTGGCTAGTGGGGTGTTTTCGAATCGACCGGCTGGGTCCCGAGGTCGAACCATAGGTACTACGTACCGATAGATACTTTTACACGCACATTTTTCCTCCGTGCGAGACGTGGCACACCCTACCGCTGGGTTTCGGGTCCTCCCGGTGGTGCACACATATATTCTTCCCGACGTGGACGCCCTACCGCGTTTTACGGGTCCTCCTCGGTCATAGCGCCAAGCAAGTAAATGAGTCGTCAAATCACGAAAGACCACCTTTCCCGCCGAGTACATCAGTGAAGCACGGTGGCTAGCTAGTTGGGCTAGTTCGACCGACTAGCTAGGCCGCCGCCACATTTGTTTTTTCACCCTTTTTTTTATCTACTTGCCGGCATGTAAATTTAAATATCCACCAGGGCATTGCTCTGGTGTTTGGGTGCGGCAGGATTTTTAATTTTTTGATTGACGGGAGCAGGCGCGTCACGATTTTAAATTTTTTGATTGACGGGAGCAGGCGCGGCAGCAATTAGTCACGATGACTCTGCCTGTAAAAACCCACTGCTCCCTGATGTGAGAAGTCGTCAACTTGTATTTTACCGTGGTGAAAACCAAAAGATTCCCTGCTCCCTCCGCCTTCCCGTAGATTGCATTGCCTTTCAGCTGTTTCACCCCCTTTGCTTCCTCTCCCCATTGCTTCTACCTGGTGCCATGGTGGCGTAGCAGATCACGGAGTCCGAGGTGAGGCGCCTGACACAGGAGCTCCATGCCAAGGATGCGGAGCTCAGGGCCAAGGACGTGGAGCTCCGTGAGCTCAAGGAGGAGAGGAGTGCCATGCTCCTCTGTTATGTGCGGGAGTTCACGGAGCTTCAAAAGCGGTAGGCATCCACCACAAAGATGCTCGAGGCGTCGGCGGCGTTGCTGCAGAAAGCGGGAGATAAGATAGGCCGTTAGGGGAGCCGGCTGGAACGCGAGCGTGCCGATTGTGACGAGGTCCAGGATCGCCACAGCCACTTGGTGAACCAAGTTGCCACGCACGTGTTGCAGCTTCCCGATGCCTACCGTCGTGCCAGCGCGACGATGCCGGCCGTCGAGCTAAACCCGTTTGACCACCCGGTCGACTTCAACGAGCCGCGGCTTCCTGACCTGGTCTCCTTCTTCACCTATATCACCGAGGAGCTGAGCCGTCTCCGTGCGATGGTGGGGGCTGAGCTGGACAAGGAGGGGTTGCGAACTGCCATTGCTGTTGCCGGCCGAATCCTTTCAGGGCTCCGTCACCGGAATCCATTCGTGCCATTGGACGCCGTCTTTGACTAGCTGGCTCCCGTCGACCGGGAGCAAGCTCTGCGGGCAGTTGCACCCTGCATCACCAATGTCGTGCGCCTCGAGAAGCACAGGGACTTCGATGGTGTTTAGTCGCCCTCTGCATGGGCATGTGCATGTGTCGGCGCAACATGACCGTCGGATCAAACTCAGACGGTGCAGATCAGTCACT
Source organism: Aegilops bicornis (assembly GCA_021605145.1). Classification (NCBI taxonomy): domain Eukaryota; kingdom Viridiplantae; phylum Streptophyta; class Magnoliopsida; order Poales; family Poaceae; genus Aegilops; species Aegilops bicornis. The sequence continues at coordinate 314,347,882 of CM038674.1, read as the reverse complement.
ATAGCACAAAGCGTGTGTGTGTGTTTGGTTGCATTCTCATCTCAATATAGTTGTTTCCTCTTCTTGTATTTTTGTCAACCTACTAGTGTGGACTCCTACACCCTTCATGCACTCTGCCAAACACCCAAAAGTGGGTCGAGAAGGGAACTTTTGCTCCCATCATGTGCACCCTTCATACACCCTGCCTAACACTATTCGTGCTTCATATGGTTTATGTTTCGTGGAGTACTGTAGCACCATACTCTCCGTGTCTTTGTGGGCGTAGTTACATTAACATTGATCTCACTGCTCATTCTCGGCCGGACAATCGAAAAGAATAAAAGCGGTACTATGTTACATATAGGAGTAGTTGATATCGCACAACATCATTTGTTATCGTCATATCTTACTACACTAGCAACAAGATTGTGTAATCTTGACGTATGAACCACTTGCACATGCCTAGTAGTAGGAGCACCGTGTATGTTCAAGTGGCTGCCGTGTTTCGCACTTCTCCGTCATAAGAGTGGAAACGCTTGCTTTGTAATCATTTTTCTTGAGAATGAAAAACAGTGGACACGCTCTACCGTATGCGGATCCTCCTCCAGCCATGCACTAAATTACTCACTTTCGCCGACGCAGGGACAGCCAAAGACTGGGTCCACCAGCCATGCACTAAATTACTCCGTAGTAGAGTGACGGTAGACTACCCCGATCGAACCACGGCAGTAATGCCCAATGAGCCGTCAAATCACAAAACCCCTCCTTTCCAAAGAAAGAAGTTGGACGGACGAAGCAACCATCATTTCACTCTTCTCTCTCGGCTTCCTCTCTTGAAGAAAACCCCCACTCGCTTCGCTTCTCCCTCATCTCGTTCCTCCTTTCACTCTTCTCTCTCATCTTCCTCTCTTGGATGGACGCCGGAGCACCGGCCGACGTGATGTCTATGGCTCTGGCCAAAACCATCAAGGCTCATGGTATGAAGAAGCGCAAGCACCCCGCCGAGGCTACCGCAGACAAGCTCAAAGCCATCGCCTGTCCAAGCCCCCTCTCCGGATCCCTCATTAAGCAAGTCCAGGTAATGTCTCTTGTTGACGATCTTTCTCTCGATCTTGATCGTGTTTTTTCATCTAACGCTAAGATTAGTACTGGTAGTACAACTTTCGGGTGATCTTGCATGTGATTTTAGTGTGCCAAATGACGGTTCTAAATTCCTCTTTTGACCAAAACATGCGAGAGGTTGACACTGATTTCTTATAGATTACTTTCAACTACTCCCTCTGTCCCAAATTTCTTGTCTTAGATTTGTCTAGATCCCGATGTATCTAATACTAAAATGTGACTTGATACATCAGTATCTAGACAAATCTAAGACAAGAATTTTGGGACGGAGTGAGTATTTTATGAACATCAATGCTACCTTTTAAGATAGTATATTTGCCTCAGTAACTTGTGTTATGGATGTTGCATGTAATCCCTATGTTGTCATGCCTTTTGAAGACATGTTCTACTGTCTTTGTTCACTCATTTTTGTGCGTATATCTAGTCATATATGGAGTATAATATTGAAAATCATCTTATATTTCTGAGCGGAGGTAGTAATAAAATATGGTTTCTGTTTGAATTAGAACCAGGTCCGCGGTGGAGATGAAGTTCTCAAAGTCATGCCGTGTGAACTGGAAGACCTGATGATGAGTTATACTGCTGAACTATCCAGCGGCTATGTCCTTGTCGTCACGTGTCCTGAACTAGTGTTTTCCTATAGCACTGTTGTCAGGCGTGTTCTCGAGGCTGCACTTGACCACAACAATTTCCTGGTTGTGCCTTCGATTACGAAGGGTGTGGTTCTTGTAAAGCTTCCCAACAAATCTGATGCGGCCTGTCTTCATCATAATGTTTATGAGTGGAAAGACCACTCTGTTAGGTCCTCCAAGGTTGACAAGATGGTGATGCTGCATGTAGACATCTCACACGAAGTCCATGGCCTAGTCAGTTATGCGGGTTTCATCCCGTAGGTCGGTGGCAAGAAATAGTCTGCAGAGTTTAGTTAGTGCAACTTTGCTTGTCTGTAGTAAGTACTATTGTTCAGTACTTGATTTGTGTTTGTGAACCTTGTATGTTTATTAGTACTGCCACTTTTGGTGTGTAGTCAGTCCTGAGAACGGTCTATGTTAATGTTTGTCCACTCAATTCAGTCTGTATATTTTGAAGTATCCAGATCATATTTTTTGTGAGGACGGTTTATCAATTATGGTGACACTCCAATATTTGTATGCATTGCAGGGTTTATCGCACCCACCAGGATTTCCAGTCCCATGGATGTTCGGTCCATACGATTTGTCACGACCTTTGGACTGTCCTGCTTGTGGGAGTAGGCCGGGCCCCTGCATGCCACGCGTAGTTGGACGATCAATCTTCTATTTAGTACTTCAACATAGTGATTTCCTAGTAAGGATTCGCTCGTGTCACATCAAGTAAATCTTATTGATTTATTGTCTAAATCTTATTGATTTAATGTCATGTTTTCTTTCTTTTCCTGCAATTTTACGATGCAGGTTTTTCCATGTGACTTTCATCACAAAATAAACCGTTTGGTTTGCTCTACGATGGCTATTTTGCAGGTTTCACTTCTTATGGCGTGTTAGTAACGAAGTCACTGTCCATCACTTATATTTCTGGAAAAAATTGGTCTAGTCTGTTGTCTGAGTACAAGCTGAATCCCTATGATGAACTGCAGTTTGGTTTAACAAAAACGCCACAATTAGTCCTTCTCGCATTTAATAGAAATGAAGAAAAAAACTAGATCATGGTCACGGATCCTAGTCAAGTTAGAAAGCTGATCATAGCAGACCCGGACACGATCGTCATTGTCTCGCGACAGATCGATCACCGGCGATTGCTCTAGCAGCGACAATGCAACAACACCGGTCTGATCCGGTGAGGATTGGGCACCGACCGCTGATCGGATCACCGATCTATCGGAGGATCGGGCATCGACACCAAAGACTGCTCCGACAAAGGCACCAGCTCTACAAGGAGCACCATCTCCGGCAGCATGGCGGCGCTTCGCACTGCACCAACACTTGCACTTCAGATCTGCTCCGCCCGTGCGGTTGCACCGCAACAGATCGGGCTGCAGTTCGCACTTCATATACCAAAGTCCTTACAAAAACTGACATGTCCACCTTCTTGGTAATCATTGGCCGTCCAAGTGCTTCATTCTTTTTTCTTTCCATGTTGTTTCACATGATTCACTGTGTTGATCTAACTGTTTGGGTATGTCTTCTTGTTTGCAAACAGAGAATTCCTAGAGCAACGAGGGAGTCGTTCAACAATCCAGGCGACCGCGGCCAAGTTTCTCTTACCATGCACAACCTTGGTGTGAATGAACCTGCTCAATATACCGTAAGTACAAAGGATGGTCGCATGATGATTGATGCTAAAGGATGGTCAAGATTAAAATCTAAATCATATCTTGTGGTAGGGGATGATGTCAAAATTGAACTTTCTCGGCAAGGAGAGCTGGTCCAAATCAACTTTGAAATTCTTCAAGAGCAACCGCATAATGCCGAACTGATCTATCCTCCGAGAGATTTTGATGTAATAATGTGGCATGGTGAAACAAGTGTCCTGTGTGTATAAGTAGTACGACAGTATTATTTCTCACATGGTATATGTCACATCCCAGTTAGACCATGCATTAGTGTGTGCATCATGTTTAAATTTCATTTGAATTTGAAATGGGGAAGACAGAAAACCCCCAGAACCCCTCTTAATTCAACTAGGGTTTACTAAAAATTATTTCAATGAACCTGAAATGCCCTTCAAAAATGCTCATCATCTTTGCTTTGGTTCGTAGCCTCCGCCAAAAGTGGTGCACCATTTTCTAGGTCATCCAAAGGTCTTTGAATTAAATCATAAGTATTTGAGTTTGAGCATTTCAAATTATATAAAATATTTCAAATGCCCAAATATTGCCAAACCAAAATGTTTCATGTTGGAAATATTCCAACAATGGACCAGGAGCAGTTTGGTGATTTTTGAAACTGTTTTGGTATTTTTAATAACCCCACAAAGTTGCAGAATAATAGAAAAAGGAAAAACAGTTTAGAAATCTTACCTGGCGCCACCCAACCGGCCCACCTGCCGGCCCAGCCCAGCAGCCGCGCCAGCGAGCTGCTTGGCTCGGCCAGGCAGGCAGGCAGGTGCTCGGCGGCGAGCACCGCATGGGTGCCACGCACCTGGTCGCCGCCTCGCCGCTTCCCTCACCGAGCAACCGACGCGGATCGCTCCCCCTCTCTCCCCCGAATCCCTCGGACACCTCCTCTCCTCCCCGGCTCCTCTCCCTCGCGCTCCCCAGCCATGGCCGACGCCACCGCAGCCACGCCGTCGCCGTTGACGCGCTCCCCGCCGACCGTGCTCCGTCTCGCAGTGTCTAGGAGCTCCGCCCTCGTCTTCGTCGAGCTAGCCGAGCCCAGCGTGCTCGAGTAGCCCGAGTCCACTGCAAACCTCGCCCGATCCCGCCGTCGCGGAGATCCCTTCAACGCCGCTGCCGCTCCGCCCGTCCCGACCGCACCGAGTGCTCCTCCGAGTTGCTGTGAGCCTAGCTACCTTCCCTCCCTTTCTCTCTCGCTCTCGAGCCGTAGCGACCAAACGGAGATCAACACTTTTGCCGCCGTGGAGCCTGTCGCCCGACGTGCTCCCGGTCACCCTCCGCCACCTCTTGCTGTCCATCACACTCACCACACTCCGTAGCATCTAACCAAGCACTCCCTCACCTCACAGACCACCTTTAGCCTCGAAGTTCGTCTTCGACGAACTCCGGCTTCCGCCTAGGTCGTCGCCATACCGATTCCGCCGCCCGACCCCAACCGACTCCACCAGAAGCTGCGGCTTGTCCCCAGCTACCCATAGCCACCCTCCGCGGCTCGTTTGGTTGCCGGAATGGCCAAACTCACTTCCGCCGCCGCGTCGGGCTCGCCGACGGCTAGACGCCGGTGCAGCCGACGTGTACTTTGACCACGGTGGGCCCTGGTTGACTCTGATGAGTCAATGACAGGTGGGGCCCAGCCCTGTTAACTAAATAGGTTTAGTTTAATTAAATTTTAGTTAAACTAATTACCCTGACAACCTGGACCCACAGTCAGGTTTGACCTGGACGTCTCCGTTGACCCTGACGTCATTCTGACGCATGGCTGACGCAGTAATTAATTACTGGATTTATTCTAATATAGGAAATTCCAGAATATAGTTCAAACTTCAAATATTCATAACTTTTAATCTGTAACTCCAAATGCAAAGATCTATATATGAAAAATGATCAGAAAAATCCATTCTATCCATTGGTACAGGTTTCATGCATGATAAAACAAGTTAACCTTGCTGTTTAAGCAGAATAAGATATTACACCTTTAGGGCTATTTTAAATGAGCTAGCATTTGAATCTTTGATTCAAATGAGTTCATCCCTTTTGTTTCAGCTTGCATTAGGCCAACACACATCCATATTGCCATGTCATAGCATGCATCATATTGACGATATATTGCCATGTGTGTTTATTTTCGGTATGTCTTTCATGATAGGTTACGCCTCGAGGATAATCCGAATATCCGTGCGAAGGGCGATATCCTACCACCACTCCATCGTGCAAGCAACCCATTGATCATTCCGATACTAACCCATGTTCTCGCTTCGCTCTTGTTTTATCGCATTAGGACAACGCGATTCAAACTGTTGTGTGCTGCGGTAGTTGAACCCACTTCCTTTGCATGACTGTCATTGCCACAAGAATTAGATGAAACCCACTAGTATGTGTAGGAGTTGATTGAGCCATGTTTGTGATTCCTACCATACTATGCTTGCTATGCTTAGAGTTGTGTCAGTGTCCGGCTCATCGGGATGATGAACTGGAGTGAAAGGTTGTGTCGGGTTCGAGAGTGAAAGTGTTGAACATGTTTTGGTAAAGGTATCGATGAGAGGCCATGTAGGAGTACATGGTGGGTTGCTTCATTGAAGCCGTCCCTAAGAACTGAGATCTGTGTTTATGATCCATGAAACAGTTACTACCACGCATTGGGCCCGAAACCAATGGACCCTCTCGGCTTCTTAACCACCCTCGTTCCCAGTCTGCGAGTTGCAAGTAGTTTCTGGTGTTTGTAGCATGCTGGGGGCCGCACGCATCGCTGTCCGTAGGGGTGGGTTGTGTTGCGGTAGGCACGTGGCCCGGTGTACCGAGTGCCCGTTTGGTATCTCGGGAACCCTGCACACATCGTTCGGGGATGTATGGGAAACCTCGGCGGACTCTCATGGATGGAACCCGAATAGGCGATAAACCTGGACTTGGGACTTGTGTGTTTAGGTAGGCTGTGGCCGACACCCACGTTGGGCTTCCGCTTGAAGGTTGCCGAGTACATGTCGTGTAAACGGCGATAAGTGGTGAAAGCGTGTGTGAAGAAGTACACCCCTGCAGGGTTAATATGATCTATTCGAATAGTCGTGTCCATGGAGAAGGACTTCTGGGTTACCTATATCAGTTCATAAACAAGTAAATGGATACTACTAAAAGCCTCAAGATAAGTGTGAGTACCGCGGATGGCCCTCTCGTGGGTGACGAGAGAGGATCCACGGTGGAGTATTGTGATGGTGATTAGTGGACTCGGTAATGCGACAAATGCTTTTCAAGTGGTGTCATGTAGGATAGCGTAGCCAAGAGTCAAAGCTGGCTTCTTGCAAATAACTCCACCACCTTCTTGAGAATGTGCATGTATGATAGGATTACGTGGTAAGACTTCTTTGAGTACCTCCGTACTCATGTTTTCTTAATTAATGTTTTCAGACGACAACACTGCCCCTCCGATGGGTTCTATGTAGACCTTGACATCGACGAGGTGAACTAGCCACCGTGTGGTGATCCAAGGCTTGTGAAGGGCCCTTTGTAGATAGAAAGGCTTCAACAAGCTTTCTTTCTTTTTAGAGTCCTGTACTCGAGACTAGTTTGCTTCCGCATGTGCTTGTATGTTTGTATGACTTGAGTGTTGGGTCATGTGACCCCTACTGTATGGATATGTTATGTATGGCTCCTTGGAGCCTTCTAAATAAAGTACTTTGAGTTGTAGAGTTTTGTTGTGATGCCTTGTTGTATTTACTTATATCGGGCATATTATGTGTATGATTGAAATGCTTGGTATGAGTGGGATCCGACAAACTAGTTGTTTATCCTTGGCAGCCTCTCATATGGGGAAATGTAGTCTCGTGCTTCCGAGCGATAGTAGTCCGCTACAGCCGGTTCACCGGAGTCCTGCTAGCCCAAAGACTATCGCTTGGACACATGACTGCGGCATATGTGTTTCGCCGTTCCTTATGTCATCCCTTCGGGAAATGTCACGCGGTGTTATTCGAGTCTCGCCTAGCCTCACAGCCTGGGATACCGGAGTCCTGTTAGCCCAGTGCTACAGCCCGAATTTATACGTTGATGACCGACATGCTCGATGTGATTCATGGATGCCTGTCCCCATAGGATAGCGCCGCTTTGGGTTCACGACTAGCCATGTCGGCCCGGGTTCTTTGTCATGTGGATGCTAGCGACGCTGTCATATACGTGAGCCAAAAGACGCAAACGGTCCCGGGCCATGGTAAGGCGACACCCGTGGGAATACCATGCGTGAGGCCGCAAAGTGATATGAGGTGTTACCGGCTAGGTCGATGTGATTTGGAATCGGGGTCCTGACAGTATATCGTTGATAGAATTGCAACTCCGATTGCTGGTTAGGAACTGTCGTTCGATTTCATTCCAACAGCTGTCGTGCTTTATTCAATTTTGTGTATTCGCCTTGTGACAGCATCTAAAACCAGCGCTGTACCGATCACTTGCAATATGAAAAGCACTGAGGTAGAACACATGGGCCCCCAAACATGCAGGGTCGGCTCATGCCCAAAGTTCGTAACCGTGAGCCTATCTAAGTATTATATTCTCAGCTGAACCCCCATAAAAAAGCTGAACCCCATAATGCCCGTGCATTGCGAGAGGAGTATATTTCTCGGCAAGGTGAGCCTGTGATATAAAAGATTTGTATATTTCTTTACAGAGGGAGTATCTCTCTGTCAAAATATATATTTATGTGTAACTAGTTACTCCTGTCTTTCTACTTCCTTTCGCTGATATGTGGGGCAACCGGCAACGGGGTCCACGTGCCATATGCACAAATTAGAGTGCACAACTTCACGGTAGACACACCCCGGTCGTGGCGCCATAGAATGCCTAATGAGCCGTCAAATCACAACCCCCCTTTCCAAATTAAGCGATAAGTCGAATGACGAAGCGGCAATATTTCACTGGGCCTGAATCCCCTTCTCCCTCGCCTGCTTGTTCAGAGAAAACCCCTCTTGGTGATTGCATAGGGGTTTCTCATGGAGAACCAGGTATGAATTCTTCATACATACCCTATAAATCCAAGTCCCTCGGTCGCAGTTAATCCTAGGATGGCAGCCGCTGCCGTTGATGCATTTTTATTCCTACTGAATCTAATGTGTTTCGTTTGCAGTGCCCAAAGTGCGAGTACCCTATAGGTTTCTGCGCCCTCGGCGAGACGCCACACTTGTTCCTTCTCATCCTAGCACAGCATTTTGAAACGCGCATAGTATGTTCCTAGAATCCTCTTTTCTATCCGGGAGGGTGGGGTTTTTTTGAACATGTTGTGTTCTCATATTATTTTTCCTGCAGTGTATTATTTGCTCTGCCAGAACACATGTACACAAGATGCTCGGCATTGCCATAACTGAATACACTAGTTTAATGGTCACAGTGAAGACAAGCCATGGATATAAGTTCCGAGATGGGTTCATGAACCAAGAAGATCGCTGCTTTTTTATGGCCGAACTTGGATAAACTTTCTCAAGTTTTACGGACTGAAAGTTGGCGCACGAATGTTGATGGAAATAGCAGAACCTGGTCTCATCTTCACTGCGATCTTCCACCCCGGCGTCGTTACAATTGTTCTCCATGTTAGTTTTGTATCTGGTTCTTGCTTGTTGCCTCGATTACTTCTTAATCCACCTATTCTGTCTAACTAATCACAATTTAACTTTAGAAGTAGCAACAAATATCTCACGAAGATGCTACGTCTAACTAATATTTTCTTATAATTGGTGGCACGTGTAGGTTTTTTTCAGAGTTAAGCGATGCCTTTCGTTTGTTACTCTGTAATAACTCGGCTGTTACTAATGGCACTTTGAAGTTGGTGGATCGACATCCACAAGTTCCTACACTTTATTGATCGTCTTGAGGTCCTTGTGGGGCGTTTAAATGGTGGAAGGCCACGTGGGATAAGTGTGCCACTGCTGCACTCGTTGAATAGGTCCAACTGTGTCGAGAAACTTATGGTACGAGCTATTTTATGTTATATATGTTGTTCATAAACTATTGCTTATACACAGTTTTATAGCTGTGATCTTCTTGAAACAGGAACTGCCGAGTTCTATTGTTCCTATCTGAGATGCTGACCATGGTCGGGTTAGACTTGGCGCTTGGTCACAACATGATGTTTATGTCGACCTACTCAATTCCCCTTGGAGGTGAAAAGATACTTATTCATGGGTGGTCTCAAATAATGAAGGCCCGTCCATCTTGGAGAATAGGACATAAGATTATGTTCATGCTTTTCCATGGCTCTAAAGCGAATATCCTTTTTATTGAACATGTTGCGAGATGAAGCCGCTTTAAGAAGGTTGTGGATGCACGGGGTGGCGCCTGGGCCTTGTCCTGGGGCTTGGCGGCCTCACCCTTGGTTAACTATAGGCAAAGTAGCATTGTTTGAGGCGTGCTTTGTACGGTTGAACCTGTATAAGTACTCATACTGCTTTCAGCTTTGGTTGTTATGTGCCCCTGCTAGTTTCAGTTAAGGTTGTTAAGTACTCCTGCTGCTTTTACAGTCTGTCGTGTTTCTTGATCTGTCTTCCTCCAGCCGCCAAAACCAAACCAGCACCGGCGGGGCCGCCTGCTTCCGCCTCCCATGGCTGGCTGCGCCTCAGCGCACGCATCGCCGCCCCACCGTCTCCTAAATCGTTAACACCGACGTCCTCCGCGCGCTTTGGTGCGCTCGCCGCGGCGCCGCCCTCTCGCGTTGTCAACATGGTCTACAAACAACAGGAATCAGCCGAAGTACATGGAGAGGATGATAGTAGGGGCCCACCACGTCAGCGTATGGAAAAATAAAATGCTTCCTCCTAGTGTTTTCCTGACATCTAGGACCCACGACATTGTGAGCGTATATAGTCAATAGACAAGAGAACAGCACAAGATCGGCTGACACCTGGGACGTAGCTACTCGAGAATTATTATTTTTGTTTGGTATTGTTGAGACGGAGCAGGGTTTGAACTGGGCTGTGGCCCGTCTAGCCCAGGCTTATATTTTATGTTCACCATGTGACCAGCCCAGCTATTTTTTCTTTGTGAAAATGATCCTAGTTTATTATACCCAATCCAGGCCTACTTATTTTTCTACGCCCTGATGGGCTGCAACTCTTTCATGACGCCTGCAAATCTTGAAAGTAATATGAAATGGGTTGTACATATAAAAACAGATGACAAATTGCAATTACTTTATAATTTCTGATTTTTTTCACATTTTCAGATTCCTATTTCACTGGGCATTAACCTAATTTAAATATATCTTCAAAGTACTTTAAATCTGGCTCGACATTTCGGTATTAAAAATAGTTTGGAACCCACGAAATATGCAAAATTGGCCCCGCCAACCAAAAATGACTGCAATAAATTGCATAAGAAGTTGCCATGAGCTATATATAAATTATTAAAAAAAGAGGGAGTGGTCTGACTTGTGGGCCTGTTTAGTTGACGCGTATGCAAGATTTTTTTAGTTATTATATACGTCAACAAACGATTCTAGCAGACGTAACCGTTAGATGTCAATCCAATGGCCGATGTGTTTCTTCAATCTCTGATCTTCTTTCTCCAGCCGCCAAAGCAGCACCGGCGGGACCGCACCTCCGCCTCCCGTGGTCGGCTGTCTTTGCTTCTGTGAGCCTCGGCGCCCCTACTACTCCCACCGGCCAGTGGCATCCCTCTACTCACCCACACCCCGGTTATTCTGCGGCGGCAGCCTCACACCGCAGCCGAACCGGTAACTCTCGTACTCCTCTCCGTGTAGGCTTCCACTGCCGCGTCTTCCCCGGCTCCACGTCATCCCCTTCCTAGGCCTAACCGTCATCCACCGCCGTGGGTCAATGTGGTCAACGACCGACTTCCATCGGAAGAGTATCAGACGTGGAGAGGCCGATACCGGGTCCATGGGAGCCGCAAGGAAGTGCCTCCTTATCACGCGGAAAATAATTATTCCTCCACCTGACAGCAGGGACCCACCGGACGGGCCACCAGTATTTCATGAAAAAACGTTTGCCCCTGACTGCTGGGACCCACAGGACGGGCCACCGTATTTTTCCAAAAAAAACACCCCCCCCCCCCACTGTCAGCTCGGACCCACTGGAAGTGCCTCCTTATTACGCACAAAAAAATGAATACCCCGCTGCTAGCTGGGACCCACCGTGGGGGGAGGCTGACTTGTGGGGCTAATAAGTTGATCGGGACGGATGCCTTTGTCAACTTTAGTCAATATATGAACGATTCTAGCTCCGGATCGTTGACGATGTCCATCCAACGGTCGTAGTGCTTCATCAACCTCTGGTCTTCTTGCTCCACCGCCCAGGCAAAGGCCGATCGTGCCGCTCGCCGCCGCCCGTGGCCGGCTGTGATGCCGCAGAGGCCGCACCGCCCCCTACTACTCTCACCGCTGGCCAGGCCATCCCTCTACGCACCCACACCCCTGTTATTCTGCGGCGACGGCAGCCTCACACCACAGCCGAACGAGTGAACCCTCATACTCCTCTACGCGTGGGTATCCACTGCCGTGTCTTCCTCGGCTCCGCGTCTTCACCTTCCTAGGCCTCGCCGTCGTCCACCGCCCTGGTGCTCTCGGCGCGGCGTGGTCAACATGGTCAAGGAATGGCTTCCATCGGACGTGGACTGTACGTGGAGAGGCTGACAGCTGGGTCCACGGCCGCAGCAAGGAAGTGCCTCCTTATTACGCGGAAAATAATGATTCCTCCACCTGACAATTTGGGACCCACCGGACGGGCCCTTTGTATTTCACGGAAAAACATTTCCCCACTGCTGGGACCCACGGCTTCATCTTCGCACGCAAAGGAAGTGCGTCCCGCAAAAAACGATTCGCTTCGATCGGCCGGGACCCACCAGCTACACCTTCGCACGCAAGGAAGTGCGTCCGGGCAAAAAAAAACTATTCGCCCCCCGACTGCTGGGAGTACATCTTCGCACGCAAGGAAGTGCGTCCGGGCAAAAAAAAACAATTCGCCCCCTGACTGCTGGGACCCACCAGCTACATCTTCGCACGCAAGGAAGTGCACGTGATCGGGACCCACCGGTCGAAGGGTACATCGCGTTATCATTCGGTCGCGAACGTGTAATGCATACATCTTGGTCATTGTAGAGGCGCCGCACGTGTCGTAGTAGAGGCGCGACGTAGCATGTACGCTGCACGCATACAACGCCGTGGTGCAAGAAAGAAAATACGCCACGTATGTGTACATACTGGCGGGTCTCGAACGCCTACTCGGCGCGACACGCACGGCGGGGCTCGTGTACATGGCTGGGTCGGAACGGAGAAACAACGTCGTCGTCATGTTCATGGGGAGGCAACGGAGTGCGTCGTGTTCATGGGGAGGCAATGGAATGCGTCGTGTTCATTGGGAGGCAACGGAACGCGTGGGAGCCAACCGGCTTGGATGGAACAGGCGATGGAAACGAGGCCTGGCGTACCGCACAACGAAGGAAACGGACCTCCTACGTTCGGAACGGGGTCCTGTTGATCGGGAGGGGTGTGGCGTACCGCAAAACGGAGGAAACAGACCTCCTATGGTCGAAAAGGGGGTCATATTGATCGGGAGGGGTGTGGCGTACCGCAAAACGGACGGAACGGACCTCCTACGGTCGAAACGGGGGTCCTATTGATCGGGAGGGGTGTGGCATACCGCAAAACGGACAAAACGGACTTGTGTTGGAGCGCTACGGTCGAAACGGGGGTCCTGTTCATTGGGAGGGTGTGGCGTCTTGCAAAGCAGGACTCCACGGGATACTATTCATCTCCACCGTCGACCTCCTCCGGCCTCCACCGGCTACCGTCGACCTCCTCCAGCCTCCACGGGCTCCTGTTCATCCAGCCTCCACCGCCGCTACTCCACCAGCCATTGTTCAACCACCCTCCACGGGCACCCCTCCACCGTCTACTATTCATCCAGCCCTCCACACCACGGGTCTTGTTCAACCACCCCTCCACGGCCACCCCTCCACCGCTTCATCGCTCATCCACCCTCCACACCACGGGGTCATGTTCATCCAGAGGCAACACCACCACTCCTGTTCATCCAAACCCCCATAACGCCACTTTGTTCATCCAATCGATCGGCTTGATTAGCAGCAGTAGCGAAGGAATCGCTCGATCGGGTTCACTTAACAGCCATCGATCGATCGCTCGGGTTCAGTAACGCGTAGCCTGCAGTGCAATTGCTCGGGTTCAGTTAGAGCCCAACGCCTCGCTCGGGTTCAGTTAGAGCCAACGCCTCGCACACACGCGCGTACGTGTACGAGAGAAACACGCATCGCTCGGCCCCCGACCTCCCACCGTAACCGGGAACTCCCCGAAATTTTCCTCCCCCTCGCTTCTACCACGGTTTTTTCCATCATGGACGGCCCAAAGAATGTCATGCAGCTGCGTCTCCGGCCCGCCAGTGACGAAAAGCCCATTTTACATCATGATTTTTTGTCATAGAAGTAGGAGCCCACCACATCTATGATGATACCGGGTTTTGTCACAATTATCGTCACAGAAGTGTCATATGTATGACAGAAAAAAAAATCGTTCGGCCCAAAATGTCATGGATTTGTCTTTTTTGTAGTGTGTCTTCCATGTGAGAAATAAATCAAATTTATCTTTACAAAATACATGAGAAACGAATACAATTGCTATATTTCCAAGTTGTCAAGCATGCTTGGTTTGGTTATAAATTGTGCAATGTGGTGCTCAGTTAACGTTTGGTTCATTTGTTGTGGTGTTTAGTTAACAGTTCGGTTCAATTCTGCAATGCGATGTTCAATAGTTGTGGGTGCATTTTGTTATTGTATACCATGTGAGAAGTAAATCGAATTTGGTTGTACTAAATACATGAGAAACAAATACAATTTCTATATTTCCAAGTTGTTAAGCATGCTTGGTTTGGTTAACTGTCTAATCTTCTATTAAGAGTATGATATATTGTGCAATGAGGTGCTCAGTTAACGTTTGGTTCATTTGTTGTGGTGTTTAGTTAACTGTTTGGTTCAATTTTGCAATGCGATGTTCAATTGTTGTGGGTGCATTTTGTTATTGTATACCATGTGAATAATAAATTGAATTTGGCTATACTAAATACATGAGAAACAAATAGAATTGCTATATCTCCTAGTTGTTAAGCATGCTTGGTTTGTGAAAGTGCTAGTTATCGACTAGAGGGGGGGTGAATAGGCGATTTTTATAAAAGCCTTCAAAACATTTGAGCTTTGAAGACAAACGATAAATATGAACCTATTGATATGCAGCGGAAGATAGACTACACTAGACAAGCCATAGTCAAGCAAGTAATGAAGTGAAAGCACAATGACTATTAGCACCTAGGTAGTATAGATCAGGATGGAAGATTGTAACATCCCAAATTTTCAATTTGGAATGTTATACATAGGTCATTCATGCATATCATTTTTTATTGCATTTTCGATTGCGATCCTCGAAATTCTAAGCAACTCAAGGACCCTCGGAGAGAGTCGGGGATTTCATGAATTTCGTATTTGAATCTTATCAAATATTGAAACAAGGATCACTTTGGTTTTAATTTATTTTTTCTCCGAAAATATTTCCTATCAAAAGATATATATGAGAGGAGATAATATGATTCTCCAAAGTAAACGAAATATTGGAGGAAAAATATTAAAATCAAAAATTTTATTTTATTCGGATTTTATTAAAATTTTATTTGAATTAGGAAAAATACGCGTTTTTCAAAATTGCATTTTAGGCCGAAATAAATGTTCACCTTGTCCGGCATATTTTTAGAGGACGAGGAAAATTTATTTCAGGATTTTTGGAGTCCGTTTAATATTTCTTTTCTTTGTTTTTCTGCGTGAAATTATTTAAAAAAAAGTGAACCAACTTACCGGGTCGTGTCCGACCTGGACACTGCGCCCGGGCGGCTTTTTAAGCCGAGGCCCGCGACCGCGAGGCCCATGCCGCCGTGCCCCGCGACCTAACCCTAGCCGCCGCGAGCCCGCGTCGCCGCCGCCGACCGCCCGGCCACCGCCGAAGCCGCCGCCCATCGCCGCCGGATCCCGCCGAGCCGCCACCGTCGACCGTTGACCGGTCGGTTTCTTCGGTTAACCATGGTTTTTTTATTTTTTTTTCCAGTTTAATTCATTAGATCGGTTTTTCCGTCGGTTTATTTATGTTGCGGACGTTCACCCGTTCGTTCGTTTAAACGAACGCAGTTCACCCGTTAGTCACAGACAGCGAACATTCGTTCGTTAGCCTGTTCGTCAGTTTTTCTTTTTCCAGGGTTTTTTCGCGATTATTTCCAATCGTGATCTCTGACCCGATTTTCGTTTTAGTTTATCTTTTCGCTCGTTTATCGGAATCAGGCGATTCAAGCGCCTAGATCTTCGTCTCGAAACCCTGTTTTTGTTTAACCAACTTGAACAAGATTTTGGTACTGTAAAATTTGACTTTAGTCCAGATTAGTAATTGGATCTTGTTTCTTTCGCATTTTGAGTTTCGTTGCTCCGTTTGATTTGATTCTTTTTGCAAGCCGGAGTACTTAAGTTGAACTTTCTGGTTAGATCTTCTTATTTGAGTTTTACCCGTGCATCTTTGCTTGATTGCTTATGTGTGTTATTGTTTGTTTGCGATAGAGTTCCCGGAGTGCGAAGCGTGCTACTACGAGTCACTAGGTTTTGCGGATCATCAGCAAGGCAAGTAACACATTGATCGTACTCTTTCCATACCCTGTTTTTATGCATTAGTTACAACCCTCAAACATTGCATGATTAGTATGTGTTTAACTTGTGGGTTTGGGAAGTAGTTGATGAGGTAGAACCTGTTGCCCTGTTATTATCAAACCCTGGGAGTTACTTCTACGTTATGCTTATATTGCCATGCTATGCTCGTAGACGTGGTTTGGGTTTGAGTGTATCCAGGACAGATGTGAGTTGTTAATTAATGGTTCAACTTAAGGTGGCAACTTTAATACACATCTGGGGGGATTGCTTGTTTGGGCACCTGGGAAATCCAAAGGTGTTGTCCTAGGAGATTCCGGGATATACCGTGTGATCCTCCTACGGTCCGCCACCCAGGCTCAAACGGATCGTGAGATATTTCATGCTAGAAACTTCCGTGTGCAGCCACAAGCCATTATGGGCTCCGGCATAGTTGAGTATGTTGTGTGACCTCTTTCAGTGGCGGGCTAGTAGATGTAGAGGGAAGTAGGTGTAACTGTCCACCCAGAGTAAAGAGTTAATGCTTCTGAAAGACTGTGTCTCGGTCATCCGTTTCTCAAACACCATGTAGTCCAAGAAATCCAATGGAGGCGATTGAGTCTTGTGGGGAAAAGTGCGCAAACCTCTGTAGAGTGTACAAACTAATCATGGTTAGCCATGTCCCCGGTTATGGACATCTTGAGTATCTAGTACTTGGATTATCCTATTGTATCTCATCACTCTAACTAAATTTGTTGGGTTGATAATTACTTTTAATTGCGATTGAGTTGGAGGTACCTTCTCAATGATGTTTCAACTACCATGATAGTTAAATAAAACTTATTCCTTTGTTGTTGGGGAAAATTGGCTTTTCGCAAAAACCATATAACCATAGAGCCTCCACCAGCCATATATGCATGTAGTGATAACATTTATCTGTTCATTGCTCTACTGTGTTATATTGCCAACATATTCCATGTGCTGACCCGTTTTCGGGCTGCAACATATTATGTTGCAGACTTTTCAGACGGCGAGTAAAGGTGCGATAGGTCGTTGTCTTGCACTCAGCTATGCCGTTGGAGTTGATGGACTCACTTTATCTTCCAAGTCTTCCGATGTTATCGTGTTAGATGGCCTTAAGCCATATTTATTGTAATAAGTTCTCTTTGGAGACATTTGATGTAATAAGTGTGTGATTGCTACTCTGTTATAAATCCTTCGAGTACTGTGTGTGCCAGCATTACCGATCCAGGGATGACACTGAAGCACAGAGACTTGACCATTTGAGGTCAGGTCGCTGCAAAGATAGTATGAAGCCAAACAACAATAGTCGTCATACAGTGAATTCAAACAGATAAGGCAAGCATGCAAATAACTTCATAAAGACAAACTGTAAATAAGTGAGGGAAGAGATAGAACCAGTTGATTGGTGAGGACAAGGATTTGTTGGACTAGTTCCAGTTGATGTGACAAGCGTGACGATGCAGTTATGGAGGCTGAGATTCAACTCGAAGGCTGCGTCTTCACCTTATTCCCCTTGAGCTAAGGACACTTAGTCCTCGCCCAATCACTCTGGTAAGTCTTCAAGGTAGACTTCCAAACCTTCACAGACTTCGTTCACGGCAATCCACAATGACTCTTGGATGCTCGAACATGACGCCTAACCGGTGGAGGATTCACAGTCCTCAAGTGTAACAAGTCTTCAGGTCACTCGGACAGAAAGACTTTAGTTATGCCTAACACTCTTTGGCTCTGGGTGTTTGGGCTTTGTCCTTGCAAGGATCTTTCTCTCAAAGGCTTCAACGAGGGTTGCTCTCAAACGATAAAAGCCATGCACTAACTCTGACCAGTCACCAATTTATGGTGTAGGGGGTGGGCTATTTATAGCCACTGGGCAACCCGACCTGATTTGTCTGAAATGACCCTGGGCACTAAGGAACTGACACGTGTCCAATGGTCAGATTTCAAACACACGCGGCAGCTTGACTTGGGCTACAAGTAAAGCTGACTCATCCAGCTCTGGATAAGATTTGCTTTCATTGTCGTTGCTCGAAGACATAGGATTTGGTTGAGCATCACTTCAGTCACTCTGACTTTGTTCACTTGGACCCCACTTAACAGTACGGTGGTTCCTATGACTCAATAAAGAAGAAAAGGAAACTATGAAACATCTATGTCTTCGCACTCCGTAGTCTTCATGTGAATGTCTTCTCTGGTCATAATCTTCATTGTGAATATCTTCACATACCACCATTGTCTTTACTGTCTTCACACATTTTTAGGGGTCATCTCCAGTAGGTAAACCGAATCAATGAGGGACTACTACCTGTGTTATCCTGCAATTCTCACAAACACATTAGTCCCTCAACCAGGTTTGTAGTCAATACTCCAAAACCAACTAGGGGTGGCACTAGATGCACTTACAATCTCCCCCTTTTTGGTTATTGATGACAAACTGGTTGAAGTTTTCAACGGGGATAAAAGTATGTGAAATTGTAAGGGTTAAGATATTGTCTTCATAAGTAGCAAGAGGCTCCCCCTGAAGATGTGCATATAAATAGTTTGCGTTTGAATGCAAATGCACATGGCAGGTTTCACTTGTGGAGATCCTCTTCAACTAATGAAGACAATTCATCATGCATGAAAAGATATAACGAAGGTAATGACATGCATAATGAAAAATGGACGTCTGCGGAATGACTTCATGCGGAATTTATCATCACACATGCGGAATTTATCATCGCATCCCATAGTTGACAGAAAGGTAGCAGACGACCATCAAGTTTAAGTGTTACAACTCAAAGAACTAAAAGTATCAAAAGCGAGAGTTATAAACACTTGGAAAAAAGTATAGCAACCATCCATAAGGACCCGCTTGAAGACTATCAACTCATGTGCTTCTCCCCCTTTTGTCAGTAAGGACCAGAAAGGTTTGAAGACATAGAACTTCTACTCGTTCCCATGAGGAGTAGGTGAAGGAGCAGGGTTGACGTTGTATTCCGGTGGTGCAGAAGAACTTGGTGCAGTGTCGATACGAGGTGAAGTTGTAGTTGGTGAAGTAGCATCATCTTCGTCATCGATGACTCTGGCATTGACAGTTACCGCTGAGGATGAGTACTCAAAGTCTTCGAGTGAGGGAGTTCGACGCAAGACAGCATTCCTGGAAGGAGTGGAATCAAATTTGAATCTCTCTGTGAAGCCATCTTGTTGAAGATCATCTTCAGAACTGAGCAAAGTCAGACTCTTCCACGACCGCCGACAGGTTTCATGAGTGACAAATGCATTCTTGGTGGCAAGATTTCGAATGCGATTAACATCCACCAATAGGCTCTGCATCTAATGCTTGAGCCATTCATGATGCTTATCCTGTTTTTGATGCAATGCCACCAGAAGCTCTCGGTCATTGAGAACGCGAGATCGCTTCTGAGGCCTTTGTGCAATGGTGCTCTCAGTGGCTTCAGTTGGTGCATGATGAGGTGCACGTGTGTTACCAGCCAGAGGACAAACTCGAGTAGCAGCAAGAACTCCTTCGATAGGTTGCGTGAAACTTTGGTGATCTGCATTGTGAAGATATATAGGCTCCTTGGCAGGTTCAGGGTATATGGCTTCGACAGACATATCAACCTCTGGCAAGAAGTTAAGCTGGTTGCGCACAGAGGGCTAATAGTTGATAGAAGAGTGAAGCTTAATGAGGCGCATTACCCATGGAGCATAAAACTTCAGACCAAAGAGATCAGAGCCAGATGCAATAAGTTACCGGATGAAGAAATCCTGAGCATTGAAGCTGATGCAATTGAGGATATAGAAAACCAATGTCTTCATTGCTCCTTCAAGCTTCGCTGCAGGAGAATGTCCTTTGACGGGCCAGAGAGTTCGCCGTATGATAAGATAGATGGTGCGGGGCAGATACTCCATGTCTTCAACAAAGAGTTCCTTTGGATATTCAGCATCTTGTGGCAGTGGCTTCATCATACTCAGCATTTGGCTCATATTCGGCTCAGGCTTCTGAAATATCCTCTCCAAAGCATTGCGATGAAGCTGACAACCAGGTTCATAGAGTTCACCCGGAGTGGGCAGGGCAGTAAGCTCCATAATATCTTGGGCTTTGGCTTCATGGTGTACATTGCCTGTCATCTACTCAAGGATCCAAGTCTTCGGATCCCAGTTGTAGCCGCGAATGTGAAGAGTGGCATAGAATTGTAGGAGAAGCTCCACATTCCAATTTTCTTTGTCGGTCAAAAACTGCAGAAGACCATCATCTCTGAAGCAGTCTAGGGCTTCTTCCAAGTAGGGCAGGCCAGCAATGGCTTCGCAGTCTAGACGCATATGGGGAAAATGTGCCCTTGATTGTATAAGACACAAGAATAATAACTGTGCTGCTGATAGCTCCAGAACCGATTAGATGAAATTCTTGGCTTGGAATATGGGTTCTTGGCACTATCAAACAAGGTGAAGTGTGCTTTGAAACCATTCACATTGAACGATCCGGGCGAAGATGCAGTACCTGGAAACCTTGGCAACCTGGTCTTTGGCGTCTGGACCTGAGGCCTGTGCTCCACATGATAGTCAAATTGGGGTCTGGCAGCAGGAGGATTAACCAGAATAGGCCATCTGACCATGACAGGTTGGCCTCGATCAAATGTCAGCTCAATAGTGTGAGCCCTTGGAGGTGGTACAGGAGCATTAGCATTGGCATGGGCTTCAAACTGCACAACAGCTTCAGGTGCAACATTAGCGTTAGGCATCAAATTCACTTCAGGCGCCACATTAGCATCAGCCATGACAATGTCATTGGCTTCAGTAGTGTTATGGGTGGCCGCCTTAGTGTTTTCAACCTCCACTTGAGTAGCTGGACGGTCAGGCACTGACTCGTTCTCCTCGAGAACAACTTCTTGGTTGGTAGGGGGTGTGGCATGATAAGTCTCCAACGTATCTATAATTTTTTATTGTTCCATGCTATTATATTATCTGTTTTGGATGTTCAATGGGCTTTATTATACACTTTTATATTATTTTTGGGACTAACCTATTAACCGAAGGCCCATCCCAAATTGCTGTTTTTTGCCTATTTAAGTGTTTCGAAGGAAAGGAATATCAAACGGAGTCCAAACGGAATGAAACCTTCCGGAACGTGTTTTTGGGAACAAATGTGATCCAGAGGACTTGGAGTGGACGTCAAGCAATCAACGAGGAGGCCACGAGGCAGGGAGGCACGCCTGCCCCCTTGGGCGCGCCCCCACCCTCATGGGCCCATCGTAGCCCTCCTGACCGACCTCTTTTGCATATATATACTCATATACCCTGGAAACATCAGAACAGGAGTCGAAACCCTATTTAAACCGCCGCAACTCTCTGTACCCGTGAGATAACATCTTGGGGCCTTTTCTGGCGCTCCGTCAGAGGGAGCATTGATCACGGAGGGCTTCTACATCAATACCATAGCCTCTCCGATGATGTGTGAGTAGTTTACCTCAGACCTTTGGGTCCATAGTTATTAGCTAGATGGATTCTTCTCTCTCTTTGGATCTCAATCGTCTTCTCTCTCTTTGGATCTCAATACAAAGTTCTCCTCGATTCTCTTGGAGATCTATTCGATGTAATCTTCTTTTGTGGTGTGTTTGTCGAGATTCGATGAATTGTGGGGTTATGATCAAGATTATCTATGAACAATATTTGAATCTTCTCTGAATTCTTTTATGTATGATTGGTTATCTTTGCAAGTCTCTCTGAATTATCAGTTTGGTTTGGCCTACTAGATTGATCTTTCTTGCAATGGGAGAAGTGCTTAGCTTTGGGTTCAATCTTGCGGTGCTCGATCCCAGTGACAGTAGGGGAAACGACATGTATTGCATTGTTTCCATCAAGGATAAAAAGACGGGGTTTATATCATATTGCTTGAGTTTATCCCTCTACATCATGTCATCTTGCTTAAAGAATTACTCCGTTCTTATGAACTTAATACTCTAGATGCATGTTGGATAGCAGTCGATGTGTGGAGTAATAGTAGTAGATGCAGGCAGGAGTCGGTCTACTTGTCCCGGACGTGATGCCTATATACATGATCATACCTAGATATTCTCATAACTATGCTCAATTCTATCAATTGCTCGACAGTAATTTGTTCACCCACCGTAATACTTATGCTATCTTGAGAGAAGCCACTAGTGAAACCTATGGCCCCCGGGTCTATTCTCCATCATATTAATCTTCCGTCAACTAGCTATTTATATCACCGTTTATTTTGCTTTCTTTACTTTTAGTCTTTATCATAAAAATACCAAAAATATTATCTTATCATCTCTATCAGATCTCACTTTTGCAAGTGGCCGTGAAGGGATTGACAACCCCTTTATCACGTTGGTTGCAAGGTTCTTATTTGTTTGTGTAGGTACAAGGGACTTGAGCGTGGCCTCCTACTGGATTGATACCTTGGTTCTCAAAAACTGAGGGAAATACTTACGCTACTTTGCTGCATCACCCTTTCCTCTTCAAGGGGAAACCAACGCAGTGCTCAAGAGGTAGCATGGCAACGCGCTCTTATTCTTGACGGGGTTGTTGTTGGTCATCGGTTGATGCAGCCGGAATGTCTTCAGAAGCTTTTTCTTAAGACGCAGAGATGTTCGCAGTTGGAGTGGCATCAGAAACACTTGTCGTGCGACTGACTTGTTTTGCACTTCTCCTTTTGGAATGCTCGGCAGAGCAACTTGTGGCCTTGATCCTTTGCGAAGCCTGCGGAATGCGGGCGACGCTTTTGGAGAGGGAGTTGGCTGGACCACATAATCGCCATCGTCAAGCACCGGAGTGGTGACTTGAGGTGGGGGAGTACTGGGTGATTCTTGACTTGGTGTGTCTTGTTGTGGGTGATCAGCCCACGATGCATCCTGAGAGATTGGCGTCAAGGTACGACCAATGCTAATGAGTTTTTTGTTCATGAGAACAGGCGATTATACCGGTTGGTGCTCGATTTGAGGAAGGACTTCATGATCATCTACATTGTCTTGATGACCAATGTCTTCAGCTGTGATGGGGTCAACAGCTGGAATGTCTTCAGCTTCAGGAGCCTCTGTGAAAGCAGGCTCATGAAGTACTAGCTGACGCTCTCGGTTGGTGGATGCAGGACGAGCAATGGAGATGTGCTCGACAATAAGGGGCCCTGAGGGAGCAGCCCGCTCTTTCTTTGAAGACTTCGTCTTCCGCTTTTTGGTCTGCAGTGCATCATCAGTGGCATGCTTGTTCTTGCGTTTTCTGGCTTCGACCTCAGCCGTCCTTGTCCTCTTCAGTTTGGAAGTAGCTGTGGGGACCTTATACTTCGTGCTTGTCATGCTGGCAGGGAAGACAATGCGAGTTTCTTCCCGACCTGATGCTTCAGCTTGGACCACAGCAGGCTTCTTCTTTTTGGCAGCCATCTTGGGGTCGATGCCTGGACGCCCAAGAGCCTTGTGCTTTTCTGCTTCATTGTGAGCTTGAACACATTTTGCAGCGAGGTGTTTCATTTGCTCTCTTGAACCTTTTTCTTCCTCACGTTTCTTGTGAAACGCCTCCTTGAGGTCATGCAGCATCTGCTTGAAGTTTTGAACATCAGCCACGCTGAGCTTGGCCATGTGCTTCTTGAATTGAGCCTTCTCATAGTAAATTTGGTTTTTCAGTTCGACGATCTTCTGAGCTAGAGCCAGCTCATGTGCAATGGCTCCATGGAAGGAGACACTGATGCCAATTGGGAGCTGAAGATCATCGATACTGAGGCTTGGGTTGTCAAACCATTCATCAATGAAGTTATTCAAGATATCCACATCAAAGAGGGGCAGATCGTTGAAGATCTCCGCCTCTTGCTTTCTCTTTATCAGCAGCTCAAGAGCATCATCGCCAAGATCTTCGTCACTGGACAGATCAATGGCTTCATTCTCATTCCTCAGAACAGCAGCAGGGGTCAGTACTTGCCCAGAACTCTGGATGGGCTTCTTCTTCTTTAAAGACTTCTTGGTCTTCTTGGAGCTGCGAGAGAGATCTTCAGACTGCATACTTGCTTCAGGAGGTGCAGTAGCCAGTGGCTTCGCACATGAAGCTTTAGGTGCGGGAGAGGGCTTTGAAGCCTTTGTTCTCCTCTGCTTCTGTGGCTTAGGAGGAGCAGGCACTTCATCAGAATAAGCGTCGTCAGCAGAGTGCTCCACAGCTGCCCCCTGAACAGCAATGTGAGTGATAAGACCTTCGAGGTCGTGGAAGGGCCCGATGATATTGGGTTCAATATCACGGGTGCCATCAGCCCGAGGAGCAGATTGACCGGGGTTGAAATCGAGTCCAAATGCTTTCTTATTCTTCACAGCAGAATCCTTGGCAAACTTGTAGTTGCGCTTGAACAGATTGTCATCATGACACCATAGCCGAGAAGATGGGTCAGCGTTCTCTGGATGTGGTCCGCGAACCATGCAAGGATAGAAACCTTGAGCAATGGCTTCAGTTCTGGACCTAGGTGGAAGATTTTTGAAGAGAATATCTCCCCATGGTCGCTTGATGGCATTCTTCTCTGCATACTCTGCAGTCACAAATCCGTACAGAAACCATTATTTAGCCTAGTATATGCGAATCCATTGGATCTGAGTATTGCATTTGCCATAGGTTTCTTCAGTGTCTGTCTTGTATAACTCATAGAGATCTAGTGGCAAATCTTTGGATGTATTCCCACAGCACTATCTGCCGCCCTTCCTTGCTGACTTTTCAGTGGCCATGAAGTTCAAACTGAATGGCTTCATAACTTGCAAAGGCTTCCGTCTGCTGGTTAGACAGGAACTGGCTTCAGGAGAATTAATGTGACGCTGTAAAAACTCTGTAAATGAATGCAGACTATGAGAACCAAGGGATTCTCCCACGGACATGTACCTGTGACAGCATTAGAGATGCGACGGAAGGGGAAGAGGTCATATGCATTCTCAAAAGATTTTGAAGATAAATCAGTTTGAAGACATTGACCTCATAGCGCGAAGACAATCACTTATATGTTGAGAGTTGGTTCCAGATTTGTACGAATCCAAGAATAAGTACATGTGAGGAATCTAACTAGTTGTGAAGCACAAGTGAATATACTAGGCATGATATGAGATGCAGAACAGGATAGATCCAATTTTGTGGGTTTGGAAACCACTTTTGGTGGAGACGGATGAATCTATTGGATCAAAAAGGCAGTAAAAATTATGTTTTAATTACCACAGGAAGAACTGCTAGACGGAGTGGAGTGGGATGCCGAGCAGTTCAATCTCCCGTGCCCTTACTTGGCGACAGAAGACACCTACGGCGGCGGAGGAGGAGACGAGGTCCACGGCCGGCGTGAGGACGGCGTCGGTGAGGTCGCGGCAGCTAAGTGCTTCGTCGCCGGCGTCATCGAGAGCTAGCGGTGGCACTAGGGTTTGTGCGAGGTGGAGAGGTGGGAGAAGGATTTTGACCGTGATGTGATGTGTATTTATAAGGAAAGGGACAACACAGCGCAATTACGCAGGTGCCCCTGGCGGTTCACATCTGAGGGACACGTGGCAAACATGCAACGCATTGGAAGTTGTTCCATGTTCCCACGCATGCCTGGACTATCGGGTGGTCGTTCCGGCTTCTCCGGGTTTCAGGCAATAAGGATATAGCATTTAAAACAGATTCAACCTTTGTCTCTGTATCTTCTGCTGACAGACGCAGAGAAGACATTTGACAGTTTCAATAGAATGCATATGATTTGAATAGATATAATTTGAGGTAGAAGCATAGAAGAGGTTAGGGTCCGATCACATTCACTTAGATCAAAAGATTCAAGCAAGAAGACATAGCTATAAGTGAATGTTGTAGAGGACAGAACACAATATATGTATATATCTGAGTAAGACCAAATCAACATGGTGAAGATAAACATGAAGTCAAATTAAGGTTGAAGATAAATCAAATGCGAAGACTTTGCAAATGAGCCACCCAATGAAACACTTCAAACAAAGGTTTGGTGGTGGCGTTACCCACCGTATAGGAAGTATTAGACCCAGACACGGCGCAAAATTATCGTGGCGCTCCGAAGTCAAATTCCACATTAATGTATTCACACTTAGAGTGTATGTCTTCATTTATTGAAGATATATGTTACTTCGTGTGTTGTACATCTAAGTCATCAACATGCATAAGTGTTAGGATTTGTGTCCAATTACAGGACATTTGTGGATTCTAAGATATTTAGCTCACACCGCAACTTGCAAAACCTTTTCTCATCCAAGGGCTTCGTGAAGATATTTGCCAATTGCTCTTCAGTGTTGACGTGAATGATATCAATATCTTCCTTCATGACATGATCTCTGAGAAAGTGATGACGAATTTCAATGTGCTTTGTCTTCGAGTGTTGGACTGGGTTGTTGGCAATCTTGATGGAGCTTTCATTGTCGCAGTAGAGTGGTACTTGCTTCAGATGGATGCCATAGTCCTTGAGAGTCTTCTTCATCCATAGAAGCTGAGCGTAGCAACATCCAGGAGCAATGTATTCAGATTCAGCAGTGGAGAGAGACACACAATTCTGCTTCTTTGAAGACCAACAGACAAGTGATCGTCCCAGAAAGTGACAAGTGCCTGATGTAGACATGCGATCCACCTTGTCACCAGCATAATCAGCATCTGAGAATCCAACTAGATCAAACTCTGAGCCCTTTGGATACCATAATACTAGTGTTGGGGTGTAAGCCAAATATTGAAGAATTTGCTTCACAGCTAAGTGATGCGATTCCTTTGATGCCGCCTGGAATTGGGCACACATGCAAACACTAAGCATGATATCTAGCCTAGATGCACATAAATAAAGTAAAGAACCAATCATGGAGCGGTATACCTTTTGATCGAACTGTTTACCATTGGCGCCAGGACCCAGATGACTTTTGGTTGGCATTGGCATCGTGTAACCTTTGCAATCTTGCATTCCAAACTTCTTTAGGCAGTCTTTGAGGTATTTCTCTTGAGATATGAAGATGCCGTTGCTTTGCTAACGAATGTGAAGATCTAGGAAGAAATTTAGCTCACCCATCATGGACATCTGATATTGCTCTTGCATCATGTGCCCAAACTCATCACTGTGTTTCTGGTTAGTACAGCCTAAGATAATGTCATCCACATAGACCTGGCACACAAACAGTTCTCCATCATATGTCTTTGTGAAGAGTGTAGGATCTAGAGAACAAGGTTTGAAGCATTTGCTCTTCAGGAAGTCTTTGAGTGTCTCATACCAAGCACGAGGGGCTTGTTTGAGGCCATATAGTGCCTTGTTGAGCTTGTATACCATATCAGGATGTTTTGGATCTTCAAAGCCAGGTGGTTGTGCAACATACACTTCTTCAATCTTGCCGTTGAGAAAGGCACTTTTCACATCCATTTGGTACAGAAGGATGTTATGATGGTTGGCGTAGGCTAGCAGTATGCGTATGGCTTCAAGCCTAGCCACTGGCGCAAATGTTTCATCGAAGTCAACCCCTTCAACTTGAGTATATCCTTGAGCACAAGACGAGCCTTGTTTCTGACAATTTGACAATGCTCATCTTGCTTGTTGTGATATATCTATTTGGTGCCTACAATGTTGTGCTTGTGGGGATCAGGACGCTTGACCAATTCCCACACATTGTTCAGCTTGAACTGTTGAAGCTCTTCTTGCATAGCTTGAATCCTTTCAGGTTCCATGAAGGCTTCAACAAATTTCTTGGGTTCAAATATTGAGACGAATGCGAAGTGCTCATAGAAATTTGCTAGATGTGTTGCTCTTGAACGAGTGAGTGGACCTGGTGCATTGATGCTATCAATTATATTCTCAATCTGTACTTCATTTGCAACACGAGGATGAACTGGACGAAGATTTTGCTCTTGCTGATCATTGTCTTCATTTTGAGCATTGGCTTCAAGCCGAGTATTGTCTTCAGTTTGATTAGGCACAGAAATGGTAAGTTCCTCTTCAACCTGTGCTTCAAACGGTATGATTTCTCCAGTTCCCATAAGCTTGATGGATTCACTAGGTGGAACTTCATCTAGCACATTTGGCAGGTGCTCTCTTTGCGAGTCGTTAGTCTCATTGAACCGCACATCCACAGTTTCAACCACTTTATAGTGAAAGAGGTTGAAGACTCTGTAGGAGTGCGAGTCCTTTCCGTAACCAAGCATAAAACCTTCATGTCCTTTCGGTGAAAATTTTGAAGTGTGATGTGGATGCTTGATCCAGCACCAAGCACCAAATACTTTGAAGTAACTGACGTTTGGCTTCTTACCAGTTAGGAGCTCATAAGATGTCTTCTTCAGAAGCTTATGAAGATAAACACGGTTGATGACATGGCATGCAGTATCAATGGCTTCGGGCCAGAACTTCCTTGGAGTCTTGTATTCATCAAGCATCGTCCGAGACATCTCGATAAGTGTTCTGTTCTTGCACTCCACGATGCCATTCTGCTGAGGTGTGTATGGAGCAGAGAACTCATGAGTGATGCCTAATGTATCAAGGTAAAGATCGAGGCCGGTGTTCTTGAACTCTGTGCTGCTGTCACTTTTGATGTGCTTGATCTTGAAGCCATAGTTCGTCATGGCACAGCTGGTGAAGCGTCTGAAGACATCCTGCACTTCATTCTTGTAAAGGATTATATGTACCCATGTATATCCTGAGTAATCATCAACTATGACGAAGCCATAGAGGCAAGCGGTGGTAGTGAGAGTAGAGTAGTGAGTAGGGCCAAAGAGATCCATGTGAAGCAGCTCGAAGGGTTGAGATATAGTCATGATTGTCTTCGAGGGATGCTTGGCCCTTGTCATCTTTCCAGCTTTCCAGGCACCACACAGATGATCCTTCTTGAACTTGACGCCCTTGATGTCAACTACGTGTTTCTTCTTCACGAGTGTGTACAAGTTTCTCATGCCCGCATGCCCTAGCCTCCGTGCCAGAGCCAGCACTCTGAAGCTTTTGCTATAAGACATACGGCCAACTGTGGTCCTGCTAAGAAATCTACCATATATAGATCATCTTTCCGGTACCCTTCAAAGACTAGAGACTTGTCAGATTCCATTAGAACAAGGCAATGATATTTTCCAAATATCAGAATCATGTTCAAATCACAAAGCATTGAGACAGACATTAAGTTGAAACCAAGGTATTCAAGAAGCATCACTTTATCCATGTGTTGATCCTTTGAGATTGCAACTCTACCAAGACCCAATACCTTGCTTTTACCAGTGTCAGCAAATGTGATGTGACTCATGCCAGATGGACTGTGGCACCCCGGCTCAGAGAAACCGGAACGCCCCGTATTCCATCCCAGAGATCCAGGAGAAGGCTCTGGAATACGGCACTGCTTGACATAGAACAAATCAGCTCTTATTACAAGAATAATAATTACACAGGTCTGATGTTACAAAGAAGCACATCAGCATGGCGACACTACGCCTGCAATATTATACTTGCTCTATGCTAGCAGCGGAACAACTCGTAGCAGCGGAAAACTTCTAGTAGCGGAACAACGACGAAGGTGGTGAACTCCACTCCGCAGGGACTCTGGCTGGGACACGATCTAGCTCGTATGAACGGACACCTCAACAAACAATCAAGCAATAACGACATCACCTGCAATCTGGCATGACACACCAGGTCAGTACATTGAATGTACTTGCAAGATCACAACAACCAAAAACATCAAGGCAAGACAACAACATAGCATTAAGCAGGTTAATTAAATTAACAGCTACCATGATGAAGCTGAAGGAAATATGCCCTAGAGGCAATAATAAAGTTATTATTTATTTCCTTATATCATGATAAATGTTTATTATTCATGCTAGAATTGTATTAACCGGAAACATAATACATGTGTGAATACATAGACAAACAGAGTGTCACTAGTATGCCTCTACTTGACTAGCTCGTTAATCAAAGATGGTTATGTTTCCTAACCATAGACATGAGTTGTCATTTGATTAACGGGATCACATCATTAGGAGAATGATCTGATTGACATGACCCATTCCGTTAGCCTAGCACTTGATCGTTTAGTATGTTGCTATTGCTTTCTTCATGACTTATACATGTTCCTATAACTATGAGATTATGCAACTCCCGTTTACGGAGGAACACTTTGGTACTACCAAACGTCACAACGTAACTGGGTGATTATAAAGGAGTATTACAGGTGTCTCCAAAGGTACTTGTTGGGTTGACGTATTTCGAGATTAGGTTTTGTCACTCCGATTGTCGGAGAGGTATCTCTGGGCCTTCTCGGTAATACACACCACATAAGCCTTGCAAGCATTGCAACTAATGAGTTAGTTGTGAGATGATGTATTACGGAACGAGTAAAGAGCCTTGCCGGTAACGAGATTGAACTAGGTATTGGATACCGACGATCGAATCTCGGGCAAGTAACATACCGATGACAAAAGGAACAACGTATGTTGTTATGCGGTCTCGACCGATAAAGATCTTCAGAGAATATGTAGGAACCAATATGGGCATCCAGGTCCCGCTATTGGTTATTGACCGGAGATGTGTCTCGGTCATGTCTACATTGTTCTCGAACCGTAGGATCCACACGCTTAAGGTTTCAAGGACGGTTATATTATGAGTTTGTGTATTTTGATGTACCGAAGGTTGTTCGAGTCCCGGATATGATCACGGACATGACGAGGAGTCTCGAAATGGTCGAGATATAAAGATTAATATATTGGACGGATATATTTGGACACCGGAAAGGTTCCGGAGAAGTTTGGAGCTCCGGGAGGTTACCGGAACCCCCCGGGAGGTATATGGGCCTTATTGGGCCCATATAGGAATAAGGGAGAAGGAACAAGGGAGGGGGGCGCGCCCCCCCCAGCCCAATCCGAATTGGGGAGGGGGGCCGACCCCCCCGTTCCTGGTCGCCTTCCCCCTCGTCCTCTTCCTACTACTAGTACTTATTCCTAAATGCTAGTACTCCTTCCTTCCCCTCCAAGTGAAATAAGGACAAGAGAGGAAACCTACTTGGAGTAGGTTTCCTCCCATGGTGCGCCCCTTGGTGGCCGGCCACCTCCTCCCTCCCTCCTTTATATACGGGGGAGGGGGGGCACCCTAGGAAACACAAGTTGATCCTTGAGATCGTTCCTTAGCCGTGTGCGGTGCCCCCCTCCACCATATTCCACCTCGTTCATATCGTAGCGGTGCTTAGGCGAAGCCCTGCGTCGGTGAAACATCAAGATCGTCACCATGCCGTCGATTTTGGAACTCCCTCTCCCGGAGCTTTCTGGATCGGAGCCCGAGGAGCGCCATCGAGCTGAACGTGTGCCAAGAACTCGGAGGCGCCGGAGTAACGCGCTGGGATCGGCTGGATCGTGAGGAGAACGACGACTACTTCCTCTACGTCATCATCGACTCGGAGGTGCCGGAGTACCGGCGCTGGGATCGGCAGGCTCGCGAGGAGACCGCACGACTACTTCCACTACGTTGTGCTCGCTTCCGCTTACGGTCTCCGAGGGTACGTAGACTACACTCTCCCCTCTCGTTGCTATGCCATCACCATGGTCCTGTGTGTGCGAGGGAAATTTTTGAAATTACTGCGTTCCCCAACAAAGTGGCATCCGAGCCAGGTTTTATGCGTTGATGTCATATGCACGAGTAGAACACAAGTGAGTTGTGGGCAATACAAGTCATACTGCCTACCAAAGCATGTCATACTTTGGTTCAGCGGTATTGTGAGATGAAGCGCCCGGACCGACATTACGCCAGACGCTTACGCCGAGACTGGTTTCACCGTTACGAGCATTCGTGGCTTAAAGGTGGCTGGCGGTGTCTGCCTCTCTCACTTTAGTTGAACTGAGTGCATACGCCTCGGTCCTTGAGAAGGTTAAAACAGAGTCTATTTGTGAAGTATCGTTGTGGTTTTGATGCGTAGGTAAGAACGATTCTTGCTCAGCCCGTAGCAGCCACGTAAAACTTGCAACAACAAAGTAGAGGACGTCTAACTTGTTTTTGCAGGGGCATGTTGTGATGTGATATGGTCAAGACGTGATGCTATATTTTATTGTATGAGATGATCATGTTTTGTAACCGAAGTTATCGGCAACTGGCCGGAGCCATATGGTTGTCGCTTTATTGTATGAAATGCAACGCATACGTAATTGCTTTTACTTTATCACTAAGCGGTAGCGATAGTCGAGAAGCAATAGATGGCGAAACGACAACGATGCTACGATGGAGATCAAGGTGTCGCGCGCGGTGACGATGGTGATCACGACGGTGCTTGGAGATGGAGATCACAAGCACAAGATGATGATGGCCATATCATATCACTTATATTGATTGCATGTGATGTTTATCCTTTATGCATCTTATTTTGCTTTGATTGACGGTAGCATTTTAAGATGATCTCTCACTAAAATTATCAAGTAGTGTTCTCCCCGAGTATGCACCGTTGCCAAAGTTCGTCGTGCCGAGACACCACGTGATGATCGGGTGTGATAAGCTCCACGTCCATCTACAACGGGTGCAAGCCAGTTTTGCACGTGAGAATACTCAGGTTATACTTGACGAGCCTAGCATATGCAGATATGGCCTCGGAACACGGAGACCGAAAAGGTCGGCGTGAATCATATAGTAGATATGATCAACATAAGATGTTCACCATTGAAAACTACTCCATCTCACGTGATGATCGGTTATGGTTTAGTTGATTTGGATCACGTGATCACTTAGATGACTAGAGAGATGTCTATCTAAGTGGGAGTTCTTAAGTAATATGATTAATTGAACTTTAATTTATCATGAACTTAGTCCCGTAGTATTTTGCAAATTATGTTGTAGATCAATAGCTCGCGTTGTTGCTTCCCTATGTTTTTATATGTGTTCCTAGAGAAAATTGTATTGAAAAATGTTAGTAGCAATGATGCGGATTGGATCCGTGATCCGAGGTTTATCCTCATTGCTGCACATAAGAATTATGTCCTTAATGCACCGCTAGGTGACAGACCTATTGCAGGAGCAAATGTAGACGTTATGAACGTTTGGCTAGCTCAATATGATGACTACTTGATAGTTTAGTGCACCATACTTAACAGCTTAGAATCGGGACTTCAAAGACGTTTTGAACGTCATGGACCATATGAGATGTTCCAGAATTGAAGTTAATATTTCAAGCAAATACCGAGTTGAGAGATATGAAATCTCCAACAAGTTCTATAGCTAAAAGATGGAAGAGAATCGCTCAACTAGTGAGCATGTTCTCAGATTGTCCGGGTACTTCAATCGCTTGAATCAAGTGGGAGTTAATCTTCCGTAAGATAGTGATTGACAGAATTCTCTAGTCACCAACACTAAGTTACTAGAACTTCGTGATGAACTATAGTATGCAAGGGATGACGAAAACGATTCCCGAGCTCTTCGTGATGTTGAAATCGACGAAGGTAGAAATCAAGAAAGAGCATCAAGTGTTGATGATTGACAAGACCACTAGTCTCAAGGAAAAGGGCAAAGGGAAGAAGGGAACTTCAAGAAGAACGGCAAGCAAGTTGTTGCTCGAGTGAAGAAGCCCAAGTCTGGACCTAAGCACGAGACTAAGTGCTTTTGCTGCAATGGAACTGGTCACTAGAAGCGGAACTACCCCAAGTATTTGGCGGATAAGAAGGATGGCAAAGTGAACAAAGGTATATTTGATATACTGATTATTGATGTGTATTTTACTAGTGTTCGCAAAGAACCCCTCGGTATTTGATCTTTGGTTCAGTTGCTAAGAATAGTAACTTGAAACGGGAGTTGCAGAATGAACAGAAACTAGTTGAAGGAAGTGACGATGAGTGTTGGAAGTAGTTCCAAGATTGATATGATCATCATCGCACACTCCCTATACTTTCGGGATTAGTGTGGAACCTAAATAAGTGTTATTTGGTGTTGAGCATAAATATGATTTGATCATGTTTATTGCAATACGGTTATTCATTTAAGTAAGAGAATAAATTGTTGTTCTGTTTACATGAATAAAACCTTATATGGTTTCACACCCAATGAAAATGATTCATTGGATCTCGATCATAGTGATACACATATTCATAATATTGAAACCAAAAGATGCAAAGTTAATAATGATAGTGCAACTTATTTGTGGCAATCGCCGTTTAGGTCATATTGGTGTAAAGCGCATGAAGAAAACTCCATGCCGATGGACTTTTGGAATCACTTGATTATGAATCATTTGATGCTTGCGAACCGTGACGCTTTGGGCAAGATGACTAAAACTCCGTTCTCGGAACAATGGAACAAGCTCTTGACTTATTGGAAATAATACATAACGATGTATGCGATCCAATGAGTGTTGATGCTCGTGGCAAGTATCGTTATTTTCTGACTTCCACAAGATGATTTGAGCAGATATGGGTATATCTACTTGATGAAACATAAGTCTGAAATAATTGAAAAGTTCAAAGAATTTCAGAGTGAAGTGGAAAATCATCATAACAAGAAAATAAAGTTTACGCAATCTGATCGTGGAGATAAATATTTGAGTTACGAGTTTGGTCTTCATTTGAAACAATGTGAAATAGTTTCGCAACTCACGCCATATGGAACACCACAACATAATGGTGTGTCCGAAAGTCGTAACCGCACTTTATTGGATATGGTGCGATCTATGATGTCTCTTATCAATTTACCACTATCGTTTTGGGGTTATGCATTAGAGAACAGCTGCATTCACGTTTAATAGGGCACCGTCTAAATCCGTTCAGGCGACACCGTATGAACTATGGTTTAACAGTAAACCTAAGCTGTCGTTTCTTAAAGTTTGGAAGTTGTGATGCTTATGTGAAAAAGTTTCATCCTGATAAGCTCAAACCCAAATTGGAGAAGTGCGTCTTCATAGAATACCCAAAGGAAATTGTTGGGTATACCTTCTATCACAGATCCGAAGGCAAAAACATTCGTTGCTTATAAATGGATCCTTTCTAGAGAAGGAGTTTCTCTCGAAAGAAGTGAGTGGGAGGAAAGTGGAGCTTGATAAGGTAATTTGTACCTTCTCCCGAATTGGAAAGTATTTCATCACGTAAATCAGTTCCAAAGTGATTCCTACACCAATTAGTGAGGAAGCTAATGATGATGATCATGTAACTTCAGATCAAGTCACTACCGAATCCCGTAGGTAAACCAGAGTGAGATCCGCACCAAAGTGGTACGGCAATCCTGTTCGGAAGTCATGCTACTAGATCATGACGAACCTACAAACTATGAAGAAGCTATGTTGAGCCCAGATTCTGATAAATGGCTAGAAGCCATGAAATCTGAGATGGGATCCATGTATGAAAACAAAGTGTGGACTTTGGTTGACTTGCCCGAGGTTCGGCAAGCAATAGAAAATAAATGGATCTTCAAGAGGAAGACGGACGTTGATAGTAGTGTTACTATCTACAAAGCTCAACTTGTCGCAAAAAGGTTTTGACAAGTTCAAGGTGTTAACTACAATGAGATTTTCTCAACTGTAGCGATGCTTAAGTCTGTCCGAATCATGTTAGCAATTGCCACAATTTATGAAATTTGGCAAATGGATGTAAAACTGCATTCTGAATGGGTTTACGGAGGAAGAGTTGTATATGATGCAACCAGAAGGTTTTATCGATCCAAAGGGAGCTAACAAAGTGTGCAAGCTCCAAATGATCCATCTATGGACTGGTGCAAGCATCTCGGAGTTGGAATATACGCTTTGATAAGTTGATCAAAGCATATAGTTTATCTGCACTTACAAAGTGAAGCCTGTATTTACTAGAAAGTGAGTGGGAGCACTACAAAGATTTACGATAAGTATATGTGAATGACATATTGTAGATCGGAAATAATGTAGAATTATTCAGAAAGCATAAAGAAGTGTTTGAAAGGAGTTTTTCAAACAAAGACCTCGGTGAAGCTGCTTACATATTGAGCATCAAGATCTATAGAGATAGATTAATACGCTTGATAAGTTTTTTCAATGAGTACATACCTTGACAAGATTTTGAAGTAGTTCAAAATGGAACAGTCAAAGAAAGAGTTCTTGCCTGTGTTACAAGGTGTCAAATTGAGTAAGACTCAAAACCCGACCACGGCAGAAGATAGAAAGAGAATGAAAGTCATTCCCTATGCCTTGGCCATAGGTTCTATAAAGTATGCCATGCTGTGTACCAGATCTATTGTATACCCTACAATCGAGTTTGGCAAGGAGTACAATAGTGATCTAGGAGTAGATCATCGGACAGCGGTCAAAATTATCCTTAGTGGAATAAGGATATGTTTCTCGATTATGGAGGTGACAAAAAAGGTTCGCCGTAAAGGGTTACGTCGATGCAAGTTTTGACACCGATCTGGATGACTCTAAGTCTCGATCTAGATACATATTGAAAGTGGGAGCAATTAGCTAGAGTAGCTCCGTGCAGAGCATTGTAGACATAGAAATTTGCAAAATACATACGGATCTGAATGTGGCAGACCTGTTGACTAAACTTCTCTCACAAACAAAACATGATCACACCTTAGTACTCTTTGGGTGTTAATCACATAGCGATGTGAGCTAGATTATCGACTCTAGTAAACCCTTTGGGTGTTGGTCACATGTCGATGTGAACTATGGGTGTTAACCACATATAGATGTGAACTATTGATGTTAAATCACATGGCGATGTGAACTAGATTATTGACTCTAGTGCAAGTGGGAGACTGAAGGAAATATGCCCTAGAGGCAATAATAAAGTTATTATTTATTTCCTTATATCATGATAAATGTTTATTATTCATGCTAGAATTGTATTAACCGGAAACATAATACATGTGTGAATACATAGACAAGCAGTGTCACTAGTATGCCTCTACTTGACTAGCTCGTTAATCAAAGATGGTTATGTTTCCTAACCATAGACATGAGTTGTCATTTGATTAACGGGATCACATCATTAGGAGAATGATCTGATTGACATGACCCATTCCGTTAGCCTAGCACTTGATCGCTTAGTATGTTGCTATTGCTTTCTTCATGACTTATACATGTTCCTATAACTATGAGATTATGCAACTCCTGCTTACCGGAGGAACACTTTAGGTACTACCAAAGCGTCCTGGCAACGTGAATCGGGTGATTATAAAGGAGTATTACAGGTGTCTCCAAAGGTACTTGTTGGGTTGACGATTTCGAGATTAGGTTTTGTCACTCCGATTGTCGGAGAGGTATCTCTGGGCCTTCTCGGTAATACACATCACATAAGCCTTGCAAGCATTGCAACTAATGAGTTAGTTGTGAGATGATGTATTACTGGAACGAGTAAAGAGACTTGCCGGTAACGAGATTGAACTAGGTATTGGATACCGACGATCGAATCTCGCAAGTAACATACCGATGACAAAAGGAACAATGTATGTTGTTATGCGGTCCGACCGATAAAGATCTTCAGAGAATATGTAGGAACCAATATGGGCATCCAGGTCCCGCTTATTGGTTATTGACCGGAGATGTGTCTCGGTCATGTCTACATTGTTCTCGAACCGTAGGGTCCGCACGCTTAAGGTTTCAAGGACGGTTATATTATGAGTTTGTGTATTTTGATGTACGAAGGTTGTTCGAGTCCGGATATGATCACGGACATGACGAGGAGTCTCGAAATGGTCGAGATATAAAGATTAATATATTGGACGGATATATTTGGACACCGGAAAGGTTCCGGAGAAGTTTGGAGCTCCGGAGGTTACCGAACCCTCGGAGGTATCTGGGCCTTATTGGGCCCATATAGGAATAAGGGAGAAGGAACAAGGGAGGGGGGCGCGCCCCCCCAAGCCCAATCCGACTTGGGGAGGGGGGCCGGCCCCCCCTTTCCTTTTCTCCTTCCCCCTCTTCCTATTCCTACTACTAGTACTTATTCCTAAATGCTAGTACTCCTTCCTTCCCCCTCCAAGTGAAAGAAGGAAAGAGAGGAAACCTACTTGGAGTAGGTTTCCTCCCATGGTGCGCCCCTTGGTGGCGGCCACCTCCTCCCTCCCTCCTTTATATACGGGAGGGGGGCACCTAGGAAACACAAGTTGATCCTTGAGATCGCTCTCAGCTGCAGGTGCGGTGCCCCTCCACCATATTCCACCTCGTTCATATCAGAGCGGTGCTTAGGCGAAGCCTGCGTCGGTGAAACATCAAGATCGCTACCACGCCCGTCAGGCCGACGAACTCCCTCTCCCCGAGCTTTGCCGGATCGGAGCCCGAGGAGCGTCATCGAGCTGAACGTGTGCCAAGAACTCGGAGGCGCCGGAGTAACGGGCGCTGGGATCGGCTGGATCGTGAGGAGAACGTCGACTACTTCCTCTACGTCATCATCGACTCGGAGGTGCCGGAGTAACGGCGCTGGGATCGGCAGGATCGCGAGGAGAACGTCGACTACTTCCTCTACGTTGTGATCGCTTCCGCTTACGGTCTACGAGGGTACGTAGACAACACTCTCCCCTCTCGTTGCTATGCCATCACCATGGTCCTGTGTGTGCGTAGGAAATTTTTTGAAATTACTGCGTTCAACAGAAGCAACTACTAAGCATGGTATGAAACTGATACAATACTGATAAATAACCATCTCAGATCTCCATAACCATCTCTCTCTTGGCTAACCGGCCAAGCAATATACCATCTCGATCACCTCGTGATCAAAACCAAACGGTGATCTTTCCGGCGATCACTACCATGACCAACACTTGGTCTCCAACATCATCATCAACATCCTGCTAATCTGTACTGCTCAAAATATCAATATATATATATATATATATATATATATCTGTATATATATATATGTCACCTATAAGTCATTCCGTCATGTGAGTGTTGATCGAACGGTGGGACCTAGTACGAACCCATGCCCATGACCGAGGACGCGGCTATCGATAGATTAAATACACACTCTGCAGAGGTAGCGCACTTTACCCACACCACAGAACCCATGGCGTCGTACTCCCATTCGGGTGGACCAGTGGCGTTCCGACAAAACCGATCTACTGCCATGACAATCTCCTGGCCACTCCGACTCACTCCCCTTAGGGCTAGTCCTGGGTGGCCCCGTGTCTACCAAAGACACAACGACCACCGTTGTGGTCAAAACATAAATGTCCCAAACGGGGACAAAAAGGCGCCTAACAACTACGGGCACACAAGGTTATGTCCGCCTACCTGATCAGGGTAGCGCGCGCCCATAATCTTCCCTCGTTGGAGGCACCGGCGAGAGGCACGGCAATAGACCGCATTAGGGCCTTTGCCATAAAGGCAAATGTGGTTGCACTGGAAAAACCCGGTTCAGTGGCACCTGACCAACTAAATGACATAATTTATCCCCAAAAATATAACTGTG
Source organism: Aegilops bicornis (assembly GCA_021605145.1). Lineage (NCBI taxonomy): Eukaryota > Viridiplantae > Streptophyta > Magnoliopsida > Poales > Poaceae > Aegilops > Aegilops bicornis. The sequence continues at coordinate 314,308,494 of CM038674.1, read as the reverse complement.
ATAACTGATACTCCGATATCAACTACCAAGCTATAATCCAAGTTATAGCAATATCCAACAAATAATCCAAGCATAATATTATCATCTCAAAATATTCCAAGGGTAGCACAACACTACTGTCATGATGAATCTGACACCATAATCCTACTACTCCAATAACAAGAATAAAACTATTCATCTAAGATCCACATGTAAACATCATCCCCGAAAATAATACTCCAAGCAACAGAACATCAACTAGCATCATGAAAATAATCATACTAACCACTAATAATCCAAAGGCAGCATGATATCCAAAGTAATACTCCAAAATATAATAACATATACCATCATGAAAATAATCATAATAGCCACTAAGAATCCAAAGGCACATGTCATCAACATACTCATCAAAAATATAATCCTAGAACTCCAAGCGATATTATGGCAATAGCAAGATCAAAACAATACTCCCAGAATGCCATGAATTAATCACAAGTAGCTAGAACAATATTTTAAACAAGTTTAAATAAGGAAACCATGTCACAGCATTGCAATCATGCAAATGTAGGGTGTGGCTTGCCTGGGGTGGAAGAAATCACCTGGAGAAAGTGCGAGAAACTCGCGGAAAGGATCACCGGAAAACGTACTCACTCGGAGGGGGCTGAATAAGGGCAGGGGCAAAATGGTCATTTTAAGAATGTAAAAACATGGTGAAAATGGTTACATCAGAACGGGATCGACGAAACAAAGAAGTGGGCTTTGGATTCACCTCAAACGGAGTTGTGAGCAAAAAGTTATAAGCGCTTGAAATCTAGGGACCAATCCATAAAATAAACTCTACAAACAGGCCCTTGAGCTGAAAAACAGAAAGCACATTTAGTTGAATATGCCTTCCAGCAGAGAAAACCTATTTCTAGCCGTAGTTAAGCGGAAATACACGTTCCCAGAAGGAAAACGTACTTCTAACCGAACTAAGACCAGAATACGCTTTCCCTTAAAGAAAACGCATTTCAGAAATGTGTTTCCACTTATCCAGCAAGGCAAACGCGGGGCCGGCTCATGTGACGCTGACATGCGGGTCCCCCGCGAGTGGGGCCCGTCACTTATCCACGCTGGACTGGGCTGGGTCAACGTCGTGTGGCTGACCGGTGGGGTCGAGGCGACGCGGGGCCCGCCTGGCTTGGTCAGCGCCTTCAACCTCTCGCTCGCCCACGATGCAGAGGACAGCCGCGCGCGCCGGCAACGGGCCGGACGGCTCCGGCCACCTCTGGCCGGGGAAAGACCGCCGGCGGGATCGGGGAAGGACGCCGCATCCATCTGGCTGGGTCACGGTTGCCCGAAAGGGGTGGAGCACGAGATAGCCGCGGTGGCAGAGAGCAACGGCGGCGGCAAAGGTTGGGGGCGCGCAGCCTGGGGCACTCCTGTGAGAGGGTGGGTTGGCGGAGAGGTTCGCCAGATCACGGGGAAGACTCTGGTGGCTACAGAAAGGAGGGGGAGGGCTAGCCTCGCTCGGATTTAGGCCAGAGGGGGCGGCGGCCATGGGAGGGACAGAGAGCTCTAGGAGCTCGGGTGAGTGGTTGGGGAGGGAGCTGGAGATGAGGTGAGGTCTATTGTGAGCTCGAGAGGTCTCAGGGGTGGCTTATATAGCCGAGGGGAGGGGGAGCGGTGCTGGCGCCACCGCGGACGCGTGCCCGGCGCCGCGGACGTGTGTGCACGCGCATGAGCTCGAGGTTAGGCAACGAGGAGGAGCAGTGGAGGCTCTCACGGGGCAGAGGAGGCCAAGGGGGCGCAGGGGGGAAGAAGACAGCGACGAACCGAGCCAAAATGCCACTGTGCTCTCGTGGGCGTTCGGCGGCGAGCGTTAGTGAGGGGTTTTACTGAGAGGGAGAGAGGTCCAGGAGGATGGCTACGACGCGGTAAATCTATTAGACATGCTCGTGCTCGCTGAGACGCCGAGCAGAGGAGGGGCCCGAGCAAGAAGCCATTCAGCTCGCGTCCATGGCATGCCAGAGAGGTGGTGACCGCGTGAGCTGGAGAGGAGAAGGTGCCAACGACTGGAAGATGTTGTCTAGGGCGTAGTCCATCCAGGGGAGGTTTCAACTACGGTGGTAGCTTGGTTAAAAGTGATCTGGTTAAACGGTAAGCAGTCTCTGAAGTTTACTGCAGTAAACTTGGGTGAGCACTAGTGATCAACGGGAAAGGTTTTGGATCCAATGGAGTTGTCTGAGAGGTTGAGGTAAAGAAGGACTTTCATCCTGGTAAATTTGAGAAGGTTTGGACCATGATAAATCATAGTTGCTTTGCAACTAACCAAAATGGTCCAGAAACTTGATCATGAAGGTGAACTCACATGGTGTATCAAACTGAGCTCAAATTCGGCAAGCCAGAGTCATTTGGTCCTATGAAGATGCTCAAAAAGTCTCATACCAATTGGCCAAGCCAAACTGGTACTTGCTTCACAAACATCTCCTTTGGACAGAAACTTGCAAACATTCTAGAGGAATAATGGCTTGATGAACCATGCCCAAAATGGGTGGAGGTAGGTTATATGGATAATAAAAGGCCTAGAAAAATTGGCAGCCATAATGGAGCAAGATAAAATATACTTGCTTCACAAACTGAAATTTTGGGCAAAATCAAAGAATTGAAGATGAGCTCACATGGAGGCATGACATGAGCTCTAATTTGGTGTAGGGCTATGATATGATGATATGAGGGACGATGCAAAATGGAAACTCATTTGGATATGCCTAGCTTGCACCTCCTTCACAAAGCTTCTTTCTGGATAGAAACTTTGGAAAATCATAATTAGATAAATACTAGGCAAGTGAGGTTGCCTTTTGGCATGTGGCAATTATATGGACATGAAAAGGTGTCCAAGGAGTTTGAGGTCAATTGGGAAAAGGAAAATAGCACTTGCTTCACAATGTGCCATTTAGGGCAGAATAGGAAATGAATTTTTAGAGCATGATGATAAACATGACAAATGACCATGTTGCCATATTTGAGAAATATATGACCCAAAAAATTTATGAGAATTATTTGGGAATTTTAGGAGTGATGGAAATAAAGGTTGCTTCACAACCTAGGGCAGACAGGGTTATTCCTTTAATAGAAAAAGGAATATTCCTAGAAAAAGATTTTAGGGTTTGGTCAAGCAATGAAGTGACATGATCTTGTCAAGGTTTTGAGAATGATGAGCCACTTGGGAGGAAATGAGGATGATTTCGGTGGCAAGGCCACAGAACCACTCCAAAAAGAAGAACAGAGCAAAAACCAATAATCAAAAGAAAAAGAAAAGGGCCAAAATCCAGGCTGTTACATGGACGTAAGGTTGAGTCCATGAGAAGACTTCGATCACCAATCATGTGATTAGTGCATCCACTGTCCATAATCCTTTCTGAAGCATTTGGTGTCATACCCTACAAAGACAGCTTAGGGGATAGGCTTCACCAAGAGTATTGTGAAGCATAAACATTTGACGGACAAGAGGATTATAAAAGCTCAGATCAAGGTTAGGACAGATAGGAGGATTGGCAAGCGATTCAGGAACAAAATACATAGTAAGACCATTTAGGCATTTTATCTTGCGCCCTACAAGATGTTTTAGGTCCCCATCATAAGCACCAGACGCCTTTGATTTCCTACCGAGACCTTTCCCTGCAAAAGAGAGTTAAGTTTTCTTAACCACCCACATTTTCAGGGGTGGCTTCGAAGCAATGAGTTTAAGTGTAGCATCTGAGAACTTTGGCTTTGGAGCCCTACCAAATAGCCTTGTAGGTGGTGAATAATACTCATATGAATAAGCAGAATAGTTCAGTCTTATGAACATAGCGGTTTGATGATACACGCTCATATTCATAAGTCTGAGTATGATTTCCCTGCAAAACATTGGCGTTAGGGTGACTCTGGTGAGTCCTCTGTCTGTATGAAGCCTTTGGGCCATATGAAGCCTTTGGTCTGGGGTTTGTCTTCTTCCCTGGTGGTGTCATGATGACATTCACAGGAAGATTCTCAAGACACCTTTTGGGCACCCAGATCTTCTTCATGGGTCGTCCATTCCTGGAGTTAGTACCAATATACCTGGCAAACACTTCACCATTCTCATTCTTAAACAGTTTATAGTTTGCATCAAAGGATTCATCAATGATAATCGGGTTAGCACAAGTGAAGCCAGATAAGGTGGATCCGTCCACTGAAGGTCCCTTTGCAAAGAACTCCATGTGGTTTTGGGGTACCGCTCAAAGCTTCCAAAGAAGAACCATCAACATTCATTTTCCTCTCGAACCCAACACCCTCTTTCCTAGGGTTTCGGTTCAGACCGCTTTTGAGGACATCACATAGTGTCTGATGCCCTTTGAGACTTTTGTACATCCCAGTCTCAAGCAATGTCTTCAGCCTGGCATTTTCATCAGCAATAGTAGTGGCATCCTCAGCAGAGGGGTTAGTTACCACATCAGCAGTTGAAGATATTGCAGCAGTAGCAGTAGTGGAACATTCAGCAACAGAAGTAGCGTTATCACGCTCAAGGCATTTTAGACATGGTGGTTCAAATCCTTCCTGAGCGGGACTGATCTGTTGGGCGCGAAGTGACTCGTTCTCTTTTTGAAGACCTTCAGGAACTGCTCTCAATTTCTCGAGTTCTTGCTTCCTTTGAAGATAATCATAGGAAAGCTTTTCATGAGTTGTTGAGAGCGTTTCATGACGACTTTCAAGTTCCTCGTACTTAACATGAAGATTTTTTATGTCTTCAATTAAGGACTGAGATCGGGTCATTTCCACATCCAACAGGTCATCGCTTTTGTCTAACAATTTTTGAATATGTTCCATTGCTTCTGTTATTCAGTTGCAATGTTAGCAAGTGTTTTGTATCTAGGTTTGGATTCACAATCAGAGTCATCTTCACTTGATGTTTGAAAGTAAGCATCGCGTGAGTTTACCTTGGCACCACATGCCATGAAGCAGTAGGTGGGGGCAGAGTCGTCCTTGTCATTAGCATCAGCGTTGGTGACGGAGCCATTGCCTTCAGTGTTGAAGATGGACTTGGCAACGTAGGCTATGGCTAGAGCCAGACTTGCAACGCCAGAGTTGGACTCCTCCTCAGACTCCACCTCTGCCTCCTCAGAAGCAGACTCCTCCTCTGAATCCATCTCCTTACCAACAAAAGCACGAGCCTTGCCAGATGAGCTCTTCTTATGTGATGAAGACTTGGACGAAGACTTGGAAGAAGACTTTGAGGATTTCTTCTTCTTCTTATCATCAGAATCATATTCCTTGCTCTTCTTCTGCTTCTTATTCTCATTGTCCCACTGTGGACACTCGGAGATGTAGTGTCAGGACCCCGATTCCAAGTCACATGGATCTAGCCGGTAACACCTCATATCACTTTGCGGCCTCACGCACGGTATTCCCACGGGTGTTGCCTTACCATGGCCCGAGACCGTTTGCACCTTTTGGCTCACATATATGATAGTGTCGCTAGCATCCATATGACAGAGAACCCGGGCCGACATGACTAGTCGTGAACCCAAAGTGGCACTAACTTACGGGGACAGGCATACATGAATCAACATCGAGCATGTCGGTCGTGACGTCACGAATCCGGGCTGTAACCTTTGGGCTAACAGGACTCCGGTGAACCGGGCTGTAGCAGAGCTAAGCGAGGACTCCGGATGTCACCGCGTGACATTTACCCAAGGCGATGTACACATGAACAAAGTGAATCACATGCCGGCCAGTCAAGTGTTCCGAGGCAGTAGTCTTTGAGCTAGCAGGACTCCGGTGAACCGTGAAGCGGACTACTATGGCTCATGGAAGCACAAGACTACATTTCCCCATAAGAGAGGCTACCAAGGATAAACAACTAGGTTGTCGGATCCCACACATACCAAGCATTTAAATCATACACACAATATGCCCGATATGTGTAAATACAACATGGCATCACAACAAAACTCTACAACTCAAGGTATTTATTCATTATGCTCCGAAGAGCCAAATATTACAAACGTGGGTCTGATGACCCAACATACAGAGTAAACAAGCAACAAGCACATGCGGAAGCTTAACTTGTCTGAGTACAGACAACTACAAATGAAAAGACTGAGAAGCGTGCCTATCTACAAGACCCTGCCGAGGGCATAAGATCGTAGCTGAGGTAACAAGCTAAACTTCGAAGTCCTTGCAGAACTACTAGTGAGACTGAAGGCTCTCTGCAAAACATAAAATAAGCAAACATGAGTACAAATATACCCAGCAAGACTTACATCAGAACTGGCTACATATGCATCGGTATCAATAAAGGGGTGGTGGAGTTTGACTGCAGCAAGCCAGCTTTGACTTGATGGCTATCCTGAACTACGACTGCAAATAACTCCTTTGAGGTGGCGCACACGAGTCCACATATTCACCATATCAATACACCACTATGGATCCGCTCCCGTCTCCCTACGAGAACGCCACCATAGCACTCATGCTTATCTTGCGCATTTTAGAGTATCCACTTTCACTTGTCTATGAACTGTACAGGCAACCCAGAAGTCCTTTACCGCGGACACGGCTATTCGAATAGTTCATTTATAACCTTGCAGGGGTGTACTTCTTCACACACGCTCTCGCCACTTACCACCATGTACACGTCGTGTATCTCGGCAACCTTCAAGCGGAAGCCTGGCGAGGGAGTTGGCCACGACCTGACTAACCACACAAGTCTCCAGTCAAGGTTTATCGCCTATTCGGGTTCCATCCGCAAGGAGATCCGGCCGGGGTTTCGCTCACGGACCCAATCGATGGGAACAGGGTTGCCGAGGCACCAAATGGGCGTCCCGGTACACCGTGCCTCGTGTCTCTACCGCAACATAGCCCACCCCTAGGGTCAGCGCTACGCACGGCCCCAACACATATCCTACAAACACCAGAAACTAGTTGCAACTCCCGGATGTAGATCAAGGCGATTAATAAGTCGAGAGTGGCACTTAAGCATTCCAATGCGTGGTAGTAGCTATTCATGGATCACAAACATAGAACTCAGTTCCTGAGAACGGCTGCAATGAGACAACCCACCATGTACTCCTACATGGCCTCTCACCGCTACCTTTACCAAATCGTGTTCACACACTTAGCTCTTAACAGTAGGACATGTTCACCACATTCCAATTCATCCTCGATTAATCGGACTGACTCAACTCTAAGCAGCGGCAGGCATGACAACAAGCATGAATGAGTAGGCACATCATGGCTCAAACAACTCCTACTCATGCTAGTGGGTTTCATCTATTTACTGTGGCAATGACAGGTCATGCAGAGGAAAAGGGGTTCAACTACCGCATCATGTAACAGTTGAATCGTTGATGTCCTAATGCAGTAAAAGAGAGCAGGAGCAAGAGAGTGGGACTGTATCGGAATAAACAAGGGGGTTTTGCTTGCCTAGCACTTCTGAAGATGATATAGCTCTTCATCGGTGTCATCGAACTCATCGTCGGAACATACCAGCATGTGGTCCAAATATATATGAGTGAAAAGGATGGTCTGTGATGTTCAAAATTCGAATTCACAACTTTGACCACGCAGGCCCACGGTTGGGCGCATCATCGAAGATAGATGAGAGGGGCCAGAAATCAAGAACCACCTGGAAGTGGCCAAATATATGTAGGAATATTGGGGATGTCTAAAACTTTAAATACATAATGCATAACTTTGGTGGCACCCGCCTCGCAAACCTGAAAGCACCCTTGGATATATATGTAGGGTGGGTCTATTATGATAACACCCTTAAGACTCTTATTCTACTAACAATGCGCTTATTCTGCTAACACTTCGCCGTCCCTAAACAGAACACCCGAACGCAGAAACACAAATCAAACTGCAGCATCCCCAATCCCCACCTTGTCACCCACCTTATCCATCCACTCCCGCACAGAGCACACACCCAAAAAAAACTACCCATCCGCCTGGATCCCCGTCTCCCACGGTGAGCCATGTCCCACCTGCTTCTTCCCCTCCGGCCATCCCAGCCTCCGACCACCTCCCACCTACGACGGTGCCGCTCACCCCCGATTCCCTCTCCCACCTTCTTCCTCTGTGCACAACCACCCCAACGCTGCTTCCTTCGATCGATTTGCCCGTCGGCGCCGCCCATCTTCTACATCACCGCCGTCCACGCCAGCCCTCGGGCCATCGCGTCGTCCGGCCTTGAATCTCCGCGCCAACCGCCGCCCTCCCCTGCATCCCTCCCTGCTGGATCGGGCCTCCCCCGGCCTCCCTCGCCGCTGGATCGGGCCGCCCCCAGCCTTTATCTGTCGGATCAGTAGGGCCACGGCCTCACGTGCCTCCCCCTGCTCCCCATGCCAGCTCTTCCTGTCGCGGTGCTGCTCGGCCGCTCTCCGCCGTCGGGGGCGCGCAGGAGGGACTATCCCGGATAAGCACCACTGTCGGCCGCGTGACGAACATGTGCTCAGTCCACCAAAGTCCTGCCGCAGTTTGCCGGAGGGGCTGCTGTGTCCGACAGTGTCGCCTCGCGTCGGGCCTGTGCAGCCTGCGCGTCGGGGCCGTGCAGCCCGCTCATCAGAACCGTGCAGTTCCCCGGTGATGCTGCTCCTCCCCAGTAATTCCTCCCGTCGATGGCATCCCTGTCCCCTCACCAAGCCATCTAAAAGGAGGTGGTCATCCCTATCCATCAACTCACTTCAGTACCCATGGTGGGCGCCCGCAGCACGTCGCGGGCACTAGGTGTTGCTCCACATCTACTCGCGTGGTTGCAGTCCACTCCCCGCGTTGCTAAAGTCCGCACGGTGGGCCTCTGTAGCACGTCGCCGACACTGGCCGAAGGCTACATCAGCTCGCGTGGTTGCAGTACACTCCCCGCGTCAATGGTGAAGGTGGTGACAGCGGCAATGCAGCTCGCACTCCTGTGATTTGCAGTCCCAAGTGAGCACCTTGGCGTGACCGGACTACGGCGGCATCACGTCAGTACGCTTGCGGCGCCACCGATGCCACGCATAGGACCAGGTCGTTGTTGGAGCAGCCCACACGGTGGGGGCATGCGGCCATCATTGACTCCACAAGCAGCACACTTTGGGTAATGAGTTGTGCAAAAAGACCGGCGACCCAATTGCATTGGTATTTTTTTTTTGATTTGAGTCAAATAGAGCAACCTATGTGTCAAATTTGAAAATAGATGTGGTTTGCTGCAAACCCTCATGTGGTTTACTTTGTAAAAGGAAAAACCATAAACACTCGCACGAAGTTCACTTCACCCTATAATGGAATTCATATTGGAGCAAAATTTCCAAAAAAAGAACCAATGCAGTTAACTTGGCCCTATCATGAATTATTTCTTGAAGTTTCCAAAAATGGTGTGGTGCATTTTCTGATGGTTGGTGGTTCACTTTATAAAAAAGAGAAAAAATTCCCACGAGAGATTCTCTTATTTTTCTAGTGCACTTCGTTTTCGATTGTGGGATGATTGAAAAAGAGCTTTCAAATTTCACTATCAAAAAATAATGTGGTTCACTTTTGCTAATGTCGCGGTGCACTTATGCCCGACGCAAAGTGTAAAAAAAGTATTTGTTACGGAAACAATAAAAAAAAGTAATGCGGTCCATTTCTCGATAGTTTTATGGTTCACTTACGCCTAATGTGAAGCGTAGTGCACTTCCTCCCTCGGAAAATTAACGTCCTAGAAAAAGAAATTATTCAGTTTGCTTGACAGTTTGATGCAGTGTGGTTTTCGGTGTGAAGAAGTGCGTTCTTCTATCTCATGCAGTACACACAATGATTTTGGTGTCCCGGAAAACATTTTCCTCATTTCCATAATTTTAAAACCGCTCTTAAACCGTAAGGAATTAGAGAGAGTGTTCTACATGAAAAAGTTGCGTCTCGGCGATATCTTTCCAGTGGCGTAACGTTTGAATCATTACGAACAACGGTTTGTAAAAATTTCCCGAAAAATGGCTACTGCCTTTCGTCGTCAGCCGCACGATTTTAAAAATTAACTAAAAACCGTAAGGAATCTCAAAAACATTTCAACATATGAAAGTTGCGCCTCATCCGTAGCTTTCCAACAGCGTATCACACGCCTCGTTTCGGCAAACGGTTCAAAAACTGGAGCGAAAACAGTACAAAAATTGCAAAAAATTCGAAAAAACAGAATTCTGTGATTTACTAAATTTAAAACTGCTCTTAAATCGTAACGAATGAGATAAATAATACATATAAAAAAGATGCACCTCGACGATGTCTTTTCAACGGTGTATCATTTGCTTCATTCCGATGAGCGGTTTAAAAAAACGCGAAAAAACGCTCGCTGCCTCTCGTCATGCGCCACACCGTTTTCAAAACTGCTCTTAAACTGTAAGGAATCTCGAAAAGTGTTCAACATGGCGAAGTTGTGCCTAATCCATAGCTTCTCAAAGGTATATTACACGCCTCATTCCGATAGACTGTCGGTGTACAAAAGTAGGGGTCCCTTTTTGCACCCCTTTACTTTGCGCGGGCAATCGGAGCCCCACGCCCCTGGCCACGCTTGGCGGGGCAGAGGAAGCAAAGGCACAAGACGACCAGACCAACGCCAAGCCGGAAACACAAAGAGCAGAAGGGCGAGATGGACTCCCCCGGCAAGGCCCTTTCTAGGGCGGACTCCACAGCCCCGGCAAGAACCTTGGCAGGGCAACTCGCCCAACGACAGCAGGGCTGCCACCCTTGAGCCTGAGAGTTCCGACGCCCTCAACCACACTGGAACCAAAGCTCGGGAGGCGCCTCCGTGGTGGCATGCAGATCTTTGTGAAGACCAAGGGCATACAAGACTAGATAAATAACCAGAAGACGAAGATCCATGGCAAGATCCTTGCCAAGGATGCACACGAGACCCCCGGCAAGCCCCTTGCCGGGGACGACCACGACACAACGACAAGACCCTTGCTGGGGCCCCGGCAAGACTCTTGTCGAGGACATCTGCGGTTCCGCAGCCAGGCCCACATATGCCAAAGCTCCGCCGCCGTTCCCATGCAGCTGCCAGCCCACCAACTAGGAGAACACTTGTGTGGCGACGTGTGGCCTCTAGGCCAACTCAGCAAGCACCTGCGTGGTGGCATGCAGATCTTCGTGAAGGCTCTGCCACCACACCAACTCAGCAGCCACCCAGCCAGCATGGCACTACCCGCCTCGTTAGTTCGGACGCGCGTCGAAGCCAAGCGAGGTGGCGACAGCTGGGACGAGCTTCCTTGCCGTCCCCGATAAAGCAAGAAGGGCACGTCGGCAGCGCATTAAATGTGTTTGTCCTACGGTGCCAGAGGATAGACTTGACCAATGTGTAGCTTTCCACCTCCTGTGTGCCACTTTGGCAGCCCCTTTGTCTATAAAAGGAGGTCTGCGGCGTACTGGGAGAGGATTCAAACATTTTGGAACCTGCATGCCTTGTAGCTAGTCCAAGAACATCATATAAACAAAAACCAGCAGGAGTAGGGTATTACGCGTCACTTGCGGCCCGAACCTGGATAATCCCTGCGCGTTGATCTCTCAATCCCGCTCTTTCCACAGCCACGCGCCCGCCAACCGTAGCAAAAGGGATTCCTTGTGATCCCGTAGGTGTCGTTTCCCCCGACATCTTTGGCGCGCCAGGTAGGGGGCGCAGGCTGTGAAAATACGGTCTGAAGGTTAGCACACCGACTTCATCATCACCATGCCCCCCAAGAAAAAGGGGACCACAGCGATCGGCTCGTCCGGGGCCGGCCCATCTGCGCCAGCGCGAGCAGGCGGCCGGGTGCCCACGGTTGGCGCCGGGGACGTGGCCCGCGAGCATCCACAACATTCTGGCGATCGGAGCCAGGCGAGCGGCGCCGTCTGAATCCGAGACGACGAGCCACGCGTCGCTGGGTCCGGGAGCGGGGTCGTGCTGCCCGTGGGCGGCGCAGCAGCCTCTATGGTACCCCAGCTGGCGCCCGCGCCGCGACCTTCCAAGGCCGCATGCGATGAGCAACACCGCGATGCCGGAGCCCCCGGGCACCGCCGCGGAAAGAGCCCTGTGCGCCACTCACAGAACGAACCAGGCCGGCGTGCGGACTCAGACGCAATGCAGGCGGCGTGCGACCGCCAGACCGTGACAGAGCCCCTTCTAACCCTGTTACAAGTCGGAGCGCGTCACGGTCTATGCAGATCTCGCCGCCGCCTATGCCAGCAGAAGCGCTGGCGCGCGTGCAGCTGCTCCTCGACTTCCCCCTGCTGCGGAGAAGCTCGACGAGTGGAGAGCCACCATCCGAAGCCTTGTCAGCTTCGCCAACAAAGATGAGCCGCTCCCGATGGGACCGTCGCACCGGCATCCTGATGAGCCGGTGCATGCCGGCGGTGGGGGGACCAGAGACGCTGCGACCACGGTGCACTCCCCCCCACGGCCGTGACAACAGCCACCGGCCCGTCGACCCGACGTCGGTGACAATGTTTCCATAGCGTCGTCCGACCCGCGAACACGCTGCGACCAACGTCAAGTCCTTCGGGAATGGGCCCAGGAAGACGCTCAAACTACCATCGAACAACAACGGGAGACGCACCATCAGTCAAATCAGCGTGCGGGGGCTACTATGGGCCAGGTGCCGGGGGGCCCTGGCGACCCGCCTTACGAGGTGGCTTGTCCAGCCTTTACCCGAGAGCTGCGGTAGTTCCGGTGGCCCTCCCGTCGCACGTTCAAGCCCGATGTTGGCGAGAAGTACAACGGCAAGACCCACCCGTCGGAGTTCCTCAGTATCTACACCATCGGGATGCAAGCTACTGGAGCTCGCGACGACAAGGTGCTTGCTAATTACTTCCCATTGGCACTCAAACCCAACGTCATGTCATGGTTGATGCACTTGCCAGTGGATTCCATTTCTTCTTGGTTGGATTTGTGTCATGAGTTTGTTGGCGCCTTCACTGGAGGCCACCAAGCTCATGGCCAGGCAAGTGACTTGCATATCATCCTCCAGAAAGAAGGTGAAAACCTGCACAAGTACATACAGTGGTTCAGCCGGGTGCAGTACAACATCCCAGATGTTCATCCCGCCGCCATTATCAGTGCATTCCATCAGAATGTGTGCAACTGCAAGATGCGTGAAGAGTTGGTGATGAACAAGGTCAAAGATGTGGCCGAACTTTATGTTCTGGCCGATAGATGTGCTCGAGCTGAAGAGGGGAGGAAGTACCCCGGCGAGGATGCCGGTGCGGAAACCGACTCCATAGACGAAGACACCGCCGCCCCAACAAATAAAGTCTGGCGTTGCAACAGGAAGCGCAAGGGCAAGACTGTGCTTGCCGTTGAGGGATCTGGCGAGCTCGGCGCCGCCAAAAAGGCCAAGGCTGACGACCCCGGCAAGGAGGTTGCCGGGTGTGCCACCTGCTTGGCCCTGGCAGCCACCGGCAAGCCAGGAGGCTCCAACAAGCAGTACTGCAAGATCCACTGCACCAATGGCCATGACCTCTAGAACTACCGACAAGTTGAGCTTCTTGCAGAAAAGCAGAAGCCCGAATATGGAAGGCGAGACAAGGAGAAGGGTCAGGATGGTGCTGAGGGATCCGGCAAGAAGTGTGGCGGCCAAGGGGGTCGCCACGACAAAGATAACCAACAAGAGAGGCCCGCTCGGTGCCGCGACAAGAAAGAGGAGGATGACGATCACGACGAGGACGACGAGTCCGGCGAGCACGAGTTCTAGAAGGCTACAGAGGCTATGTGCATCGACGGTGGCGCCTCGTTGCACACCTCACACCGCCAGCTGAAGGAGTGGGTGCGTGAGGTCACTGGGGCGGAGCCGTCGTTCGATGCCCAGAAGCCACTGAAGTGGTCCCGCATGCCCATTTTTTTTGACACCGAGGATCACCCTGACCGCACAACTGAGGTCGGGTGTTTGCCATTGTTGGTTTCACCAGTAATACGCAACCTCAAGGTGACCAAAGTGCTGGTTGATGGTGGGGCCGGTCTGAATTTGATCTCGCCCGCTGTGATCAAGAAGCTGCAGATTCCTGATGGAGACCTCGAAGAGACGGGCACGTTTCAAGGGGTCAACCCGGGAAGGAGCCAGCCTAAAGGTAAAATCACGCTGGCCGTTACATTTGGGGGCGAGCTGAACTACAGGACAGAGAAGAACGTCTTCGATGTCGCCGAGATCCCCTTGCCATACAATGGGATCCTTGGCCGCCCAACGCTGGCCAAGTTCGTGGCGGCGTCCCACTACGCCTACAGCATGTTGAAAATGTCGGGGTCGCTGACCATCATCACCGTCCCCTCTGACAAGAAAGGTGCACTGATCTGCACTGACCAACTCTACCGAGAGGCAGTTGCGGCAACTGCCGCCAGGGCACTTGCTCCTACCGCTGAAGGTCCAGGGAGGAAGAAGGCCGGCAGGACTCCTTTCAGCAAGACTCCTTCTGGCAAGACCTCTTCCGACAAGACCTCTTGCACCCACTCCGGAAGCGCACCTCTTTAGAATGTTGTGCTCCCGTTGAGGACATGCCAGAGAGCTCCACCAGCAACAACAAAAAGTCCAAGGTTGCACCACCAGAAACCAAGAAGGTGTCCGTCAAGGAGGACGGCACGGGTAGGGATTTCACTATAAATTCCACCCTCGACAGCAAATAGGAAAGCACGCTCGTTGCCTTCCTGCAGGTGAATGTTGATGTATTTGCATGGCAAGCATCTGACATCCCTGGCGTTCCGAGGGAGGCGATTGAGCACCATCTTGTTGTCTGTCCTCACGCGTGGCCCGTCAAGCAGAAGCTCAGGAACCAAGCTTTGGAGCGGCAAGAGTTCATCATTGAAGAGATCAGGAAGTTGGAGGTGGCAGGCCTGGTAAGAGGAGTACTCCACCCCACATGGTTGGCCAATCCGGTGGTCGTGCGTAAGGCAAACGGGAAGTGGAGGCTGTGTATTGACTACACAGACATCAATAAAGCCTGTCCAAAGGATCCTTTCCCTCTGCCACGCATCGACCAGATTGTAGACTCCACTACCAGGTGTGACCTATTGTCATTCCTTGATGCCTATTCAGGGTACCACCAGATCTTCATGATGAAGGAAGATGAAGAGAAGACCGCGTTCATCACACCATGTGGTACGTACTATTTTGTACGAAAGCCTTTCGGGTTGAAGAGCTCTGGTTCGAAGTTTGCCCGAGCAGGGACATAGTGGTCAAAACCAGGGACAGGGCCACGCTCGTGCAAGATATAGAAGAAACATTCGCAAACATGCGCAAGATCACCTCAAGCTCAACCCAGAGAAGTACGTGTTTGGTGTCCCCTCCGGCAAACTTCTCGGGTTCTTTGTGTATCAACGCGTAATCGAAGCAAATCCCGACAAGATCAAAGCGATTGAGCAGATTGAGGCGCCGAAACGAGTCAAAGACGTCCGTAGGCTCGCCGGCTGCGTTGCTGCCCTGAGTAGGTTCATCTCCAAATCTGCTGAGCGCGCCCTCCCCTTTTTCAATGTTTTGAAAAAGGCGGGTCCAGTAAAATGGACTTCGGAGGCAAAGGCAGCACTGCAAGATTTGAAGAGGTACATCTCCTCCATGCCAATACTAGTCGCGCCTAAACCACGAGAGTCGTTGCTGTTGTACTTAGCAGCAACGAATCAAGTGGTCAGTGTTGTGCTGGTGGCACAGAGGGAACCTGAGGGAGAAGCAGCAGTTGCAGCAGAGCCGTCGGATGGCGGGCCGGGGTCTTCCCCGGCAGAGCCTGACGCCGGCAAACCAGAACCCCCGGCAAGGCCCGAACCCGGCGAGGCAGAGCCTGAGCGGATGGGCGAAGTGGGACAGAAGAAGAAGATGGTGCAGCACCCAGTGTATTTTGTCAGTTCCCTCCTGCAGGGGGCTAGGTCAAGATATTCTGGAATGCAGAAGCTACTTTTCGGCCTTCTCATGGCCGCGAGAAAGCTGCATCACTATTTCCAAGTGCACGAGATCACCGTTGTCACCCGCCTCCCTTTGCAACGGATTTTGTGCAACCCAAATGCGACAGGGAGGATTGTGGAGTGGGCATTGGAGCTGTCGAGCTTTGGCCTCAGGTTTAAAAGTACTTCAATGATCAAGAGCCGAGCTTTGGCAGAGTTCATAGCAGAGTGGACCGCAACGCCCGACGAGGAGATTCATGAGACCGCCCTTCCTGGCAAGGAGACGAGCAGTGAGTAGATTATGTATTTTGATGGAGCTTTCTCACTCCAAGCTGCTGGTGCTGGCGTGCTTCTCGTCGCATCCACCGGAGAGCACCTCAAGTATGTAATCCAGATGCACTTCCCCCGGGAAAAATCAACGAACAATACGGCGGAGTACGAGGGGTTGCTTGCCAGTCTCAGGATTGCGGCAGACCTCGGAGTCAAGAAGCTCATCATCAGGGGTGATTCGCAGCTCGTCGTCAAGCAAGTCAACAAGGATTACCAGAGTCCGTTTATGGAGGCCTACGTGAATGAAGTGAGGAAGTTGGAAGAACGTTTCGACGGCCTACAGGCAGAACATGTTCCCCAAGAGGAGAACAGCATTGCCGACGACCTGTCGAAATGAGCTGCCCTCAAGTTGCGTGTGGGACCAGGTACCTTTGTACTTCAGTTAATACAACCATCCGTAGAACCATCAGCAGGGCAGAACAAGCGAAGGAAGACAAGCCCTGACAAGTACCATCCCACCCAGCTCCCAGGAGCCACCGGCAAGGAGGTTGCTGGGTACGCCAAGCTTGCCGAGGGGCAACTACCTCCGACGGGGCCCCAGGCCCTGACCATAGAAGCAGCTGCCCCTGCGGCCGAAGATGTGCCTTTGGTCCTTGTCGTCGAGCCCCAGGCTCCGGCATGGGCGCAGCCCACCGCCCGTTTCCTCCAAATAGGAGAACTCCCCGAGGAGCAGGAAGAAGTAGAGAAAGTAGCCCGTCGGTCCAACATGTACCAGTTTGTCGATGATACCTTGTACAGAAGGAGGCCAAACGGAGTCAGACTGAAGTGCATTCCTCGAGAGGAGACTAGAACTGCTATGAGATACATGGAGGTATGTGTGGCTCCCACATGGGGTCAAGGGCCCTTGCCAGCAAGGCATTCCGGCAAGGTTTCTTCTGGCCCACAGCCCTCCAGGATGCAGCTGTGCTAGTAACCAAGTGTGAAGCATGTCAGTTCCATTCAAAGAAGCCTCATCAACCAGCTCAAGCCCTTCAAACAATCCCTCTCTCATGGCCATTTTCGGTCTGGGGGCTCGACATACTGGGCCCCTTCCCCCATGCTGTCGGGGGCTTTAAGTACTGGTATGTCGCACTCGACAAGTTCACAAAGTGGCCCGAAGTGGAGGCAGTGAGGAAGGTGACAGCAAAGTCAGCCGTCAAGTTCTTCAAGGGGCTAGTTTTCCATTTTGGTGTGCCGAACAGGGTCATCACCGACAACGGCACGCAGTTCACAAGCCGCACCTTCATGCAATACATCGAGGACCTCGGTAGCAAAGTTTGCTTCGCTTCGGTGGCACACCCACGGAGCAACGGCCAGGCGGAGAGAGCAAATGCTGAAGTACTGCGAGGCCTGAGGACAAAGACTTTTGACAGGCTGCACAAGTGTAGAAGGCACTGGATTGATGAGTTGCCGACGGTTCTTTGGTCGATCAAAACAATGCCAAATCGAGCCACCGGCCAGACACCCTTTGCCCTGGTATATGGGGAAGAAGCAGTTCTCCCCACGGAACTCACATACGGGTCACCTCGAGTGCTCGCTTATGAAGAGATTGAGCAAGAGCAGTTGCGGCAAGATGACGCGACGCTCCTTGAGGAAGATCGTCTTCGGGTGGCTGTGCGAGCTGCATGCTACCAGCAGGCCTTGCGACGCTACCATAGCCGCAAGGTTCATGCCCGAAGTCTTGAGGAAGGCGACCTTGTTCTTCGACGCGTTTAGTCGGCCAAGAATTCCAACAAGTTGACGCCAAAGTGGGAAGGCCCTTATCGGGTAATACGAGTCACCAGGCCTGGCACAGTCCGCCTGGAGACCGAAGATAGTGTCCCAGTGAGCAACTCCTGGCACATCGAACATCTTCGTAAGTTTTACCTATCAGATCACGGGTTCCGGCGAAACCCTTAAGGTTCGAACACTGGGGTGTGTGCGAAGATTTCCTCCCTACCGATCCACGTCCTAACTAGCTAAGATCATAAGAACAAACTCGACGAACTCACAACACAAGGGACACAAGATTTATACTGGTTCGGGCCACCGTTGTGGTGTAATACCCTAATCTAGTGTGGTCGTGGTGGATTGCCTCTTGGGCTGATGATGAACACTACAAGGGGAAGAACAACCTCCTGAGGTTGAGGTGTTCTTGTGCTTGGTGTGTGGCTAAGGATTAGGTAAGATGCCTCTGAATGAGTTCTCCCCTACGGTAGTGGTTAGTTCTACTTATATAGGCCCTGGTCCTCTCCCCAAATATTGAGTGGAAAGGGAGACAACAACGGCCAATTTGAAAGGGGACAGCTAGTACAACTTATCCTGACAAAAGCCGTCTTCGCTTGCAAAAGGCTCTAGTGGTGACGCCGTGTTGGGCTACATGGTCACCTCCGTCTTGTCGTCCTGCTGGTCTTGGTCTCGTTGCACCGATATGGAAACCTTTGCTTGATGCCTCAGTACTCTGCGCCTGCGCTTGCCCCCCTTAGCACTAAAGAGGAAACAAGGACGCTGCGCGCGCTGGCGCCCGCCTGATCTTGATCGTCATGGCTCATGTCACGAGAACCTTGTGAGGTTTTCCCTTCCTTGATCTCTCCGCTCCTCACGAGGCAACCTGGTGAGGCTGCTCCTGAGGAGGTATTGTGTCGTCCACCTCGCGAGGCTTGGCCCCTCGCGAGGGTCTTGAGTGACTTGTTGATGAAGATGGGCCGTACAGGCCTGCTAGCACAGCCATGCCGTGGGCCGCAGGCAGGCAAGTCTAGGGACCCCCGTTCCCAGAACACCAACAGTAGCCCTCGGGTCCAAGGCGCGCTCGGGCTCGGCTTCGAGGCGAAGCCAAAGGTCAAGTATGGAGCGCCGCGGGCCCCAAAAGCCTGCGGCCTTGGTCGACGCGTGGTGGTTGATTGGACGTGGGCGTCTCCACTTCCCCACACTGCCTTGGCAACTGCCCGACTTGACAAGTCCCTGCGACATGCAAGGAAAACCATCATTACCTGTGATCGTGGGGGCGTTGGTTGGCCTTCTCCTGCTATAAATGACGGAGGGGGCGGAGCCCCCGTTTCCCATTCTCCCCATCCTGTTTGCTTCTTCCTCCTTGACCCTCTGCTAGTAGCAATGGAGCATATCCGAAGGTTTTCCGCTGCGGAGAAGGGAAAGACTCCCCTCGACGTGTCGGCGCTGCTCCCGCCGAAGAAGAGGTCGGTTCACCGCCGCAACACATCGGCGATGCAGGTGGTGGCGAGGCCCTGGTGTGAGTGGCCTCCTCCAGGGTATCCGCTACCCTTGTATGCCCAAGCCGGGGGCTCAGGAGGAAGGCGCGACGAGCGGCGCCGCCCGCGCGACCGCTGCCGGGCCGCGATGGCGACACGCGCCGTTCCCCCTGGAACCCTTGTTGCGGACTCCTCCCGCGAGCTCGTGCTGTGGGTGGTGATGCCCCCAAGCTCTTGGATCCGCTTCCCGCGGTTCTTCTCTGACGTGATGCCACCGAGGGGACCCCTCGAGCTCTGGTTGCAGCATGCCGACTGCGGTGCTCCGGTGACCGGTGGAGAGGTCGAAGCGGTCTCCCCTGGCAAGATCTTCATGACCCGCGGCTGGGGCGAGGTCGCGCGGGTTTGCCATGCAGAGGGCGCCCTCGTGATCCATTTCGAGTATGACGGTGCTTCCACGCTGTTCTTCAAGGTCTTCGACGCGGAGGGCTGCCGCTTGGAGTGTTGCCCCGGAGGGGAGCGCCAGGAACATGCGCACTCCGCTCGCGGCCACTCCAGCAGCAGCGACTCTTGGGAGTCCAGCGGTTCTCCTGAGCTCTATGAGACCCCGAAGATGAGCGACGACAGCTACGTGCCCCCGAGCTCTCGCCACGCCCGGAGCAAGGCTGCAGCGTTCGGCCGCCACAATCACTGATCTGGATGGGGTTGGCTTCGGCCTCCCGCAGCCCACTGTTGATGATGGCGTCAGCCGCGGGGGCGTGTAGATAGGATCCTCCTAGGTTCTCATCTTTTGTTCCCTGCGAGGAATCAAGAAGTACCCCGTGGGGGCGTGTAAAGGGTCTGTAATGTCTGTTATTGATATATCCTGATTATGGAACCCTGTGAATGCAAGTCCTGTTTAGGCTCGGTCTCCCCTTTCCAACCTCGCGACGGCTCGTTGCTCTACGCTGACAGGTCCCGGTCCCCAGGCAAGCTTCAGTCGTCGCTGGTATGCCAGGTCGCGTGCCGTGGTCAAGGCTAGGAGGTGAGCGGCTGAGGTCCAGTAATAGCTCCTGAGATGCGATGTTCAGGGGGTCCCCCTTAGCGCTCAAGCAGCCGTGGTATGGTAAGAAAGGGAGGCGGCGTTGCTGTAACAGGATTGCGGCGAGCACGACTCTCAGGCTCCAACGATTAGCTGGTCTGAGTGCGGGACTTATCTTGTCGATTCCGGGTTGATTCCTCGTGATGTGTCAGGCTCGTGTGCAGGCGCCCGCAGTGTAGCTAGGTTTGGCCCATATGAGTCCCCCCTCTCCTTCGTGCTCTACGTCCTCAGGTCCCGGCCCTCGAGCGGGCTCTGCCGCCGTTGCTATGCCAGGTCGTGTGCCGTGGTCAAGGCCAGGGGGTGAGGGCTGGAGAGCCAGTAAGAGCTCCTGAGTCGCGATGCTCAGGAGCCCCCCTTTTAACGGGCAAGCGGATTACATGGAAGAAGTGGGAGCTCGCGGTGCCACCTGCTGCTGTCCTCATGAGATTTCTGCAAGCCAGCACAAGGAGGAACACGGTCTGCCGTTATGGTTGCCAGCCTGCCACTGGTTGCTCCGCGAGGAAATGAAGGCACTGAGGGCCTGGTGAGGTGACGTGCGTGGGGCGTGCCGCGAGCCAGAGCTTGACCGCTCAGATTTGTCGAGGTGGCAGGGACGAACCCGTGCACCAGCGCCGTGCCGGCATGCGTAGCCCCCGTGGTGGGTGACGATCGAGCAGGTAATAGTCATAGGCAGGTTAGGCATGGAAAGCATACTGGCATAAGTAAATGCGAGGGAGATACACGCCACTGGGTCTAGCCCGAGCGGCTTGGGGATGATGCAGCCCGAGGGGCGTCCCCAACAAGGTAAGCTTAAAGACATAAAAGGGATACATGCCACAGGGACGGACCCACGCGGCCTGGGAATGATGCAGCCCGAGGGGCGCTCCCAGCTAAATGAACTTGGAAAATGTCACCTAGTTCTGTTGACGAAGGAGAGTTGAGGCAGCTGAAGGTACACGGCGAAGGGGTTGCTCCTCATGAGCCGCCGTGGTCCTGAGCCTCGGGAGGCTCTGGGGGTCCAGGTGGTTCCCTGAGGATCGTCTCCATCTCTGTCAGGACGGCATAGTGCCTGGCCTCCTAAGCCGCCAGGATGCTCTGCAGGTTGCGCTGATAGGCGAGCGCCACGCTCAGCAGGCCAAAGGGCATGCGAACGTGGCTGTGAGGTGGTCCCTCGCAGCGTCCCATGCGCAAAGGCCAGAAAAGCTCCTGAGAGGCGGCCCTATTGAGCCCTGGGATGTCGATGCGGACGCGCAGTCCGACATCCTTGCCTGGATGGGGAGCTGCGCCTGGTGAGTGGCGGTCGCCGCGCATGGCCCTCGCGTCTTGCAGTTCCTGAGTGGTTTTGGTGATGAACTCCTGAGTGGTAGGCACTCCTCGCCCTGTGTCCTCCTGAGGGAAACATGCTGTAAAGCACGCCTCCAAGTGTTGCCCAAGCGCCTCCCTTGTGATGTTGGCAAAGTCTGAGGCCCTCCAGAAAAGAGCTCCCGAGCCCTGCCCGAGAGGAGCACTGGGCGTGCTTTCCTATGCGATGGAGGGAGGTGCCCCAGGTGAGGGCGCCAATCCTGACGAGGCACCACTTTCCTGAGACCCCGCGTGGTGCTGCTGCTTCTTTTTCTTGGGGGTGGCCTCAGGAGGGCGCTCGCCCTTGCTGTCGAGGTCGTCGATTGCTGCAGCTTGGAAGGCACGCTCGAGGGAGCACACCGCATCTCTTTCTTCACACGGGACTGTGATGATTCTGCCGCTTCCCGGCATCTTGAGGACATTGTAGCCGTGATGGGTCACCGCCATGAACTTGGCCAGGGCTGGGTACCCGAGGATCGCGTTATATGGCAGGCGGATGTAGCCGATGTCGAAGTCGATGAGCTCGGTGCGGTGGTTGTTGCATTCTCCGAAGGTGACAGGGAGGCGGACCTGCACTATCGGTGTGGGGGAACCGTTGGTCGCTCCTGAGAAAGGCTTGGTAGGCTGAAGCTGGTCATATGGCACTTGAAGGTTGTCGAACGTGTCGACGGACAGGACGTTGAGACCTGCGCCGCCGTCGATGAGGGTCTAGGTAACTTGCACATTGTTGATGACTAGTGAACAAAGCATTGGGAGGATGCCAGCAGAAGCTGCGCACTTGAGCTGATCTGCCGAACTGAAGGTGATGGTGCACTTGGACCACCTGAGCAGGTGCGTGGCCTCGAGCTTGGGGATGACCGCATTCACTTCACGGGCAAATTGTTTGAAGTTACGCTGTGAGGCTGGGGCTTGAGCTCCGCCCAAGATGTAGGCGATAGCGCGCGGCTCCTGGAAGCCCCCATCCCCCTCGTCTTGGTGGTGGTCATCATTTCTTCTTCGCGGTGGCGGTAGTGGGGGAAGACCGGCGTTGCCCTGAGGACGATCCACACGAGGCTGGTCCCTCCAGGCGCCCTCGCAAGGCTGATCCTGCCAGCGGTCCTCACGAGACCGGTCGCGCCACTCCTGGCGCGGGCCACGGTCGTCCCAGAGTCCGCCACCACGTCCTCCTCCTCGGCCGTAGCCCCGGTAGCTGCGCTCGGGGCATCGACCCTGGCGTCCTTCTCGAATGGCTATGAGCTCTTGACAGTCGCTGGTGTTGTGGGTATGCATGTTATGGAAGGCGCAGAACGGTCAGCTACTCTTGGATGATTCGGGTTGGTCTCTGCCGCGCTTGGTGTCCGGTTTTGCCGCGAGCACGGCTGCTCCCTTGCGCTTCACGTCCTTGGCCTTGGCTTTCTTCTCCTCCAGGTCCGCAGCTGGGAGCTCGAGGAGGGAGAGGCGCCCCTCCTCAGCTCTTGCGCACTTGGTCGCCAGGTTGAATAACTCCAGAGACGTGCACAACTCCTCGTGGATAGCGAGCTCCTCCTTCATCTTGACGTCGCGGACGCCATCAGAGAACGCGAAGATGATGGCCTCGTCTGTCACCTTGGGGATCTTGAGGCGGACGTGGTTGAAGCGCTGGATGTACTTCTGGAGGGTCTTTCCCAGTTGTTGCTTGATGCGGCGCAGGTCACCCGCGGCCGGCGGGCAATCGCGAGTGCCCTGGAAGTTGGCAACAAAACGGTTGCGCATCTCGTCCCAGGAGGAGATCGAGCCTGGGGGCAGATTCAGGAGCCAGGAGTGGGCTCCATCCTTGAGAGCCATGGGGAACTAGTTCGCCATGACATTCTCGTCGCCGTTGGCCGCCTCGATGCTCAGCTCGTAGAGCTGCAAGAACTCCTTGGGGTCGGGGTGCCGTCGTAGCGAGGAGGCAAATCTGGCTTGAACTTGCCCGGCCAGGCGACGCTACACAGCTCGGGGGTGAAGGCGCGGCAGCCGTCCAGTGGTCACCGGGGCCTGCCTTGGAGGTGGAGCTTGGTCTTGGCGGCCGCGTGCCGCTACGCCAAGCGGCGCGGGGCCTTGCCGCAGCAAACGATCCTGGCACGGCGGAGCGAGGAGCATTCTCTTGCGGTCGAGGGACTTCTTGACAGCTTCTTTCTTCATGCGCGGGCACCGGATGCGGTGGGTCGCGTCATGGAGCCGTGCGCCTTGGCGCCAGGGCGCCATCTTGGGCCAGAGGTGGTGGAGGTGCTCCGTGAGCTACGTCGCCTGTAGCTGGTCGAGAGCGAGGCGGAGAGAGGGACGGCGCAGGGGAGCCCCCTGCGGCGCGGACGAGCTCGGCGATGCGGTCGAGCTAGTCCTCGTAGAGGTCATCGTCTGGGCGGTAGCGCAGGAGCTCGTGTGCCATGAGGAGCGCGACCCGTGCGTCCATGGGAGCGCGACCCGCGCGTCCATGGGAGCGCGACGTGCATGGGACGAGGAACCGGCCGTGGTCAGCGATGGAGTGGCGGTGCGGCCGTCCCGCCGCACCAAGGGGTGCAGCTAGGACGCTTGCTGCTCGTTCCCCGCTGGGCCGGTGGGGGCGTTGGCGGCAGGCGACGGTGAATGACAAGGTGGCCCACCGACGGGAGCCGTCTGAGCGACGCGGGTGGTGAGGGCAGCCCGGCGCTCAGCACGAGTACGGCGAGCATCCGCCATGGAGAAAACGGAGCAACTGGACGCGGAGCAACGGAAAGGAAGCTCCGGTGCACCCCTACCAGGCGTGCCAAATGTCGGATCACGGGTTCCGGCGAAACCCTTAAGGTTCGAACACTGGGGTGCGCGCGAAGATTTCCTCCCTACTGATCCACATCCTAACTAGCTAAGATCTCAAGTACGAACTCGACGAACTCACAACACAAGGGACACAAGATTTATACTGGTTCGGGCCACCGTTGTGGTGTAATACCCTACTCAAGTGTGGTGGTGGTGGATTGCCTCTTGGGCTGATGATGAACAGTACAAGGGGAAGAATAGCCTCCTGAGGTTGAGGTTTTCTTGTGCTCGGTGTGTGGCTAAGGATTAGGTGAGATGCCTCTGAATGAGTTCTCCCCTACGGTGGTGGCTAGTTCTACTTATATAGGCCCTGGTCCTCTCCCCAAATATTGAACGGGAAGGGAGCCAACAACGGCCAATTTGAAATGGGACAGCTAGTACAGCTTATCCTGACAAAAGAGGTCTTCGCCTGCAAAAGGCTCTGGTGGTGACACCGTCTTGGGCTCCATGGTGACCTCTGTCTTGCCGTCCTGCTGGTGTTGGTCTCATTGCACCGATATGGAAACCTTTGCTTGATGCCTCGGTACTCTGCGCCTGCGCTTGCCCCCCTTAGCACTAAAGAGGAAACATGACGCCAGCACAAGGGCGCCTAATCTTGATCGTCATGGCTCACGTCATGAGAACCTCGCGAGGTTTGCCCTGCCTTGATCTCTTCGCTCCTCGCGAGGCAACCTGGTGAGGCCGCTCCTGAGGAGGTCTTGCATCATCCACCTCGTGAGACTTGGCCCCTCGCGAGGGTCTTGAGTGCCTTCTTGATGAAGATGGGCCGTACAGGCCTGCTAGCACAGCCATGTCGTGGGCCGCGGGCAGGCAAGTCTGGGGACCCCCATTCCTAGAACGACGACATTAACCATGTGGCGCGGTTGCCGGGCCCCCTGGCAGGCCACCTTTTTGTACAGGCCTTCCCGGCAAGGCATGTAACCCTTTGTACAAAGCCAGGCGCAGACCCTTTGCATAAATAAATGAAGCGTTGGCGCCCTAAGTTTTAGCATGCATGCTAGGTTAAGTCTCTCTTTGGTAGGGTTGATAGTGCCCGTCGACAACTAACCCCTAGCATAGAGGTCGGGTGTGTGTCTTTCCGTCCTTTCCAGACTTGCCTTTGGTTCGTAGGCTGCACAGGCGTTTCTGTTAAGCCATTTAAGGGGAGGGAGACGGATTGACATCCCCGACCCCGGCAAGCCATTCCCGGTGGGCTGCAGATTCAAGCACCCGACCATGGCAAGCCAAGGTTGCCGGGGGCTGCAGACCCAGATAAGTCCTTTATCCCCTATTATGCATTTTCGTGTGGAATTGGGACATATGAATCCTCGTTTATTCCTGGGCCACCGCGATCCCTCTTTCCTGTGCCCAAGAACAATTCCCTGGGCCGGAACTTGGTTGTAGTTGCGGTGACAAGGAAGCAAACGAAGGGCCTAACCCTACTTCGCCCCTGCCTCCGCTGAGGGCGTGAGTATGGTCGTGAATGGAGTGAGGGGACGACAAGGCCTGTTGCCGGGCGACAATGTTTATCTTAAAAATAACAAGGATTCATTCCTTGGCATGGGCCACGCTCAAGCACAAAGAACCCGGCAAACACCCTTTTTCATTAGTACGTTCCAAACAGGTACAGTTCGTAAGGAATGCAAACATGAGCAAGGGGATTACAAGGTTTAAATCTAACAAGTGCCCGCAAGCTTAAAAACTAAAAAAGATAAGTGCCCCATGATCCCCGTTCTTGCCCCTTTCCTCCCAAGTGCGACAGGTGAAGGTAGAAAGGAGGCGACGGGGAACGCGTTGATGGAGAGCTTGACGAGGAAGGCCCTCGGCAGGGCGCGTGGCCGAGGGAGGAGGGCGACGCGGTCAGTCGGAGTCGCAGTCGGCATACTCCCTCTTGACGCCCTCATCGTTGTTGTCGCTGTCCTCCTCGTCACTCCCGCTTGCGGAGGAGTCTTCATCATCGGAGGATCTCTCCATGCAACACCTTAGGCGAGTTCCCAAGTGCCCAAAGACCTTGACAGAGAGCTGGCCGTTCTCCATTAATTTGAAGTGGAGAACGAGTCCCTCCGACAGGCTGTGGGCACGAGCGAAGGTCTTCCATCCGCGACGAAGATACATGACATGAGGGGCAGGGAAATCGACATCGACCCACATGCTGCCATTCCCACAGCCCCTCATATGCAACCTCAGAGCCTGTTGTAACAACCTGATTTTTGGCCCTTTCTTTTTCTTTTGTTTTTCTGAGGTTTTTGCCTGAGTTTTCTTTTTCCGTGGCTTTGTGGTCTGGAAACTGAAGAAGATGCCCTCTTCTTTGTTTCCGGAGTGTCTTGTCATTCCCAAATCCTTCCCTAGACCCTGTCATTTTCATCCTAGCCCATATCCCAATATTCTTTTTATTGGGAATATTCCTTTTCTATTAAAGGAATAACTCAATTGTCCTAGGTTGTGAAGCAACCTTTATTACCATCACTCCTAAAATTCCCAAATAATTATCATAAATTGTTTGGGTCATATCTTTCTCAAATATTGCAACATATTTCATTTGTCATGTTTATCATCATGCTCAAATAATTCATTTCCTATTCTGCCCTAAATGGCACATTGTGAAGCAAGTGCTATTTTCATTTTCCCAATTGACCTCAAACTCCTTGGACACCTTTTCCTGTCCATATCATTGCCACATGCCAGAATGCAACCTCATTTTCCTAGTAATTATTTAATGATGATTTTCCAAAGTTTCTATCCAGAAAGAAGCTTTGTGATGGAGGTGCAAGCTAGGCATATCCAAATGAGTTGCCATTTTTCATGGTCCCTCATATCATCATATCGTAGACCTCCACCAAAGTAGAGCTCATGTAATGCCTCCATGTGAGCTAATCTTCAATCCTTCGGTTCTGGCCAAAATTTCAGTTTGTGAAGCAAGTATATTTTATCTTGCTCCATTGTGGCTGAAAATTTTTCTAGGCCTTCTATTATCCTTATAACCTACCTCCACCCATTTTGGGCATGTTTCATCAAGCCATGTTTCCTCTAGAAGTTTTGCGAGTTTCTGTCCAAAGGAGATGTTTGTGAAGCAAGTACCAGTTTAGCTTGGCCAATTGGTATGATACTTTTTGAGCATCTTCATAGGACCAAATGACTTTGCCTTGCCCAATTTGAGCTCAAGTTGATGCTTCATCAGAGTGCATCATCCTAATCTAGTTTCTGGACCAGTTTATGTGGTTGTTAAGCAACTACATTAAATCTTGATCCTAATCCTCTCCAAGTTACCAGGGTGAAAGTCCTTCTTACCCTAAACCTACCAGACAACTCCATTGCTCCCAATCTCCTCCCTGTTGATCAGCAGTACACGACCAAGTTTACTCCAGTAAACTTCAGAGGTTAATTACCATTCAACCGGAGCTCTTTTAACCAAACTACCACCGAAGTTGCAACCTCCCCTGGATGAACTTTTAGCTAGACAAAGTTTTTGGTGTTGTAGAGCATTTAATGCCCCGGTTCACATGGTAACCACGACAATGGCGTGCCTGTGCACGCGCTCTGTGCGTTGTGGCGTGTCCAGAGCATCGTTTGTGCTTTGGCACCGCTGCCTCTCGTCGTCTTAGAGCGTGTGAGCATGTCCATTGTCTTCCTCTCGTCGTCACCTATCACCTGGATCCCTCTCCCCCTTCATCCGCTTGCTCACCGACGTTCGCCGCCGCGTGATCACGGGCGAACAGTGGCCATTTAGTTCTGTTCGTCGCCGTCTTCTTCCTCCCCGTGCTCCGTGGGCTCCCTCTGCCCCGTGGGTTCCTCCCTGCATCTCCCCGTCGCCTTCCCCCGAGCTCGAGCACACGCACACGCGTCCGCGGCGCCGGCCACGCGTCTGCGGTGACGCCAGCGCGACACTCCCTCGCCCGGCTATAAATAACCATCCCCGGCCTCGTTCGAGCTCACCACCAGCCTCGCCTCACTTCTCTAGTCCTCCCCAGTGCCTTGCCCGAGCTCGAGCCGCTCTCCTCGACCCCCATCACCGCAACGGTCGCCTTCATCGCTCCCTCTGATTCCGGCGACCCAGGCTTCCATCCCCTCGTCCTCCACCTCCAGGCGCCTCCTCCACCACCTAGAATCCTCCCCGGAGCCCCCCTTCTCCTCTGGTGCCTGTCTGCCATGAGTTTGCCAGCGCCAGGAGACTCCATCTGCCGGTGTCGAAGCCATCGTCACCTCAGCCCACCTCGCTGGTCGCCAAGAGGACCAAGGGATGCGGCTCGACGTGCTGATCTCGCCGGTGTGCAGAACGTCCCGGGAGGTGGCCTACGTCGCCGGCAATCGCTGTCGGGGCCGGCTCTGCCTCGGCCAGGCGCGTGCGAGAGAGAGGAGAAGAAGGAGACGACCCCCTCCCTGCCAGCTGGCCACAGGCCCCACGTGTCAGGGAGACTAGGCCGGGCCCACCACTGCTGACTGGATTAAGTGGAGGCGTAAACTCGTGAGTACGTTTTCGTTTCCAGAAAGCGTATTTTCCCTCTGCTTCGGCCAAAGTATGTTTTCCTTTCCTGAAAGCGTATTTTCTCTCTGTTGGAGCGAGGAATCTGTTTTCCAGATAAGAAGGCATATTTCTCCGTAGTACACGTTCTGTTTATCCAGCCGAGGGCCTGTTTGTGATGATTTCTTTATAGATAGGTCCCTAGCAGAAAAACATTCATATCTTTTTGACCACAACTCCAAATGAGGTGAATCCAAAGCCCACTTCTTCCTTTCATCGAGCCCGTTCTATTGGTTTCACTTTCACGATAGTTTGACACTCTGAAAGTGTCCTTTTTGCCCTTGCCATTAATCACCCCCCTCCGAGAGAGAACGTTTTTCGGCGATTCTTTCCGCAAGCTTCTCCCACTTTGTCCCGGTGATTTCTTCCACCCCAGGCAAGCCACAATACCCACTTGCATGATAGTCATGCAGTAGCCATGGTTTTCAACTTGAATATTTATTAAATGATTGCTTGTTTAAAATATGGTTATCGTGGTTCAATAATGCCTCTGGGTTAGTGCTTACTTGCTTGCTATGTTGTTATGCACCTGGTTATCATGCCCTGCCAATTGCTAGTATTACTTTCATATTGCCATGCTTGATAGTGGTACATGTTGGGTTGGTCATTTTCTTCGGTGCATGACTAACGCCGGTTATCGAGTACTGTTAATATGCGTTGTTCCTTTGCTGTTAGTTGGTTAAGTGTCACTCAGTAACGTTATTGATGAGTTCTTGCATGGTATTTATGGTTGCTGCTAGTGGTCATGTGAAAGTGCAACTATCCCTAGGTGGTTTTGGTAATTCAAAACAACATATAGCTCATTGAGCTAATGGTATTCCAAGACAAATATTTCAGGAAAGCTCAATGAATGGCATGGCATGGATGATGAAAGTGGATCCCTCAAAATATCAAGGACAAAGGATTGGCTCAAGCTCAAAAGCTCAAGACTCTACATTTTACATTTTAGTTATCCAAGATCACATTGAGTCTATAGGAAAAGCCAATACTATCAAGGAGGGATGAGGTGTTGCTTAATGAGCCTTTTGCTTCATGTGCTTAGTGATATGCTCCAAAACCCTCCACTACTTCCTCACATCCACATATGACCTAAACCTAAAGTCAAACTCGGCCCTACCAATTCTTTCTATCCGGCGCCACCGAGTTCAGATGTCTTAGCCACTGCCACAAACCCTAAATCGGTCTCACCAATAGGGATCTCGGTCTCACCGATAGGGATCTCGGTCTCACCAAGATGGGATTGTAATCTCTCTGTTTCCCTTTCGTAACTTTTCGGTCTCACCGAAAGAGCGAATCGGTCCCACCGAGATTACAATGTAAACTCTCGGTGTCCTTTTGTAACTTTTCGGTCTGACCGGAAGAGCGAATTGGTCCCACCGAGTTTACCTGACCAACTCTCTGGTTAGCTAATTACCAAATTCGGTCTCACCGAGTTTGTGTAATCGGTCTCACCGAGATTACGTTATGCCCTAACCCTAACCATATCGGTCCTACTGAGTTGCATGTCAGTCCCACCGAAAACCCTAACGGTCACTAGGTTTACTAAATCGGTCTGACCGAGTTTGATGATTCAGTCCCACCGAGTTTGGTAAATGGTGTGTAACAGTTAGATTTGAGGCTATGTATACCCCTCCACCTCCTCTTCATTCGTGGAGAGAGCCATCAGAACAAACCTACACTTCCAACTTACAAGTTCTGAGAGAGAACCACCTACTCATGTGTTCAGGCCAAGATATTCCATTCCAACCTTATGAATCTTGATCTCTAGCCTTCCCCAAGTTTCTTTCCACTCAAATCTTCTTTCCACCATATCCAAATCCTATGAGAGAGAGTTGAGTGTTGGGGAGACTATCATTTGAAGCACAAGAGCAAGGAGTTCATCATCAACACACCATTTGTTACTTCTTGGAGAGTGGTGTCTCCTAGATTGGCTAGGTATCACTTGGGAGCCTCCGACAAGATTGTGGAGTTGAACCAAGGAGTTTGTAAGGGCAAGGAGATTGCCAACTTCGTGAAGATCTACCGCTAGTGAGGCAAGTCCTTCGTGGGCGACAACCATGGTGGGATAGACAAGGTTGCTTCTTCGTGGACCCTTCGTTGGTGGAGCCCTCCGTGGACTCGTGCAACCGTTACCCTACGTGGGTTGAAGTCTCCATCAACGTGGATGTACGATAGCACCACCTATCGGAACCATGACAAAAACATCCGTGTCTCAAATTGCGTTTGAATCCTCCAAACCCTTCCCTTTACATTCTTGCAAGTTGCATGCTTTATTTTCCGCTGCCTATATACTCTTTGCATGCTTGCTTGAATTGCGTGATGATTGCTTGAATTGCTCAAAGATAGCTAAAATCTGCCAAAGTCTAAAATTGGGAAAAGGCATAGTTTTTAATTGGTCAAGTAGTCTAATCACCCCCCCTCTAGACATGCTTCAAGGTCCTACAAGTGGTATCAAAGTTTTGGTCTCCATTTGCTTTGATTTCCATAGCTTTTGGTGGTGATAGCCTTGGTTTCACAACCTAGGAGAGTATGGCGTCTAGCGAGGGAAATTATCACCGTAGAGGTCCTTGCTTTGATGGCACTAATTTTGGTAGTTGGAAGCATAAGATGAAAATGCATATTCTCGGACATAACCCCGCCGTTTGGGCTATTGTGTGTATTGGCTTGCAAGGTGAATTCTTTGATGGGAGAGAACCGAACCGTGAAGCTAGTGCGGAAGAGTTGAAGATGTTGCAATACAACGCTCAAGCTTGTGATATCCTCTTCAACGGATTGTGCCCCGAAGAATTCAACAAAATCAGCCGTCTTGAGAATGCAAAGGAAATTTGGGATACTTTGATTGATATGCATGAAGGTACTGACTCTGTCAAGGAATCCAAGTTGGATGTGGTCCAAAGTCAGCTTGACAAGTTCAAAATGAAGGATGCTGAAGGTGTCGCTGAAATGTACTCTAGGCTTGCTCTTATCACAAATGAGATTGCCGGCGTGGAAGTGAAGAGATGACCGACAGATTCATCATCAAGAAGATCCTAAGAGCATTGGTTGTAAAATATGATACCGTGTGCACATTGATCCAAATGATGCCAAATTACAAAGATCTCAAGCCAACGGAAGTCATTGGAAGAATTGTTGCTCATGAGATGTCACTCAAGGATAAGGAGGAACTTCACAACAAGTCAAGTGGTGCTTACAAAGCCTCATGTGAAGCCCCCACATCATCAAGTGAGAAACAAACCTTCAATGAAGAATTGAGCTTAATGGTGAAGAAATTCAAAAAATTCTACAAGAGTAGAAGCAAAGAAAGAAGCTCCAAGTCAAGGTCCTACAACGACAAAAAGATCTTCTAGTCGAGAGCGAAATTGCTACAATTGTGGGAGACCCGGACAATATTCCAATGAGTGTACGACACCCTACAAAAGAAGAGAAGATTCTCCCAAGAGAAGAAGTAGAAGAGAGGAATCTCCACCAAGAGAGAGAAGGAGTAGAGATGATCGTTATGAACGAAGACCCTCACGGAGAAGCAAGGTTTCGGAAAGGAAGGACAAGTCATCAAAGAGCTACACAAAACGAAGACATCAAGCTCATGTTGGTGAACGGGTATCCGGCTCCGACTCAGACAATCACTCCGAGAGAAGCTATCACTCCGACTCCGAATACACTCAAGATGAATGTGTTGCCGGTTTAGCACTTGTGTCAACCAACTCCTACGACATATTTGAATCACCAAATGAAGGAATTGGAAGATGCTTCATGGCCAAAGGTCCTAAGGTAACACACCCCGAGTATGTTGATTTTAATAGTGATGAAGATGACTTGCTAGGGTGATGATGATTTACTTGTTGACAACTCGAGTGATGAATACTATGATGAAACGTCAATTAATCATGCTAATCAAGATGAAACGAATGACAATGATAAGGAGAAAATTGAGCGTCTAACTAAAGAACTAAACACTCTTAAGTTAGCTCATGAAACTATCTTCGAAGATCATCGAGAACTTTTAAGGGCTCATGAGAAGTTACGCTTTGAAAAGCTCAATCTTGAGCAAGAGCATGAGTTTCTAAAAGCGATCAATGATGATCTTCAGAAGAAAAGTTCTTCTTACATTGCCAAGCGTTTACTCTTATCTACTTACATGCCTCAAGTCAAGTCTAGTAACAAGAACAAAAAGGATTCTTCTTCTAGTAGTAACAATAACAATACTAAACCCAATATTGTTGCTTCTAGTAGTTCTCTTGATTCCACTAATGATTCTCTTAGCCAAGTTACACTTGAGCAAGAAAACAACTTATTGAAGGGAATTATAGAGAAAGGTGTATACAAGAGCCTTGCCGGGAGTAAGCAATTTGAGGAAATTGTACGCAAGCAAGGAAGGCACTGGAAGAATCAAGGTGTTGGTTTTGAACGAAAGTTCAATGCCAATGGAGTTGAGAGGGAAGAAGATCAATACCCCAAGACGAAGTTTGTTCCTCAACAAGAGAAGTATGATCCTACTTCCTTCAAGGGAACACAAGCACAAGATGATCTTCCACCACAAGACCACAAGAACAAAGGCAAGGAAAAGCTTCAAGAGGAGATTGATGCATTTGAAGAAGCACCTAAGGCCTTGGTCAAGTGGGTTCCCAAGACTACGTCAAGTTCTACTTCATCAAGCACAACTACTACACCAAGGATTCCCATCAAGATGATGTGGATCGAAGAACAAGAACTAGATAGTTCTTGAGGGTTACTCCGCCAACATTTTCACTCATATCATTATGGCGAGGACAAGTGCAATCAACTTCCATATCTTGCACTAGTTCAAGGAGTCACAAACCCTCATGTTGGTAAGGCAAGGGACAAGGTAACCTAATGTTTTCATGGACATCATTTTGTGTGTGCATCACTCTATGTCTATGGATATTCTTGTTTGTTCCTTGTGGGACTAACCCGTGTAGGTATTGAAAGTGCAACTCACTCCAAAGGATTGCTCCAAAAGATCTACATCAACATTGAGCATCCACATCTTCAACACCTACATGAAGTCATCAACGACAACCCAAGGTTAGTTTATCCCTCTAAGGGGGATCTCACATCTAGGGGGAGCTTAACTCTAAGAATTGAGTCAAAGCAACTCTAATGATGTGAACACATAAATGCTTTATGTAAAAGTGGTAACCCCACTTGAGCTTAAACGATGAGTATGACCTATGATCAAATGTTCTCATTTGACTACTAAGTCAGTATACTCTATATAGATGACCTAGTCATCGCCTATTGTTTGATAGATACTAGAATTGGTTGTGCATGCTTTGTCACATATTTCATTTGTCATTTTATTGTGTGAGCATGTTGGTTGCATATTTTACTCATTCGAGGACATCCACTTGTTGTTTAATTGATTGGTTTCTTTTTATTTTGCCAAGTGGATGGACAAGAATGCCTAAGAACCTTCTCTAGCTATCTATGATTTTCTAGTCTCAAACTCTATTTATGCTACATCACAAAATTTGATCAAGTCAGATTTGAACCACTGTGTGTGAGGAGCACTCGGAGTCCTCGATTCGTCATAGACTTAAACTTCCAAAACTTCTTTGTGATTTTCGGTCTGACTGATTCCTCCATTTCGGTCATACCGAGATTACTAAGTCGATCTAGGTTTTCAATCTCGGTGCAAGCGATTTTAACTTTTCGGTCACACCGAGTTGTCAGAATCATAATGCTTATGCATCTCGGCGCCACCGAAGTTGTTCAACTCAGATCCTGGCAGGTGTCGGGCTATATATATATCACACGGCAAATTTTGGAAAATTTTCTCCAAACTCCTCGCTCACAAGATAGCTCGCTCTGCCTACTTGGTCTACGGATCGTCGACTTCGTCGCCAGCCACCTCCTGTCGCTGGTCTCCACCGCCGTCAACGGAATTCTCCTCCACCGTTGCCGCCATAGCGAGTTCTCCGCCGAACTAGGGTATGAGCTCGATCACTGTGCTATCCTCGTCCGATTATCAGCACATTGTATTCGTAATGCATCTTGCCACGATTGAAACACTTCTATCCAGTCAAAACAATCCTTAGAATAGGTATGATTCGAAAATTTAGGGTTAGGTTTGCGCCTAAACCATCTCGGACCCACCGAGTTCAAAAACTCGGTCCCACCGATTTGGCTAACGCCATTGCACTAGTAAGTCTCGGTCTGATCGAGAATTACAAATCGGTGTGACCGATTTTAGAACTTTGTGAAACCCTAGCAGTCTCGGTGCCACCGAACTGTGACTCGGTCTGACCGAGTTCACTAGTTTAGGTTCCAAAAACTGCTTCAGTATCACCGAGTTTGAAAGTCGGTAGATCCGAAATGCTTTCTGTGGAAACTAAAACTAAGTTTTTGAATCATTCTTTTGCAAAAATCTCTGCATTTTGTGATGCTCATCCACTCTGCCTCATCTATAACTATTCACAGGGTCAGCAGTCAGTCAGTGTAGCATGCCAGACCAAAGTGACAGCCAGAACAGGTCAGAGGAGCAAATTCACATGAGTGAGGTCACTAGTCCCTCTAGCAGCCCAGATGAGGGGAGCAGAAGCACTCCCAGCAATTTGCCCAAGGCTGCCACAAGGACAAGGAAGAAGAATACCTCAGAGTCTGAGGATGAGGATTATGTGGCAGCTGAGGATGAGGCCAGTTCCAAGAAGAAAGTGCTCAAGAAAGAGTACAGCTCGACAACAGTTAAGCCTGGAATGAAGATCAAAAGGCCAACAAGAAGACAACCTATGTCCAAAGCCAGAGTCTCCACTCAAGCTTCTTTGGAATCCAAACCCAAAGAACCTGCTGCTGCTGAAGGAAAGAAAAGGATGGAAAGGGTCAAGAAGACCATGGCCAGAGTGATTGGGAAACCATCTATGATGGAGGAAGAGGAAGAAGAATAGGTTGCTGAGCCTGCACCCAAGGCACAAAAGCTGATGGGTGATGCCATAAAGTCAGGGGCTGCAACTTCAAAGCCCAACGCTGCCCCAAGCCCAAGAGTGCACCAAAGAGGAATACCAGGACTATACCAGCAACTGAGAAGAACAAGGCTCCGATGCCTGAGGTTGATGCTGAGGAAGATGAAGAAGGGCAGGTCCTAAGGAAGCTCAAACCCAAGATCCCAGACCACAATGATGCTCATCCTGTGGCTGAGAACACGAAGATCAGGAGAGATCAAGGGTTGAGGCTATGGAGAGAATCAGATCCATATGCCACCAGGAGAAGGACTACTGTGGATTACAGGTTCCACACCAAGGAACAGCAGGACTTCTATGAGACTATCTTGTTGGATAAGAAGCCCATAGTTTGTGATATGAGGTGGGTCGACTGGACCTATATTCAGGAGAATGAAGAGCACTACCCTGGAGTATATGACAGCTTCAGTGCTTGTGGGGTTGCAGATTTTGTTGGGCAGAAGCTCACAAATTGGAACGACGAGCTCATAATGCAATTCTACTCCACATCACATTTCTATCCAGATGGCAGGATAGTGTGGATGTCTGAAGGAACATGATATCAGTCAACCATAGAAGAATGGGCAAGTCTGATCAATGCCCCAAAGGAAGATGAAGATGACTTGGACATTTATGCCAAGAAGAAGATGGGACACAACTCGATGTCACACATGTACAAGGAAATCCCTGATGATGCACTTGAGTTCTTCAAGTTTGGATCAATTCATTATCTTCTATCAGGGCTGCCTACAATCAACTGGATCCTAAGGCACACTCTTTTGCCCAAATCAGGTGACCACAACATGATCAGAGGGCATGCAATCAATTTGCTTCACGTTTTTGATGTGCCTCAAAAATTCAAAGTCATGAGCCTCATAGTTGAAACTATCAAGAGGACTGCAGCAGACCAGAAGAGGAGTTGTGGATATGCCCCATAGATTCAGGAGTTGATAAACTCAAACATGGGCACAGGGAAGTATATGTTGGAAAAGGAACACATGGTTCTCTATCCTGACTTTGAGGACAATCAATTTGTCATGACTGAGAATGAACCAACATCAGTACAAGCGCAAGAGAAGAAGGAGAAAGCTAGGAAAGAGAAGGCTGCCAAGATGCCAACTCAAGCAGAGGCATTTGAATACTTTCTGAAGAACAAGCAGGAGCAGCTTGGTTACTTGATAGCATCAACACTGCGGATTGAGAATGGGTTGGCCACCCTAACTCAAAACCAGGAGAGCCTGGAAAGAATCATGGAACAAAAATTCTATGATCTTGATGTCAAAGTAACTGAGATTCAGTCAGCTGTGGAGCAGCTACAGGATGACATGCAGGAGAGGAAGGGCAGAACTACGACTGATGCATTTGCCAAAGTGCCACGAGCTCAGAGATCAGCTGCAGAGCCAGTTGAAGACACCAGAGTCACTTCATCAGCTCCAGCTACAGCTCCAAAGACAACCAGCTCCAAAGACCAACTCCTTCAAATTTCCATCTACATTGATGAATCCTTCGTTCTTGGAGTTCTCCTGACACCACCACCACCGGAAGACCAAGCACGAGAGGCGATATAGTCCTATGCATTTTCTAGGAACTTTTTGGTAACTTGTTGCCAAAGGGGAGAAAAATGTATAGATCATAGGCTTTTAGAGAGAGAGAGATTTGCTTTTGTTCTCTCTTGTCTTTTTGGTTGAACTTTATTTGCTTTTGATTGGTTGAGATACTATGCAATTACCTGTGAGACATTGATGATCATGTGTTTGATCATAAGCTACACTTATGCTCGTTATGACATTATCTTACTTATCCTTATATGATCATTCACTTTGCTTGGTGATGAGTGCATGTATTCAATCTTTGTTATTTTGAGCGCTCCACCAAGATGTATGTGACGTGGAAGACTAACCCATGAGCCTAATTCCTTGTGCATTTGCAGTCCAAAGCAAATATTACTATGCACAAATTTAGGGGGAGCTCTTGCTTATCACATACTTCTCAAAGCTTTATGTTTTTCAAATTTTATTATCATTTGTCGAAGCTTTGACCTATATGTTGTCATCAATTACCAAAAAGGGGGAGATTGAAAGTGCAACTATCCCTAGGTGGTTTTGGGAATTCATAACAACATATAGCTCATTGAGCTAATGCTATTCCAAGAAAAATATTTCAGGAAAGCTCAATGAATGGCATGGCATGGATGATGAAAGTGGATCCCTCAAAATATCAAGGACAAAGGATTGGCTCAAGCTCAAAAGCTCAAGACTCTACATTTTACATTTTAGTGATCCAAGATCACATTGAGTCTATAGGAAAAGCCAATACTATCAAGGAGGGATGAGGTGTTGCTTAATGAGCCTTTTGCTTCATGTGCTTAGTGATATGCTCCAAAACCCTCCACTACTTTCTCACATCCACATATGACCTAAACCTAAAGTCAAACTCGGCCCTACCGATTCTTTCTATCCGGCGCCACCGAGTTCAGATGTCTTAGCCACTGCCTCAAACCCTAGGCAAATCGGTCTCACCGATAGGGATCTCGGTCTCACCGAGATGGGATTGTAATCTCTCTGTTTCCCTTTTGTAACTTTTCGGTCTCACCGAAAGAGCGAATCGGTCCCACCGAGATTACAATGTAAACTCTCTGTTTCCTTTTTTGTAACTTTTCGGTCTCACCGAAAGAGCGAATCGGTCCCACCGAGTTTACCTGACCAACTCTCTGGTTAGCTAATTACCAAATTCGGTCTCACCGAGTTTGTGTAATCGGTCTCACCGAGATTACGTTATGCCCTAACCCTAACCATATCGGTCCTACCGAGTTGCATGTCAGTCCCATCGAAACCCTAACGGTCACTAGGTTTACTAAATCAGTGTGACCAAGTTTGATGATTCGGTCCCACCGAGTTTGGTAAATTGTGTGTAACGGTTAGATTTTGTGTGGAGGCTATATATACCCCTCCACCTCCTCTTCATTCATGGAGAGAGCCATCAGAACAAACCTACACTTCCAACTTACCAGTTCTGAGAGAGAACCACCTACTCATGTGTTGAGGCCAAGATATTCCATTCCAACCATATGAATCTTGATCTCTAGCCTTCCCCAAGTTGCTTTCCACTCAAATCTTCTTTCCAGTAGATCCAAATCCTATGAGAGAGAGTTGAGTGTTGGGGAGACTATCATTTGAAGCACAAGAGCAAGGAGTTCATCATCAACACACCATTTGTTACTTCTTGGAGAGTGGTGCCTCCTAGATTGGCTAGGTGTCATTTGGGAGCCTCCGACAAGATTGTGGAGTTGAACCAAGGAGTTTGCAAGGGCAAGGAGATCGCCTACTTCGTGAAGATCTACCGCTAGTGAGGCAAGTCCCTCGTGGGCGACGGCCATGGTGGGATAGACAAGGTTGCTTCTTCGTGGACCCTTTGTGGGTGGAGCCCTCCGTGGACTCGCGCAACCGTTACTCTATGTGGGTTGAAGTCTCCATCAACGTGGATGTACGATAGCACCACCTATCGGAACCACGACAAAAACATCCGTGTCTCAATTTGCGTTTGAATCCTCCAAACCCTTCCCTTTACATTCTTGCAAGTTGCATGCTTTATTTTCCGCTGCCTATATACTCTTTGCATGCTTGCTTGAATTGAGTGATGATTGCTTGAATTGTTCAAAGTAGCTAAAATCTGCCAAAGTCTAAAATTGGGAAAAGGCATAGCTTTTAATTGGTCAAGTAGTCTAATCACCCCCCCCCCTCTAGACATACTTCAAGGTCCTACATCATGTTATACTATGAGTAGTGTTGCACTTGTAATATTTATGCTCGTCATTATGCCATGTTCAGTTGGAGATTATTCATAGTTGATATGGTGGATAGTTATGTTGCATCCCGTGCTTATGTTGATATCATGATCATGCTTTGTAAATGCATCATGTTATTTTATCATGGCTCAGCATATTGCATTCAAGTTTAACCGGATTAGATTGAACTTGAACAACTATTGGCTGAGTCATGGTGCCACCATATCAAAACTGACCAGTGCAACCACGCTTACCTCATGGGAAGGTCCTAACTGGGTCTATTGTCGTGCCTCTTGCCGGTGCCTCCAACTAGGGAAGGTTATGGGTGGCCTACCCTGATCAGGTAGGCGTACATAAGCCTTGTGTGCCTATTGTTGTTATTATGGATCCGGTCCCCGTGAGGGACGTTTTGGCCACGACGGTGGTCGTTGTGTCTTTGGTAGACACGGGGCCACCCAGGACTAGCCTAGTGGGGAGTGAGTCGGAGTGGACGGGAGAGTGTCATGGTAGTAGATCGGTTTTGTCGGAACGTCGTTGGTCCTCCCGAATGGGAATGCGAGGCCATGGGTTCCGTTGTGTGGGTACAGTGTGCTACCTCTGCAGAGTGTATATTAAATCTATCGATAGCCGCGCCCACGGATAAGGGCCCAGTTCATGTCGGTCACACCATGAGTCAACAGTATTAATAATAACTTGATTAATGACAACCCCGGTTTGATGATGAGATAAGTTGGTTGTGATCGCCGGAAAGAACACCGCTGAGACCAAGTGTTGGTCATGGTTGTGATCGCCGGAATGATCACCATGGTATCGAGGATACCGGGTTGTTGGATATTCGTGATGTTGTGCGAGAATCATGGGTAAAGATCAAGCTCCTTGTGGTCATTCAATGATTACTGCGGTATTGTTTATACCAAGCTTGATTGGATCCTGAGATGATCATGTGATGTCCGAGGTTGGTAAGTGATGCATGTGATGGTTACCTAGTAACTCGAGCAGAATAAAAAGTGCATATAGTGTCATCATGTTGCATGCTAGTATCGTCAGATTCATATGTTCATGCCATACTCATATTGTTCTAGCTGTATCATATTGTTGATGCCATGTTATCCTGAGGACTTCATGATAATTCCTACTTAACCTGTAAGTGCCATGCTGATGTTTGTCTTGAATGCTTCTGGTTAATGTGAGCTTGCAAGTACATTCAATGTACTGACATTGCGTGCCATGCCAGCTTGCAGGTCGTGCCTGGATTGCTTGCTTGTTTGATGTTGTTCCTGTGTTCGCGAGCTAGGATAAGCGTTCCAGCCAGAGATCCTACAGAGTGGAGTTCACCACCATCGTCATTGTTCCGCTGCCAGTAGTTTTTCCGCTGCTTCGAGTTGTTCTGCTGCTTGCATAGAGTAACTGAGGATGGCGTAGTGTCGTTGTGCCGATGTTATTAATTGTAATATAGGAGACCTTGTATTCATATCGTGTAATAATAGAAAGCAGGTTTGTTCTATGCTAAGCAGTGCCGTATTCCAGAAGACTTCTCCTGGATCTCTAGGTTGGAATACGGGGCGTTCCGGTTTTCTCTAAGCCGGGGTGTGATACGTCTCCAATGTATCCATAATTTTTTATTGTTCCATGCTATTATATCATCCATCTTGGATGTTTATGGGCTTTATTTTACACTTTATATTATTTTTGGGACTAACCTATTAACCCAGAGCCTAGTGCCTGTTCCTATTTTTTTTCCCGTGTTTCTGTGTTTTGAAGAAAAGGAATATCAAACAGAGCCGAAACGGAATGAAACCTTCTGGAGAAGTTATTTTTGGAAGGAAAGCAACCTGATAGACTTGGAGTGCACGCCAGGAAAGAAACGAGGGAGCCACGAGGTAGGGGGCGCGCCCACCCCCCTAGGGCACGCCCTCCACCCTCATGGGCCCCTCGTGGCTCCCCTGACATACTTCTTCCTCCTATATATGCCCATATACCCTAAAACGATTGGGGAACAGAATAGATCGTTCCGCCGCCGCAAGCCTCTGTAGCCATCGAAAACCAGTCGGGACCCTGTTCCGCCACCCTGCCAGAGGGGGGAACCCTCACCGGTGGCCATCTTCATCATCCCGACGCTCTCCATGACGAGGAGGGAGTAGTTCACCCTCGGGGCTGAGGGTATGTACTAGTAGCTATGTGCTTGATCTTTCTCATTCGTGTGCTTGATTTGGCATGATCTTGATGTATCGCGAGCTTTGCTATTATAGTTGGATCTTATGTTGTTTCTCCCCCTCTACTCTCTTGTAATGGATTGAGTTTTCCCTTTGAAGTAATCTTATCGGATTGTGTCTTTAATGACTTGAGAACACTTGATGTATGTCTTGCCGTGCGTATCTGCGGTGACAATGGGATATCACGTGATTCACTTTATGTATGTCTTGGTTATCAACTTGTGGGTTGCGCGCATGAACCTATGCATAGGGGTTGGCACACGTTTTCATCTTGATTCTTCGGTAGAAACTTTGGGGCACTCTTTGAAGTACTTTGTGTTGGTTTGAATAGATGAATCTGAGATTGTGGGATGCATATCATGTAATCATGCCCATGGATACTTGAGGTGACATTGGAGTATCTACGTGACATTAGGGTTTTGGTTGATTTGTGTCTTAAGGTGTTGTTCTATTACGAACTCTAGGGCTGTTTGTGACACTTATAGGAATAGCCCAACAGATTGATTGGAAAGAATAACTTTGAGGTGGTTTCGTACCCTACCATAATCTCTTCGTTTGTTCTCAGCTATTACTGACTTTGGAGTGACTCTTTGTTGCATGTTGAGGGATAGTTATATGATCCAATTATGGTATTATTGTTGAGAAAACTTGCACTAGTGAAAGTATGAACCCTAGGCCTTCTTTCCTAGCATTGCAATACCATCTACGCTCACTTTTATCATTAGTTACCTTGTTGTTTTTATATTTTCAGTGTTGAGAGAACTTGCACTAGTGAAAGTATGAACCCTAGGCCTTGTTTCCTAGCATTGCAATACCATCTACGCTCACTTTTATCATTAGTTACCTTGCTGTTTTTATATTTTCAGATTACAAAAACCTATATCTACCATCCATGTTGCACTTGTATCACCATCTCTTCGCTGAACTAGTGCACCTATACAATTTACCATATCTTCATCCTACGCCTCCCACGGATTGATAAACCTTAGGTCATCCACTTGAGGGAAATTTGCTACTGTCCTACAAACCTCTGCACTTGGAGGCCCAACAACGTCTCTGAGGAGAAGGTTGCGTAGTAGACATCAAGCTCTTTTCTGGCGCCTGTGCCGGTGAGGTGAGTGCTTGAAGGTATATCTTTAGATCTTGCAATCGAATCTTTTTGTTTCTTGTTTTATCACTAGTTTAGTTTATAAAAGAAAACTACAAAAAAATGGAATTGAGTTTGTCTCATACTGTTCATCTTTTTAATATCTTTCATGAGTATGATGGGAAGGAAAATTGTGCCAAAGTGTTAGAAGAAGAATGCATTAAAATGTTTGGCACTAAATCTTTGTATGATGAGCATGATTGCAATGTTGTTAGTATGAATTCCTTGAATATCCATGATGCTAATGATATGCAAAGCCACAAGCTTGGGGAAGCTATGTTTGATGGAGATGATATTTTTTCCCCCAAGCTTTGATGAGCAAATTTACTATGATGAAACCGTGCCTCCTATCTATGATGATTATTGTGATGACACATATGCTTTAAAGAATAATGATAACCATGAAACTTGTCATGTTGATCTTAATTCTCAATCACATGATAGTTATTTTGTTGAGTTTGCTCCCACTATTCCGAATGAGAAGAATTTTGCTTATGTGGAGAGTAGTAAATTTTCTATGCAAGTAGATCACAAAAAGAATGCTTTAGGTGCTGGTTATATTGTTGAATTCATTCATGATTCTACTGCAAATTATTATGAGGGAGGAACATATGCTTGTAGGAATTGCAATAATATCAAGTTTCCTCTCTATGTGCTTAAAGTTTTGAAGTTATGCTTGTTTTGCCTTCCTATGCTAGTTGATTATTGTTCCCATAAATTGTTTGATCACAAAATACCTATGCATAGGAAGTGTGTTGACTTAAATGTGCTAGTCATATTCGTCATGATGCTCTCTTTATGTTTCAATTCTTATCTTTTATGTGAGCATCATTGAAATCATCATGCCTAGTTAGGGGCGTTAAACGATAGCGCTTGTTGGGAGGCAACCCAATTTTATTTTAGTTTCTTGCTTTTTGGTTATGTTTAGGAATAAATAATCCATATAGATTATGTTTAGATGTGGTTTTGTGTTTTAATTAGTGTTTGTACCAAGTAGAACCGTTGGGAAGACTTGGGTGAAGTCTTTATGATCATGCTGTAAAAAACAGAAACTTTAGTGCTCACGAGATTAGCTTCAACGTTTTACTAGAGAGTG
Source organism: Aegilops bicornis (assembly GCA_021605145.1). Taxonomy (NCBI): domain Eukaryota; kingdom Viridiplantae; phylum Streptophyta; class Magnoliopsida; order Poales; family Poaceae; genus Aegilops; species Aegilops bicornis. The sequence goes on along the minus strand of CM038674.1, from coordinate 314,264,292 downwards.
CTATTTAGTTGATTATTTTTGAAGATGATTACTAGACAAATTCCTCAGGTCTACCAATTTATTTTAGAATTTTTTGAGTTCCAGAAGTATACGTTTGATACAGATTACTACAGATTGTTCTTTTTTTTTACAGATTCTGTTTTCATTGTGTTGTTTGCTTATTTTGATGACTCTATGGCTAGTAAAATAGTTTATAAACCATAGAGAAGTTGGAACACTGTAGGTTTAACACCAATATAAATAAATAATGAGTTCATTACAGTACCATGAAGTGGTGTTTTGTTTTCTTTCTGTAATGGAGCTCACGAGATTTTCTGTTAAGTTTTGTGTTGTGAAGTTTTCAAGTTTTGGGTAAAGATTCGATGGAATACGGAATAAGGAGTGGCAAGATCCTAAGCTTCAGGATGCCCGAGGCACCCCAAGGTAATATTCAAGGATAACCAAGAGCCTAAGCTTGGGGATGCCCCGGAAGGCATCCCCTCTTTCGTCTTCGTTCATCGGTAACTTTACTTGGAGCTATATTTTTATTCACCACATGATATGTGTTTTGCTTGGAGCGTCATGTCACTTTATTTTGTTTTGCTTGCTGTTTTAATAAAGTATCAAGATCTTAAATTCTTAAATGTTAGATAGTCTTCACATAGTTGCACAATTATTCAACTACTCATTGATCTTCACTTATATCTTTCGGAGTAGTTTGCTATTGCTCTAGTGCTTCACTTATATCTTTTAGAGAACGGTGGTGGATTTATTTTGAAGAAATATATGAACTCTCATGCTTCACTTATATTATTTTGAGAATCCTTAGAACAACATGGTAATTTGCTTTGGTTATGAATATAATAAAAACTATCATATAAAGTGCATTGAATACTAAGAGAAGTTTGATTCTTTATGATTGTTTTGAGATATGAAGATGGTGATACTAGAGTCATGCTAGTTGAGTAGTTGTGAATTCGAGAAATACTTGTGTTAAAGTTTTGTGATTCCCGTAGCATGCACGTATGGTGAACCGTTATGTGATGAAGTCAGAGCATGATTTATTTATTGATTGTCTTCCTTATGAGTGGCGGTCGGGGACGAGCGATGGTCTTTTCCTACCAATCTATCCCCCTAGGAGCATGCGCGTAGTACTTCGTTTCGATAACTAATAGATTTTTGCAATAAGTATGTCAGTTCTTTATGACTAATGTTGAGTCCATGGATTATACGCACTCTCATCCTTCCACATTGCTAGCCTCTCTAATACTGCGCACCTTTCGCCGGTATCATACACCCACCATATACCTTCCTCAAAACAGCCACCATACCTACCTATTATGGCATCGCCATAGCCATTCCGAGATATATTGCCATGCAACTTTCCACCGTTCCGTTTATTATGACACACTCCATCATTGTCATATTGCCTTGCATGATCATGTAGTTGACATCGTATTTGTGGCAAAGCCACCGTTCATAATTCTTTCATACATGCCAATCATGAGTCATTGCACATCCCGGTACACCGGCGGAGGCATTCATATAGAGTCATATTTTGTTCTAAGTATGGAGTTGTAGTTCTTGAGTTGTAAGTAAATAAAAGTGTGATGATCATCATTATTAGAGCATTGTCCCAGTGAGGAAAGGATGATGGAGACTATGATTCCCCCACAGGTCGGGATGAGACTCCGGACGAAAAATAAAAAATAAAAAAAAAGAGGCCATAAAAAAAGAGAAAAGGCCCAAATAAAAAAATAAAAATAAATAAAAAATAATGAGAGAAAAAGAGAGAAGGGGCAATGCTACTATCCTTTTACCACACTTGTGCTTCAAAGTAGCACCATAATCTTCATGATAGAGAGTCTCCTAGGTTGTCACTTTCATATACTAGTGGGAATTTTACATTATAGAACTTGGCTTGTATATTCCAATGATGGGCTTCCTCAAAATGCCCTAGGTCTTCGTGGGCAAGCAAGTTGGATGGACACCCACTTAGTTTCTTTTTGAGCTTTCATACACTTATAGCTCTAGTACATCCGTTGCATGGCAATCCCTACTCACTCACATTGATATCTATTGATGGGCATCTCCATAGCCCGTTGATACACCTAGTTGATGTGAGACTATCTTCTCCTTTTTGTCTTCTCCACAACCACCATTCTATTCCACCTATAGTGCTATGTCCATGGCTCACGCTCATGTATTGCGTGAAGATTGAAAAAGTTTGAGAACATCAAAAGTATGAAACAATTGATTGGCTTGTCATCGGGGTTGTGCATGATTTAAATACTTTGTGTGGTGAAGATAGAGCATAGCCAGACTATATGATTTTGTAGGGATAGCTTGCTTTGGCCATGTTATTTTGAGAAGATATGACTGCTTTGTTAGTATGCTTGAAGTATTATTGTTTTCATGTCAATATTAAACTTTTGTCTTGAATCTTATAGATCTGAATATTCTTGCCACAATAAAGAGAATTACATGCATAAATATGTTAGGTACCATTCCATATCAAAAAATCTGTTTTTATCATTTACCTACTCGAGGACGAGCAAGAATTAAGTTTGGGGATGCTGATACGTCTCCAACGTATCTATAATTTTTGATTGTTCCATGCTATTATATTATCCATCTTGGATGTTTATGGGCTTTATTTTACACTTTATATTATTTTTGGGACTAACCTATTGACCCAGAGCCCAGTGCCAGTTCCTGTTTTTCCCCTTGTTTCAGTGTTTCGAAGAAAAGGAATATCAAATGGAGTCGAAACAGAATGAAACCTTCTGGAGAAGTTATTTTTGGAAGGAAAGCAACCTGATAGACTTGGAGTGCACGTCAGGAAAGAAACGAGGGGGCCACGAGGTAGGGGGGCACGCCCACCCCCCTAGGGCGCGCCCTCCACCCTCGTGGGCCCCTCGTGGCTCCCCTGACGTACTTCTTCCTCCTATATATACCCATATACCCAAAAACGATCGGGGAACAGAATAGATCGGGAGTTCTGCCGCCGCAAGCCTCTATAGCCAAAAAAACCAATCAGGACCCTGTTCCGGCACCCTGCCGGAGGGGGGAACCCTCACCCGTGGTCATCTTCATCATCCCGGCGCTCTCCATGACGAGGAGGGTGTAGTTCACCCTCGGTGCTGAGGGTATGTACAAGTAGCTATGTGTTTGATCTTTCTATCTCGTGTTCTTGATTTGGCATGATCTTGATGTATCACGAGCTTTGCTATTATAGTTGGATCTTATGTTGTTTCTCCCCCTCTACTCTCTTGTAATGGATTGAGTTTTCCCTTTGAAGTAATCTTATCGGATTGTGTCTTTACTAACTTGAGAACACTTGATGTATGTCTTGCCGTGCGTATCTGTGGTGACAATGGGATATCACGTGATTCACTTGATGTATGTCTTGGTGATCAACTTGCGTGTTCCGCGCATGAACCTATGCATAGGGGTTGGCACACGTTTTCGTCTTGATTCTCCGGTAGAAACTTTGGGGCACACTTTGAAGTACTTTGTGTTGGTTTGAATAGATGAATCTGAGATTGCGGGATGCATATCGTATAATCATGCCCACGGATACTTGAGGTGACATTGGATTATCTAGGTGACATTAGGGTTTTGGTTGATTTGTGTCTTAAGGTGTTATTCTATTACGAACTCTAGGGCTGTTTGTGACACTTATAGGAATAGCCCAACGGATTGATTGGAAAGAATAACTTTGAGGTGGTTTCGTACCCTACCATAATCTCTTTGTTTGTTGTCAGCTATTACTGACTTTGGAGTGACTCTTTGTTGCATGTTGAGGGATAGTTATATGATCCAATTATGTTATTATTGTTGAGAGAACTTGCACTAGTGAAAGTATGAACCCTAGGCCTTGTTTCCTAGCATTGCAATACCGTCTACGCTCACTTTTATCATTAGTTACCTTGCTGTTTTTATATTTTTAGATTACAAAAACCGATATCTACCATCCATATTGCACTTGTATCACCATCTCTTCGCCGAACTAGTGCACCTATACAATTTATCATTGTATTGGGTGTGTTGGGGACACAAGAGACTCTTTGTTATTTGGTTGCAGGGTTGCTTGAGAGAGACCATCTTCATCCTACGCCTCCCACAGACTGATAAACCTTAGGTCATCCACTTGAGGGAAATTTGCTTCTGTCCTACAAACCTCTGCACTTGGAGGCCCAATAACGTCTACAAGGAGAAGGTTGCGTAGTAGACATCAGGGTGCCACACGTGTGGCGGGTCGAGCTCCATCTCCCGAGCGAACGAAGTAGGGAGACGAAGACGACGGTGCACTGGCCGGTGCAGCCTGATGACGAACTCGCGTGGCTGGTCTCCAACGTGGCCCTCTATTGGGGGAGGGGCCGCTGGCGGAGGCGAGGCCGGTGCGCCGCCCTGTCCTCCTATTCCCCGAGCGCCACGGCGACCTAGGCCTTGCCCCTCACCCTTCCTCTCACGGCCGGCTCCGCCGCCACGAGCTCTTGGGAAGGAGGGGCGCGTTGTCGAGCAGAGACCCTCATCGCCGCCACCGGAGAGCCGGCGCGCCCTCTCGCCATAGCAGAAGGAAAGAAGGAGCCAAGGTAGAAGGAGATGAATGATGAAAGATTGGGGGGGTGCCATCCCCTTCTTATAAAGGGGCGGGGCCGGGGCTCGGCTGCCCCACTTAACCAATCCAGCCACCCGGAGCGCAAGAAATCGAGACCGACCTGCCACTCCAACCAGCGACGACCCGGTTCCCCGCCTCGTCATTTAAGGCCCGTGCCCCCCGCGTCCACCGCCTACCATCTTCGAGGCATGGGGGACACGTGGCGAGCAAGCTGAAATCAAGGAGACGAGTGAGGCGACCGTTTACCACCCCATGATCGTGGGGCACGGGCGCCTTGAAGGCCACGACTCGAGTCCACTTAGTAAATGAGCCGCGCCCCTGCATTTTCCTCTTTTTTATGGGGAAGGCGTGAGCCGCCTCTTTACTATGATGTGACGCATGAGGGAATCAACCGCCCCACGCATGACCCCCACGTCACGCACGACCCCCACTTCACACATTCAACGCGGGTCATTGGGAAGCATAGCGAGCGAGGGAGTTACTGTGGTAAAAACTCCACCGCATGCACGCCCGCGCACCGTTCTGGGCCTGGCCCAATAACGCCCCGCACTTATATGTGGCCCAGGCCCACGGGCTCCTATCGGTGTACAAAAGTAGGGGTCCCTTTTTGCACCCCTTTACTTGGGCGCGGGCAGTCGCAGCCCCACGCCCCTGGCCACGCTTGGCGGGGCAGAGGAAGCAAAGGCACAAGACTACCAGACCAACGCCGAGTCGGAAACACAAAGATCATAAGGGAGAGATGGACTCCCCCGGCAAGGCCCTTGCCGGGTCGACCTCCACAGCCCCAGCAAGAACCTTGCCGGGGCAACTCGCCCAACGCCAGCAGGGCTGCCACCCTTGAGCCTGAGAGTTCTGACGCCCTCAACCACAGTGGAACCAAAGCTCAGGAGGCACCTCCGTGGTGGCATGCAGATCTTTGTGAACACCAAGGGCATACAAGACTAGATAAATAAGTAGAAGACGAAGATCCTCGGCAAGATCCTTGCCAAGGATACCCCGAGACCGCCGGCAAGCCCCTTGCCGGGGACGACCACGATGCCACGACAAGACCCTTGCCGGGGCCCATGCAAGACTCTTGCCGAAGACATCTGCGGGGCCGCAGCCAGGCCCACATCTGCCAAAGCTCCGCCACTGTTCCCATGCAGCTGCCAGCCCACCAACTAGGCGAACACCTTCGTGGCGATGTGCGGCCTCTAGGCCAACTCAGCAAGCACCTACGTGGTGGCATCCAGATCTTCGTGAAGGCTCTGCCACTACACCAACTCAGCAGCCAGCCAGCCAGCGTGGCACTACCCGCCTCATCAGTTCGGACGCGCATCGAAGCCAAGCGAGGCGGCGACAGCTGGGACGAGCTTCCTTGCCGTCCTCGATAAAGCAAGAAGGGCACGTCGGCAGCACATTAAATGTGTTTGTCCTACGGTGCCAGAGGATAGACTCGACCACTGTATAGCTTTCCACCTCTTGTGTGCCACCGTGGCAGCCCCTTTGTCTATAAAAGGAGGCCCGTGGCGTATTGGGAGAGGATTCAGACTTTTTGGACCCTGCATGCCTTGTAGCTAGTCCAAGAACACTAGATAAACAGAAACCAGCAGGAGTAGGCTATTATGCGTCACTTGCGGCCCGAACCTGGATAATCCCCCCGCGTTGATCTCTCAATCCCGCTCTTTCCACAGCCCTGCGCCCGCCAACCGTAGCAAAAGGGATTCCTTGTGATCTCGTACGTGTCGTTTCCCCCGACATAAACGGTTAAAAAACTAGAGAGAAAAAGGTACCGAAAAAACACCGCGTGTAGTTTTTTCTGACACGAAGTTCACTAGTCTCTGTATTGCAGTACCACATCGAAGTGCAAAGTGCCCACGCGCTATGCGTGCAAAGGTCTTTGAAGTGTTATCAGAATAGTTATTCTGCTAATATTAGCAGAATAACCGGTTGTATGTATATATATATAATGACATAATGTCGTACCTAGCTAGGATGCTTGGCCACCACCTCCCACTTTGTGTCAGCGGGGCGGATGCACGTAATGATCGATACTTTGGTCATACATGCAGGTCACCATAACCTACCATAAGAGGGACCAATGAATCTATCGTTTGGTCAAACGACAGATGTTGTTGTCGATAAACCGCTTGGGCCAATAGATTGAACCGTCATAAAAATTGCACAAGAGGGACCACAAAACCAGCACCTCTTGCATGCGTACCAAAATAATGTATGTTGGGAAGGGGTTATGTGTGTTTTCAATATAGAATAATGTACAATTTAGATGTGGTACCTACCTCTCGATACAGACAACAACCATGAAGGCAAGGTAGTTAAGGACGAGATATGCAGGGTATGATGTAGGTCGAACCAAGCAATCTGAGCATGTGGGAGGGAATCCTCACAATGCATGAGCTCGAGCTTTGGTTGAGCGACATGTGATGGTGACCAGCCCTAACACGAACTAGGAGGAATCCATTCATGTCCAACACATACCCATCATTATCGCTCAAAGGGATGATATATATACACTCGGGGAGCCCATAGATATGTGTGTCATCACAAAAAACCGCACAAGGGAGACGTGATCGATCAGAAGACCCTGTATACACTGCATGCGGCCCAAAAATATGTGTGGGTATGATGGTGTATGATGTGTTTAAATCCCAAATGCACAACTTCAATGGGACACCAACTACATTACAAACCAAACACCGACCCGACTCCAAGCCTGGTTCAATACGTACGATGTCAGTTTTCCAACTTCCAGGCGACGGGCCGGGGGGGGGGGGGTGGTCGTCCCATGCATGCGCTCAAACTTTATTTGGTCTAGCATTGGACACATCTATATCTATACCCCTATATAGTGTGCAAATAACTTTGAAAGTTTTTCATTGGATAAAGCCAATCCGACGGTACAGAGATGGCAAATCCGAGCACTACTGGCCGTTGGATATCATCTATATTCCACCAGATTCTGCCACATGTACAATCTAGAAGACTCCATGGTTGAACTTAAGCATAATGCACAAACCTCAAAACACAAGCACTTCTCCTTTGTTCTCTAGAATCTTCCATATCTTAATTGCCCAAACCTTTTTTTTCAAATGAATTGTCACTTTTTCTTTTTACTTTATGCTTTACAATGCACAATTCCATGAATCTTAAAATAGTTTTTATAAAACTAATTGATTTTGGATGAGATGAACTATAAGAATTAAATGAACATCTACATCATGCATATATGACTCAAAGCTTACATGCTATAGTGCGGTATTTATTCATAATTTGGTTACCAAATCTCATGCGTGCAATGCACATGTACCTTACTAGTATAAATAGGAAACCATCATGGTCAAACCCTTGTTGTTGGGTCAAAGGGATATATTCCATGGTCCCCCCTAATTGTCGGTAAAGGATAGTATACATAGCTCGGGGAGCCCATAGATATGTGCCGCGTCTATAAGCCGCACAAGGGAGACATGCTCGAGAAGAACACCCGGCCCCCTATACCCTGCATGCAACCTGAAAAAGGTTTATATAATCGCCATGACAGGTCAAGTCAATCATTCTTTAATTTTTTAGAGCAAAAAATAACCCATAAAAACATAGTAGGTTTATATAATCACCATGAAAAATCAAGTCAATCATTCTTTAATTTTTTAGAGCAAAAAATAACCCATAAAAACATAGTCTACAAATTAGCAAAACAAGGATCCCAAGATTTATACAATTCCCATGATAGGTCACTATAGAGATATAATATATCTCTATAATGACCGTGTCATGGCATTTAAATGAAGCTTGAGATATGCAACTTCCCACTGGGTCACCCATCCTTGGACTACTCCATCCTGAGCATGCTTAACTTCTGCGTTCTATTCGACTAGGCTAGCAGATGGGAAGCCGCCCCTTGCTGATAAGAATTGCCTCCTTGACATTAAGGCGTTTCACGTTGGTCACTCTATGGGACCTACTCCCTCCTATCACACACATTTGTGCTTTTAGAAACTATGTGGGATATTTACATGGCCGGTGTGTCACTGCTAGCCTTCAATCAGCACTGACACTAGTAGCGGGAAAACGATGGGAGAAGAGGTGGGAAACCGATGAGAGGAGTGGCGAGAAACTGTAGCCTATTTAGAAAACCTAGTAGATAAGGAAGCATGAGAAGCACGACGCACGCGCACAGTGGTTACCTATGTACTGCATGTGCTGTCGAAAGGGCTCAGGGTTGTCGTTTGATCTGGGAGCAACCACCGATGCACACGTACGATCGGCGGGGTTTGGGTTCTGGCCAATCAGAACGCACGACTCAGATCGCGCATGTAGCGGGGGGAAGGGGGGCATCATCCATGGTTTGGTAGGCACACGGCTTTCGTGAGTGAACCGTGTGTTATTTGAAAACATTTCGTGAGAAGAATCTCGGTTTTTAAATCCCCGTAAATCCAAACCCAAAAATCATGAAACGTGGCATGGTGTCACGACATGGCACATATATGTCGAGGAATTTTTTTCGTCCATTTTGGCGCAAGTTTTATTACAAGCCTCTTACAAAATTGGAGCTTATCTCAAAGAAGCCTCGTGGTTCCGATAGGGAAACATGTCCCCCTTGTGGGCGAAACACAATCACTGCCTCTTTTCGCCTTGTATTTTCTTCTATGGGCAACATGGAATGACAGGATATCCATGCTGAAATTTGAACTTATTCAGGGTTCATTTGGCCTTTTTATACACTAATTGAGTTTTCTAGGCATTTAATGTCCATAATTCAAATCTGAACTTCAAATACATGCTCCAGTTCACCAAAATGACTAGAAAATTTATACATGTGTCCTTGGGTGCATGTTTAGTTCCCATGGCAGGAATGGGAACGAATTACAACCATACCCGCGTCCTGGCTCGTCCTCAAACATTTGGAATCTCGGTTTTTAAATCCCCGTAAATCCTAAACTCACTAGAAAGTCATCAAAGGTGTCATGGTGTCACGTCATGGCACATATATGTCGTGGTAAAAACATTTTCCAATTTGGGCCAAGCTTTATTAGAAACCTCTTACAAACCGGAGCTTCTCTCAAAGAAGCCTCATGGTTCCGATAGGGAAACGTGTTACCCTTGTGGGCGAAACGTAATCACTGCCTCTTTTCGCCTTTGTATTTTCTTCCATGGGCAACATGGAACGACATGATATCCGTGCTGAAATTTAAACTTATTCAGGGTTCGTTTGGCCTTTTTATACACTAATTGAGTTCCCTAGGAATTTAATGTCCATAATTCAAATGTGAACTACAAATACCTGCTCCAATTCACCGAAATGGATAGAAAAATTATTCATGTGTCCTTGGGTGCATGTTTAGGTCCCATGCCAGGAATGGGAACGAGTTACAACCATATCGGTGTCCTGGCTCATCCTGAAACATTTTGAATCTCGGTTTTTAAATTCCCATAAATCCAAAACTCACTAGAAAGTAATCAAAGGATGCATGGTGTCACGTCATGGCACATATATGTCGTGGTAAAAACATTGCCAATTTGGGCCAAGCATTATTACAAACCTCTTACAAATCGGAGCCTGTCGCAAGAACCATCATGGTTTTGATAAGGAAACATGTCCTCTTGTTGACCAAACGATAACCGCTCCCTCTTCTAGCCTCGTATTTTCTTCTACACGCAACATGGAACAACGGGAGATTCACACTCAACTTTGAAATTATTCAGGGTTCGTTTGACCTTTTATTATTTATTAATTGAGTTTTCTAGGCATTAAATGTCCGTAATTCAAATCCGAACTACAAATACATGGTCCAGTGCACAAAAATGGCTAGAAAAAACATACATGTTTCCTTGGCGTGCATGTTTATGTCACATGGAACGAATGTGAACAAATTCAACCGTCTCGCCGTCCTGGCTTGGCCACAAACATTGCGAATCTTGGTTTTTAAATCTCTGTAAATCCAAAACTCACCAGGAAATCATGAAACTTGGCATGGTGTCACTGCATGGTACATATAATTGCCCAATTTGGGTGAAGCTATATTACAAGCCTCTTACGAACCGGAGCGTGTCGCAACCCTCGTGGTTCCGGTATGGAAACATGCCCCTCTTTTGGGCGAAACGATAATCACTCCCTCTTCTTGCCTTGAACTTTGTTTTCTACGGGCAACATAGAATAACAGGAGTGTCGGGCTGTATTTTGAAACTGTTCAGGGTTCCTCTGGCCATGGTATATATTACTAATTACTAAGTTTTCTAAGCATTTAATGTAGTACACATTTCAAATTTGAACTACAAGCACATGCTCCAGTGAAGCAAAATGGGTGGGAAATCGTACATGTGTCATTGGGTGCATGTTTAGGTCTCATTTAAGGAATGGGAATTAATTAAAAACTTGTCGTCGTCCTGAAACATTGAGAATCTCGGTTTTTAAATCCCAGTAAATCAAAAAGTCACCCAAAAACATGAAACTTGGCATGGTTTCATGACATGGCACATATACGTCGTGGTAAAAAATCGTCCAGTTTGAGAAGAGGCGCACACATTAGTAGCCAATGAAGTCCTTTCTGAATCAAAAAGCTGACACGTTAATATCGCAAACGGTTGTATTATATTAACCGTGTCGAAATTTAACCATACTCGGTGGTGTGCGTGCAACTGTTTGATTAGATGGGACAAGTGCGAGAAGTACGCCGTGCAGGCTCGATGGGACGTGTGTGAGCAGTCCGCCTCACAGGCTCGACGGGACGCGTGCATCCTGTCCACCTCGTAGGCTCGATGGGACACGTGCGAGCAGCAAGGCCGCCCATGCTCACCGGGAAGCGAGCTCTTTGACCTCCATGCACCAGCCACTGCCCGCCTCTCTCGCAACTTCTCCATTAATGGGTTAATTAAAGCACGTGGACGGAGGGTGTTTGCTTGTGATCCCATGGCAGCATTTGCTTTGTTCGTGTTTTCAACTCGTATTCCGCCCTAATTTAAATTGCCACATAGGGCAACAGATAATACGACCACAAATAAAATGGAAACGGATAATACGATGACAAATTTACAATGGCGCAGATAATAATTGTCTTACATATTCTGGATAATTTAAAATGCCACATGCGGCAAAGCACAGAAGACACGGGGGCAAGAGAAGAAGGAAATTGCAAACAACGATCTGGGTCGCTACTGTCTCTAGTCGTTGATGGATCGCTGGGCGATGAAATCCTCCAGCTCCTTCTTCAATTCCTCACGACTTTGCTTGAAAGCAGCCATGGATTCGTCCACCTCCTGCTCGCGCTCGATCCAGAGCTTCCTGAAGCCACCCATCAGTTCCTCGACGACCGCTTTCAGCGTCATCTCCGAGGCACTGCTCTGCTGATGCAACACCTTCCAACCGGCGGCCTCCTCCTCCTTCTCGGCGAGCAACTTGAGGAGCTTCGCATTGTCACCCATGAGTTTCTCGACAAGGCCAGTCGCGTTGTCAACCGAGGCATAGCTGATCTTGAGCAGCTTCATCAAGCCATCGACCAGCTCCTGTTGCGTAGTGACGCCAGCGAGAATGTCTTCATCACCGGCGAAGGACTTCAGGAACGCCGGCTCATCGCGATGGCCGACGCCGCGAAGGATCTTGCGAGAGCCCTCGTGTGCCCGTGAGAGCTTGTTCGAGGGCTCCGCGGCGCGCCGGGACATCTCTGCTGCGGCTGCGGCTTCGCGGCGGGACCTCTCTAGCACTTCTGCAGCCTTGGTCTTTGCTGCCTGGTTATATGTCCACCCTAAACTCCTCCTATCGGTCATGGCGGAACGACTTGACAGGAAATACCAATTTTGTGGGTGATGAGGAGAGGAACTATGAAGTAATTTTTGAGTGGGTAGTTTTTATAGCCCGCTGCTAAGTGTGAACCCATATTAGTTTCATAGGTGTGAACAGATTTGTAATTACTTATTGCGTTGTAATCTGCAATATGACGAGAAACAAGGTCAAAATTTACTGATGGCAGAAGGTTGACCACGTGGTTGCTCGCCATTGAAGCGGCCGCGGCGCGCTCTGCTCACGTCCGTTCGTGCATTTTGCTCGCCATTGAGGCGGCCGCGATGCACTCCGCTCTGGCGTCCCTACGCGCGCTTTGCTCGCCATTAAGGCAAATTTACGATGGAAACGGTTAATAATTCTTAATAATTGTCTTACATATTCAGGATAATTTAAAATGCCACATACGGCAAGGCCCTGAACACTCATGACGTACATATGCATACAATTATAATGAAATATAAGCTAAAAGGCTGAGCTGGTGGCCTTCCGACGATGGTCTTCTCAAACTCCATGATCAGCATAGCACCCTTGCGGCCGTTCACTCCAAGTGTCCCGACCCGCCTCCGCCTACGGAGCTGCCGCACCGGGAGGCTCTTGGGCTACGGGGCCTCTTCTAAAGAGCTTGACAGCGTGCAATCGCGCAAGATGACAACTTCTGCGGAATCGCTCCATTTCCATGTCTCCGCCCGGTAGCAAATTCCGTCGATCACCTGCATCCTCAAGATATCACGTTGGCGATGTTCTACTTCGTCGGGGACGTCAACTCTGCCAAGGATGCGCTCGAGCCTGGCCACCACATCATCGGGATCAAGGTTGACACGGCCGCCGTGGGCAATGATGAAGCCGCAGGCTGCCCGTGTCTTGACTGAATCACAGAGGTCCTCTGCCCATTCCTTGCGGGGCATCAGGCTCTCGTTGAGCACTGGTGACGGTGGCTCTTCGGGTTGGTCGTCGATCATGCCGCCGAGCAGCTCTAGATCTTTTGCGCGGTGGATGGCTAACTGCTCATTACACCTCCTCTGCAATATGTCGATTGTGCTCCCAAGGACTGTCACGCCGATATCCCTGCCGATGGGCCATGATGCCTGCAATGGCCGATGTAGCTCTTTCTCCCCGACCTGCTCCGGCTCGTTCTCCTCACTTAAGATGTAACACAGGTAGGCATTGACGTCGAAGCTTTGGTCGTTAGCTGGCATACTTGGATTAACTAATGGTAAATGGGTGAGGACTAGATCTGCGCAGAGTGTCGCGGTGGTGCGTTTCTGCCTGGGTTATATGATACAAGCCGTTAGCTAGTGGTGGGAAACAGGTGAGGGAAGAGGCGTGGATTTTACAATTCACCCATGTGGAGCGTGGGAAGCATTCGCTGGAGCACGTGAAGCATTTGCTAGAGCGCAGGAAGACTAAGTGGAGCACACACACAACCCGAATACCATCCGGTGCCACGTGTTATTTATCACACAAGTGTTAACATAAGGAAACATGTGTGTAACTTACTAATCATCACATACGAGTACTCGCAGACGCATCGTGCGCAATACTCCTAGCCACCACAAGCAACTAGTTTGCATTTTTCAGAGTTTTTTGTACACACAGAATCGCACACGAACTAGCTGTTTTAACCGTCTGTGTTGTAATTTCTCATCACAAACAGTTCATCTGAGTCGGCTGTTTGCCACGTATCACACACTTCTTGTTGTTCATCTGAGTCTATGTTGTGTTCGCTAATCAAAAACAGTTTGTCTGAGTGAACCATATGCCCTATATCACACACACCTTGATCTGGCTAACCGTTTATGTTGCACTCCCTAATAGAAAACAGTTCATCGGAGCAAACTGTATGATGTATATCGCACACACATTGATATGGCTACCCGTTTCTGTTGTTCTACCTCATCGCAAACAGTTTGAACGGGTTAACCGTGTGCCCTGAATCGCACACGCCACTAAAACCTGGACCATGTTTGATGGCTCTGCCATCGCAAACGTTTTGCACCTTTTTGACGGGTCTTCTATATCCACATTTGTGATTAATGCATCGCACACAGTTTCGTCAAAGGGTCTCTGATCGTAGTGTCACGTTAGCAGCATCCTGCAGTAGTGCCTGCAGTAGTGTACACTACTGTAGGATGCTGCTAACGCAACACTACGATCAGAGACCCTTTGACAAAACTGTGTGCAATCCAATAATCGCGAACAGTGGTGTAAAAAACCGTCAAAAAAGGTGCAACACGTTTGCGATGACGGATGCATCAAACACGGTTCAGATTTTAGTTGCGTGTGCGATGCCGGGCATACGGTTGATCCATACGAACCGTTTGCAATGAGAGAGAACAATAGAAACGGGCAACCAGATCAAGGTGCGTGCAATATACGGGATACAGTTCTCTCCAATGAACCGTTTGCGATGATCGAGGTGGACACAAATGATTCGGTGTAACAAGATGTGTGTGAAACCCGACAAACAGGTCGGTAAACAGAATTGTGTGCGAGCCCATACGGTCTTTTTTTGTGAATTGTGTGCTTGTTCGGGCACACAATTCAACAAACCAACCTGTGGCCGATAATGTAGAATATCTCTGTCGAATATGTATTACTAACGTCTGCGATGAGATTGACAGGATAAACAGAGATAACAAATTAATATGAGCGAACGGAAACAGAGATATATACAGTCTGCTTAATTTAGTCCTTCATGCTGTTGTTGTTGTTGTTGTTTTTGTTGTTGTTGTTGTCGTTGTTGTTATTGGATGGCCCCGCTGACCGTTGTCTTTGCATCGCCACCACCGTCGTCATGATCGTTGCTGTCATCGTCACCATCCTCCTTCTTCGACCATTCCTCCTCCTCATCATCGTCGTCCTCTCCTTCGTCCTCCGACGGCTCCTTGTCCGTCTGGTTGTCGTATGACGACTCAAGAGGCGGCGTCCCTTCCATGATCCGGATATAATCGAGGTCTGGGCTCGATGCCGGACTCATGGAAGACAAGCGGGATGATTCCGATGTTGACCTATCATCGGGCGCCAGACTGCTGGCCGAACTGTCGTCCTTGTTGTCGCTCGATGTGGCTGCAGAGTGTGTGCCAGTGTGTAGCTCGGCCTACCGGGGACGATGAAGATGGTGGACACTTAAGCGGGGTATGCAGAGAAGAGGAAGTGCCAATTGATGAAGGGGTTGACGTATTATCTAACCGCTGATATAATCAACCGCAATTATTTGTACCCGGTTGCTCCAAATTCCTGGGGTTGCGCAAGACTCCTTATGCCTATTTGGCTGGTTTCTTTTTTCAGGACAAAAACAAGGAATAAGTTTTGGGATTATGCACCGGTACCGGTACGAACGGAGTGGGACAGTTGGCAAGCAATACATTATGCTCTTCTTATTGATAAATCCAGTAATAATCAAACTACAAAGGAAAAGAAAAAAAGACAAAGGAAAATATCTGCACGAATCGTTGCGTAACATCAATGGAGTAGGACCTAGATGTGCATTACTTAGAGCACATCTAGATGTGCTTTAGCATTACTATCAAACAAAATCCCTAATCATCATTGCAAACAACACATAGCACATGTGTAATGCAATAACCACAACTACACATGCTAGTTCATTCTTGTCTCTTGCTTTCATCTGTTGCCTGTGATTGATTCTTTCTTGCTTCATCGTACTGCTTGTATATTCCAGATCAGCTAGTTTCTTCTTCAGCTTTACGTTATCTTCTGCGAGCTTGGTGATAACACTCCGAGCCCTGCCATGCCATTATTCATCCAGCCAGTTAACAAAGGCACAAACCTTATATCGCTGCCAATGTTAAATAGTATTCAGGATGAGCGGTGGCATTAACTCAAGTGAAATGATGAACTTAGCACTAACCTCAAAGGGGCAACTGAGAAACCGCCTGCCAATGTCGAATCCCTTCGTGCATACATGTCGTACGGGAGTGTGCCCATGCACAAAACTCATCTTTTGGTACTTCTCGGTGGCGCAGAACTCGGAGTAGAACTCGTGTTGCGGGAGTCTGGAGTCATGCTCCGGATCCGGCGACAGATCGCTTTCCTGGGGGGGTGTTCATTCAGTACGGATTTAGCAAGGAGCTACTTTGGACATGTTTAAAAGATCGGGATAGATTGGAACCTGACAGGACGATTCGGATCCGTAGTACACCTTCCTTCTGATGACCTTAGGCAAGTGCTCGGTGGCGACCATCGTCGTGGCGGAGATACGAGCAGGATCAGCCGCACCGAAACCATCAGCACCACTCGTCAGCATTTTCCCAATGTTAGCGCCGCGCGAGAAAATTTGGAGGCTATCTAGGGATTTGGGGGAAATGGGGAAACTGTGGGGATAAGCTAACGGTCGGGAACTACTTATGGCACCATATGTTGTATATGGCACACTGTTTATACATGTCATTTGTGTTAGGTATTACAATGTCACACACGATTTCCGCACCAAACTGTGTGAGAAGACAACGTAGAGACACGGTATAGTGATACTACCCTGCACATATATTTGAGTTATAGTGATACCATGTAAACAGCCGCTCTGCGTATAGAGATGACAGCGGCGGCCTAGGTAGCGGCTACCGGAGAAGAGGTCAATCCTCGGTTGGTGGGTCGTGGCAGCGTCATAGGAGGTCAATCCTCGGTCTATGGCGGGAGATAGGAGGAGCTCAACCATCGAGGTCGGCGGCGATGTGTGCTACCTCTTGAGCATGCGTTGGTTTTCCCTTGAAGAGGAAAGGGTGATGCAACAAAGTAGCGTAAGTATTTCCCTCAGTTTTTGAGAACCAAGGTATCAATCCAGTAGGAGACTACACGCAAGTCCCTAGTACCTGCGCAAACAATCAAGAACCTTGCAACCAACGCGATAAAGGGGTTTTCAATCCCTTCACGGCCACTTGCAAAAGTGAGATCTGATAAAGATAATAAGATAATTTTTGTTGTATAGATTGAAAAGTAAAGAATGCAAAATAAATGGAGACAGAAATAGCTAGTTGGCGGGAGATTAATATGATGGAAGATAGACCCGGGGGCCATAGGTTTCACTAGTGGCTCCTCTCAAGATAGCAAATTCTATGGTGCGTGAACAAATTAATGTCGAGCAATTGATAGAAAAGCGCATAGTTATGAGAATATGTAGGCATGATCATGTATATAGTCATCATGTCCGTGACAAGTAGACCGAAACGATTCTGCATCTACTACTATTACTCCACACATCAACCGCTATCCAACATGCATGTAGAGTATTAAGTTCATACGAACAGAGTAACGCATTAGGCAAGATGACATGATGTAGAGGGATAAACTCAAGCAATATGATATAAACCCCATCTTTTTATCCTTGATGGCAACAATACAATACGGGCCTTGATGCCCCTGCTGTCACTGGGAAAGGACACCGCAAGATTGAACCCACAGCTAAGCACTTCTCCCATTGCAAGAAAGATCAATCTAGTAGGCCAAACCAAACTGATAATTCGAAGAGACTTGCAAAGATATCAAATCATGCATATAAGAATTCAGAGAAGAATCAGATATTGTTCATAGATAATCTTGATCATAAACCCACAATTCACCGGATCTCGACAAACACACCGTAAAAAGTATTACATCGAATAGATCTCCAAGAGAATCGAGGAGAACATTGTATTGAGATACAAAGAGAGATAAGAAGCCATCTAGCTAATAACGATGGACCCAAAGGTCTGTGGTAAACTACTCACACATCATCGGAGAGGCTATGGTGTTGATGTAGAAGCCCTCCGTGATCGATTCCCCCTACGGTGGAGCGCCAGAAAAGGCCCCAAGATGGGATCTCACGGGTACAGAAGGTTGCGGCGGTGGAAATAGGGTTTCATGGTGCTCCCGGATGTTTTCAGGGTATATGAGTATATATAGGCGAAAGAAGTAGGTCGGTGGAGCTACGAGGGGCCCATGAGGGTAGGGGTGTGCCTACCCCCCTGGGCGTGCCCTCCTACCTCATGGCCGCCTCGTTTCTTCCTTGACGTCCACTCCAAGTCTCCTGGATTGCATTTGTTCCAAAAACAATCCCATTCCGTTTGGATTCCGTTTGATATTCCTTTTCTGCGAAACACTGAAATAGGCAAAAAAACAACAATTTACACTAGGCGTTCGGTTAATAGGTTAGTCCCAAAAATAATATAAAAGTGCATAATAAAGCCCATTAAACATCCAAAACAGATAATATAATAGCATGGAACAATAAAAAATTATAGATACGTTGGAGACGTATCAAGCATCCCCAAGCTTAATTCCCGCTCGTCCTCGAGTAGGTAAATGATAAAAACAGAATTTTTGATGTGGAATGCTACCAAACATAATTTTATATGTAATTTTCTTTATTGTGGCATGAATGTTCAGATCTGAAATATTCAAGATAAAAGTTTAATATTGACACAAAAATAATAATACTTCAAGCATACTAACTAAGCAATTATGTCTTCTCAAAATAACATGGCAAAAGAAAGCTCGTCCCTATAAAATCATATACTTTGGTCATGCTTCATTTTCATCACACAAAAATGCTCTCATCATGCACAACCCCGATGACAAGCCAAGCAATTGTTTCATACTTTAGTAATCTCAAACTTTTTTCAACTTTCACGCAATACATGAGCGTGAGCCATGGACATATCACTATGGGTGGAATAGACTAGAATGATGGGGGTTGTGTGGAGAAGAAAAAAAAGGAAAAAGTCTCACATTGACGCGGCTAATCAACAGGCTAGGGAGATGCCCATCAATTGATGTCAATGCAAGGAGTAGGGATTGCCATGCAACGGATGCACTAGAGCTATAAATGTATGAAAGCTCAACAAAAGAAACTAAGTGGGTGTGCATCCAACTTGCTTGCTCACGAAGACCTAGGGCATTTGAGGAAGCCCATTGTTGGAATACACAAGCCAAGTTCTATAATGAAAAATTTCCACTAGTATGAAAGTGACAAAATAAGAGACTCTCTATCATAAAGATCATGGTGCTTCTTTGAAGCACAAGTGTGGAAAATGGATAGTAGCATTGTCCCTTCTTTTTTGGGCCTTCCTTTTTTTATTTGGCCTTTTTTTTGTCCTGTCCCTTTTTTTATTTGGCCTTTCTTTTTTTTGGGACAATGCTCTATTAATGATGATCAACACATTTCTATTTATTTACAACTCAATGATTACAACTCGATACTAGAATATGACTCTATATGAGTGCCTCCGGCGATGTATCGGGATGGGTAATGAATCAAGAGTGACATGTATGAAATTTATGCATGGTGGATTTGCCACAAATACGATGTAAACTACATGATCATGCAAGGCAATATGATAATGATGAAGCGTGTCATAATAAATGAAACTGTGGAAAGTTGCATGGCAATATATCTCAGAATGGCTATGGAAATGCCATAATAGGTAGGTATGGTGGCTGTTTTGAGGAAGATAAAAGGAGGTTTATGTGTGATAGAGCATATCATATCACGGGGTTTGGATGCACCGTCGAAGTTTGCACCAATTCTCAAGGTGAGAAAGGACAATGCACGGTACCAAAGAGGCTAGCAATGATGGAAAGGTGAGAGTGCGTATAATCCATGGACTCAACATTATTCATAAAGAACTCACATACTTATTGCAAAAATCTACAAGTCATCAAAAACCAAGCATTACGCGCATGTTCCTAGGGGGATAGATTGGTAGGAAAAGACCATCGCTCGTCCCCGACCGCCACTCATAAGGATGACAATCAAAGAACACCTCATGTTTCAAATTTGTCACACAACGGTTACCATACATGCATGCTACGGGACTTGCAAACATCAACACAAGTATTTCTCAAATTCACAATTACTCAACTAGCATAACTTTAATATCACCATCTTCATATCTCAAAACAATCATCAAGTAGCAACACTTCTCATAGTATTCAATGCACTCTATAGGAAAGTTTTTATTATACCCATCTTGGATGCCTATCATATGAGGACTAATTTTATAGCCAAAGCAAATTACCATGCTGTTCTAAAGGACTCTCAAAATAATATAAGTGAAGCATGAGAGATCAATAATTTCTATAAAATAAAACCACCACCATGCTCTAAAAGATATAATTGAAGCACTAGAGCAGAATTATCTAGCTCAAAAGATATAAGTGAAGCACATAGAGTATTCTAATAAATTACGATTCATGTGTGTATCTCCAAAAGGTGTGTACAGTAAGGATGATTGTGGTAAACTAAAAAACAAAGACTTAAGTTATACACGACACTCCAAGCAAAACACATATCATGTGGTGAATAAAAATATAGCCTCAAGTAAAGTTACCGATAGACGAAGACGAAAGAGGGGATGCCTTCCGGGGCATCCCCAAGATTAGGCTTTTGATTTTACTTGAATTTTACCTTGAGGTGCCTTGGGAATCCCCAAGCTTAGGATCTTGCCACTCATTATTCCAAAATCCATCAAATCTTTACCCAAAACTTGAAAACTTCACAACACAAAACTCAACAGAAAATCTCATGAGCTCCGTTAGTATAAGAAAAAAAAACCACACCCTTAAGGTACTGTGATGAACTCATTCTTTATTTATATTGGTGTTAAACGCACTGTATTCCAACTTCTCTATGGTTCATACCCCCCGATACTAGCCATAGATTCATCAAAATAAGCAAGCAACACACGAAAAACAGAATCTGTCAAAAACAGAACAGTTTGTAGCAATCTGATTTGTTTGAATACTTCTGGAACTTCAAAAATTCTGAAAAACTATGACAACCTGGATAATTTTTGTATTGATCTACTTCAAAAATAATTAGCAATTTATCACTTTCTGGTGAATTTTAACAATTATTTTCGTGAGCGCAAAGTTTCTGTCTTTTTCAGCAAGATCAAACAATTATCACCCAAGAAGATCCTATTGGTTCTACTTGGCACAGACACTAATTAAAACATAAAAACACATCCAAATAGAGGCTAGGTGAATTATTTATTACTAAATAGGAACAAAAAGCAAGAAACAAAAATAAAATTGGGTTGCCTCCCAACAAGCGCTATCCTTTAACGCCCCTAGCTAGGCACAAAAACAAGAATAGATCTAGGTATCATCATGTTTGGTTTTTATTTTTTTAGCGGAGTCATGCTCGAATTCGGGAGGTTCTTTGTGCTTCCCTTCATATTCGGAATTTTTAGATCTAAAGAATCCAACCGCTTATTGCAAAGGGTGATCAACATATTCATGCGATGAAGATTTCCGCTAACACTCTTAAGAGGTTCAAGAGACTTTTGTAAAATCTTCGTTACTTCGCAAATCTTGTCAAAAACTTGTGTCTCTTCCTGGGTATGATGTGGCCTCTTCTATTGAGGTAGTGTTCCACTATTTCCTCTATAATATCATGCGCAATACTAGGATCAATTTTGATAAAATTTCCTTTGGCAACGCAATCCAAGAGTTGTCTATGGGACATATTTAGTCCAACATAAAAATTGCGAAGTAAAATTGTAAAATTCACCTCTTCGGTGCAATTACGATAAGATTCCATCATCCTATACCAAACATCTTTTAAGTTTTCTCCTTGTCTTTGTTTGAAGTGAAGAACTTCAAACTCGAGAGACAAAGGAGCAGATAAAGGACTGGCCATGACGACAAAACAAACAATCTAACACACTGAGACACAAGAAGCAAGCAAAAAGAGACGAACGGAAAAAGGGAAAATAAAACGGCAAGGGTGAAGTGGGGGAGAGGAAAACGAGAGGCAAATGGCGAATAAAGTAATGCGAGGGATAAGGGTTTGTGATGGGTACTTGGTATGTCTTGACTTGTGCGTAGATCTCCTCGGCTACGGCGCCAGAAATCCTTCTTGCTACCTCTTGAGCATGCGTTGGTTTTCCCTTGAAGAGGAAAGGGTGATGCAGTAAAGTAGCGTAAGTATTACCCTCAGTTTTTGAGAACCAAGGTATCAATCCAGTAGGAGACTACACGCAAGTCCCTAGTACCTGAACAAACAATCAAGAACCTTGCAACCAACGCGATAAAGGGGTTGTCAATACCTTCACGGCCACTTGCAAAAGTGGGATCTGATAAAGATAATAAGATAAATATTTTTGGTATTTTTGTTGTATAGATTGAAAAGGAAAGAATGCAAAATAAGCGGAGACAGAAATGGCTAGTTGACGGGAGATTAATATGATGGAAGATAGACCCGGGGGCCATAGGTTTCACTAGTGGCTCCTCTCAAGATAGCAAATTCTACGGTGGGTGAACGAATTACTGTCGAGCAATTGATAGAAAAGCGCATAGTTATAAGAATATCTATGCATGATCATGTATATAGGCATCACATACGTGACAAGTAGACCAAAACGATTCTGCATCTACTACTATTACTCCACACATCGACTGCTATCCAGCATGCATCTAGAGTATTAAGTTCATAAGAACAGAGTAACGAATTAGGCAAGATGACATGATGTAGAGGGATAAACTCAAGGAATATGATATAAACCCCATCTTTTTATCCTCGATGGCAACAATACAATATGTGCCTTGCTGCCCCTGCTATCACTAGGAAAGGACATCGCAAGATTGAACCCAAAGCTAAGCACTTCTCCCATTGCAAGAAAGGTCAATCTAATAGGCCAAACCAAACTGATAATTCAAAGAGACTTGTCAAGATATCAAATCATGCATATAAGAATTCAGAGAAGAATCAAATATTGTTCATAGATAATCTTGATCATAAACCCACAATTCATCGGATCTCGACAAACACACTGCAAAAAGTATTACATCAAATAGATCTCCAAGAGAATCGAGGAGAACATTGTATTGAGATCCAAAGAGAGAGAAGAAGCCATCTAGATAATAACTATGGACCCGAAGGTCTGTGGTAAACTACTCACACATCATCGGAGAGGCTATGATGTTGATGTAGAAGCCCTCCGTGATCAATTCCCCCTCTGGCGGAGCGCCGGAAAAGGCCCCAAGATGGGATCTCACGGATATAGAAGGTTTCGGCGGTGGAAATAGGGTTTCGTGGTGCACCTGGATGTTTTCAGGGTATATGAGTATATATAGGCGAAAGAAGTAGGTCGGTGGAGCTACGAGGGGCCCACGAGGGTGGGGGCGCGCCTAGCCCCCTAGGCGCGCCCTCCTACCTCGTGGCCGCCTCATTGCTTCCTTGACGTCCACTCCAAGTCTCCTGGATTGCGTTTGTTCCAAAAACGATCCTCGCGAAAGTTTCATTCCGTTTGGATTCCGTTTGATAATCCTTTTCTGCGAAACACTGAAATAGGCAAATAAACAGCAATTTGCACAGGGCCTTCGGTTAATAGGTTAGTGCCAAAAATAATATAAAAGTGCATAATAAAGCCCATTAAACATCCAAAACAGATAATATAATAACATGGAACAATAAAAAATTATAGATACGTTGGAGACGTATCAGCGTGATTCGAGCACATCCATCGCGGTCGATGGCGGGATAGCAAGGTCGAACTTCAGGCGGCAACCGCTCTAAGCTTTGCTCCTCGACCCTACTGTCTCGGCGTGCCGCCGCATCGCTCTTCTCTGTCAGCTGGGTGGAGGTTGTCGGTGTCAAAACCGGCGGATCTCGGGTAGGGGGTCCCGAACTATGAGTCTAAGGCGGATGGTAACAGGAGGCGGGGGGCACAATGTTTACCCAGGTTCGGGCCCTCTCGATGGAGGTAATACCCTACTTCCTTCTTGATTGATCTTGATGATATGAGTATTACAAGAGTTGATCTACCACGAGATCATAGAGGCTAAACCCTAGAAGCTAGCCTATGATTATGATTGTTCTTGCCCTACGGACTAAACCCTCCGGTTTATATAGACACCGGAGGGGGCTAGGGTTACACAGAGTCGGTTACAAGGGAGGAGATCTACAGATCCAAGTTGCCAAGCTTGCCTTCCACGCCAAGGAGAGTCCCACCCGGACACGGGACGAAGTCTTCAATCTTGTATCTTCATAGTCCAACAGTCTGGCCAAAGTATATAGTCCGGCTGTCCGAGGACCCCCTAATCCAGGACTCCCTCAGTAGCCCCTGAACCAGGCTTCAATGACGATGAGTCCGGCGCGCAGATTGTCTTTGGCATTGCAAGGCGGGTTCTTCCTCCGAATACTCCATAGAAGATTTCGAACACAAGAATAGTGTCCGGCTCTGCAAAACAAATTCCACATACCACCGTAGAGAGTATAATATTTTCACAAATCTAATCTGCTGACAACTTTTCATAACATGACATCACGCCATGGCCCGATCATTATTCGAACCGTTTTTCTCAACCAGCTACTGCACATATTGCGAGGCGGTTTTCTTGGCACGTCTTGTCAAAGCAGAGATCGTGTCCCCTTATCACGGGATTCTCATCAATACGGGTGTGGGTTACCCAATCACGCCATTAATCACGGCGCTTGGAGAATAAGCGAGTTTACCAGGCAGGTGGGGAGGCGCACAGTTTTTTCCGCCCTTATAAAGGGACAAGGACTCCTCCGTTTTACCCACGCCTTCTTCTTCCCTGCCCATCCTTTCTCACGCACTCGAGCTCCAGCGCCCAAGTTCACATTTTCTCCGCAAAACCACTCCAAACATGTCCGGAGCGGGAGGCAAGTGGATGGTCTCCTCTGTTACGGAGGAGAACATTACGAAGCTCCGGGAAGCCGGATACCTGGCCGCAGATATCACGCACCAGCTCCCAGATGCGGGGCAGATCGTCCCCACCCTCGAACCCCATGAAAGGGTTGTATTCCTTACCCATTTCGTCTGTGGGCTGGGATTTCCCCTCCACCCATTTGTTCGCGGGCTCATGTTCTACTACGGGCTGGACTTCCATGATCTGTCCCCCAATTTCATCCTCAACATCTCGGTGTTTATCGTCGGGTGCGAGGCCTTCCTCCGCATCAAGCCCCACTTCGGCCTGTGGCTGAAGACCTTCAACGTTAAACCGAAGGTGGTGGTCGGCCACCAAGCGGAGTGCGGAGGCGCCATGGTGGGCAAAATGCCCAACGTCACCTGGCTTGAAGGCTCCTATGTGGAGACCGTAAAGGGGTGGCAATCGGGGTGGTTCTACATCACCGAGCCGCGCGACACCAACTGGGTGGCGGCCCCCGAATTTCGATCCGGCATCCCCATGCGGCTCACCTCCTGGAAAGAGAAGGGCCTATCCTGGGGTTCATCGGTGGAGCTGACCGGACTCCAGAACTGCGTCAAAAACATGATAAGCAAGAAAATCAAGCTTGTCAACATGGTCCAAGTCATGCTCTTCCGCCGGATCCTCCCGTGTCAAAGACGGACATTCAATTTGTGGGAGTTCGACCCGGCTAAGCACCAGACGCTGCGAGAGCTCTTCGACACGACGCACCAAGACATCCGGAAGGTGTTGTTCAAGTCCGCCGAGGTACCTCCTCCCCTTACGGAGGATCGCGGACTCAGCGCGAAGCGCCATGCCAATCCGGTAAGCTCATTATATCTCATAAGATGTTTCTTTCCCCAGTATAATCATGTGAGGGATCTAAGCCTCCACGCCATTTAACAGGACTGGGTCGCGACAGCGGAGCGGATCGATTTTCCGGCCCCACTGCCCGAAGATCCAGCAAGGGCTCTCTTAACGGAGATGCTGGTTCCGACGCCCTACGAGGCACCGGAGAAGAAGGCCAAGAAGAAGGCCACGGGGACCAGGAAAGGTCTCCGGCGCAAGGTTGTATCGGACTCATCGTCCGATAACACCGAGGCGCCCTCCTCCCATGAAAACGAGGAGGAGGTGGAAAGTTCTCCCCCCCCCCCCAGCCGGGGGAGACAAGAAAAGGAAGGCCGCCCCATCTGGGGAGGCCGAAGGGTCCAAGAAGAGAAGGACTCTCCTTCCGGACTGCTCCACAACGGCTGCTTTCAGCGATGAGGAGTGGTTACCCAGGGACAAGCCCCTGGCGAAGTCGTGAGTATGGATACCATAATAGTTCTTGGTATGCTTTATTTCATTGCTTCTTACCATGCCAAACATGATCATGCAGACCATACAAAGCCCATATCGACGTATCCTCTTCGGATGATTCCTTGGGCCAGTCGGAGATGAACATTGATTCACTCCCAACCGCCTCCTACCCCCGCCCTACGGACGACGTCGAGGAGTTGTCTCAAAGGGCACTGAACCAAGGGGAGATAGTTCCAGAGGTGCCCCAAGGCGACATTCCAGACGCTGGGCGCAGGAGGGGCAAGACTCCCATGGGCACTAATGCCGGGAGCAGCAAGTCTAGCCCCCAGCCGAATACTGCACCGGAACCTCCAGTGGTTCCGGATTCTGTCAGGCGACCCCTCGCAAAGGGGGGCAAGCCGTCTGTGCCGATGGCCTCTGTCCATCCAGAGGCATCGGACAATTTGCTGGAAGCGCTTCGCGGCGCTTCCATTGACGAAGAGCACCGCACTATCATGAGTGCGGTGGTCAAGATTCGCCCGGGTCCGCCAAAAGCGGACTGGCCCAAGCCGATGCGGGCTCCTAACAGGCTTTGAGGTAAGTAATCAAATTATGAGAAAATGTTACAGCATAGACAGTAGCCCCTGATGCTTTGTTTGGTGTTCGCAAAGAAAGGCCGAACAGAGGATCAAATAATAAGCACAGGAGTCTAATCAGAATATGTCTATGTGAATAAGTAGGCTTCGCTATTGGCCGCTGCCGCTCGCATGGCGGAGGTCACCGCACTGAAGCGGGACCTTGAGCGGTCAGAGGAAGAGCTCGGCCTTACCAAGAGGCAGCTCGAAGAGAACAAAGGTAAATAATATCCCGTCTATTTGTTAATAAAAAAGGAAGGTGGTTGTTAGATCACAGGATCGTCGTGAATTTTGCTAGGGGCCACGACCAAAGTGGCGGCCCTGAAGAAGGCGCTGTCCGAGGCTGAAGGCAAAGCGGCCAGGGAGCGCGCCGCGCGCGAGGTTCAGCAAGAGCTCCAGGAGTTTGTCAAGAAGTACGAGTCCTTGGAGCGTGACTCTAAGACGCAAGGGTCCAAGCTTGCGAAGGCCCTCGAGAACGCACAAAATGCTAAGGCCGAAGCCCAAAAGTCCCTCCAGGAAATTGAGGTGGTCAAGAAGATAGCGGCAGGTAAGGTATTCATTATGCAAAGGAAGCATGTGAAGGAAAATTTCCTTTTACTTACTCGAATTCGGAGCTCTCCAGGAGCGTTCACAGATCTACCCAGCAGTGTGTCAGATGCCACGGAGTTCTACCGGGCTGAGGAAGGGAGCTCGACGGAGAAGTTGTTCTGGTCTCAGTATACTGGGACCGAATATCATATGCCCTTGAGCGACCATTTGAAGCAACTGGTCGAGCTTCACAAAGCGGCCGAACTGGCCATGAAGGGCCTCATAGTTCGGATGTGGCCTGGCGAGCCCCTGCCTGGCAGCTATTTCGGCCTGGTAAGGCGACTTGTGAACGCCTGCCCGCGGTTTGAAGTCATAAAGCGGTCCATCTGCATTGAGGGTGCGCACAGGGCTTTTGCCCGGGCGAAAGTGCACTGGGCGAAGATGGACGCTGAAAAGCTGGTGAAGGAGGGGCCGCCGGAGGGCAAGGAGCATCGCCACCCTAAAAAGTATTATGACAATGTCCTGAAGGGTGCTCACCTTGTGGCAGAGGAATGTTCTAAGGATGTAATATTTGAATGAATGTACTCATGTGATCCTGTAATATGAAATGAGTTCATGTGCGCTATGTAACGCTTGCTAATTTAAAATATTACCTTATGTGCGGCTATTTATAAACTTTTAAAAGTTGGTGAGTCGTCGGCTTCTGCCCCCATGTAACTAGTACTGAGGTGTTCGGGATAAACCTGATCACTCTTTATCCCAATATTGGGTCCTTCGAAGGAGGTGTTCATCACAACGAACTAGGCAATCGGACTATAAAGCTTTATCACTCTCACTTACCCATAGAAGTCTACAATTTTAAATTTTGGCGAAGCCCCTAGTATTCGGAAGGCTGAACATGGGGCGCTATGTACGCCTAAATCGGACAAGGCCGATTCCTCGCCCGAAGCGGAAAAAATCTTTAAGGATTTGAGACCTCTCGAACAGCGACCAGCTCTCTCCGCATCATGACAGTCAGTTTTCAGCTTTCTCTGCTGAGGTGCTCGTCCGGAAGAACCGGGACACAATCGCAGTAGTTCTCCCACTGCTACCTTAGCCGATATAGCGGAACGTAAGGTACCAAAACATGGGAGCCGGGCAAACCCAACTATTGACCCAAGACATGATTCGGAGCTGATGCATATAATGCTATAAGTTCGGGGTGCCGCACTGTCGAGAGTGTTCGGACTTTTCATGCCGTGTTATTGGGTACACCGAAGCCCCTGGCGCACTGGTCGTATCAAAATGTACGAGTGCAATTTGTTGTAAATAAGCAGACAAGGAAAAAAGATGAACAAATGCAATAATGACCTAGTGTTGTACATTGTCATTTAAATGAAACGTCAAAGCGTATGCATACATTTAGTGCAATAAGTGAACAATAGGACTATTTGACATGTCCTATCCAAGGGCAAGCTGCGTGTGGGTATGCAAAACAGGTAAATCGATCGTTATCAGAGACCACCTGAGGATTTCCCTTGTACGTCAAAGCCTCTAGCTTCCTTGGTGTTTCCTTCTCGTGACGGGTCCGATAATCAGACGATCGGAGAGGGCCTTCAGAGAATAGGGACCTGAAAGGAAGAAAATGTTAAAGGTATACAGGTCCTGAAGCGCTTGAGCCGCATTGTGGGCCGTGCCATGGTCGTGCCTCCGCCTATGCCCATGGTATCTTGAGTGCGTAATTATGTACGCGCGGCGCAAATTTTGCCGCTTGACTAGGGCTAGGACGGAGGCCGAATTGCTAGGCAAGCTCTAAACGTGCCTGGTGATCCTCTTGCAGGGTACTCCGGACTCGCTTGAAGGTGTCCGGTGTCTTCTTCGCCGAATTGGCGGTTCGCCTCATAAGGCTGCTTTGCGCTTCTGCTGCGAGGGCCGCAATGTGCTCCTCCGTGCGGAGCGAGCGTTCTGTGTTTCCATTAACTGTTATAACCCCGCGAAGTCCTGGCATTTTCAGCTTGAGGTATGCATAATGCGGTACCGCATTGAATCTGGCAAATGCGGTTCGTCCAGAAGCGATGCGTGATAGCCCGCTGCAGAAGAAGCGATATCGAAGATTAACTCCTCGCTTGAAGTTGTCCGGAGATCCGAAGACCACTTCCGGTGTGATTGAGCCCGTGCAATGTGCCTCTACACTGGATGACACCTTTAAAGGTGGTTTTGGTGGGTTTGATCCTCGAGGGGTCTATACCCATTTTGCGCACTGTATCCTGATAGAGCAGGTTTAGGCTGCTGCCACCGTCCATAAGGAGTCGAGTGAGGTGAAATCCGTCAATGATGGGGTCAAGGACCAATGCGGCAGAACCACCATGACGGATACTGGTGGGGTGGTCCCTACGATCGAAAGTGATCGGACAAGAAGACCATGGGTTGAACTTTGGGGTGACTGGCTCCATCACATAGATGTCCCTCAATGCACGCTTCCGTTCCTGCTTGGGAATATGGGTTGCGTATATCATGTTTACCGTTTTCACTTGGGGAGGAAATTTCTTCTGTCCTCCTGTGTTCGGCGGCTGGAGCTCCTCCTCGTCGTCGCTATGCAGCCCCTTTTCCTTGTTTTCGACATTCAACTTGCCGGCCTGTTTGAACACCCAGCATTCTCTGTTGGTGTGGTTGGCTGGTTTATCGGGGGTGTCGTGAATTTGACACGAGCGATCGAGTATGCGGTCCAAGCTGGACGGGCCCGGATTGCTTATTTTGAACGTCTTTTTCCACTGACAGGATTTAGAGCCACTGAATCCGACATTAACTGCCGTGTCTTCAGCATTGTCGCCGTTGTTGCGGCGCTTGTGTCTGTTGCGATGTGGCCTGCCGTTGCTATCTTTGGCATCTGAATTGCCAGGGTTTCTTGATGTGTTGTTGCTGCGAGCCAGCCAGCTATCCTCGCCCACACAAAAGCGGGTCATGAGTGTCGTGAGGGCTGCCATGGAATTCGGCATTTCTTGGCCGAGGTGTCGGGCGAGCCACTCGTCGCGGATGTTATGCTTAAATGCCGCTAAGGCCTCGGCATCCGGGCAGTCGACAATTTGGTTCTTTTAGTTAGGAACCAAGTCCAGAATTTCCTGGCTGAT
Source organism: Aegilops bicornis (assembly GCA_021605145.1). Classification (NCBI taxonomy): domain Eukaryota; kingdom Viridiplantae; phylum Streptophyta; class Magnoliopsida; order Poales; family Poaceae; genus Aegilops; species Aegilops bicornis. The sequence continues at coordinate 314,233,716 of CM038674.1, read as the reverse complement.
TCCCCTGGCTGTTGGGTTATGTGACTCAAGTCATCGGCAACCGGTGGTCGCACATAAGTGTCCTGGAAGTTGTCAAGGAATGCGTCCTCCAAATTCCCCCAACTGCCAATGGAGTTTGTTGGCAGGCTATTGAGCCAATGCCGAGCAGGTCCTTTGAGTTTTAGTGGGAGGTACTTGATGGCATGTAGATCGTCAGCGTGGGCCATGTGGATGTGGAGGAGTAAATCTTCAATCCATACCGCGGGGTCTGTTGTACCATCATATGATTCAATGGTCACGGGTTTAAAACCTTCTGGGAATTCGTGATCCATTACTTCATCAGTGAAGCATAGGGCGTGTGTGGCGCCTCTGTGCTGGGCTATATCACGATGCAGTTCAGACGAGTCTTGTCTGCTGTATTCGGCCCGGCCAGATTTGCTTTTAGTATATCCAGCGTGACGGTCGTCGTCACACGTTGGGGCGCGCCCCCGTGATCTGTATATCGATCTTGCATGTCCTGCTTTGTTTTCCAATATGTCTCGCGGGTCCTGCGTGTTGCCCCGGGCCTTGGTATTTTTGTTTGACTGGCGGCGGGGTGCGGGCCGGACTTCGTCCTGATATGCAGCTTTGTCTCGGCCACGAGGTGGCCGGTCAGCCGCATCATATGCTGGAAGCGTAGGCTTTAATGCTTCCTCCTCGAGTTGGGGTAGCAACCTGCGCTTTGGGTAACTTTTGGTTGGGCGCTCGAGTTCGTATTCCTCGGCCCCCAGGACCTCAGTCCATCTATCCGCTAGCATATCTTGGTCAGCTTGAAGCTGCTATTGCTTTTTCTTCAGGCTTTTTGTTGTGGCTATAAGCCGGCGCTTGAAGTGCTCCTGTTCGACGGGATCCTCAGGCACGATAAATTCTTCGTCGCCGAGGCTCACCTCGTTGTCGGTGTACTAAAGTAGGGGTACCTTAGTACCCCGAACTTGTGCACGGTCAGTCGCAGCGTCCCCGCGGCAAGCCTCGCCGGGCGTCCGCCAAGACCCTCTGCAGCCATTCTTAAGGCAAGACCCCGACAAGAGGAGCTTGTCGGGAAGACCACTCCAGGCACGCAGAAGACAAGGCCCCGGCAAGAGGAGCTTGCCGAGAAGGCTCGGGGCGCGACAAGTCCCTGAGCGCGACAAGGATTCGGCCGCGACAAGGCGCTTGCCACGGCATGCAACTCCTCTCCGTCTCCGCTCCAGCTCACCCAGCGACGTGTCGCCATGGGACCGTTCCATGGGCCCGTGTCGAGCGGCTGTGCAGCCAGCGGAGAGCAGCGATAAGCGGCGCTGACAGGCTCGCCATCGTGGCGAGCGGAGGCGCACCTGACGGTCTGTGTTACACTATTTGGGCGACAACGACAGGCATTTATTGCTTTTGTCCCTTGCCGTCAGAGTTAGGTATTTTGCACTGTACACTGTTCAAGTAGGTGTACCAACTCCTGTTTTTACATTTATACCCTCGTCTATGTTGCCACCTGTCGGAGACCCCTTGAGCATATAAAAGGAGGCCTGAGTGCAACGTATAGGGGGTTCGGTTCGCGTCTTTCGCAAGGTTCAGTTCATTCGACTGGCCGTAGACTAGATACACTCACGCCAGGTTTTGTAGCTCGCATTGCTCCCTAGCAAGAACAGAATAGATCAAACAAGCAGCAGTAGGAGTTTTATCTCTCCGGAGAGCTCCGAAGCTGGGTAAACCGCCCGTGTGCATCGCCTCGATCCGCTCTTCGTGCGACCTCCGCCCCCCTCCGAACCACAAAGGGGCCCTCTCCGCCGGCCCCAAAGGTGTCCGTGGGTACGATCAGCCTCCCCGACATCTCTGGCGCGCCCGGTAAAGCGTCGAGGCCGTGTGAATCCGATCCGGCGTTCACGCTGGCGGCGTCATCAACATCTTCCTCAACATGCCACCGAAGAAGAAGGCTTGGCGGCAGAACCGTCAGCGTCGTACCCACCCTCACCGCAGCAAAGCGGGTGGTGGGGCAGACGTGGCGGAGGGACAGCGCGACGAAGGTGTTCGCGACGTTGCCAAGTCCAAGGACAAGGCACCGCAGACCTCGGCGTCCACGCATCCCGCGTCCATCTCAGAGACGCGAGACCAACAACGTCATGGCGTTCACAACGCCATACGCTCGCTGGATCGAGACCCTCAAGACCAGCATGCGGCGCCAACATGCCGGCACTAGTGAGATACGGTCGCCCGGACGGCATCGCTCCTTCTAACGTAGTTAGAAGTCCGAGCGTGTCCCGCCTCGCACCGTTCTCCAATGCCGCCTACTACTCCAGCAGAAGCTCTGGCGAGCTCAATCGCTCCTCGACTACCCTCCAATGGCCGACAAGGTCGACGCAGTGGAGGGCCACTATCGAGCCTCATCGGCTTTGCTAACGGCGATGCTCCGGCAACTAACGCCATCGTTGCCGCGGGCGAGGCGACAAGGCATGAGCCGGTGGCAACGAGACTGTCGGAGGTGCAACCACCGTGCACTCTCCGGCAAGAAGGCCAAGATCGCCGACTCACCGGATCCACCTCGACAGCGACTCCACTGCGTCGTCGGATCCGCGAGCTCGCCGCGATCAGCGCCAAGTTCTTCATGAGCGACAACAAGAGGACGCTCGAACTCGCATCGAGCGCCGAAGAGAAGCGCGCTGGGCTTATGTTGACATGCACGCGCCGGAGGGGCCAGGCGACTTGCCGTACGCGGTAGGTTGCCCTGCGTTCACTCGTGAGCTGCGGCAAGTCCAGTGGCCCAGCCAAAAAAACTTCAAACCAGACGTGCCGGAGAAGTATGATGGCAGGACGCATCCGTCGGAGTTCCTCAGCATCTACACCATCGCGGTGCAGGCCGCGGGGGGACGGGACGACAAGATCCTTGCCAACTACTTCCCGCTCGTGCTCAAGCCCAACGTCAGATCTTGGCTCATGCACTTGCCGGACAGCTCCATATCCTCTTGGGCGGATCTGTGCCATCAGTTTGTTGGCGCCTTTCACGGTGTGGCCACAAACCTCATGGCCAAGAGAGCGACCTTCACTTGCTCGCCTGAAGGAAGGAGAGTCCTGCGCAAGAAGTTCATTCAGAGATTCAGCCGTGTGCACTACAACATCGAGACGTCCACCCTGCGCGGTGATCAGCGCATTTCATCAAAATGTGCGGAACCGCAGGATGAGGGAGGAGATGGCGATGTGCAAAGTCAAGGACGTCGATGAGCTGTACGCCTTGGCCGACAAGTGTCTTGCTACCGAGGAAGGGAGGAGACTCCCAGGGGAGAATGTAGAAGCAGGATCTGACAGTGATAACACCGCCCCGGCAAAGAAGGGCCGGCGGCGAGGCAACAGGAAGAAGAAGGCCAGAGAAGTGCTAGCTGTTGAGCAGTCCGGCAATGGAGGTGGCGACAAGAACGCCAAGGCTGGTGTCTCCGGCAAGGAGGTTGCCGCTGACGCCAACCACCAGTCGGTGGCGGCCGCCGACAAGCAGGACAGCTCCGGCAAGCAGTACTGCAAGATCCACCGCACCAAGGGCCACGATCTCCAGAGCTGCAAGAAAGTCGAGCAGCTTGTCGAGCAGCAGAGAGCTGAGTACGAGCGGCGCGACAAGGAGAAGGCCCAGGAAGGTGCTGGGGGAGCAAGCAAGAAACGTCCCGGCCGGGGAGGACGCTGCGGCAAAGTCAAACAGCGACAAGGAGATCGACCTCTCCGCGGCCGCGACAAGGATGAAGATGATGATGACGACGAAGATATGGAGGACGACGACGCCGATGAGTAGGAGTTTCAGAAAGCCACAGAGGTTCTCTGCGTTGACGGAGGTGCTTCTCGCATACCTCCCACCGCCAACTCAAGCAATGGATGCGGGAGGTCAATGCAAGGAACCATCCGTGAGAGTCGCGCAAGCCTCGAAGTGGTCCAAGACGCCTATCATTTTTGATATTGAGGACCACCGATCGCATAATCGCGGTCGGGTGCTTGCCGATGTTGGTCTCTCCAACCATCCGCAACCTCAAGGTCACAAAATTTTAGTTGACGGCGGGCCGGCTTGAATCTGATCTTCTCCGCGGTGCTCCGAAGCTTCAAATCCTGACAATGAGCTCGAAGAGACCGGAACCTTCCAAGGAATCAATCCGGGAAGGAGCAAGCCAAGGGGAAGATTACGTTGCCGGTCACATTTGGCAGCGAGCTGAACTTCAGGACTGAGAGGGTTACGTTTGACGTCGCCGATTTCCCATTGCCTTACAACGGGATACTTGGCCGTCCAGCACTCGCCAAGTTCATGGCAGCCTCTCACTACGCCTACAACCTACTCAAGATGCCAGGCCCGATAAGCGTCATCGCTGTCCATGGCGACAAAAAGGATGCCCTTATCTGTGCCGACAAGATCTACCGGGATGCAGCAGCCGCGACAGACTGCCCAACACTTGCCGCTGAAGCTCCGGGGAAGAAGACCAAGTCCAAGTCCGGCAAGGGCTCGATGCTCACTCCGCAAGCGCACCTCTCTTCGGAGTGCTGCGCTACCATCGAGGACGCACCATCGAGCTCCACCGGCAAGTGCAAGAAGATGGTGGCTCCGCCAAGACCAAGAAGGTGCCCGCCAAGGAGGACGGTGCTGGTGGTACCTTCACCATCGTGCCTCTCTCAACCCCAAATAGGAAGGCGCGCTCGTTGCTTTCTGCGGGCGAATGTCGACGTGTTTGCATGGCAACCGCCCGATATCCCCGTGTTCCTGTGAAAGTGATTGAGCACCGCTGGCCGCTTTGTCCTCATGCGCGCCCGTCAAGCAAAAAGTCGGGAAGCAAGCGGTGGAGCGCCAAGAATTCATAGCCGAAGAGATCAAGAAACCGGAAGCAGCAGGCCTTGTCGAGGAGTGCTCCATCCCACGTGGTTGGCCAATCTCGTAGTCGCGTGCACAAGGCAAATGGGAAATGGAGACTTTGTATTGACTTCACGGATGTTAATAAAGCTTGTCCCAAAGATCCGTTTCCCTTGCCGCGCATTGACCAGATTGTTGACTCCACGGCTGGATGTGATTTGCTTTCGTTTCTTGATGCATACTCAGGATACCATCAGGATCTTCATGGCTGAAGAAGATGAAGAGAAGACCGCATTCGTCACACCATGTGGCACATACTGTTTCATATGGATGCCTTTCGGTTTGAAGAATGCTGGTTCAACATTTGCAAGGGTAGTCCATGACGCTTTTGAGCCGCAAATGCACAGAAATGTAGAAGCCTACATGGATGACATAGTGGTCAAGAGCAAGGACAAAGCAACTTTGGTTCAAGATTTGACGAGACCTTTGCAAATCTGCGCGCAAGATCAACCTCAAGCTCAACCACGAGAAGTGCGTGTTTGGAGTCCCTTCCGCAAGCTTCTCCGGTTCTTCGTGGTCTCAGCGGGGATTGAAGCTAATCCCGACAAGATCAAGGCCATTGAGCAGATTGAAGCACCAAAGCGCCAAGGATGTACGAAGACTAGCCGTTGCGTGGCTGCTCTCAAAGAAGTTTATTTCTAGGTCTGCTGAGCGCGCCCTGCCATTTTTCAAGATTTTGAAAAGGGCAGGTCCAGTAAAATGGACTCCCTAAGCGGAGGCTGCGCTGCAGGACTTGAAGAGATACCTGTCCTCCACTCCAACACTTGTCGCACCTAGGCCACAAGAGAAGTTGCTGCTATATATAGCGGCAACCAATCAAGTGGTTAGTGCTGCGTTAGTGGCGGAGAGGGAGGCGGATGATGAGCCAGCGACCACGGCAAACACATCCAGCGACAAGCAGGGGGCTTCGCCGACAAGCTCTGGTCCCGACAAGGATGAGTCCGCGCAGACACGCGAACAGATGCAGAAAAGGATGGTGCAGCGCCCAGTCTACTTTGTCAGCTCCCTCCTGCAAGGGGCTAGGTCGAGGTATTCTGGTGTGCAGAAATTGCTTTTCGGCCTCCTCATGGCCTCGAGAAAGCTGCGCCATTACTTCCAAGCACATGAGATCACAGTCGTCACTCGCTTCTCAAGAGGATACTGCAGAATCCAAGCGGCAGTGCAGGATTGTCGAGTGGGCATCGAGCTGTCAAGCTTTGGTCTCAAGTTTGAAAGCACATCAACTATCCAAAGCGAGCATTGGCAGAATTCATAGCGTAATGGACGCCAACGCCAGATGAAGAGATTCCGGAGACGAGCATTCCCGCCAAAGAAGCAAGCAAAGAGTGGCTGATGTACTTTGATGGTGCCTTCTCGCTGCAAGGTGCCGGTGCCGGGCGCTTATCGCGCCCAATCGGAGAGCACCTCAAGTACATCGCCCAGATGCACTTTCCCAAGGAGCAAGCGACAAACAATCTGCAGAGTATGAAGGTTTGCTTGCCGGTCTCAGATCGCATGATGGACCTTGGGATCAAGAAGCTTATTGTCAGGGGTGACTCGCAACTCATCGTCCGCCAAGTCAACAAAGATTACCAGAGTCCGTTGATGGAAGCCTGCGTTGATGAAGTGAGGAAGCTGGAAGAGCACTTTGACGGCCTGCAAATGGAACATGTTCCAAGAGCTTAGAATGATATTGCTGACGGCCTGTCAAAGTGCGCTGCGCTTAAGTTACCTGTGGAACCAGGGATCTTTGTGCTCAAGCTGACTCAACCAACCGTAACACCATCAACAGGACAGAGAGCAAGAAGAGGAAGTTGGCCTCTGGTGACTACTTTCCGACGGAGCTTCCCAAGCCGTCGTTGCAAAGGTCTCCAAGATCAACACCAGCAGTCTTGAGGAAGCGATCTGCTCCCAGACCCTGTGGTTTGTTTCGTTGAAGCAAACGCTCCCGACAAGTCTTGTTCCGGCAAGCTTGTCGGGGAGCATCAAGCTCCGGCAGGGACGCAGGTTCTTGCCGTGGAAGCTGATGTTCCCGCAGCAGCAGATGTGCCTTTAGTCCTTGTTGTCGAGCCACAAGCTCCAACATGGGCGCAGCAGATTGTCCATTTCCTTCAGACAGGAGAACTCCCCGAAGAGCGGGAAGAAGGGTAGCCCGGCAGTCAAGTATGTACCAGTTTGTCGACAAAGATACATCGCATGTAAGAAGACTCAACGGTGTGAAATTGAAGTGTATTCCGGGGAAGATGGACGGAAGCTGTTGGCAGAGATACATGGAGGCATATGTGGTCACCACATTGGCGCAAGAAGAGCACTTGCCGCAAAAGCTTTCCGGCAAGGTTTCTTCTGGCCGACAACCCTCCGTGATGCAACCGCACAAGTAACCAAGTGTGAAGCGTGCGGTTCCATTCCAAACAGATACACCAGCCAGCTCAAGCTCTCCAGACGATCCCTTTATCACGGCCATTTTCGGTCCGGGGCTCGACATCCTCGGCCCCTTCCCCGAGCTGTCGGGGCTTTGAGTACTTGTACGCCGCCATCGACAAGTTCACAAAGTGGCCGGAAGTGGAAGCGATGAGGAAGGTGACAAGACTTGTCGGCGATCAAGTTCTTGGTCGATTGTTTGCCGCTTCGAATCCCTAACAGGATCATCACCGACAACGGCACACAATTCTGAGTCGCACCTTCATGCAAGACGTCCAAGACCTTGGTGCCAAGGTCTGCTTTGCTCCGTTGCTCACCCGAGAAGCAACGGTCAAGCGAAGAGGGCAGAATCTTTGAAGTGCTGCGGCCTCAAGACCGTAATTTCGACGGGCTGCACAAGTGCAGAAGAAATCGGATCGAGGAGCTGCCGGGTTCTTTGGTCGATCAGACGACGCCAAATCGAGCCACCGCCGTGCACCCTTTGCTATAGTCTATGGAGCAGATGCGATTCTCCCCACGGAACTCAGATCACGGATTGCCTCGAGTACTCGCTTATGATGAGTTTGAGCAAGAGCAGCTGCGACAAGATGACGCTGCTCCTCGAGGAGGATCGTCTTTCAGGGCCATGCGAGCCGCTCGCTACCAACAAGCCCTACGTCGCTACCATAGCCGCAGGGTTAGTGCCGAAGTCTCGAGGAAGGCGACCTTGTTCTTCGCTGCTCAGTCCGCCAAGAATTCAAACAAGTTGACGCTTGAAGTGGGAAGGCCCTTTATCGGGTGAAACGAGTCACTAGGCCTGGCGCTATCCGCTTTGAGACCGAAGATGGCATTCCGTGAGCAACTCCCGGAACATTGAGCATCTTCGTAAGTTTTACCCATAGGGCGCGGTTGTCGGAATCCGTTCCGCAACCACCTTTTGTACAAGTCTTGCCGCTGTTGCATGTAATCCTTCAGACAAAGCCGGGCGCAGACCCGATGCATCAAGAAGCTCGTGGTGTTGCGCATTTACTTGTCAAGTTCATGCTTTCATCAATTTATTGCATGCTTTGGCTAACACTTTGTGCAGCAACCACACCGTAAGCGTAATCGAGCCGCTAGGCTCCATAACGTTATTTCCTCTTCTTTTTCTTCTCTCAAAGAAAGGAAGGCTCCCTCGCGCACAAGTTAACCAGGGGGGAGGAGGAGATAATACTATGGACCAGGCACAGCTCGAGGAAGTTTCACCTCATCGGGAAGCGAGAAACAGAAAAGCTAAGTTGCCAAAGTTTGAGCAATCAGTTTTTAAGTTTTCAAGTTATCTTCCTCGAACGATAGTACTTTGTATGGAAAACCTGTGCGCAGAGGAACCGAATCGTGGATCGGTCGCGCCTTACTTTGTTTCGAGTCCGCTCAACAACTTAAGTGAGCTGCGGCTAGTCGCGACAAGGTTGCTTGTCGGTGGCGACCCGCTTGACGAAGCTGGCGAAGTTCCGCTTTTCGGCGCTCATGACAAGGGTGCCTGCACCGCAAGTTTCCCTGAAAAGCGTAGGGCAATAACGTACAAAGGAATGAATCAAGTAGAGGAAATAACATTGCATCGATCGATTCAGATCAGTAATAAATTTGTAAAGTTATCTTCCTTGAATGACCGCGCTTTGTATGAAAGACCCGTGCGCGGAGGAACCAAATCGTGATCGGTCGCCCTTACTTTGTTTCGAGTCCGCTCAACAACCTAAGTGAGCTGCGGCTAGTCCGCGACAAGGTTGCTTGTCGATGGCGACCCGCCAGCAGGCTGCTGAAGTTCCGCGACTTTCGGCGCTCAAGGCAAGGGTGCTGCACCGCAAGTTTCCCTGAAAAGCGTAGGGTAATAACATACAAAGCCAAGAGTCGAGTAAAGGAAGTAACGTAGCAGATGTTGCCCAGAATAAAGTTATGTTACGAAAATAACTTACCGCGGCACTGGCTAAATCGTTCTCAGAACTGAAATAACAGCGGAGAGGATAAGAAGGGCGCACTGGTACCCAAGCCCCGGCAAGCCAGAGTTGCCGGGGGCTGCGGCAAGCCAGAGTTGTCGGGGGCTGCGGCAAGCCAGAGTTGCCGGGGGCTGCGACAAGCCAGAGCTGCCGGGAGCTGCGGCAAGCCAGAGTTGCCGGGGGCTGAGATATCAGATAAGCCCTTCGTCCTTTTTCAAGCGTCCCTCTTTCATTAAAAACATTCTACTCGGATACAATCTGTGGGGAATGAAAAACATGAAAGAGAGGATTACAAGATTTAAATGCGGATAAGGCCCGAAGGCTTACAAATTAAAAAGATAAGACGCCCGTAATCCCTTTCCTGTCCCTCTTTTCAGGAGGTAGGTCAAGGAGGCGAGAAGGGCAAAAGAAACGCCTAGACGAGCTACGGATGCCAGAAGGCACCAAGAGAACATCCCGGGAGCTCCCCGAGGGCTTGACGGAGATGGCAGCGCCGGAAGCGGGGCTCGAAGACGGGGCGGCCGGACGTCAGCACGCTGTCGAGGGCACTACGCCCTCGTACTCGACTCTGACGGCCTTTGTCGCCATCCCTCTTCCCTTCGCAGCCTCCCCACGCCGCCGCCAAGGAGACGACCCGGGAGTTCAGGAGCCGGGCGACACGGATGATGGGGTCGCCGGTGACGACGAAGCGGCGCCTCGACAACTAATCGGGCCCGCCAACCTCGCTGCCGTCGCCGCTCTCCTCCTCGTCACTCTCGCCGAGGGGGATCTTCACCACGGAGGAGCTATCCACGCAGCACTTCGCCCGAGTACCAAGATCCCCAAGACCTTCACGGAGAGGAGATCACCCTCCATTAACTTAAAATGGAGGGTAAACCCCGCCTCAGGCTGTGGATGCGGGTGAACGTCTTCCACCCACGATCGAGATACATCACATTAGGGGCTGGGAATACAACACGGACTCGCATGCCGCTGATTCCACAGCCCCTCATGTGCAATCTCAGTGTCTCGGGCGGATCTGACTCCATCGCGCTCGCAATTGGAGCTTGAAGCCGGAGGCGGCGACGAGGCGCCCGGCGCAGCCTGATGAAGAACTCGCAAGGGTCATCCCCGGTATGGAACGCCGCAGGAAGGGGAGCCACCGGCGGAAGCGGAGACGGCGCGCCGCCCCGTCCGCCTCTCCCCCGAGCGCCTCGACCTCGTCCACGACCTCGCCCCCTCCCTCTTCCCCTTGGGGCTGGCTCTGCCGCCCCGGGCATGGGGTTGGGAGGGGAGCGTTGTCTAGCGGCGACCCTCGCCGCCACCGATGAAGAACCAAGGTCCCTTTTCTCCATGGCGAACGAGAGAAGAGGGAGCAGAAACTGAGGAAAGGAGGAGGTGGGAGAGTGCAGGATTTTGCGCTCCCCTTCCGCTCTTTTTAAGGAAGCAAGGTGGGGGCTCAACCGCCCCGCTCGACAAATCAGGGCATAGGAAGAGCAGGGAATCGGGGCCGACCTGCTGCCTCTGCCAGAACGGCCTGGTTTCCCACTTCCACCGTCCGTGACCCCAAGAGCATGGGAACCACGTGGCGGGGATGCAGAACTGAGGCGATGGGTGGAGCGACCCCGCACGCCGCCCACTCCCCCCACGACGCCGCAATTGACGCGTGCCGTTACAGGGGGACGCGGCGGATACGGAGTGGGTTTGGTTTGGACCCAGCCGCGTGCGTGCGTTCTGTTTTGGGCCTGGCCCAACAGCGCTTCGGCACCGTGTATGGCTCAGACCGGGGCTCTGCCGGTGTACTAAAGTAGGGGTACCTTAGTACCCCGAACTTGTGCACGGCGATCGCGGCGTCGCTGGCAAGCCTACTTTGGCGTCCGCCAAGACCCTCCGCAGCCATTCTCGAAGGCAAGACCCGACAAGAGGAGCTTGTCGGAAGACCACTCTGTGCACGCAGAAGACAAGGCCCCGCAAGAGGAGCTTGCGGGAAGGCTCGGGCGCGACAAGTCCCCGAGCGCAACAGGATTCGCCGCTGCAAGGCGCTTGCTGCATGCAACTCCTCTCCGTCTCCGCTCCAGCTCACCCGGCGACATGTCGCCATGGGACCGTTCCATGGGCGGCGTGTCGGCGGCTGTGCAGCCGCCGGAGAGCAGCGATAAGCGGCGCCGACAGGCTCACCATCGTGGCGAAGCGGAGGCGCACTGACGGTCTGTGTTACACTTTGTTTGGGTGACAACGACAGCATTTATTGCTTTTGTCCCTTGCCGCCGAAAGTTAGGTATTTTGCAATCGCATAATCGCTCAAGTAGGTGTACCAACTCCTGTTTTTACATTTATACCCTCGTCTATGTTGCCACCTGTCGGAGACCCCTTGAGCATATAAAAGGAGGCCCGAGTGCAACGTATAGGGGGTTCGGTTCGTGTCTTTCGCAAGGTTCAGTTCATTCGACTGGCCGTAGACTAGATACACTCACGCTAGGTTTTGTAGCTCGCATTGCTCCCTAGCAAGAACAGAATAGATCAAACAAGCAGCAGTAGGAGTTTTATCTCTCCGGAGAGCTCCGAAGCTGGGTAAACCGCCCGTGTGCATCGCCTCGATCCGCTCTTCGTGCGACCGCCCCCCTCCGAACCACAAAGGGGCCCGCTCCGTCGGCCCCATAGGTGTCCGTGGGTACGATCAGCCTCCCCGACACTCGTCTTTGGAGAAAGGAAGGTAATTTTCATCCTCTGATTCTCCGTCTGCTGCCTGTTCCTTAGGGCTAGCTTGCCCATCCTCCCGCTCGAGGCCTGGCTGGAGGGGATTGTCTTCGTCTTCGGCACTATCCGCAACGTTATTGTTTCTTGTGCCGATATCGCCGCTTTTGCTATGGCGGGACTTAGAGCGGCGCCTACAAATTCGCGGAGTTGGGTAGTTCAATAAATGAAAAATACAAAACAAAAGACTAGTCTGTAGGTTGCAGAGGCCCATGACAAGCTCGTAAATTAAAAAAATTATGGTGGAAAATATCCTTTGATTTCAATTTTTACATAGATAAACAGTGAGCAAAAAAGACCACAATAAAAAATGATGTCATTTTCCGTGATTTTACCCATTTTATGTAGAGAAAGAGTTAGCAAAAAAAGACTAGTATGCAGGTTGTTCAACATTATGTTATTATTCACCAATGCACCGCTTTCTCTGTGGGAGCAGAAAAAGAGAGAAGTTCATCCCGCAGCCCAATGTGGTTCAATTTGTATCTTAAAAGAAGACCCTAGAAGTTCAAAATTAAATAACGATACGGTTCAATTTTTATTTAGTAAGAAACGATTTCCCTTGAGACTAAATAATCAAGCCACTAAGTTCACATTAATAATAACAAAGCAGTCAATATATACAAAAAACTCAAGTTCTTCATGTTTTCTAGAAAAAGAAAAGTACGAAGTTCATTTTAAAAACTAAAAATACAAAAGGATTTTCACCGTTTCTAAATAGAAAAACTCTCGAAGTTCAAAGTAAAATAATGGAAGGGTTCGATGTTTACTAAAACTAATAGGATATTTTCCATTACAAAAAAAACAAGAAGTCCAAATTTTAAAAATGGAGAAGTTCGATGTGAAGAAAAAACATAGATTTTTTCTCGTTGCTAAAGAATAAAATGAACAAGTTCAAATTAAAATAATGGAACATATCAAAAAGGTTTATAAAAAATGATTTCCCCATTTTCTAAAAATACCCGAGAAGCCCATATTAAAACAACATCATGGCTCAATCTTTACCAAAAAATAGCGCTTCAAAATTTCATTAAAAAGATTAAGAAAAAAACCAGGAAGTCCATATTAAAAAGATGGAGAAGTTCGATGATTATAAAAAAACTCATAATTTCCTCGTTATTAAATAATGGAAACAAGAAGTTCAAAAATAAAAAAAAATAAGAAGTTCAACTTTTAAAAATAGAGCGCTTCAAAATTTCATAAAAAATATTAAGAAATAAAACCAGGAAGTTCATATTAAAAAGATGGAGAAGTTCGATGATTATAGTGAACTCGGCTTTTCCTGGTTATTATAGAATGGAAACAAGAAGTTCAAAAATAAAATAACAAGAAGTTCAACTTTTAAAAATAGAGCGCTTCAAAAATTCATGAAAAAAATTAAGAAATAAAAACCAGGAAGTCCATATTAAAAATATATAGAAGTTCGATGATTATAGAAAGCTCGGATTATCCTTGTTATTAAAGAATGGAAACATGAAGTTCAAAAATAAAATAACAAGAAGTTCAACTTTTAAAAAATAGAGCGCTTCAAAATTCATAAAAAGGGATTTAGAAAATGAGATTAAAAATTCATAAAAAAACTCAGATATTTTCACATAACCGAGAGAAGTTCAGATTAATAACTGCTAGAAGTTGACGTACTACACGGTGTGCATTTTGTATTAAAAAACAATAAAAAGAAAAGTCTAAAAGTTTTATTGTTATAAGTTCTAGTCCTCCGTCGTAGAAATTTAAAAAAAATATTGTGAGAGAGGTTTGTACCAAAAGAATATCATTTGTGTAACACGGACGAATGGATGAGAAAATTACAAACGAAAATACGTCACAGAAGTTCAACGTGAAAACAGCAGGAAGTTCGACTACTATAGTGAATGAATTACAGATGAAAAACTTTTAAAATCGACGTGAGTATGAAAAAATGATCAACACGCGAAAGTTGCGTGTTTACATCAGCTTTCCACCGGTATATTACTTGCTCAATTCCGGTGTGTGTTCTGATGAGTGGATGGAGATCTGCGGGCAAAAAAAAGCACGTCGAAAACAGAGTGAAGTTCAGGTAGACATGCTGAGAAGTTCAGGTTATTCATGCGGTGCAATTTCGAAGAATGTGTTTCGCGATAGAGGCAGAACGAATGCTCAGCCATTTTCGAAATTACTTAAAAACGGCTAGGAATCAGAGAAAACCATCAACATGAAAAAGTTTCGCATTTTCCGTAGCTTTTCAACGGTATATTGTTTATTCAATTCCAGTAAAGTTTGTAGGAATTACGGCGAAAATACGTTTTTGTCCATTTTCAAAACTGACTTAAAACCATAAGGAAATGGGAGAAACAATACATACCAAAAAGTTTCGCACTTGTTCAAGCTTTCCAACGCCATATCATTTGCTGCATTCGGACGCACGGTTAGAAAATTAGCTTGAAAATACGAACTCGGTAGGACTTGGACCGTTTTCTAAATTACTCTTAAACCATTCAAAATTAGAAAAACACTTTACAGATGAAAAAGTAGTGCATTTTTATAAGCTTTCCAACGCCATATCATATGCCTCAATTGGATTAGCCGTTTAGAAATGACATCGAAAAAACGAACTCAGCTTTTCGGTTTATGAAATTTTATGTTTTTTCAAATTACTCTTTAACAATAGGGAATTAGAGAAAACTTTCAACATATGGAAGGAGCGGTTTTGCAGGAGTTTTCCAAAGCCATATTATATGCCTCATTCCGATAAACGGTTTAGAAATGCAATCGAAAATACGATTCGCGTTTTTTATGTGAAGAAAAAACGGTTTTCAAAACTGCTCTTAAACCGCTTATATTTTGCCAAAAATTTAAGTTGGGTCATGATATTGGTGTCCAGAGCTTTCCAACGGTATATCGCAAGCCCCATTTGGGGAATGTTGGCAGAAGTTCAACCTAGTTCACGGGGATGGTTAGGCGCGTTACTCAGGCAGTTCAGGTTGTGATCAGAATATTATTCTGATCCCATGATCAGAATAGTGTTTATGTAAAACTATGTCTACCATAGCTTGCCACAGAACTAGTAAAGGCTTGCTAAGCATTTAACGGTTTAAAAGTAAGTAAAAAATATGAAATAAATAGGGGAGCCTAACTCTAATATAATAAGATGATCCAACGGTGTGATTGTGAAAATATGCATTTATGTGTCCTGAGTGAACAAAACAAGCATTTTGGCTCATTGCAGGATGAATATATATTGAAACATTTGTTCTTTCTGTCCAGGACACATGCAATCATATTTTTTCAATCCCTCCGTCGGATCAAGTTTTATTGTAGGTGTGTTGGTTCAGTATTTTTTTCAGAATTTTTGAGAACTTTTACACCGTCGAAACCCTTAACTAGTTCTGTGGCAAGCTATTGTAGAAAATCCTACTCCTATATATAGGTGTGTGTGTGTGTGTGTGTGTGTGTATATATATAAACATTATTCTGATCACGGGATCAGATTATTATTCTGATCACAACATAAACTTCCTGAGTTACACGCCTGAACTTCCCTCTGTAGGAACCCGACCTTCGGGCTATCTTCGCAACCATGTATCCCCGCGTGAATTATATTAGTTAGTCGTGTTCTATATGATGTAAGTGTAATCTAGAAATGGTTTTAGCAACTAAATGCCTATTTTAAATAGGAATCTCGCTCGTTGGCGGATTTTGCTCTTGGGTCGTGATGAAATTGCGTTTTTGCAATTTTACTGCCTGAGTTGTTCGACCTGAACTTCCCCCGGGGCTAGATTGAACTTCCGCCAACATTGACCAAATGAAGGTTGCGATATACCGTTGGAAAGCTATGGACACCAATATCATGACCAAATTAAATTTGTGAGAAAATGCAAGCGGTTTAAGAGCAGTTTTGAAAACCATTTTTCCTTCATACAAAAAATGTGAATCGTATTTTTGATCGCATTTCTAAACCGTTTATCGGAATGAGGCGAATTATATGGCCTTGGAAAGCTGCTGCAAAACCGCTCCTTCCACATGTTGAAAGTTTTCTCTAATTCCATACGGTTAAAGAGTAATTTGGAAAATCGTAAAATTTTGCCAACCAAACAGCCAAGTTTGTATTTTTGATGCCATTTCTAAACGTCTAATTCAATTGAGGCAAATGATATGGAGTTGGAAAGCTTATGAAAATGCGCTACTCTTTCATGTTGAAACTTTTTTCTAATTTGGAAAGGTTTAATAGTAATTTAGAAAACGGTACAAGTTCCACCGAATTCGTAGTTTCAAGCTAATTTTTGAACCGTATGACCGAATGCAGCAAACGATATTGCGTTGGAAAGCTTGAACAAATGCGAAACTTTTTCTTACATATTGTTTCTCCCTATTCTATATGGTTTTATGTCAATTTTGAAAATGCTAAAAACGTATTTTCGTCATAATTTTTACAAACTTTATTGGAACGGGGCAAATTATATACCATTGAAAAGCTACAGAAAATGCGAAACTTTTTCATTTAGATGGTTTTCTCTAATTCCTAACCGTTTTCAAGTAATTTCGAAAATGGAGAGATCATTCGTTCTACCTTTATCGCGAAACAGATTTTTTGAAAATGCATCGCGTGAAGACTTGAACTTCTTGGCATGTCTACTTGAACTTCACTCTGTTTCTCACGTGCTTTTTCGTCTCGTAGATCTCCAACCACTCACCGAAATTGAGCAAGTGATATACCGATGGAAAGCTGCTGTATACACGGAACTTTCCCGTGTTGACCATTTTTTCATACTCGCGACGATTTTAAAAGTTTTTCATCTCAAATTCATTTAGTGTAGTAGTTGAACTTCCTGTTGTTTTCACGTTGAACTTCTGTGATGTATTTTTGTTTGTAATTTTTTCATACATTCGTCAGTGTTACCAAAATGATATTCCTTTTGTACAAACCTCTCTCACAATATGTTTTTTAACTTTCCCCGACCGAGGACTTGAACTTACACAAATGATATTCCAGTCGTTTTGAAGTAAATCATAAAATGACGAGATAATGATTCCTGCGTTCATCGTGAACGGAAATGCACTGCGTGAAATAGTTGAACTTCCAGGGCATGTTTGTTTGAACTTCACTCTATTTTTGACGTGCTATTTATTGCCCGTAACTCCAAAACCACTTACCGGAATTGTGGAAATGATATGCCGATGGAAAGTTGTTGGAAACTCGCAACTTTCCTGTGTTGATCAGTTTTTCATACTCGTGATGGTTCAAAAGAACTTTTTGAATACACAAAAACGTCTTTTAGACAGTATACATAAAACTTTTAAAACATCCATCGGAATATAGCATATAATATACCGTTGGAAACCTTATGAATAGGATCAACTTTTTCATGTAGACACGTGTTACAAATTTGTTGGTGTTTGAGAGCAATTTTAAAATGGCAAACACGATGTTGTTTTTGCCTCTCTTTTTTTAACATGTAATTCAAGGTCGGAGTCTCATAATATAATTTTCGAACCGTGCAGGGTGGAGCACGTGAACTTCTTGCAACGAACCTTTTAGGATTTTACTTTTTTTATTCTTTTATTCTCTTCAGAAATGCACCGTGTAGTAATTGAACTGCTCGTTGTTTTCACCTTGAACTTCTGTCACATATTTTTGTCCGCGATTACTTATCCGTTTCGTTGTTGTTGCACAAATGATATACCATTGGAAACCTATTGACGAGATGCAACTTTTTTCTATCACGGTTTAACTTTTGTTTCGAACAAGATACACCAATTTGTATTAACCGTTTATTTGGAATAAGAATGTTATATACCCTTGGAAAGTTGTTGAATAGGAGGAACTTTTTGAACTTTCTCGGGCTTAGCACTTAATTTTTTATTCATTTTTTCTCATACAAACACACGCGCATGCAGCACATGAACTTCGGGCTGTTATCAATTTGAACTTCTCTGTGTTTCGCTTTAGTAATGGACAAATTTGAACTTTGAGAATTAACATTTTCTAGGTGACGCTTCTTGTTTTCTTCATGAATTAAAAAATCGTACTGCTCTGTTATTTGAATTTGAACTTCTTAGTTTATTTTTTATTAATGAGGAATTTTGAGTATTGTAATCGCTTCATTATTTAAATTTGGATTGCTTCTTTATTTAAAGTTAAACTTCTAGGTTTTTCCTAGAAACGGAGAAAATGTATTTTTAATCCATAATTTGAACTATTCTGTTATTTTAATCTCAACTTCTTGAGATTTAATTAAAAAAACGAAAATTTATGTTTTCTAGAAACGATGAAATACTTGCTTGAAAGTTTTGTGTTATTTTTGAAATACTTTGTCATTTTGGTTTGAACTCTTATGAAATTCCCGTCAAAAAGTTTTGAACTTATCTATCTTTTTAATTTAAACTTCTTGGTTTATTATTTGGTAATGGAGGAAACCCTTGTGTTCTAATAAACATCGAACCGCCCCTTTATTGAAATTTGAGCTTCTAACTTTTTTACAAACAAGGACAATCCTTTTTCGTTAAAAATTTTTTTGAATTATTTCTATTTTTTTAGAAATCAAAAAATATATATTTTGAACAAAGATCAATCATCTTTGTGTGTTTTAATTTAAATTTTGGTTATATTGTTTATAAACTAAAATATTTTTTGATCGGCGCACTACTTTTTCACAATGATTGATTTTGTCCATAGGCTTTAATATAGTGCATGTTTGTTTCATAACTACAATGGAGGCTTTTTTGAACATGTACTATTTGAATTTCGTGCGTTCTCATAGTTGAACTTGTTTTAGGTTCGGAGTTGCCAGTATTTTTGACACATGAGAGGAAGTGAATATTATTTAACATATGTATAAACGAGTAGCCATTTAACAAGTATTCCTAAAAGGGGGGCACAAATAAATGATGGGCCTAGTGCGGCAGGGTAAACACATATGCTTACAATTTTTTTGCAACCTATTTAATGAAAAAAATGATTTGTAACAAGATGCATGAGCTTGCTTCCATTTTTTGCATAGGCTGGACAGAGCAAAATAAACGACTACAAAAGTTGACAATGTTTCTTTTAAACTGAAAAACTGTGGAATTTTTACCACCACATGTTTTCATCCCAATCATGTTCTTTTATCTTCTCAAGTGACCAGAACATGCATTGTGCTTCCATTTTTTATATGTTCAATAAAATCAGAGCAGTCCAATGTCGTAAACATCCATAGTCCAACGACCAAAATAACCAGAGTATATATGAAGAAAATACAAGTTTCGTGGACCCTTTTTTCTACCACACACACACACATTTGTTCTCATCCATCTCCAAAGCCACCACCACTGAGCTACTCACGCAATTGGAAAAATATCAGCACTTTTTGCAGAAGCAAATGAGTAAGAGTTGAGAACAACAACTACAAGTTGAAGGGACTAGTCAAGTGAAGTGCTTGTAGTATTAACCTGTAGCAAATTAATGTTGGCCGATTCCACCAAGAACACGCCATGTATGGATATGAACCCCACAAACAACTATACTAATCCCTCCTCGCATTGGCTACAATTGACTCGGCTTCCATTGGATGTTGTGCACACATCGACGGCTCCCTGCAGTCAAGCACCACCGGATCCGCGACTGCCGGACATTCTGAATTAACAACAAACAGCGACCTGAACTTCTGTTTGTGGGAGAATCATTTCTGAAATTTTTAGTAATCAGTTGTACAAATCCACAGTAATTTTTATGAAACAACACATGAGTTCAGTTAGTTTTTTTGAACTTTTCTAAAGACAACGAAGCAAGAACAGGCCAGGGGGCAAACGGCCGCTAGCTGCTGGCACAACGGGGAGGGAAGTAGCTGCTCTGCCACGAGTGGTAGCCGACGTCGCACAAGGGAAGCTTGGCACTGGAAGGGAAGGCCAAGGCAGTGTGCTGGAAGCTCTATGCGGTGGCATCACACTGGTGACAGAGGGCGGAGACGTGCAGCGAGCCAGGCACGACGCGGCGGTGGAGTGGAGGGAGTGTCCGCTCCATGGATGAACCTTCATTGGGAAGGTCAATGTGGCCCTCGCGAGAAGGTCAATATGGCCGGAGACGCAGGAGCGGTAGTGCTTGTGTGGTGTCCGGGGACAGCCTCGGTTGGGTTGATGGCCAGCGGCGGCCTATGGGGATGGAATGCCATGGTTACTGGATCAGGCCTATCGTGCACTATGAAACTGAACCAACACATCATGCGAAGCTGACCTACATACTATAATGCTCTTCTGTTTTTTCAACTGAACTGATGCATCAGGCGAAACTGACCTGCAACAATGCCATTTTTCAGAGGATAACGACAAACAAATGTGATATACTTGGGTTTTCTGCAGACAACGAAGAGAACTTCTGTTGTTCAAAAATAAAATAACAGAAGTACGAAGCCATCAAAATCTCACATGGCCAGCGTCCAGGGGCGCGAGCATTATCCACTTCACAAGATTATTTTAGTTTAGTAGTACGTACTAGTAAGCACAAACAGAGAAGGTTTTCCTAGTGAGCAACCTAGTTGCCTGAACTTCTGAAGAACAAAAACAAGTACGGTGTCAAGTTAGATTTTCAGAGTAGCTAGTTCCTCATAATTGACAGCTGAAGGTCGGGGCCTCCTCTAGCTGCAGGTCGACCTCTCCTACAGCTGAAGGTCACGGCCTCCTCGAGATGCAGGTCGGGGCCAATCCACGAGGGGGCTGGTGGTCAACCATTTGGCTTGCTAGACTGAATGTCTTTTTTTGGACTTGTCATGGCTGGAGGATGGAGGAGCTGGATCGGGGCATCACTCGTCAGTGCGTACGCAACCAGGACGATAAACGACATGGGCTGCCATCACGAACACAACCTTGGGCAGCAGCAGAGCTAGGGGATGGCGGGATAGGGCGGCAGCATCGCTCGGCGATGGCAAGGTGGGGCGGCAACGGCGCGTTGCTACCTCTTGAGCACTGCGTTGGTTTTCCCTTGATAAGGAAAGGGTGATGCAGCAAAGTAGCGTAAGTATTTCCCTCAGTTTTTAAGAACCAAGGTACCAATCCAGTAGGAGGCCACGCATGAGTCCCTCGCACCTACACAAACAAATAAATCCTCACAACCAACGCAATAAAGGGGTTGGCAATCCCTTCACGGTCTCTTACGAGAGTGAGATCTGATAGATATGATAAGATAATATTTTTGGTATTTTTATGATAAAGATGCAGAGTAAAGAAAGCAAAATAAAGACGATGCTAGAAGTAACTTGTTTACGGGAGATTAATATGATGGAGAATAGACCCGGGGGCCATAGGTTTCACTAGTGGCTTCTCTCAAGATCATAAGTATTATGGTGGGTGAACAAATTACTGTTGAGCAATTGACAGAATTGAGCATAGTTATGAGAATATCTAGGTATGATCATGTATATAGGCATCACGTCTGCGACAAGTAGACCGACTCATGCCAGCATCTACTACTATTACTCTACACATCGACCGCTGTCCAGCATGCATCTAGAGTATTAAGTTCATAAGAACAGAGTAACGCTTTAAGTAAGATGACATGATGTAGAGGGATAAACTCATGCAATATGATATAAACCCCATCTTGTTATCCTAGATGGCAACAATACAATGCGTGACTTGCAACCCCTACTGTCACTGGGAAAGGACACCGCAATGTTGAACCCAAAGCTAAGCACTTCTCCGATTGCAAGAAACATCAATCTAGTAGGCCAAACCAAACTGATAATTCGAAGAGACTTGCAAAGATAACCAATCATACATAAAAGAATTCAGGGAAGATTCAAATATTGTTCATAGATAAACTTGATCATAAACCCACAATTCACCGGTCTCAACAAACACACCGCAAAAGAAGATTACATCGAATAGATCTCCACAAGAGAGAGGGAGAACATTGTATTGAGATCCAAAAACAGAGAAGAAGCCATCTAGCTAATAACTCATGGTTTAGGAGGGCATTGTATTGAGATCCAAAAGAAGATTACTTGAAAATATTTCTTATAGAAATATTTCAAATTCTTGAAATGAGCAAAAATGGTTTAGGAGGGTTTTGTCCAATATTTTGAACATGCCAATGTGTTTAAACTCTTATATATGGACAATATATGTCCAATGAGTTTCCCTAAATTTTATAAAAATATGTTTGAAACATTAAAATAATTTTAACCAATTAAAGACCATTACTGGCCTAAAGAAAAAGCCTTTATATAAGATAGCAAAATAACTTTTAAAATTATATATTTTGTGGTTTTTGGTAGTCCTATATCTAATAGGAGTCAAATATAATTTTTGAAAGATTTTTCACACCCTTAATTAAGTACTTGTAGTTCAAGTCTCAATCCAGGGGTTTTTGGAAAACCTAATTTAGAAAATACTTTTTGGCCAAAATATTTTTGCAGGAAATTATTTTGATGTCCTACACACATGGCATGATCAGTGGGCAAGGTTTTGGATCAAGGAGGAGTATAAGAGTTGGAGGATTTATTTGATTTTTAGAGCACTTGCAAACAGCAGGCAAAAATCAAATCAAGCAAAGTCCAAAACACTCAAAAGTTTTTGTCAAACCATATTTTAGCATGACTAATAGCTTAAGTGTAGTGGCATGAAAATCAGGGTGTGACATAACGGCAAGCAAACGAAAAAGAGAGGGCGAATAAAACGGCAAGGGTGAAGTGGGGGAGAGGAAAATGAGAGGCAAATGGCAAATAATGTAATGCGGGAGATAAGGGTTTGTGATGGGTACTTGGTATGTTGACTTCCGCATACACTCCCCGGCAACGGCGCTAGAAATGGCTCATTGGCGGGAAATCAAATCTTGACTTGACTTGGTGTAGGCCTCCCCGGCAACGGGGCCAGAAATCCTTCTTGCTACCTCTTGAGCACTGCGTTGGTTTTCCCTTGAAGAGGAAAGGGTGATGCAGCAATGTAGCGTAAGTATTTCCCTCAGTTTTTGAGAACCAAGGTATCAATCCAATAGGAGGCCACGCACGAGTCCGTTGCACCTACATTGCATAAATAAATCCTCACAACCAAAGTAATAAAGGGGTTGTCAATCCCTTCACGGTCACTTACGAGAGTGAGATCTGATAGATATGATAAGATAATATTTTTGGTATTTTTATGATAAAGATGCAAAGTAAAGAAAGCAAAATAAATACGACGCTAGAAATAACTTGTTGACGGGAGATTAATATGATGGAGAATAGACCCGGGGGCCATAGGTTTCACTAATGGCTTCTCTCAAGAGCATAAGTATTACGGTGGGTGAACAAATTAGTGTTGAGCAATTGACAGAATTGAGCATAGTTATGAGAATATCTAGGTATGATCATGTATATAGGCATCACGTCCGCGACAGTAGACCGACTCCTGCCTGCATCTACTACTATTACTCCACACGTCGGCCGCTATCCAGCATGCATCTAGAGTATTAAGTTCATAAGAACAGAGTAACGCTTTAAGTAAGATGACATGATGTAGAGGGATAAACTCATGCGATATGATATAAACCCCATCTTGTTATCCTTGATGGCAACAATACAATATGTGCCTTGCTGCCCCTATTTTCACTGGGAAAGGACACCGCAAGATTGAACCCAAAGCTAAGCACTTCTCCCATTGCAAGAAAGATCAATCTAGTAGGCCATACCAAACTGATAATTCGAAGAGACTTGCAAAGATAAACAATCATACATAAAAGAATTCAGAGAAGATTCAAATATTGTTCATAGATAAACTTGATCATAAACCCACAATTCATCGGTCTCAACAAACACAACGCAAAAGAAGATTACATCGAATATATCTCCACAAGAGAGGGGGAGAACATTGTATTGAGATCCAAAAAGAGAGAAGAAGCCATCTAGCTAATAAATATGGACCCGAAGGTCTGAGGTAAACTACTCACACATCATCGGAGAGGCTATGGTGTTGATGTAGAAGCCCTCCATGATCGATGCCCCCTCCGGCGGAGCTCCGGAAAAGGCCCCGAGATGGGATCGCATGGGTACAGAAGGCTGCAGCGGTAGAATTAGGTTTTTGGCTCTGTATCAGGTAGTTTGGGGGTATGTAGGTATATATAGGAGGAAGAAGTACGTCGGTGGAGCAACATGGGGCCCATGAGGGTGGAGGGCGCGCCATGAGGGTGGATGGCGGGGTGGGGCGACGGAGTCGCGCGGGGATGGTGGGATGGGGCGGCTGCGCACCGTGATCTGGGAAGAAGATGGTTGCACCGGCGGGTGGACGTGGTTGTGCGAGAAGGTGGCGTGTGGCCGGAGCGGCGGGAGAAGGTGACCTGCGATGGCGACGGAGGTCGCGCGGCGGCAGGGGGCCCAGGAAGCTCGCATGGAGGCGGGGGCCCCGGGGAGATCATGCGGCGACGCGGGTGAGGGGGATCTGGGGTGGGGGCAGGAGGTTGGGAGCGATGCGATCGGGAGTGTTTTTTTTTCACTACAGTTTCCGTGAGTTCGGGAAAACCCCATCGCTGTTATATAGGGGCGTCGTGATCCAAATAACTATTCTAATCCTGGGATTATAATAGTGTTTTCCTATATATATATATATAAATATATAAACGAGATCTCTTTTTTTGCATATTCAAAGTTTGAGATTGCTAGCCAGGCCTGCCACATGGTAAAATGTACCAGAAAATCGAACCATAGGGTACAATCATGATTTCTTATCGTGGAAAAAAAATTGGACGCGGAACAATGAACACATGTTTTCATTCAAACAAAAATATGTTGTTAGTTAATGTAAATGTTTTCAAATAGCACACGGTTCACTCACGAAAGACGTGTGTCCACTAAACCATGGCTGATGCCCCCCGCCCCGGCCACGCACGCGATCTGAGTCGTGCGTTATGATTGGCCAGAACCCAAACCCAACGGATCGTACGTCTGCACCGTAGGATGCTCCTTGATCGAACGGCGATCCTCATCCCTTTAGACAACACATGCAGTTCTGGTTCATGTAAATGTTTCCAAATAGCACACGGTTCACTCACGAAATCCGTGTGCCTACCAAACCGTGGATGATGCCCCCCTTGCACAAGGCGATCCGAGTCGTATGCTTACGATTGGCAAGAATCGAAACCCCACGGATCGTACGTCTTCACCGTTGGATGCTCCCAGATCAAAAGACAATCCTCATCCCTTTCGACAGGAAATGCAGTTCGGCTAGGATTTGATTTTATATGCCAAAATGCACGGTAAATGCCAAAAAATGTCTTAAATATAGCACATGAGACCTGGAATGCGTCAGCAAATCAAACCCGTGGTATAATGGTGATTGTTTAACGTGGGAAAAATTTACAGGCGAAACGATGAACTCATGTCTTCATTTGAAAATTAGTACATCTTCATTCAAACAAAAATTTTCTATTTGTGCACACAAGAACTTAGAGGCAACCTTTCAATAGGCTTTTCCGCGCCGCGACCGAGGATATTTTTCACCCTTTTCACCTAGGCCGCCAACACCCCCCCATCGCCCGCCCGCATTTCACTCAACTAGTTCACCCAATCTCCATCTCCAGCTCCCCCTCCCCCAGATCCATAGCAAAACCCTCTCCGGCTCCGCGTGCTCACCCCGACCGTGTGCCCGCTCTTCGGCGTCAAGCCTACCTCCACTGTCGTTCCCAACACGCGGATGCACGCGCCTCGCTGTCTTTGTTTGCTCACCAAGCACCCTTGAGCATATCGATCCTGTAACCCTCGCCTCTCCCGTGGTCCGGTCGGGTTTTCATTAAGAAGCCTGTTAGTTACTGCTCTCCATCACGGTGAGGCATATTTCCTCGCAATCCCTCCTCCTATTTTGTTCCGTATGTTCCCAAATTGGCTATAAAATAATGGAGAGGGTATATATGTTCATTATCTACCTTCCTATCTAGTACATATAAGTTATATTTGTTCCAATAAGTTACTGCCGATTTACAGATCGCGGGCGCCCAAGTCACACAAACTTAACAAATTAGCCATACATTTTCTGAATTATTCCATGACATGTTTATAAATCTTCATACCAAGTTGTTAGTTTTATGCTTATCCTCCTTTCCTGAGTTTCGCATGTGTTCTCTGTAGATGCCGAGTAGCAGCGACAACACTCATGCTTCAGGCGATGTATCTTCATCTGATTGCAACAACACTAGGTCATCAGCAGATTGTGAGGGATCAAGTAATCTTGAACAGGATAGAGCTGCAGCAATTACCCTTTCGGTCAGGACAAGGAGGAACACTCCAAGGAAGCCCACACACCAGCCTAAAGGTGTACATGAAGTAACCGAGATCGATTTAAAGTCTTGGGCTCCAACTAAACCAGATAAAGCACACACCATGTTCAGGAGTGTGTGTGGATTTGTTGGCAGGGCAAGGCTCAACATTAATCTGCCAGGGTTTCAGAAGGCTGACACAGAAACACGGCGAAGGATAGTCTAGGAGATCATGGATCACTTCAACGTTCTAGAGTAGTGGAGAATGCATGTGGAACATGCTGCACTGAAGAAGGATAGGTATGCTTGGATAAACTGGAAGCACGTGTTGTACAAGAAGTACTTGAGTGAAGGCAAGGACCCAATCCGCGCATACCCCCAAATTACAAAGGCAGACTAGGCAGAATTCAAAAGGGTAAGGGCAACTACATAGTTTGCTGAGAAGAGTGCCAAGCAATCTGAACTTCAGAAGAACATACACCCCCACCGTATGGATGTGGCAGGATACTATGGCATGGAACCGATATGGGACCAGGAGGACAAAGAAGCAGTAGCGGCGGGCGGGCAACCGGCCTTTAGTGAAATCAGGGGCGAATGCGCCAGAGACTACTTGCGGGCACATGCAATGAGGCGTGATGACGGAACTTATTACTTTGAAAACTCAAGTGACGAAGAACTGTATCAAGTGATGTTAGAGGCTTCCAAGATCCCTGGAAGGTTCTTCAAGAACTCAGGGCCATGTGACATTCTATCCGATGCACTGGAAACAAGAGAGCCCCCTGGTCGTGCAAGGGGTATAGGTGTTAATGTCCCGCACAAGAGGGCTTTCACACTCAACAAATAAGAGAGGCTCATGATGAAAAAATCAAGGAGTGAAATGAAGCAGAATGAATTGTATGAAAGGTTGAGGAAGGACATGTATCCGGCTGTTCGAAAGGATATTGAGGAGTCAATGATGATGCAGAAGACTCTAACACTAACAGATAGCCAACAGATGGGAGGGGAGGCGGGCATGGAGGATGTTGGTTATTGCGCGACAACACCGCACAAGAGTAGTTGTGCATCAGCTGACCCCAGCGACACTGAGACTGCAGCTGCTCATGATGATGCTACACCTGATCTATCTAGAATGAAAGACAGACTGAATTGCATGCTTACACATTATGAAGGTACATTAAAATGTGCAACAACCTGGGTTTGCCCACCCTTCTTCGAAGAGGGCCTCTTGTTGGACAATGTGCCATTGAAGCCGGGCTATGTGAGGTGCTACGTGACTGAAGTAAAAGCCTGTATTCAATGAATTTGCCCTGAAGAATGTCCTAGGAGACATTGATGAGCAAAGGACCTTGGGAGAAACACTATTACATCACATCCAGTGGCCATGAGAGAAAATAGAGTTCATTGTTGAGATCCCTGAAGCCCCGCCAAGAGCAACCAATGTCACCCCTCAACCGGTGACGCTCTCCTTGCCACAACAGCTCTCGCGTGCTTCCCCCAAAGAACCTAATACTCGTAATCGACGGTTGATGCATCAACCTTTGATCAGCCGGCCCAACTTTGTGCTGTACAGGACATGTAATCCTCCGCCCCAGAGCAACTATTGGCAAGGCCTACAACTGCTGAAGATGCACCACCAGTTCAGATGCTGGCCGTTGAAGCAGCGGGGGGTGACCAAGTTGCAGCACATGCTCAGCAGACCAACCTGGTGGAACAGACTGCTAAGCAGTCTAATACTTCAGAACCACCTGCTAAGCAGTCTGTAGGTCCAGAACCGACTGCTCATTAGTCCGTCAGTCCACAGTCGTGTGATCAGCATACCAATGAGTCAGCACTTCCTGCTCAACAAACCAATATGTTGGCACGGCCTCCTCAGCACACCGACAAGTTGGCACCACCTGCGCAGAGACCCGACATAGCTTGAACGCATGGTTAGCAGTCCGATGCCTCTACTCCTACAGCCCAACAGTCCGTCACAGCAGCACAGCCAGACCAGCGGTCCGGCATAGATAAACCGTCTGCTAAGCAGTCCATCGAAGCTTCACCGTCTGCATGGCAGTCTACCTTGCAGCCAACCAGACGTTCTGCCAAAAATGCTTCAAGTACCAAGAAGGAAGCGGCCAAAAAGGTTGCACCCGCGAGGAAGCATGGTGGGAAAGCAAAGAGGAAAGAGAATGATTGCCTCTTACTTAAAGCACTCACCTCCTAGAACCAAATTAACAACAGGTTGTTCGAATCGGGGAGTAATATTATTTATGACAGCATGGATGATTAAGAATTAGATTTGTTGCTTGCTAAAAGTAAAGCAGACGTACTTCAAGAACACAATTACGTCCATGCCCAGCTATTTCTTGCCGGCGAATACTTTGATGAGTGCAGCTCCAGTTGCCGCGAGTTACATGAATATTGCATTGATCAAATGTCAGCAGGTCATCATGGTTTGCTAGTCCACTCACTACAAAAAAAGACACATCCGTGACATTTTGGGCGAATGAAATTTTTACATCCATACATATGACACTTCTATGACGATAATTGTGACAAAACCGGTATCATCATAGATCCGGTGGGCTCCTACTTC
Organism: Aegilops bicornis; assembly: GCA_021605145.1. Classification (NCBI taxonomy): domain Eukaryota; kingdom Viridiplantae; phylum Streptophyta; class Magnoliopsida; order Poales; family Poaceae; genus Aegilops; species Aegilops bicornis. Next base: position 314,205,022 of record CM038674.1, on the reverse strand, counting down.
TATGACAAAAATCATGACAGAAAATGGGCTTTTCGTCCTGGGCGGGCCGGAGACGCAGCTGCATGACATTCTTTGGGCCGTCCATGACGGAAAAAACCGTGGTAGAAGCGAGGGGGAGGAAAATTTCGGGGAGTTCCTGGTTACGGTGGGAGGTCGGGGCCGAGCGATGCGCGTTTCTCTCAGACACGCACGCTGCTGCGGTGTGCGAGGCGTTGGCTCTAATCGAACCCGAAGCGAGGCGTTGGGCTCTAATCGAACCCGGCGATTGACCGCAGGCTACGACATCGAACCCGAGCAATCGATTGATGGTAATCGAACCCAATCGGCGATTCCTTCGCCATCGCCGCTAATCAAGCCGATCGATTGGATGAACAAAGTGAGTGTTGCGAAGGGGGTGGATGAACAGTGAGCGGTGGTGTTGCCTCTGGATGTACATGACCCAGTGGTGTGGAGGGCTGGATGAATAGTAGACGGTGGAGAGGTGCCCGTGGAGGGGTGGTTGAACAGGACCCCGTGGTGTGGAGGGCTGGATGAACAGTAGACGGTGGAGGGGTGATTGAACAGTAGCCGATGGAGGGGTGATTGAACAGTAGACGGTGGAGGTCGACGGTAGCCCGTGGAGGCTGGAGGAGGTCGACAGTGGAGATGAACAGTATCTCGTGGAGTCCCGTTTTGCGGTACGCCACACCCCTCCCGATGAACAGGACCCCCGTTTCGACCGTAGGAGGTCCGTTTCGTCCCGCTTTTGGCGGCACGCCACACCCTCCCGGCGAACAGGACCCCCGTTTCGACCGTAGGAGGTCCGTTTAAATCCGTTGCGGCACGCCACACCCTCCCAATCAACAGGACCTCCGTTTTGACCGTAGGAGGTCCGTTTAAATCTGCTTTTGGCGGTATGCCACACCCCTCCCGATCAACAGGACCCCCGTTTCGACCGTAGGAGGTCCGTTTCCTCCGTTTTGCGGTACGCCACACCCCTCCCGATCAACAGGACCCCGTTCCGAATGTAGGAGGTCTGTATCCTCCGTTTTGCGGTTCGCCGGGCCTCGTTTCCATCGCATGTTTCGTCCAAGCCCTCCCGATGAACACGACAACGCATTCCGTTTTGACCCAGCCGGTTGGCTCCCACGCGTTCTGTTGCCTCCCGATGAACACGACGCATTTTGTTGCCTCCCCATGAACACGACGACGATGCTGTTTCTCCGTTCCGACCCAGCCATGTACACGAGCCCTGGCCGTACGTATGCGCGAGTAGGCGTTCGAGACCTTGCCCGTATGTACACATATGTGGCCGTATTTTCTTTCTTGCACCACAGCGTCAGACGTGCGTGTACATGCTACGTCGCGGCGCCTCTACTACGACATTACGCGCCTCTACATCCACCAGTATTTATGTGCGTACACGTTCGCGACCAGAATGACAACGCTACGTACGCTTCGACCAGGTGGGTCCCGATTGTCAGGCACTTCCTTGCGTGCGAAGATGTAGCTGGTGGGTCCCAGCAGTCACGGGGAAACGTTTTTTCGCAAAATACGGTGGCCCGTCTGGTGGGTTCCCGTTGTCAGGTGGAGGAATAATTATTTTGTACGTAATAAGGAGGCACTTCCTTGCTGCGGCCGTGGACCCAGCTGTTAGCCTCTCCACCTACAGTCCACGTCCGACGGAAGCCGTTCCTTGACCACGTTGACCATGCAGCGCCGAGAGCACTAGGGCGGTGGACGACGGCGAGGCCTAGGAAGGGGACGACGCGGAGCCGGGGAAGACGCGACAGTGGATGCCCACGCGTAGAGGAGTACGAGGGTTCACTGGTTCGCTGCGGTGTGAGGCTGCCGTCACCGTAGAATAACAAGGGGTGTGGGTGAGTAGAGGGATGGCCTAGCCAGCGGTGGGAGTAGTAGGGGCCGGTGAGGCCTCCGCCGCATCGCAGCCGGCCACGGGAGGCAGGAGCACGAGGCACGACCGGCGCTGGTTTGGGTGGCTGGAGCAAGAAGACCAGAGGTTGAAGAAGCACTACGGCCGTTGGATGGACATCAGCATCAGAATCGGAGCTAGAATCGTGCATATTGACTAAGTTGACAAAGCCCTCCGTTCCGTCAACTTAGTAGGCCCACAAGTCAGCCTGCCACTATCTCGGGTCCCAGCTAACAGGGGAGTATTCATTTTTTGTGCGTAATAAGGAGGCACTTCCTTGCGTGCAAAGATATAGCTGGTGGGTCCGAGCTGTCAAGAGCGGTAACATTTTTCGCGAAATCTGAGAGGCCCTTTCGGTGGGTCCACGATGTCGGTGGAGGAATCATTATTTTGCGTGTAATAAGGAGCCATTTCCATGCGTGCGGCCGTGGACCCGGTGTCGGCCTCTCCACGTCTGATCCACTTCAGATGCATGTCGATGCGTTGACCACGTTAACCAGGCCGCGCCGAGAGCACCAGGGCGGTGGACGACGGCGAGGCCTAGGAAGGGAATGACACGGAGGCAGGGAAGACTCGACAGTTGTTTCCCACGTGGAGGGTGTTGGAGATATGCCCTAGAGGTAATCAGTATGATGATATTTCCTATGTGTTTATGAATAAAGATAGTCCTTGGACATTATCAATGATGTGTATCAGCAAGTACGTGACTTGTTTGTGGGACTATGCATTGTATGATGACTGTCCTAAAAGGTCCCTAGTCAAAAGGGCTGTGTGGACGCCATAACCGACTAGACTAGCATATGACACGGTCGATGGCTCGGTCTCACTAGCCATGGAGCATTGGATGCTAACCGGATAATATGGACTTGGAAAGGTCTGGTCGGATTCGACATAGTTGGATCCGAGTCGAGATAAGGTCCGAGTCGGACAGACCCAACTATGAGACGCCGCGATATGTCATCTGTGAGTCTCTAGTACAATGTACGTTCTATGTCCTAAGACCTGAGCTGACGCATGTACTCGGGATGGTGACAGACTTGCTTTGGGCCGACCAAACGCTACTCCGTGACTGGGTAGTTACAAAGGTAGGTTTCGGGTTTGTTCAATCCCATGCTGCAAGACATGGTCGAGCAAGATGGGATTTGCCCCTCCGATCAGGAGAGATATACTCTGGGCCCCTCGTGTGATCCGACCAGGATAAGCATGGCCATGCGACAAGGATTATGAGATAATCCGGATTGTGGTCGGTATCACAAGGATGACAGTCTCGCCTTGAGCCCGACAACATATATCGTGTGGCAAAGGGAACAGAAGTGTGACACATTGTACAGGTTCGCCTAACAAGCTTCATAGTCTGCTTGGTGGTCGGCACGCCTTGCTAGAGGCCGCTACCAACCGTGCAGGTCGGAGGTGATCCGAACTGTGACCAAGCCGACTTGAACCTAAGGGGTCGCGCGCTTAAGGGAAGGAACCTACGAGGTTGGTTCGTAGGACACTGGTCGGATGTGATCCGAACTGGACTAGGAACGTGACCGAGTAGACTTTGGGCTTTAGGGTCCGTGCGAGGCCCAAGTGTTGAGCCCGCGACGGACGCCTATATAAAGTGGAGGTGCGGCACACTCAAGTGGTTGATCGCTACGGCGTTGCGACTAGGGTTTGACCTCCACTCGCCGCCGACTGTGTGATCGAACCTAGCAGTCCGCCGCATGGTGTTCCTCCTGCACGCACGGATACCGTTAGAGGTGGTGAACTTGCGCCGCTCCGGCGCACTCGTACGTGGGATCGGACGACCGGCTGTTCGAGGGAGATCGGACGCAGAGGAGACGATCCACGCGGACGCGCTGCCTCAACTCTTCTTCCGCTGCACGGCACTGCGCGTCTAGTGGTAACGAACTGTGATCCATCTCCCGTAGCATGTTCCTGGATGTTCTGCACGTAGGAAAATTTTAATTTGCAGTCTACGCACCCTACCGTAGAACCCAACAGAGGGGAGTACGACTGTACGAGGGTTTACTGGTTCGTCAACCATCGCCGGAGAATAACAGCAGGTGTGGGTGAGTAGAGGGATGGCTAGGCCAGCGATGGGAGGAAGGTGGGGCGGTGAGGCCTGCGCGGCAGCAGAGCCGGTCGCGGGGAGGAGGGAGCAGGCAGTCCCTCCGACGCTTGTTTGAGCGGCTGGAGTAGGAAGAGCAGAGATTGAAGAAGCACGACGGTCGTTGGATGGCCATCAAACAGTCACAGCTTGTGCATCAACCTTTTTTAGGAAAGCCTCAAATCTGTGGAAAACAGCATACAACCCATCTGCCATTATTTCTAATAATTTACAGCCCATTTGCTAATTATTAAGGTTTTTTTGGAGCCCATATTCTTTTTGTTAGCATTTCAGCCCATATTGTGGCCACGGTTAAATAATTTTATGAAATTTTGCATATTTTGGTGCGGTCCGAACTGTTTTTAATCCCGAAATTTCGACTCACATTCAAACGGGTTTAAAAAATAAATGTATATCAATATAAAATCCAACAAATTCTCCACTTATAAAAATTAATGTAATTTAAAATCTCGAAATGAAAAAAGATATTTGAAACTAATTGCCGGTTTGATGCGTTTTAAAAATGTACAACCCATTTCTCATTACTTATGGGCCATTTTCTCGGCCAGCCGAATGAAAGCTCTCCTCGTCTCAAAAGATTTGCAACCCAACAGGCCTGACAAAGCGACTTACTTGGCAAATCACAAAAAAACTGGGCTGTGGCCATGGACCCAGCTGTCAGCCTCTCCACGTACAGTACTCTTCCGATGGAATGTTGTTGACCACGTTGACCATGCCGCGCCGAGAGCACCAAGGCGGTGGATGACGGCGAGGCCTAGGAAGGGGACGGTGCGGAGCCGGGGAAGACCCGGCAGTGGATGCCCACGCGGAAAGGAGTACGAGGGTTCACTGGTTCGGCTGCGGTGTGAGGCTGTCGTCGCCGCAGGGCCTGGCTAGCGGTGGGAATAGTAGGTGCGATGAGGCCTCAATGACAGCACAGCCCGCCACTGGAGGCAGGAGCAAGGGGTCTCCCCGACGCTGGTTTGGGCGGCTGGTGCAAGAAGAGCAGCGATTGAAGAAGCAGCAGGACCGTTCGATTCAAATCCAACAGTTACAGCTGCCAGAATCGTTTGTTGACTAAGTTGACAAGCCCTGCGTACGCGTCAACTTAGTAGGCCCACAGGTCAGCCTCCCAACCGGTGCGCCCTAGATGTCAGTGGGAGGAATCATTTTTTTGTGTAATAAGGAGGCAGTTGATTGTGTGTGGCTGTGCCAACGGAGGGAGTAGGGTGGGCAGGAAGCTGCGTGGCATCACAATGGGCCACAAGAGGAGGGAGCGAGCAGTCCCGCCGGCTCTAGTTTAGGCGGCCGGAGCAGAAGATCGGAGATTGAAGAAGACATCGGCCGTTGGATGGACATCCAACGATCCTTCGCTAGAATCGTGTGTTCACTTACAAAGCCTTGCGTAAACAAGTAATCCTCGAAATCCGTGGCGTGTACAGCCCATTTGCTATTATTTTATAATTTTTACTCATTTTCTAATTCATATGGAATTTATTGCAGCCCGTTTTCCATTTTTAGAATTGCTGGCCATTTTCTGGTCAGTACCAGGGTCAAAAAATTAAATAAATATGTGGGAAATTTTGAAAATTCGCAATTTTTTTGCTGGGGAACGAAATATTCTTAATCCAAAAATTAATAGCCATACTAAAACAAATTTAAAAATAAATTAGTACTATGTCATGTTAAATCCAATGAAATATGTATAAGATATCAGTGAAGAACAAAAACAAAAAAAGAAACTTATATCCCATTTGCTATAATTTTCTTGAAATTTTCAACCCCTTTTGATATTACTTTTAACAGACATTGACCATACTCTTAAGCTAGGCCGGAATGCATCCATCCTCGTCTTGAAAGATTTGCAATCCAGTAATTCAGAGAAAACAAATATGCCTAGCTTGGGTATTCTTCAAAAAGAAATACTAGGCTACCTATTTTCCCAAAGAACTGGTGCATGAGCATTTAGCTTTATTTATTTACTTATTTATGTTTAGGGGACCATGAGCAAGTACCTGGGCCGGATTCATGTGAGAGCCTCCCTTCCAGTTAATTATGGGCTTCTCTATTGGGCCTTCATCAGTGGGCTGCATGTTATCAACAAGTGGAAAATGTGTTCCGCATTTAAAAAATAGTATGCGCTTATGTATGCAGACGGGCACTAAAGGATCGAGACGTGCAACGACTTCCAAAACATTGTGTTTGTCATTCTAACAACACATTTATTCAACCAACAGATGAAATATACTACTGATTGTACATTGAAAACAGCAACAGCAGCAACCAGGGCTGGGGGTGCAACAGAAGCAGTAAGCAGGCCTGAAGAGTGAAAACGCAGCTCTCTCTTCCAAACCAAACATCAGCCATCATTACAAAAGGGCTACCAGAAAAGAACAAGTGTATGCATCAAACTAAATAAAGATCCTACTACACCAAGTGTACGCATCTAACTAATTGGCTCAGTTAGACGTTACTATTTATTAAGCTGTGGAGATTGGCTGACGGCTTGAACCAGATGGGTGCCTGACGGGGGAAACTCCAGCCAGCAGGTCGAAGTCTGATACTTGCGACCCTCTCTCCTACTTTGGGCTGCAGAGCGTGGCGACACATATCAGAGTATGGTGCATGCAGAGACGCATGGTACGCTGTGTACACATAGTTTTGCTCGATTAATCTAAAACTGCTACCGCCATCATGATCCTTGCCGTCGGTTATCTACTGGTTAATCGGATAATTCAGTCCGACAAACAGAGAGCGTGTACCAAGGCTACTTACGAGCCTCCAGTCAAAAATTCCTGAAGGCCCAGAGAAGCTTGGATCCTGCTCAAAGACCTTGTAGTGACTGTGATTGTATTCCGCGAAACAACACGTCCGGTACGTGCGAACGATCATCAATCTTTCGCCGTCGTCGATCGAGCCAGGAACCACCGCAGAATCGCCATGCCGCTTTTCTTTGAAAGGTTACGGGATTAGGAATGGTAGGGACACCAAAGCGACCTACAACATCATATCAAGTTGGAGTCAAATAAAAAAGGGCTCTTGATTTAGTCAATCTTAAGAATAGCATGTTATGAGCATGAATATTTTTTCAGCAAATGTTGACAGTAATATAAGCAAGCCATCATGATATCATAGGAAAGTAACATACTGCTGTAACAGCCGTTTGTAGCGATGACTGGAGTAGGCCCTCAATACGTCCAGCCATAGAAGGAGTCGACAACGTAAGTGAAGCCATTGTGTTCAATGGCATCGAGAGAACCATGGAGGATGTATGATCCTGCGATGGACGTGCAGATTTATCCACTTACCGCGGTGACTGGCCGAGATAGGCGAGACCGCGGTTGAAGAACGCAATTAGCCTCAAGTCTTTATAATTCACAGATCTTGTGGGCACTTGGCGATTACAACCTTGAGCAAATCAAACTTGGTATCATGTTGGCTCTGTAAGATTCCGAGTATTCGGGCCGCGGTGCCAAAGCAAAGGCAGATTAATCGAAGGAACGGGGATCAATCGCCGGTGTAGACCTCCACGAGCATCCATTGCGCGACCATCGACGAGCACCATCCAAGACGTGTTCATGCCGACCCAAGACATACCGTTAATGTAGTTGAGGCCGACGGGATCGGATCGCAGTCAAGAGGGTTGATGCTCGCCACCCTACGATCGTTATGTTGCGTGACACGCCGTTTCTGAAGATCAGGCGGCATCAGCAAGCAAGGAGCTGGCTTAAAAAGCTCCGGCCGGAGGGCTTTGAGTAAACGGTACAGCCCCAACGAGCACGCGGCGAGCAACATGGTACTGAGATTGTCCACATGCGAAACAATGAGCTTGATTACCTCTGTGGGGAGCGTATTCCAGCCACTCTTTCTGCGGACGCTGCTCGGTTCTGCCATTGTTAGTGCTTGGGTTTCGGACGAGGGGGAGGCGCCTTAGCGGAGATGGAAGAGCGGGCAAAGATGGAGAAGCGAATATGTGCTGCGGGAAGTGGACAGGTGCTGATGACTACAGCACGCCGCTTGACTTACGAGACACATACCAGCAGCGTAGGTCATATCAAAGTCAGACAACTTGCTTGAGTGATCACACTGCTGGTACTCCTTACAGTACCTGCTACTATGCCCTAACTTGCTTGACTAGAGTAGTAGTGGAGTAGGACTCTGCTCTACTACTAGCACCGGAGGAGTAGTATGTTCTAATCTAAAATAGTTACAAATTTCAAGGCCCGAGCATGGAATGACTACAAACCGCCATCGGTGCTAACTCCAATCCTGCAAGTCATGGATTTGTTTCTTTTTAACTTTACATGCATTTAATCTGTAGCCAGCCTGCAAGTCATGTACACTGTACTGACAGTGGAACCCACAGAGTACTTAGAATACAAGATTAAGGATGCAATTAACTTTTTAGAGGGAGAATCATACACGCAATTAACTCAAATGGATTGGACGTGATTCTATTATTCTCCAACAGCAACCGGCAAATTTCCTCCCGCGGGCCGGAGTAGGTTTCTCGGTTTGCATGCGGGTTTAACGGAGGGGTTTGATGGAGGCGAGGAGACGTGTTCAGCCGGGCGTGTAGTGGACGGCGCAGTACTATTCGATTTGACAACTACAACTAGTATATTATAAAAAACAAATAAGAGTACTAGAGATAGAGATAAGAATAGAGACTAGGGAGGAGCACCATCTACTGCTTCGTGGGCTACTCCTGCACTCCATTCGGCGGCCGCAACGTCCCCTACAACCACTCCCTCCTACGCTCCATTCGACGGGCGCTATTGAAATTTGGGGAGCACACTCTCGCGACTGCTAGCAGCGACAACTTCACCGACAACGACTTCTTCCCCGACCTCGGCAACCTCTTCCTCAATGACATGGGCGACAACCTCAACGCCAATGGTGCTCCTCCCGTTGCACCGTATGTGTTGTTGTCCTTCCTGTTTGAAATCGTTGTAGAATTCATGTTTCTAGTCTGTGTCCTAGATTCGATCTGTTCATCTACTATGCCAGTCCGCATGATTAGTTTAATCTCTATTATAGCCGTCATGATTTATTTTGTTCTTATTCGGACTAAATCTCGTAGTAAATTGCCCATATATTCAACTGGCGGAACGTCCCCTACAACCACCCGTTTCATGGACGGCCTGGTCGATGCCTCCAAGGAGCCCTTTGTCTACTGCTATGAGTGCCTGATGCCGTTTTGGGGCTCGCCAGCGGACATCGTGCATCACCTGACGCAGGCGTGCGGCAATCACTACTGGCCCTTGGCGAAGAACATCAAGTACGAGACGTGCTACCCGTTCACCTTGCCGGAGACGCTGGAGGATCAACGATGCCTGCTAGTCTCAGAGGAGGATGGTAGCATCTTCCTCTTGATCGTGGCCACCGGCGAGGCCCGCGCAGGCCGCCGCCACATCTCTGTAGTGTGCGTCAGGGGCGACGCCGCCGACGATGACACTGACACGAGGCCAATGTACAAGTGCGTGCTCACTATTACTACCCCTCGGAGGTCCGTGGATGGCGACACTGGCTACGCCAAGCATACTTGGACTCTGCCGAGCTGGGACTTTCCCGCCGATGTGGACATGGAAGACACACGGTGTTATTTGACCCCCAACAATGTGCACGGGGACTCCAAGGAGGTTCACCTGGACATCTGCATATTCAAGTTAAATGTTGATCATTAGTCTTCGCTTGATGTAATCCGCTGTCTAAGCATGTGGAGACTTCCATGCATGATCTTGCTCTATTGGAGTATCGTGCATGAATAAAAGTGTATCCATTTATGGTTTAGTCTAGAATCTTCCATGTATGAATTTTACTATAGTACTGGTGAAAGACTTATGATGAACCATTTCTTACATATCCTCTGCCCCGTTCCAAGTCATTCGATTTAATCCCTCCATCTATGTGTATAAGGGCATGGTTAATACTTAAATAGTATAGCCAACTGTTGACTATAAGAAAGTGACATGTCATCTGTAGCCAACATGTCTAACAATGGATACTCAAAACCTAATTCTTGAAGATCATTTCCTGCAAAGCACAATAAGAGTTACTTCTTCACAAATTTTGGATGCAGGTTGAACAGTTGAACGCTTTTGTTTGCAAAAGATACTTTTATCTATTTCACCCGGATGTTTGTGAGCTCTAGATATGAAATAATATCCGAACAAACCTATCGATACCCGTTACACATGAGATGACCCCACATCCTTTGTCAAAATAAACAACTCCCCGATCAATGCATTTCACTCTTCCGTGCAACGCACGGGCACCTTACTATAGATTAGTACGACCAAAAATTTAACTAACATTATATATAGTACGATAAATGATAATGCATGTCACCTAAAATTATATCATTGAAAACTATGTTCATATACGAATCCAATGATATTGTATTTGTTGACATGCGCTAACATTTTGTCAGTTAAATCTTTAGTCAAATTCAATGGGGGATAAACCACGACCGATGTAGTAGTACTAGTGTAGAGGGCGGCGCTGCACGAGAGTCTCACCCCGCTCGTGGCGGGCAAGAAAGCCGTCATATCACAAAACCCAACCACTCCAAAGAATAAGTGGCCTGGTAAAATAAACGAACAAGCATCCATCACATCCCTCCGTCTTTTTTGCATTTCATCTCTCTACATTTACTTTCTCCGGTTCATCTCGCACACTCGATCCCTAGCTACTACTCCTAGGACCAGTTCTTTTGGCGGCTTCCCGACTTTTCCCACAAGACTAGTCACGGTGGAGAGTAACAATAAGGCGCCTCACTCATTTATTTGGGCTTCTAAACTACTACTCCGTCCTGGTTTATTCCTCACCATTGTAATTTGTGCTAAATTTTGACCAAAGATTTAACTAGTTTATTTCTCACCATTGTAATCCCTCCGTTTAGGTGTGTAAGTCATCTTACAAAAACCAAATAATCCCAAAACACTTAGGCGAGATGCATTAACTTCTACCTCGTTTCTTGTTTCTTGACATATCAACCAATAAGAGATAAAGAGTGTGCATGCTTTTAATGACTTGATATATCAAACACGACCTACAGTGGTTAGTTCATTGCATGCAATACTATTAATTAGCAAATAAACATTAACGTTTATCGTTTTGTCCTCCTCCTTGGTCACGGTGCACAGCCTAAGATGACTTACTCACCTAGATGGATGGAGTAGTGCATGTGACATGCACTAACATTTCATTAGTTAAATTTATGATCAAAATTTGACACAGATTACAATGGGGACTAATAAGCGAGGACGGAGGTAGTAGTTATGGGATTACTAATATAGAAGCCTAAAAGAACTGGCTCCTGGTACTCCTACTAGTAGTAGTACACAAGTTGGAATTCCAATTGCACGACACAAACTTGTTAGGCAAAAAATTCTATACAGGGTGTAGGAAGCGGTTTGGGAATTTGCATGCCTTTCCAACCAGTGAGATACTCCGTACAAAGTACGACAGAGAAATAACCACAGAGAAGGAAGCTAAACGTAAACAATCAAACGAGCATTTTTGCATTTGTTTTGCATTGAATCATTTCACAAGCTTGACTAGTGTTGTTTTTCTACTTTTACAAAAACCGCATCATAATGTTAAAACGTGCATTTGCACGTACATAAGTAATAGTAGTACTCCCTCCATCTAGGTGTATAAGTCTTCCCTCCTTCTTGGTCACAGTGCACAACCAAATATGACTTATTGACCTGGACGGAGGGAGTAGCACAGTCTGCAAGCATATATCGAGAGAAACGTGTAGTGCGATAGTATATAGTAAAGTTTGTGCTATATGCACGTACTTGCAAAATGCGTATGAATACACAAGGTTAACAAACTTTCCCTTTTACATACTTAATTAAGGACGCTAATAATTCCTAAACGTTCGGGATTTATCTTTGCGTCCCAAAACTAATGGGATCGCCTTACGAAACAAAAATTATACTCCTACTAAAAGCCACAACGCTCGCACGAGCGCTTGCAGCGCGCCACGAGTGCCCTGGTGCACGGCCGTTTCCCAGCACGCCGACACAACGCCTCTTCCTCAGCCTCGCAACTTGCGAGGTGCTGATTGGCGGCTTGCCAGTGGCGAGCGATCTCACCGGTGTGGTGATCCGGCGCCAACAGTACTCCTCCTCGCTGGAAGCGTGCACCCGGTCCACGTACCGCCAAGCGTAGATGAGGCGCTTGGGCCCGACTGCACTCAAGGCGTCGGCATGGGCGTCCTCCGCCACCCTCACGGCCCTCGCACGAGCCTTCTGCCAAAGAGCCAATTGCCTGACTCTCTCGGACGCGACATAGGCCTCCCAGGCAGCTTGTTCCGCGGTGCGCTTCTCTTCCTCGGCCTTCTTCTCCGCCTCTATTTTGGCACGCTCTGCTGGAGGCAAAGCCTCCCACAAGGTGACATCCATTTCTTTCCAAAGCTCCTCAAGGATGGGGGGGCTCGACGGGCTGCGCGGCGTTCTCCTCGTAGCGGGGAGCCGACGCGTCCTCCGGCGCGCGTTCTGGCGAGATTGGGAACGCTGACGCATCCACCTCGACGCGTCGCGGCGAGGAGCGGAACGCCGACACGTCCTCTTTGATTAGTGGCGGCGAGGAAGAGAACAGCGACGCGTCGCGTCGCGGCGAGGAGCGGAACACCGACGCGTCCTCCTCGACTGGTGGCGGCGAGGAACGGAACAGCGACTCGTGACCGTCCGCGCGGTGCAGCGAGGGGCTCCTAGGGCTTGGGAGGGGCGATGCCATGGTGGTCGACGTGATAGGGAGGGGGAGGAGATAGTGATGAACGTGAACGTGAGGGGGAGGAGATAGCGATGTCGTGGGAGGTGCATTATTTATAGTGAGCAATGGCACACCTACGTAAGATATGGATCGAGCTGCATCGATTTAATCGCAGGTCCAGCCATGCATCGACATGTGGGCCAGTCCCCTGTTGGGCCCATATGTCAGTGACCCAATGCACCTATTGTTAAGTAACAACTACGTGGGCATATTTGTTGGAGTAAATTACGGGGGAGCGAAGGGGTGGAAATATTGCTGGTCACAACGGATTGGACGAGAGTGGGGGGAGGAGAGTCATGCATGCAGATTTTTTCACACGGGGTGGAGTGGTGGGACCGCCGGAGGGAGAAGGAGAGTTTGGCAGGCATATTGTTTCCACACATCGAGAGGAAAATATTTGGATAAGAACGTGCTTCCTGCAGGTATGGGGAACGGCGCATAATAAGTCATCTTGCATGTCGGGCTAGGTATAGTCTCAAGTCATTAAAAACATACACGCCCCACACATGTTCATATTTCAAGGTGCACTAAATTATTGCATGCGATGATTAAGGCTGGCCATAATGGTGGTATCTTAGCTGGTATCATGCACACGGGAATAGCAAACATGCTGATGTGGCTAAGAATTAAAGAAGAGAGGGGGGTTAGAGTAACTATTGTTCATGCATGCATTGGTAAACACATTTTTTTGTGAAGAACGACAGCACTAGTTGAGTACTTTTGCGGACTTCAAAAACAATTCCACCACCTCTACTATCTTGCTAAGAGTAGGTGAAATTTTTGAATCGAGCCCTTTAAACTAGAAGGGAGGTAGTGGTTCTCTAAGAGCTAACCTTGTTGTGATGACAAGATAGGACATGGCACGCACCTGGATGGAGGAACTAGTCCGCATTGTGCATTTAAGTTTTGTCTGAAGTCAATGTACCTCTACTTTCACCAGACTTATAGAAAAATGTGTCAACATTCACAATGTCAAATCAATATTTTTACACCCATTATAAAACGTAGTTCTTATACTCATTATAATCAGTATTGTAGATATTGATATTTTTAGTATAAATTTGGTCGTGGGATTTCATTGATGCTCACAAAGCGTGGAGGAAGCGGAGCTTAGGGCTTGCATTGCCGGTCTCTACATAGGTATTTCTTTTCATAATCCTGTAATTTTAGAGACTGACTGCGCTTTTGTGGTAGCGTCTCTTGCATCGGGGGACTATGATAGGTCTGCTATGCGTGACCTGAAGATGAAAGCGTTGAGCATCTTGAAGTTGATCAACAATCTTCAATTGTCAAAGATTAGCCATTCGGCCAATAAGGTGGCACACTAAATCGCTAAGTATAGCTTTGACAATAGATTAGATGGTATTCTTGTACATAACGTACCGCCCTGTGTGGTGAATATTGAATCGAATGAGTGTACTGGTGTGGCTGGTTAACTAATATAAGGTGGTGTTCATAAAAAAGTATAAATTTGGTCAAACACTTTGCAAACGGTTGACGGGAGTAAAAAGGACCAGAGGGAGTATCATGCATGCGGAGTAGGCAAAAAAATTGCTTGTCTAAAAAAAGGCAAAAAAATTGCTCATTTATAGCCGGTCGAAGTCTCAAAGGGTGCGACCGCCGAGGAGGCGAAGGTCGTGGAGGCGCGACGTTTGACGGAATTAAGTGAATTTACATCCACGCGCCGGCATGGCGTGCGAACAGGGAGAAGCTATACCGTCAGGCCTACGATATGGGTCTAGTACACATGACATCTAGTGGGTCCCGCATAGTTCTCGAGAACTCTTTGGGGGCTTGTAGCCGTTTATTCACCGGGCAAGCCAGCAACCCCATGCCGTTCGCACGCCCTACCCGTCCCCGTCTTCTACCTTAAAACAGTTTGCTCCCAGTCGTCCCGTCCTTTCACATTAGTTCACTCCCAGTTTTTTTTGCAGGGAACAACAGTTCAACTTCTCCTAACCCTCCTCCAAAATCCATGGCCTCCCAAATCTCCATGGTCGCTGCTGAGTACCAGGTTAGAGCCATCACCGGCGATTAGTTCATCGTCATCTACACACGTGGATCCGAGACGGTGAAAGCATGGCTTGCTCGCTTCCTACACATGTTCAACAGTTCAACGGATGAGTGGGTCGCTGGGCTAGATGTTGAGTACACCACAGTCCTGGGACGAGAGAAGGATCTAAAGGATGAAGAGAGGAAGAATCCCGCCGTGATCCAGGTTTGCGTACATAAATTTTCTTGGCCTACCACATATGCCATGCCGACGTTGAGTGCCGGGATTTTAAGAACTTCCTCAAGGACAAAACAGTGAAATTCATTATTGTAGGCTTTAAGAACGACAGGGATGTCCTGCGTCGGATAGGTCTCTTTGTAGGCCAGCCCTTCAAACTCCAGAAGGCAAGCCTGGTGTCCTCCTCTCAACCTTCAATGCTGACCCTGGCAGCAGCCATGATTGATCCTTCGTACGCTAAACTGAAGAAACCTTATCACGAGTTTCATCATGAAAGGGAGTCGAAGACATTAGATGAAGATCACATCCTGTACGCTGATACGTCCATCTTGCATCATGCTTTTTTATCAATATTTATTGCATTATGGGCTGTTATTACATATTATATCTCAATACTTATGGCTATTCTCTCTTATTTTACAAGGTTTACCATGAAGAGGGGGAATGCCGGCAGCTGGAATTCTGGCTGGAAAAGGAGCAAACATTGGAAACCTATTCTGCACAAATCCAAAAGTCCTGAAACAACATTAAGCAAAATGATTTTATAAGAATTTATGAGCAAAAGAAATAGGCCAGGGGGGCCACACCCTGTCCAGGAGATAGGAGGGCGCGCCCCCCTGTAGGGCGCAACCCCCTATCTCCTGGGCCCCCTGGTGGGCCTCCGACGTCCATCTTCTTCTATATCATCACTTTTACCCTGGAAAAAATCGTGGGCAAGCTTACGGGACGAAACTCCACCGCCACGACGCGGAACCTTGGCGGAATCAATCTAGGGCTCTGGCGGAGCTGTTCTGCCGGCGACACTTCCCTCCGGGAGGGGGAAATCATCACCAATGATCCTCTCATCGAGAGGGGGTCAATCTCCATCAACATCTTCACCAGCACCATCTCCTCTCAAAACCCTAGTTCATCTCTTGTATCCAATCTTGTATCAAAACCACAAATTGGTACCTGTGGGTTGCTAGTAGTGTTGATTACTCCTTGTAGTTGATGCTAGTTGGTTTACTTGGTGGAAGATCATATGTTCAGATCCTTTATGCATATTATTACTCCTCGATTATGAACATGAATATGCTTTGTGAGTAGTTACGTTTGTTCCACGAGGACATGGGTGAAGTCTTGCTATTAGTAGTCATGTGAATTTGGTATTCGTTCGATATTTTGATGAGATGTATGTTGTCTTTCCTCTAGTGGTGTTATGTGAACGTTTACTACATGACACTTCACCATTATTTGGGACTAGAGGAAGGCATAGGGAAGTATTAAGTAGATGATGGGTTGCTAGAGTGACAGAAGCTTAAACCCTAGTTTATGCGTTGCTTCGTTAGGGGCTGATATGGACCCATATGTTTAATGCTGTGGTTAGGTTTACCTTAATACTCCTTTTTGTAGTTGCGGATCCTTGCAATAGGGGTTAATCATAAGTGGGACGCTTGTCCAAGTTAGGACAGTACCCAAGTGTCGGTCCACCCACATATCAAATTATCAAAGTACCGACGCGAATCTTACGAACGTGATGAAAACTAGCTTGACGATAATTCCCAATGTGTCCTCGGGAGCTCCTTCTTCATTATTAGAATTTGTCCAGGCTTATCCTTTGCTACATAAAGGATTGGGCCACCCTGCTGCACTTTATTTACTTTATTTACTTTTTCTCGTTACTATTTATCTTATCACAAAACTATCTATCACCTACTATTTCAGTGCTTGCAGAGAAAACCTTACTGAAAACCGCTTATCTTTTGCTTCTGCTCCTCGTTGGGTTCGACACTCTTACTTATCAAAATTACTATGATAGATCCCCTATACTTGTGGGTCATCAAGACTCTTTTCTGGCGCCGTTGCTGGGGAGTGTAGCGCTTTTGGTGAGTGGAACTTGGTAAGGAAACATTGCATCCCGACTTACACCTTATCTTTGTGGATGAAGTTTGTGGATTATTTAAGCTTGCAGGTATTCCCGATGATGTTGTCAAAAGGAAGGTCTTCCCTTTATCTTTTAAGGGAGATGCATTGACATGGTATAGGCTATGTGATGATACGGGATCTTGGAATTATAAGCGATTGAAGTTGGAATTTCACCAGAAGTTCTATCCTATGCATCTTGTTCATCGTGATCTAATTACATATATAATTTCTGGCCTCGCGATGGAGAAAGCATCGCTCAAGCTTGGGGGAGGCTTAAGTCAATGTTATATTCATGCCCCAATCATGAGCTCTCTCGGGAAATGATTATTCAGAATTTTTATGCTCGGCTTTCTCTTGATAATTGCAACCTACTCGATACTTCTGTCTTTGGTTCTTATATGTCAAGACTATTGATTTCAAATGGGACTTATTGGAAAGAATTAAACGCAACTCTGAAGATTGGGGTTCCGACGATGGTAAGGAGTCAGGTATGACACCTAAGTTCGATTGTGTTAAATCTTTTATGGATACCGATGCTTTTCGTGGATTTAGCGCTAAGTGTGGACTGACTCTGAGATAGTAGCTACTTTTTGTGAATATTTTGCTACTCATGTTGATCTCCCTAAAGAGAAGTGGTTTAAATATAATCCTCCTGTTGAAGCGAAAGTAATTGCACCTACTACGGTCGAAGAGAAGACTATTACATATAGTGATCCTATTATTCCTACTGCTTATGTTGAAAAACCTCCTTTTCCTGTTAGGATAAAAGATCATGCTAAAGCTTCGACTATTGTTCGTAAGAGCAATATTAGAACTTATACACCTCCTGATCAAATCAAAGTTGAACCTAATGTTGCTATTGTTAAAGATCTCTTGTCTGATAATATTGATGGGCATGTTATTTATTTCTGTGATGAAATTGCTAGAATTGCCAAACCTTGTGCTAAAGATAAACATAGACATGTGGTAGGCATGCCTGTTATTTCTGTTAAAATAGGAGATCATTGTTATCATGGCTTATGTGATATGGGTGCTAGTTCTAGTGCAATACCTATTTACTTATACAAAGAAATTAAGCACGATATTGCACCTACTGAGTTAGAAGATATTGATGTCACAATTAAACTTGCCAATAGAGATACTATTTCACCAATGGGAACTTTTAGAGATGTTGAAGTCTTGTGTGGGAAAACTAAATATCCTGCTGATTTTCTTGTTCTTGGCTCCCCACAAGATAGCTTTTGTCCCATTATATTTGGTAGACCCTTCTTGAACACCGTTAATGCTAAGATAGATTGCGAAAAGGATGTTGTTACTATTGGTCTAGGTGATATGTCTCATGAGTTCAACTTTTCTAAATTTCGTAGACAACACCGTGAGGAGGAATTACCTAGTAGGGATGAGATTATTGGTCTTGCTTCCATTGCTGCTCCTCCAACTGATCCGTTAGAACATTATTTGTTATACCATGAAAACGATATGTTTATGAAGGAAAGGGAAGAAATAGATGAAGTGTTCCTTAAACAAGAACCTATCTTTGAAACATAACCTTCCCATTGAAATTCTTGGGGATCCCCTCCACCCAAGGGTGATCCCGTGTTTGAACTCAAACCCTTACCGATAACCTTAAGTATGCTTATCTTGATGAAAAGAAATATATCCTGTTATTATTAGTGCTAACCTTTCAGAGAAAGAAGAAGAAAGATTATTGAAAATTCTGAAGAAGCACCGAACTGCTATTGGATATACTCTGGATGATCTTAAGGGCATTAGTCCCACATTATGTCAACACAAAAATTTCAGTGGATAAAGATGCAAAACCAGTAAGAGACCCTCAAAGACGATTAAATCCCAAAATGAAGGAAGTGGTAAGAAAGGAGATACTAAAGCTCCTTGAGGCAGGTATTATTTATCCCGTTGCTGATAGTGAATGGGTAAGCCCTGTCCATTGTGTCCCTAAAAAGGGAGGTATTACCGTTGTTCCTAATGATAACGATGAATTGATCACGCAAAGAATCATTACAGATTATAGGATGGTAATTGATTTTCGTAAGTTAAATAAAGCTACTAAGAAATATCATTACCCTTTACCTTTTATTGATCAAATGCTAGAAAGGCTATCCAAACACACAAATTTTTGCGTTCTAGATGGTTATTCTGGTTTCTCTCAAATACCTGTGTCAGCAAAGTATCAATCTAAAACTACTTTTACTTGCCCTTTTGGTACTTTTGCTTATAGTCGTATGCCTGTTGGTTTATGTAATGCACCTGCTACCTTTCAAAGATGCATGATGGCTATATGTTCTGATTTTTTTGAAAAGATTTGTGAGGTATTCATGGATGACTTCTCCATCTATGGATCCTCTTTTGATGATTGTTTGAGCAACCTTGATCGAGTTTTGCAGAGATGCGAAGACACTAGTCTCGTCCTGAATTGGGAAAAGTGTCACTTTATGGTTAATGAAGGCATTGTCTTGGGGCACAAGATCTCCGAGAGAGGTATTGAAGTTGATAAAGCCAAAGTTGATGCTATTGAAAAGATGCCATGTCCCAAGGACATAAAAGGTATAAGAAGTTTCCTTGGTCATGCCGGCTTTTATAGGAGGTTCATTAAGGACTTTTCTAAAATCTCTAGGCCTCTGACTAAGTTATTGCAAAAAGATATTCCTTTTGTCTTTGATGATGATTGTGTGGAAGCATTAGAAACACTTAAGAAAGCCTTGATCACTGCACCTATTGTTCATCCACCTGATTGGAATTTACCTTTTGAAATTATGTGCGATGCTAGTGATTATGCTGTAGGTGCTGTTTTAGGGCAAAGAGTCGATAAGAATTGAATGTTATCCAAAGATGCTAGTAAGACTCTTGATATTGCCCAGAGAAATTATGCTACTACTGAAAAAGAGTTCTTAGCAGTTGTGTTTGCATGTGATAAGTTTAGACCTTATATTGTTGATTCCAAAGTTACTATTCACACTGATCATGCTGCTATTAAATATCTTATGGAAAAGAAAGATGCTAAGCCTAGACTCATTAGATGGGTTCTCTTGCTCCAGGAATTGACTTGCATATTACTGATAGAAAGGGAGTTGAGAACCCTATTGCAGACAACTTGTCTAGGTTAGAGAATGTTCTTGATGACCCACTGCCTATTAATGATAGTTTTCCTGATGAACAATTAGCGGTTGTCAATGCTTCTCGTACTGCTCCTTGGTATGCTGATTATGGTAATTACATTGTTGCTAAATATATACCGCCTAGTTTCACATACCAGCAAAAGAAAAAGTTCTTTTATGATTTAAGACATTACTTCTGGGACGATCCACACCTTTATAAAGAAGGAGTAGATGGTATTATTAGACGTTGTGTGCTTGAGCATGAACAAGAACAAATCCTACGCAAGTGTCACTCTGAATCCTATGGAGGACACCATATTTGGAGATAGAATTGCACACAAGGTACTACAATCTGGTTTTTATTGGCCTACTCTTTTCAAAGATGCTCGTAAGTTTGTCTTATCTTGTGATCAATGTCAAAGAATTGGTAACATTAGTAGACTTCAAGAAATGCCTATGAATTATTCTCTTGTTATTGAACCGTTTGATGTTTGGGGCTTTGATTATATGGGACCTTTTCCTGCCTCTAATGGTTATACACATATTTTAGTTCTTTGTTGATTACGTTACTAAGTGGGTAGAAGCTATTCCAACTAGTATTGTTGATCATAACACTTCTATTAAAATGCTTAAAGAAGTTATTTTTCCGAGGTTTGGAGTCCCTAGATATCTTATGACTGATGGTGGTTCACACTATATTCATGGTGTTTTCCGTAAGATGCTTGCTAAGTATGATGTCAATCATAGAATCGCATCTCCTTATCACCCTTGATCTAGTGGTCAAGTAGAGTTGAGCAATAAAGAGCTCAAATTAATTTTGCAAAAAATTGTGAATAGATCTAGAAAGAATTGGTCCAAAAAACTTGATGATGCATTATGGGCCTATAGAACTGCATACAAAAATCCTATGGGTATGTCTCCATATAAGATGGTTTATGGAAAAGCATGTCATTTACCTCTTGAACTTGAACATAAAGCATATTGGGCTATTAAAGAGCTCAATTATGACTTCAAACTTGCCGGTGAGAAGAGGTTGTTTGATATTAACTAACTTGATGAATGGAGAACCCAAGCATATGAGAATGCCAAGCTTTTCAAAGAAAAAGTCAAACGCTGGCATGATAAGAGGATACAAAAGCGTGAGTTTAACGTAGGAGATTATGTGTT
The DNA here is from genome assembly GCA_021605145.1 of Aegilops bicornis. Taxonomy (NCBI): domain Eukaryota; kingdom Viridiplantae; phylum Streptophyta; class Magnoliopsida; order Poales; family Poaceae; genus Aegilops; species Aegilops bicornis. The sequence continues at coordinate 314,183,813 of CM038674.1, read as the reverse complement.
ATTGTTCAACTCTCGTTTAAGATTTTTTGCAGGAAAACTTCTCTCAAAATGGGAAGGTCCCTACGTTGTCGAGGAGGTCCATCGCTCGGTGCTATAAAATCAACAACTTCTAAGGCACAAATCCGAGGGTGGTAAACGGTCAAAGAATTAAACATTATATTTCAGGTAATCCTATCAATGTTGAAACTAATATTATTGAAACCATAACCCCTGAGGACTACATAAGAGACACTTTCCAGAACGTTCCAGACTCCGAAAAGGCATAGGTACGTGGTACGGTAAGTAAACCGACTCCAAAACAACTCCAATGGCAAGAAGTAGTCCAAAAGGGACACGAGGTTCCCAGGAGATAGGAGGCCGCGCCCCCCCTGTAGGGCGCGCTCCCTGTCTCGTGGGCACCTCGTGTGCCTCCCGGACTCCGTTTTCTTGTATGTTACGTATTTTGGCCGGTAAAAATTCATTATATATACTCCCGAAGGTTTTGACCACCGTATCACGCAAATATCCTCTGTTTTCGTTTCGAGCTGTTCCTGTTGCAGAATAAAGCAAGATGTCTTCTCAGGAGTCAGTTTTGGAGAGTTGGGTGTCTCACCTAACTCCAGGTGCAGGAGCAAATAGCGACGCCTATCACTTTGGACCATCAACGGAGGATGAGATGGAGGCTGATTTGAAAAGGATAGATGCCATGGAGGAGGATCAAGAAGTTACCTCTCGTCTTCGAGCAGAATTCACTATGGGGGAACTACCTAGCCTGGCTGTCCCTACTTCGGTCACTCCTTCCGACTCTAGATTTCTTTCTTATGAAAATATGAAAAGGAGTTTCACTTGTTCTCCATAAGCTATGCAGCATCCTTGGGTTAAAGGAGCCTTGTCCGTTACAGGCAAGCTCCGTAAAGAAAATATGGACCTCAAACAACAAGTTAATAAGCTCGAGGAGGAGAACCGTATCTTGAAGGGCAAAATTGCCAAGAAGATCATAACACCAACCGTGAAGAAGGAGAAATAATCACATGGGTATGGGCACTCCCCTTCGCAACTACCAAGCTTGGGGGAGGTGCCCCGTTATTGTATCACCATCACACTCTTATCTTTACCGCTTTATTTAGTTCGATCCTTTTAGTAGTATCTTGATCTAGTAGATTGAAGTTTTGATATCAAGTAGTTTTGAGTTTTGCATTGTGATCTCTTTATGTAAGCGAGTCCGTGTGCTATCTATAATAAAGATTAGTGTTGAGTCAAGGGCTTTGCTATGTTGCTATGATCTTGAGAAGGTAGAAAGAACAAAAGAGTTCATATTGATCTTATGGATAGTGATAACTTCACATATAGAAAGTATGAGGCATAAAATTGTTGAGAGTTGATGAACGTAGAGTTGGTCATCGTTGTAATTAATAGGAAGTGATAAGGAAAGAGGGGTTCACATATAAATATATTATCTTGGACATCTTTTATGATTGTGAAGCACTCATTAAGTATGACATGCTAAAAGAGTTGATGTTGGACAAGGAAGACAACGTAATGGTTTATGTTTTCCGACATCTCAGTTAAAGTATATTGTCATTGACCTTCCAAACATGTTGAGCTTGCCTTTCCCCCTCATGCTAGCAAAATTCCTTGCACCAAGTAGAGATACTACTTGTGCTTCCAAATATCCTTAAACCCAGTTTTGCCATGAGATCCACCATACCTACCTATGGATTGAATAAGATCCTTCAAGTAAGTTGTCATCGTGCAAGCAATAAAAATTGCTCTCTAAATATGTATGACTTATTAGTGCAGAGAAAATAAACTTTGTACGAACTTGTTGTGGAAGTAATAAAAGCGACGGACTGCATAATAAAGCTCCACATACAAGGGGCAATATAAAGTGACGTTCTTTTGCACTAAGACTTTATGCATCAACCCTAAACGCGCATGACAACCTCTCGCTTCCCTCTGCAAGGGCCTATCTTTTACTTTATGTTTTACTTTATGCTTGAGTCAAGGTGATGCTCACCTTTCCTTTTTATTTTATCCTTTGGCAAGCTCCTCGTGTTTGAAAGATCATGATACATATATCCAATTGGATGTAAGTTGGCATAGGCTATTATTGTTGTCATCACCTAAAGGTGAATACATTGGGAGGCAACACAATAACCCCTATCTTTCTTAGTGTCCGGCTAAAACTCTATAACCACAAGTATTGCATGAGTGTTAATAATTATAGGGGACTACGAGATAGTTGAGTATGTGAGCTTGCTGAAAAGCTCTATTATTGACTCTTTCTGATGTTACGATAAATTGCAATTGTTTCAATGACTGAGATTATAGTTTGTTAGTTCCCAATGAAGTTTTTGAACCATACTTGACATTGTGAATTGCTTATTACTTGAGCATAGGAAATCATATGACAAAATCCATATATGTTGCTGTTATTAGAATAATCATGATGCCCTCATGTCCGTATTTTATTTTTATCGACACCTCTATCTCTAAACATGTGGACATATTTTTCGATTTCGGCTTCCGCTTGAGGACAAGCGAGGTCTAAGCTTGGGGAGTTGATACGTCCATTTTGCATCATGCTTTTATATCAATATTTATTGCATTATGGGCTGTTATTACACATTATATCTCAATACTTATGGCTATTCTCTCTTATTTTACAAGGTTTACCATGAAGAGTGGGAATGCCAAGTACTGGAATTCTGGCCGAAAAGGAGCAAACGTTGGAAACCTATTCTGCACAACTCCAAAAGTCCTGAAACTCCACGAAACAACTTTTTGGGTTTTATAAGAATTTATGAGCAAAATAAATAGGCCAGGGGGCCCACACCCTGTCCAGGAGACAGGACGGCACCCCCCCCTGTAGGGTGCGGCCCCCTATCTCCTGGGCCCCCTGGTGGGCCTCCAGCGTTCATCTTATGCTATATCATCACTTTTACCCTGGAAAAAATTGTGGGAAAGCTTACGAGACGAAACTCCGCCGCCACGAGGCGGAACCTTGGCGGAATCAATCTAGGGCTCAAGGAGCTGTTCACCGGCGACACTTCCCTCCGGGAGGAAATCATCACCAACGATCCTCTCATCGAGAGGGTCAATCTCCATCAACATCTTCACCAGCACCATCTCCTCTCAAAACCCTAGTTCATCTCTTGTATCCAATCTTGTATCAAAACCACAAATTGGTACCGTGGGTTGCTAGTAGTGTTGATTACTCCTTGTAGTTGATGCTAGTTGGTTTACTTGGTGGAAGATCATATGTTCAGATCCTTTATGCATATTATTACTCCTCTGATTATGAACATGAATATGCTTTGTGAGTAGTTACGTTTGTTCCCGAGGACATGGGTGAAGTCTTGCTATTAGTAGTCATGTGAATTTGGTATTAGATTCGATATTTTGATGAGATGTATGTTGTCTTTCCTCTAGTGGTGTTATGTGAACGTCGACTACATGACACTTCACCATTATTTGGGCCTAGAGGAAGGCATAGGGAAGTAATAAGTAGATGATGGGTTGCTAGAGTGACAAAAGCTTAAACCCTTGTTTATGTGTTGCTTCGTTAGGGGCTGATATGGACCCATATGTTTAATGATGTGGTTAGGTTTACCTTAATACTCCTTTTTGCGATTCTTGAGATGCTTGCAATAGGGGTTAATCATAAGTGGGACGCTTGTCCAAGTTAGGACAGTACCCAAGTGTCGGTCCACCCACATATCAAATTATCAAAGTACCGAGCGAATCTTACTTAACGTGATGAAAACTGGCTTGACGATAATTCCCAATGTGTCCTCGGAGCTCCTTCTTCATTATTAGAATTTTTCAGGCTTATCCTTTGCTACATAAAGGATTGGGCCACTTTGCTGCACTTTATTTACTTTATTTACTTTTTGCTCGTTACTATTTATCTTATCACAAAACTATCTATCACCTACTATTTCAAAGTGCTTGTAGAGAAACCTTCTGAAAACCGCTTATCATTTCCTTCTGCTCCTCATTGGGTTCGACACTCTTACTTATCGAAAGGACTACGATAGATCCCCTATACTTGTGGGTCATCATACGTAGCAATGGATGCCTGCCTTTGTTTGAATATCTACATGGGTTGGATGAAGAAGCAGAGCCCAGTGTCCGGTTCAAGCAAAGAAGCGTCGGTGAAGAGGAAGAGGAAGAGGGACGAGGACGAAGTCGAGGACGTGAACTCGGACTCCGATTAGGTGGCAGTGTCGTCGCTCATGCTGGTTCTACTGTAGTGTCAAGCGGACTAGTTGCTTAGTTTATTTTCAAGGGTGTGTTGTGCCGAGGCCCCAACAGAACTATGTTTATGTTCTTTCTCGTTATTTGAACTCTTTAATACGTACAGTAGTACTAGTACTATGTCTTACTACTGTTCTTCTTCAGTTGGTACTACTGCTCGTATCTTCGTGTTCCTACTGTACTTAATACAATCGTACTAGTACTATAATTTGGGTCAGTCGATTTGTGAAAGAAGTTCGACGGAGCAAAGGAAGAAGACGACAGAAGAGGTGGAAGAAGCCCTTCTAGCCATCCATTTTGCATCAAACGGCTCACATGAGTCGACTGACCCAAATTGATCCTTCAGATTGCAGGATCCACGTGGCATTCAAGGTCTCGAAGGTAGATTTCGCGTCCGCACCCGGTTTGCGGGCTCGAAGCGCGCGCGATCGGCTTCCGCCGCGACAGCCACCATGCGCGCCTCCTCCGCTTGGGCGGAGACGACAATGACAAGCTATTTCCTATTCGCCGGCGTGCTGGAGCATGCGCTCGTCCTCCTCTTTGTACACTGTGTGCATAGACGCGGCTCCACCAGCTGCTCGCGTGCTTGGCAGCGCGGCGGCATCGCGAGGAGGGACTGCAGACGACGTGAGCGGGCGAGCCTTCGGCTTCATGGCACAGGGATGGCGGCGACACGGCGGTGATGGGCGAGAAATTGTTGGCCGGAGCAGGCGGGTGCCGGCATGCGCAACAGTGGCGGCATATTGATGAGTGTGCGTGTGGGAGCTTACTTTAGTTTTATATATAAGGTTGGTCAAACTTAAAAGAAAACCGTACTAGTACACGTAAACATTAGACTTAGGCAGCGCTTTTATTAGTTAGTACCACAACCACGATACGGAATCCTGTGCGGTAGCGTGAACTGCCAGCATGTCGATCGAACGGTGTGTTACCGTGTCGCGCTCGAAGGACATCCACTGAACCTTTTTGTGTGTGTGTGAAAACAATCCTCGAATATTACTCAACTTTTTTTTCCTGTGCAAGTTCTTGACGCTGCAATATTTCCATATATTTGAATTTAGCTCGAGTTCGTGTTTATTTGGATTTGGATGTTTTAGGTGCGCTCTAGTTTTTTTAATACTGATTTTGTGTGTGTGACTGAGAGAGAACGTGTCTATGTGTCCATATGTGTGTTGTGGCGGAAGGGCAATGTGGAGACGGTGTGCGTGTGATACAGACATAGAGAGGTGTGAATGTGCAAATGATCATGCATGAGTGAGACATAGACAGATGCCGATACGTTGTGTATACATGAGAGAACGGTCTTCTAGTTTACTTGTGTGTGTGTGAGAGAGAGAGAGAGAGAGGGAGAGAGAGAGAGACAGAGAGAGTGGAGCATTCGTAACACAACAACCATCTCTCTCGATTCGTCCGTCCCTCACACGGTCGCATGCAACACATGCATCAACGCGCACATTTTGACACCCTCACCCGGCCCCTGCCCACCTCAAGGCCCGCACAATCTCTTCGTGAATACCCATTTCTCTCCTTAGGTTTGTTTTCTCTCAATATCACACACACACACACACACACACACACACACACACACACACACACACACACACACACACGCAGCACAACATACACACACACTCCCCCGAGCACACAATTCATCCCCACTCCCCCGAGCACACAATTCATCCCCATCCAAGGTTATACGGCGACCACTTTCTCTTGTGCTTCTTTGCACCCCAACATGCACAACACCTCAATCTTCAAAGAGGGCATCGAGCAGATCGAAGACGGCAACCACACCGCGCTAGAGAATGCGGGGTCATTTGGAAGCAGGGTGATGTGACGACGGCTGACTGACTCCTCCCCCACCCTCTCTCTCTCTCTCTCTCTCTCTCTCTCTCTTTCTCTTGCACAAAATTTCCAATCCCTCTCTCCCCGCACAAAATTGTCAATCCCTCAACCCACGAGATCCTTCATGTCGTGGTTTTGTCACGGCATATGTCCTCATGAAAGGACTTAGTCATGGAGCCATCGCTACGGGTTAGCTTGAAGGGGTTAAAGAGGACACAAGGACGCAAGAGAGTTTATACTACTCCGGCCCCTTCGATGAAGGTAAAAGCCTACGTCTAGTTGTGATGGAATTGATGGGGGTTCAATGACTAGGGAGCAAACAAACTTCGCCTAGGTCTCGAGTTGTTGTCTGTTGTCCTTGAACCGCCGCCGGGTCGTCCCCTTATATACACGGGTGGCGCCCGTCGGTTTATAGAGTCCTGACGCCGGTTCATAGATGTATCCGACTCGGTCTCTGCTATTCCTAACTTACAATACAAGTTACATACTGATGCCGGTTTACGGCTACATGCCTTAAACCGGCTATGGGCCTTAAGCCCTCATCTGCCTACTTGGGCCTTAACATACTCAACTACTGATGAAGTTAATCCGGCCTATCCTGGCCGGTTTACACCCAATGGTAATATCCCCAACATTAGGCCCCAGATTGATTTGAACAGGTTCATGTCAATCCTTAGCAAAAACTTCATCTTCAGCATCTTTGTGTAATCGGGTGAACCGCCATGATGTCATCTTCTCTGGTCGTCGTAAACCGGCGTGACATCACCTGTCATAAAAGCTATCCACAATGATCTTTTTTTATTTGATAGATCTGCGACAATCGAGGCGACAACTCCGTTTGCAAACTCGCGGCCCCTTGATTTTCGTGCCTGACACATGTCCCTTGCTTTATAAATAAGACCGAAGGGTCATTTCTTTTTCCCCTTCGTGCCCCTCTGCTTCGTCTTCCTCGCGCCGCCCAGCTTTGGAGCTCCGCCGCCGCCGTCGACTTCTGCACCAACCTCGGCCGCTGCATCACCCTGAGTATACCAGAGCATCGCGGCGGTCTTCTGTTTCTTCCTCAGCTCTAGTAAATCTTCTATCTTTTCACCATAGATCTGTTCTAGGGTTTCCATGTTCTTCAGCGTTCATCGCTTGTTTCTTATTCATATGATAACTCTTAGTCAAGTCTGTAGATCCTTGTTCTGCGCAGCGCTAGTTTTTAGCATCCGTCATCAGTTGCGCATCTCAAGGCCATAGATCTTCTTGTATCCTTGCTCATTGATTCAGTGCCGCTCCCTTTTGGACCTTGAATATTGATTTCTTTTCTGAACATGCTCCAGATCCAAAATTGTGACATAATTTTGTGAAACCTTTTTTCGCACACCCACTCATCAGCAATCTTGATTCTTCAATGTTTCAGACCAGGTGGTTTAACTTTGTAGAAAAATTGACAACTCGGCATATACCATTAGTCCCCTTGTTGAACCGCCAGGATTTCCTAGCTATGTATTGCCACCTTGCAGAACTCCGGTTTATAAGCAATTTCTTCCGGTTTAACAAAGAATGCATCAATGTATACCCTGCCAACATATTCTTGAACCGGTATTACTGCTTTGCAGATTGCACCATGGCCAAGCAAGTGTACGAGTGCAACTGGGTCCCTTCGCGGGTGACTGAAACTCAACTGGATAACTTAGTCAGCACCGACGCTTTAGGCAAAAAAGACGTCATTCATTGGAGGGTCCCTGGCCCAGAATGTACTCCAGAACCCAAAGATGGAGAGGTTGTTGTTTTTGCTGACCATCTAGCCCGGGGCTTCCGCCGCGGTTCAAAGTTTTATCGGGATGTCTTGGCCAACTTCCAACTGCGCCCACAAGATATTGGCCCCAATTCCGTAACCAACATCTGTCACTTTCAAGTGCTCTGTGAGGTGTTCTTTCAAGAGGAGCCCACAGCTGAATTATTCAGAGATTGCTTCCATCTAAACCGCCACACCGAATTTACTGACGGTCCCAACACCGAGTTAGGTGGAATGGCGATTCAAAAGAGGAAAGAGGTCACTTACCCACATGCAAAACTGCACAGCCATCCCAAAGAGTGGAATTCAACATGGTTTTACTGCAAAGATACCTCTCCTGATGGAGAAAATCCTTTGCCGGGTTACCGTCCGGAGCGGCTAAGCAACACATATCCCTTCCCTCAAAGACTGACTGCTAAGGAGAGAAGCAAATATGCCCCTCAACTATCCAAGCTCCGGGCCTTCATGGCTAACGGGTTGACATGAGTTGACCTTGCTCGCTGTTGGATATCTTGGAGTATACTACCCTTAAGCCTGCGCTCCGGTTTGATGTGCAAATACACAGAAGATGTAAAAGACCCTCTACGGCATATTGAGATCCAGGTGATAGGCAGCACGGTTCTTGAGGCTGTCAAGAGGATGTTAAATGAACCGGAAACCGCTTGCGCTCAAACCGGCATGCGTCCCTTTTCTGCCATTAACAAACCGCCAGCCGTAAGACTCATATCTTATGCTTTCATGAAATCCGTCTATGTTTAAGTACTCTTTGTTGATATTAACATCTTTCAAACAGGGTGATGATCCATTTTGGAGCAAGAAGCCTCCGCAAGAGAAACCGGAGAAAACAACCTGGCCCAAGACCAGAGTCGTGAAGAAATCAGCCCATAGAAAGAAATCAGCCCATACAGGGTAACCCGGACCTTGAGGTAGAGCTTGACTCACTTGGTTTATTTTTCACACGCCGTATTGATAATGATTATTGCCAGGATGATGCTGAAGTCAGTCACGCTGATGTTGTAGAGGTAATCACTCTTTCTTCCGATTCAAACCGTTTACCTTCAGTAAAAATCCGTCGGGCAAACCGGAAAATTAAATTTTCTCATCCTCTTGCTTATTTGGACCAAAACTTTCTTATGAAGACACAACAGCATGAAGCTCGTCACAAGAACCCGGCAAGACAATGCCGTGTAGTTACCTCCGCCGGTTTACCAAACATTCCGGTTTGGAGACGCCGTTCAGAGGTCTCTAACTGTTTCGTCAATGCTTATCCTAAAGCGGGTTGTGTTCGTCAACCACTTAATCCATCTGACTCCGATTATCAGGTGACTTATCTTTCTTCTTCCGGCGAGTCGTCAGCCACCCAGCTCCCACCACTCAAGACAGTGCTTGGGTGAGCCATATTCCTGATAATGTTGTTTGATATATCACTTTCAATGTTTACTGGACTGATCCGTCTTTTTCCTTTCAGGGCCAAGCCTAGGCCAAGCAAGAAAGCTCGTCTGGACAAAGCGGCAGAAGAAAACGACGCTCCTGAACCGACCAAAATACCAAATCCCGAAGAACACATCCACGATGATATGCTGAACGACCCACCATTGCAAGATCATGATGTTACTGTTGAAGAGGCACATGTTGATACCATAGGCCCTTTAAATCAACCCACGAGTCCTGTTCAGACTGACAAAACAGCGAGCCCATCAAAGCATACTGATAAACCGGCAACCCCAGTGCAAACCGGCGAAGCCAAGGATGTTGATGTTGTTATTACTGGCTTTGGTCATTCCGAGCCAGGCAATCCTGTCGCCTTGTCCAAGCACACTACAAAAGATAAATTTACTACGTTTGGTAAAGGCAAATGGAATGCCGATTTGGCTACTTATGCCGCTCTGAATCCCCAAGATCTTCATTCCGGTTATATGAACCGGCTATATACCAGCCATGATTATGAAGCCAGTCTGGTAAAATATGATGAAGGACCAATATGAGGTAAATTCCATATAACTCTCTGCTTGTACATTGCAATCTGTCAACTCTAATAGCCCCCAAGTGACGGTTTTAAGATGTCAACTTAAACCGGGACTTCCCAATATAATCCTGAACACAGCTGTACTTTTGGAAAATAGCCCCCAAGGGCTGGTTCAACTTAATGTAGTTAAACCGAGACTTGTATACCATAAGAATTCCAGTATTACTCAAGGACAGAGCAAATAGGCATTAGCCCCCAAGTGCCAAGTTGAATACTTGTATTGAGCTTGGGACTTTATATAGAAATTGTAGGATGAAAAGCAAATATGCATTAGCCCCCAAGTACCAAGGGCATAACTTGTTATGGTGTTGGTACTTCAACTCTGCACCTTAACCCTTATCAAATGATTATCTGTATGTAGGCTGATCTGAGCAAGAAAGAAAATCAAATTGTTGATCTTCAAGAAAACCTGAAATTCCAGCAAGCTGAAACCTCCAAAGCAGAGAATGAATTAACAAGCGCTTTAAGCGTCATGGAAAAGCTTAAGGAAGGTTTCAACAAGGAGGGGCAGATTGGGCCACTGAAAAGGCCGCTTTGACTCAACGGGCAGAGAATGCTGAGGCTGCACTCAAACCGGTGGTTGATGAACTGACAAGTGTAAAGCGGCAAGTGCATGCCATGACCGTTGCTGTTTTTGGTAAGCCTTTTTGATTTCTGACGTAATGAGGCCTTCTCATGTAATTGCCGGTTTATTAACCCTTTGAATGATACAGGGACACGTATTGGCCACTTGGGATCAGATGTGCGGAAGAAATTGAAAGCCGCTTATACATTGATAGAACAACTGTATACTGGTGCGCAACGGATCATCAGCACTGCTTCTCACAACAACCCGCCACCGACCTTGATCCATGACACCATTAAAAGGTTGTCAATGCTTCCTGCCCGGGTTAAAGAGTTAAAGAAATCTGCTGCTAGAACCGGTGACATAAACGCCTTAATCTAGGCCAAAGCATGGGTGCCCGATTTTGATCCTGTTGAAGCGACCCAGGGCTTCCCAAGCTTGAAAGAAGACGGGACAGAATTTAGCGAAGAGGATCTCCGAGCTATAAACCGGGAAGTGCGCCCTTTGGCTTGTCAATTGGCTGAAGAGGCAAATCTGTCGCACTATCAAGCCCAATATGATAGCGAAAATAAACGAGTGGCTGCACCGATTCCTGAAGCGGAGAACCTTATACCTCCAATCCGTAAGCACACTTACGCTCCTGATATTGAACCGTCGTTGCTGATCAATGATGAAGCTGTATTCCAAGCATTAATGGGAATCGACTGGACAACTGTTGATTTCCATTACCGGTAGGGAATCGAAGTTGAAGCGGCGCAGGATGACCCGCAACCATCGTGCCAAGTGGCGATAAGCATGAACCGGAAGCGGTTTACATTATCGCTTCCTTATGTGATGCGTAAAAACAATTATCTTATCTGGGCACCGTGTTGCCTTGTAATAGACTAGTCGCCACACTTGGTGTTGATATGCCTTCGCGCATATTTATTGCAACTTATGTTTTTGTTGAATCATCAATCTTAAACTGTTGTCTGCAGCAAAAAACTTAAAACGCCATTGTGGTTGTATCACCAGGCGGGTCATCATATCTATGTATATGAAATCAAAGATAATACCTTAGATTTAAACATATGATAAAATATGGGAATATATGATACCTTCCATCGTAGGGCATGAAGTTGGCTGTGCCAAACTTGAAACGGAGAAAAACAGCTCCTGTGAATATAAGGCCGGTTTACCAGCTAAACCGTTCCGGGTTACGATGAACACCGGTGTTACTCCATATTAGGATGTTATTGAAAAACAAACCGGGCAAAGCGTCTCCGGATGAAGAATAAACCGTGTTCCGTCAACTGACAGTCGAACCGGTTTAAGAATTGTCGGGTTAAAAACACAACAAGAGAAATATGCAAAAAGAGAAACGAATTTCAAGCAAAGACCAAGATAAAATCATTTGCGAAAAGAGGCTGTTTGAGCCGATCAAGTGGCATTACCATGGTCGGACACGACCAAGCCCCCGATAGGCATAGCTATGGTTCAAGTCAGCCAGGTCCCCAAATGATGCAGTGGCATTACGCCGATCAAGAGGTGTAGCAATGGTTCGGGTTCGACCAAAGCCCCCAAGTGATTCTGTGGCCTTAGGTCGATCAAGAGGCGTGACTGGTTCAGACGTGACCAAGTCCCCAAGTGATTCCGTGGCTTTCGCCTATCAAAAGGTGTTGCATTTGTTTAGACACGACCAAGCCCCCAAGTGATACGATGTAAAGCTTGTTAAAAAGCTAACTCAAGGGGTAAACCGGAGGCCGCTTTAAGATAAAAACTCCGTGTAACCACACATGATGTAAAAATAACGGAGACCCCGCTTTAGCTAGGGCTCCGGTTTATTGTATTGATCATAATATATACATTGTCATAATATGTACATAAGTAGAGCCTATGGCTCAAGTATAGTAGGGCCGAAGATGAGCTATGTTCCACGGCATGTTGCTCTCCTCCTCTGATGTACGTGAGTCTTTATGCTCTCGAATATTGATCAGATAGTACGACCCGTTGTGCAGATTCTTGCTGACCACGAAAGGTCCCTCCCAAGGTGGGGATAGCTTGTGCATATCAGTTTGGTCTTGGATGAGCCGGAGCACCAAATCTCCTTCTTGAAAGGTTCTGGTTCTAACTCGGCGACTGTGATAGCGATGAAGATTCTGCTGGTAAATCACCGAATGGGCAGCTGCGATGTCACGCTCCTCATCCAACAGGTCCAAAGCGTCTTGACGTGCTACCTAGTTGTCCGCTTCAACATAAGCTGCTACACAAGGCGAATCATGATGGATATCACTGGGGAGAACCGCCTCCGCTCCATAGACCATGAAGAACGGTGTGTATCACAGCCGATCATTGGGCGTAGTATTGATGCTCCATAATACGTATGGTAACTCCTCAACCCAACAACTTTGGCGTCCGCTGCAAAGGAACCATAAGCTGGGGTTTGATACCTCGTAAGATCTCTTGGTTAGCCCTCTGCCTTGGCCATTGACCGTGGGTGAGCCAGCGATGAAACGTCAAGACGGATGTGCTCACGTTCACGTAACTCCTTCATAGCACCTTTAGACAGATTGGTACCATTATCGAATGATCTTGTGTGGAAAGCTAAACCGGAAAATCACCTTTTTAATGAATTGAACCGCCGTGGGTGCATCACACTTGCTGACGGGCTCCGCCTCCAGCCACTTTGTAAACTTGTCAACCGCCACCAAAAGGTGGGTCTTTTTGTCCTTGGACCATTTGAAGGGCCCAACCATATCCAGCCCCCAAGTCGCAAACGGCCAAGTAATTGGAATCATCCACAATTCTTGAGCCGGCACATGAGCGCGTATTGAAAACTTGACAGCCATCACATCGCCTAACCAGGTCCTCCGCATCAGCATGAGCAGTCAACCAATAGAAACCGTGACGAAATGCCTTAGCCACCAGAGATTTTGAACCGGCATGGTGACCACAATCTCCTTCGTGGATTTCGCGCAAGATCTCACAGCCTTCCTCCGGCGACACACAACGTTGAAATGCTCCTGATACACTGCAATGATGAAACTCGCCATTGACAATAGTCATGGACTTGGATCGCCGGATTATCTGCCTGGCCAGCGTCTCATCCTCTGGTAACTCGCACCGGTTCATGTACGCAAGATAAGGAACCGTCCAATCCGGAATGACATGCAGAGCTGCCACCAATTGAGCCTCCGAATCAGGAATAGCAAAATCCTCTTCGCCAGGGAGCTTGACCAACGGGTTATGCAGGACATCCAAGAAGACGTTAGGCGGGACCGGTTTACGCTGAGAGCCCAGCCGGCTTAAAGCGTTCGCCACTTCGTTCTTCCGTCTGTCCACGTGATCCACCTGATATCCTTTGAAGTGACCTGCAATAATGTCCACCTCACGACGGTATGCTGCCATGAGCGGGTCCTTAGAATCCCAAGTACCAGACACTTGTTGGGCCACCAGGTCCGAGTCACCAAAGCACTTAACTTGGCTGAGATTCATCTCCTTAGCCATCCGGAGACCATGGAGTAAAGCTTCGTACTCAGCTGCATTATTAGTACAAGGGAACATTAAGCGGAGAACGTAACAGAACTTATCACCTCGTGGGGAAGTTAATACGACTCCAGCCCCCGAGCCCTCAAATTGCCTAGACCCATCAAAATGAATAGTCCAATAGGTGTGATCCGGCTTTTCTTCAGGTGCTTGTAGTTCTGTCCAATCATTGATGAAATCCACAAGTGCTTGAGACTTGATCGTCGTCCGACGCACGTATGTCAAACCGTGCGGCCCAAGCTCTATAGCCCACTTGGCAATCCGGCCAGTTGCCTCCCTGTTCTGAATTATATCTCCCAAAGGAGCAGAACTGACCACTGCGATGGGATGTCCTGGAAGTATTGCTTAAGCTTCTGGCTCGCCATGAAAACTCCATACACCAGCTTCTGCCAATGCGGGTATCTTTGCTTGGACTCAATAAGCACCTCGCTGATATAGTAAACCGGACGCTGAACCAAATATTCCTTGCCCGCCTCCTTGCGCTCCACCACAATGGCTATGCTGACTGCACGAGCATTAGCTGCCACATATAGTAGCAATGGTTCTTTGTCAATCGGAGCAGCAAGAACATGCGGATTGGCTAGCTGCCGCTAAGTCCTCCAATGCTTTATCAGCGGCCGGACGCCAGACAAAGTGATCTATTTTCTTCATCATCTGATACAAAGGGATCGCCTTCTCACCGAGGCGGCTGATAAACCGGCTCAACGCGGCAATCTGGCCTGCCAAGCGCTGGACGTCATTGATATATTTCGGTTTAGCTAGGGAGGTGATAGCTGTGATCTTCTCCGGATTAGCCTCAATTCCCCTATTGGATACCAGAAAACCCAATAACTTGCCTGCCGGTACACCAAAAACACACTTGGCCGGGTTGAGCATCATCTTGTATGTCCGTAGGTTATCAAAGGTTTCCTTCGAATCATCAACCAGAGTCTCCTTCTCCCTTGACTTAACCACAATATCATCCACATAGGCATGTATATTACATCCGATCTGCTTATGAAGGCAATTCTGTACACACCTTTGATAAGTTGCCTGGGCACTCTTGAGCCCAAAGGGCATAGATACATAGCAGAAGGCTCCAAAGGGAGTTATGAATGCCGTCTTCTCCTGGTCCTTAACTGCCATCTTGATCTGATGATAACCAGAATATGCATCTAGAAAACTCAAACGCTCACAACCCGCAGTAGCATCAATAATCTGATCGATGCGGGGGAGGGCAAAAGGATCTGCTGGACAAGCCTTGTTAAGATCTGTGTAATCCACACATGCGCCAGGTACCATTTTTCTTAAGGACCAGCACTGGATTAGCCAGCCATTCAGGATGAAAAACTTCGACAATAAAGCCACCGCTAAGAGCACAGCCACCTCCTCTCCAATAGATTTGCGCCTTTCTTCGTTGAACCGCGGAGAAACTGCTTCACCGGTTTGTACTTAGGATCAACATTAAGAGTGTGCTCACGAAGTTCCCTCGATACACCCGGCATGTCGAGGGCTTCCATGCAAAAATGTCCCGATTCTCACGGATGAACTTCGATGCGCGCTTTCCTATTTCGGATCCAAGTTGGTGCCGATACTAAACAGCTTGGGCCGAATTGCGAATCTGAAGCCAACAAGCTTAGTCTCTTGCCGATTTGAACTTTAAGGCCGGATCCTGCTCTGTGGTTGGCTTCTTCAACGGAGTCATGTCCGCCGGATCAACATTATCCTTGTAATACTTCAACTCTTCCGTGGCACAAACCGTCTCTGCATAGACCGCATCACCTTCTTCACACTCCAAAGCAATCTTGCGGCTTCCATGAACGGTTATGGTCCCCTTGTGACCCGGCATCTTGAGCTGCAAATAAACATAACAGGGTCGTGCCATAAATTTGGCGTAGGCCGGCCGCCCAAATAAGGCATGATATGGGCTTCGGATCTTCACCACCTCAAAAGTCAATGTCTCTGACCTGGAATCATGATAATCTCCAAAGGCCACTTCCAGAGCTATCTTGCCAACAGGATATGCTGACTTACCAGGTACCACACCATGGAATACCGTATTGGACGGTTTAAGAGTCTTATCTGTTAGCCCCATACGGCGGAAGGTCTCATAGTATAAGATATTAATACTACTTCCTCCATCCATGAGCACCTTGGTGAACTTATAACCTCCCACCTGAGGTGCCAACACCAACGCTAGCTGACCCGGATTGTCAACCCGGGGAGGGTGATCCTCTCTGCTCCATATGATTGGCTGTTCGGACCAGCATAAATAACGAGGCACGGCCGGTTCAGCGAAATTCCTTTGCCGCTTGTGAAGCTTCCGGTCTCGCTTATCCAAGCTAGTAGTGAATACATGATATTGCCCACTATTCAACTGCTTTGGATTGCTCTGATAACCCGACTGCTGCTGCTGGTTGTAACCACCCTAGCTATTCTGATTATTTTGATTGTTATGTCCACCCTGATCACCATTGAAGCCTGAACCGGCATTTCCTCCACCTTGACCCGGCCCACGGAATCCGGATCCTGAGCCACCACCTGATCCGTGATCATATCGGAAAGCATTAGAATTTTTGAACTCCTGCATAATATAGCAATCCTTCCAAAGGTGGTTGGCTGGCATCTCCTTCGTCCCATGCTTTGGACATGGCTGGTTTAATAGATAGGTCAGGCGGTCCGGGTTGGGATTTGGAGCTCCACCGCGATTCGGCGGCTTACCCTTCCGTCGCTAGCCCTTGTCCTGCGCGCTAGTATTAGCCACAAAGTCCATGCTGCCATCCGCTTTACGCGTGCCTCCATTACCATGACCTGTCGTGTTGTGTTGCTGCCCTTTGGAGTTGCTGCTCTTCTTTCCCTTCCCTGTCTTGTCATCATCAGATTCGGGATCCTTGGTACTATCAGAATCAGCATACTTCACTAACGCAGTCATGAGGGTCCCCATATCGTTACAATGGTGCTTCATCCGTCCCAATTTCAACTTCAGAGTCTTAAACCGGCAGTTGCTTTCTAAGGTTACAACCGCGAAGTCGGCGTTGATACGGTCTGATGAATGCAAAATTTCCGAAACTCGGCGCACCCACCGGGTTGTTGACTCTCCTTCCTCCTGGACACAGGCCGCTAAGTCCACAATCGACATGGGCTACTTACATGTATCCTTGAAATTCTGGATAAACCGGGCTCGCAACTGGGCCCATGAACTGATAGAATTGGCCGCTAAGCTCTTTAACCAAATACGGGCTGTCCCTTCAATCATCATGGTGAAATACTTTGCACACGCCGCTTCATCTACGTCAAGCATCTCCATGGCCATCTCATAGCTCTCCACCCATGTTTCCGGAGACAAATCGGCAGTGTAATTTGGCACCTTGCGCGGGCCCTTGAAATCCTTGGGCAGGCGCACATTGTGTAAAGCGGGGACAAGACAAGGCACTCCCAAGGAACTAGAAGTAACTCCTGGCTCGATCGAGGTGGTTGGACGAACCGGCGTAAGCTGACGAGCGTCATGTTGTGCCGCTAACACGGCTTCCCTGCGTGCTCGGGCCCGGTCCACCACTTCCTGAGCATCACCCGCCGGGTTATTGCCATGGGGCGCTTCACGGTTCTGTGCATTACTGGAGACGGCCGGTTCATCCATCCTCCTGCTGTAACTCCGGCTCGGACGGGGGTGGAATGAATTCGGTCATGGATGTACGAATATGCTTCCTGCTGAACCAAGGCTGTCCGAAGAAGTTCCTTAACCCGGCGCGTCTCCACCGCTTGCGGAGAATCACCTTCAATTGGGATGGCCTCCAGCCGTGAAGCGGCGGCGATAAGATTGTCCATTGGATTAGAATAATGACCTGGAGGTGTCTGGACAGGCTGAGGCATGACATTGCTCTGTCGAGGCGGCTCCATCAGGCGAGGCTGAACCGGCGCACCCGGCCCGGGTGCCTCCGCCCGGTTTATCACTGGCGGGTTACTAGTTCCTGCCCTTGGGGTGTTAAAGAGGTTTCTGGCGTCGAAAACCGTAGGCAGGCGAGACCGATGCTTCCTTTTCAAGACTTCATGCGACGCGTTCTGGTCCAGCATAAGCTTATAGGCCTGCGCATCCAAAGCGGCCCGCTCTGCAGCCATCCTGTCGTTCTCGGCTGCTAGGTCAGCCTTGGCCTGAGTGATCTATTCCCTCACCTTTGCAATTTCCGCGTTGTGGGCGTCCTGATCCGCCGGGTTAGCCTCCGCCATAAGCCCAGCCAACGCATCAAACAGATTAGATAAGACTTGAGCCTGCGGGTGCACAGGGCCTCCTGCCCCGGCTGCCGCCGCCGCTGCTGACTCGGAGAACATTGTTGCTGCGGTCGAAGAGTGGATCGCCGCCTGTGTCCCGGCCATGAATATCCCAACCCGGTTGGGCAGATCAGAGGGGTCCGGAATACTGTCACCATCGGAACAGCCCCCAATCCGGTCGTCTTGTAACTGATACAATGATTCGGTTTCTCCGGTTGAGGACTCGTCGCCGGAATAAACGACGGTCTCGCCACCAGATTCCAATCCACCCTCATATTTTCCTCCGTGGATGACTCCCACGAAGGCACGCTTCACGACCGATTTAACCTGGGCAGATCTCGCACGCTGAGCCGTTTCGATGAGGTCGGTGCAGATGTCCGGCTCAGGGTCCGGTTCACCGATCTTGCCGATGAAGACGTGTATGCCACCAAAGGGGACCCGGTACCCGTACTCAATCGAGACGGCCTCGGGGCCCCAGCCTGCATCGTCGATGTAGAGCTTGTCGCAACGACTCTTGGTCATCCGGCCCAGAGCGTAACCCTTGAGTCCTTTGAAGTTGCCCTCCAAGAACTTGAAACCATCGTGCGATAGCCCCACGGTGGGCGCCAACTGTCGTGGTTTTGTCATGGCAGATGTCCACATGAAAGGACTTAGTCGTGGATCCATCGCTACAGGTTAGCTTGAAGGGGTTAAAGCAGACACAAGGACGCAAGAGAGTTTATACTAGTTCGGCCCCTTCGATGAAGGTAAAAGCCTACGTCTAGTTGTGATGGAATTGATGGGGGTTCGATGACTAGGGAGCAAACAAGCTTCACCTAGGTCTCGAGTTGTTGTATGTTGTCCTTGAACCGCCGCCGGGTCGTCCCCTTATACACACGGGTGGCGCCCGTCGGTTCATAGAGTCCCGACGCCGGTTCATAGATGTATCCGGCTCGGTCTCTGCTATTCCTAACTTACAATACAAGTTACATACTGACGCCGGTTTACGGCTACAGGCCTTAAACCGGCTATGGGCCTTAAGCCCTCATCTGCCTACTTGGGCCTTAACATACTCAACTACTGATGAAGTTAATCCGGCCTGTCCTGGCCGGTTTACACCCAATGGTAATATCCCCAACATTAGGCCCCAGATTGATTTGAACATGTTCATGTCAATCCTTGGCGAAAACTTCATCTTCAGCATCTTTGTGTAATCGGGTGAACCGCCATGATGTCATCTTCTCTGGTCGTCGTAAACCGGCGTGACGTCACCTGTCATAAAAGCTATCCACAATGCTCTTTTTTTATTTGATAGATCTGCGACAATCAAGGCGACAGCTCCATTTCCAAACTCGCGGCCATGTTTTCCCATCTCTCGTCCATGTTTTTCCAGCTCTCTCATCAAACATGTTGTCTCTTCTCCTTCCACGTATACAGAATCCAGATGCACACACATCTCATGTATATTACATGTATCCATCTTTCTCACAGACCCAACTTCTTCCTCTCTCTTTCTCTCTCTATCTCTCTCTCTATCTCGTTAGGTTTGTCTCCTACTCTCTCGTCCACATACATACAATCTTTCCCACCCTATCTGATCCATCTTCAAAAGCTCTATCTGTACGTTTCGTTCACACATTGGGATATGTCAAAATGTTGCTTCTATAATGGCTGATGTAGAGCTATGGTTGTTTTTGTTGCATCCTACAAAGTAATAACTGTGAAATGCATTTAGATTCTCATTTGACTAGGATTATGTGAGTTTGAGCATGTTGTGAAGTACTATAGACCTTGTATACATCTTGAGATTCGACAATGATTGTAACTATTGAATTGTATAGACCATTACATTCGAAATCAATAGCCTAATATATTTATTTCACAGTATCAACAAATGATTAGTTCACTACAAACTAAGAAAATAAATGTGTACTCCCTCCGTTTTTATTTAAGTCCGCATATTAGCATTGGTCAAGTCAAGTTTTGTAAACTCTCAGAAAGCTTATAACAAAAAATATTAACATATACAATAACAAATAAATACCATTAGATTCATTATTGAATGTACTTTCACATCATACATATTTGTTATGGTAAATGTTTATATTTTCTATAAACTTGGACAAACTTTAGGAAGTTTGACTTCGGTCAAACCTAATATGCAGAGTTTACTACTACTACTCGCTAGTTGCTTAGCCGAATCACTCAACACGCCACACGGGGAGTCCAGTGTCACAAAATCTCCCGCGACGTCATAGCCTTCGGAAATCTCCCGCGACCCTGATTCGAGCAGTGGGAAGTTACCATCATAGCCTTCGGATCAGGCGTATGGATGACGCTTGGTAGGGGGCTATTTTCGTAACTTCAGGTTCACCCTACCCAGCCAACCCCACCTCGGCACCCAGAGTAGTACACCAGAATACTCCCCATTTTCTATCCCCATCGCAAAATAGACTTCTCCACGACACCGCAGCCTTCGTGCTCCTCCCCTTTACATCGGCGCACTCGTCCACCGCAGCGCATCTGCCTCATCGACGACCTCGTACGCCGCACTGGAGCCGGTCCAGCGTCATCGTCGTACACGGAGCCTCTTCCCTGACATCGTCTTCCAGGGTCTTGGATCTGCTTCCCGGAAGCCGACGCCAAGCGAAGAAGTACCACCGTCGTGGAAAATGAACTGACTCCTGTTGCTGACCATGACTCACAGAGGCCGCCGCGACCATCGTTCTCCTCCTCAATTGGTAATGTGTGTATTGAATCACTTAGCAGTACATGTGCAGTTCCAATTTTGTTCATACCTACCCTTCAAATTTCCTGGGTGCTATTCTTCCCGTAAAAGTAATGGGTTATAGCCTCCATTCTCCAACAAAATATTAGCTTGTAATTGTGCGTCTCTCCTGTATCGCGCTGTGCTTGGGTAGGTTTTTCATCTGCAACCAGTAGTGTGGCAAATGATGGACAGGTTTATAGAACTAGCAAGATGCCCATGCATTGCACGCATCAAGATGCATTTGTATGAGTAGTTTATCTTGTGGGAGAAAAGGATGAACGAGGGAAGGACTTATTTGCAAATCTGGAGAGGGTATGGGTATCTTTTTGCAAAATTCCCATTTGTTTCCTTCCTATATGTCAGATATAAATCGGACGACCTATATTGCAAGAAAAAAAAGTATAGAGAAAAAAGTAGACAGTAAAGGAAGTTGAGATAAATATTAAATATAAAATAAATACAACAGTAGAGAAGAGAGTAGAGATAGCAGAGACGTCGGGAAAGGATCGCGCGCGCGGGGGAAAAAGCGGCTGGGCGTGCGCTAGTTTTGGCGCGCGGCGTCCGGCGCGCTTTATAAAATCAAACACCCTCCCACCGCTCTGTGCCTTGCCACCGCTCTCTCCCCGCTCTGTGCCTCGCCACCGCTCTCTCCCTGCTCTTTTTCGCCTCGCCGCCACTGCGCCACCATGCCGCCGCGTTACCGGGAAACTTGGGGATTCCGCGGCGTCCGCGCGCGCCCCTCCTGTGGCTTCTCCGTCGAGATCCGGTTCCGCGGGATGCGCCTCGGCCTCGGCAATTTCGACACCGCCAACGAGGCCGCCCGCGCGTACGACGTGCCGGTTTGGCGCCTCCGGTGGCCACATAGAACATTGAACTTCCCCAACGTGTCGACGCGGGAGCGGGCGCAGGAGCTTGCGCCTCTGCCGCGGCTTAGCACCGACGAGGATCGTCGCGACAACCGGAGGCGGGAGCACCGTCTCGGCATCGCCGAGATGGACGAGGAAGCCATGGCGCTGTGGCGCCAACACTTCCCGCAGGACATCATCAACGAGCGCGAGTTCTACGCGAAAGGAGGGCGGAGAGGAATAAGAGGAGGGTGGAGCGAGCCGCCTATAGCGAGGACAAGCGTAGGCGAAAAGCGGACGCTCAATTCAACATGAGGCTAGGAGCAGTGTCACCCTGGGAATCCAACGACGATCGGTATCTTCACGTCTACAGTCAGACGTCGGAGGAGGACATCACCGAGGAGGAGTCGGATGATGAGGGGTAGTTGAATTATCTTTTTTTATCTATCTATGCTTAGAACTATCCTCTACTCTCTAGTATCTACTTCTCGATCTCAGCATCAGAACGCTTTTTTTAAAGCGCCGCGCATTGCGATTCTGTTGGAGATGCTCTAACATGGCAGACGATTGCTTTAATGTTGCCCACAAGATGCGTGAGTATTACTAGTAGTATATTTTTCTTGCCATGTTGAGATTTTAAAACCACGAGTGCGAACATGCAGAGGAGCAATGAAGACCAAACACGGGATATCCGGGACATCTTCAAGGAGTGTGGCAAGTTAAAGAGGAGTTGCACCGAACCTGTAAAACGAGCTTTCGTAAGTAACACCCTTTCAATTACTTTCGTGTAGCCTCGTGTTCTTCGATGGGTATATGTTGTAGTTTCGGTTTCTCTTAAGCATGGTGTTCTTCGATGCGTAATAAGAAGAGTCTCAATCGTCATAATGCTTTCATTTTTAGCTTGATGTAGGAAGTGGGTGTTCTCACCTTGTAGTCTGTTTTTTTTCCTTTTGAATTCACTTCTCCGAGTTCTGTTTATCTGGCTTCTACTAAATGGATCTAGGTTGCTCTGAGTATTCATCTAAAAAAGAAGTAACTTCATGTCAGGATGCAGTTCCTGCAAGGAGGGAAGTATGGCCAACCTCGAGATAATGTTTCCAAAATAAGGCTGGATTACACACAAGGTGCCAGTTCCCTAATGATGCTGGATTAGACACAAGGTGCAAATTCCCAGATGATGCTGGATTACACACAAGCCAGGTGGAGTCGTCAACTGTTTGTGTCCTCGTGGCATTAGTAAAGGCTGAAAGAAAGCGTGCAGCAGCCCTTGAGAATGCAGTTGAGTTCCTGAAGAAGCGAAAAGAGCAATCAGATGCTCTCTTCACCCAAGCGAAAGAAGAGATGGAAGAAGCCAGAAATAAGCTAGCAGAGGCAGAGCAGGCTAGGCGTCTCTTGCTATCTAAAACTGTTGTCAATACAAAAATTTCCTTCATAATAGCTAGGTTCAAATGTTTATCCAGTCAGCATGCCTGTTGTGATGTCCGTGCTTCTACTGATGTGGCACAAAATGTTTTTTTCGGGTCATGTAATAACAACAATTACTTTCCAAATAATAATGATTGAAGCATTGGACATGGTATAGTTCACGCGCAAGCCCGACATTCCAAGTTCAACTTCCACATCAAACTCATGTTCACAGATATCTGCACATTCATACATAATGTCCACAACCATGATTCACTTCAAAGCCAAAAACAATGTGTGTTGAGTTATAAATAAAGAAAAGCCTCTACTGGTTCCTGCTACCAGTGCGAGCACAACAAGTCAATACCATGCGTAAATTAATTATATTAGTCAATTTTTGTGTTCTCAAATGCCTGTCGGCTCGCATAAGGACGTGTTGCCGGCACACGCGCGGATTCAATGAAGGCAGGCGGGGTAGTCTTAAGCTGGTTGCACGCGGCGAGGAGGTGTGCTCAGCCGGGCCTGCAGCAAGTGCGGCCCTCTTGGCCGGCGCGCCGGTTCAATGCCTGCGCTATTAGAGGTCGCGTCCATGTCAGAGAAATCACTCCCTCCAGTCCTTTTTTGTTTGGTTATAACAAAATCTCGTTTTCCATTCACATTTTACAAGTAAAATTCATGGACAAACTTTGACCCAAAGTACGATGGGGACTAGTAAACCAGAATGGAGGTAGTAGTTTTTTTAATCAAAGAAGGGTTTCCACTTCCGAAATTCATTACTCAAAACCAGCATCTAAAACTAAAACAAAGTATATGCCCAATAACTACCAGGTTCAACATCTCACAACATAAACCCATACAAACTCCATTGCAAAAAAAAAACCATACAACCATACGCCAAGGAGGTACGTAGTACTATGAATTCCATTTTCGCTCCATACCAATCATTCTGAAAACTACTTACTACTTATAACGCGCCATTGAAAATCGGAACTCTTAACCCCGCTAAAAAAACGATATTTTAAACATGGCTACTCGATCTGCGGCAACTGGCGAGCCATCGCGCTCCAAGTCGTTCACCTGTGGTCCCGACCATCAACTCCTACGGATCAAATTATCACGCGAGCTGACTATTCCTACAAAGGTGCTCCACCACGTACGCGGTACCCGCGAATGCAGCAATCATGCACCTAGGGTTTTAGGGTTTATTTGTTAACGTTGCCTTTACGTAAAACTCATGTGTGCGAGAAAGCGAGATGCCGACTGCGTGCGTGCGCCTCTTCTCTTCGTATATGTACTCCACCGTTTGTCTGGTGTCCAAAAAATTATAATAACTACTAGCAATGTGCCAATGCGTTGCCACATGATCAAAGTAGATTAATACATATTCACCGATTTGATAGAAAAAAGTCTAGTTTTGAAATACGTATATCACTAAAAATATGTTATGTTTCACTCAAAATATATTCCTTTGGCGGTTTTGATGAGATAAGGGAGGAATGTTATTGGTTTCAAGATTCGCGAAGTGGTATATGTCTAATTTCTACTCTTAATAGCAAGATGCCCGTGCACGGAACATCAAGATCTCGTGGGAGAAAAGGATGAACGAGGGAAGGCCTTATACGCAAATGTGGTGAAGAGTGCGGTAAATTGCCATATTTTCCTTCCTATCCGTCAGATATAAATCGGACGACCTACATTGCAGGATGGCAGGCCCACCATCATCACCAACTCTATTTTTATCCCTACTCTTATAAAAAGCATTGTCGGTGATGATCGTGTGCATGCCATCCTGCAATATAGGCCGTCCGATCTATATTTGACGGATAGGAAGGAAACTATGGCGATTTTTCAAAAAGATACCCACACCCCTCTCCACATTTGCAAATAAGGCTTTCCCTCGTTCATCCTTTTCCCCCACAAGATAAACTACTCATACAAATGCATCTTGATGTTCCGTGCAACGCATGGGCATCTTGCTAGTTCTTGCAAAAAGCCCATGTGTGTGTGTGAGAGAGAGAGAGGGAGAGTGGAGGAGGACGGAGTGCATGTGTGACAAAGACACAAGGAGTGTGTGTGCGATATGTAACAACTTAAAATAATGCGATAGTGTGTGTGTGCATGATCGAGAGGGCTTGCTCAAGAAGGGAAGAAAAATCTACACAGATACAAGGAGCGGGAGAGAGACATGTATGCGATGGTGGAAGCACGAGTGTGCGGGTGTATAAACCTATCTAGAGGCTAGCTAGTCGATAAATGTTTGTGAGAGAAATACGAGTCGGGGTGCGAAAGCGAGAGTTTTGTGTGTGTGAGAGAGACGGTAGTCGGAAGGGGAGTGGAAGCTGGAGTTGTGTGTGTGTGTGTGTGTGTGTGTGTGGGAGAGAGAGAGGAGACAGCAGTCGGGGCTGTCTGATCAGTAAACAAATGAATAATGTCAGTTTGGGATGGAGACGAAAAGGAGACCGCAACAAATGTTGTGTCTACAAGAGAGAGAGAGAGAGAGAGAGAGAGAGAGAGTAATTTTAGTGGTATGAGTCATATGTAGAGACATATAGGGTGTGTGAGAGAATCCCATAGAGAGAAAGACAAAGTGAAAGATGAGTGGAGACTGTGCGTGTGGCGGTGAAAAAGAAAGCTTAGGTACCGAGTGATACCAAAGAACAGTAGAGACGTGAGAGATAATGAAAACCGTGTAATGTATAATGATAGGGAGAGTGTGACACTTCTCAAGGGAGGCGTCGAGAGACCATGTTTGCGAGGATAGGAGAAACATGAAGTGAGCGTGCAGGTGAGCTGGAGAAAAGAGAATGATAGCTACCTGAAGGAGCATGCATGCAAGAGAGATGGGCGTGAAAGGAGTGAACAAAAAAGGGTTTCAAATATTTGAATTTGAGATAATGATACATGTAATCCATAATCGAACCAAAATTGATCTATCAAACAAGCATACTCATATGAATTCACGCACATCTATGTTATTTAATATATAGATATTACTGATCCATGCATTTTAGTAGAACAGAATTTGGTTAAATTCTTTCGAATTCAACCTTAAGATTTCGAGATTGTTGTATTTGTAAATCATATTATACATATAAAGGAGCAGAATTGTTTGTTGTGCTTTTGAAAGTATATATAAAAAATGATGTATATAGAATGTAATTCCAATTGAAAATGGATCCTACCAAAAAAATAGAATTGAAGCAGGATTCGAATTGAGTTGGCACGGTAAACATGCACTCTGCAAAATTTGAACGAAGCGGGAAAGTCGCAAGAATCACCAAACCAAAATATGCGAGATGGAAATCACTATTGCCTATCCCTGCCACGCAAAGCCTATCTGCTGGATTTCTATAGGTTTTGATAGGGGTAGGTTTGTAATTTCACCAGAACGTGACGTAACCGCCTCTCACCCGGATTCATACACGGTGTGCGCCAAAACACAGTGTGTCCTCGGCCGAAATCGACTCCCTCCTCGATTCATATTCATACACGGTGGGCGCCAAAAACAAACTCTCATCGGCAAATATTCGGTGTGTGCGAGATTACCATCCTATCCCCAACCGAATAATGTTGCTATGATGTAGTAGAAATTTGAAACGGGGGCTAAGTTCGTAAATTTCCTCGCATTTGAGACAAGCGTGCCCTGAATACATGGTTCCCGCCTTCCTCTCTACCTCCCTTTTCCCAATTCGTACTCCGTGGGCGCCAAAACACCCTCTCCACCCCACCCTCCTCCGTCCGCCGCCATCCGCCACCCCATCCACCACCGTCCTCCTCCACAATGCCGGAGGTGAAACGCCGACGCCACCGTCCATTACAAGAGATCGACCTCTCTCATCCACGGCTTCGGACCGGGATCCTTGCATCCCGTCCTCTCGCTTCACCCCCGCCGTTGTCCACCTTGTCGGCGCCGCTCCTACGACCGTCTCGTCCACCGTGCCCCGCCGCCACCGTCTACCCTCCTAGATCTGCTTCCACACTGCCGACAGCCATCGCTACCGCAGCACCGTCAAATTCTCAGCAGATGCGTACACGGCGCCGCACCAAAGGTGGTACTCTTTCGTATCTGCTCAACTTATTTATCGCAGCAAGAAAATAGATCTCCACTGCTTTACTCTGATTTCTTGTGTTGGTTGCGAAGTTGCCTTTGCCCCGATTGCACCTTCAGATCCGCCATGGCACGCTCAACACTATACTCCCAATGCTTATGGTTTTCCCTTTTATATTCCACACTAGTTAAATCACAGTAGACTAAATTTCAAAATTGGGTCAGTCGATTTTTCAGAGCTCGCCGGAGTTCGCCGGTGCGATCGAAGGGGCTCGGGTGGTTGTGGGGCCTCACCAAACGAAGAAAACTCGACGCGGGTGGGGGTTGGGGCGGGGGTGGGGGTGGGGGTGGCAGAGGAACACAGGCGGTGGGGGCCGGTGGTCCGGCCCGTCTGCAAGGGTGTTCTGTATGGGAAGAATCAGAGACGAGGAAGAAGAAGGGTTAGGAGACTTAGGATCTTCATCCAACCGCCTGAAATGGTCGAGATACAGCTGGGAGTTGCATTCTTAATGCGCTCTGGTTCATCATGTGTGGGCACTACGCAACCAACATTTTATTATCCAAAATCTGCTTGCTCTTCTTTACCATGTTCCTCTTCTGTTCTTCTTTAATATGTACTCTCTCCATTCCTAAATACAAGTCTTTGTATAGATTCCACCATGGACTACATATGGAGCAAAATGAGTGAATCTACACTGAAGTGTATCTGGATACATCTGTATGTGATCCATAGTGGAAATCTCTACCAAGACTTATATTTTGGAATGGAGGGAGTATGATAGTAGTACAATATGTTCCTTGTACTGAAGATGAGCAGGGACATTTGCAGTGTAGAGTTC
This sequence comes from Aegilops bicornis, assembly GCA_021605145.1. Taxonomy (NCBI): domain Eukaryota; kingdom Viridiplantae; phylum Streptophyta; class Magnoliopsida; order Poales; family Poaceae; genus Aegilops; species Aegilops bicornis. Next base: position 314,155,703 of record CM038674.1, on the reverse strand, counting down.
TATACGGTCGGTTGTGATGGACACTTTGAGCCTCTTTGATTCGTAGGATCTTGTAAACATAGGAATAGGATATGTAGTGTCCTGCCCACTTGAATCCTGTAAGAATAGCAAGGAAATGCGGGGAGTTGTGGCGCCTTTAAGAGTTACACTGATATTAACAGTACCGCACCTTCACTTGAAGAGAGCTGGTATCCGAAGCCTTTCGAGCCGTACCGGTAATACTAGCACATATATTCCAGCAAGTTCCACTTTGCTGATTTTACTCTGATGCTGAAGGTTTTCCCGTTATATCTACACTATGATATGTGTAGCTGCTTTCTGTCGCACTAGCAGCAGTCCACTCTTGAAGCTAAACACTGCAATGACTTACAAAATTGGCACCAAGGCATTGAGTGCCATTCTGGATGCAATGAAACTCATACGCTCCCCATCTGTTGATTCTTGTTCAGAATATGATCCTAATGGCTATTCTAACCTCGAGGAGTCAAAGGCAGATGGCTTGTCCTGTTCAACCATCAAGGTGCCTGTTCTAATTTGGCAATGTTTTATTGATTGCGGGTATCTTGCATATGTTGTCTTGCATTTCTTCTACTTTGTTGCACCGCATCTGCTTAGTTTACTCATCATATATGCCGAGATGCCATGCCCATCCATTATCAATACATATTCCATCTGTCATCATACCATATTTTTCCACTCAAATGCTGTTCTTATGCATCAGACATCAAAAAGGAAGAGGGTGATTGCCGAACCTGAAGGAGCACCAGCAAAGTCCTTGAAAAACGTGGTGGTGCCGGAGAAATCAGATAGCACCCCACTTATATTGGCTGTACAACCAGTGACACAAAACGTAGGACCGACTCCAGCAGACTGTACCCATACTTCACTGGCCACACCACTAGCCCCACCACACAGGACCTGCACTCCAGCAAAAGGTATATCGATTTCATTTTCCATAGCACCAGTTGTACCACAGAAAAATCCCACTCCAGCATAAAGTACAACAAGTCCACCGGCCGCAGACCTATCCCAACTGCAGAGACGGCCAATTCCTGCAGATTGGAACCCCATTCCATTTATTCCCAGTTTAAAAGACAATGCTTTCAATGTTGTTAGGGACTACGTGCATATATTCCCATCATGGGAAGATTATTGTGAAGACAAACACCATTTTCACATCTTCCCGTCCAACTTACGTGTAAGTGCTATTATTCATGGTTATTATTTTCCTGTTTTCTGCTGATTGAACACATCAATGATTTACATTACATTGTTGTAACTAGGCGAGGGTCAATCTAGATAGTCATGACGAGCAAAGATTGCTTGTGCTTTTCAAGGAAGCATTGCAGCAGTATCGGTGTTACTTGAGGAAATCACACTTTGATGGCAAGTCTATAAACGAATTTCTGGTGAAGTCTCCTGTGCTAAATTTATAAGACATTGAATGGAAAAACCTTGTTATGCACTGGTCTCGTTCCCGGGATGAGGTACTGTCTATGAAATCACATGACAATTTGAACTTCTACTTTTCTGCATGTGCCTTACGGATCTTTTTTGCAGGAAATCTGCTCGAAGAAGAATTCCGGTTTGACAAGAACGACAGGATATCGCAAATATGTTGGCCGCTGCTTTGCTCTTGTTAGTTACTGTTGTCCTGTATCACTTTACTTGCATACATACCTGGTTCATTATGTGACAGCAGTATGCATGATATCTTGCTTATCAATTGTTCGCTCCAAATATCTGATCTGTATGAATGGTTACATCAATGTAGAATATATCCAATGCCAATGTTTTCTAGCTCTGCATTGTTCTTGTAAGTACATGCTGTCCTTTACCAGTGTACATATAATGACAGGTAGTTGTTCATGTACCATCACTCTGCAGCTTATTTTCTTCTTCCCTCCATTTTCTACACATCAGGTCTATATTTACTCTTACCATAAGGTTGGTACTGAAGAAGTTTAGATGTGCATTTCTCTTGCCTGTACCTGTTGACACCAGATTTTGGCATGACATAAAAAGAAAATGAGATGGCTTCGAGTGAAAGGGTTTTCAGCATGGTAAGTTTCACATCACCAAGAGGAACAACTTTGATGTTTAAGTCATAGACATCCGACCGCATCTCTAAGGCCGAAGTTGTGCTCAAAGTACTGGATTTTGTATTCATAACACTGTTCGGATCATTACGTCCCCAAGACGGCCTCGTGTGCAAGAATTATCTACATGAATTTTCTTCGTCTCGTCGAAATGATAGATTTTGATATAAAGATCGTTGCAATCCGAGGTCGTATGCAAAAGTTAGAGCCCGCACAACGAGACCCTCCAGCGAGCAAAATATGACGCCCGGAACCAGACACATATGTGGGTGTGTGTGATGAGATGCGTGAATAATTTGCTGTTTTGCACGAGCGACTTGACCCTCGCGATGACCTCTGATGAGAAAACGTTCAACATGAAAGATGTTCATCTCGTCGAAACAGTCAAGATTGCTTTTGTGCTTGTTTCCATCCGAGGTTTTTTGTCACCACAAAAAGGACCCTCAATGTACAGCCAGTTTAAACCGAGCAGTTTTGGAAAGTTCGGATAAAACCAGTCCGAATTTGACTAGGGTTTTGGACGTAAATTGATGTAATTTTCTTGTAAGGAAAGCTTAGATAAATCCTTTTCTTGTACGGGAAGTCCAGCTGCCTCTTATATATGTTGGGGGTGACGGCCGATTGGAACAACACACAATCGAACAAACACATCTACTACTTTTTCGTGTTCATCTATTTTTTATCTTTCACTTGTATCTTTCTTCTCGTTCTTTGTTCGTTCTTCCCGTTGGAGGGCAGCGATCCACGAGGCACTAGGGGCGAGCGAGTCGACCTAGGGAATCCCATAGCCGCCGCACTCCGTGATGGGGTCCCTCCCGGGCGTGTGGGGTTTCGGGTCTTCAAAAGCGCTCGCCGACTGTCCTGCGTATCGCGCAGTCGGTCGGGTCTCCTTCGACGTGAGCTGCGGTGCATCACCCTCGGCCTCGAGGGTACACGGTGAGGTGTTCGTATGTGAAAACACTTTTTGGCGACTCCGCTGGGGACCGAAGATCAATCATCATCATGCACCATGTCTGATCTTCCCAAGCCATCTGAAGTAGACGCCGATAACATCATTAAGCCCAGTTTTAATGAGATATCGGCCGATCATCGCCAAGTCTATGAGGAGTACAAGAAGGAGCGCGAGGGAAAGGACTTGCAGGAGTTCCTTGCAAAGTTCAAGAAGGATCGCCAAGGCAACATCACTCCGATTGAAGAAATCAAGTTCCCTCCTCTTCAAGCCGAGCAGGTTAAACCCTCTGTAAATCGCCTTTTCTCCCGAAAGCAGTTGGCTGAGATTGAAACTCGTATTGCTGATGGTAACAATCTAGTCTATCAAACTTTCATAGAAAATAATGCTCAGAAGAATACATCTCAATCATCTAGTGGCAATGATGGTGTAGCTCCTAATGTGCAAAACCCTAATCTGGCTTTACCTATTGCATCGGCGCCTCCCGTGCCAATGGCTTATTATCCTACCCAAAAAACTCAGATTGTGACTGCACCCATCAACCCTATTATGAGCATGCCAGGTTCGGTGGCAACGCCGAACCAAACCCTACCTACAGCTACAACCACTCGACCACTACCAAATTATGGGTCGACATACATGCCACAATTCCTACCACAAGCTAGTAACCCTACTCCTCCTATGTCACTACCACAAGCTTCATCGTCCACTATGGATGATGGTTTAGCTAATCTAAGAGAGGAGATTGCTAAGATGCTTCGAGAGAATTTTGGAGTTCAGTTACCTCGGAATCGGATTTACCAAAAGCCGCACTTTAGTACTTTGATGCCATCCAGTGCCCTCCAGGATATAAAATTCCAGATTTTCTTAAGTTTAATGGAGAGGGCACAAAAACCACATGGGAGCATGTTAGTCAATATTTAGCACAATTGGGTGTGGCAGGCTCATTGAATGAATTGAAAGTGCATTTATTTCCTTTATCATTAACTGGTACCGCATTTTCATGGTTTTCTTCTTTACCACATGGTTCCATTCGTGTTTGGTCGCAGCTAGATCAGAAATTTCATGATCACTTTTATAGCGGCGACAATGAACTCAAGTTGTCACATCTAACATCGGTTAAACAGAAGCATGATGAATCGGTCTCTGATTATGTCAAGAGATCCAGAGAAACAAAAAACCGGTATTTTAGTTTGGTGATAACCGAGAGGGACTTGGAAGACCTAGTGCTGAATGGTTTGAGAACTCCCATTAGAGAAAAGTTAGAAGGCTACGAGTTTTTAAATATCAACCAAGTCCTACAAAGGGCTTTGGCTCAGGAAAGCCGAAGCAAGGACCTCAAAGAAGTGCATAGATACAAAGCCCATCGTCCAAAGATGAATATGGTGGAATATGACAGTGATCATTCGGACAATGAGGGTGATGTTTTTGCTACTGAATTTGTTTGGCCATCTAAGGCCAAACCCTTTACTTTCAATGATCTAAAACCGATTCATAAGAATCATGATGAAGAGATGAAGTTTACTTTTAACATTGCTAAGTGTGATAGAATATTTGATGCTTTGCTGCAGGCTAAGATTATTAGAATATCTCATACTTTACCGCCGTTTGAAGAGCTGAAACAGCGCGCTTATTGCAAGTATCATAATCCTTTTTCTCATGCTACTAATGATTGCAATGTTTTTTGATGACAGATACAATCGGCCATTAATGACTGACGATTGAACTTTTCTGAGATGCAAGTTGATAAACAGCATTTTCCCATGAATACCATGGATTTGGATGGGAAGAAGCTACTCATTCGGACGGAGGTAGCCGAATTTGCTAATAAAACTAATGTCATTGTTGGTGAGCCCAGGAAAGACAAGGAGGGCAGCAAGGTCTTGGGGAGACATGTTGTGCTTGATAAGCAGCCCGATGGCAAGGAAATGATCAAAGTCACCATCAAGAATCCTACACTCGGGGGGCAACCACAAGTGCAAGAAAATACTCGAGTTAAATTTGTCAAACCCAAGAGTCCAGAAGTTGGCAAGTGGAAGAGGAATGAAGCAAAAGTGCAGTGCAAGAAAATCAAGCCAACTTTTGATGTGCTGTGTCCAAGTATGCCAATCATGCAGCCGGTTCTAGCTCTAACCGGTCATCAAATTTGAAGCGCTCAAGGTCACCTCCTCGGGAAGAATTTTAGCATCATGCAAGGCCATATGGGTCATGGGCGCCGGGACCATGGATGCCGCCATCCCCCTATGTGCCATACTACGTGGGAGACCTCAATGGAGGATGGTGGCAGACCCCAATGGCCCCTTATGCTTTTCTTCCAGGTTGGGCATAACCAAGGAGGCCCGTTCATGAGAGACTTTCTTATCCCGCACGAGGCCGTTTGAACAATGGTGTCAATCGGCCAGTGCAAGATAATCAAAAAAGGGTCTGCAAGCAAGAATGGCGTGTTAAGTCACCAAGTGTTGCAGCAGTTGAGTCGGGAAAAGGCAAGGAGAAAATGGATGCCGACTCACTTATCTTGGGCACCGAAACATTCGCCATACAGCAGCCGATTGTGCCTAGCAATCCAGCTGAGCCGATACTTGCTATCACACCAAAGCACTCGGCTGACCATGAAGCAAGCACCAGCCAAGTAAAAACGAGAGATCCTAAATACACTCAGCCAAAGTGGTGTCCTCCGGGGCTAACAAAGACACAAAAGAGGAAACTACAGAGGTTATGGAATCAAGAGATGGCAGAACAAGAGGCCGAGAAGCAAAGATATAAGTTGTTCAATGACACTCGGCCTATGGTACCTATAAAAAAAGTGTGGAGGCCCAAACAAATACAAGATGCAGTGGCTTCTACACCTATCACAGCGGCACCTGCAATACCAAAACAGAACGACACAATCATTGCATCATCTATTTTACCTATTGCTTCCTCTTCACTCGGACAAATTTCAGAATCGGTGGATGCACTCGAGGAGGAGGTTGATATGTTGGACTATGAGTCTACGCCGGTTCATGAAGGTATGGATATCAATATGGTGTATTACTTACCTGCTGAGTTTCATGCTGTAGATGAGGAAGGGGAGGTGGCTCAGCTGGATTTTGGCCCTAAAAACGCAATATTTGAGAAGCCAAAAGAACCAGTAACACATCTGAAACCATTATATCTTAGAGGTCATATCAATGGGTCGCCGCTCACTCGGATGCTTGTTGACGGTGGTGCTGTGGTAAATCTTATGCCCTATTCGGTCTTGAAGAAATAGGGTTTTCCTGATGAAGGATTGACCAAGACCAATATGGTGCTCAATGGATTTGAAGGCAAAGAGAAAACTGAAGCCAAAGGTGTGATGTATGTGGAGCTCACGGTGGGAAGTAAAACTTTGGCGACCACATTCTTTGTCGCTGAGGTGCAAGGCAACTACAACGTCATACTAGGTCGTGATTGGGTTCATGCAAACCAGTGTGTGCCATCCACTATGCACCAGTTTTTGATCCAGTGGGTTGATGATGAAGTGGAAGTCATTCATGCGGATAACTCGGCATGTGTTGCTTTGGCCGAGGCACCAGTGGATTGGCAACACCCAAATGCTACTTGCTTGACGGGACGTGACTTGTCAGAGTTAGATTTTCTCAGCGCAACCAAGAATGGTTTCGTGCCCGTCTCTTTAAAGCTGACTGAATGCAATCGGCTCCAAGGTATGATATGTTTAAATGGATCCTAACTCAGAGTGGTTACAAAAGCGACTTGTAGAATATCGTTCCAATGAGAAAGATATGTATGAGTCCATAGAAGAGTTAGATGATATGGATAAATTAGGACAAGGTTTTACATCGGCCGATCCATTAGAAGAGATAGATATAGGAGATGGTTCAACTCCTAGGCCGACATTTGTAAATGCAAATTTAAGAGCCGGCCATAAAGCTAAGTTGATCGAGCTGTTGAAAGAATATGTTTGTTGCTTTGCATCGGTTACCTATAAAGGCTGGTTTTAGACCATATAAACAATTGGCCAGAAAGTTTAATCCAAAAACATATGACCGGATCAAGGAAGCGATCGGTCGTTTGCTTGAAGCTAATTTCATTCGACCTTGCAGGTATGCCGAGTGGATTTCTAACATTGTCCCAGTGGAGAAGAAGGGATCCGGCAAGTTGAGGGTGTGCATTGACTTCAGAGATTTGAATAGGGCTACACCCAAAGATGAGTATCCCATGCGAATAGCCGATATGCTTATTAATGATGCTTCTGGACATAAGGTTATTAGCTTTCTAGATGGTAATGCCGGATACAATCAAATTTTTATGGCCGAAGAGGACATGTACAAAAAGGCTTTCCGATGTCCTGGTTTCCTTGGTTTATTCGAGTGGACAGTGATGACATTCGGATTAAAAAATGCTGTAGCCACATATCAAAGGGCTATGAATTTGATTTTTCATGATTTACTCGGTATCATACTTGAAGTTTATATTGATGATATTGTTGTCAAATCGGATGCTTTTGAATCTCACTTGGCCGATTTGCGTTTAGCTTTTGAAAGAATGAAAAAATATGGATTGAAGATGAATCCTTTAAAGTGTGATTTCGGCGTGTCAGCTGGCAAGTTTTTGGGTTTCATTATTCATGAAGATGGCATAGAGATTGATCCCAAAAAGATAGAGGCTATACAGAAAGTGGAGGCTCCAACATGCAAGAGAGATATGCAAAAGTTCCTTGGCAAGGTCAATTATTTGAGAAGGTTCATAGCTAATTTATCAGGGGAAGTTGATGCATTCACTCCTATCCTTCGGTTGAAGAATGACACTGATTTCACTTGGGGGGCAAAACAGCAAGAAGCATTTGATATGATCAAGAATTTTTTGTGCACTCCTCCGGTGATGAAAGCACCCAAGCATAGGGAACCCTTCAGGCTTTACATTGCAGCGGAGGAAGGAGTTATTGGTGCTGTTTTGACTCAAGAAACCGAGGGAAAAGAGCATGCTATTACATATTTGAGCAGACGCTTATTGGACGCCGAGAAAAGGTATACATTTATTGAGAAACTATGCCTATGCTTATATTATGCTTGCACAAAATTGAGACATTATTTAGTGCCGAGTGCTTGTATAGTAGCTTGTCAAACCGATGTCATTAATTACATGTTGCATAGGCCAATTCTTAGTGGTAGAATTGGCAAGTGGGCTTATGCTTTGATTGAATATGATTTGGCTTATGAATCTCTAAAATCCATGAAAGGCCAAATCGTTGCTAATTTTATTGTTGAACATCAGATTGATGACAAGCATGATGTTGATATAAGCCTTGTCTTAATAGTACCGTGGAGATTATATTTTGATGGTTCAGTTTGTAGCAAGGGCCAAGGTGTTGGTATTGTTTACATATCTCCTCATGGTGCTGCTTTTAAAGCCTCATGCCGTTTAGAATATTTTTGTACAAACAATCAAGACGAATATGAAGCATTATTATTCGGCCTAGAGATGTTACTTGCTATAGGTGTTACACATACTGAGGCTTATGGTGATTCGCTATTAGTAGTTCAACAAATATCCAAAGTCTTTCAATACTTTGACGAATCACTTAATGTTTATCTTGATAAATGTCTAGATATAATTTCTACTTTGGATTATTTTAGCATTGCTCATATATCTACACATGACAATTGGAAAGCAAATGAGTTGGCACAACAAGCATCCGGCTATCATGTTGATCGTGGCATGTTTCATATTTCTGAAAAGCCGATGTCTGGTCTTGCCGACGTATGGGAGGCCGAACCGGAGCCCACCGTTTCGGCCACTAATGAAATATTCAATGCAGGAGAAAACCAAGACTGGAGGAAACCCATCATTGATTATTTGTGTGATCCTAGTAGAAGGGTGGACAGGGTTGTTCGGCGTATGGCTTTCAAATACACAATGAGAGATGATGGTCTCTATCGTCGTACGGTTGATGATGTTCTTTTAAAGTGCTTGGACGAGGACCAAGCGAGAATTGCTATGGGAGAGGTCCATGAAGGTATTTGTGGCACTCATCAGTCGGCTCCCAAGATGAAATGGTTACTATGACATGCTGGGTTTTATTGGCCGACTATGATTAATGATTGCTTCAGATATTATAAAGGGTGTGAAGTTGTCAAAAAATTTGGTGATATTCAGTTGGCTCCTACTGCTATGTTACATCCCATTATCAAGCCGTGGCCTTTCAGAGGATGGGCTTTAGACTTTATTGGACAAATTTATCCGTCTTCCTCGAAGGGGCATCGGTTCATATTGGTGGCAACCGATTATTTCACTAAATGGTCTGAAGCAGTACCTCTCAAGAACATGACACATATAGAGATAATTAAATTCATAACCAAGCACATTATTCATAGATTCGGCATTCCTCAAACATTGACTACAGATCAAGGCTCCTCTTTCATGTCACGCCAAGTTAGAGAATTTGCCGAATCTTATAACATAAAGTTGCTCAATTCCTCTCCTTATTATGCCCAAGCCAATGGACAAGCTGAGTCTAGCAATAAAATTTTAATCAAGCTCATCAAGAAGAAGATTGAGGATAATCCAAGGAGATGGCATGAGTTGTTGTCTGAAGCTTTGTGGGCACATAGGATCTCAAGGCATGGTGCTACGGAGGTGACTCCATATGAGCTAGTATACGGTCAAGAGGCTGTTTTACCAGTTGAAGTAAATTTGAATGCTCTGAGAATAGCCAAACAAAATGATTTATCGGTAGTAGACTTTTATAACTTGATGATGGACAACATTGATGAAGTTGCCGATAAACATTTGGCTGCTTTAAAGGCCATAGAGAGAGATGAGTTGAGGGTGGCAAGATCTTACAATAATAAAGTCAAGTTGAAGAATTTCCAAGTTGGTGATCTCGTCTGGAAAGTGATTCTACCGATTGGTTCAAGAGATAGAAAATTCGGGAAGTGGTCTCCAAGTTGGAAAGGTCCTTTTAGGATTACAAGAGTTGTTCCCGGAAACTCATATTTGGTGGAATCCGTACAAGGGGCATTGTTACCTCGAGCTCTCAATGGCAAGTACTTGAAGAAATACCATCCGAGTGTGTGGCAAGAAGCCTGAGTAGGCAATGGCCGATGTACGGTTGTCGCCCTTAGCACAAACATGGCCGATACATAATTATCGCCCTTAGCACAAACATGGACGATACATAATTATCGCCCTGAGGAAAATAAATGGCCGACGGAGTGTTGACATCGTCTTTAGGACAAACACCGTGCATGTTATTTCTCGGCGTGCAAGCTTTGCCGAAAAACAGGGGGCATGTGTTGACACCAGATTTTGGCATGACATAAAAAGAAAATGAGATGGCTTCGAGTGAAAGGGTTTTCAGCATGGAAAGTTTCACATCTCCGAGAGGAACAACTTTGATGTTTAAGTCATAGCCATCCGACCGCATCTCTGAGGCCGAAGTTGTGCTAAAAGTACTGGCTTTTGTATTCAGAACACTGTTCGGCTCATTACGTCCCCAAGACCGCCTCGTATGGAAGAATTATCTACATTAATTGTCTTCATCTCGTCGAAATGATCGATTTTGATATAAATATCGTTGCAATCCGAGGTCGTATGCAAAAGTTAGAGCCCGCACAACGAAACCCTCCAGCGAGCAAAATATGACGCCCGGAACCAGACACATATGTGGGTGTCTGATGAGATGCGTGAATAATTTGCTGTTTTGCATGAGTGATTTGACCCTCGAGATGACCTCTGATAAGAAAACGTTCAACATGAAAGATGTTCATCTCGTCGAAACGGTCAAGATTGCTTTTGTGCTCGTTTCCATCCGAGGTTGTTTGTCACCACAAAAAGGACCCTCAAAGTACAGCCAATTTAAACCGAGCAGTTTTGGAAAGTTCGGTTAAAACCAGTCCGAATTTGACTAGGGTTTTGGACGTGAATTGATGTAATTTTCTTGTAAGGAAAGCTTAGATAAATCCTTTGCTTGTACGGGAAGTCCAGCCGCCTCTTATATATATTGGGTTGACGGCCGATTGGAACAACACACAATCGAACAAACACATCTACTACTTTTTCGTGTTCATCTATTTTTTATCTTTCCCTTGTATCTTTCTTCTCGTTCTTCGTTCGTTCTTCACATTGGAGGGCAACGATCCACGAGGCTCTAGGGGCGAGCGAATCGACCTAGGGCAGCCCATAGCCCCGCACTCCCTGACGGGGTCTCTCCCGGGCGTGTGGGGTTTCGGGTCTTCAAAAGCGCCCGCCGACTGTCTTGCGTATCGCGCTGTCGGTCGGGTCTCCTTCGATGTGAGCTACGGTGCATCACCCTCGGCGTCGAGGGTACACGGTGACGTGTTCGTGTGTGAACAGTATCTTTTGCCTGTATAGCTGCACTTACATTTATAGCTACTTGGTTATGTAGCATCACTCTTCATCTTATCTTAAATATTCTCTATTTTTTCGTATATTATCACATCTATATTTACTCTTAACAAAATGTAGAATAAAGGCAATGCTTTTGAAGAAGATTTTGTGGTAAACTTCTTGACTTACCCCGATCAGCATGGACAAGGCCTTTATAAAGCATGTCTTCACCAATAATGTAAGTTTGTCCATCTCAAGCCTTCAAACTTTGTTGTATATATTTGGTTAGGAATGACTGCAACAGCTGTTTATTTTTGGTGTTTGCATCAAATTGCTTGTTTAAAGTTTATTGTGTAGTTCATAAACAAAAGTTTGTCCTTTCTCACTTTAAGTTTTCAGTTGTACAACCAAGTTCCTTCTTTATACCATGTAAATTAAACTATACAGAGCAAGTGATCTTCTTGTGTACTGCATGTATGCTTCTGTTCTTCATCCGTAATCCAGTGGTGTGGTGAACCTACCCACTACATCACAATGTCATATTCTGCAATGTCTTAACTATGAACAATGTCATATCATTGTACTATTATTTAAACTGTCTCTTTATTTGCCAATCTGAAATGGTATAAATTGACAGCACACTAACCATCGATACTTATGAGTTCTTGATCTGTAATCCAGTGGTGTCGTGAAGCTGCCAACTCCTTCACAATGTCATTTCCTGCCATGTCTTGACCTGAACAATACCATATTGTGTTAATGAAATTTTAAACTGTGTCACTTTATTCGTCAGTAAGAAATGTGATGAATTTTCAGCACTGATACTTTTATATGCAAAACCTGTCATCTGTCTGCTTGTTTATCTTTCAGAGTGAGGAAGATATAAGTGTTGAACAAGCGCAGTCTCATCATCTTGCTTTTGCTTGCTTGCTGCAACTCCCAATGAGGCTAACCTTTCTTGAACTCTATTGAAGTGCTGTAGGTTTTGTATATTATTTTGTCGGCGTGTTTATTAGCACCGGTGGCGATCTTTGATGCCCATGTATGTAATCTACTGTCTGCTTGTGCTTTATTATCATAGTGGCGAACTTTGATGCCCAGTGGATGTAATATGTCGTAATTTCTTTATTGTATAGTCTAGGTTTTTTCTTATTCATGATGCTGCAGTTATTTTACTGTATATATATCATGTCTTCGCAGTAAACCGGCCAAACCATAAAATTATGGTACATAATCGGGCCGTCATGCAATCACGATGTAGGTTGGGCCTGAAACGTGCCGAACAGCTCACGGGCCGACACCAGCCCAAAATGAACCCCGGCCAATGATTGTGCGAATCAAATCACGGGCTTTTAACAGGCCAAAATTGTCTCGGTCCTTGTTTGGCCCAATCAGATATCGGCTGCGAGAAGGCCTGATGCAAACCGGGCCGTAGTTAGGCACAACTATATGACGGGCTTTTAACAGGCCGAAATTAATATAGGGCCGAAATGTTTAAACGGGCCCTTCACGGCCAAAACTAATATCAGGCCGAATTACTAAGTGGGCCTTTAGCAAGTGGGCCCAAAAGCATAGTGTCCAATTGACGGGCCGAATCTGATATGGGCCATAATTTAGCCCAAAGCCTCTTAAAGGGCCGAACCTGATCTGGGCCGTAATTTGGCCTAGAACGTGGTAGGATTTTAACGGGCCGGATCTCATATGGGCCACTATTAGGCCCGGAGCGTGGCAGGACATTAATGGACCGGATCAAATATGGCCGACATTTGGCCCAAAACATGGCAGCCAGTTAATGGGCCGGCCTACTAGGTTCCTCAAAATCTTGTGGGCCTACAGCTGGGCCGACCCATTAATGTCGGCAAAATCTCGTGGGCCTTTAGCTGGGCCGACCCATTATGATACACAAGAATCTTGTGGGCCTTTACCTGGGATGGCCCATTATGGCACACAAAAATCTTGTGGGCCTTTACCTGGGCCGGCCCATTATGGCCTGCAAAATCTTGTGGGCCTTTAGCTGGGCCAGCCCATTATGGTCCGCAAAATCTTGTGGGCCTTTTAGCGGGCCGGCCCACTATGGTCCGCAAAATCTTGTGGGCCTTCAGTTGGGCCGCCCATTTAAACTTGATGGGCGGTCCACGTGTCAACATATCATAGGCGTCTCGCCCATTGGATGAGTGACACCTATGCCAACGGACCCGACATCGTGTCTCCTCCACCGATGATGATTTTACACGTGGAAAATCCCCATTGGTCGGTGTTAACGGGATATCGGATCCAAAACCCGACCCGATAGCTTAACGGCTCGTTACATTACGGTGGATGCCACGTGTCGGTCACCCTTGACGAAAGATCTTCTGTGACACGCGATTTATCGTCATGGAAGTGGACACTTCCGTGATGATAATTTTGGTAATGTCATGGAACACTTCTACGACAGCACAGGTATGACTATCTTGATTCTGTCATAAAATCATCATGGATGTACATGCATGACAGAAAAGGCGACCTACTGTGACAAACACGTATCATCGCGGAAGTGTATTTTTTTGTAGTGACTACGACAGAGATCATTTCCTACATGATGCTAGTTCCATCAACGTGAGTTTTGAGGACTTAAATCTCTTCTTCAGCTTCAACAAGCTCGATGCCACTCTTGTTAGATGCCTGATTTTGTAAGTACTTAACAAACTCTGATCAACTTCTCCATAGAAGGCAAAAAATGACTCAAATATAGCAAACAAGATCTCAAATGCACCAGAAAATCAAACCATAGGGTATAATCGTGATTTCTTACCGTGGAAAAAAATTGGAGGTGAAATGATGAACTCATGTTTTCATTCAAACCAAAATCTGTTGTTACTTCATGTAGATGTTTTCAAATAGCACACGGTTCTCTCACAAAAGCCGTGTGCCAACTAAACCATGGCTGATGCCCTCCCTGCCGCGCCCGCGATATGAGTCGTGCGTTCTGATTAGCCGGAACCCAATCCCTAAGGATCAGACGTCTGCACCGTTGGATTCTCCTTGATCGAACAGCAATCCTCATCCCTTTCGACAGCACATGCAGTTCCGGTTGTGATTTTATTTATATCCACAAACTGCATGTTAAATTCAAAAAATGTCTGAAATATAGCAAACGATACTTGAAATGCGTTAGAAAATCAAACCCGTGGTATAATGGTGATTACGTACTGTGGAAATTTTATGAGGCCAAACAATGAAGTCACCGGCCACTGGAGTTTGGATTGACACGCCTCCTTTTGGAAACCATGATCCTTCAAGTGAGATGCTCCGGTTTGGAAGGGGCGATCATCAATACTTGTGCCAAAATTTACCAAATTTCTTCCATGGGGTCATGAGAGCACGCCACGGGCACACACCGATTTTGATGATGTCCGGACTCCATCTGAATTTCCTGTAATTAAAACACCAACTAGGCCTACGCCGGTGGCCGCACCTCGTGGCTGAAATGTTTGAAACTTCTCCCCGTTTCTCGGACAACGGATGAAAACTCGAAAAGCGACACAAAAATGATTTGTACACCTTCTTTGCTAACTAACACCCAGATTTAGTTGTATAACGGTTTTGATTTTATACGCACTAAATGCAAGGTAAGTGCAAAAAATGACTTAAATATAGCAGACGAGACCTGAAACGGGCCAGAAAATCAAACCTAGGGTATATACATGATTGTTTACCGGGAAAAAAATTCGAGGCGAAACGATGTAGTCACTGACGATTGGAGTCCGAAGTGCCGCGTCTCCTTTTGGAAACTATGATCCTTCTCGTGAGATGCTCCAATTTTGAAGGTGTGAGCATCAAGCCTTGTGCCAAACTTTACCAAAATTTTTCCATGGGATCCTGAGAGCACGCCACAGTGACACACTGATTTTCATTATTTCCAAACTCTATATGCATTTCTAGTAATTAAAATACAAACAAGGCCTACGCCTCTGGCCGCACCCTGCGGCCGAACTATTTGAATTTTTTTCCCGTTTCTCGAACAATGAACGAAAACTCCCGAAGTGACACACAAATGATCATGCTAGCTAGCACCCACGTGTAGTTGCAACTATAGCAAATGACTCAAATATAGCAAATGATACCTCAAATGCATCAGAAAATGGAACCATAGGGTACAATGGTGATTTCTTACCATGGAAAACAATTTGGAGGCGAAACGATGAACTCTTGTTTTCATACAAACCAAAATATATTGTTAGTTCATGTAAATGTTTTCAAATAGCACATGGTTCACTCACGAAAGCCGTGTGCCTACCAAACCGTGGCCGATTGTCGGGGGTGTCGTGCGACATATGCCAAAGGATGGCTTATCATGGTGGGGGAGAGTAGGACATCGCCGGTGCCCGGAAATGGGATAAGGCATAGACATGTACGCCGACGCATCTTACCCAGGTTCGGGGCTCTCCTAGGAGATAACACGCCTAGTCCTACTCTGCGGGGTCTCCGCATGATCACTATCTCAATAATGGTGGCTACAAGCTTCCTCCTTGAGCTGTTTCTCTAGAGGAGGAAGAAGAAGGCTAGCCCTAGCTTCCCTCTCTCTATGTGTGTGTGCCCTGGGGGTTTATATATGCCCACCCCCAGGGGTACAATGGTAATCTGGGCAGGTGTATGACCCGGTTGTCAGTGTCTATGGATGCCGGCTTCTCCGCCGGCCACTAGGGCCCACCGCCTGGTGGGTCCCACCGGCTGTCTCATACTTCACCGACAGGCCATGCCTGCTGCTTGCGGGTCCTACCGGCTGCTTAACACTATGGCAATTCCACTGATGATGTGTGCTTAGTTGGGGGAGCGTGGCTACAGTGCCGCCGCCTGGTGGGCGTTCACTGTAGCCATCCCCAGTCTCTTCTGATTAATGGCGCACATACTTTGAGGGAAGGGGAGGGCCACCTGGTGGGGAGCCGGCCTCCCCCGCGCCGACTGGTCAGGGCTTGCCACCTTCTATCTTCTCACGGACAGGTAGGGCCCGCCACCTGCGGGACGTACCAACAACCCGTAGTGGGAGCATGGCGTCCTCTGCCATGGGTAATATCATGGGCTGCGTGGCAACAGTGTACTGTCGGGCGAGGGATGTCCGCCCAGTACATCGCACTTTTGCCATGCTCCACCCTGGATTCGGGGGTGGCAGGCAACACTATAGCCTCGCCCCGTCTCATCATGGTTATGTGGGTGCTAACTTTGAGGGAACAGAGGGGCTGCCTGCTAGGAGCCGGCCTCTGTGGGGGCCGCCTGCTAGGAGTCAGCCCATCTCATGGCTGCTCTCAGGGCTTTAACGCCTTCTAGCAGCCGGCCGTTAGGACCAGCCGGCCTTGAGAAGGTGACTCTGCGTCTTGGCGGCTTGAGGGGCGCAGCCGACCCCAATGTCTTGAAGTACCGTGGGGAGCAGATGAGGCTACCCATGGTCATTTACTCCGACAGTAGTCCCCGAAGCTGGTGGGGCGCCGCGGCTGAAGAGGCGAGGAGCTTCAGCAGCTTCCTACTCCGAGTGGTCTTATGATCTTGCTTCGTCCGTCTTCCAAAGCACCGACTGGTAGGAGCCGGCTGCGACTAGGCGGGCCGCCTGATGATTTCTAAACATCATGGCGGGAGCCAGACGCCAGGCTAGCTGCCCGCTGCCTGCGTGCCACGCGGCGCCGGCCAGCCGGGCCAGCCTGCCAGTCCACGCGCGCGACATGACATCACCGCAGGCTGGGGCCCACTACTACCGGGCTCGGCGCGCGCGCGGATCCGGTTCGGCCGAGGAAAATGGTTGGGTTTCCGGGGCTCAGTAACAACACACGTCGTTACCACGTGATAAATGTGGGGACGTGGGGTCGTGGGCGCAGTTAATCCCACGACTCCCCACGTTCTCGCCCCCTCGTCTCCGGCGCCCTGGGCTATAAGTAGGGGGAGGAGGGGGGCGGCAAACGCACGCGTGCCCTCCTCTCCCTTCTCATTTCTTCTTCCCCTCACTGCTGCTACCGCACTCCCGCCTCTCGCCGAAGTGCCGTCGTAGTCCGTCGTCGCTGAGCATATCCTCCCCGCGGAGTTGCTGCTCCAAAGCGGGCTCGCTCATTCTTCGCAGCGTCGGGCCTCCGTCGAGCTCAAGCTCCCATGGCACGCGAACGGGTGGAGCCTGGGATGGCTCTAACGTCCATGAGGATCACCTCGCTTTCGTCCGCCAAACGCGGCGGCTGCCCGGTGAGGGCTACGTACAAGTATGCATTCAGCGCGAGATGGAGATCTTGCTGGCGCCAGAGGACGGTGAACGCGTCATCTTCTGGTCGCACTTCCTTCGCGGCCTCGAGCTACTGGCGAGCGACTTCTTCCGCTCTTTTCTTCAGTTCTATCGGCTCCAGCCGCACCACCTCACGCCAAACACCATGGTGCTGCTGTCCGCCTTTGTCACGCTCTGCGAGGGTTACCTCGGCGTCCTCCCCACCCTCGAGCTTTGGGGGGGAGGGGGTTCTACACCAAGCTCGGCACCGCCGCCAAGAAGGAGGTGACTCAGTGCGGAGCCTTCGTCGCGGTGCGACGTCCGGGTGCCGGGAACTGCTTCCCGGCTATCAACTTGTCATAGTCGGTCAAGCTGTGGCAACAATCTTACTTCTACGTGACGAACATCCACTCGACGCAGGACTTCGTCAACTTGCCGGCTTATACAGCCGGCCCGCCGGCTGAGCCCCGCACCAACTTGACCTTCAAGCCGATGACATTGTCGGCCACCTCCACTGCCGCCATCGCCTGGCTCAAGGTGATGATGGAGCCGGAGGGCCTCAAGGCGTCGGACCTGCTGACCGCCTTCGTGGTGCGCCGAGTGCTCCCTCTCCAATTTCGGCCTCACATGATTAGCCGGATGAGCAGGCACCGAGACCCATGCCAGATGTGCACCAAGGAGATGCCGGACGCGGAGGTGGCCCGGCTGGTGAACCTCATCTCGAACTGCAAACTCTCGGAGGAGGAATGGCAGTTCGGCAAGTGGCCATACTCCCGCGCAGACCTGCCGCCCGCGGTGAGTCCTTAACTTTTTTTCTCTTTATTCACCGGGTACTGCATTTGCCGCCTGATCAGTCGGTCACAATGCAGATCCTTACATCCCAGCCGGCAGCCGACGCCCTGGAGCAAGGTCATGAGTACCCGTCGGACCGGTCGGTGAGTGACGCGGATGGCCCGACTTGGGGGCGGCCGACATGGAGGAGGACGATGCCACAGGCGGCGGTGGCGAAGCAGGCGGCTCCGGAGGAGGCGGCGTCGAGGAGTGGCCGGATGATGATGAGGAGGAGGTCGAGCCGCGCCGACAGCACCAGGCGGCACGTCGAAGCGCCAAGCTGACTTGTTGTTGTTCAGCAGCCGGTTGAAGAAGCTGAAGAACCTGGCCGATGTGACCAAGCAGCGAGAGGCCGCCGCGAAGGCAGCCTAGTTCCAGAGGGCCCCGATGCAGCCCCCGACGGTGTCCGCGTAAGTACTTGCTTTCTCTTGCGTTTTCCCCTTGCCTTTCTTGCAAACTTTTTTCCTGGGTTTCCTCTTATCTTGGTCCAACAGGGCCCCGCTCTCTCTTGAGTGGTCTGCCTCTGCCTCCATGATCGGGGCGGCAGAGGGCTCCACCAACACCCACCACGTGGACCCACGCGCTGAGCTTCGGGCGGTGACGGAGCGGAACGCGCGGGAGGTGTGCGGGGAGTGGGAGGAGGCAGAGCGGCAGAAGGCGGCGGCAACCAAGATGGTGCAGGCCAAAGCCGACGCAACCACCAAGGCTCAAGCAGACGCTGCGGCCAAGGAGGAGGCGGCCGCGGCCGCCAAGACGCAGGAGGCGGAGGTGGCCCATAGCCGGGCTCTGCACTCTCATCCCTCTACTGTCCGCGCCACCCGCACCCGAGATCCTGGCACCGACTGGAGGGGCCGGCAATGACCAGCTGGTCATGGAGAGGGGAGGGGGCGACATCATCATCTTGGGGGCGGAGGTGCACTCGCAAGTGTCGACTGCTGACGTGTAGAGCAGTCGGCCTGAAGTGCCACCGACGCCACCATCTGGCAATGAGTTGGCGGTGGGCTCATCACCGGTGGTCCGCACTCCGGGGCACCATCGTTCAGAGAAGGCGGCGTCAGCGGCAAGGCCGCGCCGGGCATAAGCTCTTCGCCCCGACGCCGAGGTTAAGAAGCACCGCCCACCGAGTGGACTCCTGGGGGCGGGACGAGCGTGCTGAATTGGGCTGCGAATGACGTCCAGGCCCATCTTTAGGCCCAAGGCGCCGCCCTCCAGCAGTACACAAAGGAGTTCTTGGCGACGCGTACAGCCATCCAGGTATGGCTCTTGATTGCTTGTTTTTAATTCTTGCAATCTTCTTGAAATATTCTGTGAGGGCACGCCAACAAGACTCCAATCGAGTGTAGCCCCGAAGTTCGGGCCTACCGCTAAGCAAAGCGGCATGTAACTTAAAGGTATGTTCTGAGTGCTAACCTTTTTCTCTTCTGTTGTCTTCGTTGCAGGACTACTACAACATCCGCGTGGCCGCCTTCAACTCCCATGTCCGGGAGCTGGACAAGCAGACCGCCGACCTGTCCGACAGCCGGAGTAAGCAATCCAGCCATATTCTCGCCGGGGCGTGCCAGTATACCCACGGGGTGTAGCCCCCGAGATTCGGGTCGACTGCTGAGCAGTCGGGCCAGAACTTCCAGCAACTACTTTTTCTTTTGTTGATTTGTTGGCTGTTTTTTCTTTCTTGTCTTCTGCAGGATCCAATGCCACCTTGCAGGAGCAGCTGGGCGAAGCCCAAACCACGCTGCGTTCTAAGGAGGAGTGCAGCAAGGCGGTGCAGGAGCGCGACCGCCTAGTCAAGGAGTTGGCGGACCAGGCGGACCAGCACAAGGCGGAGCTCCGGAAGCTCAAGGAGGCGGAAGACTCCCTCATGGCCGAGTTCGAGACTCAGTGCTCGAACTAGGTCGAGAAGGAGAAGGCTCTGTCCGACGGCTACAGCGAGATCGAGGACATGCTCGATGGTGAGTTGTCCTTCCCTTTGTTTTGCCTGCCGGCTTCTCATATGAGCCGGCTTCCGACTTCATACTTCTTTTCTCCTCTTTCACAGAGTACTTTCTTGGTCACACCATCGCTGCCAGCCAAGCAATCGAGGCTCACCGCGATGAGCGAAGGCTGGCTGGTGCAGAAATCGCGCCCAACGCCCCTCGGACCCTCAGCGAGTAGCTTCTCGCCGTTCAAGCTCGTCTCCAGACGGCTCATCGGGTGTTCCGCTGTCTGCGGCACGCCGGAGCCCAGGTGGTTTCCGCCCTCTGGCCAGGCATTCCAGTTCTGCGCACCCCCCAGTCGGACCTCCGACTTGTTAGAGGTGGCTGTCGGCTGTTTCGAGGAGTGGAAGGGCTCCGCGGCCCGGGCGGGTGCACGGCGGGCCATGGAGTTCGTCAAGGCGTGGTACCCTGGGCTGAACCTAGCCCAGTTGTCCACGTGCCGGGCTGAAGCCACCGAAGAGCTGGCGGTGGTGGCGCCCGCGCTCTATCATCATGCTGTAGCTATAACCGAGTACACTGATACCAGTGTCTTCCTCCCCAAGCTTGACGAGGAGGGTGCCAAGGTGCACCCAATGGGTTCGGCCTGAACCCAGAAGACGGTGAGGAATTGGTGGAGTAGATCTCCTCCAGCAATGTGGGTGAGGAAGAGGAGGGCGAGGACGGCAAAGATGACGCGCCGAATGATGGAGTCGAGAGCAGGCTTCAAACCCGACCAAGTCTCGACCAACGAGCTGCGTGCCGGCGGGCTGACTGCTACTGGCGCTGAACAGGCCGAGACCAACCAGGCAGCCGTTCCACCACCCGGAGCATCGACCTCCGCTGACCCCTCTAATCTGACTGCTGTTCCTCTGGCCTAGACGACTGATTTTATCTTATCCTATTTTTGCAGTTTCTCAAAAAAACTTGTTAAATTTGCGCAGTTCCACCCGCTAGGGGTGTATTCAAACTCTGTTGAATGCTGGCCAAGGGCCTTTTGCTATGTAAATTAACTTTGTTGGGTTATTACTAGTCTTGCTGCTCTTTTGGCTTTTTCCTCTGCCGCTTTCCCCTAGCTGCCGCCTTGCCAGCCAGACAACCGTTCTGCGGTCGGTGGCTGGGTCAAGTACTTGGCCAATTTTTGGGAAGGCAAGTATTTTAGCCGTTTTAGAACGTAGCAAATTAAGTGAGAAGCTGGCCGGCCGGCTGCTCAGCAGCTGGTCGGTGAGGCAAGGAGCCGGCTTAGCCTATGTGAATGCTTTGGTCCTTAACCATTTTTCGTGTGGGCACCATTTCCTGCCTTTAACTCTTGCCGGCCGAATAGTCGCTCTGCGAGCTGCGGCTTGTGGCAAGAGAAGGCTAAGGTGCCGGCACACTACTTGTCCGACTGCAGGTAGCACCGAGATAGTACAAGGGGGCAAGCCCCCGGGCTTACTGGTCAAAACCGGTGCCAGGCAGAATAAAGAAGTAACACATTCATAGGCATAGAACTTATCATATAGATAAAGAGGGTAGCCCCCGAGTGCTCCTCGAGGGACCCGATGCCTTAGCGCTTAATACAAAAGGTAGCGTGGTACATACTACATCAACTATAAAATCTTCGGAGGAGATTTGCATTCCATGGGCACTCCGATTCCTATCTGGAGTCGTCTCTGTTGCGTGCTCTGGGCTTCTGTGCATCGATGAGGTAGTAGGAGTCATTGCCCAAAGCTTTGCTGATGACGAAGGGACCTTCCCAAGGGGCCAAGAGTTTGTGATGTCCGGCTGTTCGCTGGATAAGCCGGAGCACAAGGTGTCCCTCTTGGAAGGATCTTGGCTTGACCTTCCGACCATGGTATCGATGCAGGCTTTGCTCGTAGATGGCGGATCCGCTGAGTGCTAACAGCCGGCTCTCTTCCAGCAGATCGACGCCATCTTGCCGCGCTTCCTTTGCCTCCGCTTCCATGTACATGGTGACGCGAGATGAGTCGAACTCAATCTCAGTTGGGATGACGTCCTCGGCCCCATATATCATAAAGAAGGGAGTGAAGCCGGTTGATTTGTTCGGGGTGGTGCATAGGCTCCAGAGGACGGCCGGCAGCTCGTCGATCTAGCAGTCGGCCGACCGCTCTAGAGGCTCGACCAGTCGTGGCTTGATGCCGGAGAGGATGAGGGCGTTTGCTCGCTCGACCTGACCGTTTGACTGTGAATGGGTAACAGACGCTAAGTCGAGTCGGATGCCCTGCGTTGTGCAGAAACGGGCCAAGGCTCCTTTGGAAAAATTTGTGCCATTGTCGGTGAAGATGTTGTGTGGTACACTGTATCGGATGACGATATATGCAATGAAGGTCACATCAGTCGGACCATTCAGTTTCTTCATTTGCTTCGCTTCAATCCACTTTGTGAATTTGTCCATGACGACAAGAAGATGGGTCATGCCGCCACGTGCTCTCTTGGATGGTCCCACCGTGTACAGCCCCCACACGGAAAAGGGCAAAGTGAGGGGGATGGTCTTGAGTGCAGAAGGCGACAAATGTTGCTTGGAGCTGAATTTCTGGCACCCCTTGCAATGTTTGACCAGATCCTTGGTGTCCTCCAAAGCAGTCGGCCAGAAGAAACCATGGTGGAAAGCTTTGGCGACAAGGGATTTGGAGGCCGCGTGGTGGCCACACTCGCCTTGGTGGATATCTTTGAGGATTGCTTGGCCCTTGTCTCGTTCTACGCAGCGCAGGAAGACGCCAGTCACGCTGCGTCTGACAAGCTCTCCGTTTACTATCGTGTAGGCTCCTGCTCGGTGCTGCACTTGCTGGGCCGAGATCTCATCAGTCGGCAGCTCTCTGTTCACCAGAAAGTTGAGGATGGGTTGCGCCCATGATGGTGCTTGAACTTCATCTACTGTCATCACGGCCACTCGTACTAGGGCGGCTGGGTTGGGAGGCAGCGGGTTGGAGTTGGTTGCCGATTGCTGCATCGTTGGAGTCCCTGGGCCGACTGCTGCAGCCCCCGGGCCGGGGTGCGACTGCTGCAATCCCCGTGCCGCCTGCCAAAGTGCCCAGGCCGGCTGCCGCAGCCCCCGAGTTGGATCCGACTGCTTCGGGAGCAGCCGGCACGAAGATGGACTCGGACTCTGGAGAAGGCTTGATTGACAGCTTGCGGAGGCACTCAAGGGAAACGTCGGCTGGTATTGCTTGACGGGTGGAGCCGATCCATGCCAGAGCGTCAACTGGCTCGTTTTCATTCCGTGGCATGTGAAGGAACTCGCACCCTTCAAAATATCCACTGAGTTGATGAACGAGGAAACAGTAACTCGCCATGTTTGCATCCTTGGCGTCCCAGTCACCAGACGACTGTTGGACCACCAAGTCGAAGTCCCCATAGCACAGGATCTGGCGGATGCCGATCTCTTTGGCAGCCGGAGGCCGTGTACTAGCGCCTCATTCTCGGCCATGTTGTTGAAGGCGGCAAAGTGGATTTGCAACGTTTATCTGAGCTTGTCACCTTTGGGAGAGGTAAGGACAACGCCGGCTCCCAAGCCGGTGCGCATCTTCGAGCCATCAAAGTGCATCTGCTATTGAGTGGAGCCCGGAGCTGGCGGGAAGTACTGGGTATCGACACAGTCGACGAGGAAGTCGGCTAGTTCTTGGGACTTGATGGCGGTGCGTGGCTGGTAGAAGATGGTGTAGGGGTCCAAATCAATGGCCCATTTGGCCACCCGGCCAGATGCATCTCTATTGCCTATGATCTCAGCAAGCGGGGCAGTGCAGACAACCGTGATCGGGTCCTCTTGAAAGTATGGCTTCAGCTTCTTGGTGGTAAAGGGCATGCCGTAGCACATCTTCTGGTAGTGGGGGTAGTTCTGCTTTGAGGCCGACAACACCTCACTCAAATAATACACATGCCTATGGACCAGCTATGCTCTGTCGTCTTCTGGGCGTTCCACCACAATGATAGTACTGACCACCCGGCTGGTGGCGGCGATGTAGAGGTACATAGGCTCTTTACACTACAAAAACAAGACACATCCGTGACATTTTGGGCCGAACAATTTTTTTTCTGTCATACATATGACACTTTTATGACGATAAAAAAATCATGACAGAAAATGGGCTTTTCATCCTGGGCGGGCAGGAGACGCAACTGCATGACATTCTTTGGGCCGTCCATGACGGAAAAAACCGTGGTAGAAGCGAGGGGGAGGAAAATTTCAGGGAGTTGCCGGTTATGGTGGGAGGTCAGGGGCGGAGAGATGCGCGTTTCTCTCGTATGTACGCGCATGTGTGCGAGGCGTTGGCTCTAACTGAACCCGAGCGAGGCGTTGGGCTCTAATCGAACCCGTGCGACAGACCGCAGTTACGCTACATCGAACCCAAGCAATCGATCGATGGCTGTTAACTGAACCCGATGGAGCGATTCCTTCGCTACTGCTGCTAGTGAGCGTTGTGGGGGGGGGGGGGGTTGGATGAACAGTGAGCGGTGGCGTTGCCTCTAGATGAACAGGAACCCGTGGTGTGGAGGGCTGGATGAACAGTAGATGGTGGAGGGGTGGCCGTGGAGGGGTGGTTGAACAGGACCCCGTGGTGTGGAGGGCTGGATGAACAGTAGACGGTGGAGGGGTGCCCGGGGAGAGGGGTGGTTGAACAGTAGCCAGTGGAGTAGCGCGCGGTGGAGGCTGGATGAACATGAGCCCGTGGAGGATGGAGGAGGTCGACGGTAGCCCGTGGAGGCTGGAGGAGGTCGACGGTGGGGATGAACAGTATCCCGCGGAGTCCCGTTTTGCGGTACGCCAAACCCTCCCCCTGCTTTCAACCGTGGCGCCCAACACAAGTCCGCTTTCATCCGCTTTTGGCGGTATGGCACACCCTCCCGATCAACAGGACCCCTGCTTCGACCGTAGGGAGGTCCGCTTCCTCTGCTTTTGGCGGCACGCCACACCCCTCCCGATCAACAGGACCCCCGTTTCGACCGTAGGAGGTCCGTTTCCTCTGTTTTGCGGTACGCCAGGCCCCTCCCGATCAACAGGACCCCATTTCGAATGTGGCCGGTCGAACACAAGGTCGTTTCCTCCGTTGTGCGGTATGCCAGGCCTTGTTTCCATCGCCTGTTCCGTCCAAGCCCTCCCGATGAAGACAACCACGCATTTCGTTCTGACCCAGCCGGTTGGCTCCCCATGAACACGACGATGGCGATGTTTCTCCGTTCCGACCCAGCCATGTACGTATGCGTGAGTAGGCGTTCGAGACCCTGCCCGTATGTACGTACGTGGCCGTATTTTCTTTCTTGCACCCTCGCCGCTGTACGAACATGTACGTGCTGCGCGCCTCTACTACGACACGTGCGCCTCTACATCTACGACATACGCGCCTCTACATCGACCAAAGATGTACGTACATGTTCGTGACCGTAATGACAACGCCACGTACACTTCGACCAGGTGGGTCCCGACCGCCGTGCACTTCCTTGCGTGCGAAGATGTAGCTAGTGGGTCCCAGCAATGGGGAAACATTTTTTCAAAATACAATGGCCCGTCCGATGGGTCCCAAATTGCCGTGGAGGAATCATTATTTTCCGCGTAATAAGGAGGCACTTCCTTGCTGCGGCCGTGGACCCAGCTGTCAGCCTCTCCACGTACAGTCCACGTCCGATGGAAGTCGTTCCTTGACCACGTTGACCACGCTGTGCCGAGAGCACCAGGGCGGTGGACGACGGCGAGGCCTAGGAAGGGGACGACGGGGAGCCGGGGAAGACGCGGCAGTGGAAGCCCGCGCGGAGAGGAGTACGAGGGTTCACTTGTTCGGCTGCGGTGTGAGGCTGCCATCGCTGCAGGGCCTGGCCAGCGGTGGGAATAGTAGGGGGCGGTGAGGCCTCTGCGGCAGCACAACCTGCCACGAGAGGCAGGAGCATGCGGCAACACCGACGCTGCTTTGGGCGGCTACATCAAGAAGTCCAGAGGTTGAAGAAGCACTACGGCCATTGGATGGACATCGTACGGTCACTGGAGCTAGAATCGTTCATAGTTACTAAAGTTGACAAAGGCACCCGTCCCAGTCAACTTAGTAGGCCCACAAGTCAGCCTCCCACCATGGTGGGTCCCAGCTAGCAAGGGGAGTATTCATTTTTTTGTGCGTAATAAGGAGGCACTTCCGGTGGGTTCGAGCTGACAGCGCGGGGAACGTTGTTTCACAAAATACGCTGGCCCGTCTGGTGGGTCCCAGCAGTCAGGGGGGAAATGTTTTTTTCGCGAAATAAGGTGGCCCGTCCGGTGGGTCCCTGCTGTCAGGTGGAGGAATAATTATTTTGCGCGTAATAAGGAGGCACTTCCTTGCGGCCGCCTGGACCCAAATTGCCACCTCTCCACGTATAGTACTCTTCCGATGGAAGTCGGTCGTTGACCACGTTGACCATGCCGCACCGAGAGCACTAGGGCGGTGGTCTGGACGACGGCGAGGCCTAGGAAGAGGATGACGCGGAGCCGGGGAAGACGCAGCAGTGGTAGCCCGCGCGGTGAGGAGTACGAGGGTTCACTGGTTCGGCTGCGGTGTGAGGTTGACGTCGCCGTAGAATAACAGGGGGTGTGGGTGAGTAGAGGGATACCCTGGGCCAGCGGTGGGAGTAGTAGGGGGCGGTGAGGCCTCCGCGGCATCACAGCTGGCCATGAGAGGCAGGAGCACGCGGCACGACCGACGCTGCTTTGGGCGGCTGGAGCAAGAAGACCAGAGGTTGAAAAAGCACTATGGCCGTTGGATGGACATCGTACGGTAACTGGAGCTAGAATCGTTCATATTGACTAAGTTCACAAAGCCCTCCGTCCCCGTCAACTTAGTTGGCCCACAAGTCATCCTCCCACTATGGTGGGTCCCATCTAGCAGGGTGGGTATTCATTTTTTTATGCGTAATAAGGAGGCACTTCCTTGCGTGCGAAGATATAGCTGGTGGGTCCGACATGTGAGCGGGGTGAACGTTTTTTCGCGAAATACAAAGGCCCTTCCGGTGGGTCACAACTGTCAGGTGGAGGAATCATCATTTTGCACGTACAGTCCACAGCCGATGGATGTCGTTCGTTGACCACGTTGACCAGGCCGCGCCGAGAGCACCATGGCGGTGGACGACGGCGAGGCCTAGGAAGGGAATGACACGGAGCTGTGGAAGACTCGGCAATGGTTGCCCACGCGGTGGGGAGTACGAGGGTTTACTAGTCCGACTGCCGTCGCCGAAAAATAATAGGAGGTGTGGGTGAGTAGAGGAACGGCCTGGCCAGCAATGAAGTACGGTGGGGCGGTGCGGCCTATGCGACAGCACAGCCGGCCACGGGAGGCGGGAGCAGGCAGTCCCACCGGAGCTGGTTTGGGCGTCTGGAGCAAGAAGATCAGATATTGAAGAAGCAGCACGGCCGTTGGATTAACATCAAATAGTCACTGCTGCTAGAATCGGTTGTGGACTAAGTTGACAAAGCCAAAGTACACGTCAACCTAGTAGACCCACAAGTCAGCCTCCAAATCTGTCCCAAACAGCATACAGCCCGAAATTTCTAGCCGGATTCAAATTAATTTTAAATCTAAATATAGCTTAATTTAAATTCAATGAAATTTTACCCGCACATAAAAAATGAAATTTAAAATATCAAAATCCAAAAGAAAACAGTATTTGGGAACTAATTACATGTTTGCTGTATTTTTTTCATTTTACAGCCCATTTATTATTACTTATAACCCATTTATTATTACTTATAGCCCATTTCTTATTACTTATAGCCCATTTCTTATTACTTATAGCCCATTTTCTGGGCAAAATGCATCCCTCCTCGTCTTGAAAGATTTCCGGCCAGGCGAGAAAAGCAAGTAGGCCTATGTTGGTTATTCTACAAAAAACAAAATAGCTGGCTAGCCATTTTTCAGAAAGGAAAAAAACAAACTGGGCTGGTCATGTGCTAAACATATGAAATAAAAGCCTGGGCTAGATAGGCCACGGGTCCCGCACAATCCAGTTGATACCCTTCTCCGTCCCAAAAAAAACAAAATTATCAGCAGCTCACAGGTCCCTCTTGTCATCCTCACCATGTACAAATCATCTCCTTATTCCTCTCGGTTGTTGACCATGTTTACAACACCGAGGGCGCGAGGCCATGGGCGAGCGCTGGAGGATGATGGTGAGGCCTCGGACGGGAAATGAACAGGATCCGGGAAGATCACAGCCACCGCTGGGAGGCGGAGCAGCGGTCGCGCCAAATACCGGTTTGGCTTTGGCGGCTCGAGGAAGAAGAGACCAAGAAACGCGACAGACGTTGAATGTCAATCAAACGGTCAAGGTTGGTACAATCGCTTTTTACTAAGAGGACACCAAGTAGCATACTTTTATATATAGGAAGAAAACTGCGAGGAAAATGCGTTTGTCCGCCGTCCCTCCTCACAGAAACGTTCGCCACATAAGTGACTAGCACCCTTGGTTTTCAACCGAGAGGTCTTGGGTTCGAGTCCGAGGAACTCTCAATTTTTCCTCCTTCCTTCCTCGCAAAAAAGGGAAAGAAAATCATAGACTTGGGAAGGCGTCTGAGAACAAGCTAGTGTACCAAAGAAAGAGACGTTGCCGAAGTTTTAGAAAAAGAAAGACGTGCTCTCGTAGCTGGTTGAATCCAAACCTAGACTATGACTATATATGGTGCTATGCTACTCGCAAGTAATGAAACCGACATATCCAACGCTCGCTTCTCCTCTTCTCTACTTACTCGCTTAGCATCGAAGCTCGCCGCAGCAACCATGTCCGCCGCTGCTCGTCCACCGCTCTTCAAGAGGGCAACAACCAGATATGCGCCAAGTCGCCACCCGCATTCATCGCATGTGGGTCTCATCACACCCCGCCAAGACGCCGCACCGCAGCTTATTACTCATCGCAACCCGCTGCCATTGGTGTGGTGCCACTGCTGCAAATCACGCAGAGTCATCCGTCGCGTCTCAACCACAATCCGCAACCCTGGCCGAGTCTTCTACAAATGCCCGGATCATGGGGTAATAATATGTTTAAGTGTTGTTCTGCTGCTTTCAGTTCCTGATTTTTTAATAGTTTGCTTGATGATCTTCCTATTTGATTCGTGCAGAAAAGGGAAGATTCGTGTGATTTGTATTTCTGGGAAGTTGCCGATGTGGGGGAGTGCAATTACGCTGATTATTTGGTTAGCCGAGGAATCCCAATACCAGTAGGTTGGGGTGTTGGACAAGTAATCAAGGAACGATGTAAGAGGAAGATGCAGAGCGAAGGTTAAAGATGCAGTTCCTCCGATCATGGCCAAGCAACAAATGCCGAACGGCCTTGACAAAGCAATGAGGAGATGAAAGAGCTTGTGAAGATAATGGGCAAAATCGATGTGCTCAGAGGATGATTGTCTCTTTATTTGCAGTGTATGTAGCACTCGTGATGTATTCAGTGGCTACGACATGAGCACTTTGCTGAAACTAGTAATGAATGAAACCTGTGTAGCAGGTTGGGCGTAGTGTTGTGAACATCTAATGATTTCTATTAATGGAAATCAGGGGGTATCCCCTTTTGCTCATATAAATAAATAGATAGCAGAGGCCATGTCGGGTCAACTTTGTTCTCATTCGAAGACGTCGAGCAAATTGCAGTCCAACAACAAACTATGTCATCAAATTCAAGTTTCACAGCCAAATATGAGTACAACTAAACAACAATGTCATCATGTTTTAGTTGTCATACAATCACCAAACACAAATCAGCATACATAACAAGTGATGTTCTCACAAAGAAAATACTAAACAACATGTTCATCAGGTTTCAGTTGTCATAGCAAACAGAATTTCACATAGTAGATAAAAAACGCGTCTTGACAGGAAAATACGACAAAAGCAATGTAATCATCATCCGCAGCAGCAGCGCCAACATCTTCGCCATGTGTATCATCGAATCGTAATTCCCCACGGTGTCATCTTCTTCTTCGTCCTCAACGCCCTCGAACGTTGGCTTCTTCTTGATCAACTCTTGTATGTCCATAGCACGACGGGCAATCTTTTTCACGGCGTCATTGACGTGATGGTTCTCAAAGATATTAGGAACATCTGTGTTATCTTGTACATCAGGAACAATGTAAGCATCATCTTGTTGTGCAACTTCATTAAACGAATTCCTCTGCTCAAACCTTTGCAATAATCTCCAGTAATCGCTATGTGCAAATGTGTCTTCCAAGAAAAATATCTGTGTTGCTTGATTTGCCAAAATAAAAGGCTCGTTGGTCTGGTACGCCGCCTTAACATTGATGGTTTTGAAATAATCATCAGCTCTGGGTTTTGCGATCCCGAAAACAGGTTATACCAACGACAAAGACAATGTAACCACACACCGATGATCCTCGAAATCGAGATATATCGCAAATGAACAATGTCTGTTATGTTAGCATACATTTCAGTTGTCTCTTTGTCATACGTATCAGTGCTCATGATGGCACTGTTTTGTGTCTTCCTGCCTTCGTCTCGCGCAAGGGTGTTGTAGCGCACATCTCCAACAACGCAATATTCATAATGTCTTACCCGAGTATCAGGACCCATTGCTAGTGAGTAAAGGGCATCATCAACTGCCTGCCCATCCTCCCGCATCTTCTTAACCTATGGTTAGAAAATAGACCAGCTGATCATCTTATGTACTCAATATATTAAAAAAACTGACAGTGCACTTTAAAAGCTTACATGGTTCTTGAACCATTTCGCAAATCCTGCCATAACCAGTTTGTCAATGTTTCTTGGATTTTGCGGCAGTAACTCCTCTTTGTACATGTTGCACAACATAGTGATCACGTCAAACATCTAAATATATAAGAATGTGCTGCAAGTTTAGTAGATTACGATGTATAAGCTGTCAGATCTTGCACTTACTTGATATAAGGTAGTATCTCGGGACAATTATTTAACACGCATCAAAACCATTTTGTCCAAATCTTTAGGTTTGTCCTCTTGTCGACTCTTCCGTAACTCCTAATGTAATAATCGAAAACATTGAGCCCGTGGATTGTATTCACCCACCTCTTTGCTAATTCGATCACCTGTTTCAATGTATTTTGAGCAGAATGTCAACGCTTCTATAGCAATGTAGGCCTCTGCAATGGAACCCTCGGGTCTAGCTCTGTTCCTAACATAGCCCTTGAAAGTGCCTATCCGCCTTTCAATAGGGTACATACAGCCATACTGTACTGGACCTCTAAGTAGTGCCTCATCAGGTAGATGAACAGCCAAATGCACCATCACATCAAAGAAGGCTGGAGGATATATCTTCTCAAGGTCGCATAGGATAGTTGGTATCTTGTCTCTAAGACGCTCCAAAGCATCTATCCTGATATTTCTACCGCAGAGTTCCTCAAGAATTGTCCCAACTCTTGCAATCTGCTCTGTATAAGTCGTATGCCCAATCCTCTAAGGATAACAGGTAAAACCCTTTGAAGTAGGACATGGTAGTCATGAGTTTTCAACCCTTGTACCTTGTTTCCATCTGCACTGACTCTCCTTTCAGGGTTGGAAGCAAATCCATGTGGGAATCTCACACGTGACAGGACCTCGGAGAATTATTTTCTTTTTACCTTGTCCAAGACGCATACATACCGGGTGCCATATCCCGTGGTTTACCTTCATCTTGCACCTGCAAATCCTTTACGATACCTGTGTGTGTCAAATCAATCCTAGATTTTAAGATATCTTTCGTCTTGCCTTCAATGTTAAGAAGTGTGCCGATAATGCTGTCACATATATTTTTCTCGATGTGCATCACATCAAGATTATGCCGCAGATCAAAATCTTTCCAATACTCCAAGTCCCACAAATTGGACATGTGGGTAAAAAATAATCTCTCTTCTACCGTGCCACACTTCCTTTTCCTGCTACCATTACCAGGATGGTTTCCTGGTGTAATATGCCTGACCTTCTCTAATTCCACTTGCAACTCATCGGCGGTGAGCCTCTTTGGCACATCACGGTTTTCATGCTTTGCATTGAACACATGTCTTCGGTATTTTCTAGGATGTGGCTTGTCCTTTGCAAGGAAATGGCGGTGTCCAATGTAACAGATCTTGCTAAGTATTGCGTATGACAACGGATTCCTGTCACAGCGAACACATGCATTGTAACCATGTGTCGTTCGCCCTGACATAGTGCCCAAAGCCGGATAATCATGGATGCACCAAATTACAACAGCATGCAGAAAGAAATTAGTTGGTGGGCTGCTATATAGGTCTCGAGTGAGAACACCCTTCCATAGCTGTTGAAGTTCCTCCACAAGAGGCTCCATGAACAAATCAAAATCCTTTCCAGCACTTTTTGGACCTGGGATGAGCAAGGCCATCATGTAGTTTGATTCTTTGGTGTAGACATTTGGAGGCATGTTGTAAGGGATAACAAGCACTAGCCACATGCTATATGTGGCGCTCTGGTGGCCAAATGGGTTAAATCCATCTGAAGCTAAGCCAAGTCTAATGTTTCTCGTGTCAACAACAAACTCTTTGTGTTTATCATTGAAGCTTTTCCACTCACTACCATGAGATGGATGGCTCATTACATTACTGATCTCTGCATTTTGGTTCCTAGAATGCCACAAGACATCCTCTCTTGTTTCAAAGATCATGAAACAACCTCTGCAATCTTGGTGTAACTGGAAAATGTCTCAGAACATTATGAGGAACCCTCTTCACAGCATCGCCATCTTTCCATCTTGATGATTTGCATTTCGGGCATTCACTTAAGTTGGCATAATCCTTCCGGAACAGAACACAATTATTCTTACAAACATGGATCATATCATATCCAATTCCAACCGCACGAAGGAAATTCTTCATTTTACTGTAGGTGTGTGGCAGCTGAGACGCATCTGGGAAAGATTTGCGCAAAGCAGCCAACATCGCATCGAATGATTTGTTGGTCATTTTCTCAGATGTCTTCACCTGAAGAAAGGTGACCATAGCTGAGAATACTGACAGCTTATTTCCTAGGGTGACAGCAACATTGCATTGTTCCAACATGCAGGTCCACCGTTTTTCTTCTGCAGGTGAAAGTTCACGGAATGCACAAGCATTTCCTAGCATTGTTTCAATGTTGGTCAAACTCACTAGCTCCGCCACCACCACCTCCTCCTCCTCTTCCACCTGAGCATCAGGCAGATCAAGATGGTGATCTGCTGCTTCCACGTAGTCAATAACATTGACATTCACAGCTTCACCATGATGAACCCACCTAGTATATGTGACCGACATCCCATACAAGTGTAGATGATTTTGCACAGTTGACTGGGGTCTTGTAACTGAATTCATACAATTGCTACAAGGGCATAGCACATCTGATTTCGGACCACCATACTCAGCTCTGATAAAGTTCATGAAGTTTTCAACCCCCTCGACATATGCAGCGGAGAATCTTGAGCGAAGTTATCCAAGTCCTGTCCATCTGTTAGACATACAAATTAGTTCTTGTACTAGATATTACAGGAAAAACATATATGCTTTTTTATGAAGTCCAAAAAAAAATACCTAGGTCGATGTCTAAAGCTATGGCAAGATATTTGGACGAGCAGATCTAAGTAACGAAATATATGTAAAGCTAATTCAGCAAACAGATTTGAGTGCTAAATTATAGCATTGTTTCAAGAGTCAATGAGCCCGAGCACACAGCCATCGAACTATCGAAGGCCATCGCAGAAACAAAGATCGAGTATAAAAACGGTGTAGAGCTATTTCACCTAACAGATTGGCTACTAGACCATGTCAATCTACGTCACAATAAATATATTGAAGGATATTTTAGCAACTAATCGGCCTTGGCATGCCATCTCAGCTAAGCAGATTGAGTGCAAAGGGCAAGGAAGCTTCTTAAGCGAGCATATTGACAAGAAACTACTTCGCAAACACCGAGATTAACAGCGTCTATCGGCTAACATTCAGCGCTACACCGACATGAACGGGCCTCGGTCTAGAATGCGTGTACCGTGGGAGAAGCTGACCGCCGTGCGTCTCCACACGAACGTCGCCAGCGGTGGCGGCGCTGACCGTCGTGCGCCTCCACAAGAGCGTAGCCAGAGGTGGCGGCGCGGCTAGAGGATGGTAGTCTACGAGAGCGTACCGTGGGAGCAAGAGGATCGCCATGCGTCCCCTCGACGAACCGCGGCGCCGACGACAGGCGGCGGGAGGGCGGCTTTGGCGGAGCGAATGGAGTGGAGGGGACGGGGGGAGGGGGTTTGGGGAATATTTGGCCGAAGGGCGGTTGAATCGAATTTGGGGGGAATTTTTGTGTGGGGGGGGGGGGGGAGGATTTTCGCGCGGTGGGCGGGGGGAGTTTGGCGCATGGTCGGTTTCTCCAAGTGCAGTCCCACGTGTCAGTGAAGAGGCAAGCCGAAGCGCGTTCCGTTTGCGTGAGCCGTGTGCAGGACCGAACGTGTGTGGGGTGCAATGCGACCGTGACAGGAGTGTTGTGAGTGTACCGCCTTTTTTCCTTTTAAACTAGGTGCTTCGCCCCCTAAAAAAATGTTGCTTCGCGCGATCCATCGATACTACTACTAGTAATCCGGTAATCCCGACTAAAACGGCGCGGCCGGGTCTTTTCCCACGCGATATGCTAGGAGGTTGGCTTAGTTGTGTTTTTTAGATTTGTCTCGGTTCAATAAAAAGCAGAGTTGGTGATGATGGTGTGCCTGTCATCCTGCAATATAGGCCATCCGATCTATATCTAACGGATAGGAAGGAAACTATGACAATTTACCGCACTCCTCTCCACATTTGCGAGATAAAGCTTTCCCTCGTTCATCCTTTTCTCCCACAAGATCTTGATCTTCCGTGCACTAGTACTCCTACAATATGTATATTATTGTGAAAGTTCATATACACCGGCCGAGATTAATGCAAACACGGCAGATTTTCATTACATTTCGAACTTTTATAAGACAGAAAAATAAAATAAACCCGACCCTAAACCTATTCTACGGCGGCGACCGACGTCCTCCATCTGTGATCTCTATGTACAGGGGTGGGGTTCAAGACCCGTGAAGTGAAGGTGCGGTCTCAGGCGAGGAAGAGTAGAACACGACATACGGACCGGCCAGTTGGCACACCATGCCCTGCCGCCTCCCATGCCCTACTCATCCTCGGAGGAGTCCCCGACCTCAGCGGTGTCGGACGTTGGACGACGGCAAGTAGGACGCGTGGCTGACGGTGCCCCCGTCGTCGGCCGCCAGCGTGGCCACCGCCAGCGCGTCCGCGTCTGCCACGCTGCCGCTATTGCGTCGCGAGAGGCGACTTGAGCGAGGGCGGCGACCTTGAGCTTCATCCCTGAAGACAAGCTCTCCCGCAGAGTGTTCGCACTTGCGGTCATGGCGGATGTGGTGTCAGGTAGGAGGACGATGCGCTATGGTGTGGAGGTTAGCTGGGCGTTGCCGCTTTAAGTAGCGCATTCCAGTGAGGCCAAGCGTCCGGGTGCGTCATTAAGTCGCCGGAGTTGGTTCCTCAGGCACCGAGCCTGGCGCCGGCTGGGAACGCACCGCATGACGGTGCGAGGGACGAGGGCTTTGGTGTGCCAGGGTAGTCAGCTGCGGTCGTGGCAACGTTGGAGATGCCCTTTGCTCAAATGCGATCCCCGCATGTCATTGAAAAAGCAAGACGACCCGGCATGGTCTCAGGTCCAGAGGATGCAGTTGGCTGCGCTACACCACTCCGCGGACGCATCACGGCGCCCCGTGCATCCGCGACGAGCCGGGCGTTGGGGTGTGTTTGGATTGTGGCCAAAGGGCACCTTACCAACATTTTGGTCATGACCCAAAGTTTGGTCTTTGTTTGGATGGTTGCCATTTCTTTGGCATGCCAATGAACTCTAGCCAACTCTAGTTCATTTTTCTTGCCAATGTCGGCCAAATCATGGGCAACCAATACCTCAACCAAAATTTTGGCTACCCAATGCTTTGATGGGGCAACCTTGGGCACAAACCAAACATACCGTTGGTCGTGCCACAAAGACAAACGCCACCCTCGGCACACTGAAACCGACCGTGTCTATCGAAGATATGAGCGTGTCGCTCACTGCGGTCGCCGTGTCCAGAGGCGGTGCTGGACCTGCGCCTCGTTGATAGCCCCAAAGACCCACATGAACGGTTGTCGGTGGCGAGGAGGTCATGGGCCAGCTCCTCCATTGGACTAGTCTGCGCTACGCAGTCCCGACGGGTGTGCCCCACATGTCGGTTTCCCTGTTTTCCCGGCCATATTCGAGCAGTGCTCCGCGTTGCGCATTAGGCCTTTCACTATGTAGGCCAAGCGAGACAACTTATTTTTTATTTGATCCGTTCAAGTGTAATCATGTGGCGTTTGCTTATTTCTCATTCCTCTCCAACCCTCTTCTCCATCGATCATGTTGCCCTCCAGTCGAGTCCATCCTCCCACATGCCTCATTTGAACATTCCGCCGAGTATTATTCGCATGTACCCACCCTAGTCCTCTTTCAATAGATCTCCGGACCCCGAGATGAAATCGAGAGGAGCAGTGGGGCACGTGATACCTAAGGCGGATTCAAAATTTTGAACCGGTGATCATAGCATCCGGAAATCATATATAAAGGGTATTCAATGTTCGTTTCGTTTTTGAACGTACAATATACTCCCTCCTATCCTTTCTACCTAACATATAAGTTTTATGTGTAGTCAAAGTATCTCTACTATGATAAAAAAGGTATTAACATTCAACAAAGCCCAATCAATATTGTTAGATTCGTACGTACTCCTAGATTTGTACTCGAGATGGTTTCCAATTTGACTATTGACAAGATTAATAGTACTCCTTTCACATAGGTGAGTAAGTCATCTTAGGCTATGCACCGTGACCAAGGAGGAGGGGAAAACGAGAGACATTAATGTTTATTTGCTAGTTAATAGTATTGCATGCAATGAACTAACCACTGCATGTCATGTTTGATAGTCTCAGGTCATTAAAAGCATGCACACCCTCATCTCTTATTGGTTCATATGTCAAGAAACAAGAAACGAGGTAGAAGTTAATGCACCGCGCCACGTGTTTTGGGATTATTTGGTTTTCGTAAGATGACTTACACACCTAGACGGAGGGAGTACATGAGATGTATAATGTGAAAATTATATCATTGGAAACTCCTCTCACATACGAAATTGACCATATGCTTTGTGTAAGTTGCGTGTCATATATTATTACTCTAACATTTGGTCAAAGTTAGCCTCGAAAAACGCATTAAACCCTGTATGCTTTGTGTAAGTTGCATGTCATATATTATTACTCTAACATTTGTGTAAGTTGCATGTCATTTATTACTCTAACATTTGGTCAGAGTATAGTGGAAGTGGATCCTCTGACGTAGGTATCCATGCCTTACCCTCCCTTTCGGTCACTTACTGGCGGACCCCATGCTTGCTAGGCCC
The DNA here is from genome assembly GCA_021605145.1 of Aegilops bicornis. Taxonomy (NCBI): domain Eukaryota; kingdom Viridiplantae; phylum Streptophyta; class Magnoliopsida; order Poales; family Poaceae; genus Aegilops; species Aegilops bicornis. The sequence continues at coordinate 314,117,945 of CM038674.1, read as the reverse complement.
CGCATGTCAGTTACTCAATTGGTTCGTCCACGTCAGGGGATCCTCATCCGTAGTATACTCCCTCTGTTTTTATTTACTCCGCATATAACGGAGGGAGTAGGGGTATAATAAATGACACGGGCGGGGGAGGGGGAGGGACGTCGGTTTGCTCTCAAGTGCGGTCCCACAAGCGAGGGAAAACGCAAGACGATGCGCGTTCCATTCGATGAGCGACGTGGAGGGTCCAGCGTGCCGGGCTGCAACGCGAACGCGAAAAGAGCGATGTACAGTAAAAACCGATTGACCGGTCATCATCGGAACCACTATTCACACTAAAACCTTCGCTGCTCGGCCTACGCCAGCCACTGCCCTAAAACCACACCAAATCTCCAGCCCATTCCCCCACCTTTCGATCCCCTAGCCCGCATCAAGCGTCCCCTAGTTCGCCGGAAAGCCATGGTGCGCCGCGAAGATCACTTACTACAAGATCCTCGACGCCGAGCGCCGCAGAAATCGTGGGCGGCGGTCGGCGCCTGCACCTCCGTTCCCAAGCTCGCTTTGCGGTGGGCCAATCCCGAAGTTCTCCGGAGCGAGGCTACGAGGAGGAGGAAGCCGATCCAATGTTCATCGCGGAGGTCGCGGGCGCGAAGGCCCCGATGGGTATGAGACGATGGACGTCGACTTGCGTGCGGCCCGAGTCCCCATGGTGCAAAGCGGACCAGCGGTTCAACATGGCAATACTAAAGGAGGACCGGGAGGCAGAGGCTCAACTCGACACGGAGCGCGCGCATGCCGCTGCCATCGAGGCTCTCCTGCAGGCGGAACCGGATGTCGTGGATGTGAACCGGGCGGCGGAGGCTCAACTTGAGGCGAGCGCGCGGATGCCACTGCCATCGAGGCCCTCCTGCAGGCGGAACCGGATGTCCTGGACTTGAACCGGGCGGAGGAGGCTCGACTTCGATGCGAGGGCGCGGATGCCGCTCATCGACGCCTCTGCGGGCGGAACTGGAAGTCCTGGACTTGAACCGGGCGGCAGAGGCTCGACTCGACACGGAGCGCGCGGATGCCGCTCTCATCGACGCTCTCCTGCAGGCGGAACCGGAAGTCCTGGACTTGAACCGGGCGGCAGAGGCTCGACTCGACGCGGAGCGCGCGGATGCCGCTGCCATCGAGGCCCTCCTGCAGGCGGAACCGGACGTCCTCGACTTGAACCGGGCTGTGCTCTCGTCTGCAGAAGCGCCCGCAGACGCTCCGCTTGAACGAGTAGCCGGAGGCCGAGGACAACCATGGTGCGGAGACACACGCCGGCAGCGACGGCTGGTTCGGCCGGCAGCCAAAGACGACGAGGCCGTCTCTTTCCGCGAAAGCAAAGTGATAGTTTTTCTTTATGTTGTCGTTTTATTATTATGGATCTTTTGCTGTGTAAAACATACTATTTGTTATGCAAGTCGCTTTGAGTCTACCATTTCAAAGCGGTTGGATGAATATCCCACGCCTCCTAACCCTTCTTTCCTTCTTCCTCACCTCTTCTTCTTCCCCAACAGACCACCTTGACGGGCCGCACGGATACTCGGTTGGATAAACATACTCTATGAACGAAAATTATGTGTCAGCGATAGGACGGCTGAGTTTGGTTTGTTCACATGCGACAAAGATGTGTCGAGGGTGCGTTCCTTGGTTGGGTTTGCGGCGTGAGAGGCGAAGTGTGAGGTGCGGTGCGACCATGGCGTGCGGAGCGACCGTGTGAGGGTGCGGTGCGACCGCGACAGCCGTGCGCAAGTGTACCTCCTTCTCATTTTGAAAACTTTAGGCAAGCTTGGCAAAAATGTGTGGCAAAGTATGGCAATGCAAGGCCTAGACCCAAACAGGATAAGTACGTACTACCTCTGTCCGGGTTTATTGGTCCCCATTGTATTTCGTGCCAAATTTTGACCATAGATTAAACTAAGAAAATGTTCACGCATGTCACCAAACATTATATTTTTCAAAACTATGTTCAAATACGAATCCAATGAGATAATTTTTCTTGACATGCATTAACATTTTTTTAGTTAAATCTTTAGTCAAAATTTGGCATAAACTATAAAAGAGACCTATAAACCAGGACGGAGGTAGTACGTACTAGGAGTACTAGTGTTAAAAAAGAAAGGCGGGGTTTTCCTTTGATACAAATCCTCGTTTCATGTGTCAATTAATGCGTATTTTTTTCTCGAAGGACCAAAGAGCTAACCATCTCACTCCTCATCGCTTGATTAATGCAGCGCCATGCAAACGAACCTTCTCACTTCCGCATGCATGCAGGGGATATTAATATCCTTGGTTGCTAACCCCATCAATTTTGCCTCGATTAGTGTTAGTGGCCCTTTGCAAATTGTAATTTTGATATACTGGCATTGTGTACAAAAAAATGGAGGTAGTAACTATATTTGAATTCCTTGCCCATTGCGGTGACGTCGGCGACTTTTTTTTGTGGTTTGGCGAAGTGCGTTCGACGGAGAACACCATTAAGGGAGACCACGGGAAGTCGTTCGCAAGTGCCGCCTGCAAGCCGAGACAACCGCCTTATTTGCATCCAGGAAGTCCTTTACTAGTACTACTACTAGGAGTACTAGTGCGGTGAGATGGTTTCTCGAAGAAGACGATGGAGAAGCGGAGTCGTGAAGAGTGAAATGATAGTTGCTTCGTCCGTGCTTTGTGATTTGACGCCTCATTGCTTTGTGGTTTGTGATAGAAGGGACAGGGGAGTAGACTCTGTGCTCTATACTGTACTACTCCTACATGCGTCCAAGCATGGGAGAAAGAGGAGAGACGTTGCATTTTTCTATTCCTTCAATCAATCAATCAATCAGGGAGCTTCGGTTCCATCTTTTTGGCTTTGGCAACGCCGTCCACAATGGTTCCCACGATGCCAAAAGCTATTTTCGCATTTGGCTACACATTGTGGATGCCCTTAACTGTACCACTTGGTTTTGCTCTTGTGTGCTATCTATACAAATCTCAATTATATTGATCTAAAAAATTATAGAATCAAAGATTAGTAAAAAGGAGGTGATTTTGCCGCGCGGATGGCGGGGGAGGTTTCTTATTTTCGGAGAATGTTGTCCTGGCGGTTTGCTAACATGCGGTCCCACATGTCAATGCTTTACCAAGCTGATCCGCGTCCCACATGAGGCAGAACAACGGCAGAAGCAACACGTGGTTAAGTTGAAGAAGATGAGGGAGAAGCGACCAAGCTGATCCGCGTCCCACATGAGGCAGAACAACGGCAGAAGCAACACGTGGTTAAGTTGAAGAAGATGAGGGAGAAGTGGATTCAAAGAACGAGTGAAATGATGGTTGCTTCGTCCCTCCAACTTCTTTTTTAGCATTATTACTTCGTCCCTCCAACTTAATCAAGGGAAAGGTGCATCTTTGTGATTTGACGCCTCATTGCTCATTACTACACCGGCGCCATGACTGGGGTGCTTCACCCCGGCTGCTCTGCACTGTATTCCGGTATGGCACGTGGACCCGGTAGCTTTATGTCCCACATGTCGGCAAAAGGGACTAGAAGAGTTAGGAAAGCGAGCGCTCCACTCTTACGACGGAGGAGTAGATGAGACGACGGCCCAGTGAACTGTCACTTGTACTGTATAGTACTATAGTTTTGCTGTTTCGCACGATCCATCGATACAAACCCGATTAAACAGGAAAGGGCGGGATTTTTCCCCGCAGTAGATGATACTGGCCATACATTTCAAAGGCAATTTTAATGTATGCAAACTGAATAATTATAAGTAACAATATGATATCTAGTAAAACTAAAAACACATATGATTTATTGTGTTAGAGTGTAGTAGTAGTGCTGTATTGCATAGTTCTTAGATGTAACATGCGAGAATTTGTAGAGATGTAGTTTTGGAGGGCCTCTGAGAGAGAAAAGCGTAGTACGGTCACCGAACTTCAGAATAAGCTGATTACGGTCACTATATACGTTTTGCGGTGATTATCCTGGTCACTTGCTCACAGATTCAGCATCGGATTGCACTACTGCTGACGGTCAAATAGTCTGTGTGGCGCCATGTTGACTAGTTAAATTGACCATGATCCTTGTGGGTCCCACACGCCGGTTTGCATAAGGAAAAGGTCGAGATAAACACAAATTTACGCTTGGTAGCGACAAGGCTCCAACCCATGCGCGGGAATCACCTGGTTGTGTATGTATGTCCGGGGCCTGATGTGTGCGCATGCACGTGTAGGTTGAGCACTTGAGCGTGAGAGTGTGTGTTGGTCGTGTGGTGTACTGGTGTGTGCATGCATGCATGCGTGTGTGCGTGTGAGTGTTGCGTGCGTGCGTGGGTGCGTTTGTACATGTGAGTGTTGCGTGCGTGCGTGGGTGCATGTGTTTGTTTGAGTGTTGCGTGGATGGAGTTCGTGTGCATGCGTGTGTGTGTGTATAATCACCACACCAGCTCATGTGTGTTAAAACAGAGGGCTCAGCATACCAATACAAGGCCACCTTGTCCGCTGTGCCCGCGGTCATGACTTCGCACCACCGTTAAAATATTTTTTTGTCATTTGTTTTCATTCTTACTAGCAAGATGCCCGTGCGTTGCACGTAACATCAAGATGCATTTGTATGACTTGTTTATCTTGTGAGAGAAAAGGATGAACGAGGGAAGGCCTTATTTGCAAATGTGGAGAGGTGTGTGGGTACCTTTTTGCAAAACTGCCATAGTTTGTTTCCTATCCGTCAGATATAAATCGGACGGCCTATATTGCAGGATGGCAGGCACACCATCATCACCAACTCTGTTTTTTATAAGAGTGTATTTTATGTATTTTATAATAGTGTAGAAGTAGACTAGATACAAGTCGACAGGTGGGCATGATGTTAGTGAGATAATGTGATTCAACACTAGATTAGGTGCCACGTGGAGGCGTTCAAGCTGGTCAACTAGTCATGTCATGAGCAAATACAAAGTTGTACGGTGAGCTCGTGGATCAGATAATAACCACTAAACGTAAATGGTGACCGTAATGAGTGGATTATGAAGTCCAATGTATGTATCATGCTTTCACTTCAAATACAATGATCGTCATAGCATATATCGCGAGAGAAAGATGGAACACGCGTGAATTTTCTGGGGGCTTACTATTAGAGGACATGGAGATAGTTTTGTGTGCATACGTGAAAGGGGCGTACAGGGGGATATGTGATGGAGAGAGAGATGCTCTTCGTTTCTCTTTATTATGACTAACTTTGTATATAGTATAAAAATATACAAATTCACAGTGCGGAATAAATATCATTGTGGGCACAATGCAATGCAAATTAGCGTTCGTACTCCTCCTATAACTTTGTAATGTTGTATATATGTAGAAACTGTAAAATAATTTTTTGGCCACACTTTATTCAAAAGGAATGTTGTATGCGAAATAAACGTGAAGAGAGGGCTTTTTAGATCAATGGGGTATGTTATGTAGCATGTGTGAATGTGTAGTTGATGCATTTGGTGGGGCCTAGAGAGGTATATGTGTGTATTATGTATTCGAGAGAGGCATGGATAGAGGGGCCGACGGGGTGGGGGGTGGGGGGATGGGAGAGATAGCACGAGAAATGAGGGTGGTCTAGAGAGAGAGACGAATATAACGTCACGACAAGAGATTCCATTCCCTTGAGTGTGTATATGCAAGGGGAGGGAATAGAGGCACCAGGAGAATTTTTACGTGTGTGTGGTGTTTGTGTTGGTATGTGCGGGTGTGAGAAGATAATGAGACGTGGGGGCAGAGGGTGTGTCACGCGTGAGGTCCGTGGGTCGAGGTGAGGCTCTTTGTTCGGTTCCGTCCTGCGCCACATTGGTCGGCCCATGACACATTTAGGAAGACCCATGGATAACTAGTCGTACAAGACAAAGATAGCAGAATTCTGAAGGACTCTGTGTCCACTGACAAAGCCGGCTAGGATTTGTAACCCTAGGTTCTGGACTAAGATAACCCCTCTATCTCTGATATTACTATTAATCCAACCTAACTTTAAGGGGCATCCTACAGAATGCTCTGCTAGAATCATACTCGTCGATTAGGAAGAGAGGTGTGAGATAATGCATGAGAGACAGGCGTAAAGATAATGTGCGTACATGAGACACGTAGGCAGGTCCATGTATATAGAAAGGGTCGATGAGGATTGTGCGTGTGTATGTTTGCGAGAGGAAGAGTGCTTGTGATAAAGGTTAGTGAAAAGAGTTGTAAATGGTTATGAGAGGGAGGGAGGCTTATATCTAGAGAATGTGTGCGAGAAAGACACCTCGGGAGAGAGTGTGTGAGCATGTGTGAGAGACCACCGATGGAGAGTGAAACTACACGTAAAAGACTGCTCTACACATTGATTAAAGATATAAATTGTATCCAAATATTAGGATGGGATCATGATATTTGCAATTCGCGTAATGAGCGGTCATTGATCCATTAGACATCTAGATTCTATCGAATTTGAGCATGCCTATGTTATTATTCGACACAATTGATCCACATAGTTAGTATTTTGAACTCCACACAATGCATCGCTTTAGCAATCGAATATAAACGTGAGTATAGTTCATGTTGTGTGTGTAAAGCACATTATACATACGAAAGTTACATAATGGACATTTATAAACTAGTATACATTTGAATTCAACCTAAGGTGGTTTAAAAAAATCGAATTCAACATGAAGTCCATTCAATTATTTGAATTTGATATCATGGCAGTTGTAAACCATACCTAAACTATGGGGGTACCAATCTTTGCTCTGATTTTGTACATAATAGCATATGTAGTCGTGTACAAAATAGATTCAAATTTAGATCCTCCATTCCAAAATAATCGTAGTTATAGGATTTTCAAGTGTCAAAATTCAAAAGGAAGCGGATAATTTAATGAGGTTTTCAAACATACAAGGTCAAATATAACGTTGTCTATTTAGGTCAATCCTCGTAGTTCAAGAGTACTCTAAACGTGAATGCTTGTGTTTCAAAATTTCGAACGAAGCGCCAAAAGAGCCTCTACTCGCCCGAAACCGCGTGAGACCAATGTTTGGTAGTACAAGGAAATTACTTTTCTAATAACTCCGACCTGTGAAACCTACCGGCCCGACGTCCAAAGGTCTAAACCGGGGTAGGTTTGTAGCTTCATCTAGACGCCACGCAACCGCCTCCGAAAAACATTCATACACAATGGCTGCCTAAGCACACATGCTGGCGTCAAATCGCTCCTGGCCCACTATTTGGGACACACAGGATTACCATCCTACCCCCGACCCATGATGGGTCCGAAATTTAAGAGGGGGGCAAAGTTTGTACTTTCCCCAAATTTCAAACTAGCGTGTTCCATCTTCTGTTCAAAAAAGCCAAAAACAAGCGCGTCCCAGACCGAAACATGGTTCCCCCCCACCCGTCCGATTCCCCATTCGTACTCCGTGGGCGCCATAACTACCTCTCCACCAGCCGCCAAACCCCGGCGTCCTCCGTCCGCCACCCCACCCCACCCATCAACCGCCGCCCTCCTCCATCACGCCGGAGCCGATACCGACGCCGTGCCCACCGCAACTCAACCGCAACGCCCTCCATGGCTAGTAGTTGAAGCCGAGGCCGAGCCGTCTGCATCGGCGCCAGTTCAACCACGCCGCCTCAGGCCTCACCGCTGCCGCTCCAACTTCGCCACCCTCCACCGCACCGGAGTTGTTCCTGCTACGCCGTCCTTCGCCGCCTCGGATCTGCTTCCCCTCCGCCGACATACGGCCACGGCAAGACAGTCAACAATTTGGCCATGGGTTCGTCCAAGCCTGCACCCTCCAGAACATCGGTTTCCTTGGTAAAAACAAGAAGATCGGCGTGACATGTGGAGGTGACCACACCGGCAACCGAAGAAGTTACTCCTCTTCCCTTATTCGTGCAAATCTTACGTCTCTGCTTGCACGGTATTCATCCCACAGAAGACACTAGTTGACCGCTTCTTCTTGATACTAGATGTTCCTAGTAACTCGCGATGCACAAGGTTTCTCCTCATATACTATTTCACCTTAGCTAGAGGTCCGTTGCCCCCCTGAATTTCAATTTCTGGCAAGTTGATTCCCAATTAACGGAAGCATTCCACGGCGTAACAGGCGCTAGTATGCTTATTACGCCGGGGAAGCAGCGCCTTGGTGTTTATCTTAGGGGCGTGTGCGGCCTAGAGCTACTGGCGCCCGATCTGGAGGTCGGCCGGGATTAAAGGGATGGCCTGGGGGCGTTGCCAAGCACGGCGGTGGTGTGAGGTCGATGGGAGGGCGGGGCGGCGGAGGCAGGGGTCTGGGCCGGTGGTCGCTGGCGGTTCAAGAAAGATCATCAACAAAGGACTGGTGGGAGGTAGGCGAAGGCCATCTGCCCGTTCCTTATAGATCGGACGGTTCATTAAAAAATCGATGACATATTTACTTTCGGTCATTGTTATCTTAGATATGACCACATGTGGTGGTGTGCTGGAGGAGTACCTGCATTTCCTGTGCTCATATATTACAAAATCATGCGGAGTAGAATCTAATTTTGTTTGCCATGCAATGTTGTAGAGCTATCATATGTATCTTGTCAATTATTTTCCAGCCACCTGCTATCTGCTACTTTTACAGTGCACTAGTTCTGCACACACCTCACCCTTACTCTCACTATTGTGTTTTTATGCAAGGGTATTTCAGACCCTGCCTTCATAGAAGCAGAAAAGAATAGAGAGAAGTTGCTCCAGCGTGGTATGCGGCTAGGCCAAAAACGTTTCAAGGATTTAAAGGGTGTAGTGTCAGAAAATGAAGACGAGGAACGTAGCTCTGGAGTTGATGATCTCGCTCTCCGTGAACCACCAACCCAGGTGCTTGCTTTAACTTCACGGTGTCATATGTGGTTGCATGTTGCATATGGTGTCTAGCGTGTATTCGAAAGGTCGAAGTCAGTAAGATAAGGATAGATATTTTTTTACATGAACCACCATCCCGTGAGCACCAGAAGACAAATAGCTAGTCGAGGCCTTTGGCGAGCGATGACAAGCCTAGCAAAGATAGGCATCACCTAGAAGCCAACTAAAAAGCTGCGATGGTGGCGAAGCAGCCCGCCTCCCACCAAGTTCTCAGGTCCTAGATGATCATGCTCACCACTCCAGCCGGATGTCTAGCTTGTATTGCTTCCAATTTGGTTAAATTGCATCTGCTTAGCTTACACATTATACCTTTGAATATAACATGCCTTTCTATTTTTGGTACATACTAGTAAATATGTGTATTAACCATGTTCTTACATCAAACTAATGTTCTTGTGGATCCCTCATCAATCACTTATGACGAGGCAGGCAGGCAAGGGGACTACTCCTCATTTAAAGAATGCAGCGTCAGCCTCCCGATATGAATCTCAAGAAACAGAAATGCTAGATGAAGATAGTGAATGTAGCTCTGTAGTTGATTACAGCATTTCCCCTACACTAGCATTGCAAGTGCTTGCTCTAACTTGGCAGTGTGATATGTGGTTGCATGTTGCATATGGTGTCTAGATTGTAATTCTTCCAATCTGGTTAAACTGCATGTGCTAGTCTGCTTAGCTTATACTCCTGTAAATGTGACATTATACATTAATGTGACATGCCTTCTGTATTTAGTACATTGTACATCTGTCTATTAAGCATGTCCTTACATAAAACTATTGTTTTTTGTATCCGCATCAATCAATATGACGAGACACCTTTAGTATATGCAAGGCGATATTAGTTGCATCTTTCATATGATTTATAGCATGCTCTGCTTCTAATTTGTTGAAATTCCATTTCTGATGGGACGCTTTTAACTTGGCAGTCATATTGGTTGCATCTTTCATGTGGTGTCTAGCTTGCATTGCTTCTTATTTGCTGGAATGGTTTCTGCTTAGTTTACACAAACAGTTGTGAACATGACATGCCGTCCTTCTTTTCATACATATTCCATCCTGGTATCATGTGTTTGCCTCACATCAAAGTAGTGATTGTCAGTATCATGCATGAATGAGTTCTGAAGAGAGAATTTTATTGCTTTTTCTTGTCGGTTTTACTAGACAATTCAAAATCAATAAAAGCGAAGGAAGTTAGCAAGGCAGCGGATAAAGGTGCTCCTTCCAAACGGAGGGCCTCTACAGTTTCTACTCCTCCACACCCCCAAGATGATTTCTAGGACAACACATGCATAGACACTCAACAAAGCTGTGTTTATGATGTGAACATCTCCCCTAGTGCAGCATCACTGGTGCTCCCTCTAACTTGGCACTGTTATATGTGGTTGCATGTTATGTGTGATGTCTAGCTTGTATTGCTTCTAATTTTGTTGAATTCCATCTGCTTACTTTACACATTAACTTGAATAAGACACGTGTTCTGCTTTCTAGAACATACAATATCATCTATCACACCATGTTCTTACATCAAATTACTACTGTTGTGTAACCTGCAACAATCACTTATCATAAGACACGTTTGACTTCGGAGTGTGATATAGGTTACATCTCACATTCTTTTCTAGCTTGTACTACTAATTTGTTGAAATGGCACTATGACGAGGCAGTTTTAACTTGGTAGAGTGATATTATTTGCATCTTTCATATGGTGTCTAGCTTTCATTGCTTCTAATTTGTTGAAATGCCTTCTCCTTAGTTTACATATCATAAGCTGTGAATATGCAATGCTGTGAATATGCAATGGCACTAATGACGAGAGACCTCTAACATGGTAGTGTGATGTTGTTTGCATCTTGCATATGATTTATTTCTTTCTTGCTTCACATTTGTTTAAACGCCATTTATCTTTGAGACGCCGTTAACTTGGCAGGAAGCGATATTTGTAGCATCTTTCATATGGTGTCTACCTTCCATTGCATTGCTTCTAATTTGGTGAAATGTCTTCTTCTTAGTTTACACATCATAGTTACGGTTATCTCTTCCGTCCTGTTTTTCATACATATTACATCCTCCTATTATGTGGTTGTCTAACATCAAAGTTTTTTTAAATGCATCACGCATCAATTTGTTACGAAGAACTAAATTTTATTCGTTTTTCTTGTCGGCTTGACTTAACATGGCACAGAGAAAGAGGAAGAAACAGAGAATGGTAGGGAATGAGAAGCGGATGAATCCTGCAGATTCTACTGGTACTGATGGTGCAATAGAAGGTGAAAGTCCAACGGAAAATTCTACAAACACGGCATCCCATGCTACACGAACTGCAAAAAAAGCCAAACAGAAACAAATAGCTGCCACCAAACAAGCAGAGACAGCCCTAGTTCTTGCAACACCTACCACAAGTACTACCAATGCATGACATACTCGTCGTCAATCGAGCTAGCAAAGACGTTCCCAAGCTCCCTTGCCACGACACTACTTCCCAAGCACTCTTGACACAAGACGAGTTGGCAATATCAGATGAACCTTGTGAGCTTCAACAGCAAGAAGGTAGTTCTTTGGAGTCAAGTTACTGATTGCATGCTTCTTTATATGTAGTCTCACAGTTTGATATACACTAACACTTCCTATGTTTGTTGTTGGACTAGCACCTAGGCGCAAGAGGAAACAAACATCAGGGATAGTGCTCGATAGGTTAACTAAATCTAGAGGACGAAGAATGGAGATCCCTTTTGAGGTAGGTTTAAAAAGGCAACGTGATGCTACAGAGTCAGCCAAGTTAGTATCAGAGGCAGCAGTTGCCTTTAGGTGTCATGTACTATCCTCCCAACATGGATTCAGTACAGGAATGACAAATACGAAACCCAGTTCAACACCTTCCTCGACCATTTATCTGTAAGTATGGTTATGTATGGAAACTAGTAATATCGTCTTGCTCTGTCCCATACTTTCTAGGTTGTCGATAATGAGACTCCCATAATTTTCAACAGATGAGGTTCAAGTTGGATAGCCAAGATGATGCAACCGGACAAGCTTGCACCCATGTTTTCAAGTCTTCTCTTGACAAGATGTCGGTATAACTTGAGGAAAACTCACATTGAAGGGAAGGCTAAAAGTGAACTTTCCCAAACATCTCCAAAGGAAAATATATCGGATGAAGACTGGAGGGCCTTGTTAAACACCGGTCTCGATCTCAAGTATCGTGTACATTATATATATGTGATCAGATCACATGTTGAAGTCCTATTGACGCATGTGCCACACAAATCTATCTTCTTGTAGGTGAACTGTTCAAAGAACAAGGCCAACTGTACAAAAGTGAAATTTCAACAAATGACAGGATCTCGTAGCTATATTGCACACTACAAGGCTCTTGTAATTAGCTGTTGTTTCACTCTTTTCGCTGTACCATATTATCAGATCTATATTGACTTGTTCGAAATGTAGAGGAAAGCCCACAAGGACCAAAAAGTACCTGAACCAAATGCTGTGGAAATCTTCAAGGACTGTCACACCCGGCAAGAAGAAGGGCATGACTACACCAGTCCAAAGCCATTTGTTGTAAGTCCTTAATCCTCATGCCTTTTAACTACTACTTACTCTGACTTGTGCCTTGAACTGCATGGTTTGCAGCCAATGTCTATTACTCTTTTCAATTTTATACACAATTGTCTTAGCGTATCATTGCACCTTATAAGGTTTAAAAGGGAGGAGTGATGTTCCTTTGATCTTGACCCGTAATCTAGTTCCGTGCTGGACTTGCCTACACAATGTTACAATTGCCTGTTGGTCTGTTCTCAGTTGTTTTGTGATATGAATGATGTCATACTATGCTTACCGTATTATAAACTTCGTCTCTTTATCCTTAGCCCTCAATACAATGTGAAGAAATATACAATACATTAGCGATGGTACATGGTCATATGTTTCGAACCTGGTTTTATTATGTACTTTGCAATAAAATACAACTAATATTTTACATGGGTTCACGAGAATAAGTTACGTATATAGACCAAAGATATTTTGTTTGGTTTTGCTGCCTCCTTAATATCTTCCGTTCTGGTACTACTAATGTAAAACCTCAACTTTTCAGTGAGCTATGGAAAAAATGGTGGAACCGCCACCTTACGAAGGTGGCAAGGCAACTATAACCGCAATGTCGCCTCTTGCTACGGTGGTTCAAGATCCACTAACAATTGCCAAAAGCATCGTTCCTCGCATAATCTTGGGTTCGTTGTTAAGGCAATATCGTCCAAACTGCCTCATGATCAAGATATGCAAGATCAAAACAATGTTGTATTCAAGGCCTGCACACAAGTCCATTCCCTAACAGAGGCCCTTTGTGAAACAAGGAGAAACATTGCCCACTGTCGTCAAGAGATGCATGGTTTTGAAACCAGACTATCAGACATTTGCTATGTTGTTCAGGAGCAGAGGGGAAATGAAGGCGAGGGTTATGGTGTTCCATCGGACAATACAACATGAAAACGTAATACCAGGTCAAATGAACCGAGCTTCGAACTTACGGTGGTGCATTTATCTGCTAGACTGTTAAGTTTTATGCAAACCTTCCTTTTGTTATATAGTTGTAATTTGTTTTGGTGCGATACAAAATTTATTCTTAACGTGCACCCACCGGCGGAAGAAAACAACAAGCCATTTTTGTATAGTGTAGGGTGTTCCCTATATTTGCACTGGTGGCGATCTTTGATGCCGAGTGGATGTAATATGTGCAATCGCCTTAATAGCCTACCGTTAGTTTGTGCCTTATTTATTTCCTAGTCTTCTTTTTCCCTGGTTTGCTAGTGGCCGCAACTACCCATGGGCCATATACGGGCCATAGGATCCATGGGTCTCCTACGGGCCGTCGATAAATGGGCCTGTAATCGGTGGGCCTCGGGCCATCGATAAATGGGCCTAGGGCCATCGGATAAATGGGTCTACATGGGCTGTAATCGGGCGTAATTCGTATCGGCCCAGCACGGTAACGGGCCGTTAACAGGCCGCAGGACTGCAAAAGCTTAATTTGGTCACAGGCATAATGGGTCTTTAATGGGCCAGAATATAGGACGGTCTGGACAGAAACGGGTCGACTCTTGCCATGGGCCGAATTTGGCCCATTAGGGTAACAGGCCAGTAACGGGCCGATTCTTGCCATGGGACGAATTTGGCCCATTTGGGGAACATGACAGTAACGGGCCGACTCTTGCCATGGGCTGAATTTGGCCCATTAGGGGAACAGGCCAGTAAGGGGCCGGAAGTAATCGAGGGCCGAAAAGGAGCTGTCGGTGTCAAAACCGGTGGATCTCGGGTAGGGGGTTCCGAACTGTGCATCTAGGCGGATGGTAATAGGAGACAAGGGACACGATGTTTTACCCAGGTTCGGGCCCTCTTGATGGAGGTAAAACCCTATGTCCTGCTTGATTAATGTTGATGATGTGTGTTACAAGAGTGGATCTACCACGAGATCAAAGAGGCTAAACCCTAGAAGCTAGCCTATGGTATGATTGTTGTTCATCCTATGGACTACAGCCGTCCGGTTTATATAGGCACCGGAGAGGGCTAGGGTTACACAAAGTCGGTTACAAAGGTAGGAGATCTACATATCCGTATCGCCAAGCTTGCCTTCCACGCCAATGAAAGTCCCATCCGGACACGGGACGAAGTCTTCAATCTTGTATCTTCATAGTCTTGGAGTCCGGCCGATGATCATAGTTCGGCTATCCGGACACCCCCTAGTCCGGAACTCCCTCAGTAGCCCCTGAACCAGGCTTCAATGACGATGAGTCCGGCGCGTTGATTGTCTTCGGCATTGCGAGGCGGGTTCCTCCTCCGAATACTTCATAGAAGGTTTTGAACACAAGGATAGTGTCCGGCTCTGCAAAACAAGTTCCACATAACCCGTAGAGAAAATAATTTTTGCACAGATCTACTGACGTATTCCGCGATGTGACATCACACCACGGCCAGGCCTTTATATGAATCGTTTTTTTATTATTCCACCTCAGCGTGTTTAGCGAGGCGGTTTCCTTGGCACATCTTATCAAAGCGTAGATCGTGCCCCCTTATTCTGGGATTCTCATCAATACGGACGTGGGTAACCCAACCATGCCCGTTGGCCTGCCTTCTCTATCGAAGGCGAGTCCTAATCGACCACGGGGTGGGCTCTTGGTATTCAAGCTCTTTATGATGAGACCAAGGCCCTCCTCTTGTTTACACCCTCCATCGAGTTCGCCTCGCGCTTTGAGTTCCAACACCCCAAGGTTCAGATTCAGGCGCTTCAGACTTTCGACGATGTCCGGCTCCGACCAGCACGGCCGATGGATGTCTTCCTCCGTCACAGAAGAAGATGTGCTAAAACTGCGAGACGCCAGGTATCTGACCGGCGAGATCTCGTGATAGGCTGCCTGCTCTAGGGCAGGTCATTCCCACTCCCGAGCCCGACGAGAACGTGGTGTTCGTGGTCCCACTTCCTTCGGGTTTAGGCTTCCCGCAGACCCCTTTGTGCGGGGCTCATGTTTTATTATGGGCTTGATTTCCATGACTTGAATCCGGAGTCCATCCTCCATATCTCGTCATTCATTGTCGTATGTGAGGCCTTCCTCCATATTACCCCCCACTTTGGATTATGGCTCAAGACCTTCAAGGTGGAGCCAAAGATGATCAAGGGGCAGCAAGCGGAGTGCGGAGGGGCAGTCATAAGAAAATGTGCTGATGCTCCGTGGCCCAAGGGCTCTTTCCAAGAGGAGCTTGGTTGGCAACGGGAGTGGTTTTATATCACCGCTCCCAGGGGCACCAAATGGGCGGCGCTCCCTGCCTTCCGCTCAGGTCCACCACAGCGGCTGGCATCATGGGTCAACAAGGGGCTCGACTGGGGGCCGTCCGAGGACGTTCCCCTGCTACAGGGCCGTATTCGAGATCTCCAAGAAAGAGGGATCAATCTGGTTGCAGTGGCGCAGGTTATGGTGAACCGGCGCCTTCAGCCTCGCAAACGCCGCCTCCGCCTGTGGGAATTCAATCCAGAGGGACCACGAGCTCTCCAAAATTTTATGGGCACGACGCCCGTGGAGATGTATAAACTGTTCTTCGGATCACAAGAGAAGTGTCCGGACTTGACCGAGGACGCAGGACTAAGCTGCAATCGCCCAGATACTCAAGTAAGTAGTCTTGTAACCGGACAAGCTGTTCGTTCATTTATTTCATATATATATGCCCTTTAAAGGAGCCGTTTCTTGAACAGGAGTGGATAGCCAAGGCAAAGTTAATAAGGTGTCCGGCTCCCCTCCCAGAGACCACAGCGGATCCCATGTTGACCAAGATGTTGAAGGTCGCGCCTTTTGAAGAAAGCAAAGGGGGGAGCGGGGAAGAAACCGCCTCTGCGAAGGAGGATATCAAGGAAGGAGGGATTAAGAGTCCCACCTTCCGAGGAGAGAAGAGGACCGCTTCGGAAGATCCGGAGGTCAAGGCCTCAAAGAGGGGGAAGGAATCTTCGGCAGAGAGTCCGCTACCGGGAAGTAACCCAGCCACATTATTTCCCCAAGGGGATCAGCCTTCCACCAGCCGTAAGTAAAAAGAAGGGGTCTTGCAAATAAGGAACATCCTGTATTTATTCATGAGGATAACCGAAATTGTACCTTGTAGTTCGGACTTCAGCCCTTCTCGTAAGAGCTCGTCTTCGGGGATCTTCTTCCGAGATGATGGAGAGCGAACGCCTCCACTGTCGCACCCTCATAGGAGGCGGACGACCCGGAGGTGTCGCCGCGAGGGTTCCCTAAGTCCGGGCGGGGCCGGAAGGTCCAGCGCCAAGTGGCGTGCGGTCGGAGGAGTCAAGGATCTGCTCGGGCGAAGCGGTTATTTCAGAGGATCACCGTGCTCTAATGGGTACGGTGATTGAAAGAATTGCATCCGCTGGAGAGCAGATTGCATGAAGCCGCCGAAGCTTATCGACGGGGTTTGAGGTACGCAAAATGATGTACCTTCCGGCAGTTATGCATATAAAATGCGCCTGTATAGATAGTAGCCCCGAGACTTGGTATGTTGTCAAAATTGACAATGTGCCGAGGATCAAATTCTCGATTATAACATATCGCCGCCTCTGAACAGGTGGCGGGCGTCCGGAGGCCAGCCGGACTGCTGAATATGCCGAACTAAAGCGGCAACTTGACGAGGCGGATGCGGACATCGTGACCGGTCAATAAACTGTTTGACGAGTCACAAGGTATGCGACCTCTATCGCGGACACCTTTGTAAGGGAGCTTGACGCCCATGTCTTACTGTTTGTATGCTTAATGCAGATGGTGCCGCTGCCGTGGAGGAGCTGCGGGCAGAACTCGCCGAGCGAAAAGAGCAAGCCAGAATTAGTAATGTGGCGGCTGTAAGAAGGCGGCCAAGAGCTAGAAGCTGAACGGGCTGCTCATCGCCAAGCAAAGAGGAGATGGCCGATATGGCCAAAAGTTAAGGAATATTACCACCGCTGCGCGGTTCTTAAAAAGGAACGTCAAGCGGAACAAGAGGGCCTAAAGAAGGCCGCCGCCGAATCCAAGAATGCCCAATCGGCTTTGAGAGCTGCCAAGGAGGAGCTGCGTCAGGCCTGGGCAATTGTGGCTGGAAAACCGTTTCTGCTGCGGAGGAAATATACAGATCCAAAGTATGCTCAGTTGGATAAATTGTGGAGTTCAGAGGATGCTTATCTAGACTTGGCGGTGAGCGCTGTGGACGCGGTTGAGCACTTCCGGGGCCAGAAAGGGCACAGAAGGGAAGAGCTATATTTGTCGCAATTCCATAGTCCGGAGCGTCCTCTGCCGCTGACCGATCGGTTGGCCGAATGGGCCGAGCTGAATCGATTGTCCGGATTTTCCATGAAGCATGTCTTGACTCACTTGTGGCCGGACGGACCCCAGCCGAAGAGCTATTTTGGTTTAGTGCAGCAGTTTCTTGGTGCGGTGTGCGTGTCAGACGCAATCAAGCGATCGGCGTGTATTGAGGAGCGCTGGATGGCTCTTGCCCGTGTCAAGACATACTGGGCAGAGATGAAGGCCACCGACGTTGCATCCCGTGATTCGGACAGAGGTTTAGTACCTGCCGAGCACTACTTTGAAGAAGTCTTGCCGGGCGCTCGTTTAATAGAGACGCAGTGCTCGAAGGATATTATGTTTAAATGACATGTATAATTTGTGAAAACAATGTTTCAATGTAATATAAGTGCTTTTTATACTTGTGCGTTCAAGTAGTAAACTACTCCCTGTGCGGCTGTTTATGTATATGTGTATATAACCTGAAAGATGGCAGTCCTTGGCTTCAGCCCCCACGCACATAGTGCGGGGGTGTTTGCAAAACAGCGCTTTTTCACACTTACTCCAACTTCTTGGTCCTGTTAAGGAGGTGATAGCGTAGCAAACTAGGCAACCGGACTATAATGCTTTATCACTTTCACTTAGCCATAGGAGTTCGAGGGTGGGGCTACTATATAGCCCCCGGGGCACCACACTCTCCCGAATTCGGGTGCGTATGTGCTCGACCGAAAACCGTCCTTCGTTAATGCGGAGGAATCCTAAACATTCCTGTGAGTCATCGTGGTTGACCAGTCTCTCGCTATATCATGACAGTCAGTTTTCGGCTTTCTCTACTGAGGTGCTCGCCCGGCCGAACCGGGGCACAATCGCAGTAGTTCTCCTGGTGCCGCGTTAGCCGTGAAAACGGAACATAAGGCAGCAAAACACAGGAGCCGGGCAACCCAACATTTGACCAAAGACATGATTCGGAGCTGATGCATATAAGGCCTAACTCGAGACGCCGAATACTCCCTAAGGTATTCGGTCTTTATGAAAATGGGCAGAATAATGCCCTAAGCCCGTCGTGTCTAGGGTATCGCCAAGAAAATTCCGTGCGGCCAATGCCAAAGCACCAGCCTCCTCCTCGGTTATATTAAGGAACCGGGGGGATGTATATCAACAAGAGAAAGTGAAAAAAGGTTTACGCAGGGTCTTAATCTGAAAAGAATCCTTGCAACGGGTCAATCTGAAAAGAATCCTTGCAACGGGTCCCTACTTCACGTCTGCGCCTGTGTCTCCGTTGTGCCGTATCCTAGACGGGTGTAGCACGTTGTTCATCTGTAAAAGTGAGGAACTTAGTTTGAAAGAAAAAGGGTCGTGCGGAAGGTGTACTTAATATTAAATAAACAGAGTACGGTTCGAAGAATTAAATAAAATTGAGCTTTATTGTCTCTTGTTATACATGTATGCGGCCCCTCGTATGGGGGTATACCGCTAGTAGGCGCCTGACTCGTCTAACCGAGTCCGGGGTTTGAATTACCGATTCAGGTTCTTTGCCTAGCAGAGCCGGGATAGGCTGTAATGTCAAGGCAGTCTCCCGTTCTTCCGTGCTCAAGTGACACTTAATACTTCCTTTTAACGAGATGACGCCGCGTGGACCGGGCATTTTAAGTGTTAGAGATGCATAATACGGTATTGCGTTAAAGCGGGCGAAAGTTGTACGCCTCAGTAGTGCTTAAGGGCTACTGCTGAATGGGGCGATGGGGAGTGAGCTTTCCGCGACGGGGGTTGTCGGATGAACCGAACACAACCTCTAGTGGTACAGAGCCTCTATAATAAAGAAGGCCTGGCGTCATTCCTTTGAAGGAAGTGCTGCTATAGCGAATTTTGGTAGGTTCTATCCCCATTATGCGGACGGTGTCCTGGTATGGCAGTGTGCCGCTGTGTCTTTTCACATGAAGTGAGTTCACTGTTTTGACTTCTAGTGGGAAAGTCTTTTGTTTTCCGGAGTTCTGCTTTTGGGTTTCGTCACTTTCACTTGGTGTGTCGAGCCCCTTGTGTTCAGCGTTAAGTCGGCCGGACTGCTTGAAGACCCAACAATCTCTGTGGGTATGGTTTGCAGGCTTCCCGGAGGTACCATGTATTTGATACAGTCTATCCAGAATCTTGTTTAGGTTGGATAGCTCGTCATTGTTATCCTTTAGGGGCAGTGTTTTGTTGTTCGGCTGAGAGCTTTTGAATCCGGCGTTGACCGCCGTACTATTTGGGCCATTTTCCTTATTCCGGCGCTGATCTTTTCTGCATCGTGATTTCCCATTTCCATACCTGATTTCGGATGTACTCGGGTCGCTGGTGCTGCATCTAGCCAGCCAGCTGTCTTCCCCTGCGCAAAAGCGGGTCATGAGGCTTGTTAATGCGTCCATTGTTCTTGGCTTTTCTTGGCCGAGGTGTCTGGCAAGCCACTCGTCTTGGACGTTGTGTTTGAAAGCTGCTAAGGCTTCGGCGTCCGGACAGTCGACTATTTGGTTCTTTTTAGTAAGGAACCTGTTCCAGAATTTCCGGCTGACTCTCCGGGCTGTTGAGTTATGTGACTTAGATCGTCTGCGTCCGGAGGGCGGACGTAGGTCCCCTGAAAATTTGCCCGAAATGCATCCTTGAGCTCTTCCCACCTTCTAATGGTATTTTCGGGGAGGCTTTTAAGCCAATGCCGAGCTGGCCCTTTGAGTTTAAGGGGTAAGTATTTTACGGTGTGGAGATCATCTCCTCTAGCCATGTGTATGTGGAGGATGTAATCCTTGATCCAGACTCCAGGGTCTGTTGTTCCGTCGTATGCCTCTATGTTTACGGGTTTGAATCCCGCTGGAAATTCATGATCCAGCACCTCATCGGTGAAACATAGTGGGTGTGCGGCGCCCCTATATTTGGGTGTGTCGTGGTTTTCGGAATTTTGGCGTGTTGCATTGCTTTGACGAGCGTGCTTTCTTGGCCCATAGATGGACCTGACTGGGCCATCCTTTTGATGTGAATCCTTAGGCGGATCGCATATTGGCTTGTGTGCGGCACCATTCGCCGCTCTCTTTTTGCCGTGAGGTCGTCCATCCGACCGGTGGCCTTTTGCTTTTTAATTGTGGGGGCTCTAAGGCCTCCTCGTCAATTCGGCAGTAGCTTTCTTTTCGGGTAGCTTTTTGTTCGGCCATCGTTGCCGTGCATTATCTGCGGTGCTGAATACTTTGCTCCATCTAATCCTCGAGTGCATCTTCCGCTGTTTTGAGCTTCCGCTTCGCTTTTTCAGTGCTACGCGATGGCGACGAGTCCGGGCGTGAGGTCGTCCGACCGTTGTCTTCGCCGGGACAGATTGTTTATCCAAGTTGTCTTGTTCGGACGATTGCTCGATAGCTTGTTCGTTGTCCACCGGTTCGCCTGCTCTATGGCTGGGTCTTTGTTCAGCGGGACTTTGTTCGGCGTTTACGCTGCCGCTTTTGACTGCTTTTCGAGGGATTTATCCTTCGTGGGCGCCCCGTTGTTCCTCGTCTTCATTTCCTTTAGGTGTATCCACCATGTATACATCATGGGATGAGGTTGTCCAACATCCTATAGGTGCTGGTTCATTGTTGTCTCCTACATCGTCGTCCATACCGTCGATGTCTTCGGAGTCGAAATCGAGCACATCGTGTAAGCTTTCGATAGTGGCTATGAAGTGGGTGGTGGGTGGGCATTGAGTTTCTTCATCGTCCGCATCCCAACCTTCCTGTTCGTAGTCCGGCCAGGGCTCTCCGGATAAAGAGAGATACTTTAGTGAATTCAGGATGTCGCCAAAGGGCGAGTGCTGAAAGATGTCCGCGGCCGTGAACTCCATAACGGGCGCCAAATCGGATTCGATTGGCAAGGGCGCGGAGGGTTCGGAGTCCGGAGAGGAGTCCGGCACCCTGGAGTCGAGGTCTTCGCAAAGGACAAGGATGGAGTTCGGCTCGATCGCCATAGATATTAAAGCCCCCGAGGCGGTGTCCAACCACTCGTCCTCGATCGGGGAATCCGGCTCCGGATTAAGGGTCGGAGCGGATTACAGTGCGCGACTGCAGGCACCTTTGTTTGGCTGCAGAGCTAGATCATGCCCATCGAGACAAGGCGGGCGGCTTGGCTGCGGCTCGAATCCGTCGAAGATCAAGTGTCCGCGGATATCGGTCGATAGTTTAAACTTCCAAATCTGACCGACGGCCAGCGAAGCTTTCGATCTGCTCCAGATGGCCAAGCGAATTGGCCCGCAGTGCAAAGCCGTCGAACACGAAGATCTGTCCGGGGAGAAAAGTCTCATCCTGGACCGCGTCGTTGTTGATGATAAAAGGAGCCATCGGGCCTGTTGGTGACGACACAGAGGAACTCTCAATGAAAGCACCAATGTCGGTGTCAAAACCGGCGTATCTCGGGTAGGGCGTCCCGAACTGTGCGTCTAGGCGGATGGTAACAGGAGACAAGGGACACGATGTTTTACCCAGGTTCGGGCCCTCTTGATGGAGGTAAAACCCTACGTCCTGCTTGATTAATATTGATGATGTGTGTTACAAGAGTGGATCTACCACGAGATCAAAGAGGCTAAACCCTAGAAGCTAGCCTATGGTATGATTGTTGTTCATCCTATGGACTACAGCCGTCCGGTTTATATAGGCACCGGAGAGGGCTAGGGTCACACAAAGTCGGTTACAAAGGTAGGAGATCTACATATCCGTATCGCCAAGCTTGCCTTCCACGCCAAGGAAAGTCCCATCCGAACATGGGACGAAGTCTTCAATCTTGTATCTTCATAGTCTTGGAGTCCGGCCGATGATGATAGTTCGGCTATCCGGACACCCCCTAGTCCGGAACTCCCTCAGGAGCCCAAGAACGTATGGGCCGTCAATAGGCCGAAAGCTAACACGGGCTGGAAACGGCCCATGTAAATCACGGGCCGTTAACGGGTACAAAGAAAATTACTGTTCATTATGGGCTAGAGTCACCGTGGGCCTGTAAAGGGCCGAAAGATCTGAAAGCCTCATATGGGCCGAAAAGAGCGCCGTGGGCCATACATGGGCCGAAAGTGAAATGGGCTGGTGTTATATTCGACGGGCCACATGACGTTGTTGGGCCTATTTCCTTTAGTGCCTAACGGGCCGTAAAATGGGCTATTTGCGAAGAGACCGTTAACAGGCTTTTCATGGGCCAGCCCGTTAACTTTTGACCAAGTCAAACGGGCCGGCTTTCTAAGCTAAATGGGCCAGTGGTGGGCTGTGGCACGTGGCGACATATCATAGGCGCAAACCTGACACACTGACGAGCTGACACGTGTTTCGTCCGGCCAATAAGAATTTTACACGTGGAAATTTCCCATTGGTCGGGGCTGTTAACGGGTTATCGGATCCAAAACCCGAACCGATAGCTTAACGATGTTCCGTTACGGTGGAGGCCACGTGTCGGTCACCCTTGACGAAAGCACTTCTGTGACGCGCGATTTATCATCATGGAAGTGGAAACTTTCGTGATGATAATTTTGGTAATGTCATGGAACACTTCTATGACAGCACAGGTATGACTATCATGATTCTGTTATAAATTTGTCTTGGATGTACATGCATGACAAAAAATGCGACCTACTGTGACAAACACGTATCATCACGAAAATGTAATTTTTTTGTAGTGTTAGCAGTCGGAGCCGCCAGGGCAGGCGGCGTGGTCAACATCTTCTTCAGCTCGAAAAAGGCCTCATCCTCCTTGTTAGTCCACTCAAAATGAGTGATTTTCTTCATGAGCTGTTACAGGGGAAGAGCCTTCTCGCCCAGCCGACTAATGAAATGGCTGATGGATGCGAAATAGCCGGTGAATTTCTAGATGTCTCTTAGTCGGGTGGGTCTCTCCATCCTCTCGATGGCTTTGACCTTCACAGGGTTGCACTCAATGCCTCGTTCCGAGACTAGGAAGCCAAGGAGTTGGCCGGCTGGTACTCCAAAGACGCATTTCTCTGGATTGAGCTTGATTTGAAAATGGCGCAGATTATCAAATGTTTCCTTGAGATCTTCCAAAAGGGCAACGCGCTTCTCTGTCTTCACCACAATATTGTCTAGATAGACGTCGGCATTTCTGACGAGTTGCTTGAGAAGGCACTTCTGCATGCAGCGCTGAAACGTGGCACCGGCATTTCTCAAGATGAATGTCATGGTCAGGTAGCAGAAGGCTCTGAATGGTGTGATGAAGGCAGTCTTCAGGCAGTCTGCCGGGTTCAACTTGATCTGGTGGTAACCTGAGTAGGCATCCAAAAAACTTAGTAGCTCGCATCTGGCTGTGGAGTCTATCACTTGGTCAATCTGAGGCAACACAAACGGATCCGTGGGGCAGGCTTTTTTGAGGCTGGTATAATGAATGCACATGCGCCACTTGTTGTTCTTCTTCTGTACAAGGACTGGGTTTGCAAGCCACTCTGGAAAAAACACTTCCATAACGAAGCCGGCTGCTAGGAGCCGGGCTATCTCTTCACCAACAATTCTTATCTTCTCTTCTGACAGTCGGCGGAGGGGTTGTTTGACTGGTTTTGCATCTGCTCTGACATGTAGCTTGTGCTCGGCGAAATCCGTCGGAACACCCGACATGTCTTTGGGAGACCATGCGAAGATGTACCGATTCTCACGGAGGAAATCGACGAGCTCGCTTTCTTATTTGCTATCAAGGTTGGTACCTACGGTACCGTGCCTCTCGGGTGCTCAGGGTCCAAGGGGATCATTTTTTTTTCTTTGGGCGACTGGAAGGAGCCCTGGGTCTCTGACTCTTTGGGTTCTGGTGATAGGTCCGGCTGCTTGCTGGCCATAGCCACCACCCGGTCTAGGAGCTTCTTCTCAGCAGCAATCACAAGGGACTCGGCCGGCCGGCTGCTGGCTGCAGCACAGGTGGCCGACTTCTCATAGTCTCCGTTTATCGTGATAATTCCTTGGTTCCTGGCATCTTCATTTTGAGGTAGGCATAATGAGGCACTGCCATGAACTTGGCTAGAGCTGCCGGCATAGGAGCGCGTGGTAAGGGCTCTCCAGGTCCACCACCTCAAACCAAATTGCCTCACGATGGAAATGATTCTTGTCTCCGAAGAGGACATCTATCTTGATCTTGCCGATTGGTGAGCAGGAAAGGCCGGGCACAATGCCATGAAACATAGTCCGACTAGGCTGGAGCTGCTTCTGTTTTATGCTCAACTTCTCCATGGTATCGCGGTAAAGGATGGTGATGCTGCTACCACCATCTATCAGATTTCAGGAGAAGCGAGAAGCTTGCCTCTCTGTTGCAAGGGTGGCATCCAACACCAAGGCATAGGAACACGGAGAAGGCATTACTTCCAGGTGGTCTGCACGGCTCCAACTGATAGGCTTCTCAGACCAGTGCATGAACTCTGGAGCAGTTGAGGCAACTACGTTCACTTCACAGTGCTACTGACATCGGCTGTGTCTGTTGTTGGCCACACTGGTGAAGACGACGTAAGCACCATGTTCTTCAGGGAAGTCATCTTGGATAGCATCGACGGCTGGACGGGCCGCCGGCTGCTGGGAGGCGGAGCCGGCGGGCCAACAGGCGGGGGCGGCAGTCCTTCGCCCTTGGCAATGCGGACAAGCCAATGGCATTTCTGGGTGGTATGGTTGGACGGCTTCGCACCACTATGGAACATGCAGGGAGCATCAAGGGTCTGCTCAAAGGAGAAGGCGCGCAGCCAAGCGGGCTTGCCACCCTTCTGACGCTTGGGGCAAGGTCGTCCTTCAGGCTGCTGGTCTTCGACTGTTGCCACCTGCCGGCTACGGGAAGCCGGGTGAGGGGCTTTGCGCTTCTTGTCGTTCGGTTGTTGGTGCCGATTGCCGTCACCAGCCGACGTCCGAGGAGCCGGCGGAAGAACCTTCCCGGAAGCGTCCACTCGGAGCTCCGACTTCATGGAGGAGTCGATAGTGGCTGTCTGCTATGATCAGCAGCTCGTCGAGTGTAGCAGGCTTGTCACAGAGGAGTTGGTGCTTGAGGAGGGTGCCCTCTCGGCACCCGGTGGTGAAGTACTCGATTGCTTGGACCTCATGCACCCCTTTGCAGGAGTTGCGCAGTTCGGCCCACCGCGTCAAGTAGTCGCGGGTGGACTCATCCGGGCCTTGAACGCACAGCGAGAGCTGGCGGGGCTTGGGCGGCCGGTTGTAGGTGCTCGTGAAGTTGCGGATGAAGACTTCAGTAAAATCTACCCAGTTGTTGATGCTGTGGGGCTTCAGGTTGTTCAGCAATGTCCGGGTCGTGCCCTGGAGCAAGAGTGGAACGTAATTCGTGACAACGCGCTTGTTGCCATTTGCTATGATGACGGTTGTGGAGTAGTCGACCAGCCAACCTTCTGGCTTCATGGAGCCATTGTACTTGGGCATGTCTCGTGGGAGCGAGAACCCTTTGGGGAAGGGCTCGTCGCGAATGCGGGGGCCGAAACAAGGTGGGCACCTCGTGTCTTCTTCTTCTAGCGCAGTGCTCGAGTGAGGAGGTTGATCCGGTGGTGAACATCATTCTCTCCGACTCCTCCTCGGTGGCCCAGCCAGTCTCCGAGAGTCGGGTGCTCAACAGGCGGCAGGGAGGCATGCCTCTCCCTGCGACGAGGAGGAGGCAGACAGTCGTCCAGTCGTTCCATGGCTCGTGGGTGGCCATCTTGGTCGCGCTACATGGTGAGGCGTGTGCGGCTGCCGCTAGCAGCCAGCTATCGGTCTAGTCTGTCGTGGACGCTGCCTGTCGGCGTCTGGGAGGTCGCGCCTTGCTCTCGGCGAGGGGGGGGGGGTTCTCAACCCGTTGGTCGGGTTCTTGCACGCGGCAGCCGGCTTCTTGCTGCGCGGCAGCCGCGTCGATTAGCTGTTGAACGCGCTCCGTCATGCAGCGCCGCTCGTCACCCTCCAAGTGATCCAGCTCGTCTGCTGCCGCCTGGGTAGCTCGTATGTTCTCCATGGGCGTCGCATAGACAGGACGGTCTACCCCGAACATGCTGGCAACGGTAGAGCCGCGTTGTCGGACCATGCCAATGCGGCCGGGCTAGCCAGCAGCCGGCGTGCCGCCAACGGTGCGGTCGATCTCGCGCTAGTAGGCCTCGGAGAGGCGTCTCATGGTAGCCAATTTCTTGGCGCTTTCGACGAGTGAGACGCGGCAGGCTTCTAGCATCTCCGCGTTGGCGTCTTCTGCTATGGACACAGATAGGTCTCGCAGGGCTGCCTGCAGCGGGTCTTGGGCAGCCCCACCAGAGGCGCCATCGTGGCTGATGCTGAGCACCTCCGTGACGGTGCTGCCGCCGATGTCCGCGCAAGGGAGCGGGTCGTCGATGACCACCATGTTAGTGGGGAAGGCGTCAAGGGATGCTGTGTTCGAGTCGACAAGCATCGGGTCGGTGGAGCTGATCCGCTCTAGGTCGGAGGCCGGCTCGTTGGCTATGTCGAGCTTGCCAAGGAGGTCGACGAGCCAGCTCTCAGAGCTGGCTGCTCCCATGTCAGGCGCGGGCTCGTCAGAGAGGCGGATCTCGCCGATGAGGTCAGCGAGGCAGCTTGCCGCGCAGGCGACTTCCGCACCATGCAGCGTGTCGGCGCCAACGCCATCAGGCATGCTGGGCTGGCTGCGCTCGCTAGGGAGAAAAAGGATTCCCGTCCAGAACAGATCTCCGGACGACGGTGCACCTAGCCCCACGGTGGGTGCCAAATGTCGTGGGTGTCGTGCGATATATCCCAAAGGATGGCTTATCATGGTGGGGGAGATTAAGACATCGCCGGTGCCTGGAAATGGGATAAGGCGTAGACATGTACGCCGACGCATCTTACCCAGGTTCGGGGCTGTCCTAGGAGATAACACCCCTAGTCTTGTTCTGCGGGGTCTCCGCATGATCACTATCTCAACAATGGGGGCTACGAGCTTGCTCCTTGAGCTGTTTCTCTAGAAAAGGGAAGAAGAACAAGGCCAATTGTCTCGTATTCCACTGATAGGCCGTGCCCGCCGCTTGCGGGTCTTGCTGGCTGCTTAATGACAGGTCTCCAACGTATCTATAATTTTTTATTGCTCCATGCTATATTATCTTTTGTTTTGGACATTATTGGGTTTTATTATTCACTTTTATATTATTTTTGGGACTAACCTATTAACCGGAGGCCCAGCCTAGAATTGTTGTTATTGCCTATTTTAGAGTTTCGCAGAAAAAGAATATCAAACGGAGTCGAAATGGAATGAAACCTTCGGGAACGTGATTTTTGGAACGAACATGATCCAGGAGAATTGGACCCTACGTCAATCAACCAACATGGAAGCCACGAGGTAGGGGGCGCGCCTACCCCCCCCCCCCCACGCGCCCTCCACCCTCGTGGGCCCCCTGTTGCTTCACCGACGTACTCCTTCCTCCTATATATACCTACATACCCCCAAACGATGCGAGACGGAGCGAAAAACCTAATTCCACCGCTGCAACCTTCTGTTCCCACGAGATCTCATCTTGAGGCCTGTTCCGGAGCTCCGCCGGAGGGGGCATCAATCACGGAGGGCTTCTACATCAACACCATAGCCCCTCCGATGAAGTGCGAAAATTTTACCTTAGACCTTCGGGTCCATAGTTAGTAGCTAGATGGCTTCTTCTCTCTTTTTGGATCTCAATACAATGTTCTCCCCCTCTCTCGTGGAGATCTATTTGATGTAATCTTCTTTTGTGGTGTGTTTGTTGAGACCGATGAATTGTGGGTTTATGATCAAGTTTATCTATGAACAATATTTAAATCTTCTTAATTCTTTTACGTATGATTGGTTATATTTGCAAGTCTCTTCGAATTATTAGTTTGGTTTGGCCTACTAGATTGATCTTTCTTGCAATGGGAGAAGTGCTTAGCTTTGGGTTCAATCTTGCGGTGTCCTTTCCCAGTGATGAGGGGCAGCAAGGCACGTATTGTATTGTTGCCATCGAGGATAACAAGATGGGGTTTTTATCATATTGCATGAATTTACCCCTCTACATCATGTCATCTTGCTTAAGGCGTTACTCTGTTCTTATGAACTTAATACTCTAGATGCATGCTGGATAGCGGTCGATGTGTGGAGTAATAGTAGCAGATGCAGGCAGGAGTCGGTCTACTTGACTCGGACGTGATGCCTAGATACATGATCATACCTAGATATTCTCATAACTATGCTCAATTCTATCAATTGCTCAACAGTAATTTGTTCACCCACCGTAAAATACTTATTGTCTTGAGAGAAGCCACTAGTGAAACCTATTGCCCCCGGGTCTATCTTCATCATATTAATCTCCCAACACTTAGTTATTTCTGTTGCTTTTTACTTTGATTTTATTTTACTTTGCATCTTTATCATAAAAATACCAAAAATATTATCCTATCAGATCTCACTCTAAATGAAGTGACCGTGTAGGGATTGACAACCCCTTATCGCGTTGGTTGCGAGGATTTATTTGTTTTGTGTAGGTGCGAGGGACTCGCGCGTAGCCTCCTACTGGATTGATACCTTGGTTCTCAAAAACTAAGGGAAATACTTACGCTACTTTGCTGCATCACCCTTTCCTCTTCAAGGGAAACCAACGCAGTGCTCAAGAGGTAGCAAGAAGGATTTTTGGCCCCGTTGCCAGGGAGGCTTACGGGGAGTCAAGTGAAGATTTGACTGCCGACAACGAGCCATTTCTGGCGCCGTTGCCGGGGAGGCTTACGCGAAAGTCAACATACCAAGTACCCATCACAAACCCTTATCTCCCGCATTACATTATTTGCCATTTGCCTCTCGTTTTCCTTTCCCCCACTTCACCCTTGCTGTTTTATTCACCCTCTCTTTTTTGTTCGCCTCTTTTTCGCTTGCTTCTGGTTTGCTCGTGTGTTGGATTGCTTGTTTGTCACGATGGCTCTACCTAGATTTGGTGATGTTCACCTTAAAAGGTTAGAAGAGATCCAAAGCAACGTCAGGAGTTTTATGGTTATGCAATTTGAGCATAATAATTTCTTCAGAAACGAGCTTAAGGAACAAAAAAGCTTTATGAGTTATATGAATAAAGAGCTCGATGATATGTCTAAAGAATTTGATGGTTTGAGATCCCAAATTGCTCGTCTTGACAAGTTGATAGCTGAAATATCGGATAAGCAGGCTACCTTAGTTAATAAGATGGCCGCTAAACTGGATTTCTACAAAAATAAAGATGAAGATCTGAAAGATATTAATGTGCCCCCTATTAAATCCTTGTTTTCCAATATGAATCTTGATAATGATGGGACTGAATATGATCCACCTTTACCTAGAAGGCGTTCCAAAAATTCGGAGTTTTTAGATCTTGATGCTAAAATTGATAAAAGTGGGATTGAAGAAATCAAAACATTAGATGTTAATAAACCCACTATTTTGGATTTCAAGGAATTTAATTATCATAATTGCTCTTTGATAGATTGTATTTCCTTGTTGCAATCCGTGCTAAATTCTCCTCATGCTTATAGTCAAAATAAAGCTTTTACCAAACCTATCGTTGATGCTTTGATGCAATCTTATGAAGAGAAGCTTGAGTTGGAAGTTTCTATCCCTAGAAAACTTTATGATGAGTGGGAACCTACTATTAAAATTAAGATTAAAGATCATGAATGCTATGCATTGTGTGATTTGGGTGCTAGTGTTTCCACGATTCCAATAACTTTGTGCGATTTGCTAGGTTTCCGTGATTTTGATGATTGCTCTTTAAACTTGCACCTTGCGGATTCCACTATTAAGAAACCTATGGGAAGAATTAATGATGTTCTTATTGTTGCAAATAGGAACTATGTGCCCGTAGATTTTATCGTTCTTGATATAGATTGCAATCCTTCATGTCCTATTATTCTTGGTAGACCTTTTCTTAGAAGGATTGGTGCAATTATTGATATGAAGGAAGGGAATATTAGATTCCAATTTCCATTAAATAAAGGCATTAAACACTTCCCTAGGAAGAAAATAAAACTACCATATGAATCTATTGTGAGAGCCACTTATGGATTGCCTGCCAAAGATGGCAATACCGAGATCTATCCTTGTTTTTATGCCTAGCTAGGGGCGTTAAACGATAGCGCTTGTTGGGAGGCAACCCAATTTTATTTTTAGTTTTTTTGCTTTTTGCTTCTGTTTAGGAATAAATATTTTTTCTAGCCTCTGGTTAGATGTGTTTTTATGTTTTAGTTAGTGTTTGTGCCAAGTTAAACCAATAGGATCTTCTTGGATAATAGTTATTTGATCTTGCTGTAATTTCCAGAAACTTTATGTTCACGAAAATCATTGTTAAAAATCACCAGAACATGATAAAATATTGATTCCAATTGCTGCTGATCAATAAACAAATTTTCTAAGTCGTCCTAGTTTGGCTGATATTTTGGAATTCCAGATGTTTGCGTTAGTTACAGATTACAACAGACTGTTCTGTTTTTGACAGATTCTGTTTTTCATGTGTTGTTTGTTTATTTTGATGAATCTATGGCTAGTAAAAGAGTTTATAAACCATAGAGAAGTTGGAATACAGTAGGTTTAACACCAATATAAATAAATATGACTTCATTACAGTATCTTGAAGTGGTCTTTTGTTTTGTTTCGCTAACGGAGCTCACGAGATTTTCTGCTAAGTTTTGTGTTATGAAGTTTTCAAGTTTTGGATAGAAGATTTGATGGATTATGGAACAAGGAGTGGCAAGAGCATAAGCTTGGGGATGCCCATGGCACCCCCAAGATAATCTAAGGACACCAAAAATCCAAAGCTTGGGGATTCCCCAGAAGGCATCCCCTCTTTCATCTACTTCCATTGGTAACTTTACTTGGAGCTATATTTTTATTCACCACATGATATGTGTTTTGCTTTGAGCGTATTGTATTATTTGAGTCTTTATTTGTTAGTTTACCACAATCATCTTTGCTGTACACACTTTTTGAGAGAGACACACATGATTCGAAAATTATTAGAATACTCTATGTGCTTCACTTATATCTTTTGAGCTATATAGTTTTGCTCTAGTGCTTCACTTATATCTTTTAGAGCACGGTGGTGGATTTGTTTTATAGAAACTATTGATCTCTCATGTTTCACTTATATTATTTTGAGAGTCTAAAAATAGCATGGCAATTTGCTTTAATTAATATCATGAGAAATTTGATGCTTGATAATTGTTTTGAGATATAAAGGTGGTAATATCATAGTTGTGCTAGTTGAGTAATTATGGACTTGAAAAATACATGTGTTGGAGTTTGTGATTCCCGTAGCATGCATGTATGGTGAACCGTTGTGTAATGAAGTCAGAGCATGAAGTATTTGTTGATTGTCTTCTTTTGTGTGGCAGTCGGGATCACGCGATGGTTAACTCCTACCAACCCTTCCCCTAGCAGCATGCGTAGTAGTAATTTGCTTCGAGGGCTAATAAATTTTTGCGATAAGTATATGAGTTCTTTATGACTAATGTGAGTCCATGGGTTATACGCACACTTACCTTTCCGCAATTTTCTAGCCTTTTTAGTACCGCGCATTGCCCTTTCTCACCTTCAGAGTTGGTGCAAACTTCGCCGGTGCATCCAAACTCCGTGATATGATACGCTCTATCACACATAAACCTCCTTATATCTTCCTGAAAACAGCCACCATACTTACCTATCATGGCATTTCCATAGCCATTCCGAGATATATTGCCATGCAACTTCCCACCATTTCATTTATCATGACATACTCCATCATTGTCATATTGCTCTGCATGATCATGTAGTTGACATTGTATTTGTGGCAAAGCCACCGTTCATAATTTCTTCATACATGTCGCTCTTGATTCATTGCATATCCCGGTACACTGCCTGAGGCATTCATCTAGAGTCATATTTTGTTCTAAGTATTGAGTTGTAATTCATGAGTTGTAAGTAAAATAAAAGTGTGATGATCATCATTATTAGAGCATTATCCCATGTGAGGAAAGGATGATGGAGACTATGATTCCCCCACAAGTCGGGATGAGACTCCAGACTAAAAAAAGAGGCCATAAAAAAAGAGAAAAGGCCCAAATAAAAAATGAGAGAAAAAGAGAGAAGGGACTGTCGGCGTTCTGGGAACGGGGGTCCCTAGACTTGCCTGCCTACGGCCTGCGGCGTGGCTCAAGTGGGGGCCCAGCACGGCCCAGCTTCATCAGCTCAAGCTCAAGACCCTCGCGCGGGGCCAAGCCTCGCGGGGCGGACGATAGGAACCTTCCTCAGGAGTAGCCTCGTCAGGCAGGCTCGCGAGGAGGTGGAGAGATCAAGGCAGGGTACCTCACGAGGGTGCCCCGTGACGCAAGCCATGACGATCGAGACAGGTGAGGCGCCCGCCAGCAGCGCCCCTCATTTCCCCTTTGGTGCAAGGAGGCAAGCGCAGGCCAAGGCATCAGGCAAAGGTTACCGCTTTGGTGCAACAAGACCAAGACCAGCAGAGCGGCAGGAAGGAGGTCATCGTGGAGCCCAGGACGGCCTCATCGTTAGAGCCTTTGGCAGCCAAAGACCAACTTTAGTCAGCATACGTGTACTAGATGTTCCCCTTCAAAATGGCCAATTATTGGCACCCTTCTCGCTCATTATTTGGGAAGAGGCCCAGGGCCTCCCTCTATAAATAGGACTAGCCACCAAACAGGGAAGAGAACAAGGAGAACAGGTAGAAGACGAAAGGGAAACAGGTAGAACAGACAAAGACGGTTGAACCTACCAGAGAGAGAAAGAAGCGACTGGGCTCACCCAAGCAGTCCATCGCACCAGCTCAAGAACAGCCCCTCGCGAGGTTGTTCTTCCTTTGTACTGTTCATCATCATCCCCTGAGGCAAATCCACCACACCACACACGGTGGCCCGAACCAGTATAAACCCCGTGTCCTCTGTGCTGTTCTTCGTTCCTAGTTTAAATTCCTCGCTAACCGTTCACGCGTGAGCTGGTAGGGGAAAGATCTCCGCCGCACCCAAAGGTAATTTAACCTCAAGGGTCTGCCGGAACCCGAAATCCGACATTTGGCGCGCCAGGTAGGGGTGCACCGGAATCTTTCTTCCGCTGGTCGCGTGTGATCTCCCGTCGTGTCCATGGCTGACGCTCGCCGAGCTCGCGCCGAGCACCGGGCTGCTCGCGCCGCTCGAGTTGCCCAGACGGCTCCCGTCGGTGGACACCCCCGTCGTTCCCCGTCGCCTGCGCCAACGCCGCCACCGGCCCGGTGGGGAACGAGCAGCAGGCCTCGTCCCTGCATCCTTCGGTGAGGCGAGAAGGCCGCACCGCAACTCCTTTGCTCGCCCCTGCTGGATCTTCGTCCTGCGCGCACCGCGCTCCCATGGAGGCCCGAGCCGCACTCATCACAGCAAACGAGCTCCTGCACTACCGCCCCATCGACGACGTCTATGAGGAGTGGCTCGACCGTGTTGCCGAGCTCGTCCGCGCCGGAGGGGGCTCCCCAGCCCCGTCCCTCTCGCTGCCTCGCCCTTCACCCCGCGCGGGAGGCAGGGAGCCGGAGGTGCCCCCCCCCACCTCCTCCCCAATAAGGCGCACTGGCTCCAAGGCGCGTGGCCTCGGGCCGAGACCCTCTGCGTCCGGCGCCCGCGCAACAGGAAAGGAGCTGCCAGGAGATCCCTCGTCCCCAAGAAGATGCTCGCATGCTCCCTGCCCCGGAGCGCCGTGATCGCGCTCCAGCGCCACCACGTCAAGACCCCACGCTGCTCCAGGCAGCGGTGCGCGGGAACCCACAAGAGCAAGCTCCGCATCAGCAGAGAGCCCCGGTAGCCACTACAGGCTGCCGCGCCTTCATCGCCGAGCTGCACAACGTCCCATGGCCTTGCAAGTTCAAGCCAGACCTACCTTCTCGTTACGACGGCACCGCAGACCCGCGGAGTTCCTTCAGCTCTATGAGCTAGGCATCGAAGCCGCCAACGGGGACGAAAAGGTCATGGCAAATTGGTTCCCCATGGCGTTGAAGGACAGAGCCCGAACCTGGCTCCTGAACCTGGCCCCCGGCACGATCTCCTCTGGGGCGAGATGTGCACCCGCTTCATCGCCAACTTCCAAGGCACTCGCGACCGCATCCGCCGTGGCGACATGCGCCGCATCAAGCAGCAGCCAGAGAGACCTGCGAAGTACATCCAGCGCTTCAACAACGCCCGCCTCAAAATCCCCAAGGTGATCGAGGAAGCCATCATCTCGGCCTTCTCCGGCGGCGCGACGTCAAGATGATGGAGGAGCTAGCAATGCATGAAGACACATGCACATCCTCGAGCTGTTCAACTTGGCGACCAA
Organism: Aegilops bicornis; assembly: GCA_021605145.1. Lineage (NCBI taxonomy): Eukaryota > Viridiplantae > Streptophyta > Magnoliopsida > Poales > Poaceae > Aegilops > Aegilops bicornis. Next base: position 314,083,035 of record CM038674.1, on the reverse strand, counting down.
ATGCGCCAGGCTGAGGAAGGGCGCCTTTCCGCCTCAAGCTTCCGGTGCCGATCCGGAAGAGAAGATGCCCAAGGCCAAGGACGTGAAGCGAAAGGGGGCTGCAGTGCTCGCGGCCGAACCAGACACCAAGCGAGGCAGGGATCAGCCCGAGTCATCCAAGGGCAGCCGGTACTGCGTGTACCATGACCTCCACACGCACAACACCAACGAATGCTAGGAGCTCAGGGCCGTGCGAGAAGGGCGTATCGGCCGACGCCCCGGGCGCAATGATCGGGGCTACGGCCGAGGAGGAGGAAGAGGCACAGGACGCTGGGAAGACCGTGGCCCTCGCCAAGGATGGCGTGACATACCTCGCGAGGACCGCTGGCAGGACCACCCTCGCGAGGCAACGCAGGGCTCCTACCTCTGCCGCAGCCGCCAAGGAGGTACGAAGGCAATCATCAGGACGAGGGGGCTGGGGGCTTCCAGGAGCCGGGCGCGATCGCTTGCATCCTGGGTGGCGCCAGCCCCACCTCTCCAAGCATCTTCAAGCAGTTTTCTCCACGAGGTGAATGCAGTCCTCCCCAAGCACGAGGCCCCACGCCCTCTCGGGTGGTAAATGCGTGGCGCTATCACGTTCAGCTCAGCGGATCAGCTCAAGTGCGCGGCAACGGCCGGAGTCCTCCCCATGCTTTGCTCACCACTCATCAACAACGTGCAAGTCACCAGGACCCTCATCGACGGCGGGGCAGGGCTCAACGTCTTATCTGACGAGACATTCAACGATCTTCAAGTGCCATACGATCAGCTTCAGCCGACCAAGCCCTTCTCAGGAGTCACCGATGGCTCCACCATCCCGATAGGGCAAGTTCGCCTTCCCGTCACCTTCGGACAACACAACAACTACCGTGACCGAGCTCATCGACTTCGACGTCGCCCACATTCGGCCGCCATACAATGCCATCTTCGGGTACCCAGCTTTGGCAAAGTTCATGGCAGTGACTCACCATGGCTACAATGTCCTCAAGATGCCAGGAAGCGGAGGAGTCATCACAGTGCCTTGTGAGGAAAGGGGTGCAGTGTGCTCCCTTGAGCGTGCCTTCCAAGCCGCAGCAATTGAAGATCCAGATCACAGGAGCGGGAGACTTCCCGAGGGGATCCCTAAGAAGAAGAAGGCTTCGCCTGGTCCAAGCCCTTGTGGGGCAGGCACCTCCGGAGGCGTGGCCGCAGGACCCGCGCCAGTTCAAGGGGTGCAACCCTCTGTCGCATAGGAAGGCGCGCCCGACGCCCTCCTCAGGCGGGGCTCGGGGGCTCTTCCATGGCGAGCCACCGACCTAGCCGGGGTCACGAGGGAGGCGCTCGAGCACCACTTGGGGGCGTGCTTCAGGGCATGTTTCCCTCAGGAAGGTATGAGGAAAGGAGGGCCAAACCCTCAGGAGTTCATCACGAGGAGCACCCAGGAGCTACAGGAGTCAAGAGTCATGCGCGGCTCTCGCCGCTTGCCCTCCGTGGCCCCGCATCCAGGCGAGGATGCTGTTCTGCAAATCTGCATCGACATACCAGGGCTCAACCAGGCCGCGTCTCAGGAGCGCCTCTTTCCCTCACGCGTGGGGCGTTGCGAGGGTCCACCTCATAGCTACGTTCGCATGCCTTTCGGCCTGCCGAACGCGGCTGCCGCCCATCAGCGCCTGCTGAGGTGCGCTCTGGAGGCTCAGGAGGTCAAGCAGCGCGCGGTCCTGGGAGAGATGGAGATGGCTCTCGAAGAACCCCCGTGCCCCCGGAGCCTCCCGAGGCTCCAGGTCCGGAGGGCTCGTGAGGGCCGGCGTCCTCATCACGCGGTGGCCCGAACCAGTATAAACCCCGTGTCCTCTGTGCTGTTCTTCGTTCCTAGTTTAAATTCCTCGCTAACGGTTCACGCGTGAGCTGGTAGGGGAAAGATCTCCGCGCGCACCCCAGTGTACGAACCTCAAGGGTCTGCCGGAACCCGAAATCCGACATTTGGCGCGCCAGGTAGGGTGCACTGAATCTTTCTTCCGCTGGTCGCGTGTGATCTCCGTCGTGTCCATGGCTGACGCTTCATGAAGCTCGCGCCGAGCACCGGGCTGCTCGCGCCGCTCGAGTTGCCCAGACGGCTCCCGTCGGTGGACACCCCCGTCGTTCCCCGTCGCCTGCGCCAATGCCGCCACCGGCCCGGCGGGGAACGAGCAGCAGACCTCGTCCCTGCATCCATCGGTGAGGCGAGAAGGCCGCACCGCAACTCCTTCGCTCGCCCCTGCTGGATCTTCGTCCCCCGTGCACCGCACTCCCATGGAGGCCCGAGCCGCGCTCATCGCGGGAAACGAGCTCCTGTGCTACCGCCCCGTCGACGACGTCTACGAGGAGTGGCTCGACCGCGTCGCCGAGCTTGTCCGCGCCGCAGGGGGCTCCCCTGCCCCGTCCCTCTCGCTGCCTCGCCCTTCACCCCGCGCGGGAGGCAGGGAGCCGGAGGTGCCCCCCCACCTCCTCCCCAATAAGGCGCACTGGCTCCAAGGCGCGTGGCCTCGGGCCGAGACCCTCTGCGTCCGGCGCGCCAAGAACAGAAAGGAGCTGCCAGGAGATCCCTCGTCCCCAAGAAGGTGCTCGCGTGCTCCCAGCCCCGGAGCGCTGTGATCGCGCTCTAGCGCCACCACGTCAAGACCCCGCGCTGCTCCAGGCAGCGGTGCGCGGGAACCCACAAGAGCAAGCTCCGCATCAGCAGAGAGCCCCGGTAGCCACTACAGGCTGCTGCGCCTTCATCGCCGAGCTGCACAGCGTCCCATGGCCTTGCAAGTTCAAGCCAGACCTACCTTCTCGTTACGACGGCACCGCAGACCCCGCGGAGTTCCTTCAGCTCTATGAGCTAGGCATCGAAGCCGCCAACGGGGACGAAAAGGTCATGGAAAATTGGTTCCCCATGGCGTTGAAGGACAGAGCCCGAACCTGGCTCCTGAACCTGGCCCCCGACACGATCTCCTCCTGGGACGAGATGTGCACCCGCTTCATCGCCAACTTCCAAGGCACTCGCGACCGGCATCCGGCCGTGAGCGACATGCGCCGCATCAAGCAGCAGCCAGGAGAGACCCTGCAGAAGTACATCCAGCGCTTCAACAACGCCCGCCTCAAATCCCCAAGGTGACTGAGGAAGCCATCATCTCGGCCTTCTCCGATGGCGTGCGCGACGTCAAGATGATGGAGGAGCTAGCAATGCATGAAGACCTGTGCACATCCCTGGAGCTATTCAACTTGGCGACCAAATGCGCCAGGGCTGAGGAAGGGCGCCTTTCCCGCCTCAAGCTTCCGGCTGCCGATCCAGAAGAGAAGATGCCCAAGGCCAAGGACGTGAAGCGAAAGGGGGCTGCAGTGCTCGCGGCCGAACCAGACACCAAGCGAGGCAGGGATCAGCTCGAGTCATCCAAGGGCAGCCGGTACTGCGTGTACCATGACCTCCACACGCACAACACCAACGAATGCTAGGAGCTCAGGGCCGTGCGAGAAGGGCGTATCGGCCGACGCCCCGGGCGCAATGATCGGGGCTACGGCCGAGGAGGAGGAAGAGGCACAGGACGCTGGGAAGACCGTGGCCCTCGCCAAGGATGGCGTGACATACCTCGCGAGGACCGCTGGCAGGACCACCCTCGCGAGGCAACGCAGGGCTCCTACCTCTGCCGCAGCCGCCAAGGAGGTACGAAGGCAATCATCAGGACGAGGGGGCTGGGGGCTTCCAGGAGCCGGGCGCGATCGCTTGCATCCTGGGTGGCGCTCAGGCCCCAGCCTCTCAGCGCATCTTCAAGCAGTTTTCTCACGAGGTGAATGCAGTCCTCCCCAAGCCTGAGGCCCCACGCCCTCTCAGGTGGTCGTCGTGCGCTATCACGTTCAAATTTCGGCGGATCAGCTCAAGTCTTGGCAACGGCCGGAGTCCTCCCCATGCTTTGCTCACCACTCATCAACAACGTGCAAGTCACCAGGACCCTCATCGACGGCGGGGCAGGGCTCAACGTCTTATCTGACGAGACATTCAACGATCTTCAAGTGCCATACGATCAGGTTCAGCCGACCAAGCCCTTCTCAGGAGTCACCGATGGCTCCACCATCCCGATAGGGCAAGTTCGCCTTCCCGTCACCTTCGGACAACGCAACAACTACCGCACCGAGCTCATCGACTTCGACGTCGCCCACATTCGCCTGCCATACAATGCCATCTTCGGGTACCCAGCTTTGGCAAAGTTCATGGCAGTGACTCACCATGGCTACAATGTCCTCAAGATGCCAGGAAGCGGAGGAGTCATCACAGTGCCTTGTGAGGAAAGGGGTGCAGTGTGCTCCCTTGAGCGTGCCTTCCAAGCCGCAGCAATTGAAGATCCAGATCACAGGAGCGGGAGACTTCCCGAGGGAATCCCTAAGAAGAAGAAGGCTTCGCCTGGTCCAAGCCCTTGTGGGGCAGGCACCTCCGGAGGCGTGGCGCGGGACCCGCGGCCGATTCAAGGGGTGCAACCCTCTGTCGCATAGGAAGGCGCGCCCGACGCCCTCCTCAGGCGGGGCTTGGGGGCTCTTCCATGGCGAGCCACCGACCTAGCCGGGGTCATGAGGGAGGCGCTCGGGCACCACTTGGGGGCGTGCTTCAGGGCATGTTTCCCTCAGGAAGGTATGAGGAAAGGAGGGCCAAACCCTCAGGAGTTCATCACGAGGAGCACCCAGGAGCTACAGGAGTCAAGAGTCATGCGCGGCTCTCGCCGCTTGCCCTCCGTGGCCCCGCATCCAGGCGAGGATGCTGTTCTGCAAATCTGCATCGACATACCAGGGCTCAACCAGGCCGCGTCTCAGGAGCGCCTCTTTCCCTCACGCGTGGGGCGTTGCGAGGGTCCACCTCATAGCTACGTTCGCATGCCTTTCGGCCTGCCGAACGCGGCTGCCGCCCATCAGCGCCTGCTGAGGTGCGCTCTGGAGGCTCAGGAGGTCAAGCTGGCAGGTCACAGGGAGAGATGGAGATGGCTCTCGAAGAACCCCCGTGCCCCCGGAGCCTCCCGAGGCTCCAGGTCCGGAGGGCTCGTGAGGGCCGGCGTCCTCATCACGCGTCATCCGCTACCTCAAACATCCCGCCATCTCCAACTATATCAGGTGACACCTTTCCAAGTTTCGTGTTCAGCTGGGAGCGCCCCTTGGGCTGCATCATTCCCAGGTTGCGTGGGTCCGTCCCTGCGACAAGGATCCGTTTTGCTTATGTTCTTTACTTACCTTGTTCGGGGCGCCCCTCGGGCTGCATTATCCCCAAGCTGCTCGGGCCAGACCCAGTGGTGTATGCTTTCTCCGCACCTATCTAGATGGATCTACTCCTTCGCGCTTAACCTAATTCACACAATTATTGCCTCCTACTTGTCGCAGGCCTCTCCGCCCTAGTGCAAAGCGCTTGCACGTTAAAAGGGGGGTACCTGAGCATCGCGACTCATGGGCTCTTACTGGTTCTCCAGCCCTCACCCCCTGGCCTTGACCCCCGGCATCGCGACCTGTCATACCAGCGGCGGCTGAGCTTGCTCGAGGGCCGGGACCTGAGGACGTAGAGCATTTGCAATCTAACCCTGCAGGAACACACCTATGATAAAGGCCCAGAGCCAGGCGCTACCCGCCTTGAGGTAGGGCCTCGTGAGTCCCGCGCTGGCTCACGGGTGCCCAGATACACCTCTCCTAGCCCTACCGTGCCGGCCACGTGTCGAGGCGGGGCCTACACGCCCGGGGGCTCCTCCCGGAGGGGAGCCCCTCCCACGAACCAGTGGAAGCACCATGCTCGTCTTGGTGACAACACCGCCGAGGCGGCTATGCCCAGACACATACGGAGCGCTTATGCTCCGCTGGTGATAAACAACTGAGGGCGGCTCACAACCGTATCAACCACAGGGAGCTTAGAGCTCAGTGTCTGGCGCCATCGCAACGCCTTCCCTTGGGAGTGCCGCGCGAGAGGGCTGGACACAGGGGCTGCGCCCGGGCCATGCCCGAGCGTACGCCACCCAGCCAGGTCCCTCGGACCTGGTCGTCGCGCGCCTCCCCAAGTGGAGCCAAGGTATGAAGAAGGCAAACGCCTGTGAAGCTTGTTTCTCCGAGAAAGGCCTAGAGCCTATGAAGAAGGCAAACGCCTGTGAAGCTCGTTTCTCCGAGAAAGGCCCAGAGCCTGTGAAGAAGGCAAGCGCTGTGAAGCTTCAAGTTTCCCGAGAAAGGCCCAGAGCCTGTGAAGAAGGCAAATGCCTGTGAAGCTCGTTTCTCCGAGAAAGGCCCAGAGCCTGTGAAGAAGGCAAACGCCTGTGAAGCTCGTTTCTCCGAGAAAGGCCCAGAGCCTGTGAAGAAGGCAAACGCCTGTGAAGTCCATTTTCCCGAGAAAGGCCCGGAGCCTGTGAAGAAGGCCAATGCATGTGAAGCTCGCCGCCCGTGACACTCTCACGTAATAATGAGTTGGGGCTGTACACGCCCCGGAGTCTCCGGAGAGCCGCCCTCGGGCCTCGGGGGCTCCCGCCCACGCCCAGTGGCAGCACTTAGCTCCGCGCTGGTGAGAAGACGTCGAAGACTAGATTAGGTGCCGGATGCGGCTTTTCATTTGCTTTATGCAGTTGGCTTCCTCGTTCCTATTTGAAGTTTTATTGAAGTTGTTGCCGTCCTTGGCTTGTGGCTCTTTGTCTTTTTCGCTCTCTTGCCTCGATTTCTCTCGCGCAAGTCTCACGAGGGAGCAGCGCGGGCACCCTCGCGAGTGTTTTCTGCCCCTGTCATTTGAAGCTTTCCTATCCAGGTCCACTACGGGAGCATCCCTCCCAGTCAATGCCCCACGGGCATCGCGACGCGAACACCGGACCTGGGTCAGTCGCCTCCTCAACCGAGGCCGGAAGCTACCCCTACTGACTAATCCTTAAAGTACATGAAGCGTTCGACGAGGCCTCGGCCTCGGGAAGCGTAGACCGCGACAGGTCCCCCCCAAGCTAAGTAATTCCTGCACGCGGGCATGCGGCACAAAAGCACATCACAGAAATAGCGGAAATAGCATGGTAATTAACAGCAACAGTCCAGCACGCCCCCCCACGGGGCCCTACACTACTTTCTCTTTGTGCACGGAAGGGAGAAAAACAAAATAGGCATGGCTTGCTCGGCACCAACTCGCGGCGAAGGCTCGTACTGCCTCCGGAGCTTAGTTGGACTCCTCCTCGCGCTTCACCGGGGCGCGACGGCGGGCTCACCCGCTACCTCCCTCCAGGCGGGCGCGACGGTGCGGGGGCTGGTCGCGGCCACCGCTGGAGGAGCTGCTGTCCGAAGGAGAACCACCGAAGCTCAACGAGCCCCGAGCGCCTCCGACCATGCGCCTGCTGTCATCCTCATCCCGATCATCACTGGGGCTGGGTACACGGCCACGGTCATCGTCTTCGGGGCAGCACCTGGCACGGCGACCGTCTTCTCCGAACACCCTCACGTAGAGGGTGGCGCCACCGTCGAACTTTAAGTGCAGGGTGCACCGCCGGCTCGAGCCACCTTGGCAGCGACAAGCGTTTGCAGCCACGGGTCAGGGCCACATTCCCGGCGACGGAGACCTCCAGTGAAGCCCAGGAGGCCCTGCTGCAACAACCGTCTGCCTGAAGCCAGAGGCTGCCCGGAGCGCCGGCCGGAAGTTCACCCAAAAAGAAGAGGGGAAGCTGGAGCCAGGTGCTGGTCGGCTCCATCGACCACACGACGAACTCCGGCATCACCTCCGCCGAGTGGAAGCGCGGCCTGGGGGGCCGCGCAGTCGCGGAACGCCCCCCATCGACAACTTGGCGCCCATCACCCCGCAGGGATCGCCTCCACGACCACGGGAAGCTGCTACGGGAGCCGCAGGATGCTTGCGAGGACGGCCTTGACCGCGCTTGGCCGGGGGAGAGTCAGGCCCAACCTGGCGAGCCTTCCCCTTCTCCGCGGCCGAGAACCTCTTCGACGGAGCCATGGAGAGGAAGGAATAGCAAGAAGATATGGACTGGAATGGCTTGCGCCGTTCCGTACTTATAGCCGGAGGAGGCCAACTGCCGGCCTCCACGATCGCAGGTAATCATGACCCGTTTTTGCGTGCAGGGACTTGTCAAGTCATGCGGTTGCCGAGGCATCATGGGGAAGTGGAGATGCCCACGACCAATCAATCGCCACGCGGCACCCAAGGCCGCAGGCTGTTGGGGCCCGCGGCGCTTCGCACTAGCCCCTTCGCTTCTCTGCTAAGCCAAGTCCCGGCGCGCCTTGGGCACAGGGGCTCTTGTCGGCTCACAGGAGCAGGGGTCCCCGGACATGCACTGCGGCTGTGACTGCGGCATGGCTCGAGTGGGGCCAGTAGCGGCCCAGCTTCATCAGCTCAAGCTCAAGACCCTCGTGAGGTCCAAGCCTCATGAGGCGGGGCCACGAAACCTTCCTCGGGAGCAGCCTCGTCAGGCGGGCTCATGAGGAGGCGGAGAGATCAAGGCAGGGTACCTCACTAGGGAGCCAGTGGCGCTTAAGCCATGACGATCGAGACGAGGCGGGGGAGCCAGGCGGGCGCCAGCCAGCAGTGATCATCCTCATTTCCCCTTTGGTGCAAAGGAGGCAAGCGCAGGCCAAGGCATCAGGTAAAGGTTACCGCTTCGGTGCAACAAGACCAAGACTAGCAGAGCGGTAGGAAGGAGGTCATCGTGGAGTCCAGGACGGCATCATCGTCAGAGCCTTTGGCAGCCCAAGACCAACTTTAGTCAGGATAAGTGTACTACATGTTCCCCTTCAAAATGGCCAATTGTTGGCGCCCTTCCCGCTCATTATTTGGGAAGAGGCACATGGCCTCCCTCTATAAATAGGACTAGCCACCAAACAGGGAAGAGAACAAGGAGAACAGGTAGAGGACCAAAGGGAAACAGGTAGAACAGACCAAGACGGGTGGAACCTACCAGAGAGAGAGAGAGAGAGAGAGAGAGAGAGAGAGAAGCGACTGGGCTCACCCAAGCAGTCCATCGCACCAGCTCAAGAACAGCCCCTCGTGAGGCTGTTCTTCCTTTATACTTTTCATCATCAGCCCCTGAGGCAAATCCACCACACCACACACTGGAGTAGGGTATTACACCACAACGGTGGCCCGAACCAGTATAAACCCCGTGTCCCCTTTGCTGTTCTTCGTTCCTAGTTTAGATTCCTTGCTAACCATTCACGCGTGAGCTGGTAGGGGAAAGATCTCCGCGTGCACCCTGGTATTCAAACCTCAAGGGCCTGCCGAAACCCGAAATCCGACAGGGACAATGTTACTATCCTTTTACCACACTTGTGCTTCAAAGTAGCACCGTGATCTTCATAATAGAGAGTCTCTCATTTTTTCACTTTCATATACTAGTGGGTAGTTTCGTTATAGAACTTGGTTTGTATATTCCAATGATTTGCTTCCTCAAAATGCCTGAGGTCTTCGTGAGCAAGCAAGTTGGATGCACACCCACTTAGTTTCTTTTTGAGCTTTCATACACTTATAGATCTAGTGCATCCGTTGCATGGCAATCCCTACTCCTCGCATTAACATCAATTGATGGGCATCTCCATAGCCCGTTGATTAGCCTCGTTGATGTGAGACTTTCTCCTTTTTTATCTTCCCACATAACCCCTACCATTATACCTTATTCCACCATAGTTCTATATCCATGGCTTGCGCTCATGTATTGCGTAAGAGTTGAAAAGGCTGAAGCGCGTTAAAAGTATGAACCAATTGCTTGGCTAAAACCGGGGTCGTACATGATATGAATACTTTGTGTGGGGAAGATGGAGCATAGTCAGACTATATGATTTTGTACGGATAACTTGCTTTGGCTATGTATTTTGATAAGACATAATTTCTTAGTTAGTATGCTTGAAAAATTATTGTTTTATGTCAATATTAAAATTTTATCTTGAATCATATCAAATCTGAACATTCATGCCACAATAAGAAGAATTATATTGAAATTATGGCAAGTAGCATTCCGCATAAAAAATTCTGTTTTTATCATTTACCTACTCGAGGACGAGCATGAATTAAGCTTGGGGATGCTGTCGGATTTCGGGTTCCGGCAGACCCTTGAGGTTCGAACTCTGGGGTGCGCACGGAGATCTTTCCCCTACCAGCTCACGCGTTAATGGGTTGCAAGGGATCTAAACTAGGAACGATGAACAGCACAAGAGACACAAGATTTATACTGGTTCGGGCCACCATTGTGGTGTAATACCCTACTCCAGTGTGTGGTGTGGTGGATTGCCTCCGGGGCTGATGTAAAACAGTACAAAGGAAAAACAGCCTCGCGAGGGGCTGTTCTTGAGCTGGTGCGATGGACTGCTTGGGTGAGTCCATTCGCTTCTCTCTCTCTCTGGTAGGTTCGACCCCCCCTCTCTTCTCTCTGGTAGGTTCGACCCCCCTCTCTGTGGTGGCTAGTCCTATTTATAGAGGGAGGCCCTGGGCCTCTTCCCAAATAATGAGCGGGAAGGGCGCCAACAATTGGCCATTTTGAAGGGGAACATCTAGTACACTTATCCTGACTAAAGTTGGTCTTCGGCTGCCAAAGGCTCTGACGGTGACGCCATCTTGGGCTCCACGATGACCTCCGTCCTGCCGCTCTGCTGGTCTTGGTCTTGTTGCACCGAAGCGGTAACCTTTGCCTGATGCCTTGGCCTGTGCTTGCCTCCTTTGCACCAAAGGGGAAAGCGAGGACATCTTGGCAGGTGGCGCCCGCCTGGCGCCCTTTGATCTAGATCGTCATGGCTTGCGTCATGGGGCACCCTCGTGAGGTACCCTTCCTTGATCTCTCCGCCTCCTCGTGAGCACACTGACGAGGCTGCTCTGAGGAAGGTTCATGTCGTCCGCCTCAGCAGGCTCAGCCTCGCGAGGGTCTTGAGCTTGAGCTGATGAAGCTGGGCCGCCCTGGGCCCCCACTTGAGCCACACCGCAGGCCGCAGGCAGGCAAGTCTAGGGACCCCCGTTCCCAGAACACCGACAGTAGCCCCCAGGCCCAAGGTGCGCCCGGACTTGGCTTAGCAGAGAAGCGAAGGGGGAAGTGCAAAGCACCGCGGGCCCCAACAGCCTGCGGGCTTGGGTGCCGCGTGGCGATTGATTGGTCGTGGGCGTCTCCGCTTCTCCACGATCCCTCGGCAACCGCATGACTTGACAAGTCCCTGCACGCAGAAATGGGTCATGATTACCTGTGATTGTGGAGGCCGACGGTTGGCCTCCTCCAGCTATAAGTACGGAACGGCACAAGCCCTTCCAGTCCATCCCTTCTTGCTACTCCTTCCTCTCCATCCTCGCCCTTGCTCCACATTGCAACAATGGCTCCTATCCGCCGGTTTTCTGCAGAAGAGAAGGGAAAGGCCCCCCGAGAGGGTCCCGACCCGCTTCCGCCGAGGAAACGGCTAGTCCTCTGCCGCCGAGATGAGGGCGCCCGGCAGGAGGCGTCGAGACCCTGGTACGAGCGGCCACCGCCAGGGTTCCCGCTGCCCTTGTACGCCTGCATCAAGGGCCCTGGAGGAGTAGACGCCGAGCGACACGGACGACACCGCCGTCGGCACCGGCGGATCACGACGGTGCGCGTCGTTCCTCCTGGAGTCCATGCCAAGGGCTCCTCCCGAGAGCTTGTGCTCCACGCCGCCATGCCTCCGCAATCTTGGATTCGCCTTCCTCCCTCCTTCGCCTTCGAGATCCCCCCGAGGGGTTCTCTTGAGCTCTGGTTGCAGCACGCTGGCTGCAGCACCCCTGCGACCGGAGCGGAGGTTGTGGTTGTCGCTCCGGGCAAAGGTGTACATGACGCGAGGTTGGGGCGAGATCGCCTGGGTCTGCCAGACGAGGGGCGCCCTCGTGATCCACCTAGAGTACGACGGCGCCTCCTTAATGTTCTTCAAGGTCTTCGACGTGGAAGGACGCCGGCTGGAATGCTGCCCCGAGAAGGGCGGTCGGGGCATCGCCGTGGCGAGGACTAGGCCGGCCGGTCGCCCCCTCGGCAGCTCCTCAGGGAGCAGCGAAGGGGCCGGAGGGTCCAGCGCCTCCGCCGAGCTTCTGGCGATTCCGGAGACGAGCGACGACAGCTCTGAGCCTCGAGCTCGCCCGGCCTCCGGGCCGAGGCGGGCTCTGAGCTACCGGCGCTGTTGATCTGGATGGGGTTGGCGGCGGCGCCTGGCGGCCCACTATTGATGATGGCGTCTCCTGCGGAGTCCAAACGGAATGAAACCTTTGGGAACGTGATTTTGGGAACGAACATGATCCAGGAGACTTGGACCCTACGTCAAGCAACCAACAGGGAAGTCACGAGGTAGGGGGGCTCGCCTACCCACCCCCCCAGGCACGCCCTCCACCCTCGTGGGCCCCCTGTTGCTCCACCGACATACTCCTTCCTCCTATATATACCTACGTACCCCCAGACGATCAGAGACGGAGCCAAAAACCTAATTCCACCGCTGCAACCTTCTGTACCCACGAGATCCCATCTTGGGGCCTGTTCCGGAGCTCCACCGACGTACTCCTTCCTCCTATATATACCTACGTACCCCCAAACGATCAGATACGGAGCCAAAAACCTAACTCCACCGCCGCAACCTTCTGTACCCATGATCAGATACGGAGCCAAAAACCTAACTCCACCGCCGCAACCTTCCGTACTCCTTTGCCTCCTTCGGCCGCGCCTCTGCCCTTCGCGCCGGCGCTCGGCCGGTCTCGCGTGCTCAACGACGAGGCCATGGACAAGGTGCGCCCAATGCTTGCCTCCAGCTTCAATGAGTGGGGGGAGACGATGGCTTGCCCCACGTCCCGCACTCGCTCGGTTCATACGGCCACTGAGATCCCAATCTTCATCGACGCCCTCTAGGCAGGCCTGATTCCTCCCTTTTCCTCCTTCTTCAACGCCGTACTTGAGCACTATCAGATCCACATGCTGCATCTCGACCCTCAGTCCATGACACTTCTTGCCGTCTTCGCCTTCGTGTGCGAAGCCATGGTGGGCATTGCTCCTTCAGTGGCTCTCTTCCGCCACTTCTTCTCATTGCATCTGACCGACCCTCAGCAGTGCTCAGGGTGCGCGAGCTTCCAGGCTGTGGCTGCGACAGTAGGCGAAGGGATCGATTTCGAGCTCCCTCCATCCACGAGCGACTTCCGGATATGATGGGTGTTTGTTGATGCTGGTGTGCTCAGTCCTCTGCTTCAGGCTCCGTCGGGGCCCGCTGTTCCTAACCCTGGCTGGGGCCATCAGCGGCTTGCGAGCCCCGGCCTTGTCTGTGTCTGGCTCAGGTTGAAATTGCTGAAGGATCGCGGCGTGACTGCACCGATGGTGGTGAAGGAATTCGTGCGCCATCGGGTCGCTCCGCTCCAGCGCCATTCTCGCCCCATGTGGACCTTGCTCAGAAGCGAGACCACATGAGGTTTCAGGAGTCTAGGATCCTCCTGGGGACGCGAGGGACAGTGCTCAGGGTCCTAACGGGCGTCTCTCTGCCAGCTGATCTGCCCAGGAATAGTTGCCTGCTGTACCACTGCGAGAATAGGGACGAATTCGTGAAGGCCATTCCTCTCTTCGATGAATGGGGGCCGCGACCGGTCGGCCTGGAGGGGCCTCGGGAGAACATTGTCGCTGTGGTTCCCTTTCTCGCTCCTGATGCGGGGCTTGCCCCAAGTGATGGTGCTGGTGGGCGAGCCCGAGCAGAGATCGGCGGCTCGTGTGCTAATGAGCACGCGCCGGGCGGTGATCCTGGGGCATCGTCTTCTGGAGCATGCCACACCCCTCCTGAGGCGTCGGTTGCTGAGGAGACGCTGCGTGCGACTCCCGAGGCCAAGGCTCCAGTAGCCTCGGGAGATCATGGTGAACCGGCGCCCGACTGTTCGCCGCAACCGAGCGCCCCTGAAGATATTCTCCTGAGCTCTCCTGCGGCCCCGCTGTGCTCCGGCCGTCACGTCCAGCGTTTCGGTCGTCTGTTGATACGTCTCCAACGTATCTATAATTTTTGATTGCTCCATGCTATATTATCTACTGTTTTGGACCATATTGGGCTTTATTTTACACTTTTATATTACTTTTGGGACTAACCTATTAACCGGAGGCCCAGCCCAGAATTGCTGTTTTTTTGCCTATTTCAGTGTTTCGAAGAAACGATATATCAAACGGAGTTCAAACGGAATGAAATCTTCGGGAACGTGATTTTCTCATCAGATAAGATCCAGAAGACTTGGACCCTCGGTCAAGAAAGGAGGGAGGAGGGTGGAGGGCGCCCCCCCCCTATTGCGCGCCCCCTGCCTCGTGGGCCCCTCGAAGCTCCACCGACATACTCCTTCCTCCTATATATACCTACGTACCACCGACAGATCAGATACGGAGCTAAAAACCTAATTCCACCGCCGCAACTTTCTGTATCCACAAGATCCCATCTTGGGGCCTGTTCCGGAGCTCCACCGGAAGGGGAATCCACCACGGAGGGCTTCTACATCATCATCATAGCCTCTCCGATGAAGTGTGAGTAGTTTACTTCAGACCTTCAGGTCCATAGTTAGTAACTAGATGGCTTCTTCTTCTTTTTGGATCTCAATACAATGTTCTCCTCCTCACTCGTGGATATCTATACGATGTAATCTTATTTTGCCGGTGTGTTTGTTGAGATCGATGAATTGTGGGTTTATGATCAAGATTATCTTTGAGCAATATTTGAATATTCTCTGAATTCTTTTATGTATGATTGGTTATCTTTGCAAGTCTCTTCGAATTGTGCGTTTGGTTTGGCCAACTAGATTGGTAGTTCTTGCAATGGGAGAAGTGCTTAGCTTTGGGTTCAATCTTGCGGTGTCCTTTCCAAGTGACAGTAGGGGCAGCAGGGCACATATTGTATTGTTCCCATCGAGGATAACAAGATGGGGTTTTTATCATATTTCATGAATTTATCCCTCTACATCATGTCATCTTGCTTAAGGCATTACTCTGTTTTCATTAACTTAATACTCTAGATGCATGCTGGATAGCGGTCGATGAGTGGAGTAATAGTAGTAGATGCAGGCAGGAGTCGGTCTACTTGTTGCGGACGTGATGAATATATACATGGTCTGTCAGGACCCCGATCCTAAGTCACACCGATCTAGCATGTAACACCTCATATCACTTTGTGGCCTCACGCACGGTATTCCCACGGGTGTCGCCTTACCATGGCCCGGGACCGTTTGTGTCTTTTGGCTCACGTATATGATAGTGTCGCTAGCATCCACATGACGAAGAACCCGGCCGACATGGCTAGTCGTGATCCCAAAGCGGCACTAACCTATGGGGACAGGCATACATGAATCACTTCGAGCATGTCGGTCATCAACGTATGAATTGGGCTGTAGCACTTTGGGCTAACAGGACTCGGTATCCCGGGCTGTAGCAGCTAAGCAGGACTCCGAATATCACCGCGTGACATTTCCCGAAGGAGACAGACATAGGAACGAAATGAAACACATGCCGCCAGTCAAGTGTCCAAGCAGTAGTGCTTTGGGCTAGCAGGACTCCGGTGAACCGGGCTGTAGCGGACTACTATCGCTCAGAAGCACAAGACTTACATTTCCCCATATGAAAGGCTGCCAAGGATAAACAACTAGTTTGTCGGATCCCACCCATACCAAGCATTTCAATCATACACGCAATATGCCTGATATGAGTAAATACAACAAGGCATCACAACAAAACTCTACAACTCAAGTACTTTATTTAAAAGGCTCCGAGGAGCCATACATAACATAGTCATACGGGTAGGGGTCACATGACCCAACACTCAAGTCATACAATCATACAAGCACATGCGGAAGCAAACTAGTCTCGAGTACAGGACTCTAGAAAGAAAGAAAGCTTGTTGGAGCCTTCCTATCTACAATGGCCCTTCACAAGTCTTAGATCGCCACACTGGTGGCTAATTCACTTTCGTCGATGTCAACATCTACATAGAATCCGTCGGAGGGGTAGTATTGTCCTCTGGAAAACATTGATTAAACAAACATGAGTACAAAAGTACTCAAAGCAAGTCTTACCACAGAATCCTATCATACATGCACATTCTCAAGAAGGAGGTGGAGTTATTTGCACAAGCCAGCTTTGACTCTTGGCTAAGCTATCCCACGTGACACACTTTGAAAAGCATTTGTCGCACACGCAGTCCACTACTCACCAACACAATACTCCACCGTGGATCCTCTCTCGTCATCCCCGAGAGGGCCATCCACGATACTCACACTTATCTTGAGGCTTTTAGTAGTATCCATTTACTTGTCTATGAACTGATATAGGTAACCCAGAAGTCCTTCTCCGTGGACACGGCTATTCGAATAGATCATATTAAACCTGCAGGGTGTACTTCTTCACACACGCTCTCACCACTTACCGTCGTTTACACGACATGTACTCGCAACCTTCAAGCGGAAGCCCAACGTGGGTGTCGGCCACAGCCTACCTAAACACTCAAGTCCCTAGTCCAGGTTTATCGCCTATTCGGGTTCCATCCAAGGAGTCCGCCGAGGTTTCCCATACGGCCCGAACGATGTGTACAGGGTTCCCGAGACACCAAGCAGGCGAATCGGTACACGGGCCACGGTGCCTACCGCAACACAACCCACCCCTAAGGTCAGCTATGCGGCGGCCCCCAAAGATACTACAAACACGAAACTACTTGCAACTCCCGGACTATGAACAGGGGTGGTTAAGAAGCCGAGAGGGTCCATTGGTTTCGGGCCCAATGCGTGGTAGTAGCTAGTTCATGGATCACAAACACAGATCTCAGTTCTTAGGGTCGGCTTCAATGAAACAACCCACCATGTACTCCTACATGGCCTCTCATCGATACCTTTACCAAATCGTGTTCAACACTTTCACTCTCGAACCAACACAACCTTTCACTCCGGTTCATCATCCCGATGAGCAGGACACGACACAACTCTAAGCATAGCAAGCATAGCATGGTAGGAACAACACAAACATGGCTCAATCAACTCCTACACATACTAGTGGGTTTCATCTGAATTCTTGTGGCAATGACAGGTCATGCAAAGGAAGTGGGTTCAACTACCGCATGACACAACAGTTTGAATCGCGTTGTCTTAATGCGATAACGAGAGCGAAGCGAGAACATGGGTTTGTATCGGAATGATCAATGAGTTGCTTGCTGATGGAACTGGGGTAGAGAACTGCCCTTCGGATGGGTAGTCGAGGTTATCTTGGGCGAGAACCTATCATGAAAACACAATCAAATAAACATACAAACAATATGCAACAATATGATGCATGCTATGACATGGCAATATGGATGTGTGTTGGCCTAATGCAAGTTGAAGGAACAGGGGATGAACTCATTTGAATCAAGATTCAAATGATAGCTCATTTGAGTTAGTCCTAATGGTGCAATATCTTATTCTGGTTATTCAGCATAGTTAACTTGTTTTAACATGCATGAAACCTGTACCAATGGATAGAGTGTATTTTTCTGATAAATTTTCATATATAAATCTTTGCATTTGGAGTTATAGATAAAAGTTATAAACATTTGAAATTTGGATTATATTCTGGAATTTATTATATAAAGATAAATCCAGAATTTGATTTAATGCGTCAAAGATGAGGTCAGCGTGACGTCAGGGGGTCAACGGGTCGCCCAGGTCAAACTGACCAGTGGGACCCGCATGTCAGGTTAGTTTAACTAATTAGTTTAATTAGAACTAATCCTAATTAGTTAACAGGGGGCCCACTGTCATTGACTTAGACAGTCAGCGAGGCCCACCGGCAAGGGGTTAGTGGTATACTGGCGTCTAGCCGCGAGGCGAACCTTAATGAGCAGAGTGCGTTGCACTTTCCGGCCACCAAATGGGGCGCGGGAGCATCTATGTGAAGCTGGAGGTGAGCCGCGATGTTTGGTGGGGTTAGTCGGAGTCGGGTGGCGGAGTGGGCGCCGTGACAAGTCGGGCGGCCGGGCTCGGGTGATGTCGGGTTAGTTGCTAGGGGCTCGGCGAGGCGTGGGAAGTGCATAGTTAGGCCCAGCGCAGCTCGGTGAGTGCGATGGACAGGGTGGCGTGGCGTTGGGTGGCCGGAGCCTGCGTCACACGAAGCTCATGGCGGTGGGTTCGGGTGATCAACATGCGCTCGTTGTGGTGCACGAAGAAGAGCGTGGAGAGGATGGAGAGGTAGCCAGGCTCACGGTGATCTCGTAGAGAGCCTCGGCGGGGTCGGGGATGCTCTGATGCGGCGGCGACGGCGATGGGGATCTCCGGCGGCTCGAGCTTCGGTCGAGGTCGGTGTAGAGGCCTCGGGGTGCTTAGAGCGGCGGGACTCGGCTAGCTAGGGTAGTGGGGTGCGGCGGAGATCTTGGACATGGTGGGGAGGAGCGTGGACGGCGGGAGCACGGCCGACGTGGTGGCGCGTCGGCGATGGCGTCGGCCAGGTTGGGGGAGAGCGAGAGAGAGAGGCGGGGGAAATGGGGTGTCCAGGGGTTCGGGCGGCGACGTGGAGGTCGCCCAGCAGCGAGGCGGCGAGGTGAAGCAGGCGGCGGCTGCGTGGCGCCTCGAAGCTCACGGGCCGGCAAGAGCTGCCTGGCCGAGCCAAGCAGCTCAGCGCTTTGGCTGGGCCGCGGGTGGGCAGGCCGAGCTGACAGTAGGGTTTTCCTTTTTTATTCTTTTTCTATATTCTGAAACTCTGTTGGGGTTTTTAAAATACCAAAACACTTTTAAAAATCACCAAAATGCTCCTGGTCACTTGTTGGAATAATCCCAACATGAAACATTTTGGTTTGGCAATTTTGAACATTTAAAATAATTTTCATAATTTAAAATGCTCATTTCAAAAACTTATGAATTAATCTTAGGACCCTTAGATGACCTAGAAAATGGTACACCTCCTTTGACATGGGTTACGAACCAAAACAAAGAGGATGAACATTTTGAAGGGCATTTCGAGTTCATTGAAATAATTTTAGTAAACCCTAGTTCTTTTAAGGGGGTGTTCGGGGTTTCTGCCTTCCCCATTTCAAATTCAAATGAAATTTAAACATGATGCACACCCTAATGCATGGTCTATCTGGGATGTGACAACTCACCCCCACTCAAAAGAATCTCGTCCCGAGATTTAGGATCTGTTGCGAAAAAGGTGGGATACTCAAGTCGAAGACGATCCTCCCTTTCCCAAGTTGCCTCTTGCTCGGAATGGTTTGACCATTGAACCTTTAGAAACTTGATATTCCGACGTCGAGTGGTACGCTCGGCTTGATCGAGAATACGAACGGGATATTCTCGATAGGTGAGGTTATCTTGGAGATCAAGCGTTTAAGTGGTCTACTCCACGGATAGGATCCGAGAAGCAACGCTGAGTTGGGAAACGTGGAAGACATCATGGACTCGGAAAGATGCGGAGGTAGTTCCAATTGGTAGGCAACTTCCCTCGTTTGGCAAGAATGCGAAAGGGTCCAATGTAACGAGGAGCCAACTTTCCTTTGATATCAAAGCGATGGGTTCCCTTCAAAGGAGTAACCCGAAGGTAAGCCTTCTCGCCAATTTCATAAGCCATAGGCTTATGCTTGCGGTCATATTGGCTCTTTTGACGAGATTGGGCTGTTTTCAATTTCTCACGAACAACGCGAACCTGCTCTTCTGCTTCCTGAATCATGTCCGGGCCAAAGAGTTGTCTCTCCCCGGTTTACGACCCGATTAAGAGGCGTTCGACATTTCCGTCCATAAAGAACTTCGAAGGGCTTTGCCCAAGCTGGCTTGATAGCTATTGTTATAAGCGAACTCGGCGAATGGAAGGCATTTCTCCCAATTCATGCCGAAGAGATGATGAAGCTCGAAGCATATCCTCTAGGATTTGATTGACTCGTTCTACTTGACCACTTGATTGGGGATGGAAAGCGGTGCTAAAGGAGAGACGAGTTCCCATAGCGTTTTGGAAACTTTCCCAAAATCGAGAGGTGAAGAGACTTCCACGGTCTGAGTTAATCTCTAATGGAATACCATGAAGAGACACTATTCGAGAGATATACAACTCAGCTAGCTGACTAGCGGTTATACTCTCACGAACAGGTAGGAAGTGGGCTACTTTGGAAAGACGATCAACGGCAGCGAAGATAGCATTATTCCCTCTCTTGGTCTGGGAAACCCGGTAATGAAATCCATACCGATTTTATCCCATTTCCATTCAGGAATTTCCAAAGGTTGAAGGGTACCAAAGAGCCGTTGATGCTCTGCTTTAACTCGACGACCGGCGTCGCAATTAGCAATGTATTGAGCGATTTCTCTCTTCATCCTAGTCCACCAAAACCTCTGGCGTAGATCTTGATACATTTTAGTACTACCGGGATGAATGGTGAGAGGAGAGTCATGAGCTTCCTTAAGAATCAATCGCCTCAGGTTGCGCACCTTGGGAACCACTAGACGGTCTCCAAAGAACACAACACCTTGTTCATCAATGGAGAAACAATCTGCGACTCCTTTCTTGATGTTTCTCCCGACACGGGAGATTCCGGATCTACCTTACGTGCTTTGATGATCTGATCCGTAAGGGTAGGTTTCGTTACCAGGGTGGAAAGGAATCCTCGAGGAACAATGTGAAGATTAAGCTTACGAAATTCCTCGTGGAGAATTGGTTGACTTTGTTGTAACATCAGATTGTTACAATAAGATTTGCGACTTAGGGCGTCACCATGACATTGCTTTGCACTGGGGTGTAGGATATTCCTAAGTCGAAATCTGTAATCAACTCGACCCAACGTCTTTGCCTGAGATTCAGATCCGTTGGGTAAAGATATATTTCAGACTTTGGTGATCGGTGTAGATTTCGCAACGATTACCCGAAGGTAATGTCGCCAGGTTTTGAGTGCATGAACCATCGCTGCAAGCTCTAGATCGTGTGTGGGATAGTTATCCTCATGTGGGCGCAAGCCGGGAAGCGTAGGCAATCACATGACGATCTTGCATGAGTATGCAACCTAGTCCTTGTCATGAGGCGCCGTAATAGATAATAAAGTCCTTAGAGAAATCTGGTGGAACAAATGCGGAGCAGATGTCGAGCGTCTTTTCAGTTCCTCGAAGCTGAACTCAGACCGTGGCGTCCATTCGAACTTCTTATATTTCTTGAGGAGATCGGTTAGAGGTTTGGAAACTTTAGATAAAATCTCGACGAAGCGGCGTCAATAGCTAGCTAAACCGAGGAAACTCGAACTTGCTTGACCGATTCAGGTGGAGTCCAATCAAGGATGGCTTGAACTCGCCGGGATTGACGCAATGCCCTTACCAGAGATTACATGGCCTAGATAGGTCACTTCGGTAACCAGAATTCGTGACTTAGAGAATTTGGCATAAAGGCGGTGCTCTCGAAGTTTCATCAATACTAGCCTTAGATGTTCGGCATGTTCTTCCTCATTCTTGGAGTAGATGAGTATATCATCGAGGTATACCACTGACGAATTTATCCAAGTACTCCATAAAGATTGAGTACATTAACCGAGAGAAGGTGGCTGGAGCATTGGTTAAACCGAAAGACATGACGGTGTACTCGTATTGGCCATAACGAGTAACAAAAGCCGTTTTGGGTATGTCCCCGTTCTTGATTTTGATTTGATGGTAGCCCAACCTCAAATCCATTTTGGAAAAGACTGAGGATCCAGCGAGCTGATCATACAGGTCGTTGATCACGGGAGCGGATACTTGTTCTTGATAGTGACCAAATTGACAGGTCGGTAATCTACAACCATCCGATCCGTACCATCCTTCTTCTTGACGAAGAGGACGGGCAAGCCCATGGAGATGAACTAGGACGGATGAAACCTTTTGCAAGGACTCATCGAGTTGTTTCTTGAGTTCAGCTAGTTCTAGGGGTGCCATCTTATAAGGTCTTCTAGAGATTGGGACGGTTCCGGGAATAAGATCTATCACGAACTCAACATCCCCGGGGTGGAACACTGGCAGTTCCTCCGAAAGACATCCGGGAAATCACGGACTCACCGGAATATCTTCGAGGTCCGGAAGGGGTTGGCATTTAAGGAGTAAAGCTGGCGCTTAGACACTCGAGTTAAAACATCCTTTGTCTTGCCCAAGGATGGGTAAGTTGAACAGTTCTAGTAGAGCAATCAATCTTAGCATAATGGGGCTGACATCCAGTCCATACCTAAGATGATGTTTATGTCCGAGGATTTGAGAGCTATTAAGGAAGCAAGAAAGACTAATCTGTCGACAAGAATTTCATTCCCATGACTTATTCTAGAGGTTTGCCATCTAGAACCAGGAGTTTGAATTTCCATGGAGGTAGGCATGTCACAGAATCGTGGTGTTGTGCAATCGAGCATAGCTCTCGAAATAAATGAATGAGATGCTCCAAAGATCAAAAAGAACGGTTGTCGGATGGCAATTAACAAGAAGCGCATCGAGGACGACGTTGGGATCCTCATAGGTTTCTTCAGCAGAGACATAGTTGACATGGCCACGAGCGGTGGCAATCGGTTTAGCATAGGGCACCTTCCTCATTGGCTTGCCACGCCAATGAGACTTTCCAACTTGACTGGGTGGTTACGGGGACACTTTCATGGATGTAGTGGCCCGTCTCTCCACATTTGAAACAAGTTATCATATTGGGGCGTGGAGCGGCACTAGCAATGGGCCTCCATAAGTCTTGGGCGGAACATCTGCTGGTTGGGGCGAGGCGCCTCAAAGGATGGCCTCGGGGTGAACTCGGGTGGTAGAGCAAGATTTGGAATCCAAACCCGGCGCTTCGGGATCCAAATACGGATGAAGATCCAGAGTCACGGATGTGCTTGCGAGAAGCCTCAAAATCAGTCTGCACTTGATTTAGGCCGATAGCCTTATTGACTAGCTTCGGGAAAGAGGTACACTCATGCAGACGGAGATCTCGGCGTAGCTTCAGGCTAAGTCCCTTGCGGAACCTTGCCTGCTTCTTAGCATCGGTAGAAACTTCTTCGGGGGCATAACGTGCTAACCTCCCAAATTCACGGCTGTAGGCATCCACCGATAGCCTACCTTGGGTGAAACTGCAGAATTCCTCACGTTTGCGGTCCATAAGACCTTACGGAATATGATGCTCGCGAAGGCGGCATCGAATTCAGCCCAAGTTGTAACTTGTCCAACCGGACGATAGCCTCATAATTTTCCCACCGTAGCGGGCAGGCCTTCAAGATGATAGGCGGCAAAGGTAACCTTGTCGGCCTCAGCCACGTTGGCGGAACGCAGCTTGTGGTGGATCTTTGCGGAGCCAATCATCCGCGCCGAGTGGCTCGGCGGAATATTTGAACTTTGGCGGATATAGCTTGACGAAATCGTTGAGTGAAACCACATCGCTTTCTCGGTGGCGTGCTGTGTTTTGTTCAATCCGCTCCAATAAGCGGTTGGTCTCACGCTTATTGCGTTCGCTCAAAGATCACCTCGACCAAGGATGGCGGTTGCGGCAGATTCACATTTCTGGCTGCACTACCCTCCCCTGCTCGAACAGCAGGAGTGTTATGAGTGTTGACCATCACAGGAGACAAAGCAAAGGTTTAAACCAGGATGGCAGAATTAAGCAAGGGAATGCGGAAGGTAATGGATAGCATGGAATGCAAAGATGTTCATTCGTATGACATGGTAATATAAAACATATATATATACCAACGGTCATACACACCATTCATAGTTTAGTACAAGCCTGACGAAGTACAACTATAAGGAAGGGCGTTACATCTCATCGGAAGCATCCCAACTTCTATACATTATTTTTCTACACTTCCGGAACGATACACACTAAGTCGTATTCCACAAGTCACGCAGGACGGCGGAAATACAACTATTACAATACTAGGGATACTACTACTACTCGAGACAGCTCCGTAGTAGTCCTCATAGAAGTCACCTCCCAATCTCGGAAGTGGAACATGATCATCCGGAAGCAGAGATAATCCTGTGGAGCTTGTGGACCATAGGGACTCGGATGTGGGCGTGGTCCAACAAACGGTGGCACGAGGCCCACGAGGAGGAGTGATGCCTCCAACCTCACGCCACTCCATGAAGTCCGGCAGACTCGCCCGCACGGGGTACAAGTCCCTCATATCCATATATCCGGCTTGCACGACAGGTGCAAACCTAGTCAGAGTAGCCCAGTGATCAGCACGGGCATTAAAGAGCTCCATACGCAAGGCCCGGTTTTCACGGTCCTTGTCTTCCAAAGATCTCCGTGGTGGTGCGAAGGAGTGAGTCCTCATGGGATGCATCGCTGTACAAACCACGAAGGTAGCCATGCGCCCGGGAAGGGATCTTTGGCATGTAGCGGAAATCACCGTTGACCAGCAAAGGCAGTTACGGCTCGAATAATAGTCATCATAGAATAGGCTGCATCTTGCACAGACATTCCAATAGTGATCCCAAGTCCATAAGAACGATTGGAGCGGTTCGGTAGCTCCGGATAAGATGGATAAATCCGGACCGTGCATAGATATTGGCTTTGATTGAAATCCTCGAACTGCTCCTCGACGGTATATTCAGGATACCATCGATAACCAGCCTCAACCATCACCCTAACCAACATGGCCGTGTGACCGCACACACCAATGCAACGGGTTAAGCGAACCACTTGGTTCTCGGGAACGGTGGCCATCTGAAAGCACAGCCATAATGCAAAGGCATTAGAATTCCTAGGGAAAATCGGGCAGCATAACATCCGTAAATGCTCAAAATTAGATTTGAGACATTAAAATCAGATTGCAAATCCACTCTACAACATCATATCAAGGTTCGGTTCAAATGATAGCATACTAAAAATTTAGTAGCACCGAATCGAGGATGTAACCAACAATCCTATAAGTTACTACGGATTAGTAACACGTGAACACGATAGAGAATAGAGCCTAGTCCTAAACCCACGTCGAATGAGAAGAGGATGACTCAGATCGAGGGCATAAGGTAAAGGAGTAAAAAGAGCCTTACGTTCCTCCCACAATCAATTCCCTACATATAACTAAAGCATTTCTAGACTCAACATCGACCAGTTTGGCTTAGCGAACCTACAGGCAGCCCTCGCTCGATGCCAACGCTGTCAGACCCCGATCCTAAGTCACACCGATCTAGCATGTAACACCTCATATCACTTTGTGGCCTCACGCACGGTATTCCCACGGTGTCGCCTTACCATGGCCGGGACCGTTTGCGTCTTTTGGCTCACGTATATGATAGTGTCGCTAGCATCCACATGACGAAGAACCCGGGCCGACATGGCTAGTCGTGATCCCAAAGCGGCACTAACCTATGGGGACAGGCATACATGAATCACTTCGAGCATGTCGGTCATCAACGTATGAATTCGGGCTGTAGCACTGGGCTAACAGGACTCCGGTATCCCGAGTACATGCTTGAGCTAGGCAGGACTCCGAATATCACCGCGTGACATTTCCCGAAGGACGGACATATAGGAACGAAATGAAACACATGCCGCCGATTAAGTGTCCAAGCGGTAGTCTTTGGGCTGAGGACTCCGGTGAACCGCTGTAGCGGACTACTATCGCTCGGAAGCACGAGACTTACATTTCCCCATATGAAAGGCTGCCAAGGATAAACAACTAGTTTGTCGGATCCCACCCATACCAAGCATTTCAATCATACACATAATATGCCCGATATGAGTAAATACAACAAGGCATCACAACAAAACTCTACAACTCAATTACTTTATTTAAAAGGCTCAGGAGCCATACATAACATAGTCATACAGGGTAGGGGTCACATGACCCAACACTCAAGTCATACAATCATACAAGCACATGCGGAAGCAAACTAGTCTGAGTACAGACTCTAGAAAGAAAGAAAGCTTGTTGGAGCCTTCCTATCTACAATGGCCCTTCACAAGTCTTAGATCGCCACCTGGTGGCTAATTCACTCGTCGATGTCAACATCTACATAGAATCCGTCGGAGGGGGTAGTATTGTCCTCTGGAAAACATTGATTAAACAAACATGAGTACAAAAGTACTCAACAAGTCTTACCACAGAATCCTATCATACATGCATTTTCTCAAGAAGGAGGTGGAGTTATTTGCAAAGAAGCCAGCTTTGACTCTTGGCTAAGCTATCCTACGTGACACACTTTGAAAAGCATTTGTCGCACACGAGTCCACTACTCACCAACACAATACTCCACCGTGGATCCTCTCTCGTCATCCCCGAGAGGGCCATCCACGATACTCACACTTATCTTGAGGCTTTTAGTAGTATCCATTTACTTGTCTATGAACTGATATAGGTAACCCAGAAGTCCTTCTCCGTGGACACGGCTATTCGAATAGATCATATTAAACCCTGCAGGGGTGTACTTCTTCACACACGCTCACCACTTACCGTCGTTTACACGACATGTACTCGGCAACCTTCAAGCGGAAGCCCAACGTGGGTGTCGGCCACAGCCTACCTAAACACTCAAGTCCCTAGTCCAGGGTTATCGCCTATTCGGGTTCCATCCGCAGGGAGTCCGGCCGAGGTTTCCAATACAGCCCCGAACGATGTGTACAGGGTTCCCGAGACACCAAGCAGGCGAATCGGTACACCGGCCACGGTGCCTACCGCAACACAACCCACCCCTAAGGTCAGCGTATGCGGCGGCCCCAAAGATACTACAAACACCAGAAACTACTTGCAACTCCCGGACTATGAACAAGGGTGGTTAAGAAGCCGAGAGGGTCCATTGGTTTCGGGCCCAATGCGTGGTAGTAGCTAGTTCATGGATCACAAACACAGATCTCAGTTCTTAGGGTCGGCTTCAATGAAACAACCCACCATGTACTCCTACATGGCCTCTCATCGATACCTTTACCAAATCGTGTTCAACACTTTCACTCTCGAACCAACACAACCTTTCACTCCAGGTTCATCATCCCGATGAGCGGACGACACAACTCTAAGCATAGCAAGCATAGCATGGTAGGAACAACACAAACATGGCTCAATCAACTCCTACACATACTAGTGGGTTTCATCTAATTCTCGTGGCAATGACAGTCATGCAAAGGAAGTGGGTTCAACTACCGCAGCACACAACAGTTTGAATCGCGTTGTCTTAATGCAGTAAACGAGAGCAGAAGCGAGAACATGGGTTTGTATCGGAATGATCAATGAGTTGCTTGCCTGATGGAACTGGGGTAGAGAACTGCTCTTCAGATGGGTAGTCGAGGTTATCTTCTAAAGCGTAACCTATCATGAAAACACACGAAATAAACATACAAACAATATGCAACAATATGATGCATGCTATGACATGGCAATATGGATGTGTGTTGGCCTAATGCAAGTTGAAGGAACAGGGGATGAACTCATTTGAATCAAGATTCAAATGATAGCTCATTTGAGTTAGTCCTAATGGTGCAATATCTTATTCTGGTTATTCAGCATAGTTAACTTGTTTTAACATGCATGAAACCTGTACCAATGGATAGAGTGTATTTTTCTGATAAATTTTCATATATAAATCTTTGCATTTGGAGTTATAGATAAAAAGTTATAAACATTTGAAATTTGGATTATATTCGGAATTTATTATATAAAGATAAATCCAGAATTTGATTTAATGCGTCGGCATGAGGTCGGCGTGACGTCAGGGTCAACGGGTCGCCTGTGTCAAACTGACCAGTGGGACCCGCATGTCGTGGTTAGTTTAACTAATTAGTTTAATTAGAACTAATCCTAATTAGTTAACTGGGGCCCACTGTCATTGACTTAGACGATCAACGAGGGCCCACCGACAGGGGGTTAGTGGTCAACTTCGCGGCGTCTAGCCGGGCGAGGCCAGACGCCAAGTGAGCAGAGTGCGTTGCACTTTCCGCCACCAAATGGGGCGCGGGAGCATCTATGTGAAGTCGGAGGTGAGCCGCGATGTTTGGTGGGGTTAGTCGGAGTCGGGTGGCGGAGTGGGCGCGGCGACGAGTCGGGCGGCGGCCGGGCTCGGGTGATGTCGGGTTAGTTGCTAGGGGCTCGGCGGCGTGGGAAGTGCATAGTTAGGCCCAGCGCAGCTCGGTGAGTGCGATGGACAGTGGTGGCGTGGCCGTTGGGTGACCGGAGCCTCGTCGGCGACGAGCTCCGCGGCGGTGGGTTCGGGTGATCAACGTGCGCTCGTTGTGGTGCACGAAGAAGAGCGTGGAGAGGATGGAGAGGTAGCCAGGCTCACGGTGATCTCGTAGAGAGCCTCGGCGGGGTCGGGGATGCTCTGATGCGGCGGCGACGGCGATGGGGATCTCCGGCTCGAGCTTCGGTCGAGGTCGGTGTAGAGGCCTCGGGGTGCTTAGAGCGGCGGGACTCGGCTAGCTAGGGTAGTGGGGTGCTGGCGGAGATGCTGGACATGGTGGGGAGGAGCGTGGGCGGCGGGGAGCACGGCGTCGGCAGTGGCGCGTCGGCGATGGCGTCGGCCAGTTGGGGGAGAGCGAGAGAGAGGCAGGGGAAATGGGGTGTCCAGGGGTTCGAGGCTGACGTGGAGGTCGCCCAGCAGCGAGGCGAGGGGTGAAGCGAGGCGGCGGCCAGTGCGTGGCGCGCCGAGCTCAGCCGGCAAGACTGCTGGCCGAGCCAAGCAGCTGTTGGCCAGCGCTGGCTGGGCAGCAGTGGGCGGGCGGTGGCGACAGTAGGGTTTTCCTTTTTTATTCTTTTTCTATATTCTGAAACTCTGTTGGGGTTTTAAAAATACCAAAACACTTTTAAAAATCACCAAAATGCTCCTGGTCACTTGTTGGAATAATCCCAACATGAAACATTTTGGTTTGGCAATTTTGAACATTTAAAATAATTTTCATAATTTAAAATGCTCATTTCAAAAACTTATGAATTAATCTTAGGACCCTTAGATGACCTAGAAAATGGTACACCTCCTTTGACATGGGTTACGAACCAAAACAAAGAGGATGAACATTTTGAAGGGCATTTCAGGTTCATTGAAATAATTTTTAGTAAACCCTAGTTCTTTTAAGGGGGGTGTTCTGGGGTTTCCTGCCTTCCCCATTTCAAATTCAAATGAAATTTAAACATGATGCACACCCTAATGCATGGTCTATCTGGGATGTGACATGGTCATACCTAGATACTCTCATAACTATGCTCAATTCTGTCAATTGCTCAACAATAATTCGTTCACCCACCGTAAAATACCTATGCTCTTGAGAGAAGCCACTAGTGAAATCTATGGCCCCCGGGTCTATTCTCATCATATTAATCTTCCTACGCTTTATTATTGCTTTGCTTTTTACTTTGCATTTTATTTTACTTTGCATCTTTATACCAAAAATACCAAAAATATTATCTATCATCTCTATCATATCTCACTCTCGTAAGTGACCGTGAAGGGATTGACAACCCCTATTTTCATTGGTTGCGAGGAGTTATTTTCTTTGTGTAGGTACGAGGGACTTGCGTGTGGCCTCCTATTGGATTGAAACCTTGGTTCTCGAAAACTGAGGGAAATACTTACGCTACTCTGCTGCATCATCCTCTCCTCTTCGGGGAAAACCAACGCAAGCTCAAGACGTAGCAAGAAGGATTTCTGGCGCCGTTGCTGGGGAGTCTACGCAAAAGTCAACATACCAAGTACCCATCACAATCCCTTATCTCTCGCATTACATTATTTACCATTTTGCCTCTCGTTTTCCTCTCCCCCACTTCACCCTTGCCATTTTATCCACCCTCTCTTTTCCATTTGCCTTTTTCTCGCTTGCTTGTCGTTATGGTTAGTCTTATATCTTCTCCGTTGTCTCCCGAGAATGAAGTTCTAAATTTTAAGCAAAGGGAGGGAGAAAATCTAAAAGACTCTTGGTACAGAATTTGCAATGCTCAAAATAGATCTACCAGGAAGCAATCTACTTCAGTTCTTCTCCGCAATTTTTATGTAGGTGCTAATCCTTGGTATAGATATATCCTCGATACCATTATCAGAGGGAATTTCTTGGGTAGCCATATTTTTTATTCTTATAATGCTATGATAGATTTATTCGGCTCACCGCCTCTTTTGGTTAATGGAACTATGTTAACTTTGGAGCATGTAATGCAAAGACTTGAAATTATTGAAAATAAAGTTGCTACCGTTGAGTTAATTGAAAATCTAGATAAAAAGATCCACAATCAAATTACCCAATATTAAGGAGAAGGAACCCATAGTTAATGAGAAAATAAATCAAGATTCCTCTAGAATTGATAAACTTGAGGGTATCATTACCAACTTGGAAACCGCTTTTTCTTTCGTAAAAAATACTCCAAGTCCACCCACTAAAATTGCTAAGCTCATGTATGTTCCTAAGAATAAGGGTGAATCCTCTAGTAAGGAAACCGCGGATCTTAAATCTATAAGTATTCATCCCAATCTTTTAGCTATCATTAAGAAACCATTTGCTACGAATGAATTTTTCGATCTTTTGCCTAAAATTTGATAATTACTAGAAAGAAAAAAAATTCTAAGGAAGGTAGATGCCTCGTTGAAGAATTGCCTACCAAAGATGGCAAAACCTAGATCTATCCTTACTTTTATGCCTAGCTAGGGGCGTTAAACGATAGCGCTTGTTGGGAGGCAACTCAATTTTATTTTTAGTTTTTGTTTTTGTTTCTGTTTAGGAATAAATAATCCATCTACCTTCTGTTTAGATGTGGTTTTATGTTTTAATTAGTGCTTGTGCCAAGTTAAACCTATAGGATCTTCTTGGATGATAGTTATTTGATCTTGCTGTAATTTCCAGAAAATTTCTGTTCACGAAAACAATTGTTAAAAATCACCAGAACGTGATAAAATAGTGATTTCAATTGCTGCTGATCAATAAACAAATTTCCTAGGTCGTCCTAGTTTGGCCGAATTTTTTAAGTTCCAGAAGTGTGCGTTAGTTACAGATTACTACAGACTGTTCTGTTTTAGACAGATTCTGTTTTTCGTGTGTTGTTTGCTTATTTTGATGAATCTATGGCTAGTAAAATAATTTATAATCCATATAGAAGTTGTAATGCAGTATGTTTAACACCATTATAATTAAAGAATGAGTTCATTACAGTATCTTGAAGTGGTCTTTTGTTTTCTTTCGCTAACGGAGCTTACGAGATTTCTGTTGAGTTTCGTGTTGTGAAGTTTTCAAGTTTTGGGTGAAATCTTTTGGTGGATTATGGAACAAGGAGTGGCAAGAGCCTAAGCTTGGGGATGCCCATGGCACCCCCAAGATAATCCAAGGACACCAAAAATTCAAAGCTTGGGGATGCCTCGGAAGGCATCCCCTCTTTCGTCCACTTCCATCGGTAACTTTACTTGGAGCTATATTTTTATTCACTACATGATATGTGTTTTGCTTGGAGCGTCTTGTATTATCTGCGTCTTTGCTTGTTAGTTTACCACAATCATCCTTGCTGTACACACCTTTTGACAGAGCCATACATGAATTGGAATTTGATAGAATACTCTATGTGCTTCACTTATATCTTTTGAGCTTTATAGTTTTGCTCTAGTGCTTCACTTATATCTTTTAGAGCACGGTGGTGGATTTGCTTTATAGAAACCTTTGATCTCTCATGATTCACTTAGATTATTTTGAGAGCCTTAAATAGCATGGTAATTTGCTTAATAATAAAAATATGCTTGGTATTCAAGATTTGTAAAACTTTCTTTTGAGTGCGTTGAATACTAAGAAAAGTTTGATGCTTGATAATTGTTTTGAGATATGGAGGTAGTAATATTAGAGTCATGCTAGTTGAGTAGTTGTGAATTTGAGAAATACTTGTGTTAAAGTTTGTGATTCCCTTAGAATGCACGTATGGTGAACCGTTATGTGATGAAGTCGGAGCATGATTTATTTATTGATTGTCTTCCTTATGAGTGGCGGTCGGGGACGAGCGATGGTATTTTCCTACCAATCTATCCCCTAGGAGCATGCGCGTAATACTTTGCTTTGATAACTTGTACATTTTTGCAATAAGTATATGAGTTCTTTATGACTAATGTTGAGTCCATGGATTATACGCACTTTTCTCAACCTTCCACCATTGCTAGCCTCTCTAATACCGCGCACTTTTCGCCGGTATTATACACCCACCATAAAACCTTCCTAAAAACAGCCACCATACCTACCTATCATGGCATTTCCATAGCCATTCCGAGATATATTGCCATGCAACTTTCCACCGTTCCGTTTATTATGACACGCTCATTCATTGTCATATTGCTTAGCATGATCATTTAGTTGACATCGTATTTGTGGCAAAGCCACCGTTCATAATTCTTTCATACATATCACTTATGAATCATTGCATATCCCATTACACGGAGGCATTCACATAGAGTCATATTTTGTTCTAAGTATCGAGTTGTAATTCTTGAGTTGTAAGAAAAATAAAAGTGTGA
Organism: Aegilops bicornis; assembly: GCA_021605145.1. NCBI lineage: Eukaryota > Viridiplantae > Streptophyta > Magnoliopsida > Poales > Poaceae > Aegilops > Aegilops bicornis. The sequence continues at coordinate 314,050,727 of CM038674.1, read as the reverse complement.
TGATCATCATTTTTAGAGCATTGTCCCAAGTGAGGAAAGGATGATGGAGACTATGATTCCCCATAAGTCGGGATGAGACACGAGACGAAAAAAAGAGAAAAGAAAAGAGGCCACAAAAAGGCCCAAATAAAAAATGAGAGAAAAGAGAGAAGGGACAATGTTACTATCCTTTTACCACACTTGTGCTTCAAAGTAGCACCATGATCTTCATGATAGAGAGTCTCTCGTTCTGTCACTTTCATATAGTAGTGGGAATTTTTTATTATAGAACTTGGCTTGTATATTCCAATGATGGGCTTCCTCAAATTTCCCTAGGTCTTCGTGAGCAAGCGAGTTGGATGCACACCCACTTAGTTTCTTTTGTTGAGCTTTCATATACTTATAGCTCTAGTGCATCCGTTGCGTGGCAATCCATACTTATAGCTCATGTATTGCGTGAAGATTGAAAAAGTTTTGAGAATGTCAAAAGTATGAAACAATTGCTTGGCTTGTCATCGGGGTTGTGCATGATTTAAATACTTTGTGTGGTGAAGATAGAGCATAGCCAGACTATATGATTTCGTAGGGATAACTTTCTTTGGCCATGTTATTTTGAGAAGACATAATTGCTTTGTTAGTATGCTTGAAGTATTATTATTTTTATGTAAATATTAAACCTTTGTCTTGAATCTTTTGAATCTGAATATTCATACCACAATTAAGAAGAGTTACATTGAAATTATGCCAAGTAGCACTCCACATCAAAAATTCTCTTTTTATCATTTACCTACTCGAGGATGAGCAGGAATTAAGCTTGGGGATGCCTGATACGTCTCCAACGTATCTATAATTTTTGATTGCTCCATGCTATATTATCTACTGTTTTGGACCATATTGGGCTTTATTTTTGCACTTATATTACTTTTGGGACTAACCTATTAACCGGAGGCCCATCCCAGAATTGCTGTTTTTTTTGTGCCTATTTCAGTGTTTCGAAGAAACGGAATATCAAACTGAGTCCAAACGGAATGAAATATTTGGGAACGTGATTTTCTCATCAGATAAGATACAGTAGACTTGGACCCTGGGTCAAGAAAGGAGGGAGGCGACCACGAGGGTGGGCGCCCCCTAGGGCGCCCCGCCTCGTGGGCCCCCCGAAGCTCCACCGACGTACTCCTTCCTCCTATATATACCTACGTACCCCCAAACGATCAGAACAGGAGCCAAAAACCTAATTCCACCGCCACAACTTCCTGTATCCACGAGATTCCATCTTGGGGCCTGTTCCGGAACTCCGCCGGAAAGGGAATCCACCACGGAGGGCTTCTACATCATCATCATAGCCTCTCCGATGAAGTGTGAGTAGTTTACTTCAGACCTTCGGGCCCATAGTTAGTAGCTAGATGGATTCTTCTCTCTTTTTTGATCTCAATACAATGTTCTCCCCCTCTCTCGTGGAGATCTATTCGATGTAATCTTCTTTTTGCGGTGTGTTTGTTGAGATCGATGAATTGTGGGTTTATGATCAAGATTATCTATGAGCAATATTTGAATCTTGTCTGAATTCTTTTATGTATGATTGGTTATCTTTGCAAGTCTCTTCGAATTATCCGTTTTGTTTGGCCAACTAGATTGGTAGTTCTTGCAATGGGAGAAGTGCTTAGCTTTGGGTTCAATCTTGCGGTGTCCTTTCCCAAAGGATGAGGGGCAGCAAGGCACGTATTGTATTGTTGCCATCGAGGATAACAAGATGGGGCTTTTATCATATTGCATGAATTTATCCCTCTACATCCTGTCATCTTGCTTAAGGCGTTACTCTGTTTTCAGTAACTTAATACTCTAGATGCATGCTGGATAGCGGTCGATGAGTGGAGTAATAGTAGTAGATGCAGATAGGAGTCGGTCTACTTGTTTTGGACGTGATTCCTATATACATGATCATGCCTAGATACTCTCATAACTATGCTCAATTCTGTCAATTGCTCAACAGTAATTCGTTCACCCACCGTAAAATACCTATGCTCTTGAGAGAAGCCACTAGTGAAATCTATGGCCCCCGGGTCTATTCTCATCATATTAATCTTCCTACGCTTTATTATTGCTTTGCTTTTTTACTTTGCCTTTTATTTTACTTTGCATCTTTATACCAAAAATACCAAAATATTATCTATCATCTCTATCAGATCTCACCCTAGTAAGTGACCGTGAAGGGATTGACAACCCCTATTCGCGTTGGTTGCGAGGAGTTATTTGCTTTGTGTAGGTACGAGGGAATTGCGCGTGGCCTCCTACTGGATTGATACCTTGGTTCTCAAAAACTGAGGGAAATACTTACGCTACTCTGCTGCATCATCCACTCCTCTTCGGGGAAAACCAACGAAAGCTCAAGACGTAACATCTATGCGTGGACTTCGAGGAGCTCCGTAAGAGTAAAGGATCCCCCAACGGCAGCAATGTATTCGGACCGCTGAAGCGGAGAAAATACTTCGCCATTGATGTGTAAGTATCACGCGGTTGTGGCCTTCCATGTGCTGTTTTCTTCTTCTGACGCCCATCTTTCAGGGCTCCACCATCTGAGGCTCCTGGATCTCCTAAGAAGCGGCCTCCTCCTTCATCAACTACCCCGCTAGCCGCGGGCGCCCTCGAGTCCTGCCCCTGGGGCGGAATTGGTTGAAGGGGCACCCATGCCTTCCTGGCGTGCTGATCCTGTGACCCCGTCGCTTCTCCCCAATGGCCTGGCGTGGAGCTTGGCAGGCGTGCCCAAGGCTCCTCCGCTGATCTTTGGTGGTAACTTGTTGGCTTCGATCCTCGGCTCCTCCTCAAGCGGCAAGCTCCCGCAAGCTCGGGTTTCTCGCGAAGACGGGCTGGTGTCGGGCGCGGCGCCAGCCCCCCGCCTCCTGCCGAGGGGTGGCGCACCGCGCGGCGCCCCACCTGCAGCCCCCAAGGCGGAGGACGAAGAAGACCGGGCGTTCGGGCTTGAGCGCGGGCGGAGCGTGGTTTGCCATGAGCTCTTCCAGGAGGCGATGAGCGCGATGAGCTGGCTTGGCGGAGAGCTCGCGAGTGTTGATTCGCGTCTTGAGGCTGAAGGAGCGACGCAAGTTGAAGGTGGCCATCAGCCTCGGCCGCTATCAACGTGACCTTGAGAACGCAAAGGCCGAAACGTCTCTCAAGGCTTCCTACGAGGCTCGCTCACGAGCCTTGGAGGAGGCTCGCGAAGCTAACCCGCCGCCGCGAGGTGGCGGAGAAACGCGCATGGGAGCTCCAGGCTGTAGTGCGTCTCTTGAACAGCAGTTGGAGGCACGCAGGGCTGCCCTCGTGTCGCTGAGGGGGATGCATGCGGAGGAGGTGGAGGTCCAGAAGCGTGAGGAGGTGCTGGCCCTGGAGGCCATGGAGCGTAGTCGTGAGCTCGTGCAACTGGAGACGAGAGAGCGACTAGTTGCCCAGGTAGAAGACGCCGTCGGGGCTCGCGAGGCCGGAGTTGAGGAGGAGGTAAACCGCCGGGTGGCTGAGGTTCGCGCGGACCTGGAGGGCAGGTACGATCTGAGGTTGAAACTCGCGGGCGTGGAGGATGAGGGAAGGGCCGCTGCCCTCAGGCCCAGGTTGAATGAGGCTGAGAGGCGTGCGAAAGCCACGGCCGCAGCCTTGGTCATGGCGCAGGCGGACTTGGCCTCTGCCCGCGCCGAGCTGCGCTCCCTCCGGAGACGGGTTGATGATGCAGAAGTCGTCGCTAGGCAGAACATGGAGGAGGTGCTCCGACACCGAACGCTGGAGCGCGAGCACGCCCCCATGCTTCAGGGGCTTCGGAACAGGGCCAATATCGCCCTGGGCCACATTTGCGATGTGGAGGCGCCGACTCCTCACTCGAACGATTACGCCAGCCACCTGACCTTCCTCAATGAGGTGGTGACGCGCCTGGAGGCTCGATTTGCCCAAGCTCGCCAGCTTGTGGAGGAAAGGGGGCGTGGCTTGCTTGACCGTGCTTTCTCGTGCGTCTTCACCCACCTCCTGAATGCCGACCCCAACTTTGACTATGATGCCGCCATCGCCTGCACTCCACGGCTATCTCTGGGGTGACTCGCGCTACCGGGTCGAGGACCGTGTGGGACGCGTTGGTCGTGGCCTTCGCCGGAGGATGATGCGGTGGTGGTCGCGACGAGAAGGCGGTGTGGTCGATGATGGCGACGGGGGAGTTGCCGATGACAACGATGAGGCCGATGAAGACGATGACGACGCGAGTGACGCATCTGCAAGTGATGCAGTGAGCGGCATCTTCGGCTAATCCCTCGGTCTCCTGTCATTTCTTCCTGCGCACAAACTCGGGCGTGGCCCTTGGAAATTTGTTAGAGCATTTTGAGAGGGGGAGCCCCTCATGTAAACAAATCGCAATTTTTATTTTTCCATGCGGTGTGAGTTTGTGTCCTCATGAACTTGTGAATCCTGATGCGGGTTTTCTACCTTGGTTTACCTTAGTCAGTGTTAGCCTTGAGCTAGGCTGTGACGTGCCGAGTTTCTGAGAACCTTGCGGAGCTCGTCGCCCTGCCGAAGGGGGCCCCACGTGGAGTGGGCAACAGTTGCAGCGCGTGCTCGGGGCGCGCGTGCTTCGCACAGTCCCGCTCGCGAGGAGCTCCTGATGGAAAGGCGATGGACATGAGTCCCAAACAAAGCGAGATCCAGAAGGCAAGAAATTGCTCAAACAAGAAAAGGCTCCCCCCGTGCGCATCAATAAAAACTCAGCTTCAACTCAAATCCAGATCCAGAAAGCAAAGCTACAGAAGGAAAGATCCAAAGCAAAAGGCCGCGTCCGGCACCTAGTCTAGTCTTCTGGTCTTCAAGTCTTCTCACCAGCGCGGAGCTAAGTGCTGCCACTAGGCGTGGGAGGGAGCCCCAGGGCCTGAGGCCGGCACCCCTGAGACTCCGGGGCGTGTACATCCCCAACTCATTATTACGTGAGAGTCTCACGGGCGGCGAGCTTCACAGGCATCGGGCTTTCTTCACAGGTACTGGCCTTGCTTCATATCGCCAGACGAGGGCCCCGCCTTGCGCCGCTCTCGACCTCCTCTGAGCCAATCGGAGGCCAGGACGAAACAGAAGAGGGAAAGAGGACGCCAACGGTTCCCTCGGCGACCACAGGTCCTCTGCCGGGGGAAGGGTTGGCGAGGCCTCCCCGGTAGAGGGCCTACCTTCGGGTGTCGTCAGGCGTCGCGTGCCATGGGGAGGGGCCTTGCTCCTGGCTCCATCTCGATGGCCCCCATCGCGTCTCCCTTGCCGAAGCGGGTGTCGCCGCGCCTGGGTCGTCGACCGACGCGGCAACTTGGTTCATCTATAGACCATGGTTAGCGTAAACCTGTCCTTTACTGACTAGTGGTACCCCATAATTGCCGCTGTTGGCGCGATCGTTGCAGTTCTCTGTTGGCTCTTGGAAAGCTTCCACTCCTAGCGCCCCTTCTCCCCAATCTTCTCCAATGAACGAGCCGACATCGTCCTCAGGCGCGTACTCTTGGTCCATAATGCGGGGCACGTAGGCTTCCGGGGCTGTCACCCCGAACACCTCGCCGTGGTGCCCCACGGTCCACGCTGCTCCGCCCATGACGACTCGTGGGGATGACGATACGACACCCGACCAGAACTGTGGGGTGTGACGCTTGTGCTTGCGCTCGTCGAGGGTGGCATAGGGGGACTGGAGCCCCCTGCGCCACCGGCCGTGCTGATGTTGACGAAGCCCTCGTGCGTAGTTGGTGGCGCGCAGACGTGGTGAGGCTCGCCGCGCGGCCCTGAAGTGGCCTGGGGGGGAAGTCGATAGCAGAAGGGTGGTGCTCCTGACGGTGCTGCGTCCAGCAGCTCAGCGACTCGCTTGAGCAGCGTGTCTTGGCCGCTCTCCATCATCCTACATCGCAGCATCTCTCTTGCCACCGTAAGTGCAGCCCGCATGTTCGCTTGCCATGAAAAGTGGCGCTTGTTGCGCGGGCGTGGCTCGCCGATCTCGCCGCAGCCCGTACTTGCCGTGGGGTGAGGGTAGATGACACCTAACCGCGCTGCCCGCGCCCAGCGGAGCTTGGTGGCGCCCGCGCCGCTTGAGGTGCGGGGTCGAGATCTCCATGGGCAGGCGGCGTCGTCCGGGCCGGCCAGGCTGCCCAGCGGTCGGAGCCGGTCCTTGGGTCGCCAGACATCGCAGTCGGTGAACGTCGAAGAGCTGGTTGGCGGAGAAGAGCTCCGGCGCACCCCTACCTGGCGTGCCAAATGTCGGATGTGGGGTTCCGGCAAACCATTAAGGTTCGAACACTGGGGTGCGCGTGAAGTCTTTCCCTCCTACCGATCTACGCTCTAGCTCGCTAAGATCTTGCGGACGAACTCGACGAACTCACAACAAAGAAAGAGACACGGCGTTTATACTGGTTCGGGCCACCGTTGTGGTGTAATATCCTACTCCAGTGTGGTGGTGGTGGATTGCCTCTTGGGCTGATGATGAACAGTACAAGGGAAGAACATCCTCCTGAGGTTGAGGTGTTCTTGTGCGAGTGAACTTGTGGTGTGAGGAGTCGATGAACTACCCTATCTCCACTACTGTGGTGGCTAGTCCTATCTATAGAGGCCCTGGACCTCTTCCCAAATGTTAAGCGGGAAGGGAGCCAACAACGGCGGGCAAATTTTAAGGGGGACAGCTAGTACAAGCTATCCTGACAAAAGCGGTCTTCGCCTGCGAAAAGCCCTGGGATGACGCTGTCTTGGGCTCCATGATGACCACTGCCTTGCCGTCCTCCTGGTCTTGGTCTTGTTGCACCAATATGGCAACCTTTGCCTAATGCCTCGGTACTCTTCGTCTGCGCTTGCCTCCTTAGCACCAAAGAGGAAATGTGGACGATGCATGCACTGGCAGCCGCCTGGCACCCGGCTGGTGCTGTTCGTCATGGCTCATGTCACGAGTACCTCGTGAGGTTTGCCCCGCCTTGATATCTCCGCTCCTCGTGAGCCTGCCTGGCTAGGCCACTCCAGAGGAAGTCTTGCGTCGTCCGCCTCGCGAGGCTTGGACCCTCGTGAAGGTCTTGGATGCCTTGTTGATGAAGATGGGCCGTACTGCCCGCTGCTTAGCCACGCTATGGGCCGCAGGTAGGCAAGTCTAGGGACCCCCGTTCCCTGAACGCCGACAGAACCGAAATTAGCACGTCTTCATTTCAAAATTAGCACGTCTTAATTTCAAACGAAATTATTCGCTTTGTGCACACGAGCGCTTAGAGGCAACCGTTTGCATAGGCCTTTCCTCGCGAGGATCGGGGATATTTTTTTTCACCCTTTTCACCTAGGCCGCCAACACCCCCTCCACCGCCCGCCCGCGTTCCACTCAACTAGTACACCCAATCTCCATTGCCAGCTCGCCCCTCCCCCAGATGCACAGCAAAACCCTCTCCGGTGTCGGTGTGCTCACCCCGGCCGTGTGCCCGCTCTTCGGCGTCAACCCTACCACCATCATTGTTCCCAACACGCGTTTGCCTGCACCTCGTCGTCTTCGGTTACTCAACAGCTACCCTCAAGAATATCAATCCTGTAACCCATGCCTCTCCTGTGGTCCTGCTAGGTTTGCATTCAGAAACCTGTTAGTTACTGCCCTCCATCGCGGTGAGGCATATTTCCTTGCAATCCCTCTTCCTATTTCGTTGTGTATGTTTCCAAATTGGCTATAAAATAACGGAGAGCATATATGTGTTCATTATCCACCTACCTAACTAGTACATATAAGTTGTATTTGTTCCAATTAGTTATTGTCGATTTACAGATCGCGGGCGCCCGAGTTAGACAAACTTAACAAATAAGCCATACATTTTCTAAATTATTGCATCACATGTTTAGACAGCTTGATACCAAGTTGTTAGTTTTATGCTTATCCTCCTTTCCCGAGTTCCGCATGTGTTCTCTATAGATGCCGAGTAGCAGCAACAACACTCATGCTTCAGGCGATGTATCTTCATCTCATTCCAACAATCCTAGGTCTTCAGCAGATGGTGAGGGATCAAGTAATCTTGAACGGGATAGAGTTGTAGCAATGACCCTTCTGGTCAGGACACGGAGAAACGCTCCAAGGAAGCCCACACACCAGCCTAAAGGTGTATATGAAGTAACCGAGGTCGATTTAAAGTCTTGGGCTCCAACTAAATCAGATAAAGCACACACGTGGTTCAAGAGTGTGTTAGGATTTGTTGGCAGGGCAAGGCTCAACATTAATCTGCCGAGGTTTCAGAAGGCAGACACGGAAACACGGCAAAGGATAGTCCGGGAGTGTCGGATTGCGGGTTCCGGCAAAACCCTTAAGGTTCAAACTCTGGGGTGCGCACAAAGATCTCTCCTTCCCCCTAGCTCACTCACTCACCATGATCTCAAAGCTCAGCTCGTCAAACTTGAAGAACAAGGGACACAAGAGTTTATACTGGTTCGGGCCACTGATGTGGTGTAATACCCTACTCAAGTGTGGTGTGGTGGATTGCCTTGTAGGCTGAGGATGAACAAGTACAAGGGAAGAACAACCTCCTGAGGGGAGGCGTTCTTGAGCTCGCTGAGCTTGTGTGTGCGAGGGTGGAATGGATCTGATCCAAAGTTCGTCCCCCACCTATGGTGGTGGCTAGTCCTATTTATAGAGGCCCCGGTGTCGGTGTCAAAACCGGCAGATCTCGGGTAGGGGGTCCCGATCTGTGCATCAAGGCTGATGGTAACAGGAAGCAAGGGACACAGATGTTTACCCAGGTTTGTGCCCTCTCGACTAAGGTAAAACCCTACTTCCTGCTTTATTAATATTGATGATATGGGTAGTACAAGAGTAGATCTACCACGAGATCGTAGAGGCTAAACCCTAAGAGCTAGCCTATGATGGCATGATTGTAATTGTGATCGGCCTTCTAAGAACCAACCTCTCCGGTTTATATAGACACCGGAGAGGGCTAGGGTTTACATGGAGTCGGTCACAAGGAAGGAACTATAATATCCGGATCGCCAAGCTTGCCTTCCACGCCAAGGAAAGTCCCATCCGGACACGGGCCGAAGTCTTGAGTCTTGTATCTCCATGCTTCAATAGTCCGGACGTTGTATACAGTCCGGCTGTCTGGATACCCCCTAATCTAGGACTCCCTCAGTAGCCCCTGAACCAGGTTTCAATGACGATGAGTCCGGCGCGCAGTCTTGTCTTCGGCATTGCAGGGCGGGTTCCTCCTCCAAATACTCCAAGGTAATTATCGAACACTTGAACCGTGTCCAGATCCACAAGATGATCTTCGCATGCCACTGTAGAGAGAATTATGTTTCACAAATGCAATCTGCTGACAACTTTTTAAGCAACGGGACGTGTCATTATGGTCGGGTCATTATTAGAACCTTCTTTCCACAACCAGCCATAGCGCATATTGCGAGGCGGTTTCCTTGGCACGTCTTGTCAAAGCAGAGATCGTGCCCCCTTATCATGGGATTCTCTTCAATACGGGTAAGGGTAATCCTACCACATCATTAATCGTGGCGCTTGGGAAGCAAGCGATTCCCAACGGGCAAGTGGGGAGGCGCACCGCTTTCGTCGCCTCTATAAAGGGATAAGATTTCCCCATTTTTACCCACGCCTTCTTCCTCCTTTTGCCCACTCTTGCCCCCTCGAGCTCCACCGCCCAAGCCCAAGTCTCCTCCGCACAGCTAGACATGTCCGGAGCAGGAGGCAAGTGGGTGGCTTCTGCCGTCGAGGAGAAGCACATCACAAATCTTTGGGCGACCGGATACTTGGCCGCAGACATAGTGCACCGGCTACCGGACGCTGGGCAGGTCATTCCGACCCCGGGACCCCACGAGAGAGTCGTGTTCGTCGCCCACTTCGTCTGCGTGGATCGGGGTTTCCACTTCACCCCTTCGTCTGCGGGCTCATGTTCTATTACGGGCTAGATTTCCATGATCTAGCCTCAATTTCGTGCTCAACATCTCGGCGTTCATCGTCAGATGTGAGGCTTTCCTCCGCATCCGCCTCACTTCGCCTGTGGCTGCAAATCTTCGCGCGTGAAGTCAAGATCGTACGCGGCCATCAAGCAGAATGCGGAGGGGCCATGGTGGGCAAGATGCCTAACGTCACCTGGCTGGACGGCTCCTTTGCGGAGACTGTAAAAGGGTGGCAATCGGGGTGGTTCTACATCACCGAGCCGCGCGGCGCCAACTGGGCGGCGGCCCCCGAGTTCCGATCCGAAGCCCCCATGCGGCTCACCTCCTGGGAAAGGAAGGGCCTGACTTGGGGCGAACCTACAGAGCTGACCGGACTCCAAACCTGCCTCAAGAGCATGAAGGACAAGAACATAAAGCTCGTCATCCTGATCCAGGTCATGCTCGTTCGCCGGATTCTTCCGTGCCAAAGGAGGGAATTCAATCTTTGGGAGTTCGTCCCGGCCGAACACCAGACGCTCTGAAAGCTCTATGACATGACACACGAAGGCGCATGGAAAGTGTTGTTCAAGGCCTCCGAAGTACCCCCTCCCACATCCGAGGACCGTGGGCTTCACGCCGTGCGGGCTCCTAGTCAGGTGAGTTCTCAGACTGCCACCGGACCCAGTTTTTCCCAATATATTCATGGGAGTCCCTTAAGTAATCATGCATATTTGCTTCAGGACTACATGGAGACAGCGGAGCAGGTCTACTGTCCGGCTCCACTGCCAGAAGGCCCAACGGATGCTCTCCTGACGGAGATGCTGGTCCCAGCACCGTACAAGGTGCCGGAGAAGAAGGCCGAGAAGAAGGCCCCGGGGACCCGAAAGGGTCTCCGTCGTAAGGTTGTGCCAGAAGCCTCGTCCGAAGACGACGAGGCGCACTCCTCCCCCAAAGAGGAGGAAGGATAAGAAGAAGCCGCCCCATCCGGAAAGGATGAGAGGCCTGAGGGGACGGGCCGTGGGGCCGGGAGAGGCCCTCGACGCAAGGTCATTATACCCACGCCGTCTGGCGACGATGAAACAAATTCTTCCCGCGGAGGCAGGGGGAAGCAAGAAGAAACTCCACCTCCCCGTACTGGGGAGGAGAAAAAGAGGAAAGCCGCCCCGGAAGGGGAGGCTGGGACGCCCAAGAAGGGAAAGACGTCCCTTCCGGACTACTCCACCACGGCCACTCATAGCGAGGTAGGGTGGCTGCCCAGGGGAAGCCCCTGGCGTGATCGTAAGTGTCCGCACTCTACCATGATTTTCACTTCATAATTGTTTAATAACACCGAACATTGATGCAGTCCGGCCCAGGCTCATCCGGAGGTGTTGTCTTCGGATGGGTCTCTGAGCGCTTAAGAGATGAACTCGCTTCCGACGGCCACCACTCCTCAGCCTACGGATGACACGAAGGTGTTGTCCCGAAGGTTCCCCGAGCAGGGGGAGGTGACCGTGGAGACGCCCCAAGGCGGACTTCCAAATATCGTACATGTGGGGTTCAATATCCCCGCAGATCGCGTCGATGAGAGCCACAACAAGGCGGACTCTCGACCGAACACTGGTCCGGAACCTCCGACGGTTCCAGACTTAGGCGGACAGCCCCTCGTTATGGAGGGCGAGCCGCCCGTGCAGAGGACTTCCGTCGCATCAACGGCGCCGGATAGCCTGGTGGAACCGCTTCGAGGCGCTTCCATGGAAGAAGAGCACCGTACTCTTATGAGTGCGGTGATTCAAAAGGTTTTGTCCGTCAAAAAGCGGACTAACAAAAGCCTGCACAAGCCTCCAGACGGGCTTTGAGGTAAGTAATAAAAATGTATGAAATTACTACCCGATAGGTAGTAGCCCCTGATACTCTGGTTGGTGTTCAAAAAGAAAAGCCAAACGGAGGGTCAATTACAATCCGCAGGAGTCTAAAAAGCGTTTTCGTGAATAAGCAGGCCGTGCTGCTTGCCGCTGCTGCCAGTACTGCCGATGTTGCCGAACTGAAGCGGGATCTGGAGCAGGCGCAGGGAGAGCTCGTCCTCACAAAGAGGCAGCTCAAGGAGAATAAAGATAAGCGATTCCCCGTTCGTATGTATTTAAAGATAGGCAAAATTTGTCAGTCTAACGCCAAAGCATCGTGACTGTGTAACAGGGGCCACCGCCGAAGTGGCGTCCCTGAAGAAAGAGCTGTCCGAGGCCGAAGACAAAGCGGCCTTGGAATGCAAGGAGTGCGAAAAGCAAAGTGCTAGAGTTGGCGAGGTACAGCAAGAGCTCCAGGACCTCGGCAAGAAGTGCGAGTCCGTGGAGCATAATCTGAAGATGAAGGAGGCTGAGCTTGCGAAGGCCCTTGTAAGTTTGAAGGATGCCAAGGCCAAAGCCGAGAAAGCATAGCAGGTGATCCAGGAGGCCAAAAATATAGCAGCGGGTAAGAAATTCTTTATGCAAAGCAAACATGTGGAGTAGGTGTTTCTTTTACTTACTCGAATACGGAGCTCTCCAGGTGCATTCGCAGATCTGCCATGCAGCGTCTCAGACGCTGCGGAGTTCTACCGTGCCCAGGAGGGGAGCTCAACGGAGAAGTTGTTCTGGTCCCAGTATGCTGGGGCCGATCATCCGATGCCTTTCCGAGCAATTAAATCAAGCAGCTTGATCGAACTCCACAGAAGCGGCGAATCGGCTATGAAGGACTTCATAGTCAGGATGTGGCCTGGTGAGCTCCTGCCCAGTAGCTACTTTGGACTGATCAAGCAGATGGTGGATGCCTGCCCGCTGCTTGAAGTGATCAAGCGATCCGTTTGCATCAAAGGTGCCCGCCGAGCCTTTGCCCGCGTCAAGGTGCATTGGGGCAAGCTGGATGCGGAAAAGCTGGTCAAGGACGGGCCGCCGGAGGGCAAGGTGCATCGCCATCCCGAGATGTACTACGATGGCGTGATGAAGGGTGCTCGTCTCGTTGCCGATGAGTGTACCAAGGACGCTATTTTTGAATTAGTTCACTTTTGTCATGTTTGTAATTTAAAGACGAAGTTACTTGCGCTATGTAGCACTTTTGTTAGTTAAAATATTACCTTCTGTGCGGCTGTTTATAAAATTCTGAAAGTGGGCCAGTCGTCGGCTTCCTCCCCCCACGTAACTAGTACTGGAGTGTTCGTGGAAAACCGGGACAATCTTTATCCAAATGTTTGGTCCCTTAAGGAGGTGTCCGGCGCATCGAACAAGGCAATCGGACTATGCGGCTTTATAACTTTCACTTAGCCATAGAAGTCTACAATTTTAAATTTCGGCGAAGCCCCTAGAATCCGGAAGGCCGAATTGGGGCGCTATACACGCCTAGATCGGACGAAACCGATTTATCGCCTAAAGAGGAAAATCGTTAAGGATTTTAAAACCTCTCGAACAGCGACCAGCTCTCGCCATATCATGCCGGTCAGTTTTCGGCTTTCTGTACTAAGGTGCTCATTCAGAAGAACCGGGACACAATCGCAGTAGTTCTCCCTGCACTACTGTCGGATTTCGGGCCGGCAGACCCTTGAGGTTCGAACACTGGGGTGCGCGCGGAGATCCAACCCTCCACCGTCTCGCACCTCGCCGAATCACTGGGACCTAAACTACTAAACGGAAAAGCACAAGAGACACGAGATTTATATTGGTTCGGGCCACCATTGTGGTGTAATACCCTACTCCAGTGTGTGGTGTGGTGGATTGCCTCTTGGGATGATGAGGAACAATACAAGCAAGAACAGCCTCGCGAGGGTCTGTTCTTGGCGGGTGCGATGAACTGCTAGGTGGTGTTCAGTCGCTCTAACTACTGGCTTCTTGATGAGGGTTCAGATCTTCTCCTCTCTCTCTCTAGCTGCCTCTACCCTGTGGGTGGCTAGTCCTATTTATAGGCGAAGGCCCTGGGCCTCTTCCCAAATATTGAGCGGGAAGGGCGCTAACAATTGGCCATTTTGAAGGGGAACAACGGGTACACTTATCCTGACTAAAGTTGGTCCTCGCTTGCCAAAGGCTCTGGTGATGGCCTTTGCTTGGGCTCTTGATGACTCCCTTCCGGCCGTTGGGCTGGTCTTGGTCTTGTTGCACGAAACGGATGCCTTTGCTTGATGCTCTCGCTGCGCTTGCTCCCTTTGCACCAAAGAGGAAAGGAGGACATCAGACGGGCTGGCGCCTGACCGGGCGCCTTGGTCGCCATGGCTTATGCGCCATGGGCACCTCACGAGGTACCCCGCCTTGAACTCTCCGCCTCCTCGTGAGCCCGCCTGACGAGGCCGTGCCTGAGGAAGCTCCTTGTCGTCCGCCCCGCGAGGCTTGGCCACACGCGAGGGTTTTGAGCTTGTGTTGATGAAGATGGGCCGTGCTAGGCCTCCTTTGAGCCACGCCGCAGGCCGCAGGCAGGCAAGTCTGGGGACCTCCGCTCCTTAACGCCGAGCAGTAGCCCCCTGCCCACACAGGCAAACTTGGCCGAGCAGAGAGGCAAAAGGGCAAGTGCGGCGTCGCGGGCCTAAAAAGCCTGGCCTTGGGCGCCACGTGGCGGTTGATTGGACGTGGTGCACTGTTCCCCACGCCTCCTTATTTCAGACCTTGCTAGGCGGACACGCCATTGCATACATCTGTTCCCCTTCGCCGCTTGAGCGCTTCTGTCCTTCCTTCTATCGAACTCCAGATCTTGCATCCACTCGATCTCGAACCTTCCCCATCTCCTTCCTGCCGCCATGGCCCCGGCAAGGAAGGAAAAGGAAGAAACCTGCCGCCGCCGCCGCTGCCGCCGGCTGCCCCGCCGCCGATTGGCCGGTCATAGTCAACCGAGAGGGCCTGGGCAAGGTCCGCTCGGCCCTGGCCACCATCTTCAATGAGTGCAGGAGGACGACGGCCTGCCCTACGTCTCGCTTCTGCGTCGACAGGATTCCCACCGAGGTCCGGTACTTCGCCGACACCCTTTGGGCAGGACTGGTTCCCCCCTTCTCAGATTTCTTCAATGCCGTGATTTCCCATTACCAGATCCATATGATGCATCTAGGTCCTGAATCAGTCACCCTTCTCGCGGTATTTGCATTCGTTTGTGAGGCAATGACGGGCATCATTCCTTCGCTGCCTTCTTTGCGCCACTTCTTCTCTCGTGCCTCGTCGACCCCATTCAATGCTCGGGTGCGTGAGCTTCATCGCTCTTGCCCAGACAGCGGCTTCCGTAATTGACTTCAGTCTTCCCCCGCCCTCGCCTGGGTTTCGCGAGCGGTGGTTGTACGTGGACGTTGGGGTACCCAGCCCCTTGCTGACGGAGCCATCTTCGCCTGCTGTCCCCAACTCAGGCTGGGGCCAAGTGACACTCGTGGGCCCCCGGTTTGCCTTTGTCTGGCACCGCTTCGAGTTCCTGAGAAAGCTTGGCGTGACGGCGCCCATGGTGGTGAAGGAGTTCCTGCTATGCCGTATCACTCCTCTCCAACGCCACTCCCACCGGATGTGGGCTTTCAGCGGGCCTGATGATCGTATGAGGCTCCAGAGAGAGGACCTGACGCCTGAAGTGCTGAGGACAGTGCTCCTGGTCCTGACTGGTGACCCCAACCCCGGCGGCATCCGGCGTGGAGGGGCCTTGCTGTACCTCTGCCAGAACAGGGGCGACTTTGTGAACCAGATGCCTGTCTTTGACGAATGGGGGCCGCGCCCCGCTGGCCTCCAGGGGCCTCGCGAGAATCCAGTGACGGTGACTGCCCTTCCAGTCGGCCAAGGCGGCTCCTCCTCAAGTGGCGGGGCAGGGAGGCACGAGCCGCCAGAGGCCGAAGGGACCCCTGCCGGGTGATGGCCGGGCGACGCCATGAGGGAGCAGCTCCCGAGGCTCATGCCGCAGTTGGTCGAGGGCGGCAGGTCAGCCGCTGCCCGCAAAGGCTCGCAGATGAGGCCCCGAGGCCCTCGCTGCTTCTCTTGGTGAGGCGACCAGCAGCTGCTGTCAGCGGACGCCTCGACGCAGGTCGCCTTTGATGCTTCTCCTCGTCGCAGCTGACCCCGCGCTCAAATCTTGGGTCGCTCACGTGGACTTCGAGGCCCTCCGAAGAGAAGGGAGGCCTGGGCGATGATTACCCTTGTCGCTCAAGCGAGGGAAGTACTTCGCCATCGGCGATGAGTAAGCCTTCTCCTTCTCCATCTCCCGATCCTTCTGCTTGTACCGATCCTTGCCTGCAGCCCTTCTCGCCGAACTCACGGAGACGGGCGAGGAGTCGCCCCTCGGCTTCGCCTCCCCGCCCTGAGTGCTCGAGTAGTGGAGCCTCGTGGTGAGGGCGATCGGGAAGCGAACCGCCCGAGGCGCTGCCGAGGTTCTCGCGCGCCTCGGGCGACCCTTCTTCGCGAGCCTTCTCGTGGCATAGCTAGCTCGCCGTGGGCTCCTCGCCGGTCGTGGACGGAGATTGGCCGAGGCGCCTATGCTCTTCGTCTGGGGTGGGCTGGCTCAGCCGGGCTTCGGGCGCTGGGCGTGCCCGGCCATCGCGAGGGTGCCAGCCTGCCCGGGAGGGGAGTGCTGATCCGCGGCTCCGGCGCCCGCTGGGGCGGTTGATGGTGTGGAAGACGTGCACGAAGCGCCTGGGAGCGCCGCGCCTTCGCCAAGGATTTCTTCAAAGGGCGGCCGACGCGTGAGCCTTCTTGGTGAAGAGTCACGACGAAGACGCGCGCCTTGAGGCCGAGGGCCTGCACCTGGCCGCAGAGAGGCGTGAGCTGGAGGGCGCTGTCGCCCTTGCGCGCCATCAGCGCGATCTTGACGATGAGGAGGCCAAGGCATCGCTGGCAGCCTCTCGGGAGGCCTGTTCTCGGGCTGTCGAGGAGGCCCGGGAAGCTAACAGGCGGCAAGAGGCGGCGGAGGAGCGGGCACGGGAACTCCTGGCCCGGTGTCACCACCGGAGGAGCAAGTGGAGCTACGCGAGGCAGCCCTCGCGTCGATGAAGGTGGCCTCCGCCACCCGGCGGAGCTCCAAGCGTGAGGAGGCGTTGACGCTGAAGCAGCCGAACGCTGCGAGCAGTACGAAGCGCTTGGAGACGAGGGAGCGCTTGGCGGCGGGCGGAGGATGAGGTCGCTGCACGGGAAGCCCGCGTCTGGAGGAGGTTGGACGCCGAGTGGCGACGGCGCGCTTGAACCTCGAGCGCGAGTTCGAGGAGAGGCTGGTGTTGATCAGGGCCGAGGCTGAAGGCAGGACTGCTGCCTTGAGGGCCAAGCTGGAGGAGGCGACGTGGCGGGCCGATGCTCTTTGGGCCGCCCTTGAGGTGGCGCAGGTGGAGTGAACCACCTCTCAGGCCGAGGTTATCCTTCTTCGCCAACGGGTGGAGGAGGCCGAGGCCGTCGCACGCCAGAATGCGGACGAGATACGCCAGCGGCGAATCCTGGGGCATGGGCACGGCCCCATGCTCACCACGCTCCGGGAAAGAGCCAACACAGCCTTGGGTAACATCTGCGAGGCGGCTGATGGCGAGCCGCACGCGGTTAACTATGCCGGCAACCTTCAGTTCTTCACTGATGTGGTGGCGCGGTTGGAGGCGCGGTCGGTCAGGGCCAATAGGTTGGTGGAGGAGAGGAGCCGCGCGCTGCTTGGGCGCGCCTTTTCTCGTGTCTTCAGCCATCTCCAGGACATGGACCCCACTTCGACTTTCGACGCAGCTATCGCCTTCAGCTTCCCAGTGCCGCCCGGGCGACTGGCGCGTGGGTGGAAGACAATGTGGATGCCCTCGTCAGGGCCTTTGCTTCACACAACGACGGCGTGATCGTGGCTGCCGATGAGGGCGGCGTGGTGAACGGCCCTGACGCCGCCGATGGCCACGCAGATAGTGACGGCGAGGCCAACGACGCCAGCAACGGCTCGGGAGGTGCTCCTGAGGACGCATTGGGGGATTTATCCGACTGATTATGTATTGTCCCTGTTCCATTACCCTGCATTGAATAGAACTCAGGCTTTGGCCTGATGGTTGTGAGAGCATTTTGGGAGGGGGAGCCCCTCATCTAAAACTTGTGTTCATCGTATTAGCGGGTGTTACATCGCCCATACGCCTGCGCCAAGTGGTTGGCTAAGCGACGTGCTGGTTGGCCAGTTTACCTTTGTTTCGTACGAGCCCTGAGATAGCCGGTGGGAGGCTGCGGTGATCTGAGTGTCTCCTGATTGAATCCGTAAGACCTGCGGTAAAAACCCTCCGGAGAGGACGCGGCGGCGGCAGTTGGCTCAAGCAAGCTAGGCCTGGCCCGGCTCGCGAGGGGAGGCAGCTGAGGCGGAGTGGTAACCGAAACGCGAGAGATTTGCGCGAACGAGACTAAGCACCCCTTCCCCAAACACACGCAAATCTCAAATTCGAATCCAACTTAAATCCAGCAGGGGAAAGAGACAACCAAAGGGAAAGGCGAAGAAAGCAGAAGAAAAGCCGCGTCCGGCACCTAGTCTAGTCTTGGACGTCTTCTCACCAAATGAGCTAAGTGCTGCCATCTGGGCGTGGAGGGAGCCTCAGGCCTCGAGGCCGGCACCTGTGAGACTCCGGGCGTGTACAGCCCCACTCATTATTACGTGAGAGTGTCACGGGCGGCGAAGCTTCACAGTGCAATCGGGCCTTCTTCATGTACCGCCTTGCTTCATATCACCAGACGAGGGCCCCGCTTTGCGCCACACTCTAGTGCCATCAATGACGACCGGAAACCAGACGCCGCCGATGGGGTAGAGCGGTCGCCAGCTGTTCTCTCGACGACCACGGGTCCTCCGCCAGGCAGGCCCCGAGGCACCTCCCCAGCAGAGGGCCTACCTCCCGAGAACGCCTTTGTTCAACGCCACGGTGGTGATGTTGGATCTCGGCCCCTCTCCTGCAGCTCCCTGCGCCCTCCTCCCGAGGGGTAGGAGACTGCAGGAGCGGGGCAGCTGCTCGCCGCGGCGACCTGTACCTCCTGCAATCCATGATTAGCATATGCTTGCTCCTGAGGAAGTAGCGGTACCCGATAATCGTCGCCCCCGGCGCGACCAGTAAGACAATCACGTGGCTCCTGGAAGAGCTCAACTTCTGTCGCCTCATCCCCCCAGCTCGGGCTGAGGAGCGAGCCTTGTTCTCCCTCATGCGGGTGCCCTTGGTCCATCATGTGGGGCACGTATTCTTCTGGCGCCGTCATCCCGAAGGCCACGCCGTAGTGCTCAGCGTGCGATGCGGTTTCCGCTGACGCTACCACCGTGGGGTGGTGGCGCGCGGTCCACCTGGGCCGTGGGTTACGCCGAGTCCTTCTTCTCCACGCATCGGGCGGGGCAACCCCACCGCCGCCCAGGCCGACAGCCACGGGTGTTGGAGTAGCTGGAGCCCGTGGGCACGCTGCGGAGCCCAGCTGGCCGCCTGGACCGAGATGGAAGCTGGGTGCAGAAAGGGTGAGCCCTCGAGGCGGGCGGGCCAGGAGCTCGCCACTCGCTTCCAAGAAGACGTCGCCGGCCGCCCAAAGAGCTCGCACCGCAGCAGCCTCGCCACCGTGAGCGCTGCCTCGAGTTCGCCTTGCCCCGGCGGGTGTACGGTGACGTGTTCAGAAGCGTGATTGGAGGCCCTTGCTGCCGACCGCGCTGCCGCGCGCGAGAGCCGTCCGGAAGCTCGCGCCGCCATGGCCTGCAGCTTCAAGGGATCATGAGCTGCCTGGGCACGGGTCGCCCGAGGCGAAGCGGCTCGCTGGGCGGGCCACGCCTAAGGATCTGGGTTGCCCGCTTGGTCGCCGGACATGGTGATCACGATGCGACGGACCACGAGGTGGCAGGAGGTGGATTCCGGCGCACCCCTACCTGGCGCGCCAAATGTCAGATTTCGGGTTCCGGCAGACCCTTGAGGTTCGAACACTGGGGTGCGCGCGGAGATCCGACCCTCCACCATCTCGCACCTCGCCGAATCGCTGGGACCTAAACTACTAAATAGAACAGCACAAGAGACACGATATTTATACTGGTTCGGGCCACCATTGTGGTGTAATACCCTACTCCAGTGTGTGGTGTGGTGGATTGCCTCGTGGGCTGATGAGGAACAATACAAGGAAGAACAGCCTCGCGAGGGTGTCACGCCCAATATGCGACCCTATCCAAAAGGAACTCGACGGTCCCACCAAGGATAGACCCGCATATTGAAACGCCTTTGCAAGGTGGATATCATTACATCAACATTACATAATAGATGGGGATACATCCAAGACATACAATGCCACATGAATACAACAACATCATATACAGGAGATCAACATCCGACTACGGATGAAACATAAACAGAAACTCAAACGACATCCACCCTGCTAGCCCAGGCTGCCGACCTGGAACCTATCAAGAAGAACTCAAATACAAGCAAACATCGCTCTCACGTCATGATCATCGCAAAACCTGTACCTGCACCTGGTGGTGTAGTAATCTGTGAGCCACGAGGACTCAGCAATCCCATTACCATGGGTATCAAGACTAGCAAAGCTTAAAGGGAAAGGAAGGCGTAAGGTGGTGAGGTTGCAGCAGCGACTAAGCATATATGGTGGCTAACCAACGCAAATGAGAGCGAGAAGAGAAACAAAGGAACGGTCGCCAACTAGTAATGATCAAGAAGTGATCCTGAACCCCTACTTACGTCAGACATAACCCAGAAACCGTGTTCTCCTCTCGATCAACCCCGAAAAGAGACACTCGCGGTTACGCACACGGTTGGTGTATTTTAGAAGAGTTTGCTTCAAGTTTACTACAACCGGATATTAACAAATTCCCATCTTCCACATAACCGCTGGCACGGCTCTCGAAAAGTTTATACCTGCAGGGTGTCCCAACTTAGCCCATGATAAGCTCTCGCGATCAACGAAGGATATTCCTTCTCCCGGAAGACCCGCTCAGTCTCGGAATCCTGCCACAAGACATTTCGACAAGAATAAAACAAGACCAGCAAAGCCGCTGATGCGCCCGACAATCCCGATAGGAGCTGCACATATCTCGTTCTCGTGGCAACACCGGATGAGACTAGCTACGAGTAAACCAGCACTCGAGTTGCTCGAGGGGCCCCCGCAGTAGTTTCCGGTTCAGCCAAGACTTAGAGAAGCACTGGCCCCGGGGGGCTAAAATAAAGATGACCCTTGGGCTCCGGAAACCCAAGGGAAAAAGGGCTGGGTGAGGCAAATGGTAAAACCAATTGTCGTGGAATTGTCACGGCAGATGTCCTTAGTGTTAGGACTTAGTCGCGAGGCCAACGCATCTATGTGGTAGCTTGAGAGGGGTTGAGCGGGACGAGAGACGCGAGGTTTTACCCAGGTTCGGCCCCTCACGGTGGAGGTAAAAGCCTACGTCCTGCTTCATTGATATTGATGATGATGATCACGGTTACAAGAGTGCTCTAACTCGAGAGCTATTGTCTAAACCTAACTTGTCCAACTTGTGGAACTTGTCCCCTTTTGGGGAGCCCCGCCCCTCCTTATATATGTTGGAGGGGCGGGCTACATGTAGAGTCCTATTAGGATTAGGACTAGTCTATCGCTAATACAAACCGGATACAAGTCCAGGTCTTAGCTCCTTGTAAGATATATTCCTCCTGCCTTTTCCTCTTAAACCGCCCACCGTAGTTGAACCGCCTTCATGAACCGCCCGGGCCACCGAGTCTTGTCGCCTTCGACCCGCTTGCCGGATTACCAATGAACCGTAAACCGCCAGGTCGCAAGTGAACCGTCAAGTGCCGCCGGTTCTTCAGTAAATCACAAGTCCGCCGGGTTATACTTCGGCCGGTTTACACCACGGGTATATCCTCGACATTAGCCCCCAGTTTAATTTGGATTTATCCATGTTAAACTGATCCTGTGAAATAAACACAAGAACAAATCGACAGATTATGCTCCGGTTTAAGAATTCTTGTAAACCGCATCGATCATCCTTAAATCCTTGTCATTTCCTCCTTCTAGAAAATCCGGTTTAATCGGCCAGCTTCATAATCAACTTGCTGATATTGGTTTCTCATAGAAAATATATTGTGAAGAATAACTCCTTTGATTCAGCTCCCAATGCTTAAAAACAATATTGGTCCTTGAAATACTCATCCGATCTTCAGCCGGTTTAAGGACGTAGAACTTGCCGGTTTATCATTGCCAAGATCACCGGTTTATAAATATTGATGGCACCGGGTCATACTTGTAGTTAACATCGAGCTTGAAAATATACCTCTTAGATACCTATCACTTGTAGCCCCCAAGTCTTTAAGAAGGTAGCATAGCAACAGCTTAAGACTTGTTTCAATATAAATATCACAATCTTGAAGAATCCAGGTTGTTCATCTCAATCACTAGTCAGAATTGAGTATTCCACATATGTAGCCCCCAAGTGCCGGGTTGTCATGCTTGCAAAGAACTCGGAACTTGTAATTGCTGATGCTCATAACAACTTCAACCAGTGTAGCCCCCAAGGGCCGGGTCATTATGCAATAATGAGTAGGGACTTTGTAAATATAATCATGTAGATTTGAGCAATGATGTGTAGCCCCCAAGTGTCATGGTGCATGCTTGCAGCGACATGAGACTTGCATATTTGATGTAATCCCAACTTAAATAATGTAGCCCCCAAGTGCCGGGTCGTAAGCCTGCAGTGACTCGGGACTATTCCTTCAATTGTAGAATAAATCATATCCATTAATAATATGATAACCATTGCGCTAAAAGCGACTTTGAAAACCTCAATTATAATATTGGGTATTGATAACCATAATAAAAATCCAGCCATGTT
Source organism: Aegilops bicornis (assembly GCA_021605145.1). Lineage (NCBI taxonomy): Eukaryota > Viridiplantae > Streptophyta > Magnoliopsida > Poales > Poaceae > Aegilops > Aegilops bicornis. The sequence goes on along the minus strand of CM038674.1, from coordinate 314,028,155 downwards.
GGCTATTAAAGGTAACATAATCTGGTATGAAAAACCTTATTCATTCAATACCATAATGAAAATTCAGCCAAGTTTGGCTATTTGAATAATATAACCCAATGATTTATAAGCGCATGATTCCAATGGCGCAATCCAAATGGTAATCGCGACTTATAGTCCAAAGCCAGGCCGGGTTAACAAACACCGGATAATTTCTCATCATATCTGGCGACTTATCGTCTTAAAGCCAGGCCGGTTTAATAAACACCGGATAATTTATCATCATGCTTTATTCAACCTGTCTACGCATGCAACAAGTTTAAATTGTCCTGGCGGTTTACCACCAGACGGGTCATAATGCCCAACATATAACACAGGTTTATAACCAAGGATGCACTTTAAGAATAATCAATGAAATATATCATACCGTGACATTGAATCACATCATTGGCTTACCAATTTTTGTAGTAAGAGTGATGGCCCCAATCTTGAGTAATGATAACTCCTTTCATATTGTGTCGGTTTACGATGAAAACATACCGGGTTGTAATAACCACCGGTTTAACCATATATAATACTGGCGACTTGTAGTCGACCCAGACCGGGTTAATAATCGCCGGATTATAATTGGTCATGTACTGACAATTTGTGATTGAAAGTCAAGCCGGGTTAATGAACGCCGGTTTACTCCATAATAGGATGATAATAGAAAATCAAACCGGCAAATAGTCTCCGGATTAGGATTTGACCGTGTTCCGCCAATTTGTAATCGACAGTTTGAACCGGATTAATGATGTCGGCTTGAAAACACAACAAAAGAAATAATTTAAAAGAGAACAAAATTCAAGCAAAGGCAAATATAAAACCATTGCAAATGAGGCTTTGAGCCGATCAAGAGGCATTACCATGGTCGACACCACCAAGCCCCCAAAAGGCGTAGCTATGGTTCGATTCAGCCAGGTCCCCAAAAGATGCATTGGCATTAAGCCCGATCAAGAGGTGTAGCGATGGTTCGGGTTCACCAAAGCCCCAAGTGATGCTTGTGGCACTAGGCCGATCAAGAGGCGTGACTATGGTTCAGACGTGACCACAAGTCCCCAAGTGATGCCGTGGCATTGCGCCGATCAAGAGGTGTGACTATGGTTCGTATACATGACCAAGCCCCCAAGTGATCAATAATATGATAAGCCAACAAGGCCTCGATACCCATGTTTGAACCACAAGATCATGGCAGCAGGTCCTCTTTGGCCCCTTTAACTTTTTGCAAGAGATAAATCCTTCTTGAACCGGGATTTTGAACCGGATATTGAGAGCTTCAAAGCTTTGTGGGAGACATCTTTCCCTTGAACCGGATGTTAAACCGGAATCTTCATTTTCAGCCAGAAATTTTCTGACGGCCTTTAAACTCGAACTTGCGAGAAGTTAATTCCTTTTTGAACTGGACATTGTTAAACCGGATTTGAGAGCTAAAGAGCTTTGTGAGAGAACAGATTTCCCTTGAACCGGATTGTAAACCGGATATTTGAGAGCTTCAATGAGACTGACTTTCCTTTAGCCGGATTTTTTAAACCGGAATCCTTTCTGATGACCCGGATCTTCTTCATTGAGCCGGGATTTTGTAACTGTCATACACTTTCTAAACCGGAAATTTTCTCGACGGCCTTTAAACTTTCATCAATATAACGGTAGCCTCCGGGACCGGGTTATCCTTCCCTCCATCGCCCCGGGTTCTTTAAATTCATCGAATCGCAATATTCATGAGTCATGTCATCGTAGCCCCTGAGTCTCAAAGGTGACGCGAGGAGTTGGCTTGAAACTCTCCATATTTGACTATGATATAAACCGGCATAACTTGTATATCATTGGTGTTGATAGCACGATGTGAATCCACAGAAGGTTGAGGTGACTGCGGTGGGTTGTAAATGATCCCGTATGAGCCGTGTCAAACCTTTCGCCAATGGTTTCTTCCAACCGCGATTTGAAGTTAATCAAAACTATAATGGCGGCAACTTGTGCGCCGCCCATTGAACCATCCAAAGGTGCAAACGGCGGTTTGATGATAATTTGTCTCAATTTTGAAAGAAAACCGCTACCCAAGTTGTGACTTGCTCATACCCAATAAACAGCTCATGCGCACAGATGCGCCCGGTATGTTGATGTAGACCGACGCGAGAGACGACAAAAGCGACCGCAACATCGAAGCAGCTTCGGTTAGATGAATCGCCGCGGCATTGTAAACCCGGTGCGGACGGGAAGATCTTTCACCGGTGTTGTAAATCGGCACGGACGGGCGAGTTAATCATGGTGCGGTCCCGGTGAGTCGAAGTAGTCCGCCACAAGGGCGGCGTCTTGCACGCATATTCTTTGATCATTATGGCACGGTCATATGCTAGCACATGACAGTAATTACGCAATTTATATATCCATGATCCGCCATCGGCTTTGTAATGACCAATTGTCCCGCATATAAAATGCAAAGACCAAAGTAATCGCTTCGATAAAAACAATATGTGCTAAAGTTACACTTAGAGGGATATCACCGATTCGCCCGGACAACAGATGAGTCGACCATGGCATTGTAAGCCGGTGTGACGCTGCGTGAACCGTGCGGATGCGCGAACCGACGTGGAGGACAGATGGACGAGTCGCCCTTGGCGTGGTAAAGCGGCGCAGATGGCGAAGTCAAACGTGATGTTATTTAACCGGTGTAGACGCATGAATCGCCACAAAAGTGCGGACGGATGAAATCCAAACATTGGGGAGGCGACTTGCACGGGTATCCGTTGAGCATCATAGCACGGACAAACACAAGTGCAAAAGTGATGTTGATGCGCCCCCTTAGGCGACACCTTTTTGTAATGATCCTGCAAAAATATTGCATGATCCTGATGAAAAACAATATGTGTTAATAATATAGAGTCAGATGGATATGACCTGATGATCTGGACAGTAGATGATTTGTGCATCATGTCCATTCGACAGATGATCCATACGCAGACTGTGGTAGCACTTTTCACGTGATACATTGGTTGTTGGGGGGCGTGCCGCTAGTGGATGTCCCATGCATGGCTGTTATTCTCGCTCTCTCTTCCTCTTTCTTTTCAATGATGGACAAGGCAACTGCTCCCTTTTTTATGCCTTTTTCCTCCGGCGACTTGACGCAGCGTAATGCCATGGCGTAACAGCCTCCCTACGACGGGTTATTGCCCTCGCAGCTCCCTTGTTGCTCGCTTGCTGCAGCAGCAGTGATTCAGACGGCTTGGTAAGACCGATTTAAAGCGGCGTTTAAAGAAAAACAATCCAGCGGTCGCGAGCTTGGAGGCGCCGCATCTTGGTAGAGCAGAAGTACTCAAGGCCGCAGAAAACCGGAGGACTTGGGCGCGCAGAGGCTTGTAGAGCAGGGCGAGTTGCACGGACGGAGTGTACAGTGGCGCGAGGTGGCAGAAGCAGCTAGGCGGGACAACAAAGGCGACCCGGGGTGCAACCGGATCTCCGTGTGACGGCGGCGGCGTTGAGGCGGCCACTACGGAGGCACTTTAAAGGAAGCGACGCGGGTCGACGAAGGCAAAGCGATCTCAATAAAGGACTCTGCGATGGCTGTGCCAATATCGCTAACAAGGCGGTTTAACGACGGAGCTCCGGCAGGTGACGGTCCGACGCGCTCGTAGATGACCGTGATAGAGGTGGCGAGGCGAAAAGTGAGCGGCCCGAAATCCATGGCTGAAAACAGATCGATCCGGTACCACTACCGAGGAGCAAAACCAAGGCGAGGCTCTGGCGTTGACTCGGCATAGCAAAGGGCCGGTTCGTAAACGACGACGGACGCCGGGCGGTGAACGGCCCAGAGGCGGAGCTGGCTTGAAGGCAATATGAATCCGGGTCGTAGTTGGTTTTGACCGACTGCTCAATCGTTTGCACACTGAAATCTTGCATTGATGTTTCCGATAGTAGGCAGTGTTTTGAACACCCAAAAATCTGGTCTCATCTTGAATTGATACTAGCATCGCGTATAGTGCAACAGGAGACAGAAAATAAAATCTTGTGGATCAGCCTTGACCACCACGTGGGAACAGTAGCATTATAGTACAAAAATTGTGTAATAGCTGGTGGTCTCCTCGGGACTTGAAGGAGGCGAGGAGGAGTAGGGGAATTCGGCGGATCCGGCTGTAACCTTGGATCGGTTTGTCCATATCGCACTACAGATTAACCCCTTCCATCTCGGATTCGGCGGAGCTGCGGTTTAGACGGTTCTCGCCACATCCGACGACTCAAACAATAGAACCCTTTTATCCTCCCGATCTCAAAATTCGTGACCGTAAACTTCAAATTTAATCATGATTCTGGTAATCAAACCATCTTTTCTTCATCGACCAATCGTGAGTTTCCCGAAACCTTGAAAAGATCCTCCAAGAACTCAACACCACCGCAAGCAGGCCCCACGGTGGGGCGCCAACCGCCGTGGAATTGTCACGGCAGATGTCCTTAGTGTTAGGACTTAGTCGCGAGGCCAACGCATCTATGTGGTAGCTTGAGAGGGGTTGAGCGGGACGAGAGACGCGAGGTTTTACCTGGTTCGGCCCCTCACGGTGGAGGTAAAAGCCTCACGTCTGCTTCATTGATATTGATGATCATGATCACGGTTACAAGAGTGCTCTAACTCGAGAGCTATTGTCTAAACCTAACTTGTCCAACTTGTGGAACTTGTCCCCCTTTTGGGGAGCCCTGCCCCTCCTTATATATGTTGTGAGGGGCGGGCTACATGTAGAGTCCTATTAGGATTAGGACTAGTCTATCGCTAATACAAACCGGATACAAGTCCAGGTCTTAGCTCCTTGTAAGATATATTCCTCCTGCCTTTTCCTCTTAAACCGCCCACCATAGTTGAACCGCCTTCATGAACCGCCACGGTCGGGCCACCGAAGTCTTGTCGCTCTTCGACCCGCTACCGCCGGATTACCAATGAACCGTAAACCGCCAGGTCGCAAGTGAACCGTCAAGTGCCAGCGGGTTCTTCAGGTAAACCGCCAAGTCCGGCCGGGTTATACTTCCGGCCGGTTTACACCACGGGGTATATCCCCGACACCAATGTTGGGCCTTGCTGGAGGAGTCTTATTCAAAGCGAACTGTCAAGGGGGTCCCATAAATCACCCGACCGCGTTAGGGACGCAAAATCCGGGAACATAATACCGATATGACGGAAACTAGGGCGGCAAGAGTGGAACAAAACACCAGGCATAAGGCCGAGCCTTCCACCCTTTACCAAGTATATAGATGCATTAATTAAACAATAGATATTGTGATATCCCAACAAGTAAACATGTTCCAACAAGGAACAACATCTCCATGTTCCAACAAGGAACAAACTTCATCTTCACCTGCAACTAACAACGCTATAAGAGGGGCTGAGCAAAGCGGTACATAGCCAAACAACGGTTTGCTAGGAGGTGTCAAAGGTTAGAGGTCGACATGGCAATTTGGGATGGCTTGATAAACAAGTAATAGGTAGCGCAGCATAGCGATAGAACGAAGCAACTAGCATAGCAATGATAGTAGTGAGATCCAGGGTAGCGGTCATCTTGCCTGAAATCCCGCAAGGAAGAAGAACTAATCCATGAAGAAGACGGACGGATGAAGCCGAACCAAGCGTAGACGAACGAATCCTCACGATCGTAACAAAACAGGAACTAACAAGAAGAAGCACACAACATAGTAAACACACCACACATGAACAAGACATGATGCACAACAAGCATGATGCATGGCAAATCTAGATGAGGCTACTCATGGCAAGAGATGATGCAAACAAGAACGACACCACAAAGCAAGTTTAAGTGAGGCCGGAAACAACATATAACAATTTCGGTAAGTCCTCATATGCAAATTTCGAAATTGGTCCAGAACTGAATAACTTTATATTCAAGTTGTTAAACAGCAAGTTAAGATGCGCCACGATGATCTACACGAAATTCTAGTCAAGTTACATATAAAGTTCATTAGATTCGGAGCTACGGCCTAGAAGATATGAGCAAAACAAGATAAGCATGGCATTGATGCAAAATGCATACAAACATCAAGCAAACACCTCAAAACAAGGATGCAACATGATAATATGAAACTACATGCAAAATCAAGCAAGTTTCATATAGAGCACACTCAAAACGGAGCAACGGTTCAACACATACACTATATACAAGTTAAAAGGACAAGCTGTCCAAAACAACAAGTAGGCATATTGCAAGCACCGAAACAACAAGCTACAGCATCTTAACATGAGAACAAAAGGCATGGGCACGATGTACAGGTAAAGCATGACAAAACATGAACACTGAGCTATCTCCATAAATCACAAGAACATGCTCAAACACACATGGAATGATTGCAAATAATAACAGTTTCAGACTTTAGCAGAAATAACATCAGGTTGCAATGTTTAGAGCTATCAAACAACATGCTACAGGAACTTATCATGTCAAACAAAGGCATGGCATGATACTACTAAATGCATAGAATAAAAGTCCTTTACTGACCATAAGCCAAAAAGGATCAGAAGGTATGGTGCACCCATGTAAACATGGAAAGTTATATTACAGATTCATACATGGCAGGAACAACGATAAGTAGGCATGTTGGTGAGCTTGAACCACTCACCACAGAGTAATACATGGCATGGAAAGACAACTCACAGTAAGAAGACATGTCATATGAGCTATACATGGCAAGAACAACATCATAGCATACACGGATCAACTACAACAACCTTGGAAAAATTGAATAACATGTAAACCTGCCAGGAAACATTTTATAGCAAACGTAGAGCTCGGTTGACTCAAGTTATGGCACTCCATAATTGCAAACAAGGGCATGGATCGATAGATAATAACCATATGTTCAAAACATCCTTAGTGAAGTATCTCAAAATAAGCATGGATCTCTCGGTAGCATCAAGTTAACATGGCATAAAAATATCAGTGAGCAGGAAATTTGAAATCAGCAACATCATGAAGCCTAGTTTGAATGCTTGTGCTAGTCACCACAGAGATCACAAAAATACAAGGCATACACCCCTGTAAAGATGGAATGGCATATGACAAAACACATGTAGGACTCAAGTTCATAGGGTGCACACATCAATTATGGCAAAAATGACAAAAGTGCATGTTCTGATAAGAGTCTGAAACTAAAATCACATAGCCCTCTTCTAACAGCATTTAGGGCATAAAGATGAGCTCAAATGAAAATTATTCAATGAGATGAAATGATGTACTCATCGAGGCGAACAATTTGACATATCACACAGGCCAAACGGAGCTACGGATGCGGAGTTATGGCATGATGAATATGGCATGAAAATATGCAAAATCCGGGGACTAGAGGAAAATCGGGGCAACCTCGAGATCTAGGGTTTGCACGTGGATCGAGGCGGGGCCGAGCTCTCGCCGGAGCTGCGGCCGGAGGGGGCGGCGAGGGGCTCCGGCGGAGGCTCGCCAAATGACGGGCGTGGAGGAGGCGGAGACGGCGGGCTGCCGCGGTCGCGGCGACGGCATGCCGCGGATGATGGCGAGGAGGCGGGCGCGGATCCGGCCGCGACCGGGCGCCGGGCGGGCGCCGGTCGGTGCCGGTCGGGGCGGAGGCGGCGAAGCGCGAGGCCGGGCGGGCGGCGGCGTGGCCTGCTGGGCCGGATCTGGGCTGCGACCTGGCCTGGCGGGCGAGACGGCGGCTGGGCGATGACGGGCGGCGCGGATTGGTCCGGCACAAGGGGGGCGGACATGTCGGTCTTGGGGACATTTTGTCCGGTGGCGCGAGGTAGGAGGAGCTAGGGTTTCATCCGCGAAAATTTCGGGGGAGGCACATATTTATAGGTAGAGGGAGCTAGGAGTGTCCAAATGAGGTGCGGTTTTCGGCCATGCGATCGTGATCGAACGACCGAGAGCATGGAGGGGATTTAGGTGGGTTTTGGGCCACTTTGGAAGGGGTGTTGGGCTGCAAACAAAATAGGCTTTTGCGGTTACCCGGTTAACCGTTGGAGTATCAAACGACCTCCAAATGGCACGAAACTTGACAGGCGGTTCATCGGGTCCTATAGCAAGGCCGCTTGACAAACCTCGGTCCATTCCGAGACCGCTTAACACCCGCATACCTAAAAGAGGTAAAAGGGGCGCCGGAGACATAGGAGTGCCGGATTGCAAAACGGACAACGGGGAAAATGGTCGGATGCATGAAACGAACACGTATGCAAGATGAGATGCACATGATGACATGATATGAAATGCAGATGATGACATGGCAAAGACGGCGAATAACTGACGGACACCTGGCGCATCGAATCCGGGGCATTACAGAGGGTCTGTTCTTGGCGGGTGCGATGAACTGCTAGGTGGTGTTCAGTCGCTCTAACTACTGGCTTCCTGATGAGGGTTCGGATCTTCTCCTCTCTCTCTAGCTTCCTCTACCCTGTGGGTGGCTAGTCCTATTTATAGGCGAAGGCCTTGGGCCTCTTCCCAAATATTGAGCGGGAAGGGCGCCAACAATTGGCCATTTTGAAGGGGAACAGCGGGTACACTTATCCTGACTAAAGTTGGTCCTCGCTTTGCCAAAGGCTCTGGTGATGACGCCTGCTTGGGCTCCACGATGACTCCCTTCCAACGTTGGGCTGGTCTTGGTCTTGTTGCACCAAAGCGGATGCCTTTGCTTGATGCTCTCGCTGCGCGCTTGCTCCCTTTGCACCAAAGAGGAAAGGAGGACACTGCTGGCTGGCGCTCGATCGGGCGCCCTTGGTCGTCATGGTTTCGTCATGGGCACCTCGCGAGGTACCCTGCCTTGAACTCTCCGCCTCCTCATGAGCCAGCCTGACGAGGCCGTGCCTGAGGAAGCTCCTTGTCGTCCGCCCCGCGAGGGTCTTGAGCTTGTGTTGATGAAGATGGGCCGTGCTGGGCCTCCTTCGAGCCATGCCGCAGGCCGCAGGCAGGCAAGTCTGGGGACCCCCATTTCCAGAACGCCGACAACTACCTTAGCCGATATAACGGAACGTAAGGCACCAAAACAAGGGAGCCAGGCTATCCCGACTGTAGACCCAAGACATGATTCGGAGCTGACGCATATAGTGCTATAAGTTCGGGGTGCCGCACTATTGAAAGTGTTCGGACTTTATTTGCCATATTACTGGGCGCCATGAGAAGCCCCTGGCAAACCGGCCGCACCAAGGTGTGCGGTTGCAATATCAAATAAACGTATATAAGAGAAAAAATGCTCAAATAAGAATAAAAAGTTGACGCTATATATAATCTCCCATTGACGAAAAATACGTTTAAGCGTACATTTACAATGGATGCGTTAAGCAGAGATAAAATAGGACTATTTGACATGTCCTATCCAGGGGCAGGCTGTGTTTAGATAGATAAAGCAGGTATAATGATCGTAAATAGATTCCACCTGGGTATTTCCTTCTGTGCACAACGTCTGTTGTCTCCTTGTTTGTCTCTCCCCTATAAGTCCGGCAATTCGGCTCTTTTGAGGATGTTGCGCCAACGAGGTGTCCTGAAAGGTAAAAGGGAAAGAGTATGAAAGTATTTGGCGGTTATCCGCACTATTGACTGAGTCGTTGATGCGCCTCCGCCTATGCCCATGGTATTTTAAGTGCGTAATTGTGTGCACGTGGCACGAATGATGCTTTGATGGGGCCTAAGCGGAGGCCGGACTGCTAGTTGCGCTCTTGGCGTGCCTGATGATCCTATTGCGGGGTGCTTTTGACTCGCTTGACTGTGCTCGAAGTTGTTGTCGCCGGATTGGTTTTTCGGAGAAGGCCGTATTGTACTTCCCCCGCAAGGGCTGCCGTATGTTCTTCTGTTTGTAGAGAGCGGTCCATATTTCCGTTCGCCGTTATGACCCCGCGTGGTCCTGGCATCTTGAGCTTGAGATATGCGTAGTTTGGTACCACATTGAATCTGGCGAATGCGGTTCGTCCGAGCAGTGCATTGTAACCACTGCGGAAGGGGACGATATCGAAGATTAACTCTTCGCTTCGGAAGTTATCCGGAGATCCGAAGACCACATCCAATGTTACATAGCCCGTACAACGGGCCTCTACTCTAGGACTTACGCCTTTAAAGGTGGTTTTAGTGGGCTTGATCCTTGAAGGGTCAATGCCCATTTTGCGCACTATGTCCTGGTAAAGCAGGTTCAGGCTGCTGCCACCGTCCATAAGGACGCGCGTGAGTTGAAATCCGTCAGTGATTGGGTCTAGGATCAATGCAGCTGAGCCGCCATGACGGATGCTAGTTGGATGATCCCTACGATCAAAAGTGATTGGACAAGCTGACCATGCGTTGAATTTGAGGGCGACTGGCTCCATCGCAGAGACGTCCCTCGGTGCCCACTTCCGTTCCCGCTTGGGGATGCGCGTGAGGTGAATTTCTTCTGTCCCCCCGTGTTCGGACGTCGGGGCTCCTCGTCATCGTCGTTGTGCAGCCCCTTGTCCTTGTCTTCGGTGTTTATCTTGCCGGCATGTTTGAATACCCAGCAATCTCTATTGGTGTGGTTGGCTGGCTTGTCCGGGGTGCCATGAATTTGGCACGAGCGCTCCAAAGATGCGGTCCGCATCGGACGGTCCCTGATTATTTGTTTTGAATGGCTTCTTCCGCTGACCGGTCTTGGATCCGCTGAATCCGGCGTTGACTGTCGTGTCTTCAGTGCTGTCGCCGTTGTTCCGTCTCTTATGTGTGTTATGCCATGGGTTGCCGTTATTGTCGCGGCCATCCGAATTGCCAGAATGTGGCGTGGTGCTGCCGCGAGCCAACCAACTGTCCTCGCCCGCGGAAAAGCGGGTCATTAGTGTTGTGAGAGCTGTCATGGAGTTGGGTTTTTCCTGGCCGAGGTGTCGAGCGAGCCACTCGTCACGGATATTATGCTTAAAAGCCGCCAGGGCTTCGGTGTCCGGACAGTCGACTATTTGGTTCTTTTAAGTTAAGAACCTAGTCCAGAATTTCCTGGCTGACTCTCCGGGCTTTTGAATAATGTGGCTCAAGTCATCGGCGTCAGGTGGTCACACATATGTGCCCTGGAAGATGTCGAAGAATGCGTCTTCCAGGTTCTCCCAGCTGCCAATGGAATTTGCTGGCAGGCTGTTTAGCCAGTGCCGGGCTGGTCCTTTGAGCTTAAGGGGAAGATATTTGATGGCGTGCAGATCTTCTCCGTGGGCCATGTGAATGTGGATAAGAAAATCTTCGATCCATACTGCGGGGTCTGTTGTGCCATCATATGATTCGATGTTTACGGGTTTGAACCCTTCTGGGAATTCATGATCCATTACTTCGCCGCTGAAGCGAGAGGGTGCGCGGCGCCTCTGTGCCGGGCTATGTGGCTACGCAGGTCGAATTGCTCTGGGTGGCTATATTCGGCCCGGCCGGACTTGTTGAAGGTGTGTCCGGCGTGACGATCGTCTCGCATGCCGAGGCGCGCCCCTGCGATCCGTAGATCGATCTTGGCTGTTCTGTTTTGTTGCCCCGGGCCGTAGTGTGTTGGCGTGGGGATGTTGGCCGGTATGCGGACTGGTATGCCGTTTTATCCCGGCCATGAGGTGGCCGGTCGGCCGTATGGTGCTCGAGTCCATATTCCTCGGCTACCAGGACTTCAGTCCATCTGTCTGTGAGCAGGTCTTGATCAGCTTGGAGTTGCTGGTGCTTCTTTTTCAGGCTCGTCGCAGTGGCTATAAGCCGATGCTTGAAGCGCCTCGCTTTACGGATCCTCGTGCACGCCGAATTCGCTGCCGCCGAGGCTAATCTTGTCTTCGGAGGGGGATGTAGCTATCCTCCTCCGGGTATTCGCCCGTCCGCTTTGTTCTTCTGGGCTGACCTGCTCATCCTCCTGTTCGGCCTGCTCGAAGGCGGGCTGATCAGGGTTGTATTCTCCTTCGGCACCATTCGGATTGTTTTCGTCTCCTGGGCCGGTATTGCTGTGGCGGGGCTTGGAGTGGCGCCGACAACGCCCATTTTTCTTTGCTTTTGTTCCTGAGGTTTTATCCTCCGTTGCCTCATCGCCATCTGTTTCCTTCGGAGTGTCCACCATATATATATCGTAAGAAGACGTGGCTGTCCACTGTCCAGTGAGCAGTGGTTCATGTTCTTCTCCTGCATCGTCGTCCATGTCGTCGATGTCTTCGGAGTCGAAGTTCAGTACCTCGGTTAAGTCATCGGCCGTGGCAATGAAGTGGGTGGTGGGTGGGCAATGAATTCCTTCGTCGCCTGCCTCCCACCCGAGCAGGACATAGTTTGGCAAAGAGCCTCCTAACAAAGAGAGAGACTTTAATGAGTCCAGCATGTCGCTGAAGGGCGAGTGCTGGAAAATATCCGCAGCGGTGAACTCCATGACCGGAGCCCATCCTGGCCCGACGGGCTCGGGAGTGCGTGGACCGGAACCAACGTTCGGATACGAATCCGGGGGTTCGGAGTCACACGCCATTGCCGAGGCAAGACCCATGTTCGGCTCCACCGCCGATGAGTGTGCGACCCGCGGGGCGGGGTCCATCCCTTCGTCCTTACGTAGCGCAGCCTCCTTCGGATTTAGGTCCGAGGATACTACGGGGGTGATACCCCGAGCTTCGTCCGACGGCAGGTCTAAGCCGTGCTTGTCATGACTGTCCGGTGCTCCTGGCATAGGCCCCAATCCATCGAAGATCAAGTCTCCGCGGATGTCCGCCGTGTAGTTCAGGTTTCCGAACCTGACCTGGTGGCCAGGGGCATAGCTGTCGATCTGCTCCATGTGGCCAAGCGAGTTGTACGCAGCGGAAGCCGAACACGAAGATCTGTCCGGGAGGAAAGTCTCGGCCCCGGACAGCGTCGTTGATGATGATTGAAGGAGCCATCAAGATCGACAAATGATTTACATAGAGGAACTCTCAATGAAAGCACCAATGTCGGTGTCAAACCGGCGGATCTCGGGTAGGGGGTCCCGATCTGTGCGTCAAGGCTGATGGTAACAGGAAGCAAGGGACACAAATGTTTACCCAGGTTCAGGCCCTCTCGATGGAGGTAAAACCCTACTTCCTGCTTGATTAATATTAATGATATGGGTTGTACAAGAGTAGATCGACCACGAGATCGTAGAGGCTAAACCCTAAGAGCTAGCCTATGATGGTATGATTGTAGTTGTGATCAGCCTTGTAAGGACCAACCTCTCCAGTTTATATAGACACCGGAGAGGGCTAGGGTTTACATGGAGTCGGTTACAAGGAAGGAACTATAATATCCGGATCGCCAAGCTTTCCTTCCACGCCAAGGAAAGTCCCATCTGGACACGGGCCGAAGTCTTGAGTCTTGTATCTCCATGCTTCAATAGTCCGGACGTTGTATATAGTCCGGCTGTCCAGATACCCCCTAATCCAGGACTCCCTCACCCGGTCCTCTTCCCAAATGTTAGGCGGGAAGGGATCCCACAACGGCCAATTTGAAGGGGACAACTAGTACAAGCTATCCTGACAAAACGTGATCTTCGCCTGCTAAAGGCTCTGGTGGTGTCGCCGACGTGGGATCCGCGATGACCTCCGTCCTGCTGGTCTTGGTCTCGTTGTACCGATATGGAAACCTTTGCGTGATGCCTCGGTTCTCTTCACCTGTGCCTGCTCCTTTAGCACCAAAGAGGAAACCTGTACCCTGCTTCCCCTAGCACCCGCCTGGTGCCCGCCTGGCCTTGGTCGTCATGGCTCATGTCACGGGAACCTCACGAAGTGCCCCTCGCCTTGTCTCTCCGCCGAGGAGGTCTTGTGTCGCCCCCCTCGCAAGGCTTGGCCCCCGCGAGGGTCTTGAGTGTTTGCTGGTGAAGATGGGCCGTACCAGGCCGCTAGAGGAGCCACGCCGTGGGCCGCAGGTAGCCAAGTCTGGGGACCCCCATTCCCAGAATGCCGACAGTAGCCCCCGGGCCCAGGGCGCACTCGGACTTGGCTTCGAGGCAAAGCCAAGGGGCAAGTGTGGAACGCCGCGGGCCCCAACCTCCTGCGGCCTTGATTGACGCATGGCGACTGACGGGACGTGGGCGTCTCCGCTTCCCCACACTGCCTCAGCAACTACCCGACTTGACAAGTCCCTGGTGCATGTAGAGAAAACCATCATTACCTGCGATCGTGGGGGTCACCGGTTTGCCTTCTCCTGCTATAAATGGGGAGGGGGCGGAGCCCCCATCGCCCATCTCTTCCCGTTCCGCTTGCTTCTTCTCCCTTGCTTCACTGCTAGCACCAACACCCATGGCGCCGATGAAGAGGTTCTCTGCCGCGGAGAAAGGAAAGGCTCGCCAAGAGGGGCCCGACTCTCCTCCGCCCAAGAGGGGGCGCGGTCGCCCTCGTAAGCACGTCGCGACCCCTGCTGTGGTTCCCCGCGGGCAAGGGCGAGTCTCTTCGGTGTCCGGTGCCGCTCCAGGCATCAGAAACGGCGCTTCTCCTCCTGGTGGGAGCCGCTTGAGGCGCGGTATCCCTATCGATGAAGGGAGGCGCACCGCGGTTGCTAGGCCTCCCCGGCCGCGCTTCCACTCGGTGGAGGTGCTGCCAGAGCTCATTGTGTGGTCGGAGATCCTGACTAGCACCTGGCTCCAGCTTCCACGCTTCTTTGTCGGAGAGCTGGCGGCTTCGGTTCCCGGCGGCCTCTGGCTGTAGGCGGACGGCTGCTGCAGCTAGGCCGCATGGGTCGCGGTGGAGATTTCCATCGCGGGCAACATAGCCCTGGCTCGTGGCTGGCAGATGTTTGCCAGCATGCGCGGCCTGGGCAGGCGGTGCACCCTCCACTTTAAGTACAATGGTACCGCGACCCTCTTCGTGAGGGTGTTCGGGGAAGACGGCCGCCGCGCCGGGTGCTGCCTAGAGGACAACAACGGTGGCGAAGTGCTCGGCCTTGGCGATGGCCATGACGCGGACGAGGGTGAGCTCGCCCTTGGTGATGGCCGCAGCTCGTCCAGCGGAAGCGGCTCCTCCTCCGGCAAAGGCTCCAACAACGGCGGCTATGACCAGCCGCCTCGTCGCCACGCTCGCTTTCAGGACGATGGTGGGTCGTCCCGCCATCGTGCCCCGGTGAAGTGCGAGGAGGACTCTGGCTATGTTGGAGGGGGCACTGGGGACTGATTCTCATGAGTAGCCGCGGGTGTAGGGGCCGCTTTTGCCTGTTTTTCTTTATTTCCTTCCTGCATCGCAAGAAACAAGTATGGGGCCCCGCGGGGGTGTATGATGAACCGTAACACTTTTCCTGCCTTTGCTATGTTTATCATTTCTGAGTTGCGCCGTGGCATCAGAGTTTTACGTAGGCATGTAAAGATAACTTAGCTCGGTGTGTCTGAAGTAGTTTCCGCATCGTGAGGCACGCATCTCCAGCACCTGGTGAGACCTCCTTGCTGCAGACTTGGGGTGTCGAGGTGCTGCGAAAATTTCTTAAGAGACCCTTATTCTTCCGTGCTGAGGGCCCCAGGCGTAGCCGACTAGCCGGTCATGACCCAGTGCTCCACATCGCGGTACCCGTGGGGCATGGACTTAAGAGATGGGGGTGCGCCAGTTTGCGAGCTCGGACGAGGGTGCCTCGCGAAGACCAGGGGAAACACTTACGCGCGCACCCTGTCCAGCCCCCTCGCGAGGCATGCGAGGCTGACCGCGGGCCAAAACATAGAACCAAGAAAAAAACAGAGGGAAAAAGGGAATCAAACCGAGCCAACAAGAACCACCAGAATGCGAATTTCCATTAAAGAGGGGCAAGCCAACTACGGAAAGCAAATGAATAGCCGCGTCCGGCACCTAGTCTAGTCTTCTCACCAGCGTAGAGCTAAGTGCTGCCACTAGGACGTGGGAGGGAGCCCCTGAGGCCCGAGGGTGGCACTCCAGAGACTTCGGGGCGTGCATAGCCCCACTCATTATTACGTGAGAGTGTCATGAACGGAGACCTTCACAGGCACTGAGCCTTGCTTCATGGGTAGAACTTCCGGGGGTACTGGATGTTCCAGGCGTTCTGGATGGGGACCCCGTCCTGCGTCTCCAGGCGCACGACGCCAGGCCTGGAGACGTGGGCAACCCTAAACGGTCCCTCCCACATGGGCGAGAGCTTATGCAGCCCTTCCCTGGAGAGCACCCGCCTTAGGATGAGGTCGCCCACCTCGAGCGTCCTGGAGCGGATGCTGCGACAGTGATACCATCGCAGCGCCTGCTAGTATCTTGCCGCCCGGTGCGTGGCTTCATGGCGGCGTTCCTCCCCAGCACTAGGTCCATACCCCGCATGGCATCTTGTCGCGTCTCATCAAACGCCAGGACCCGCGCGTAGTGATTCTTGACCTCGTGAGGGAGAACCGCTTCTGCTCCGTAGACGAGGAAGAACGGGGTCTCGCCTGTTGGCTTGGTGGCGGTGGTGCGGATGGACCACAGGACGGACTGGAGATTGTCGTGCCAGCCCCTACCGCATGCCTCGAGCTTCTTCTTGAATGTCCTTTTAACGCCCACGATGCGGCTATATCTCCCACATGTCGAGGCACGACTTGGAGGCATAACCGCATGGTGGTTTTGTCGCAAGAAGGGTCAACTTCACACAATCCCATGTAATGAACAAGAATGGGATAAAGTGAGTTGGCTTACAATCGCCACTTCACACAATACATAAATTAAACATACATCATTCGGAGTACAATCAAGGTCCGACTACGGAACCAAAATAAAAGAAGTCAACCCCAAATTCTAGATCCCCGATCGTCCCAACTGGGCACCACTACTGATCAACAGGAAACGAAACATAGTAACGACCAAGGTCCTCGTCGAACTGCCACCTGAGCTCGGTTGCGTCACCTGCACTGGTATCATCGGCACTTGCAACTGTTTTGGGTAGAATATGTGAGTCACGAGGACTCAGCAATCTCACGCCCGCGAGATCAAGACTATTTAAGCTTATGGGTAGGAAAGGGGTAATGAGGTGGACCTGCAGCAAGCACTAAGCAAATATGATGGCTAACATACGCAAATAAGAGCGAGAAGAGAAGCAACACAATGGTCGAGAAACTAGAAGTGATCAAGAAGTGATCCTGAAGCTACTTACGTTCATACATAACCCAAACCGTGTTCACTTCCCGGAATCCGCAAAAAAGATACCATCACGGCTACACATGCGGTTGATGCATTTTAATTAAGTCGAGCGTCAAGTTCTCTACAACCAGACATTAACAATTTCCCATCTGCCACATAACCACGGGCACGGCTTTCGAAAGATAATACCCTGCAGGGGTGTCCCAACTTAGCCCATCACAAGCTCTCACGGTCAACGAAGGATATTCCTTCTCCCGGGAAGACCCGATCAGGCTCGGAATCCCGGTTACAAGACGTTTCGACAATGGTAAAACAAGACCAGCAAAGCTGCCCGATGTGCCGACAAATCCCGATAGGAGTCGCACGTATCTCGTTCTCAAGGCACACCGGATGGGCCAGATGTCGGGTTGGCATAGACCCTGTTTGCCCAGGGGGCGCCGGACATCGCCCAGGTTGGACCAGCACTCAGAGGAACACTGGCCCGGGGGGGGGGGGTAAATAATGATGACCCTCGGGCTCCCGAAAACCCAAGGGAAAAGGCTTAGGTGAGGCAAATGTAAAACCAAGATTGGGCCTTGCTGGAGGAGTTTTATTCAAAGCGAACCGTCAAGGGGGTCCCATAAATCCCCAACCGCGTAAGGAACACAAAATCAAGGAACATAACACCGGTATGACGGAAACTAGGGCGGCAAGAGTGGAACAAAACACCAGGCATAAGGCCGAGCCTTCCACCCTTTACCAAGTATATAGATGCATTAATTAAATAAGAGATATTGTGATATCCCAAAATATCCATGTTCCAACATGGAACCAACTTCATCTTCACCTGCAACTAGCAACGCTATAAGAAGGGCTGAGCAAAAGCGGCAACTTAGCCAAACAACGGTTTGCTAGGAGAGGATGGTTAGAGGCTTGACATGGCAATATGGGAGGCATGATAAACAAGTGGAGGTAGCGCAAGCATAGCGATAGAGCGAACAACTAGCAAAGCAAAGATAGAAGTGATATCGACGGTATGGTCATCTTGCCTAAAATCCCGCTAGGAAGAAGAACGAGTCCACGAAGAAGATAATTGGACGCAGTCGAGCGAATCCTCACAACTCCGGAACAAAACCGAAGCTAACGAGAGAAGCAAACCGGAAAGAAGCAAACAACATGGTAAACACACAATCATAAACATGGCATGATGCACAATCAAGTATGATGCATGTCCGGTTTAAATGAGGCATGGCATGGCAAAATGCAACAAAGAATACTACAAATTAAGTGGAGCTCAATATGCAACGAGTTTCATATTGACAAAACACCACATCAATTATTTAGTTCTCTCCCGTTTATGTACCCAACAAAATTAACTGTGGTTAAGCATGGCAAGAGGTGAATCATAATAAACTATCTATTTAGGCAAGTTCAAATGAGGCCGGAAATAACAAATAACAATTCCGGAAAATCCCCATATGTCATTTAGAAATTTAAAGCAAACAACAATTTTCAATGTTTTAAATGTTATTATCATGATGCGGATGACATATGCAAGTTTTAAGCAATTTTATGGAAATGTTGACATGAGCATGATACGAGGCATTTGTCGCCATGGCAGAAGGAAAAGGGTACCACGGCCGTGAAACGGAAATGGTGCCACAACAACATTTCGGTTCCGTCAACTCGATTGAGCTGCTGGTGCAAAGGAACAAGTGTGGGGAGAGAGTCATGCAAGGATGGTTGGGTGATCCCGGTTACCGGGTTCCCACGGGTCAACGACATGGCTAACGAGGAGGAACGTGCAATGACAACTCGGACACGATGCAAACATAGGGTGCATCTCACGCATCGCAAACATTCGGTCCACGGACGTCGTCTTTGGGTTTTACCTTCGAAGCATGCCTTTTCGGAGTGGATCAGGTTCAACGGTAGTGGAAGTAGTCGTTCTCGCGACGGTAGTGGAAGTAGTGGTACACGATGATGATAGTGGCACATCTTGTAGTGGAACTTGGGCGTAGTGGTACTTGGCATCACATCGTGTAGTCGTACACATTTCATAGATATTCATGTCGCCAGTGTCGTGGTACTTGGGGCATTTTGAGCTTGCCATTCTCGGTTCTTGGGATGGTAGTGGTTCACATCGCGTTGTGGAAGTAGGTTCACGACAGAGAGGAACTTGGCGTTTCTGCTACCCGGGTCTTCGGCGACGGTAGCTGTGCATGTTCCAACATCAAACTTGGAGGGACACCGACGTCGTGGTACTTGGTGAATCCCGGAGACGGTACTTGACGATCCAGGTATGGGTCTTGGCGGTCTTGATTTAATCCAAGTGGCAGCAGCACACGCCCACGGTAGTCTTTGGACATGGGCTCCGGTAGATGACTTGAGGGTCTCAACAGAGCACTTGTGGCAAAGAAGTGCCCGCGAATGAGACGATGCAGCACGAACAGAGGCAGATGCCACGCCAAAGTAGCGGTGGGGCTCCCTGGTCGGAGTCGGTAGGGACAGCACGAGGCGGTGATGAAGAGGAGGTCGCAGGGAGAGCTGCTGGAGGTGGAGGTGCTCGCGGGTGCAAAGCGGCCGGTGCTGGGGCTCCGGCGAACTTCGACCAAAACGGAGGGGATGAGCGGCGCGGGGCTCCTGCTGGGCGCGTAGGACGACGGATGCGGCCGGAGGTGCTCGAGGAGCTCCTCTCCTCGAGTGCTTGGGCGATGGGAACTTGGCGAGGAGGAGGCGCGGGAACACCGGTTCCATCCGGGAACGAGGCGGAGTGAGCTGGGTGGCCTGGACTCACCGGCCGGAGAGGCGACGGGGCATGGCTTCGGGCGCCATGGGAGGCAAGGCGTGGGGCGTGTGTGGAGTGGCGACGCTGGAGGAATCGAGAGGGAGAGGGGATCGATAGGTGCACGTTAGGTTAAACAAGGAGCAGGCTGGGCTTTGGGCCGGCCTGGGCATAGGTTGTAGCTGGGCTGGGCTCTCTCTCTCACTCTAAAGAAAACTAAACAAAACAGAGATAAGAAGTTGGACACGCGGATAATTTTCCCTGACTCACAAAAATGTGCTTGTTCCGAGAAAATAGAAAAGGCCATGATTGAAAGATTTAAATTCAAACTCATTTGATTTAAATTCAAATGATTTGAATAGGAAGTGACGGTTGGGAAGGTCCAAAAATGTTTGGTTTTTTGGTGGAGCTCCGGAATATGATGAAAGAATATATGGCAAGGTTGGAGA
The DNA here is from genome assembly GCA_021605145.1 of Aegilops bicornis. Classification (NCBI taxonomy): domain Eukaryota; kingdom Viridiplantae; phylum Streptophyta; class Magnoliopsida; order Poales; family Poaceae; genus Aegilops; species Aegilops bicornis. The sequence goes on along the minus strand of CM038674.1, from coordinate 314,007,937 downwards.
CCAATAATTAAGATAACAAAGGCATTGGGATAATTTGCAAGTGTGTTATGGTGATTTACAAATTAAAGAAAAGTTTAATGTATCTCCCTAATATTGGGAGGATATGTTATAAAGAGAAGTCACCCTTCCCTCGATTTAAATAGATCAACCATCTATGCAATTTATTAGTTGAGTTGAGATGCAAAGATTAATGACATGATGGCATGATGACATGATGCAATGCAAAAATAGAAGAGCAAGCACAAAAGAAACACACTGTGATCATCAAAATATGGAAGTCTTTTGAAGCGTCGGTCTCGGGGCATCACAACACTCCTCCACTTACAAGAGATCTCGTCCCGAGATCTAAGGATTGCACCGGAGAGAAACGGAAGAGGAAGAGGTAAAACAAAGTTGCTTCTTTGACAAACAAGTGAAACCCACACACTTGAGTGGTTGAACAAATCGAAAGAAAGAATACAATGGAGGTGAACGAGATTGCAAACACTGCTTTAGCAGAGAAGAACAAAGAACATGATGAGAACCAAGAGCTTAGAGGACAAGATAGATTTTGAAGCCACTCCGGTTAAAACAAGATAGAGTAGGATTAAGAATGATATAATTTGGACGGCACTCCGACTGAAAATGAAAGGAATTAACATGAACTTGAGAAGATGGGATGATACTTGATGAAATCAACAACACACTGCCTCTGGAACTATTGAAAAATCGCACAAGGGGTAAGAAAGATTTCAAACCGCACTCTGGTTGTGGAAGGAGGCAAAACTTGATAAGATGAGAGAGCTCGAATGAAAACACAACACTCTGGTTAAATGGATAAGCAAGGAAAAGAGCATGATCTCCAAAATGAGATGATGGGCTCTGGAGAATCAAACTGAAAAGACTCCTGAAATGCTCCGGATGGGTGAAAAGAATTCTCACAATCGTAAACAATTATGAGAGGATGGCATCAAGCTAGAACCATGAATCTTGAAGAGAATGGAGCATTATTTAAGAGAAACTCTTCTTCGGTCTTCAAATGTTGAGAATGACGATGGGAAACACCACCATGAATTGTTGAGGCACTCCGGAATGAAAATTGGAAAGGTTGAACCAACGATGAAAAGAATTTGAAAGATCTTGGAGAAAGACATATGACTGATGATAACCCATTCTTACGTCAAACTTTTGAAAAAAAATTGAAGCTCCGGGAAAATTAGAAGAGTCAGGTAAGATCCTAGGAAAAAAACCTGTGGGTTAGGGCCCACTCAAAAGAACCACCGTTGAACAATTGCTTTAAAAGAGAGATTGCACCAGTTGAATTAAATGGCTTGAATGAGATAGCATCCTCAAAAGAACTTGAGTGAATTGATAATGGAAACTTGAATCTTCTGAGATATCTTCATCACTCCGGAAAAATTGAATAGCGAGAAGTGGATGATTAAGAGGTGCACCGGTACGATAAAAACATTTGAAACGAGGAAAAGATATGATCGACAAAGCTTGAATTTAATCCACTGGAGATGAAAGAGAACGAACAATGATGAAGTTAATGCTCCGTTAGTATCTTCCTGAGAATCACCGGATAAGAACATTGACGGAAAGGAATGGAGAGACTTCCCATCTATAAGATGGATACTTGATTAAGAAATCTGAGTCCTTGAAGAAAAAGGGTGGGAGGGCGGGGAAAACAAAGACAACTTGGGACGTATGAAGCAAACACCATTGCAAAGAACTGAGAATTGATCTCGCGAATGTTGAAATGATCGGATCCACTTGAAAAAGAGCACGTCGGTTGGAAAAGAATTGGCATGACAATCTTGATTATCAAGAAGGATTGGTATTCGCATAGAAGTATGAGAACACCGCTTAGGAAAGGTAAGGAATCAACACTTGACTTCGAAGCAACTCGAATACCACAAACCAAAACAAAACAAAGGATTGGCTTAGGAAATAAGCCGGAGACAAACATATGATAGATCCCATATCGTATCATGTGTCTGCTGGAAAGATAATCTAGGAGCTACTTGAATTCCCACTTATAAACTCACAAAACTTTCTGGTTATGCAATCAGGTGTTGGGGATACAGGGGACGCAATATATCTCACCCAAACTAACAATCCCTAGATCCAGCTGTATCCATCCATCAACACCTAACCAAGAAAACTCCGGAAAATCGTGTACCTCAACCTTTGAAAAGCATCCGTTATACAAGTTATGGAAATACTCCCGAACTCCCGCCCCAGTACTGGGTGGCGTCGAGGTGATCTCACCAACAAATGCATAAAACAGATTTTCGATGTTGGCAAAACTTAGGTACTCCAGAACTGCAATGCTAAAATTGTGACGACAACACCTCGGAGCTCAACTCCCCGGGACACTGCCACAACCCCTAAATTTCATGAGGCACCAAGAACAATGTTCTCGTCACAAAACCATCGAAACGATTCCAAGATACCCGCGTGATCCTAAAAAAACAATTTAGAGAAATTTGAGGAGAGGAAAGTCAAAACTTCTACGTCACGGGCCTCACTAGAGCGACGACGGGACTCAAAACAATTTTTGTTCTAGACTCAACAATGCCAGAAATTCGATCATGCAGAGGGCTCCCAAGTCGGGGATGGCTCTGATACCAACTTGTAACACCCACGATGCGGCTATATCTCCTACGTGTCGAGGCACGACTTGGAGGCATAATCGCATAGTGGTTTTGTCGCAAGAAGGGTCAACTTCACACAATCCCATGTAATGAACAAGAATGGGATAAAGACAGTTGGCTTACGATCGCCACTTCACACAATACATAAATTAAACATACATCCTTCGGAGTACAATCAAGGTCCAACTACGGATGGACCACAGGACGGACTGGAGATCGATAGGTGCATGCTAGGTTAAAACATGGAGATGGCTGGGCTTTGGGCCGGCCTGGGCATAGTTTGTAGCTGGGCTGGGCTCTGTCTCTCACTCTAAAGAAAAATAAAACAAAACAGAGATAAGAAAGAAAAGAAAGAGAGGTTAGGGGAAGAAGTTGGACACACGGATAATTTTCCCGGACTCACAAAAATGTGCTTGTTCCGAGAAAATAGAAAAGGCCATGATTGAAAGATTTAAATTCAAACTCATTTGATTTAAATTCAAATGATTTGAATAGGAAGTGACGGTTGGGAAGGTCCAAAAATGTTCGTATTTTTGGTGGAGCTCCGGAACATGATGAAAGAATATATGGCAAGGTTGGAGACCAAGAATTAAGATAACAAAGGCATTGGGATAATTTGCAAGTGTGCTATGGTGATTTCCAAATTAAAGAAATATTTAATGTAGCTCCCTAATATTGGGAGGATATGTTATAAAGAGAAGTCACCCTTCCCTCGATTTAAATAGATCAACCATCTATGCAATTTATTAGTTGAGTTGAGATGCAAAGATTAATTACATGATGGCATGATGACATGATGTAATGCAAAAATAGAAGAGGAAGCACAAAAGAAACACATGGTGATCACGAAAATATGGAAGTCTTCTGAAGTGTCGGTCTCGGGGTGACACAGTCCTGGTCTTGAGGCCTCTCAGGACCTCCACGTTGGCGCGTTCGGCTTGGCCATTGCTCCTGGGGTGTGCCACCGAAGCGTAGAAGATCTGTGTTCCAAGGTTAGCACAATATGTCTTGAAGAGATTGCTAGTGAACTACGAGCCGTTGTCGGTGATGATGCGGTTAGGGACCCCGAACTGGCTCACGAGGCCCTTGATGAACTTAACTGCGGACCCGGCCGGGATGGTGCAGGCGGACTCTACCTCTGCCCATTTGGTGAACTTGTCGATGGCGACGTAGAGGTAGCGGTAGCCCCCAGGCGCTCGAGGGAAGGGGCCTAGGATATCCAGCCCCCAGACCGCGAATGGCCACGAGAGCGAGATGATCTGGAGGCCCTGAGCTAGCTAGTGGATCTGCTTGGTGTGGAATTGGCAGGCCTCGCAGGACCTCACCAGCTCGGTCGCGTCGTTGAGTGACGTAGGCCAGTAGAACCTGCTGCAGAACGCCTTGCCGACCAGGGTACATGACGACGAGTTGTGCATGCAGTCTCCGCCATGTATGTCAGCTAGCAGCTCATTCCCCTGCTCCCTGGAGATGCATCACAAGGAAACATCATTTGGCCGCTTCCTGTATAGCTCAACGTCCTGGATGCAGTATGCCGTAGCCTGTCGGGCCACGCGCTCCGCGTCTTCCTCTTCCTCCGGCATCATTCCTCACGTCAGGTATTCCTTGAACTCCTCGGTCCAGCACCAGGAGTAGGCTCCTGAGGCTCCCGAGACCGGCGGATGAGGGAGTTCCTCCCGAGGAGACGCCAGCCCCGCAGATGGGGGTGCTACTGATGGCTTGAAAAGCCGCTCTTCGAAGACGCTAGGATCCTGGGGAAGACGCTTGGATGCCCTTCTGGCGATGTCGTCGGCTTCCTTGTTCGTGCGGCTAGGCACGTGCTGCAGCTCCAGGCCCAAGAACTCCATCATGCGCACCTCCATGAGGTACGCCTCCATGTGCTCGTCCTTCGGCTCGTACACCTTGTTGGAGAAGTTGACGAGCAACTGCGAATCCCCATTGATGGTGAGACGTTTTATCCCCCGGGCCATGGCGGCCTTGAGACCGGCGATCAACCCCTCGTACTCCACGTTGTTGTTGGAGACCTTTTCGCCCCGCTGGAAGCAGAGCTGCACAGCATAGTAGAGCTTGTCTTGGGTGGGCGAGATGAGCATGGCTCCAGCCCCTGCGCCTTGGCGTGTGAAGGCGCCGGTGAGAGGGATCGGCCCTCGTTGACCTCGGGTTCCGGGGCGTCAGACCATTCGGCCACGAAGTTGGCTAGGGCGGCCCCCTTGATGACCCTGGTTGTGCTGAACTCGAGCTGAAATGCCTGAAGTTTGATGTTCCATTCGGCGACCCTTCCCGCGGCATTAGGGCTTCGGAGCATCCTCTCAAGTGGGTAAGCTGAGACGACTTTAATCGGGTGGCCTTGGAAGTAATGGTGCAGCTTGCGTGAGGCCACCTGGAGAGCGAGCAGGAGCTTCTGTTGCATAGGGTACCATGGCCTCGCATCCCGCAGTACCGTGCTGACGAAGTACACTGGGTGCTCGACGAGGGCGGGAGCGTCGATGGAGCCTGCGTCTGCCGGAGGTTTGGGCGCTCCCTGAGGTGACGAGACCCCCAGAGCCTGGCCATCCATTGGGGTCTCTGCAGGCTCGAGAACACTGTATGGCTAGACCTGATCATCCATTGGTGTGTGGCAGCCCTTGCGGCATCCTCTTGCTTTCGCATCACTTCTGTTGGTGGTGCGGCACAGTGCGGCGGACTCTTGGCCTGGCGCTCCTCCCGTATTGCCACTAGCGCTACGCTGGCGAAGTAGGGAATGGCTTCCAGGTAAAGCACCAGGGGCTCAAGGGGACGAGGCGCCACCATCACCGGGGGGCTGGTCAGGTATCTCTTGAGGTCTTGAAACGCCAGGTCAGCCTCCGGGGTCCACTCGAACGGGCCCTTCTTCTTCATTAGCTTGAAGAACGACAATGCGCGCTCCCCCAGCTTGGAGATGAAGCGCCCTAGCGAGGTCACGAAGCCCGCAAGCTTCTGCATTTCCTTGAGAGTTTGTGGTGGGCTCATGTCTTCTATCGCCTTGACCGTATCCGGGTTAGCCTCGATCCCCCTGTGGGACACGAGGAAGCCCAACAGCTTGCCGGAGGGGACACCAAACATGCACTTCTCTGGGTTGAGCCGCAGGTCCACCTGGCGCAGGCTTGCGAAGGTCTCCTCGAGGTGCTGAATCAAAGTCCTCGCCTCCTGAGATTTTACCACGATGTCGTCGACGTAGGCTTCAGCATTTCTCGCAAGCTGCTGACCTGGGGCGATGTGCATCAGCTATTGGAAGGTCGCACCTGCGTTAAGCAGCCCAAATGGCATGCAAGTGTGGCAGTACACCCCGCATGGGGTCAGGAAAGCCGTCTTCTCCAAATCCTCCACCGCCATCTTGATCTGGTGGTAGCCCGAGAACGCGTCCAGGAAGCACAGCAGTTCGCACTTGGCAGTGGAGTCGGCAATCTGGTCGATGCGCGGAAGCGGGAACGGTCTTGGGGGCAGGCCTTGTTGAGGTTAGTGAATTCGACACACATGCGCTCCTTCCTTCCTTTATTTGGCACGACAACGGGGTTCGCCAGCCACTCAGGGTACCGGACCTCGCGAATGACACCTGCCGCTTCCATCTTGCGCGTCTCCTGGAAGATGAAGGACTGCTTCTCCGTGGATTGCCGCCACGCCTTCTGCTTCACAAGGCGCACATTGGGGCACACCCTTAGGTGATGCTCGATCACCCCCTCGGGACCCCTACCAGCTGCTTGGGTTCCCAGGCGAATACCTCCTTGTTCGCGCGTAGGAACCTCACCAATGCCTCCTCTTGATCCGGGTCGTGGTTGGCGCCTATGGTGAAGGTGGCTCCTGTGGGTCCACCTTCCTCGACCGGCACTTGCATAGTTTCTGCCGATCTTGAGTGAACATCTGCTTCTTCTTTGCCGGTGCCGCCTCCTTAGCTCCGGGGGTGGCCTCGTCGGCCGAGCGTGCTGCTGCGGCGGCCTTGAGGGCAAGCTTGAGCGCCGCCAGAGCCTCCTTTGTCTCTCCATAGCTACGGTGAGGACGCCCTTGCTCCCTGGCATCTTCATGAGGTTGTAGGCCGGATGAGTTGCTGCCATAAACTGAGCCAGGGCCGGGTACCCGAGGATGGCGTTGTATGGGATGCCAATGCGGGCGATGTCAAAGTCGATCAGCTTGGTGCGGTAGTTGTCGCGAGTGCCGAAGGTCACAGGAAGGCGGATCTGCCCTAGGGGGCTCGCGGAGGCGCCGACGACCTCGAAGAAGGGCTTGGTGGGACGAAGCCGTTCGTGCGGCACATGAAGCAAGACCAAAGCTTCCACGGAGAGCACATTAAGGCCGGTCCCTCCATCGATGAGGGTGTTGGTGATGGCTACGTTGCACATGGTGGGCATGCAGAGCATTGGGAGCACGACCGAGCTAGTGGTGGTGGCGGGGTGCTCCCCCGAGTCGAAGGTGACGTCGGCCTTATGCGCCGCCCAACCTGGGGGATCTCCTTGCTGCATGGAGGTGGCGCCAATATGGCGGAAGAACTGCTTGGTGTGACGGTCCGAGGGTGGTGCTTGTGAGCCGCCGAGGAGGGCTGCGACGATGATGGGTGCCGGTGCCACGAAGCGCGCGAGAAGAGGCCGCACAGTTTCTCCCAAGATACCACTAAGGATCCTGGGAGGGTGAGCAGCCAGGCGCGCGATGCGCCAGTGAGGGCCATGGGAAACTAGTTGGCCATGACCTTGTCGTCGCCTCCAGCCTCCAAGACGGCCTCTTCGTATGCCAGCAGGAAGGCCGACGGGTCCCCCGCACCATCGTAACGCGGCGGCATCTCCGGCTTGAACCTGGGCAGCCACTATACCCGCTGCAAGGGGGGCAAAAGCTCTGAGCCCCTGGCACCGTCGTGGGCATCCGTCGTCCCAGCCGGAGGAGCAACGCCGACGATGGGGACAAAGCATGGAGGTGGTGGAGCGGTGGAGCATGGATCAATGGAAAGGAAAGCTTCGGCGCACCCCCTACCTGGCGTGCCAAATGTTGGATTGCTGGTTCCGGCAAAACCATTAAGATTCGAACTCTGGGGTGCACACGAAGATCTCTCCCTCCACCTAGCTCACTCACTCACCGTGATCTCAAAGCTCAGCTTGTCGAACTCGAAGAACAAGGGACACAAGAGTTTATACTGGTTCGGGTCACCGATGTGGTGTAATACCCTACTCTAGTGTGGTGTGGTGGATTGCCTTGTAGGCTGAGGATGAACAAGTACAAGGAAAGAACAGCCTCCTGAGGAGAGGCGTTCTTGAGCTCGCTGAGCTTGCGTGTGCGAGGGTGCAATGGATCTGAACCAACGTTCGTCCCCCTCCTATGGTGGTGGCTTGTCCTATTTATAGAGGCCCCGATCCTCTTCCCAAATGTTAGGCGGGAAGGAATCCCACAACCACCAATTTGAAGGGGGACAGCTAATACAAGCTATCCTGAAAAAAGGTGGTCTTTGCCTACTAAAGGCTCTGGTGGTGACGCTGACGTGTGCTCCGTGATGACCTCCATCCTGTCGTCCTGCTGGTCTTGGTCTCGTTGCACCGATATGGAAACCTTTGCTTGACGCCTCGGGACTCTTCGCCTGTGCCTGCTCCTTTAGCACCAAAGTGGAAACCAGTACCCTACGCCCGCTAGCGTCCGCCTGGCCTTGGTCGTCATGGCTCACGTCACGGGAACCTCACGAGGTGCCCCTCGCCTTGATCTCTCCGCTCCTTGCAAGCCACCCTAGTGAGGCTGCCAATAAGGAGGTCTTGTGTCATCCCCCTCGCGAGGCTTGGCCCCTCGCGTGGGTCTTGAGTGTTTGCTGGTGAAGATGGGCCGTACCAGGCCGCTAGAGGAGCCACACCGTGGGCCCCAGGCTGGAAAGTCTGGGGATCCCCGTTCCCAGAATGCCGACAGGGAGATCATGGATCACATCAACGTTCCAGAGCAGTGGATAATGCAGGTGGAACACGCTACACTTAAGAAGGGTAGGGATGCTTGGAGAAACTAGGAGAACTTAATGTACAAGAAGTACTTGAGTGAAGGCAAGGATCCAATCTCCACATACCCCCAAAATACAAAGGCAGTCTAGGCCGAATTCAAAAGGGTCAAGGCAACTACAGAGTTTGCTGAGAAGAGTGCCAAGCAATCAGAACTTTAGAAGAGGAACACACACCCCCACCATATGGGTGTGGTAGGATACTACGACATGAAACCGATATGGGACCAGGAGGACAAAGAAGCAGTAGCGGCGGGTGGGGAACTGGCCTTTAGTGAAATCAAGGGTGAACGTGCTAGAGACTACTTGCGGGCACATGCAAGGAGGCGTGATGATGGAACTTATTACTTTGAAAACTCACATGACGCAGAACTATATCGCGTGATGTTAAAGGCTTCCAAGAACCCTGGGAGCTTCTACAGGAACTCAGGGCCATGTGACATTCTGTTTGATGCTCTGGAAACAAGAGAGTCCCCTCGCCGTGCAAGGGGTATAGGTTTTAATATCCCGCACAAGAAGGCTTTCACACTCAGCAAAGAAGAGAGGCTCAGCATGAAAAAGCGAGGAGTGAAATGAAGCAGAATGAATTGTATGAAAGGTTGAGGAAGGACATGTATCCAACTGTTCGAAAACATATTGAGGAGTCAATGATGATGCAGAAGACTCTAAGACAGACAGATAGCCAGAAGATGGGAGGGGAGGCGGGCATGGAGGATGTTGGTTATTGGGCGACAACATCGCACAAGAGTAGTTATGCATCAGCTGGCCCCAGCGACACCGAGACTGCACCTGCTCATGATCATGCTATATCTGATCTATCTAGAATGCAAGACAGACTGAAGGGCGTGCTTACACATTATGAAGGTACATTAAAATGTGCAACAGCCTGGGTTTGCCCACCCTTCTTGGAAGAGAGCCTCTTATTGGACAATGTGTCATTGAAGCCAGGCCGTGTGAAGTGCTACATGACTTAAGTAAAGCCTGTATGCAATGAATTTACCCTGAAGGATGTCCTAGGAGACTTTGATGAGCAGAGGACCTTGGGAGAAACACTGCTACATCACATCCAGTTGCCACAAGAGGAAATAGAGTTCATTGATGAGATCCCTGAAGCCCCGCCAGGAGCAACCAATGTCACCCCTCAACCGGTGATGCTCTCCTTGCCACAGCAGCCCTCGCGTGCTTTGTCGGTGTCAAAACCGACCGATCTCGGGTAGGGGTCCCAAATTGTATGGCTGAGGATCAAATTTAACAGGAGATAGGGGAGACACGATGTTTACCCAGTTTCAGGCCCTCTTAATGGAGGTAAAACCCTACGTCCTGCTTGATTGTATTTGACGAGTATAGGGGTTACAAGTGTTGATCTACCTCGAGATCGTAATGGATAAATCCTAGATATCTGGCCTATATGAATTCTGATAGCCTCTACGGACTAAAACCCTCTAGTTTATATAGACGCCAGAGGGGCCGAGGGTTGTCCACAGTCGGTTTACAGAGAAAGGAAACTACACATCCGGACGCCAAGCTTGCCGTCCACGCAAAGGAGAGTCCTATTCGGACACAGGGGAAGGTCTTCTCTCTTATATCTTCATGGCCCATCAGTCCGGCCCATACCAAATAGCCCGGACGCCCGAGGACCCTTGTGGTATAGGACTCCCTCAGTAGCCCCTGAACCAGTCTTCAATGACGATGTGTTCGGCACGTAGATTGTCTTCGGCATTGCAAGGCGGGTTCCATCTCAGCATACAAAGAAGTCTTCTGAACAAGAGAACTATATCCGACACTGGATAATAGTGACAACCCTCAACCACAAGGGCAAAACACTTAAAATAAGGCATGTCCACTGAAAGCTTTTTCGGCAAAACGTTACGTCTAGCCCTTTTACTATTTTGAACCGTTTTTTGGCCTCCCGCTTCGCGTTTCGAGGCGCGGCCTCCATTGACACGTCTTATCACAGAAGAGATCGTGTCCCCTTATTGCGGGATTCTCATTAATACGGTCTTGGGTAATCCAACTGTGCCGTTCGCGCAACCCCTTGGGAATAGGCGAGTTTTAAGGCTTGTGAGGGGTAGCTTGATATTCACTGCCTATATAAGAGGATAAGGATCCATATTTTTACCCCACGCCTTCTTCTTCCTCAGCCCTCCCATCCTCGAGCTCCAGCGCCCAAGTTTCGATCTTTTCCGTAGCCACCAAACACTCCAGCCATGTCCGGATGTGGCTCTCAAGGCAAGTGGGTGGCCTCCTCCGTGACGGAGAAGGACATCAAGGAGCTCTGGGAGGCGGGGTACCTGAGTGCGGACGTTGCGCACAGGATCCCTACCAAGAAGCAGGCCATCCCCACCCCGAAGCCCGACGAAAGGGTGGTATTTATCCCCCCTTCCTCCGCGGACTAGGATTTCCACTTCACCCCTTTGTCTGCGGCCTCATGTTCTACTACGGGCTAGATTTCCACGATCTAGCCCCAAACTCCTTCCTCCACATCTCGACGTTCATCGTCGTGTGCGAGGTGCTACTCCGCATCCCCCCCACTTCGGCTTATGGCTCAGAGTCTTCCACATGAAGCCGAAGGTGGTGGACGGGCAACACGCAGACTGCGGAGGCGCCATGGTGAGCAAGCTTCCCAATGTGACCTGGCCAAAAGGGGCCTTCGTGGAGACTGTCAAGATATGACTGCAGGAGTGGTTCTACATCACCGAACCCCGCGGCGCCTACTAGGCGGCCACTCCTGAGTTTAGATCCAGACCCCCAATGCGGCTTGCATCGTGGACCAACAAGGGTCTAGATTGGGGGTCGACCGACGAGGTGTTGATGCTGCAAAAGTGCATCAAGAACATTATAGAAAACAACACCAGCCTCACTGACGTGATCTAGGTGATGTTGTTCCACCGCACCCTTCCCTGCCAGCGCCGTCCTCTCCATATGTGGGAGTTCAATACGGCGGGGCCGCGGACGTTGCAGCGGTTCTTCGGCACGATGCACGAAGAGATTTGGAAGCTGCTGTTCAAGGCCCAGAAGTCATGGCTGGAGAGGACCGATGACATCGGCCTCGACTGTGCTCATCCAGCCACCCCAGTAAGTTTTCTAGTTTCCGAACATAACTTAGTTCATAAATCAAAGGGGTATGCGGAGATTTTCCTCCTTCCCTCAAGGCTGGACAAAGAAGGCAGAGCGGATCCAGTGTCCGGCTCTGCTACCTGAAGACCCAGACATTCCTCTGCTAACGAGGATGCTGGTCTCAACACCATATCAGGCGCCGGAGAAGAAGGCCAAGAAGAAGGGCAAGGAGGCCACAAGTGGCCTCCGCCCGTAAAAAATGCCGGATGCTGCGTCCGGAGATAGCGAAGACCCCTCCTCCCACGAGGGAGATGAAGGTAAAGAGGAGGAGGAGGAGAGCAATTCTTCCCTAAAGGGGGGAAGAAGAAAAGAGTGACCTCCATGGACCTAGAGGCGGAGACATCTAAGAAGGGGAAGATTTCCCTTTCAGACGACTCAGACTCGGAGGCCGAAGCCATCCCCGAGTGGCGCCCTAGGTCGAAGCCCCTGGCCGCATCGTTAGTGTCCGAGGATACCGCGGACATATCTGACTTTTATGATTGTGATTTTAACAAGTTTTAAATTTTGTGTTGCGGTTCGGCCCGCGATCTCCCCCAACTATCATCACCTTCTGGGAATTCGCTGGGGCCGGAGATGGTGCAGAGCGAGACGCCTCCGCAAGCATGCCCGCCAACAGCCATGGACAACACCAAAGTGTTGTCTCGAACAGCCTCTCCGAGCCATGGAGAGGTACGGGAGGCCGCCCAGACGACGCCGAAGGGTGACACCTCGGATGCCAAAAACATGGGGAACCGACCCCCATGGAGACTGGTGACGGGGGCCATGGCCAATCCGGCCACCAGCCAAATATTATTCCGGAGACCCGCATGGTTCCAGAATCGAGCGAGCAACCTCCTTTGAAAGAGCGGGAGAGTCGACTGCTCCGGCGAGCTCTGTCAATCCAGAGGCGACGGACACTCTGATGGAAGCGCTTCAGCGCGCTTCCATTATGGAGGAGCACCGTACCCTTATGGTTGCGGTGGTTGAGAAGGTTCAGTTCGCCAACAGCGGGCTGAATGAAGCCTTTTCTAGCCTATTGACAGGCTTTGAGGTACATGATGTAGTATTCTTAACTACTTTGCATATGCACAAAATATGCCTGTGTATAGGTAGTAGCCCCTAAGACTCTGTTCGGCTTTTGAAAAAGAAAGGCCGAATAGAGGATCAAGTAATATTCGCATGAGATAACATACTTGCCCATTTTGATAAACAGGCTTCACTGTTAGCGGCAACCGCCCAGGCCGCCGAATTATCTGAACTCAAGCGGAAGCTGGAGTGGACCGATCAGGACCTCGTCCACATCAACAAGTGGTTTGATGAGGCGCAAGGTGTGTTTTGAAAAAATTGGTTTACACACTGAGAGTAATATGTCCATTCCGGGTCTAATCTCCTGTGTTGTCCTGATCATATTTGCAGGTAGTGCGGCCGAGGTCGAGAAACTGAAGAGCTCCTTTGCCCAATCCAAGGAGAAAGCGCGGCTAAGCCAAGCGGCTGCTGACAAAGCGGCTGCGGATTTAGAGGCCGAGAAGGTGCGGCCACCGCAAGTATGTGGAGTGGGTGGAAGAACTGGAGCAGGAGCTCCAAGATGCCGCCAACAACTGTGAGACGTTGGAGGAGAAGAACAAAGCCCAAGCGGACGATCTCACCAAGGCTCTTCAGGAGGCCAAGGAGGCACGGACCGAGTTCCGGGTGGCTCGCGAGGAGATCAAGCAAGCCGGACAGATAGCGGCTGGTAAGCCCTTTCTTGTACAGAGTATATTTAGTGGTCGGGGATATGCCTTGCTTAATCGACTATGGAGTTCTCTAGACGCCTTTGCGGATCTCCCAAGGAGTGCGGCAGACGCCGCTCAGTTCTTCTGGTCCTAGGAGGGAGACACCCCGGAGAAACTCTTCTGGTCCCAGTACTTGGCGCTGCTAAACAAATAGATGATGCAGCTGGTGGAGCTACATAGGATGTCCGGTTTGGCCATGAAGGACATCATAGTCTGACTATGGCCAGCCGGATCCATTCCGAGCAGTTACTTCAGCTTGGTCAAGCGACTCTGAGATGCCCTGCCCCGAATCGAAGCTGTGAAGTGCTCGATGTGCATAGAGGGTGCGCGGATGGCCTTTGCTCGCATCCAGATGCAGTTCGCGAAATTGAAGGCCACCGTCGTGGCCGTTGAGGGTCCACCTGAGGGCAAGGACTACCGCAAGCCAGAGCGGTACTTCGAGGACGTCCTGGAGGGTTCCCGTTTAATATACGGTCAATGCTCGAAGGATATTATGTTTGAATGAATATCTCCGAGCCGCACAGACTTTGTATTATGAAGCAAGGCCTCTTTATTATACTTGTGCTTCTTATCTGCAATTATTTTCCTCCTGTGTGGCCGTTTTTATATCTGAAAGCTTGCCAGTCGTCGGCTTCAGCCCCCACGTAGATACTATGGGGGTGTTCGGAATAGCACTTGACCACTCTTGACCCAATGTCTTGGTCCGTAAAGGAGGTGATCGTGTGGCGAACTAGGCAATCAGACTATGCAGCTTTATCACTTTCACTTAGCCATAGGAGTTTGACAAGGGGACTATGAGCTAGTCCCTAGTGCGCGTGTGGCTTTCCGAACTTGGATGCTTTAGGCGCGTGACCGGGTGATTTCCGGTCCTTGGTGTAATACAGAAAAAATCGCAAAAGATTTAGTAAGTTACCGAACCGCTGACCAGTTCTTGCTATATCATGACAGTCAGTTTTCGGCTTTCTCTAATGAGGTGTTTGACTGAAATAACCGGAAAGACAATCGCAGTAGTTCTCCCTTTACTACCTTAGGCGAACAAACGAAACATAAGGAGGTAACCACAGGAGCCGAGCAACCCAACTATTGATCAAAGACATGATTCGGAGCCGATGCATATAATGCGGTGTTCGGGACGCCGAAATATACTATAAAAGTGTTCGGACTTTTTGTTTTGGAAGAAAAATGTATGTATGTGGCCGAATAGAGCCCCTGGCAATTTGTGCCAGGGTGTATATGTCAATCTATCAAGAAGACGGAATACAGATTATGAAATAAGCCAATACCTAATAAGGTTGGGCAACACTGTTTTCGCTATAGTCTGATTGATAAGTCAAACGTGCTCTTACAGAGAATGCCACAATGATCAAGGCTATTCTACATGCCAAGAATTTGAGAAACAAGGGAAAGCTCTATACAGGTCCTAAAAAAGGTGGTCTTGAAGATCCTTGGGACACCCTGCCGCATGTTTGCACCGCTTTTCTCCTTTTGTGTGGGATCCTTTGAGAGGATCAATTGATCGAGTATACAGAAGAGGCCTGGGAAAGTACCCTTTGTACCACCGAAAAGTGAGTTGGATTTTAAAGAACCTGGAAAATAAAAAGAAAGAAAGGAAGGAACATTACTAAGGTCCTAATAAGGTCGAGTCATATTGTGGACTTTTGTCCTTAATTTGCCTCCGTCCCTGCCCATGGTATTTTTAGTGCATAGTTATGTACGTGTGGTACATATGCCGCGATTAGGTGGGGGTTTTGACGGAGGCCGAATTGCTAATCAAGTTTTCGGATGAACCGAACTGCCATTCTGCAGGCTAGACCTGACTCGTTTGATAGTGTTTGGGGGCTTGCTGGCCGCTGGAGTATTTGGATTGATAAGGCCACCTTGTACCTCGGCTGCATTGGCCGCGGTATGCTCGTCAATGCGTAGGGAGCGCTCCATGTTTCCATTAACTCTTATGACGCCGCGTGGTCCGGTCATCTTGAGCTTTAGATAAGCATACTGCGGGACCGCGTTGAAACGGGCAAACGCGGTTCGTCCGAGCAGTGCGTGATAGCCACTGCAGAAAGGGACGGTGTCGAAGATAAAGTCTTCGCTTCGGAAGTTATCTAGTCAGCTGAAGACTACTTCCAGCGTTATGGACCCTGTGCAGCAGGCCTCTATGCCGGGTATCACTCCTTTGAAGGTGGTTTTAGTGGGCTTGATTCTTGACGGATCAATGTCCATTTTCCATACAGTGTCCTGATAGAGCAGGTTAAGACTGCTACCGCCATCCGTAAGGACTCACGTGAGATGGAATCCGTCAATGATTGGATTGAGGACCAATGATGCCGAACCTCCATGACGGATACTGGTCGGATGGTCTCTGCGTTAAAAAAGTAATCGGACAGGCCGACCATGTGTTAAATTTTGGGGCGACTGGCTCTATCGCGTAAACGTCCCTTAGTGCACTCTTGCGCTCCCGCTTGGGGATATGAGTGACATAGAACATATTTACTATTTTGACCTCGGGGGGAAATTTCTTTTGCCCCCCTGTATTTGTTGGGCGAGGTTCATTGTCATCCTTGCTAGGCGGCCCTTTCCCCTTATGTTTGATGTTTAGCTTACCGGCCTGTTTAAAGAGCCAACAATTTCTATTGGTATGATTGGCAGGCTTGTCTGGGGTGCCATGGATCTGGCAAGTCCGATCTAGTATTCTGTACAAACTGGATGGACAATCTTGTTTCCTTTGAGTGGCTTCTTCCCCTGACCGGGTTTAGAGCCACTGAATCCGGCGTTGACTGTCGTGTCTTCGGTATCTTCATTGTTGCTTCAACGCTTGTGTTTGTTGCGTCGTTCCATGCCGTTGTCATCTCTGGCTTCGGAGGTGTCAGGGTCGCTGGTGTAGTTGCTTCTACGAGCTAGCCAACTATCTTCTCCCATGCAAAAGCGGGTCATGAGTGCGGTGAGAGTTGCCATGGACTTCGGCTTTTCTTGTCCAAGGTGTCGAGCGAGCCACTAGTCATGAATGCTGTGCTTGAAGGCCGCGAGGGCTTCAGCGTCCGTACAATCGACGATTTGGTTATTTTTAATTAAGAACCTGGTCCAGAGGTTGCGGGCTGGCTCTCCGGGTTGCTGGACTATGTGACTGAGGTCATCGGCGTCCGGAGGCCAGACATAGGTACCTTGCAAGTTGTCTCTAAAGGCATCTTCCAAATCTTCCCAGCTTCCAATAGAGTTCTCTGGGAGGCTATTTAGCCAGTGCCGTGCTGATCCTTTCAGTTTCAAGGGAAGGTATTTGATGGCATGGAGATCGTCGCCGCGGGCCATGTGGATATGGAGAAGGAAATCTTCAATCCATACCGCGGGATCTGTCGTGCGGTCGTATGATTCAATGTTTACGGGTGTAAACCCTTCTAGAAACTGGTGCTGCATTACCTCGTCGGTAAAGCATAAGGGGTGTGCAGCGCCTCTGTATCGGGCAACGTCACGACGGAGTTTGGATGACATCCGTATGCGGTTTTTGGCTCTGTTGAGGTTATGCCTGTCGTGCCAAGCCTGACGGTCGTCTTCTCGCATTGGGGCGTGCTCCCTTCACCAATAGATTGATCTTGTTTGGCCTGCTCTATTGCTCAGGTCTTGTCGTAAGTCGTAGGTGTATCCTGGAGCCGCTTTCTCTCTGACCTTACGGCAAGGTGTTGCGGGTTGGTGTTCAGCGTGGGTGGCCGCTTTATCTCTCCCACGCGGTGGCCGGTCTGGTTCATCAACGCGGTCATGTTTCGATGGGATTGGCTCGAAGGCCTCATCATCGAATTATGGCAGTAGCCGACGCTTTGGATAACTCTTTGCTGGGTGTTGTAGGTCGTATCCTTCGGCAGCTAGGACTTGGGTCCATCTGTCGTTGAGTGTGCCTTGTTCGGCTTGGAGCCGTAGCTGCTTCTTTTTAAGGCTTCTTGTAGTGGCGATTAGTTGGCGCTTAAAGCGCTCCTGCATGAGGGGTTCTTCTGGCACGATGAAATCTTCGTTGCCGAGGCTGACATCATCCTCATAGAGCAGTAGGTAGTTACTATCCTTTGAATCCTCGTTCCCGACCGCATCGTCGGGGTTAATTTGCCCCTCCTCCACATCATCATGTTCGGATGTGGGCTCGATGGGGGCTTTAGGGTCTTCGGCGTCCTCTGGAGTGTTATCTTCTCCGGTGCCAGTGTTATTGTCTTTGCCACAACGTGGTTTTGAGCGTTGACGCTTTGGTGGTGCCTCATCAGGTTTGTCCTCCACCGGATCCTCTTTGGGTGTATCCACCATATACATGTCGTATGCGGAGGTGGCCGTCCAACGTCCGGTAGACGGCGGGTCTTGGCCTTGTGCGTCTCCGACATCGTCGTCCATGTCGTCGATGTCTTTGGAGGTGTAATCCAGCATGTCGGTTAAGTCCTCGACGGTGGCTATGAAGTGGGTGGTGGGTGGGACGTAAAATTCCCTGCTCACAACCCCTAGTCCAGGCTGGGCATAGTTCGGAGGAGATTCCTTTGTAATGGAGAGGGACCGCATTAAGTCTAGAGCCTCGTTTAAGAGTGAGGGCTGGACGGGGAAACGAGAGTCCGCGGGGCTGGCCAGGGCAAAGGCCTCTTGGCCGCGATTGCTGGGCGCGGGCTTCGAGTGTTTGGATCTAGAGTCCGGGGGCGAGTCCGGCCTTTCCATAATAGGGGGAACCCAGCCTGACTCCCGGCTGGTCGAAGAGAAGGTCGCCTCCGGATCCCCGATTGTGAGTTTCATAACTGAGAGTCCGGCGGGCTTCAAACTCCCATCTTCGGATCCAGCAGTTTGCTCCGAATCTAAGGCCAGAGCGGTGGTCGGGGCCGCGAACCCTTCGAAGATCAAATCTCCTCGGAAATTAGCGACATAATTTAGGTTCCCAAAACTGATCTGATGACCAGGGGCATAGCTGTGGATCTGTTCGAGGTGACCAATCGAGTTGGCACGCAGAACGAAGCTTCCGAACACAAAAGTCTGGCCGGGGAGGAAACTTTCCCCAGAAGCTGCATCGTTTATGACGATTGAATGGGCCATCGAACCTTCTGTTGATGGCACAGTGGAACTCTCAATGAAAGCACCAATGTCGGTGTAAAAACCGGCCGATCTCGGGTAGGGGGTCCCGAACTGTGCGTCTGAGGATCGAAGGTAACAGGAGATAGGGAGACACGATGTTTACCCAGGTTAGAGCCCTCTTAATGGTGGTAAAACCCTATGTCCCGCTTGATTGTATTTGATGAATATAACGGTTACGAGAGTTGATCTACCTCGAGATCGTAATGGCTAAACCCTAGATTTCTAGCCTATATGAATTTTGATAGCCTCTACGGACTAAAACCCTCTGGTTTATATAGACACCGGAGGGGCCTAGGGTTGTACAGAGTCGGTTTACTGAGAAAGGAAACTGCACAACCGGACGCCAAGCTTGCCGTCCACGCAAAGGAGAGTCCTATCCGGACACGGGGGAAGGTCTTCTGCCTTATATATATTCATGGCCCATCAGTCTGGCCCATACCAAATAGCCTGGACGCCCGAGGACCCCTCAGTCCAGGACTCCCTCATGCTTCCCCCAAAGAACCTAATACTCGTAATCCGACGGCTGATGCATCAACCTGTGATCAGCCAACCCGACTTTATGCTGTACATGCCATGTCATCGTTCGCCCCAGAGCAGCCAGTGGCAAGGCCAACAACTGCTGAAGACGCACAACCGGTTCAGATGCCGGCCGTTTAAGCAGCGGGGGGAGACCCAGTTGTAGCACATGGTCAGCAGATCAACCTGGTAGATCGGACAGTCTGATGCTTCGGAACAGCCTGCTAAGCAGTTTGTAGGTCCAGAACTGATTCCTCATCAGTCTATCGGTCTGTAACCGCGTGATCAGCATACCAATGCGTCAGCACTTCCTCCTCAGCAAACCAATGCATTGGCATGGCCTCCTTAGCACACCGACAAGTTGGCACCACCTGCGCAGAAACCCGACATAGCTTCAATGCATTGTCAGCAGTCCGATGCCTCTGCTTTCGTCTGACTCATCGATCCATCATAGCAAAGACCGCCAAATTTCAATGATCTAGCATAGCTAAACTGTGTGCTATGCAGTCCGTCGAAGCTTCACCATCTGCTCGGCAGTCTACCTTTCAGCCAACTAGTAGTTCTACCAGAATTGCTTCAAGTACCAAAAAGGAAGCGTCCAAAAAGGCTGCACCCACGAGGAAGCACGCCGGGAGAGCAACGAGGAAAGAAAATGATTGCCTCTTACTTAAAGCAATCATCGCCCAGAAACAAATTAACAGCAAGTTGTTTGAATCGGGGAGTAATATTATTTCTGACGGCATGAATGATGCAGAAATATCTTTGCAGCTTGCTAAAAATAAAGCAGTGGTACTTGAAGCACACAACTACGTCCATGGCCAGCCATTTCTTGTCGGCGAATACTTTGATAAGTGCAGCTCTAGTTGCCGCGAGTTACATAAATATTGCATGGATCAAATGTCAGTAGGTCATCATGTTATGCTAGTCCGCTACAACAGAGATCATTTTTGACATGATGCTAGTTCCATTAGTGTGGGTTTCGAGGACTTACATCTCTTCTTCAACTTCAACGAGCTCGATGCCACTCTTGTTAGATGCCTGATTTTGTAAGTACTTCAAAACTTTGATCAACTTCTCCATACAAGGATGTAAACGATAAACGACTAACTGCATTTTATTCCTCTCAGGGGATTGAACGCAAAAGAAGAAAAAGGGAGAGTGTGTATTTCATAGACCTTGCATTATCAAATGGCACAACATTAGATGGTAAGGACCTACGCGACTGGGCATTTAACACGGCCGTCCGTATCTTCGAAAACACGTCCCATGCAGAATCATTTCTCTGGCCATATCATGAACGGTAAGTCAAGTAAACAACCACGCATACACTGATTGTCTTTCATATTTTGACAAAATTCGTAAGTTCATGGCTTTCTTAATATGTAGCAATCACTCGATATTGGTATTCATTGGTCCAAACAAGAACACAGTTTACTACATGGATTCTCTCGGATAGTCAACAAACGCTCAGGATCTGACGCATCTTCAGCAATTCATTGATAGGTATTGAATTCCATGATGTTGAAATTAATTTGCATTCTAGTTCAATAATTGATGTTGTCATAATTCATCCTCATTTGCAGTGTGCTTGCATTGTGGAAAACTAAACCAGGGAACTTGTTCAAGAGGGAACTACCTCTGCAGGACGAGAACGTTTCTCCGGTAACACACCAAAATCTGTTATTTTCGGAAAATGTATCCAATAGTCTGTAAATACCTTTTCCTACGCTAGTCAAATGTTCAAGCTTCTAAATAAACCTCTTTCTATTTTTGTCCAAAGAAAAATACATCTAACACCTGTTAGGTTGTTCCTAACAGGACAAATACATGACTAATTATGTATAAAGAATTTTAGTGTCATCGACAACAAGCAGGGACCAACCTTTGTGGATACTAGGTTTGCAGACACATGATCTCCATCTGCAAATCTACTGATAGTTGTGAAGATGCTCGTGAATTAGGACCAGTAAGTCTATTTTAATTAATATCTTCTACTCCACTCATAAGGCACATTCTGATCTTAAAAATACTGCAACTCATCTTAGAAATGAGGAGCCCTGAACCGCTCCCTACAGGTGAATTGTTGATGGTTCGGAGATTTATCAGCGACTTCTTCCTGAATAACTACACCAGTCCCACTGGTGATAATGAAGATTTCAGCATGCCTTCTCCTGAAACATTGAGTAAGAGTTAGCTGCTAAACATATATGCATGGATCCATTGTTTTCCATCTGATGAGGTCTTCGTATTTCGTACACTAGGATTAATTATGTAATGCATATATGTGTCGACAAATCATTGGAATTTAGCTACCATTTGTTCAATTGCAGTTGTTATGAAATCTGATGAATGTTCTTCCTGTGGACACTATTTGTTCCATTGAATATTGTGGCGAATTTGCTTTTTGCATGCCAATTCAGTCGGGATATTTTTGTTTTAACTTGGCAATTGCTTCACACACTATTCAACTAATTGAGTGTGTGCGATCCACATCAGAAAGCATACGTCAATCATAGCGGAACCATCGGTGATACACAGCAGATCGCAAATGATTTGCAACACTACTACGTGTGCGTAGGGGCGCCAGAACCGTTTGTGATATCACGTTATCGCACACGAGAGCTAGGAGTAAACAATTGCTACTTCTTGAGCTTGCGTTGGTTTTTCCCTTGAAGTGGAAAGGCTGATGCAGCAAAGGAGAGATCAGTATTTCCCTCAGTTAGATAACCAAGGTATCGATCCAGTAGGAGACAACGCACAAATCACCAATACCTGCACAAACAATCAAACTCTTGCACCCAACGTGATAAAGGGGTTGTGAATCCCTTCACGGTCACTTGCAAAAGTGAGATCTGAAAGAGATAGATAAAACTAAACAAAAGATAAAGTAAATATTTTTTGGGTTTTCGATTTATAGATCGGAAATTAAAAGCTTGAAAAATAGTAGATCGGAACTTATATGATGGAAAATAGACTCGGGGGCCATAGGTTTCACAAGAGGCTTCTCTCAAGATAGCAAATAATACAGTGGGTGGACAATTTTTTGTCGAGCAATTGATAGAAAAGTGCAAAGTTATGACGATATCTAAGGCAATGATTATGAAATATAGGCATCATGTTCGTGTCAAGTAGACTAACTCCTCCCTGCATCTACTACCATTACTCCACACATCGAGCGACTCCTGCCTGCATCTAGAGTAGCTTTAAGTAAGATGCCATGATGTAGAGGAATAAACTCAAGCAATATGATGTAAACCCCATATTTTTATCCTCAATGGCAACAATACAATACGTGCCTCGCTGCCCCTACTGTCACTGGGAGAGGACACCGCAAGATTAAACCCAAAGCTAAGCACTTCTCCCATTGCAAGAAAAACCAATCTAGTTGGCCAAACTAAACTGATAGTTCGAAGAGAATTACAAAGATATCAAATCATGCATACAAGAGTTCAGAGAAGATTCAAATAATATTCATAGATAAGCTGATCATAAATCCACAATTCATCGGATCTTGACAAACACACCACAAAACAAGATTACATCAGATAGATCTCAAAGAACATCGAGGAGAACATGGTATTGAGAATCAAAGAGAGAGAAGAAGCCATCTAGGTACTAGCTATGGACCCATAGGTGTGTGGTAAACTACTCACGCTTCATCGGAAGGGGCAATAGGGTTGATGTAGAAGCCCTCCATGATTGAATCCCGACAGGATGCCGAAAAAGGCCCCACGGGATCTCACGGGAACAGAAGGTTGCCGCGGTGGAGAAGTATTTTCGTGGATGCTTCTAGTGGTTTGGCAATATATGTGAATATATAGGAGGAAGATCTAGGTCAGAGGATCACCGAGGGGCCAACAAGGTAGGGGGCGTGCCCTCCACCCTTATGGCCGCCTCGTTGCTCTTCTGACTTGCACTCCAAGTCTCCTCGGTGTCTTCTAGTCCAAGAAAATTCATCGCGAAGATTTTATTACGTTTGGACTTTGTTTGGTATTCCTTTTCTGTGAAACTCAAAAACACGAAAAAAACAGAAACTAGCATTGGGCTCTAGGTTAATAAGTTAGTCCCAAAAATAATATAAAATAGCATATTAATGCATATAAAACATCCAAAATAGATAATATAATAGCATGGAACAATAAAAAATTATAGATACGTTTGAGACCTATCAAGCTTCCCCAAGCTTAATTCCTGCTCGTCGTCGAGTAGGTAAATGATAAAAAATAGAATTTTTAATGTGGAATGCTACCTAACATATTTATCCATGTAATTTTCTTTATTGTAGCATGAATATTCAGATCCATAAGATTCAAAACAAAAGTTTAATATTGACATAAAAACAATAATACTTCAAGCATACTAACAAGGCAATTATGTCTTCTCAAAATAACATGGCCAAAGAAATCTTATCCCTACAAAATCATATTGTCTGGCTATGCTCCATCTTCATCACACAAAATATTCAAATCATGCATAACCCCGATGTCAAGCCAAGCAATTGTTTCATACTTTTGATGTTCTCAAACTTTTTCAACTTTCACGCAATACATGAGCGCGAGCCATGGACATAGCACTATAGGTGGAGTAGAATATGGTGGTTGTGGAGAAGACAAAAAGAAGGAGATAGTCTCACATCAACTAGGCGTATCAACGGGCTATGGAGATGCCCATCAATAGATATAAATGTGAGTGAGTAGGGTTTGCCATGCAACAGATGCACTAGAGCTATAAGTTTATGAAAGATCAGAAAGAAACTAAGTGTCGGGGAGGCTGATCGTACCCACGGACACCTATGGGGCCGGCGGAGCAGGCCCCTTGTGGTTCGGAGGGGGGCGGAGATCGCACGAAGAGCGGATCGAGGCGAGGCACACGAGCAGTTTACCCAGCTTCGAGCTCTCGAGAGATAAAACTCCTACTGCTGCTTGTTTGATGTATTGTGTTCTTGCTAGGGAGCAATGCAAGCTACAAAACCTAGCGTGAGTGTCTACGGTCTCGAGTGAGTCGAATGAACCGAACCAACCAACCCTTTCTACGCTATGCGCATGGGCCTCCTTTTATATGCTCAAGGGGTCTCCGACAGGTGGCAACATAGGCGGGGGTACAAATGTAAAAACAGGAGTTGGTACACCTAGTCGAACAGTGTATAGTGCAAAATACCTAACTCTGACGGCAAGGGACAAAAGCAATAAATGCCCGTTAGTGTCGCCCAAACAATGCAACAGAGACCGTCGGGTGCGCCTCCGCTCGCCACGATGGCAAGCTTGTCAGCGCCGCTTATCGCTGCTCTCCGCAGGCTGCACAGCCTCTCGACACGCGCCCATGGAACGTCCCCATGGCGACACGTCGCTGGATGAGCTGGAGCGGAGATGGAGAGAGTTGCTTGCCGCGGCAAGCGCCTTGCCGCGACGAATCCTTGTCGCGCCCGGAGGCTTGTCGCGCTCCGAGCCTTCCCGGCAAGCTCCTCTTGCCGGGGCCTTGTCTTCTGCGTGCCTTGAGTGGCCTTCCCGACAAGCTCCTCTTGCCGGGGCCTTGTCTTCTTAACCAAATACTTTGTTCTTGAATGGCTCCAAAGGAGCCACGGAGGATCTTGGCGGTGACGAGGCAAACTCCGCTGGGTGTTACAACTGTCTGCGTGCACGAGTACGGGATACTAGGGTACCCTACTCTAGTACACCGACAGAGCCCCGCCTGGCCGTACACGGTGCCGAAGCGCTTGTCGGGCCAGGCCCAAAATTGTGCACGGACACACGCGGCCTCGACCACGCCGCACTTCGCCTCGGACCCACCACGATCCCCACTAACGCACGCACCGGACGTGGCATCGCGGCGAGATCGTGGGCTCGGTCGTGGGGGGGTTTCTTTATTAGTAAAAGCGAACGTCCGCCTCCCCCTCTTTATAAGCGGAGGAAACAGGGCAGGCCGCCCACTCTGCCATCGCTGTCTTGTCAAGAAAACCACCACCGCTCCCTCTTCTTCTGCAGTGCGAAGAGAGCAGCGCCCGCCTTTCGCCACAAGCACGCTCACCGCCGGCCTCCTCCGCCGCCCTCGCCATGGCTCAAAGCCGACAAGGAGAAGGGCGTGAAGTCGGCCGAGGCGCAGCGGCGCGCGGCGTTGCGCAAGGGGCGAGCCATCTTACCCCCCCAGCTCGGTGCAAGGGAGCTGCGGGACGTCTTCTACCTCTTTTGGTCGACGGAGACGCGTGCGCATCCACGCACGAGGGTACTCCCCGCCTCCGCCTCTGATTTGGCACCAACAGGGTACCCCTTTTTCGCCCTTTTCTTCTATTGCGGGCTTTGCCCGCCTTTTTCCGAGTTCTTCTGCGACATCATGAACACGTTTAGCCTCCGCCTCCTTGATTTCACCCCCAACGCCGTCTTGACCATGGCCGTTTTCGCGCATTTGTGCGAAAACTTTGTCGGAGTCCACCCAAACGTGGCACTCTTCCGCCATTTCTTTGTGCCCCGCGTCGAGAGAGGAGAGCCACTTGCCGGAGGGATAGCCTCGGTCTCTAGGATCGGCAAGAAAGAGGCCTACCTAGAAGGAGAGTTCCGCAACAAGTGGGAGGAGTGGAGAGCCAATTGGTGCTGGGTCGTAGAGGAGAACCCGCAGCCCTTCACCGCCGTGCGCCAAACCCCAATAGTGCGCGGCAGGGATTGGAGTAACTTGGCGCCGGAGGATGCGAAGCTGAAGATAGCTGTGACCCGGATCCTGCGCCTCAGGCTTGCCGGGTTGACCGTAGGCGCAGTTGGCGCAGACTTCCTTCGTCGCCGCATCGCTCCCTTGCAGGAAAGGAGGAGGCCTGCCTGGGAGTTCCAAAATGCGGCAGACATTATGAGGCTGCGCCCGGGCTTGAACTGGAACTTCACCGTCTTGGAGCTGGACGCGATGCTGCTCGAGCTGTTCAAGAACGACCCCGACCACCCTGAGTGGTTTAGGTTGCCGTGGGGGGTCGTCCCATTGTGCAACAACTCGGCGCTCGACCGCATCCGCGCCATGATGCCACTGTGCGACTCCCACGGGATCGTCCCAACCTGGCAGGAGCCCCCCGACGAGGTCGTGCAGCAATTCTTCGATGATTTGGAAGAAGTGCCGATCCGCTCCAACGAGCAGAAAAGGCTCACCCGCGACACCACCGACGAGGAGATGGCGCGGATTGCCACCAGGAGGAGGCGGCAGCAGCCGCTGCCGCTGGAGCCTTCGGGTTCACCGTGGAGGAGGCGGACGCGAAGGCGGCAAGCCTTGCCGGCGAGGGAGGTCGTCGGCGAGGACGAGCTTGCCGCGCCCGAGGCCGGGTCGCGTGGACCCGCCGCGGGCGCTTCTTCCCCACCGCCAAGCGACTTGCCGCAAGCGGAGCCCAGCTCCGCCAAGAGGCGTCTCCACAAGGTTGGAGACGAGTCGGGCGCAGACTGCCCACAAGAAGAAGGCGCCCAGCGACGCGCTCCACCATGAAAGCGAGGTTGCAGCTGAGCGCCCCACACCGGCCATGGCTAACTGGGCGGGATCTTCTCGAGCCACCGCTGACGCCTCCGCCAAGCGGCCAAGAGAGCCCACTCCCCCGCCTCGTCGCACCGGAGGTGAGCCGGAGTTTGACTTCTCTGCGCTCAGCTCCGAGGAGGAAGGCGAAGAGTAAGCTCTTGAGATTTGTGCTTGTATTTCTTCAATTTGATTGCTTCATCTTGAATCTGATTTGCTTTGTTCTGGACCCTTTCCTTTTCAGGACGCTGGCCCAGAGAGCGTCGAAGAGGGCCAAGATTCCGACGGTCGTCGTTGAGGATGATTCCCCCGTGGCGACAGGGGACGCGCCCGAGACTCCCTTGCCGGACCCGGCAACCCTTCCTCAGAGCAGCCCCCAGCACAGCCCCCAGAGTAAGTGTGCAGTTTTTTCCTTACTACTAGGTGTGTAGGGGTGCCCCTTCTTCGTTGATACCTGACTGTGTGCTTGTGTAGGAGCAGAGCAGCCTCATCAGGAGGGCTCGGAAGCCGCCTCCGAGATCCTACCCGCCGCCACTACGCCGCCAAGGGAGAATTCCCCGGCAAGGGAGCGCCCTCCGACAAGGGAGGCCACTCCGACAAGGGAGGCCACTCCGACAAGGGAGGCCACTCCGGCAAGGGAGGCTACCCCGGCAAGGGACATCGCCAGTGACCCTCCAGTGGTCAAGGTCATGGCTGCGGATCCCGTTGCAGGTAATTTTCTTACACGAAAATCTCCCTTGTGCTTGCTTTCTTCTGTTTCTCTTTTTTTGAACATTTGCTTGACTGCTCTTTCTTCGTCTGACGCAGAACCGATGGAGGTCGAGGCCACCGGCGAGGAGGAAGCGCGCGGCAACAACGACGAGGCCGCCGTCGAGGAAGAAGAGGTCGTGGTTGTGGAAGAAGAGGCCGTCGCCGACGAGCCTGTTGGCGAGGAGGCCACCGAGGCTGCCGACGCAGAGGCCAGCGAGGGGTCGGGCGATCGCACTGACGGCCCTGAGGCCGCAGGAGCGGCAAGCGCTACACGACAGCCGACTCCCCTGCCGCTGCTGCGTCGGCGGGCTCCGAGGAGCCCCAGCCCGGCGCCTACCTGAAGGCCGGCGAAGGCGTCTTCATCAAGCTCCCACAGGAACCGAGCCTGTGGCGCCGGTCGAGGAGAGACCTTGACGGCGAAGCTACTCGCCTCCGCTGGCCGACGCTGGTGGACGCGCCAAGCAGCAGTAGGGGCGAAGTTCGAGGAGGAGCAGCTGCTGAAGAAGCTGCTGTCACTCTACCGCGCCCGGCAGGCCAAGTTGGAGACCCGGGAAGCACTTGTCGCGAGGGCAGGAGCGGACATGGAGAAGCGCGCGGAAGAGCTCCGGAGCGCTAACCAAGAAGCCCTCCGCGACGTAGCAGAAGCGCGGGGGTATCTTGCATAAGAGCGCACGACCTTCATCCTTGAGAAGGCCGTGGCTGAGGAGGAGCAGCGGCTGGCTACTGAGAAGCTCGCCGCGCAGGAAAGCGAGTTGGCGCATCGGAAGGTCAATCTGGACAGCCATGAAGAAGACCTTGCCGCGCGAGGAGTCACTTGGCGGGCGCTCAAGGAAGCGAAGGATGCTGCCGCAGCCGCCGAGGCCGCCAAGGAGGAGTTGAAGGCGAAGGTGGCACAGCTGGAGGCCACCCTCAAGAAGAGCGGCGAAGAGCTTGCCATGCTCAAGCGTGAGCGCGAGAAGGACGCTTACACCCTTGGTGAGTTGTAGAGTCGTCTCGCTGATAGAGGCAAGGAGCTCGACGCTGCCAAGGATTCCAAGGCGGATCTTGAGCTGAAGCTGACCACTCTGACGCAGACGTTGGACGGCGCCAGAGAGCGGGAGGTGGGCTTGTTGGAGGCGATCAAGGCCAAGGAGGAGCTGCTGGCGAATGCTGCCTCCATCCAGAGCACCCTGAGGGAGAGCGTGGAGCACTGGACTGAAGGTCTTGTGGACACCGCCGCCGACATCCACAACGAGCTGATGGAGCTGGGGATGGCGGACCTTGCGTACTCCTCCGACGAGCATCTCCAACCCAGCGCCAAACTCAGCTTATTCTTCAAAGGCGTGGTGACGGGTCTCCAGCGACTCCGAGAAGAGGTCCCGAAGCAGCTGGCCGAGGAGTCGCGCCAGATCTGGAGCCCTCAAGAAGGTGTTGATAAAGCTGGCCTTCCGCAATCCGGGCCTCAACCTTAACGGTGTCCTCAGATCCTTGCCGCCAGATGCCAACGTGGAGGAGCTCAAAGCCCTTGTCACACCCATTGTGGACAAGGTGAACAAGATCAAGCGGATCGATGGCGACCGCGTAGACTAGGCCGCCAATTTTATCTTCCCCTTGTCGATGTTGATCATGTTTAGAACACTTTGTTAGATCAGCGACAAGTTATTTTGTAATATACTCTATCTTAGGCGATCAATGCAACGTTATTTCCTTTACTTGATTCCTTCCTTTGTACGTTTACGCTTTACGCATTTGGGGGACTTGTCGGTGCAGGCACTTTTTGTCATGGCCGAGTCTTGAACGTCAACTATTTGGCAAGGTGCCGCCTCCGACAAGCAACCTTGTCGCGACTAGCCGCAGCTCACTTAAGTTGTTGAGCGGACTCGAAACAAAGTAAGGGCGCGACTAGTCATGAGTTGGTTCCTCTGCGCATGAGTTTTCCATACAAAGTACTATCGTTCGAGGAAGATAACTTAAAAATTTAAAAATTGATTGCTCAAACTTTGGCAACTTAGCTTTTCTGTCTCTTGCTTCTCGATGAGGTGAAACTTCCTCGAGCGGTGCCTGGTCCATTATTATCTCCTCCTCCCCCCTGGTTAACTTGTGCGCGAGGGAGCCTTCCTTTCATTGAGAAAAGAGAAAGAAGAGGAAATAACGTTATGGAGCCCAGCGGCTCGATTTTGCTTACCGGGTGTGGTTGCTGCACAAAGTGTTAGCCAACACATGCAATAAAATAATGAAAGCATGAATTTGACAAGTTGTGTGCAACACATGAGCTTTACTGATGCACGGGGTCTGCGCCCGGCTTTGTACAAAAGATTACATGCAACAGCGGCAAGACTTGTACAAAAGGTGGTTGCCGGAACGGGTTCCGACAACCGCGCCCTATGGGTAAAACTTACGAAGATGCTCAATGTTCCAGGAGTTGCTCACCGGAATGCCATCTTCGGTCTCAAGGCGAACAGCACCAGGCCTAGTGACTCGTTTCACCCGATAAGGGCCATCCCACTTCGGCGTCAACTTGTTTGAATTCTTGGCGGACTGAACGCGCCGAAGAACAAGGTCGCCTTCCTCGAGACTTCTGGCACTAACTCTGCGGCTATGGTAGCGACGCAAAGCTTGCTGGTAGCGAGCGGCTCGCACAACGGCCTGAAGACGATCCTCCTCAAGGAGCAGCGCTTCATCTTGTCCTAGCTGCTCTTGCTCAAGCTCATCATAAGAGAGCACTCGAGGCGATCCGTATACGAGTTCCGCGGGGAGAACTGCCTCTGCTCCATAGACTAGAGCAAAGGGTGTCTGGCCGGTGGCTCGATTTGGCGTCGTCCTGATCGACCAAAGTACCACCGGCAGCTCCTCGATCCAGTTTCTTCCGCACTTGTGCAGCCTGTCGAAAGTTCTGGTCTTGAGCCCGCGCAGACTTCAGCATTTGCCCTCTCTCGCTTGACCGTTGCTTCTCGGGTGAGCAATAAGCAAAGCGCAGACCTTGGCGCCAAGGTCTTGGACGTCTTGCATGAAGGTGCGACTTCGTGAATTGTGTGCCATTGTCGGTGATGATCCCGTTAGGGATTCCAAGCGGCAAACAATCGACTGAAGAACTTGATCACGACCGTGCCATCACCTTCCTCATCGCTTCCACTTCGGGCCACTTTGTGAACTTGTCGATGGCGACGCATAAGTACTCAAAGCCCCGACGGCTCGGGGAAGGGACCGAGGATGTCGAGCCCCTGCATCAAAAATGGCCAGGATAAAGGGATCGTCTGCAGAGCTTGAGCTGGCTGGTGTATCTGCTTGGAATGGAACCGCACGCTTCACACTTGGTTACTTGTGCAGTTGCATCCTCGGAGGGCTGTCGGCGGAAGAAACCTTGCCGGAAAGCTTTGCGGTAAGTGCTCTTGCACCGATGTGGTGACCACATATGCCTCCGTATCTCTCGCCAACAGCTTACATCCATCTTCCCCGGGAATACACTTCAATTTCACACCGTTGAGTCTTCTTACATGCAGTATCTTGTCGACAAACTGGTACATACTTGACTGCCGGGCTACTCTTTCCGCTTCTTCTTGCTCTTCGGGAAGTTCTCTGTCTGAAGGAAATGGACAATCATTGCGCATGCACTGGAGCTTGTGGCTCGACAACAAGGACTAAAGGCACATCTGCTGCCGCTGGAACATCAGCTTCCCGGCAAGGACTGAGGCCTCGCCGGAGTTGATGCTCCCCGACAATCTTGCCGGAGCAAGACTTGTCGGGAGCGTCTGCTTCAACGAAACAAACCCTGGGGCCTGTCGGAGCAGACTGCTCCTCAGCACTGTTGGTGTTGGTCTTGGGGACCTTTGCAACGACGGCTTCGGGAAGCTCTATCGGAAAGTAGTCACCAGAGGTCAACTTCCTCTTCTTGCTTTGTCCAGTTGATGGTGTTACGGTTGGTTGAGTCAGCTTGAGCACGATAATCCCTGGTTCCACAGGCAACTTAAGTGCGGCACACTTTGACAGGCCATCAGCAATATCATTTTGAGCTCTTGGAACATGTTCCATTTGACTGCCGTCAAAGTGCTCTTCTAGCTTCCTCACTTCATCGACGTAGGCTTCCATCAAATGACTCAGATAATCTATGATCACTTGGCGGACGACAAGCTGTGAGTCACCCACGACAATAAGCTTTTTGATCCCAAGGTCTCTGCGATCCCGAGACCGGCAAGCAAACCTTCATACTCTGCAGTATTGTTTGTCGCTTGCTCCTTGGGAAAGTGCATCTAGACTACGACTTGAGGTGCTCTCCGGTGGAGTGCGATAAGCAGCACACCGGGCACCGGGCGCCTTTGCAGCGTAGAAGGCACCATCAAAGTACATCAGCCACTCTTTGCTTGCTTCTTTGACGGGAATGCTCGTCTCCGGAATCTCTTCATCTGGTGTTGGCGTCCATTATGCTATGAATTCTGCCAACGCTCTGCTTTGGATAGTTGATGTGCTTTCAAACTTGAGACCAAAGCTTGACAGGCTCCAACGCCCACTCGACAATCCTGCCCGTTGCTTACGGATTCTGCAAGATCCTCTTCAGCGGAAAGCGAGTGACAACTGTGATCTCATGTGCTTGGGAGTAATGGCGCAGCTTTCTCGAGGCCATGAGGAGGCCGAAAAGCAATTTACGCACACCGTAGTACCTTGACCTAGCCCCTGCAGGAGGGAACTGACAAAGTAGACTGGGCGCTGCACCATCCTTTTCTGCATCTGGTCATGCGTCTGCGTGGATTCGTCCTTGTCGGGACCAGAGCTTGTCGGCGAAGCCCCCTGCTTGTCGCTGGATGTGCTTGTCGCGGTTGCTGGCTCGTCATCCGCCTCCCTCTCCGCTACTAACGCAGCACTAACCACACTATTGGTTGCCGCTATATATAGCAGCAACTTTTCTTGTGGCCTAGGTGCGACAAGTGTTGGAGTGGAGGACAGGTATCTCTTCAAGTCCTGCAGTGCGGCCTCCGCTTCGGGAGTCCATTTCATTGGACCTGCCTTTTTCAAAATTTTGAAAAACGGCAGGGCGCGTTCAGCAGACCTAGAAATAAACTCCGCCGAGAGCAGCCATGCAACCGCAAGTCTTCGTGACATCCTTGACGCGCTTTGGTGCTTCAATCTGCTCAATGGCCTTGATCTTGTCGGGATTAGCTTCAATCCCTCGTTGAGACCACGAAGAACACGAGAAGCTTGCGGAAGGGACTCCAAACACGCACTTCTCGGGGTTGAGCTTGAGGTTGATCTTGCGCAGATTTGCAAAGGTCTCGCCCAAATCTTGAACCAGAGTTGCTTTGTCCTTGCTCTTGACCACTATGTCATCCATGTAGGCTTCTACATTTACGTGCATTTGCAGCTCAAAAGCGTCATGGACTACCCTTGCAAATGTTGAACCAGCATTCTTCAAACCGAAAGGCATCCGTATGAAACAGTATGTGCCACATGGTGTAATGAATGCGGTCTTCTCCTCATCTTCTTCAGCCATGAAGATCTGATGATATCCTGAGTAGGCATCAAGAAACGAGAGCAAATCACATCCAGCGTGGAGTCAACAATCTGGTCAATGCGCGGCAAGGGAAATGGATCTTTGGGACAAGCTTTATTAACATCCGTGAAGTCAATACAAAGTCTCCATTTTCCATTTGCTTTGGCGACGACTACATGATTGGCCAACCACGTAGGATGGAGCACTCCTCTGACAAGGCCTGCTGCTTCCAGTTTCTTGATCTCTTCGGCTATGAATTCTTGGCGCTCCACTGCTTGCTTCCTGACTTTTTTCTTGACGGGCCGCGCATGAGGACAAACGGCCAGGCGGTGCTCAATCACTTTCCTGGGAACACCGGGGATGTCAGACTGTTGCCATGCAAACACGTCAACATTCGCCCGCAGGAAAGCAACGAGCGCGCATTCCTATTTAGGGTCGAGAGAGGCACTGATGGTGAAGGTACCACCAGTGCCATCCTCCTTCGCGGGCACCTTCTTGGTCTTTGGCGGAGCCACCATCTTCTTGCACTTGCCGGTGGAGCTCGATGGTGCGTCCTCGACGGTAGCGCAGCACCAAGAGGTGCGCTTGCCGGAGTGAGCATCAGAGTCCTTGCCGGACTTGGACTTGGTCTTCTTCCCCCCGGGAGCTTCAGCGGCAAGTGTATGGCAATCTGTCGCGGCTGCTGCATCCCGGTAGATCTTGTCGGCACAGATAAGGGCATCCTTCTTATCGCCATGGACAGAGATGACGCTTATCGGGCCTGGCATCTTGAGTAAGTTGTAGGCGTAGTGAGAGGCTGCCATGAACTTGGCGAGTCGGACGGCCGAGTATCCCATTGTAAGGCAACGGGAAATCGGCAACGTCGAATGTGACCCTCTCGATCCTAAAGTTCAGCTCGCTGCCAAATGTTACCGCAACGTAATCTTCCCTTCGGCTTGCTCCTTCCTGGATTGATTCCTTGAAAGTGCCGCTCTCTTCGAGCTTCATTGTCGTGGATTTGAAGCTTACGGAGCACCGCGGAGGAGATCAGATTCAAGCCGGCCCCGCCGTCAACTAGCATTTTGGTGACCTTGAGGTTGCAGATGGTTGGTGAGACCAACATCTGCAAGCACCCGACCGCAGTTATGCGATCAGGGTGGTCCTCAATATCGAAAATGATAGGCGTGCTGGACCACTTCAGAGGCTTGCGCGACTCTACGGATGGTTCCGCTGCATTGACCTACCGCATCCATTGCTTGAGTTGGCGGTGGGAGGTATGCAGGAAGCACCTCCGTCCAACGCAGAGGACCTCTGTGGCTACGAAACTCCTGCTCATCAGCGTCGTCGTCTTCCATATCTTCGTCGTCGTCATCATCTTCATCCTTGTCGCGGCAGCTGGAGGTCGATCTCCTTGTCGCTGCTTGGCCTTGTCGCGGCGTCCTCCCGGACGGGGCGTTTCTTGCTTGCTCCCCAGCACCTTCTGGGCCTTCTCCTTGTCGCGCCGCTCGTACTCAGCTCTCTGCTGTTCGACAAGCTGCTCGACCTTCTTGCAGCTCGAGGTCGTGGCCCTTGGTGCGGTGGATCTTGCAAGATCTTGCTTGCCGGAGCTGTCCTGCTTGTCGGCGGCCGCCACCGACTGGTGGTTGGCGTCAGCAGAAACCTCCTTGCCGGAGCCACCAGCCTTGGCGTTCTTGTCGCCACATCCATTGCCGGACTGCTCAACAGCTAGCACTTCTCTGCCTTTCTTCTTCCTGTTGCCTCGCCGCCGGCCCTTCTTTGCCGGGGCGGTGTCCTCCTTGTCGAGATCCTGCTTCCGCATTCTCTCACAGGAGTCTTCTCCCTTCCTCGGTAGCGTGCACACTTGTCGGCCAAGGCGTACAGCTCAGCGGCGTCCTTGACTTTGCACATCGCCATCTCCTCCCTCATCCTTGAGTTCCGCACATTACGATGAAATGCGCCGATCACCACAAAGAGGTGGACGTGCAGGATGTTGTAGTGCACACGGCTGAATCTCTGAATGAACTTGCGTGAGGACTCTTCTTCCTTGCAGGCGGCAGATGAAGGTCACTCTCCTGGCCATGAGGCTTGTGGCCGCCTGTGAAGGCGCCAACAAACTGGTGGCACAGATCTGCCCAAAAGGATATGGAACTGTCCGGCAAGTGCATGAGCCAAGTTCTGACGTTTGGCTTGAGCACGAGCGGGAAGTAGTTGGCGAGGATCTTGTCGTCCCGTCCCCCCGCAGCCTGCACCGCAATGGTGTAGATGCTGAGGAACTCCGACGGATGCGTCCTGCCATCATACTTCTCCGCACGTCGGCTTGAAGTTTTTCTCGGCTGGGCCCTTTGGACTTGCCGCAGCTCACGAGTGAACGCAGGGCAACCTACCGCGTCTGACAAGTCGCTGGCTCCTCCGGTAGCGCACATGTCGTGAAGGTCCAGTAGCTTGTCGGACTGACGTCGCGCTTCTCTTCGGCGCTCGATGCGAGTTCGAGCCTCCTCTTGTTGTCACTCATGAAGAACTTGGCGCTGGTCGCGGCGAGCTCGCGGATCCGACGACGCGGTGGAGACGCTGTCGAGGTGGATCCGGTGAGTCGGCGATCTTGGCCTTCGTGGCGGAGAGTGCACGGTGGTTGCACCCCCGACAGTCTCGTCGCCACCGGCTCGTGCCTTGTCGTCTTGCCGCGGCAATGATGGCGTTGGTTGCCGCGGAGCGTCGCCGTTGGCAAAGCCGATGAGGCTCTGGATAGTGGCCCTCCACTCGCCCGACCTTATCGGCCATTGGAGGGTAGTCGAGGAGCAGTGAGCTCGCCAGAGCCTGCTGGAGTAGTGGGTGGCATTGGCGAGCGGTGCGAGGAGCGGATACGCTCGGACTTCTAACTATGTTAGAAGGAGCAGCACCCCGTCCGGGCGACCGTATCTCACTCGTGCCAGCATGTTGGCGCGCATGCTGGTCTTGAGGGTCTCGATCCAACGAACGTATGGCATTGTGGATGCCATGACGTTGTTGGTCCCGCGTCTCCTGAGATGGGCGCGGGGGATGCGCGAACGCCGAGGTTTGCGGGGCCTTGTCCTTGGACTTGGCAACGTCGCGAGCACCTTCGTCGGCGCCCATTCCTCCGCCAGCGTCCGCCCCACCACCCGTTTGCTGCGGTGAGGGTGGGTACGACGCGGACGGCTCTGCTGCCGCCGAAGCCTTCTTCTTCGGTGGCATGTTGAGGAAGATGTTGATGACGCTGCTCGTGTGAACACGGATCAGATTCACACGGCCTCGACGCCTACCTGGCGCGCCAAAGATGTCGGGAGGCGGATCGTACCCACGGACACCTATGGGGCGGCGGAGCAGGCCTTGTGGTTCGGAGGGGCGGAGATCGCCTGAAGAGCGGATCGAGGCGAGGCACACGAGCAGTTTACCCAACCGGAGCTCTCCGGAGAGATAAAACTCCTACTGCTGCTTGTTTGATGTATTGTGTTCTTGCTAGGGAGCAATGCAAGCTACAAAACCTAGCGTGAGTGTCTCTGGTCTCGAGTGAGTCGAATGAACCGAACCAACCGAACCCTTTCTACGTTGCGCATGGGCCTCCTTTTATATGCTCAAGGGGTCTCCGACAGGTGGCAACATAGGCGGGGGTACAAATGTAAAAACAGGAGTTGGTACACCTACTCGAACAGTGTATAGTGCAAAATACCTAACTCTGACGGCAAGGGACAAAAGGAATAAATGCCCGTCAGTGTCGCCCAAAGCGATTACAGAGAGACCGTCGGAGTGCGCCTCCGCCGCCACGATGGCAAGCTTGTCGGCGCCGCTTATCAACTGCTCTCCGCTGGCTGCACAGCCTCTCGACACGCGCCCATGGAACGGCCCCATGGCGACACGTCGCTGGATGAGCTGGAGCGGAGATGGAGAGAGGTTGCTTTCCGCGGCAAGCGCCTTGCCGCGACAAGCGCCTTGCCGCGGCCGAATCCTTGTCGCGTCCGGAGGCTTGTCGCGCTCCGAGCCTTCCCGGCAAGCTCCTCTTGCCGGGGCCTTGTCTTCTGCGTGCCTTGAGTGGCCTTCCCGACAAGCTCCTCTTTCCGGGGCCTTGTCTTCTTAACCAAATACTTTGTTCTTGAATGGCTCCAAAGGAGCCACGGAGGATCTTGGCGGTGACGAGGCAAACCCTGCCGCGGGGTGCTAGAACTGTCCGTGCACGAGTACGGATACTAGTGTACCCCTACTCTAGTACACCGACACTAAGTGGGTGTGCATCCAACTCGCTTACTCACGAAGACCTAGGGCAATTTGAGAAAGCCCATCATTGGAATATACAAGCCAAGTTCTATGGTGAAAAATTCCCATTAGTATAAGAAAGTGACAACATCGAAGACTCTCTATCATGAAGATCATGGTGCTACTTTGAAGCACAAGTATCAAAAAAGGATAGTAACATTGCCCCTTCTCTCTTTTCTCTCATTTTTTTATTTCGGGCTCTTTGTCCTCTTTTTTCTTTGTCCGGAGTCTCATCCCGACTTGGGGGGAAATTATAGTCTCCATCATCCTTTCCTCACATGGGACAATGCTCTAATAATGAAGATCATTACACTTTGATTTACTAACAACTCGATACTTAGAACAAAATATGGCTCTATATGAATGCCTCCGGCGGTGTACCGGGATGTGCGATGAATCAAGAGTAACATGTATGAAAGAATTTGAAAGTTGGCTTTGCCACAAAAACTATGTCAGCTACATGATCATGCAAAGCAATATGACAATGATGGAACGTGTCATAATAAAATGGAATGGTGGAAAGTTGCATGGAAATATATCTCGGAATGGCTATGGAAATGCCATAATAGGTAGGTATGGTGGCTTTTTTGAGGAAGGTATATGGTGGGTGTATGGTACCGGCGAAAGTTGCATGGTACTAGAGAGGCTAGCAATGGAGGAAGGGTGAGAGTGCGTATAATCCATGGACTCAACATTAGTCATAAAGAACTCATATACTTATTGCAAAAATCTATTAGCCATCACTCGTCCCCGACCACCACTCATAAGGAAGACAACCAATAAATAAATCATGCTGTGACTTCATCACATAACGATTCACCATATGTGCATGCTACGGGAATCACAAACCTTAACACAAGTATTTCTCAAACTCACAATTACTCACTAGCATGACTCTAATATCAGCATCTCTATATCTCAAAACAATCATAAGGAATCAAACTTCCCATAGTATTCAACGCACTTTATATGAAAGTTTTTATTATATCCCTCTTGGATGCTATCATATTAGGACTAAATTTATAAACAAAGCAAATTACCATGTTGTTTAAAAAGACTCTCAAAATAATATAAGTGAAGCATGAGTGCAATAATTTCTACAAAATAAAGCCACCGCCATGCTCTAAAGAGATATAAGTGAAGTGATACGTCCCCAACGTATCTATAATTTTTTATTGCTCCACGCTATATTATCTTCTGTTTTGGACATTATTGGGCTTTATTATTCACTTTTATATTGTTTTTGGGACTAACCTATTAACCGGAGGCCTAGCCCAGAATTGCTATTTTTTGCCTATTTCAGAGTTTCGTAGAAAAAGAATATCAAACGGAGTCCAAACGGAATGAAACCTTCGGGAACGTGATTTTCGGAACGAACAAGATCCAGGAGACTTGGACCATACGTCAAGCAACCAACAGGGAAGCCACGAGGTAGGGGGGCACGCCTACCCCCCCAGGGGCGCCCTCCACCCTTGTGGGCTCCCTGTTGCTCCACCGACGTACTTCTTCCTCATATATATACCTATGTACCCCCAAACGATCATATACGGAGCCAAAAACCTAATTCCACCGCCGCAACCTTCTGTACCCACGAGATCCCATCTTGGGGCCTGTTCTGGAGCTCCGCCGGAGGGGGCATCCATCACGGAGGGCTTCTACATCAACACCATAGCCCCTCCGATGCAATGTGAGTAGTTTACCTCAGACCTTCGGGTCCATGGTTATTAGCTAGATGGCTTCCTTTCTCTTTTTGGATCTCAATACAATGTTCTCCCCCTCTCTCGTGGAGATCTATTCGATGTAATCTTCTTTTGTGGTGTGTTTGTTGAGATCGATGAATTGTGGGTTTATGATCAAGTTTATCTATGAACAATATTTGAATTTTCTCTGAATTCTTTTATGTATGATTGGTTATCTTTGCAAGTCTCTTCGAATTATCAGTTTGGTTTGGCCTACTAGATTGATCTTTCTTGCAATGGGAGAAGTGCTTAGCTTTGGGTTCAATCTTGCGGTGTCCTTTCCCAAAGTGATGTAGGGGCAGCAAGGCACGTATTGTATTGTTGCCATCGAGGATAACAAGATGGGGTTTTTATCATATTGCATGAATTTATCCCTCTACATCATGTCATCTTGCTTAAGGCGTTACTCTATTTACATGAACTTAATACTCTAGATGCATGCTGGATAGCGGTCGATGAGTGGAGTAATAGTAGTAGATGAAGGCAGGAGTTGGTCTACTTGTTTCGGACGTGATGCCTATATACATGATCATACCTAGATATTCTCATAAATATGCTCAATTCTGTCAATTGCTCAACAGTAATTTGTTCACCCACCATAAAATACTTATGCTCTTGAGAGAAGCCACTAGTGAAACCTATGGCCCCCAGGTCTATCTTCATCATATTAATCTTCCAACACTTAGTTATGTTCTTTGCTTTTTTACTTTGCATCTTTATCACAAAAATACCAAAAATATTATCCTATCATATCTATCAGATCTCACTCTTGTAATTGACCGTGATGGGATTGACAACCCCTTATCGCGTTGGTTGCGAGGATTTATTTGTTTTGTGTAGGTGCGAGGGACTACTTACATAGCCTCCTCTTGGATTGATACCTTGGTTCTCAAAAACAAAGGAAAATACTTACGCTACTTTGTTGCATCACCCTTTCCTCTTCAAGGGAAAACAAACGCAGTGCTCAAGAGGTAGCAAGAAGGATTTCTGGCGCCGTTGCCTGGGAGGTCTACGCAAAAGTCAACATACCAAGTACCCATCACAATCCCTTATCTCCCGCATTGCATTATTTGCCATTTGCCTCTCGTTTTCCTCTCCCCCACTTCACCCTTGCCGTTTTATTCGCCCTCTCTTTTTCGTTCGCCTCTTTTCCGTTTCCGTGTTGTTATGGCTAGTCCCTTATCTACTCCGTTGTCCCCTGAGTTTGAAGTCTTTTACTTCAAACAAAGACAAGGAGAAAACTTAAAAGATGCCTGGTTGAGAATAATGGAGTCTTACTGTAATTGTACCTTTGAAGTGAACCTGAGATTTTTGCTTTGCAATTTTTATGTTGGATTAAATATGTCTCATAGACAACTCTTGGATTGCGTTGCCAAAGGCAATTTTATTGAAATTGATCCACATATTGCGCATGAATTTATAGAAGGTATAGTGGGAACACTACCTCAACAAAAGGGGCCTCATCCTACCCAGGAAGAGACACAAGTTTTTGAAAAAAATTGTGAAGTAACTAAGATTTTACAAAAGTCCCTTGAACCTCTTAAGAACGTTAGCGGAAATATTCGCCGCATGAATATGTTGATTACTCTTTGCAATAAGCGGTTGGATTCTTTAGATATAAAAATTTCAGAATATGAAGGGAAACGTAAAGAACCTCTCGGATTCTAGCTTGATTCCGCTAAAAAGTTGGAAACCAAAGATGGCAATACCTAGATCTATCCTTGCTTTTATGCCTAGCTAGGGGCGTTAAACGATAGCGCTTGTTCGGAGGCAACCCAATTTTATTTTTAGTTTTTTTTGCTTTTTTGCTTCTGTTTAGGGAATAAATATTTGTTATAGCCTCTGGTTAGATGTGTTTTTATGTTTTAATTAGTGTTTGTGCCAAGTTAGACCTATATGATCTTCTTGGATGATAGTTATTTGATCTTGCAGAAATTTCCAGAAACTTTCTGTTCACGAAAATAATTGTTAAAAATCACCAGAACGTGATAAAATATTGATTCCAATTGCTGCTGATCAATAAACAAATTTTATAGGTCTTCCTATTTTGGCTGATGTTTTGGAGTTCCAGAAGTTTGCGTTAGTTACAGATTACTACAGACTGTTCTGTTTTTGACAGATTCTGTTTTTCGTGAGTTGTTTGCTTATTTTGATGAATCTATGGCTAGTAAAATAGTTTATAAACCATAGAGAAGTTGGAATACATTAGGTTTAACACCAATATAAATAAATAATGAGTTCATTACAGTACCTTTGAAGTGGTCTTTTGTTTTCTTTCGCTAACGGAGCTCACGAGATTTTCTGTTGAGTTTTGTGTTGTGAAGTTTTCAAGTTTTGGGTGAAAGATTTGATGGATTATGGAAAAAGGAGTGGCTAGAGCCTAAGCTTGGGAATGCCCATGGAACCCCCAAGATAATCTAAGGACACCAAAAAGACAACACTTGGGGATGCCCCGGAAGGTATCCCCTCTTTCGTCTACTTCCATCGGTAACTTTACTTGGAGCTATATTTTTATTCACCACATGATATGTGTTTTTCTTGGAGCGTCTTGTATGATTTGAGTCTTTACATTTTAGTTTACAATAATCATCCTTGCTGTACACACCTTTTGAGAGAGACACACATGATTCAGGAATTATTAGAATACTCTATGTGCTTCACTTATATCTTTTGAGTTATATAGTTTTGCTCTAGTACTTCACTTATACCTTTTAGAGCACGGTGGTGGATTTGTTTTATAGAAACTATTGATCTCTCATGCTTCAATTAGATTATTTTGAGAGTCTTAAATAGCATGGTAATTTGCTTAAATAATCCTAATAAGCTAGGTATTCAAGATTAGTAAAAACTTTCTTATGAGTGTGTTGAATACTAAGAAAAGTTTGATACTTGATGATTGTCTTGAGACATGGAGGTAATAATATCAAAGTCGTGCTAGTTGAGTAGTTGTGAATTTGAGAAATACTTGTGTTGAAGTTAGCAAGTCCCGTAGAATGCACATATGGTAAACGTTATGTGACAAATTTGAAACATGAGGTGTTCTTTGATTGTCCTCCTTATGAGTGGCGGTCGGGGACGAGCGATGGTCTTTTCCTACCAATCTATCCCCCTAGGAGCATGCGCGTAGTGCTTGGTTTTTGATGACTTGTAGATTTTTGCAATAAGTATGTGAGTTCTTTATGACGAATGTTGAGTC
The DNA here is from genome assembly GCA_021605145.1 of Aegilops bicornis. Classification (NCBI taxonomy): domain Eukaryota; kingdom Viridiplantae; phylum Streptophyta; class Magnoliopsida; order Poales; family Poaceae; genus Aegilops; species Aegilops bicornis. Next base: position 313,966,000 of record CM038674.1, on the reverse strand, counting down.
CATGGATTATACACACTCTCACCCTTGCATCATTGCTAGCCTCTTCGGTACCGTGCATTGCCTTTTCTCACATTGAGAGTTGGTGCAAACTTCGCCGGTGCATCCAAACCCTGTGATATGATACGCTCTTTCGCACATAAACCTCCTTATATCTTCCTCAAAACAGCCACCATACCTACCTATTATGGCATTTCCATAGCCATTCCGAGATAATATTGCCATGCAATTTTCCACGATTCCGTTTATCATGACACGTTCATCATTGTCATATTTCTTAGCATGATCATGTAGTTGACATAGTATTTGTGGCAAAGCCACCGTTCATAATTCTTTCATACATGTCACTCTTGGTTCATTGCATATCCCGGTACACCACCGGAGGCATTCACATAGAGTCATACTTTGTTCTAGTATCGAGTTGTACTCATTGAGTTGTAAATAAATAGAAGTGTGATGATCATCATTTTCTAGAGCATTGTCCCAAGCGAGGAATAAAAAAAAGAGAAAGGCCTAAAAAAAGGAGAAGGCCCAAAAAAATCAGAGAAAAAGAGAGAAGGGACAATATTACTATCCTTTACCACACTTGTGCTTCAAAGTAGCACCATAATCTCCATGATAGAGAGTCTCTTGTTTTGTCACTTTCATATACTAGTGGGATTTTTTCATTATAGAACTTGGCTTGTATATTCCAACAATGGGCCTCCTCAAGTGCCCTAGGTCTTCGTGAGCAAGCAAGTTGGATGCACACCCACTTAGTTTCTTTTGTTGAGCTTTCATACATTTATTGCTCTAGTGCATCCGTTGCATGGAAATCCCTACTCCTTGCATTAACATCAATCGATGGGCATCTCCATAGCTCATTGATTAGCCTCGTTGATGTAAGACTTTCTCCTTTTTTGTCTTCTCCACATAACCCCCATCATTATATTCTATTCCGCCCATAGTGCTATGTCCATGTCCCGCGCTCATGTATTGCGTGAAAGTTTATAGGTTTGAGATTACTAAACTATGAAAAAATTGCTTGGCTTGTCATCGGGGCTGTGCATGATGAGAACATTCTTGTGTGATGGAGATGGAGCATGACTAAACTATATGATTTTGTTAGTTAGTATGCTTGAAGTATTATTATTTTTATGTCAATATGAACTTTTATCTTGAATCTTTCGGATCTGAATATTCATACCACAATTAAGAAGAATTACATTGAAATTATGCCTAGTAGCACCCCGCATCAAAAATTCTATTTTTATCATTTACCTCCTCGAGGACGAGCAGGAATTAAGCTTGGGGATGCTTGATACGTCTCCAACGTATCTATAATTTTTGATTGCTCCATGCTATATAATCTTTTCTTTTGGACATTATTGGGCTTTATTATTCACTTCTATATTATTTTTTGGACTAACCCATTAACCGGAGGCCCAGCCTAGAATTGCTGTTTTTTGCCTATTTCAGAGTTTTGCAGAAAAAGAATATCAAACGGAGTCCAAACAGAATGAAACCTTTGGGAACGTGATTTTCGAAACGAACAAGATCCAGGAGACTTGGACCCTAAGTCAAGCAACCAACAGGGAAGCCACGAGGTAGGGGGGAGCATCTACCCCGCTAGGGCGCGCCCTCCACCCTCGTGGGCCCCCTGTTGCTCCACCGACGTACTTCTTCCTCCTATATATACCTCGTACCCCCAAGCGATCGAATCACGGAGCCAAAACCTAACTCCACCGCGCAACCTTACATGCCCACGAGATCCCATCTTGGGGCCTGTTCCGGAGCTCCGCCGGAGGGGGCATCCATCACGGAGGGCTTCTACATTAACACCATAGCCCCTCCGATGAAGTGTGAGTAGTTTACCTCAGACCTTCGGGTCCATGGTTATTAGCTAGATGGCTTCCTTTCTCTTTTTGGATCTCAATACAATGTTCCCCCCTCTCTCGTGGAGATCTATTCGATGTAATCTTCTTTTGCGGTGTGTTTGTTGAGACCGATGAATTGTGGGTTTATGATCAAGTTTATCTATGAACAATATTTGAATCTTCTCTGAATTCTTTTATGTATGATTGGTTATCTTTGCAAGTCTCTTCGAATTATCAGTTTGGTTTGGCCTACTAGATTGATCTTTCTTGCAATGGGAGAAGTGCTTAGCTTTGGGTTCAATCTTGCAGTGTCCTTTCCCAGTAATAGTAGGGGCAGCAAGGTAGTATTGTATTTTTGCCATTGAGGATAACAAGATGGGGTTTTTATCATATTGCATGAATTTATCCCTCTACATCATGTCATCTTGCTTAAAGCGTTCATCTGTTTTCATGAACTTAATACTCTAGATGCATGCTGGATAGCGGTCGATGAGTGGAGTAGTAGTAGTAGATGCAGGCAGGAGTCGGTCTACTTGTTTCGGACGTGATGCCTATATACATGATCATACCTAGATATTCTCATAACTATGCTCAATTACATCAATTGCTCAACAGTAATTTGTTCACCCACCGTAAAATACTGATGCTCTTAAGAGAAGCCACTAGTGAAACCTATGGCCCCTGGGTCTATCTTCATCAAATTAATCTTCCAACACTTAGTTATTTTCTTTGCTTTTTACTTTGCTTTTATTTTACTTTGCATCTTTATCACGAAAATACCAAAAATATTATCCTATCATATCTATCAAATCTCACTCTCGTAAGTGATCGTGAAGGGATTGACAACCTATTATCGCGTTGGTTGCAAGGATTTATTTGTTTTGTGTAGGTGCGAGGGACTCGCGCGTAGCCTCCTACTGGATTGATACCTTAATTCTCAAAAACTGAGGGAAATACTTACGCTACTTTGCTGCATCACCCTTTCCTCTTCAAGGGAAAACCAACGCAGTTCTCAAGAGGTAGCATGAAGCACTAGAGCAAAATTGCCTAGCTCAAAAGATATAAGTGAAGCACATAGAGTATTCTAATAAATCATGATTCATGCGTGTCCCTCCCAAAAGGTGTGTACAGCAAGGATGATTGTGGCAAACTAAAAAGTAAAGACTCATATCAGACAACTCGCTCCAAGCAAAACACATATCATGTGGTGAATAAAAATATAGCCTCAAGTAAAGTTACCGATAGACGAAGACGAAAGAGGGGATGCCTTCCGGGGCATCCCCAAGCTTAGGCTCTTGGTTGTCCTTTTATATTACCTTGGGGTGCCTTGGGCATCCCCAAGCTTAGGCTCTTGCCACTCCTTATTCCATAGTCCATCAAATCCTTACCCAAAACTTGAAAACTTCACAACAGAAAACTCAACAGAAAATCTCATAAGCTCCGTTAGTATAAGAAAATAAATCACCACTTTTGCTACTGCTGTGAACTCATTCTTTATTTATACTGGTGTAATATGTATTGTATTCCAACTTTTCCATTGTTCATACCCCCCAATACTACACATAGACTCATCAAAATAAGCAAACAACACATAGAAAACAGAATATGTAAAAAACAGAACAGTCTATAGTACTCTGTAACTCTCGAATACTTATGTAACTCCACAAATTCTGAAAAAATAGGACAACCTGGGCAATTTGTGTGCCAATCTTGTGCAAAAATAATCAGATCAAAAGCATGCTTATTTAAAAAATGAAAATTATTTTCACAGGCAAGAAAAGTTCACATTTTTCAGCAAGATCAAAACAACTATCACCATAAGCCATCCCAAAGGTCTTACTTGGCACAAACACTAATTAAAACACAAAACACATCTAAACATAGGCTAGATGAATTAATTATTCAAAAACATAAAAGAAAAATATTGTGTTGTCTCCCAACAAGCGCTTTTCTTTAAAGCCTTTTAGCTAGGCATTGGTAATTTTAATGATGCTCACATTAATGATAGCAAATGAAACACAAAGAGAGCATCATAAAACATGTGACAAACACATATAATTCTAACATACTTCCTATGCATAGGCATCTTATAGGCAAACAAATTATCATAGCAAGAAAAAACTAGCATATGCAAGGAAGAGGAAAGAAACAATACAATCTCAACATAATGAGAGATAATTTAGCAACATGAAAATTTGTACAACCATACTTCCCTCTCTCATAATAATTACATGTGGGACCATATTCAAATTCAACAATATAGCTATCATCTAAACTATTTTCAACATGAACCACATACATGCAAAGTTGACACTCTTCCAAAATAGTGGGATTATCATTAACTAAAGTCACGACCTTTCCAAACCCACTTTTATAAAAAAATTCAAAAGATTGAATATTCTCCAAATATATGGGATCTAAAGTCGACACTCTTCCAAACCCACTTTCAGTGTTATTGCAAACATTATTATCAATCTCATATTCATCATGGGGCTTAAATAAATTTTCAAGATCATAAGAAGAATCACCCCAATCATGATCACTTCAACAAGTAGTAGACATAGCAAAGTTAGAATCCCCAAGCTTAGGGTTTTGCATATAATTAACATAATTGACATTAATATAATTCATAATAACATCATTGCAATCATGTTTTTCATTCAAAGATCTATCGTGAATCACTTCATAAAGTACTTCATCACAATTTTCAGATTCACGGATTTCAAGCAAACCTTCATAAAGATAATCTAGTGCACTCAAGTCACTAGCAATTGGTTCATCACAATTAGATCTCTTAAAAAGATTAGAAAGTAGATGAAGATCTATAATCCTTTGGTTCTCTGATTTTCCATAAATACATAATTATTCCAACCAAACAAGCAAACAAACCAAGTAAGACATAAGGGCAAGCGAAAAGACGAACGGAAGAAGGGCGAAAAAAGGCAGATCTATTCGAAAATTGTTTTAGAAGTGGGGGAGAGGAACACGAGAGGCAAATGTCAAATAATATAATGCAAGAGATGAGAGTTTTATGATGGGTACTTGGTATGTCTTGACTTGGCGCAGATCTCCCCCGTAACGACGCCAGAAACTCTTCCTGCTACTTCTTGAGCTTGCGTTGGTTTTTTCCTTGAAGAGGAAAGGGCGATGCAGCAAATGTCGGTGTTCTGGGAACGGGGGTCCCCAGGCTTGCTTACCTGCGGCCCACGGCATGGCTCTGCGTGCGGGCCCGTGCGGCCCATCTTCGCCAACAAGCACTCAAGACCCTCTCGAGGGGCCAAGCCTCGCGAGGCGGACGACGCAAGACCTCTGCGGGAGCGGCCTCACCAGGTTGGCTCGCGAGGGGCAGAGAGATCAAGGCAAGGCAAACCTCGCGAGGATCTCGTGACGTGAGCCATGACGACCGAGACCAGGCGGGCGCCAGCGCGGACAGTGTCCTTGTTTCCTTTTTGGTGATAAGGAGGCAAGCGGAGGCACGGAGTATCGAGGCGTCGAGCAAAGGTTTCCATATCGGTGCAACGAGACCAAGACCAGCAGGACGGCAGGACGGAGGTCACCATGGAGCCCAAGGACGCGTCGCCACCAGAGCCTTTGGCAGGCGAAGACTTATTTTGTCAGGATAAGCTGTACCAGCTGTCCCCTTTCAAATTGGCCGTTGTTGGCTCCCTTCCCGCTCAATATTTGGGAAGAGGACCAGGGCCTCTATAAATAGATTTAGCCACCACAGTAGGAGGCATCTGATCTTGGACTCGATCCATCCCATCCTCACACCCACCAAGCACAAGAACACCTCGACCTCAGGAGGCTGTTCTTCCCCTTGTACTGTTCATCCTCAGACCAAGAGGCAATCCACCACCACCACACTGGAGTAGGGTATTACACCACAACGGTGGCCCGAACCAGTATAAATCTCGTGTCCTTTGTGTTGCGAGTTCTTCGAGTTATTCCTTGAGATCTTAGCCAAGCTAGGACGTGGATCAGTAGGGGGAGATCTTCGTGCGCACCCCAGAGTTTGAACCTTAAGGGTTTTGCCGGAACCCGTGATCTGACATTTGGCGGGCCAGGTAGGGGTGCGCCGGAGCCTCTTCCCCGCCAGTTGATCCACCGACGCTCCGTGGTTCCGATGTCCGGCGACCCGAGGGTTGACGCCGACCACTGGGCAGCCTGGCCCGCCCAGGCGTCGCCGCCTGCCCGGGAAGACCTCAACCCGGCGTTCCAGGCGGCACGGGCACCACCTAACGCTGTTGGGCGCGGGCGGCCCGGCCAGCCGCCGTCCACCCTTACTCCATGACAAGAGCGAGCCGCTGCAAGGGCCGCAAGCCATGCCGCGGCAACGGCGCCACACACCTGGCAGGAGCAGGCGAACATGCGGGCTGCACTCACAGTGGCACGGGAGCTGCTGCGGTGTCGACCGAAGGATAGCGGCCGAGATGCGTTGCTGGAACGCGTCGCCGAGCTACTGGACGCAGCGGCCACGGGAGCGCCGCCCTTCTGCTATCAGCTCACGCCTCAGGCAGTAGCTGGGTCCCACGGCGGGCCTCGCCACGCCCGCGTGCTTCTGGGTGCCCCCGGGGGCCTCGTTGACATCAACGCGATCCACGGTGGAAGGCGCCCTGTTGCGCCCGCACCACCCCAGATGGGTGCGGGCACGAGTGTTGCCGCACATGGCCCCATCGGAGTACTGCCCTATCATCCTCAGGACGGCGTGGCAGGCCGGGCGACATGGAGCGTGGGGCACTTCGGCTAGGTCTTCGTGGCAGCGGCCTCGGAGGCCTAGTGCCCCGCATGATGGGCCAGGAGTACACGCCGGAGGACGACCCCGGCTCGTTCCTCAGACTAGGTTGGGACGAGGAGGCGTTAGGAGCTGAAGCCAGAGACCCCACCAACCGCGGCGTCGACAACAGATATAGGGTACCACTAATCCCTCAGGGGCAAGCTTACGCTAACCATGAGTCACAGGTGAACCAGGTTACAACACCAGGCGATGGTTCCGGCACAGCGATGTCCGCCCCATCAGGAGAGACCCACTGGGGGCTGCGCGGGAGGAGCCAGGAGCATGGCTCCTCCCCACGTCGCACGGAGCAAGGCGTTACCCGGAGGTAGGCCCTCTCCCGGGGAGGCACCGGTGAGCCCTCCCTCGACAGAGGACCCGTGGTCGCCGAGGGTGCCGCTGGCGTCCCCTTTGCCCCTTTGGTGTCGTCCTGGTTTCTGGTCACCCCCAACGGTGGTCGAGGGAGGCGCAAGGCGGGGCCCTCATCTGGCGATATGAAGTAAGGCTCACGCCTGTGAAGGTCTCTGCCCGTGACACTCTCACGTAATAACAAGCGGGGCTGTACACGCCCCGGAGTCTCAGGAGTGCCGCCCTCGGGCCACGGGGGTTCCCTCCCACGTTCTAGTGGCAGCACTTAGCTCCGTGCTGGTGAGATGACTCGAAGACAAGAAGTCTAGACTAGGCGCCGGACACAGCCATTTGCTTTGGATCCCTTTTTTGTGGCCTTGCCTTCTGGATTTGGATTTGAGTTGAAGTTGAATTTTCATTGATACGCGCGAGAGGGGGTGCCTTTTCTCGTTTGAGTGATTTCTTACTATCTGGTTCTTGCCTTATCCCGGAGCTCACGCTCGCTGCCTCCCTTTCGCGGGCTCCTCGCGAGCGGGGCTGGGCGCAGCACACGCTCCACGCGTGTCAACACTACGATCGGCGCATGACTCTTGCAAGGCCCTCTCGGGCGAATTAGCAGATTCTTCAGGAGTTCCTCGAGAGCTCACGACCTCACGATCTAGTTCGGGGCTTACCCGGCTGAGGTAAGCCGCAACAACAAACTTGCCGCCAGACCCTTGGATTCTCAAAGGGGCACACTCAGCTTGACATAAAAGAATAAAGGTTGCGGTTTGTTTACACGAGGGGCTCCCCCTCTCAAAATGCTCTTACAACCTCTAGGGCCACGCCCGAGCCTCTGCGTGCAGGACAAACAACTGGTAAACGCGGGGTTCAGTCGGATATGTCACTCGCCACATCGCGTTTGGATGCGTCACTGGCATCATCGTCACCTCCGCCGGCATCATCATCGCCTTCGATGGTGCCACCATCACCGTCGTCGACCATGTCGCCCACGTCTGCCGCGACCACCACCGCATCATCTTTGGAAGCGATGGCCCTTACCAATGCGTCCACATTGTCCTCCACCCACCGCGCCAGGTCGCCCCGGATGGCCTGCAGAACTAGAGCGATGGCAGCGTCAAAGTCAACATCCTGGTATGTGTTCTGGAGATGGCTGAAGACACGGGAGAACGCGCGCCCGAGCAAGCTTCAACTCCTCTCTTCGACAAGCTGGCGAGCCCTCTCGGAATGGTTCTCCAGGCGTCACCACCTCGGTGAAGAAGCGAAGATGACTAGCGTAGTCGTCCGCGGGGGGATGAGGGGCATTCTCATCACAGATATGGCCCAGCGCGCTGTTGGCCCTGTTCCTGAGACCCTGGAGCATGGGGGCATGCACGCGCTCCAATGTCCGCCGCTGAAGCACTACCTCCCTGTTCTGCCGCGCGATGGCCTCGGCGTCAGCAACCCGCTTCTGAAGAGAGAGCAGCTCGGCGCGGGCGATGGCCAGTTCCGCCTGCACCGTTGTCGGATTTCGGGTTCTGGCAGACCCTTAAGGTTCGAACTCTGGGGTGCACGTGGAGATCCAACCCTCCACCGTCTCGTACCTCGCCGAATCGCAGGGACCTAAGCTACTAAAAAGAACAGCACAAGAGACACGCGATTTATACTAGTTCGGGCCACCGTTGTGGTGTAATACCCTACTCTAGTTTGTGGTGTGGTGGATTGCCTCTTGGGCTGATGAAGAAACGATCTGAGGAAGAACAGCCTCGCGAGGGTCTGTTCTTGGCGGGTGTGATGAACTGCTAGGTGGTGTTCCGTCGCTCTAGCTCGAGGATCGGGTCTCTATCTCTGTCTCCGGATTCCGAATGCCCACTCCCCTACTATGATGGCTAGCTCTACTTATATAGACGAAGGCCCTGGGCCTCTTCCCAAATATTGAGTGGGAAGGGTGCCAACAATTAACCATTTTGAAGGGGAACAATGGGTACACTTATCCTGACTAAAGTTGGTCCTCGCCTGCCAAAGGCTCTGGTGATGACGCCTGCTTGGGCTCCACGATGACTCCCTTCCAGCCGTTGGGGCTGGTCTTGGTCTTGTTGCACCCGAAAGCAGGTGCACTGCTTGATGCTCTCGCTGCGCTTGCTCCCTTTGCACCAAAGAGGAAAGGAGGGGCCAGCTGGCTGGCTCCTGACTGGCGCCCTTTGGTCGTCATGGCTTGCGTCATGGGCACCTCGCGAGGTACCCTGCCTTGAACTCTCCGCCTCCTCATGAGCCAGCTGACAAGGCCGCTGAGAAGCTCCTTGTCGTCCGCCCTGCGAGGCTTGGCCCCTCGCGAGGTCTTGAGCTTGTGTTGATGAAGATGGGCTGTCTGGGCCTCCTTTGAGCCACGCCGCAGCCGCAGGCGAGCATGTGCAGGGACCCCGTTCCCGAACGCCGACAGAGCCCCGGGCCCATGGCGCGCCTTGAATTTGGCGTGCGAGAGAGGCGAAAGGGCAAGTCTGAGCGTCATGGGCCCCTAACAGCATGCGGCCTTAGGCGCCAGCGTGGTGATTGATTAGACGCGTCGCGCTTGCTCCCCGCGATGCCTCGGTAACCGCCCGGATTCGACAAGTCCACGCATGCGGAGTTGGTCATGATTACCGGTGATCGTGGAGGCGGACGGTTGGCCTTCGCCCGGCAATAATTACGAACGGCCGCGCCCTTCCAGTCTATCCTTTCTTGTCTCTCCTTCTTCTCCATGGCTCCACCAAGGAAGTTCTCGGCCGCAGAGAAGGGAAGGGCCGCGGTCGAATCTTCCTCTCCTCCACCTAAGCGTGGTCGAGGTCACGCCGCAAGCACCCGTGGCCTCCACAGCGGTCCCAGCGGTCGTGGGGAGGCTCCCGCATGGTGACGAGCGGCTGGCCATGGTCGGGCGTGCCCGGCCACGCGTCCCCGAGGCCGCGCCTCCATGCCCTTGAAGCGCTGCGGAGTTCATGGTGAGGGCGGAGGAGCCGTCCGGCGTCCAGCTCCAGCTCCGTGCTTCCTCTGGGTGAGCTCCAGATGGCGCCACTGAGTGGCTTCGGCTCCAGGCAGATGGCTGCTGCAGCCGAGCCGTGGGCTTCTCTGGAGGTCTCTGCTTGCACGGAACCTGTTCTGGCCTTGGTGGCAGCAGGCGTTCGCTCGCTGGCGTGGTCTCCGCCGCGGTGCTCCCTGCACTTCAAGTATGATGGCGACGCCACCCTCTACGTGAGGGTGTTCGGGGAAGACGGCCGCCGCGTGGGGTGCTGCCCTGAGGACGATGACCGCGGCCGAGGACTCAGCCCCGTCGCGGGCGGAGAGGGCAGCGCGCAGGTGGCTGGCGATGCCCGCGACTCCTCACGCTTCACCATCTCTTCTTTGGGTGGCGATTCCTCCAGCAGTGGCCGCGGCCAGCCCCCACGCCGCCGCGCCTGCTTGGGGGGTGGCAGCGGGTCCGCTCGCCGCCACGCCCCGGTGAAGCGCGAGATGGAGTCCGACCGAGCTCGGAGGCGGCTCGGGCCTTCCAAGAGAGCCGGCACGCAGGCGTGCTCCACCTGCTGTCCTTTTCCTTCCTTTTCTCCCTCGTAAAAAGGGAACAATGTGTGGCCTGGGGAAGCGCGTTTAGGGCAATCTGGTGAATTATTATCTTGCATTTTTATCCACGATACTGTTCCCTTCTGTCGTGCGCCCATTCACAAGTGAACCCCGACCGTGGCCGGGCGACCGACCCTGGCCCCGTGTTCGCGTTGTGCTGCCCGTGAGGCATGGCCAGGAGGGGTGCTCCAGCTGTGGACCAGGGCCGTGAAAACTTGAGCGATAGGGGTAGGAACGCTCGCGGGGGCTCCCGAGGCTTCCGCCTCATGAGTCCCCGCGTAAGAGAAATCGAGGCAGGAGGGTGAAAAAGATCGAAGAACCACAGACCAAAAAGGGGCGATAGTTTCGATAAAAACTTCAAATGGGAATAACCAGTCAACTGCAGAAAGCAAATGAAAAAGCCGCGTCCGGCACCTAGTCTAGTCTTTGACGTCTTCTCACCAGCACGGAGCTAAGTGCTGCCACTAGGCGTGGGAGGGAGCCCCAGGGCCTGAGGCCGGCACTCCTGAGACTCCGGGGCGTGTACAGCCCCAACTCATTATTACGTGAGAGTGTCACGGGCGGTGTTGGGGATATAACTGCTGAATATAAACCGCCCTGAAGGGGCCGGTTTACCCTCGTCTATAATTAGGGCCCACGAAGGCATGCGGCCCAGAGCCCAGAGGCGGATTAGGGTCCATATATGTAAACCGTCTTAATCATGTAACTTGTGTTGCAAGATAAGAGAAGAGACCGAGCCGGACACTTGTATGAGCCGGATCGGGACTTCAGAAACTGCCGAGGCGTCAGCCCGTGTATATAAGGGGACGACCCGGCGGCGGTTTAGGGACAGACAATTCGAGCCTTAGGCGAAGCTATTGCTCCCTAGTCGCCGAAATCACATCAATCCCATCACAACAAGACGTAGGCTTTACCTTCATCGAAGGGGCCGAACTAGTATAACTCCCCTGTCTTTGTGTCCGCTTTAACCCCTCTGAGTTAACCCGTACGATGGCCCTGCGACTAAGTCCTTTCACGAGGACATCTGCCGTGACAATTCCACGACAGTTGGCGCCCACCGTGGGGCTATCGCATGATGGTTTGATGATCTTAGAGGGCAAGTTCGAAGGACTCGAAGGCTATCTGTGGGCGGATGACTAAGAGTCGTCAGCGGCAAAATCTACATCGGCGATGCAGACTGGGGCCCCGAGGCCGGCTCGATTGAGTATCTGGTACCGGGTCCCCTTTGGTGGCATACACGTATTCATCGGCAAGATCGGCGAGCGAGGGCTGGGCGGACATACGCACCGATCTCGTCGAGGCGGCCCAGCGGGCGAAGAAGAGTCCTGCCCTGGCTAAACCGGCTGTCAAGCGTGCTTTCGTGGGAGTCGTCCACGGAGACTATGAGGGCGGATCAGCATCTGGCGGCGAGATCGTCGTCGACTCTGGCGACGAGTCGTCAGCCGGAGAAACCGAGTCTCTGTACCAGCTGCAAGATGGCCAGATCGGGGGCTGTTCCGACGCTGAGAGTATTCCGGACCCCTTTGATCTACCCAACCGGGTTGGAATCTTCATGGCGGTACACGAGCAACGCTTCACTCTTGACCCTTGGCGCCCATAGTCGCCCGGTTCAGCAGCAGTGATGGCAGCGGGGAAGGAGGCCTGTCGCCCGCCGGCTCAAGTTTTATCGGAGCTTTTCGGCGCATTGGCTGTGCTCATGGCGAGAGGCTAATCCGGCGGATCAGGACCTGCACCGTAGCGGAGATTGCAAAGGTGAAGGAACAAATCACTAAAGCTAAAGCGGATCTGGCAGCCGCGGACGTGAGGATGGCAGCGGAACGGGCCGCTTTGGATGCACATGCTTATAGGCTCATGCTGGATCAGAGCGCGTCACATGAAGTCATGAAAAGGAAGTACATATCCCGTTTGCCTTCGGTTTTCGAGGGAAGAGAGCTCTTTAATACCGGGGCGAGGACGATAATCCGCCGCGGTGGTGAACGGCCGGAAGCACAGGGGACGAAGCGCGCCGACCCAACCCGTGTGATAGATCTGCCTCGCCATCATACTCTGGCGCGCCCGGTTGTCTGCGAACACCTCCGGGTCAATACTCCAACCCGATGGATAATCTTGTTGCGGCTGCGGCACGGTTGGAGGCGATTCCAATTGAAGGTGATTCACCGCAGGCGATAGAGACACACCGGGTAAAGGAGCTCCTCAGGACGGCCCTGGCTCAACAGGAAGCGTACTCATACAGTCGGGATCGGATCCACTCCACCCCCCGCCCAAGCCGGAGTTATAGCCGGCGCCCGGCAACCAACCGTATCAAGCAACGCGCAGCCTTGGTCCGCCTCGCGGCAACAACCCGGCGGGTGGCTTTGAAGACGCTCAAGTGGTGGTGGACCGGGCCAGGGCACGTAGGGAGGCCGAGTTAGCAGCACAACATGAGGATCATCAGCTCGCACCGGTTCGTCCAACCATCTTCGAACCGGGGGTCACGTCTGGCTGTTTGGGGGTGCCTTGCCTCGTCCCCGCTTTACGCAATGTGCGTTTGCCCAAGGACTTCAAGGGGCCACGCAAGGTGCCCAATTATACCGCCGATTTGGCTCGAGCGTGGATAGAAAGCTATGAGATAGCCATGGAGATCTTTGGATGTCGATGAAGCTGCGTGTGCGAAGTATTTCACAATGATGTTGGAAAGTACGGCCCGTGCTTGGTTGAAGAACTTGCCGCCTTTCGGTCAGTTCATGGGCGATTGCGGACCCGGTTCATTCAAAATTTCAAAGACACCTGTAAACAGCCCATATGCATGGTGGATTTGGCGGCTTGTGTCGAGCGGAGGGAGAATCCACAACCCATTGGAGTGCGCAGCGTTTGGAAGTTTTACATTCGTCGGACCGGATCAACCCCGATTCCGCGATCTTAACCCTAGAAGCTAACTGCCGGTTCAAACCGTTGAAGTTGAAGCTGGAGTCGCATGAAGCGTTTTGCAATGACATGGGCACTCTTATGGGCGTTTAGTAAAGTATGCTGATTACGATAGTACCAAGGATCCCGAGTGCGAGGAGGATGACGAAGTAGGGAAGGGAAAAGCGAACAGCAACTCGAGGCCAGCGGCATCGGTCGGCGGTAATGGAGGAAACAAGCGTAAGGCAAAGCGGTAACATGGGCCGTAGCCAACACCAACGCGAGGACAAGGGTCGGTGGCGCAAGGTAAGCGATCAAACCGGGCGGTGCGCTAGGTCACAATCCGGATCGTTTGAATTACCTATTGAATCAACCTTGTCGAAGCATGGGGCGAAGGAGGCGCCGACAAACCACCTCTGGAAGCATTGTTATTTTATGCAGGAGTTCAAAAATTCCTAATGCTTTTCCGGTATGATCAAGGCCCGGCGGTTCGAGGTCCGCCCGGTTCTGATGGAGGAAATTCGGCCCGAGGTTCGGTGGTAATCCGGGCGGGCGAACAATCGAGAACAATCGGGCGATCGAGAACCAAGGGGTTACAATCAACAACAGCAGCGGTCGGGTTACCAAAGTAATCCCAAGCAGTTGAGCAGTGGGCGATACCATGTCTTTACCACCAGCTTGGACAGGCGAGACCGAAAACTCGAAGCGGGCGGTCGGTGTTGTTGAACCCGGCTACACCGCATTACCTCGCGCTGGTCGAGCAGCCTATCATATGGGCGAGAGGATCATCCTCCCGGGTTTACAATCCGGGTCAGCTAGCCCTAGAGGTGGCACCTCGGGTGGGAGGATACAAGTTTACCAAGGTGCTTATGGACGGAGGAGCAGCATCAACATCACGTACTCTGAAACCTTCCGGCGTATGGGGTTAACGGATAGGCATCTCAGGCCGTCCGGCCACGATGTTTCACGGTGTGGTGCACAGCAGAGTCAGCGTACCCGGTCGGTAAGATAGCTCTGGAGGTGGCCTTTGGGGATGAACATGACTCGGATCGGAAACATTGGCGTTTGAAGTGGTGAAAATTCAAAGCCCTTACCATGCCCTGTTTGGGCGGCGGCGTGTCATGCTAAATTTATGTACGGCCTTGTTATGTCTATTGCAGCTGAAAATGCGGGCACAAAGGGGCGATAACGGTTCATGGGAGCCGCCGGATCGCTTTGGAGTGCGAAGAAGGTGATGCGACTTCTGCAGAGTCGGTTTGTGCCCTTTGAAGAGCTAAAGTATTATAAAGACAATGTTGATCCGGCGGATATGACCCCTTTGAAGAAGCCAACTACGAGCACGATCCAGATTTGAAGTTTAAATCGGTAATGAGACTAAACTTGTTGATTTTGTGCCCGGCGATTCGTCCAAGCAGTTCACCATCGGTGCTAGCTTGGATCCTAAATAGGAAAAGCAGCTCATCGAGTTCATCCGTGAGAATCGGGACATTTTGCATGGAAACCTTCGACATGCCGGTGTACCGAGGAACTCAACCGAGCACACTCTTAATGTTGATCCCAAGTACAGACCCGATAAAGGAGTTTCTTCACGGTTTAACGAGGAAAGGCGCAAGGCCATTGGAGAGGAGGTTGCGGGCTCTTAGCGAAGGGTTTATCGTTGAAGTTTTCCATCCAGAGTGGCTTGCTAATCCGGTGTTGGTCCTTAAGAAGAATGGCACTTGGCGCATGTGTGTGGATTACACAAATCTTAACAAGGCTTGTCCAGCAGATCCGTTCGCCCTCCCCCGCATTGATCAGATCATTGATGCTACGGCGGGTTGTGAGCGTTTGAGCTTTTTGGATGCGTATTCTGGATATCATCAGATTAAGATGGCGGTTAAAGACCAGGAGAAGACGGCGTTTATCACTCCTTTTGGAGCCTACGCTATGTATCTATGCCTTTTTGGCTCAAGGCGCCCAAGCAACTTATCGGCGTTGCGTCTGAAATTGCTTACGGACAGATCGGCCGTAACGTGCATGCTTATGTGGATGATATTGTGGTTAAGTCAAGGAAGAAGGAAACGTTGATTGAGGATCTAAAAGAAACCTTTGACAACTTGCGGGTGTACAAGATGATGCTCAACCCGGCCAAGTGTGTCTTCGGTGTTCAGCGAGCAAGTTATTGGGTTTTCTTGTGTCCAACAGGATTGAAGCTAATCCGGAGAAAATTACGGCTATCACCTCCTTGGCTAAGCGAAGTGTATCAATGATGTCCAGCGATTGGCGGGTCGGATTGCTGCGCTAAGCGGTTTATCGGCCGCCTCGGAGAGAAGGCCATTCCTTTGTACCGGAATCTTTGAAGAAGGCGGATCGGTTTATGCGGAGTTCATTGCCGATGAAGCATTGGAGGATTTAAAGCGGCGGTTAGCCAACCGCGGTTCTCGCCGCTCCCATTGACAAAAGAGCCGCTTCTATTATATGTTGCTTCTAATGCCGGCGGTTAAGCGTAGCCATTGTGGTAAGCGGAAGGAGGCGGGAAGGAATATCCGGTTCAACGGCGGTTTATTACAATAGCGAGGTGCTCATTGAGTCTAAGCGAGAGATATCCGCATTGGCGAAGGCTGGTATATGGAGTTTTTATGGCAAGCGGAAGCTGAAGCAATATTTTCAAGGGCATCCCATCACGGTGGTCGATTCAGCTCTCTTGGCGATATCATCTGAACCGAGAAGCAACTAGGCGGATTGCTAAGTGCGCCATAGAGCTTGGGCCGCCGCGGTTTACGGTATGTACCGCAGACGGCGGTAAAATCTCAGGCACTTGTGGATTTCATTAATGACTGGGCCGGAGTTGCAAGCACTGAAGAAAAGCGGATCATACCTATTGGACCATCCACTTTGGCGGGTCCGGACAATTGGAGGAGCTCGGGGCTGGAGTTGTGTTGACTTCCCCACGAGGTGAAAAGTTTTATTCGTCCTCCGCTTAATGTTCCCATGTACTAACAATGCAGCTGAGTATGAAGCTTTGCTCCATGGTCTCCGGATGGCTAAGGAGATGAATCTAAGCCGGGTTAAGTGCTTTGGTGACTCGGACTTGGTGGCCCGGCAAATGTCAGTACTTGGGATTCCAAAGATCCACTCATGGCTGCGTGTCGTCGGGAGGTGGATGTTGTTGCAGGACACTTTAAAGGATATCCGGTGGACCATGTGGATCGTCGGAAGAAACGAAGCAGCGGGCGCTTTAAGCGGCTGGGCTCTCAACGTAAACGGTCCGCCCAATGTCTTCCTTGATGTCTTGCACAATCCGTCGATCAAGCTTCTGATGAAGTAGATTTGGCTATTCACGATCCGGAGGCTCGATTGGTAGCAACCTTACACGTCATTCGGATTGGGCGCTCCTTATTTGGCATAAATGACCCGGGGCGAGTTAAAAGAAGATGAGACGTTGGCCCGACAGGTAGTTGTGCGGTCTAAGTCTATGACCTTTGTTATTGGCGTGTTGAATCATTGATGTGTGACTGGAGCGTTCCTGCGTTGTGTGTCCCAGGTGGAAGGCTGTGAGATATTGCGTGAGATCCATGAAGGGACTGTGGTCACCACGCCGGTTCAAAATCCTTGGTTGCCAAAGCGTTCCGCCATGGTTTTTATTGGTTGTTGCCCATCGCTGATCACGGAGGATCTGGTCGAGGCGATGTGATGGTTGCGAAGTTTTCTAGAGCGTGCCCACATACGGCCCAGGAATTGAGGATGATTCCAATTACTTGGCGTTTGCGACTTGGGGCTGGACATGGTGGGGCCTTTTAAAAGGTCAAGGACAAGAAAACACACTTGCTGGTCGCTTGATTGACAAGTTCACAAAGTGGGTCGAGGCGAGCACTGTTAGCAAGTGTGATGCGACCCGCGGCGGTTCGAGTTCATAAAAGGTGATCTTCGGTTTGGATTTCCGCATAGTATCATCACGGATAATGGCACCAATTTGTCCAAGGGTGCCATGAAAGAGTTTTGTGAGCGTGAGCACATCCGGCAGCGTTTCTTGATGGCCGCCGCAGTCAATAGTCAAGCGAACGAGCTAATCGGGGAGATCTTGAGAGGTATCAAACCTCGGCTTATGGTCCCTTCTGAGAGGGCGGCCGGGTTGTTGGGTAGAAGAGCTACCATCGGTGATATGGAGTATCAATACTACCCTAAAAGATCTCTGGATACACACCGATTCTTTATGGTCTATGGGCGGGCGGTCCTTCCAGCGATATCCGTCATGATTCACCTCGCGTGGCAGCCTATGTTGAGGCGGAATAGCGAAGCTGCACGGCGGGCGCTTTGGATCGGCTGGATGAGGAGGCGAGATATGGCGGCTGCTTTCGTTCGGCGATTTACCAGCGAGGATCTTCGCGGTATCCACGATCGCCGGAGTTAAAACCAGAACCTTTCGGGAAGGAGACTTGGTGCTTGGCTCATTCAGGACCAGACAGATATGCACAAGCTATCCCCACCTTGGGAAGGGCCTTTTGTGGTCAGCAGAATCTGCTGTGGGTCATACTATCGATTGATGTTAGAGGCGAAAAAGACTCACGCCTGCGTCGAGAAGAGGAGACCAACGAGCCATGGAATATAAGCTCATCTTGACCTTATTATACGAGCCATCGGCTCTGCTTATGTACATATTATGACAATGTATATATTTTGAATCAAAGCAATAAACCGGAGCCTCGGCTAAAGCGGGTATCCGTTACGTAAAAATCCGGTTTGGGTACATGGAGTGGTTATGCAAAGCAGCCTCCGGTTTAGCCCTTGATCTTGATTTTGAAGTTTTGTCATCTGGGGGGCTTGGTGGTGTCGAACCAATGCAACACCTTTTGATGGTAAAAGCCACCAGATCACTTAGGGACATGGTCACATCTGAACCCGATCCGCCTCTTGAGTCAGCCTAAAAGGTCATAGAGTCACTTGGGGGCTTGAGTGAACCCGAACCATTGCCATGCCACTTGGTCGGCATAATGCCACCAGTTTTGAGTTGGGGGCTGGCTGACTTGAACCATAGCTACACCTTATGGGGAGCTTGGTCTGTCGACCATGGTAACACCATCTGATCGGCTCGATAAAGCCTCTTCCCGCAAGCGATTTTATCATTACTGTTCTTCCATATTGGTTTCATAAGCATTATTTAATTTTTATTGACCTTTTTAAACCGATAACATTTTAAACCGGTTCAAGCTGTCGATTAATGGAATTCGGTCCATTTTTATCCGGAGATATTTGTTTCGGTTTGACTTTTTACATTAACATCCCATTATGGAGTAACAGGGGCTTGTCATGACGAAACCACGGTTTACCTGATAAACCCGGCATTATAAACGATAACGGTTTATACAACCTCTGCCTCAAGATTGGCTAAAGCCAACTGCATGCCCAAATCTTTGGCGGCGTGTAGTTTAAGAACTTTGTGATTGCGGGCAAAATGCATTGAAGGTTTCAATTCTTCAAACCAAGTATCGGCACCTCCGGCGCAAAGATTCTGAGACTAAGGGCATAAAGGCATGTTCAAAAACAAAGTGCTAGCTATGCTATTACAAAAGCCTTCAAGGCCGGTGTTTCACATGGCGTCATGACTAGCAGTTTCTGATGCATCACCCGGCTTGGCGGATTAAGCTTCCTCGCCGGGTTGACATGAGGAAGAGGGGGCATCTGGCGTCGGTTCAACTTCTTCCTCTTCATCACCCAAAGGCCGGAAGTCATTGGTGGACCCGGTTAATCCGGGTTAAGGCACGAAGACAGCCTCTTCACTTATAAGTTCAGCCGGATCAGCGTCGAGGGCATAAGTGTGCTTCACGGGTTGAGCACAAACTCTGCATACGGAATGACAAACTCCACCCGCTTGTTGTTACGTCGTAGAAAGAGCGGTGAAGCTGCCAGTTAACCTGCTGCTGCCGATTGACTTCGCTAGTGGGCGCATCTCCTTTGTTATTCGTTTGAGCGTCATTATCAAAACTTCACCGTTCTCTTGGCGCTGGGGAAACCCTTAGCTATGTCGGCCGGATCAATATCCGCTATCCACGCTTTGGCGCGAGTTAGAAACGATGAAGTGCCAGCCGGGGCGCGGATCGTTTCAACTCTTCAAGCTGCCCGGAACCATGGACAGCGGTCCGATGTATCTTTGATCAGGGCGGAGCTGTGTTGTCGTGCGATCGGCACATATGACTCGGCGCGCGGTATACAACTGCTCAATCAGCGTGTAAGCGGCCTTGAGCTTCTTCCGCATCGAGCCGGATGAGCAATACGCACTGCACAGTTTCAGACACCTCGGGTTAAACCGGCGGAAATATCAAAACAGGTGTACTCGGTGCAAATTTTCTTACCAAAGATGGCGAGAGGTCATGGCATGAACTTGGCGCTTTAATACAGTAAGCTCTTGATCACGGTTTAGAGCTGATTCAACATCTTCCGCCCGTTTTTCAAACCGGCCTTCTCGGTGTCGAGTTGGCCCGCTTCGGATTTATACCACTCCTTGGCTGTTCCATAGTGGCCAAAGCAGTTTTCAATTCATCCTTGGCCTTGGTGGTTTACGCTTGTTGAGTTTCCAGATTAGCACGAAGGTCCTTGAGTTGCACGGTTTCTTTGGTATATCTCATTCTGGTAACAAAGGAAGCACGTTAGTTGTTCCATTATCAAGTCCCACGCTCAATACAAGTATTCAACTTGGCACTTGGGGGCTAATGGTTAGTTGATCTCAGTTTGCTATGGGGATACAGAAATTAAGTCCCGTTCAACTATGCTAAGTTGAACCGACCCTGGGGCTACTACTATGCAGCAAAAGTACAAGGCATAAATCCTTACCTCATAACTTGGTCCTTCATGCGATTTACGCAGACCCGGCTTCAAAGTCACGGCTTGTGTAGAGCAGTTCGAAAGCCGGAGTGAAGTTCTTAGGCGAGAGGTTGTCATAAGCTGATAGATCAGTTTTCCCTTATCTTTGCTCATAGTAGTAGACTCGTCTTTAGTCTTTGTGTTTTGCTAAAAGACGGTTGGCTAGGAGTGGTGTAGCGATTACTGTCACAATAACATCATCATTTTGATCGGGCTGGCCAGATTGGTGGTCTTCTTGGGGCTTGGTGTCTTCCATTACTCCGGCTCGGCGGTTCAGCAATTCTGACCCGCTCTGTGGCGAACTTCGGTGGAAGCGAGGATGCGAGGTTTCCACTTGGGCCTCGGTTCGGTTTCATGGCGGATCAAGCGTTGTCGTCTTTTGTATAACTTCGCGAGCTATTTTTAGCGACTTCAGGATTTTCGTGGGTTTGCTCTGGGGTCTTCTCCGGGTCAACATCTGCGGTAGGGTCAAGGATTTTCGCTTTTTACTCAAGCGAGCCTTGGTGCTGCAGTGTTGAATTAGAATAAGATAAACCGACCAACGCCAAATATAAACCGAATTGGCGGGATGAAGTATGGTGCTTACCTGCAGCAACTTTTAAGCGGAGGCGGTTGCGTGGTTGATGAACCGCCAGGAGGAGTTGGAAGAGGCACGATAATTGGTCGACGGATTGAGAGGACATCGGAAGAAGCCTTTTAAGGGATAACACTTTTCGGAAGAATAAATCACCTACGGGCGCTTCCGGGGTGGTGTATGTCTGGTAAACGGATGAGGTAATCTGTTGACTCATCAAGATTAAATCTGCGCTCTTGACTCTTTGTGTCTTCAAGGAAGATTTGGATTCAAATGAGCATAGGAATGAGATTTTTTCACTTTCGGACGGTATGACAGAATTCTTTTTAACCGGCACGAGGTCGGATTCGGAAGAAAGAAAGATTACCTCGACATGGTCGGCATGGTAGCTTGACATCATCCTGGGAGTTAAAATTGTCAGTAAAAGGAAAAATAAAAAGGGACAAACTACAAGTAAGAAGAAACACAAAGTGGAGAGCCGGTTTACGGCGACTCCCTCATGAGGATATCAAGTTTTACCTCAGCTTCTGATTCTTCGTCTTCCGGCGGATCAGAAGACTCGGCGGTTTTCCTCTTGCCAGCCTTCTTGGTGGCCTTGGACTTCTACGCGGAGCCGGGCAGTTTGATGCAGCTTCCGGAAGGAGCTATTAGCAGAAGTAACAAGGATTAACATATATATATCAACAAGGCATTAATGGCGAAAAGCGGTGAGTAGAGCCTACCGCTTTGGCGGTTTGTTGTAACAGGCAGAGCCAACCCGGTTTGGCTGAGCGAGATCGGTTCATCAAGCAGCCTCTTTCTGCCTCTGTGACTTCAAGCTTCGGTTATTGGTAGCTCGTAGCGTCTTTGAGGTCTTGGAGGCTGCCGGTGTATTCGATGCATCAATCCGGGCGGCGGCTTAATGGCAAGATGCCCCAAGAAACCCAGCATCGCACAAGGTCCACGCCAGTTAGTCCATTGGCCACTAGAGCTCGGAGTTTAATGATTTGGCGCCAAAATTCTTCCGTTCATGGCGCGGTCAAGCGTAAAAGCAGCGGATGATGGTTGCTAAGCGGTGAGGCGGATAACCGGCAAGGGATTCTCGTTGTCGGGAAGCGGTGTTCGGCGGTAGAACCAGGTTTGGTTCCAATCTTCGGATGGCTATGGTGTTTGGCGTGAGGAAAGTCTACTTCCTTCCTTTTACGGATTGAAAGCCGCCCAGCTCCGTGTTAGGACCATCCGAAAATTCTGCAGCGGTTCAAGTGAAAGAAATCCCGGAACAGCTCCACAGATGGTTCTTCCTGAAGATAGACTTCACAGAAAACTTGGAAATTGCATATATTTGATACGGAGTTCGGACCAATATCCTGTGGATGGAATTGAAAACTTGCAAGGACATCCCGGAAAATTTTTGATCCGGGCGGGCAGAATCCCCGGTCTAAGTGCTGCACAAACACAATTACTTCTCCTTCTTGCGGATTGGGAGGGCATTCGTCATCCGGAACCCGCCCGATGGAGGGCGTTTTAGAAGCTAAAGCGCCCGGTGGTAGCGTATCCGTTGAGTTGCGTCTCACTGATCTTAGACCGGACCCAATTGCAAGCTGAGAATTGTTTGGCCATTCCGGAAGACTAAAGCTGCGAAAGGAAAGGAAAAAGCGATTCACCGTTAAGCAGTTCGGACACATTATACAATGTTAAACCGGCGATTACGGCAGCGGTTTCCAATTCCGGTTTAGCGAGGACTAATGGAGTAGACGGATTGGCTATCAAAAGTCAAACCGCCCAAAGAAGCGAAGCGGGAAATCTACTAAGTATGGGCGAAACAGTTTTCACATTCGAATGGAGGAAATTTGGATCTACCGAAGATTCGATGAAAAACTTACGCAACCTATGCAAGCCTCATAAAGGCGAAGGGAAGGTTAAATGCGTTCTAAAGCTGAGATGCGAACAAAAAGAAAGATGCATAAGGAGTTAAACCGATGGCGGAGCGATCGCGCCGCAGGGCGTATGGTATGGTTGAATCGTCACGGCCATGGCGAGGCAGGTATGAGGAAATTAAAGGCGAACACCTATGAACTACGAGATGAACAGGACCTTGAGATCTGCGGATCCAGGGCGTAAAGAGGGACCTTACCTGATGCGCAGAACCGCGGATGAGCGCCGAGAGCCTCTGGAACGATCAGGTTGATGCAGCGGCTCGTAGCAGCCTTGGCCTTCGAAGGTCGGAGGCTGACGGCGGAGCTTAGAGCAGGCGTCGCGAGGAAGAAGGAGCGGAAGAAGAAGAAAGGAGCCTGCCGGTCTATTTATAAGGAAGCGGGTAATTAACAAGCGCGAGAATCGAGGAGTCAAAAAGCGGCCAGACGGCGCAGCTGATATCTCGATTTCAGGATAGTATTAAATAGAAGAGAATCTTCTGTTTGGATTTCTTTGTTAAAGATGACGTCAAAGGCGCCCAGCTGTGGTGATTGGAAGATGGCGTCATGGCGGTTCAAGCGAATGGCGGTTTACTGAAATGCGAATGGAGATTCGTAGTTTCTAAGGATGTTGAAGATTAACATGAACCGGTTCAAGTCAATGCGGGGCCTAATGTTGGGGATATAAGTGCTGAATATAAACCGCCACAGAAGGGGCGGTTTACCCTAAATCTATAATTAGGGCCCATGAAGGCATGCGGCCCGAGCCGAGGCGGATTAGGGTCCATATATGTAAACCGTCTTAATCATGTAACTTGTGCTTTTGCAAGATAAGAGAGAAGAGACCAGAGCGGACACTTGTATGAGCCGGATCGGGACTCTATGAACCGGCGAGGCGTCGGCCCGTGTATATAAAGGGAGACGGCGGCGGTTTAGGACAGACAATTCGAGGCTTAAGGCGAAGCTGTTGCTCCCTAGTCGCGAAATCACATCAATCCCTTCACAACTAGGCGTAGGCTTTACCTTCATCGAAGGGGCCGAACTAGTATAACTCCCGTGTCTTTGTGTCCGCTTTAACCCCTCTGAGTTAACCCGTACGATGGCCCTGCGACTAAGTCCTTTCACGAGGACATCTGCCGTGACAATTCCACGACAGGCGGCGAGCTTCACAGGCATTCGCCTTCTTCACAGGCTCCGGGCCTTTCTTCTGGGAAGCAAGCTTCACGGGCGTTTGCCCTCTTCACAGGCTCCGGGCCTTTCCGTAACCTTGGCAGCAGCTTCCACAGCGTTCACCTTCTCCACAGGCTCTGGGCCTTTTCGGGAGGTGAGCTTCACGGGCATTCGCCTTCTTCACGAAGCTCGGGGCCTTTTCCAAAA
Organism: Aegilops bicornis; assembly: GCA_021605145.1. Lineage (NCBI taxonomy): Eukaryota > Viridiplantae > Streptophyta > Magnoliopsida > Poales > Poaceae > Aegilops > Aegilops bicornis. The sequence continues at coordinate 313,941,895 of CM038674.1, read as the reverse complement.
GATGAACTTCACGGGCATTCGCCTTCTTCACGAGCTCGGGGCCTTTTCCAAAAGATGAACTTCACAGGCATTCGCCTTCTTCACGAGCTCGGGGCCTTTTCCAAAAGATGAGCTTCACGGGCATTCGCCTTCTTCACGTGCTCCGGGGCCTTTTAGGGGTAAAACCTCCTGAGGTGCCGGATGTTCCACAGCGTTACGTATAGGTACTCCCTCTTGAGTCTCCAAGCGCCTGAGCCAGGCACTGAAACATGAACAACCTTGAATGGGCCCTCCCACATGGGAGAGAGCTTATGCAGTCCCTCCACGAGAGGACCCGTCGAACACGAGGTCCCGTACCTCCGAGTTACGGGCCTTATCTTGAGTGTGTCCACCGCAATTTGGCCGATACGGTGCTCTCGTCTCGGTCCCGGCTCTCGGGCTGGTCTCGGCCGTCGCTAGCAAGCCAGTCGCGATGCCATGGACAAGACCAGGTGAGGGCCGGAGAGCCGGTAGGAGCCACTGAGTCGCGATGCTCGGGCACCCCCCTTTACGCGCAAGCTAGATTAGATAATGGCGACTCGTCCTCGGGTCCCGGCTCGGGCTGGTCTCGACCGTCGCAAGCCAGGTCGCGATGCCATGGACAAGACCAGAGGGTGAGGGCGGAGAGCGGTAGGAGCCACGAGTCGCGATGCTCAGGCACCCCCTTTAACGCATAAGCTGGATTAGATAATGGCGACTCGTCCTCGGGTCCCGGCTCTCGGGGCTGGTCTCGGCCCGTCGGCTGGCAAGCCAGGTCGCGATGCCATGGACAAGACCCGGACGGTGAGGGGGAGAGCTGGTAGGAGCCACGAGTCGCGATGCTCGGGCACCCCCCTTTAACGTGCAAGATTCCGCCACGGGAAAAGGCACCAAATAACAAGCATGGTGGAGCGAGAGCATAATCCTAAGGAAGAAGCAAGAAGGATACATGTCACTGGGACTGACCAGGCGGCTTTGGGATGATGCAGCCCGAGGGCGCCCCAGTGAGGATAAGCTAATGACATGAAGTAAAAAGGGATACATGCCAGGGACGGACCCACGTGGCTGGGAATAACAATGCAGCCCCAAGGCGCCCCAGACGGAAATAAAACTTAAAGATGTCACCTGGTGATGTTGGGGATGAAGGGTTGTTGATGTATCAGACTCGGTGGGGTGCGGGAGCCGATCCTCACGAGCCCCCAGGCCCAGGGGCCTCGGGAGGCTCCGGAGGCGCTGACGGCTCCTCATGGGCCATCTCCATCTCCGCACGGGCTGCGGCGTGCCTGCCCTCTTGAGCCTCCAGGATGGTCCTCATGAGATCTGCAGTGCTGTGACAGAGCGCTTTAGCGAGCCATAAGGCATGCGTCACGTGGTGTGGGGGCGGACCCTGCAGCGTTCCACTCGCGAGGGCAGGCGCTCTGAGATGCGGCTCGGTTGAGCCTGGTATGTCGACAGACGCAGCCCACCATCCTCGCCTGGATGGGGGGCCATAGCGGGTAGGCGGCGGCTGCCCCTCATGACCCTTGAGTCCTCTAGCTCCTGAATGGCCTTGTTGACGAACTCTTGAGGGTTCTGTCCTCCTGGTCTTGCTCACCTTGGGAAGCGTGCTTTCTCAAACACGCCTCACGTGGTGCCCAAGCGCCTCCTCGAGACCTTGGCGAGGTCGGTGGCCCCTCGGGAGAGCCCCGAGCCTGCCTGAGGAGTCGTGGGGCGCTTTCCCTATCGCGATGGAAGGAGGCTCCCCCACGGCCCGATCTGCGGGCCACAGGGGCCTGTCTCTTGAAGAGCCGGCCGTCGATGTCTTCTTCTTCTTGGAGTGCGGCCTCGGGAGGCCTCCTGCTGTTGTGGTGCTGGTCTTCCAATGATGCGGCTGAAAAGCTTCGCTCGTGGAGCACTGCTGCGTCTCTCTCTTCCACAGGGCACCGTGGATGACTCTGCCGCTTCACAGCATCTTGAGGGCGTTGTAGCCATGGTGGGTTATGGCCATGAATTTGGCCAACGCTGGGTACCCGGGGGATGGCGTTGTACGGCAAACGAATGTGGCGGCAACCGAAGTCGATGAGCTCGATGTGGTAGTTGTCGCGGGCCCCGAAGGTAGCGGAAAAGCGGACCTGCCCGATCGGGACCGTGGAGCCATCGGTGACTCGGGAGAAAGAGCTTGGTTGGCTAAAGCCGTATCGTAAGGCACTTGAAGATTGTTGAATGTCCCCCACCGGATGGGACGTTGAGCCCCGCTCCACCGTCAATGAGGGTCTTGGTGACTAGCACATTGCTGATGATTGGGGAGCAAAGCATCGGGAGAACTCCGCTGTGGCTGCGCACTTGAGCTGACCCAGGCTGAGCGTGATGGCACACGCCGACCACCCGAGAGGCGCGTGGACTCGAGCTTAGGGAGGACTGCATTCACTTGGGCGAACTGCTTGAAGATCTTGTTGAGAGGCTGGGGCTTGAGCTCCACCCGGGGATGCAAAGCGATCGCCGCAGCTTCCCTGAAGCCCCCCCTCTAAGTCTGATGACGGTCTCGATTCTCCCTGGTGGCGGGCGGGTGGGAGGGAGGCCTCTGCGTTCCCTGGGTGATCCTCATGAGGCTGATCCCTCCAGCCCCCCCTCGCGAGGTGGGTCTTGCCAGCCAGATCCTCATGAGGTTGGTCGCGCCACCCTTGGTGTGGGCCTTGGTCTTCCTAGTCCCTCGTGCATTCCTTCCTCCTCCTCGTCAGTAGCCCGTCGCCATTGCTCGGGCATCTCGGCCGAGCCCTTCCTCAAGCAAGACAGGAGCTCTTGACATTCATTGGTTTTGTGGGGTGTGGAGGTCGTGGTACACAGTACCGCACGCCCTTGGAGGACTCGGGCTGATCTCTGCCTCGCTTGGTGTGCAAAAGCGGTGCGAGCACAAGAGCCCCTTTCTTTGGCGCTTCACGTCCTTGGCCTTGGACTTCTTCTCTTGGGATCCGCGAGGCAGCTCGAGGGAGGGAGGCGCCCTCCTCAGCCTGGCGCACTTGGTCGCCAAGTTGAACAGCTCTAGGGAGGTGCCACAGATCTTAATGCATCGCCAACTCCTCCTTCATCTTGGCGTCACGCACGCTTCGTGTCGGAGAAAGGCGAGCAGATGATGGCCTCCTCCGTTACCACAGGGATCTTGAGGCGCAGCGTTATTGAAGCGTTGGATGTACTTTTGCAGGGTTTCCCACAGGCTGCTTGATTCGGCGCATGTCGCCACGGCGGGTGGCCGTCACAGTACTACGGAAGTTGGCGATGAAGCCGAGTGCGCATCTCGCCGAAGAGATGCGTGCAGGGCGGATTCAGGAGCAGTCGCGGGCCCCGCCCTTGAGCGCCATGGGAAACCAGTTCGCCATGACCTTTTCATCCCGTTGTAGCCTCGATGC